>CM050666.1:10000000-12405000 GCA_027574665.1 Rhynochetos jubatus | reverse complement strand
CCTACCAGAGCCCACAGACACAGGCTGATAGCCTATTGTACATGGTTCTACATTTGGAGGGAAGCAGTGCTGTTACAAACTCTCTTTTTTACCCCCAAAATAAAGTTTTCCATGAAATCACATTCATATTTTTTTCCTGTTGGCTCCATCGCCACAGATAACATCTATTTTCATTTTGGTAGTCTTAAGTTTTTAGGGAAAAAGTTGTTTTTCTTTACTCCTTAAAGCTAAAACCTCATGCAGGAAGAAACCCAAGAGAGGTGATGGGGTTGAGTCAGACCTAAGGTGCACACTGGCCCTGGAAAAGCCTTTCCCCATGTCATCGTTCGGGGCTGATCCTCTGCAGAGGGGATCCGAGGGCTGCTCTTCCTCAGCCAACCTCTTCAGGGTTCAGTACAAATTTTTCTGCACCAGCCCCAAATAATTGTTTACGTGAGCTGACCGCAGCGACACAGCAGCCTGTATTTCTTTGTCTCTATACGAAGCGGATCTGCGGTAAATTGGAGAGGCTGGTTTGTTTGGTTGCTGGGTTTTTGTTGGGCGTGTTGTGGCTTTTTTTTTTTTTTTTTAACAGACTGATTGGCTGACATCTATTTCCAAGGAGATCATTGACAGGGAGAGAATACACAGTTTACTCAACCACGGTGGAATACAGAGCCATTTGCATCAAATAGAAAAAAAATTAATTCTACTTGAAATGCATGTACATGTCAGAAACACTTGACATATAAAGTAGAAATAACATTGCTTTGAATCTGTAACATTTATTGTACTGCACGTGCTACACAAATAAAATACATAATTACTAGACAGGCACAGGTAAATTAGCATCTTAAAAATTTCACTTTTTCTTATCACATACCATTTACAACCTGGAAATTTTGTAGCACCAACCTGTATTTTCAGGTGTCTGCGGAAAGCAGAAGGCACTTACACGGTTCTGATTCTGGGAGGTCTCAGCAGCGTGCAAAGCCAGGCTGCCTTCCGCCTCGTGCTTGCCAAGATCACAGTCTCACCTGGTGAGTTTAGCCATAAAGTGTTTTTAATAATGTGTCTTAATACAAAGTAAGATCACTTTTAAGTGGTAAAACATCAATTGCATCTAAAACCCACTGGTAACTAGTCTCCTTTCAAGTTCTGCCCCTCTCCCCATCGCGCATTCGCCACGGCAGAGGAGATGGGTGCCTGTGGGATGCACTGGGGATGGCACCACTGGGGAAGAAGCATCTCTGCGGCTGGGTTGCCCTTCCCAGGATGAGTATCGGTACCGCAAACCGCAGCTCTGGTTTCACTTGCACATTGCATGTGGAAATCCCACATCCCAACAGCTTCCCTCTGCCACCGGCCGGAGCTGAAACCAGCTTGCGTTGCCACCTACACTTCTGACCCATAGGTGCTGTTTTGCTGGGGGACACAAGAAGACCCGGCCTTGCCCCCACCGAGGGTCACATTGCCCACCGTGCCTGTGCTAAGCCCACGCTAAGAGCAGTTTCTCTGTGATTAACAGGGAGTGGGAGAAGCGGTGACACAAGAAAATTATTTGCTACTTGAGCAAGATTGCCAGCTGTTGTGTCAAACGGCCCCTCCATGGCGGGGTGACAGTACTCATACCAGCAGCCCTGCTAATAACCACCTGTTTACACTGCTGCAGGGTCTGATTTCTCCAAACACAAATGAAGGCCTGGACAGCTTACAGGGTTTTTCAGGACAAGACTATATAAGTGGTTGTAAGAAGCAATAAGGGGGAACCACCCCCCCTCCACTGATCAATACAGTTGCCTGAGCAAGGTCAGTGTGGTCATCGACAGGTACAGGGACTGCCGGGAGGTGTAAAACCTGAGGCCAACCCCTTCCCAATGCCTCAGGGTGTTGCTGCTTCACTGGAAGGAGGCAGATCCCCTGTGAACCTCAGCAGCCCACTGAGGATTAGTGTAAAACAGTTCAACTGGCTTTTGGCTTCCTGTTCCCCAACCAAATTACACATTGTTTTAACTTGTCTGTGGCATCAGACACCAACTCTAACTTCTTTAGAAAGGAATCCTGGTTTCATTTCCTCTCATTCAGCATCAATTATGGAACACCTAAGCTATGAGAGGAGAGGTGTAGCCCCCTCCAGCCGCCTCTGCTTCCCTTCTTTGAGACACAGACCGGGTAGGTCGGTGTCTGCTGCTGTACAGGTTTCCCTGGAGTTGTTGAGCCGTTGGGAATTTCACATTTTCTGCTGCAAACTGCAGATAGAAGTGGCAGGCAGGAGGCCAGGCTGGTGGCACACAGGTTGCAGCAGTGCTGCCTTGCTGGCCCTGAGCATGTGTGGCTTGCTAGCCAAACTATGTGGGACACAGGGAAGCCCATGCTTCGCATAGCCCTACCACTTTCCTGATGGCACTTTGGCAACAAAACAGTTAAATGTCTTATCAGGAGCTTTCCTCCTCCCCAGCTCCCCCCAAAATTGTAGTAACATTTTAAGTAGAGGCATCAGAGGGACAAGATAAAGGCAAAGCCCTTCTGCAGGAGGATTTGTCTTTCAAATCTAGATTAGACATTGGTGTTTGGGGAAGATGGGACCCTAATCTGATTGAATAAGGGGAGTTTGTGATATCAATCTCCTTGGATCCCATTGTCTTTGTGCTGCTTTGTAAATTAATATTCATTTTTGTCTCTACGTTGATGCTGATTCTCTTGTGCTTCTTGTCTCTCACTGTTTGATGAATTGTAGTCCTATGTATTTGATACTTAGCACCAGAATTAGCATTATATTGTGCTTTTAACTTTATATGTGTGTTTAAGTAGCATGAAAAAAAGAGCTGCAGAGCGTGCAGGCTGCAAACTGGGGAGCTGCAAGTTCCAGCAGCCCCAGGACCAAGGCACCAGCTTGGTCAAGAGTGTTTGCAATGGCCTATGCCCAGATGCTGGCTCTCGGCTGATGCTGGTGACAGCTCCAGCCTGGGACTGCCCAAGCCACCCATCACCTGGTTGATGGGGACAATTCTGGCTGCCCTGGGTGCTCACCCTGCCCTTGCAATGTCTGTCTGTGCTGGGTGGGATGGTTTGATCTCCAGCACCAGCCGCCCCTCAGCCCAGCCCATTGCTGGGCTCAGCACTGTGCTCCTACCACCCCACGGTGGCTTCCTTTGCACAGCTCACTGTGCCACCTTCCCCAAAATTCAATTTTGTCCCCTTCCTTTAGAACATTGCATCTTGTTCAATCCTTCCCCTGTCACACCGGCTCCGGCACTGTTTCAATTGGATTCCAAAAATAACCTCTTTATTCACACGGCTCATGCTATTATATCGTAGTACAGCTCGGGCAGGCGAGGGGTCATTCCATTATCCAGGAACGAGATAACTGAGTATTAGGGCAGCCAGGCTCTTTGACTCTCTGCCCTGTGGTAATGGGCCTTTTTTAAGGGCATTAACCAATGTTTCTACTTAGGTATTTGACAAGAGTAAAGGTAACATTGCCATTTAATCCTCCCTTTTCCTTTTTTTCCCTGGCCTATAGACAGCACTCGCACGTTTACTTCTCTTTAAGTGTTCAAACTTTGGCTCAAAACCACAGAGCTCATTTTCTCTAACCCTTCCCCTGAAGTTCTGGTTACAAGTCAGATTAAATATTCCAGGTTAAGGACGCAGGTAACCATTCCTGCTCCAAATGCCGCTGCCAGCTTTCCTCCCTTTGCCGTGCAGCCCACCCCCCTGCGTGCCACCCCACAGAGGCTCGCCAGGGTCCTGCCCGGATGCATCCCACTCTCCCGTGGAGCTGGTGATGGAAGAAGGTTTCCCCAACTTGCTGGATGGTGGCTGCACACAGACAGGGACGAGTCTGAAGGGGCTGGCAATGGGACGGGTTGTGTCCTGCTGTCACTCACAGGCTCTGGGGACATGGACAATACAAAAGGCTCATCCGTGGACATGGCTTTGTCTGGCAAGTGCTGGACAGGCATCACTAATGAAGAAATACCAGTACACAAGTGACATTATGGCTCATGCTGGTCTCGCACACGTATGTGCATGTCCCCTGACAAGACTGAAGTCTGTAAGATACGATAAAAAAACTAAGGGCAAGTCCTTTGCCACCTCACTTTGTCGAGGTGCAGCACCTGGAAGTGTTGCCTTTGGCTACTGTTCACAATAGAAAAATGCCAGAGATTTGGGAGAAGGAGTGCAGGGTTTGTAACGTTGCATCCATCTCTCCCTAACCCAGAGCAGAGGACAGGCAGTGAGGGGACTAAAAGCAGGAGGGAGGAGCAGGGGAGAAGGGCTGGCAGAAGAGACAGCAGCATGATGGTTAGTACTCAGATATCTCAGATAACTGCAAGTGTTCAAAAAGACCAGTGTGAGCAGACCAGCCAGGCCTCTGGTGCCCACGGCGTGCTGCGAGGGCAGAGGATGGCAGCTCTGTGCTGCACTGAAGCCACTGCCCCTGGCACTGCAGCAGCTCCCATCCCACCCGCCATCACCCAGCACGGCAGGAGCCTCCTGCAGCTCTGGGCAATGCCACCTCCTCTGGATGGATGAGAAAATGTCCCAGAAATCCTAGGAGACTTTTAAAAATCATATATTGCCACTTTAAAGATTTTTTAAGGAACAAAAAGAGTGGGACAAGGGGTGTCCAGACAATTCGTTTGCAGGGTGCACTCACAGTCTGCTTTTGTTACAGCTTTGTTTTCAGGCGTGTGCACAGCGTCATGAGCAGCAAGGATCTGGATCTGCTGTGTCAGGGCAGAGTGACTCTTCCATTTCTTACACTTTTTCCAGGCCAGCTACATCCTGATTGAAAGCTGGAGGCAGCTTAGGATGGGTTAATTTGTGAATATCCCAAGCATTTCTTTAGCAATGCTTCTTGTGTCTTTCTTTCCTGAGTCTCTCAGCTCACACACAGATATTTCCAGGCAAGGAAGGTTTCAGGCTCTTCTCCAGCACAAGCATCCCTCTGTCAGAGCAGCTGTGAGAAAACAACTGAAAAGCCGAGCTGCCTTTCTCCTCCTGTTCTTGTGCAGTTGTCCAGGTAGAGCATCTTCCGCTTGGCAATGAAGCCAAAGCAGCTGAATGTTTCTCAGTGCCAGCTATAAACTGGCATTTTCGGTGCTAAGCCAGTGCTGTCGCTGCAGCCAGGTCTCAGCTGTTCCTCCCTGGGCTCCACCGTTCCCCTGCACAGCACGGTGTCTCTCAAGCTCACGACAGCCCTGGCATCACTCTGGCTCCAGGAGCTCTGCAGCAGACACCTGCTTGTGTATCCAAATGAAATGGTATCCCTAAAGTTTGTAATGCCAGCATCGCACCTCTTTAAGAGTGAATATGTGTATACCAAAGATTGTGGCTTAATTGATTGATTAATAACAGAAACTCTAATTGAATCCTCCCAGCTCGTACATAAGATGTCTTAATGTTAGAGCCTAGGGAGTAAATGCACAGCATGGAAGTATGAACTGCAGCACAACCAGTAACACTTTCAATTTAAAAGTCAATCTCATTATACAAGAAGCTGTTTTCTCTATCCCTCTGGAAAGGCAACAGCAATCTCCCATCTTCTCCCTACCAGGGCCACATGGTTTGTTAGTGTCTGTGGGAGATGCAAATACAAGCTTTTTTTTTATTTGTTCCCACCGCTGCATATCTGAGCAGTTCAGTAAATATTCATGAGGCTGCCATTGTAGGAGCTCTGAAAACTACAGAAAATATGCCCTCTGAGGTGACATGTAATTTGGCACTTCCCGCATGGAGAGGCAAAGGATGCAGCCAGAGCAGAAATATCCTAATAATTAAATGCCTTGCTACAACCTAATCTTTTCTGTTTCTCATTAAACACGAGACACCTCAAACCTTTTCCATATGCAGAGCCCCCTGTAACACAAAAGTTAGCAGGACTAACGAGGGTTGGTAGATTCACACACACCATCCAGGAGATCACACAGCATCCAGGGCCAGGAATGCCTGGAATTTCTTCCCAAATTCGCACTTGATGGTCATGATGCCTCTAACCATGGAAAAGAAAATCAGTCCATGCTGAAATGCTTCCAGATCAGAACACCCACTGGCATACAGTATTCCCCATGTTTTCCTTGTCCTTAATAGATACTGATCCTGCTCTGTTCTCTCACCAGGCAAGCCTGCGTGTTCCTGGTTGTCGCTTCCTGACACACCTTGAGCTGAAGAGGGTCTGTGTTCAATCCTCTGGGTTTGATGACAGCAAAGGTTAAAGCCTGCTTTCTCCCTCCTGGAGCTTTCCAGTCCCTACCACTTGACATCTAAGAAAAAAAGCCAGACAGTGCCAGAAAAACAACATTAAATGAAAAATAACCTCTTCAAGCTTTCTCCATGTTTTGCTCCAGTCCATCATTTTAATTTTTAAGACTCAAAATTTCAGAAGACTGGATCCTATATGTTAAAACCAGGCAACATCCCTCAGCCAGCATAAACCCAATGCCTCTTTCATCATGTTCACAAAATCGTTCTAGAGTCTTCTCTGCTGTGAGCACAAGAAACCAGCAGGAAACCTACTTACAGCCTTTTCCTCATTCTCACCTCTTACCCTATCCATTTCAGTAGCTTCCTTGTACGGAAGATCTGCCACCTTCTAGGCAGCTGTAATGTGGTCCAAAAGGTCAGAGTCTGGAGTCGTGTGGAAGGAAACGTTACTTTTGGCCATTTTATTAAGGAGGTTAATGAACTGTTAAAGTGGATTGCTCCCAGACACTCGTTTTTGGATGTCTGCCTAGGGGAGACGGCTGTGCCTTGCCCAGGAGCCAAGAGCCTGCGAGGCTCCAGCCTCTCAGTGCTGGACACAGCATGAGGCAGGTACTCAGTGCTGGACACGGTATTCCACCCTACCCAGTATGACCTCAGGAAGCCGTTGTCTCCTTGGGGAGCCAGGCAAGCCTGTGCAACATGACCTGCAGAGGAGCTTTGGGTGCTGGTGGGGTGCAGAGCAGAGGTTCTCCCATCTCCACATGCTGCAGCAAGGACTTGGCCATGAGACACACAGAAAAGAATGGCTGTGAGCTTCAGACAGAGCCTCTCAGACACCCATCTGGCCCCACACTGTCTCCCTGTCTGCAGAGATGTGCAGGGTGCAGTGCAGTGAACATCTGGATGCTGACCCCTGGAGCAAGGCAGGAGGGTTTCTGTGCTGGGCTGAGATCCCACCAGGAGCTTGTCCGGTCCCCCACGGATGTGGGGACAGTGGTGGGTACTCTGTGCTCCATACATTCCGGTTCCTCAGTTTGTGATGCAGAAGGCAAACACGTACTAACGGTGCCATGTGCCGATGAGACAGCCCCAGAGGATACTTGATTAAATCCCATCTTGCCCCCGCTTGCAAACTGTGTCTATAACATCCCCTTTATAGATCCACCATCCAAATGTCCTGCCTGCTGCCTGTCCTGTTCCCTTTAACTACACCATCATTGGCATTTCGGTGTCATTCACGCCGTAATCTCCCAGATATCTGTTTCCTATTTGGAATCCCACTTGTCAGAGCACCTCTTTCCCACTGCCAGTATGGGTAGAGAATGACCTTCAGCCAGTGAATGGTTATAGCCTTAAGACAACACAATTAAACATGTTTTATTGCTTAACACACTGTGTCAGGAGCCTTAGTTGTGTTTTTGTTCCAGTCTTCTATCGTTTTCAGAAATGCCTGGAACTGTGACAGCTCAAAGCGCCCGTGCACTTCTGCTCCCAGGTAATCAATAGAAGGCCTCAAGGTATCTCACACTTCTGTCAAATACAGGGTTTTTAGCATGAAAGCATTTCCAAGACTTTTTTGGTCATTGCAAGGCTCCCCCTCCGACAGATATCACGGCAAGGACACGGGGCGACAGCGGAACAAAGCAGCCTGAGCCACCGGCCGGATGGTCCTCCAGACCATTCCCAAGGAGAAAGGCATTGCAGGCTGCATCTGTCATCGGGGGTCTCATAGCGCCTGGCCCCCCGTGCCCTGGGGCAGCCGGGCACCATGCAGGGAAGTGCCAGGCTGGGCAGAGCTGGGGAAGGGCCAGGGGCAGGTGGGAGACGAGGCTTATGGGATAATATTGGGAAGAATGATTCAGGTTGGAAAACGATTATTTTAATTAGTGGAGATACTCTGGTTTCTCTCAACCTCTGCATTGTTGTTCTGGTTTTATCAGTCTTCTGTTGTTTTTTTAAGAATCTTCATGAATTAGTTCCCAGCAGCAATTTCCCTGTTTTTCAGAAAAATGCCTGTGTTCACAGGAGCAGCATTCCAGGATGAAATGTTTGTTTCTTTGAGTAGAAAATCTGTCTTTTCACTTTAGAAAATTATTCCAGGTGAAAATTAAACGTTTATGTATTTTGCAGTCTCACAAAGCTTGTTTTTCCTCAGCTGACGAAGCCTCTCCTGTATTACCCCATTTGTACCATCACGGGCTTGGTTGCCATTTGTCTTGCTTGCTGGATCTCTGCTGCTGCCGTATCTTTTAGCACACGGCTCAAAATCTTCAGTTCAAACATCCCCTGGGTTGAAATGGAGACTGCAGACATTTTGAATAATATCTGATTTCTTTGCAAAGAGTTCGTTGTCCGTTATGGCCCCTGTGAATTATCCTGCGCTATTTCTTAAAGGCGCGCTCTGTGCAAATTCAGGCCATGTGATTTGTGTGAACTTTTTAATAAGCCCTCTCTCAGACCGTCTCACATTTATGTGTAAATGACCACTCATTTCCCCAAGCCCTACCCAATTGCCTTGTGCAGTTGTTGTCATTAGTGGTTTTAACTGCATTTAAATTGTCGGGATCTGCCTGTGAGTTGTATTGGTCAAGGAGCAGTTGTTTGACACATCCATCATTTCTGCCTTGATCTAACCTCCAGGATCTCCTTTGTTGCCAGCAGTAAATGCTTTCGGTAGCTACCAGCGGGCACGGCAGGGGTCTGCCGAGCCCTCTAAGGTGTGAGGTCTGTGCACACAGGGCAGTTCCCACAGGAATTAGCACGTTTTGTTGCTGACCAAACGCTTTTCCTATTCCTCCTCCTGCGAGAGCTGTTTGCTGCCTCCATGGCAAAACTCTCCGAGCAAGATGAAGCTTGTTCCATGCACAGATTTGATGGGAGTTTTGTTTGCAGATCCAAGAACAAACTAACCAAAAAATTGAAGTGAAATTGCTAATTACACTGAGATGGTGCAATGCTGGCTTTGCTTAAAGGTTTCCTGATGGGAGAGAATGTCCCTCACCCCATGCAGGACCTTCTTTGTGGTGATGCCCCTTCAGATCCGTGCCAGGGTGCAAGGTGCCAGCTGTCCCAGTGCGTGCCCAAAGGCAGGGTGGGAGGCAGAAGTACATTTTTCCCATTAAAGCTAAATCATGCTTTTAGACCAGAACTGTCCCTGGGCCAGACTCTCTGCAGCAATGCAGGGCTGTGTGCAATTTGAAACCATTTGCATTTCAAGAATTTCTCCTGGGGCTCCTCCGCAGCTGCTGCTCAGGACAGCCTGCATAAGAAAGCTGCTAAAGCCATGCTCTCTTCTCTCAGGGCTGTGAGTGACCGTCCTCCGCAGCGTGACATTTTTCTGCAAAGCCAAGGTGAGCATTCCGAGGTGGCACTGGACAGCAGGAAGCTGATGCTGCTGGGCAGATTGCAGCATTTTGTTCCTGCTGAGGTTGGGAGAGCTCTGCCTGGGATGAAGAAGATCAAGACCTTCAGCCATGCAAAGCCACTTCTGCAACAGAAGCAATGACACTCCTGAGCAGCCCAAGCCAAGGGCACTATGCCATCTCTGTCCAATATGAAGGTCTGCTGGGCACCATACTCCCAGGAGCCTGGGGTTTTCTACTTCTCTCATCCCTCTGGAAACACTCCTCTGATGCTCCTGGCCGCAGCCAGCTCTGCTGGACCACTGTTCTCCAAAAGCACGCTGGGCTGCATTTCCACTGCAAGCTACTTCCACAGCTTACTTCAAATGCTGCTGTTGCATGGCAAGCTGGTTCCCTTCCTCCTCCTGGCTCCGTGTATCCTCCCGGGGCTGGGCCAGTCACTACCCATGCCCAGCTGAGCGTGGCTGCTGAAAATAGCGCCTGGGGCCCCAGCCAGGCATGGGATCCATGGCAGCACCGGCCGGTGGTGAGCGGGGAGGCCATGAGGAGCCAAAGCCATCGTCCTTGATTGGAGAATCCTGACACAAATGGCAAAAGAAAAACAAATAGGGAGGGAAATGAACAAATTATACTGATAATTGGTTTAAAAAATGCATCAAAGAAAAATGATATCCAATAATACTGCTGGTTCCTAATGAATGTGTGTGTAATAAAATCAGGCTGTTTGGGCCGTGGTTAGCCCTGCACTTCACATCCCCAGATTAAAAATGGAACATCTGTGATGATTTAATTTACATGTTAATAACAAACAGGCCTCCAGAAACCAACGAATAAATGCCTTTTATTGCCGGCGTATCTTTTCCACTGCAGCTTGAATGAAAACTCTGGTAATTAATTGTTTTAAGCGATTCTATTAAAAAGTGTCTGGAAGTGCTGTGTGCCGAATGTTTATGTGGGCAGGCAGACGAGAAGAATACAGACGAGGAAGCAGCCTGCTAATTATGTGCCTTTTTAAAATTCACTGCCTTAAAGACATGGGATACTTTTAAACATGGAAGTCGACCCCGGCACATTTATTTTTCTCCATTGTTCCTTTCCAGCTGAAAAGTTTGCAATTTAAAATAAATAGCACATCCTGATGTTGCTGTGTTCCTTCACAGAGTGCAATGGAAACGAAAGCACCCTGCTCTGCCTGGACATGCGGGTGCAGGGGAGTATCAGGGTTTGGCCGTGGGGTGGCCGTGTGTCCCTGCGAGCATTGCCACGTGGTGTCCTGGGATGTGGGACATGGGACATGGTACCTTGGCCAAAGATCGCCTCCTCATGAGGCTCTGCAGCAGCAGATAATGGCGTAGTGGTGTCAGCCTTTCCCTCAATATGTGTTTATTTTTACAAGGAAACTCTTTCAGATGCTCTGTGTTCAGAAACAGAAGGAAAGAACTTAAGATGTCAAAATGCAGAGATAATACTGAAACTCTTCCATTTCTCAAGCCCTGCAAAATTCAAGAAGAGGGTTTGGGTATTCAGTATGTCAAGCCTCCTCTCCTTGGCAAGCAAAATTCTGTGTGTTTGCAGTCTCCCTCACATCCTGCAAAGCACTGGTTCCTAAGATGGAGAGATGCTGAATCTGCTGCGGTGGTGGGCTCACTGTTGGGAGGGTCCCATAATGCTAGATGCAATTCAAGAATCCACAAGGAATACAGAGTTTATCCACAAGGAACTGAAAGTTTACTCATCGCTAAATGCTGAACAGAACAGCGTAAGAGATGGTCTTACCAAAGCGTGAGAAGGGCTGCTGTCCCAAAGGGTCTGCGCTGCAGCAGCCGCCGCGGTGTTGCTGCAATGCTGTGGCTGCCCCGTCCACCGGTACCACAGGGCTGCTGCCACCCGTGCCACGCGGGCAGCCCGCATTGCCGCCAGTGGGCCAGGAGCGAAGCAGTGCTGAACACTTCCGAAACCCCATTTCACACCTGGTACCTGGGAGCGGACCTGGGCTTCTCTTTCTAAGGTGCTGCCTGTAAAGCTATTTTGGTGACCAATGCATTTCCTTAAATGAGCATCACAGTCACTGTTTTATCATAAAATGTATGCAGTCTGTTCGGTAGAGAGCATCTGCAGGCAGTGAAGCTGCTACCCCGAGCAAAGGACATGCTCCAGAAGGAGAGGCAGCCTTGCCTAAGCAAGATCAGCCCCTGCAGAGACATGGCAGTGCATGGTATCAGTGAGCCTGTGCTAATTATTGTAGGGATGCTATGGGCAGCAGAGCCACTCACAGAACCTTCAGCTGAAGCCATGCCCTGTGCTAAGACCCACCTGTGGGTGGCACTGGCTCTGCTGCCATCTACTTGCCGGTTCACCCCCGAGCTTTGTTTTGTCGCATCTGCCATGGGGATGGGGGCCTTGTTTGCAGCAGAGCTGCCCCTGCTGCTCACATTGTAATGACTAGTCTCCAGGACTGGAACATCTGGGAAAAGCATCACAGCCCCCAACGAATTGCTCCACAGCCACGGACTGAATTAAAGCCTGAAACCAGAATGAACCAGTCAGGTAAACACGGCGTCCAGGCTGGAGGCAGCCTGTCAAACAGTTGTGCAGTGTAACAACCCCCTTGCAGAAGAGCCAGCTTTGCGGGGAGGCTGGGTATGAGCGGGGCCCGAAGCGGGTGGCGAGGTCTCTGTGCATCCAGAGTGTCCACACGTGGCCATGGGAGCAAGTGCTGCAGTAGGAGTCGGTACCTCTGCAGCCCAAGACCTCCGTGCGCTACCTTCTGCTGGGGGTAAAGGTAAATGTTCTCCTTTTGTTTTACCTCCCATGATTTTATATTTCATCTCTGATGGAAGCAAAGCAAGCAGAAAGCTAAAGAAATCAAGAAATGTCCCTTTTACAAATAGAACAATGGCAAAGTGTCTGGATATTCACGCATGAAAAACCTTGACCACAATGCCTGCAGCAGTTCTCTCCACAAGACAGCTCATCTACCCTCAAAGAAAGGTGACAAGTGTGCAGGAGTGTATTGCAGCTCTCCTCACTGTCCACCAACGTGAGAGGAGGACCCGTCCTCAATACTGCTCATTAGGAGTAACCTGCTTGCTAATGTTTTGCTTTTTGCTGTGACATATAGCAGTCAGTTTCACAGATAAAACTCTGTCCTGAATTTGCTTTTAGTTTGAGCTCCCTTTGTATGAAGAACAAATGGAAGCTCCCAATGAAACTTTTTGCTCTGATCTGGTGTTTTTAGGACTTTTTCTTGTCCTCAGGTTAACCAACACTACACAGAAGCAAACAAACACAAAAAATTCCAGCATGTGCTTTGTTCCCGTTGTTATTTTTGCACTAGGAAAGGTCTCTTTCTATCAAATGATACCTTTCATTTTCTCTCTTGATGGTGGCTTATGCCTGTGGATCAGACACAAACCTCCCCAGTTCCTTCCCTCCCTCTCTAAGCACCACACCAGCGTGAAGGAGCATGTCAGAGGCTGTATCCCTGCATTTACAGCTTTTCCTGTAATGTCTACGAATGTGGTATCACACAATATCCCATCCCCATAGGGTGAGTAGGTCCAGTTTGTGTAGCACTTCCATATCTGCTTGCAGCAAACCTGTCTGTGTGACTGTTACTGGCTTTGGCTTCTATAAATGCCCCTTTGAATAAACAAGCTGCTTTTTGGGCTCACTGTGGGTTGGGAGGATGGCAGGCTGGCTCCAGGCAATGGCAGGGGCTTCGTTCCCCTTCATTAAAAACACTCTGTACAAGCACAAATGACTGTGCTGCAGATTACCATGAAAATGAAGGGGAGCTGCAGATTCAGCACCTCAGAAGCTTGTATCCGGCTGCTTCCAGGAGGGAGAAGAGCCAGTGGCCAAAAACTGGCTGCTCCCTGGGCACATAGAGGTGCAGAGCTGCCAGCCAGGGGGTCCTGGAGGCCTCGGGAGCCCACGTCGGCCACAGGCAAGGTGCAGGTGAAGGTGGCTGGTCTTCACTCCGTGCTACACACGTGGTGGCAAACCACACCACGGACCCACCGCCTTGACCAGCCATGCCGCAGCGTCACCACAGGCAGACAGACAAACTAGGCTCCACCACCTCGCTGTGAGGATGCCCGGTGCCAGGTGCCTGTGACTGTGGTGAGACTGAGCTCAGGTGTTTGGTTACCAGCCTGGTTGGTGAGGAGTGTCCAGCGGCACAGCCCAGGCATCCTGGCATTGCTGCCATTCCAACCCAGCCTGCAGGTGGGGAATGGGGAAGGGAGGGCTGGGCGGCTGTGTGGGGCTGAAACGGATGTGTGGGTTATTTATAGCGGGTGGCAGGAGGACAATTCTTCCAAACTAAAAATTACTCCTAAACCACAGCATAAATTTCAGCTGACAGCAGACAGCCAGTGAAGTAAATGGGGAGGAAGCTGAGCAGGCTGCAACATTTCTGTTGTTGTTTGCTATTAAAAGATAGGGGCAAGGAAGACAGAAAAAAAAAATATCTGTAAGGTGTGGGATTACACATTTCTTGGAGTAATTACATCCACAGTTCTGCCGGGGTGACAGGGAGCTCCCCGTAATCATCCCCAAAGAGACTACAAACTAATGTGCTCTAATGAGAAGGGAAGACTTTTTTTTTCCTCCCTCCCTCTCTGCCTTTCATGTCATGATTGTTCAGAGCTGAGAGCTGCCCCTCTTCGCCGGGGGTGCACGGCATTCAGTATACGCTCCCTACCACCACAGAAAAGAAAAGCCCCCTCTCCCCCTTTGTTTTCCACATGAAAAGCTCTCTTTCCATCTCCATCAACTGAATGCCATAAGACAAGGTCCTTCAGTGCACACAGAGTTTGGGCAATCCTTGCCATCGCTGGCTCCCCCCCCCCCCGGATCCCTGTGCAGGACGGCATTGAAAATAAATGTGGAGGAAATCTCCAGTTCCATTCCAAAAGCACCTGGGAGCATTTAGGGAGGCTCCTCTGTGGGATGGAGAAAATCTTCCCTCCTTCCTCCCTCCTCCTTTCTCTTTGGTGCACAGTTCTTTTCTGCTCAGCTCCACTGTGTTTCTTCCCCAGGGGCTGAGGCAGCTTTCCTGAAGATTTCTTCCCCCCCAAAAAAGAAGAGGCAAGCTGGCTAAGCAAGGAAAGCAGGAGGAGAGGGAAGCAGTTCCCTGGGGATGGATATTTGCAGAGGAGGCAGCAGGAGAGAGGGTGCTCGCAGGCACCGGCTGCGTGGCCGAGGGGATGCGGTGAGAGGAGCCCCAGTGCCGGAGGGGGCTGCCAGCGATGCCTAGGCTGTGCCTTGTTTGTGATCCCCCGGGATGAGATCATGGAGTGAAATCACAGCTCAGGCACTTCCCTGGGGCCAGGGTTTCACACACTTGGAGGAGCTTTGCCAAAACAGCAGGAAGCACCTTGGAAAAATGAGAGGGAAGATGTGTCCCCAGGGTGACGGGTCACAGCTGGCTGCTCCCATGGGTGCTGGGGATGGGCATAGCCCCCAGCCCCACATGCCAACCGACATACCCCCTACCCTGGAGCTGGCTGTTGCAAGCAGGAGAGGTGCCCACACCATGCCCTCCCTGCCCATCGCTGGCTGCCCACCCATGCAGTGGTGGCATGCTGGGACCCATCACTGCCGCAGCACCATGCCATCCCTGGGCCCACGCGCTCCCCAGTGCCATTTAGACTCAGTGCTCATCTGGCCACGGCCCTGGGGCTGCAGCAGTCATGGCCCAAAAAAGCAAACTTGCCTCCCTCTGGTCTGGCGAGCAGCGGGAAGGGCTCTGTCCCCGCATTGAACAAAAGGAAAGAGCCACTTGTCAGCGCTTCAGTCAGTCAATATTTCACTGAACTTTGTTTTCCCTATTTAGTACAATTAAAATCCCAAGGAGAAGTCTTGTATAAATCAAAGTTCTTTTAAAGTGTACCACGCAGACACGCATATCGGTGCCTCCGCACAGCGTGTGCCAGTAAAAAATATGCAACCCCCTTTGGCAACACAAGCAGAAATAAGCAATTTCGGATCTTAAAAGATAAAAGATAATAAAAGTAATTAAGATAATTAACCACCCTGAAGAGAGAAGAATTTACTGCTGTAAATTTTGTACTTAGTTTTAGATGGCAATATCGCAGCTGCCACTCCACTTAATATACAACACATCAAGGCGTGCTGCCACTGCCAGCGTCGTTAGCCAAGAGAGGGGCTCGTTGCAGCTCCATTATCAGCAGTCACGCTGTGCGAGGTTTTGGAAAGTCTTGCCCCAGATGTGAGATGCTAGGACTGCAGGTCACTCACCTCCCACCTCGAAAGGTCTGGGTGGTGGCAAGGCAGCTGAGCATCGAGGATGGGATTGGATGGGATGGGATGGGGCTGCTCAGCTCTCAACCAGAGCCCACTCCGTTCCAGCTCGTGCTGGGGCGAATTCATTGTTCGCACGGGACCAGGAACAGACAAGTACTTCTTTCCTCATCAACCGTTTGCCAGGTTTCCAAACAAGTGTGTTGTCTCATGCTGGCTGTCATGCTTCAGACAAGCCACCTGTGAGCATCCCAAAGGAACTGAAACACTCCTCGAAATTCTCCGTTGCCTCCAAAACTAGGCTGCTGCTGTGCTTTAGCGAGCGCACATCGTGCTACTGGTATTGCCTTGTTGTTTCCTCTTCTCCCCACCCGTCTGTACCCATCTGTTGCGACCCAACTCTACTAACAAGCTTTCTGGGATGAGGAGTGTTTTTAGCTCCATGTTGAGTGGTCCCTGGCACAGAGGGAGCACAGACACTGTTAGGAGCACTAGTCAACGTTGCAACGCAAACACTCCTCTTCCTCCTCTGCTGTTCCTCGCCTTTTACCAGCTTTGCCCTGTGAGATGATGCATGAGAGAGGTCAGGAGAGCCATCCTGTCCACGTGTGCAGGGCCCGCTACGGGCCAGTACCACCTTTGCTCTTTTTGGTCTCTGGCTCTTTGCAGGGCATTTCTTTCATTACACAGATATCAGCAGTGCCATTCTCCTCGCTGACACCAGCCCTTTGCAGTGTGCACTGATGCTCCGCAGGATCAGCCTATTCTTTCTCCAATTAGCTACACCAAAATAGCCCTGGCTGGTTGGATGTTGAGGCAGTGGCTCTGTATATCTTTGTGTTTATTCTGCCGAGACTCCCCACCCCGAGTGTGTGCAGGGTCTGATCCACAGCCCTCTGCTGTGCTTTGCACGGCACAGACTGGGATAAGCGGCATTAAAGGGTGTTCACACAATTTCCTTTCTGATAAAAAAGACACTTTGAGGAGCAGACGGCCGGTGACGACCTCTTGAGTACCTGACACAGCACTGGGCAATGTCTCTGGCTTTTGCCACGTTGGGCTGCCCGCTCTCCCTTCTACTCCTTCTGGGCCCTCTCCTTGCTCCCTTTCAGCATTCCAGCCCAACTGCTCATCCCCACGTACCTGGGCTGTGGTGTGCAGGCAGCTGAGCCAAGCTGAGGGGTCCCCACTGCTGGCACGGGGATCCCCGCTACACCCAGGGCTGCTGACTTTGCTGGCATCACTTCTAGTGCTGCCTGGACTTCTTCAGGAACCATCGCCACTGATTACTGCAGCAGGAAACTAACCTGGGGAAAGATCCAGGTGAGAGCTGACTTGATTCATTAGCTGGCAGAGAACTAACAAGCTCAGTGCCAGTGTCCCTGAGATGCAGGGGCCTGTGGTAAGGAGCAAGGGCAGGCTGGCGGTGGGAGGAGGTCCCCCTGCCCACTGTGGTGCAAGCCCTTTCGGAGGGGGGGGCGGGGCTGGCTCTGCGGAAGCACAGCTGGCAGCGGAGCCCACCGGCCACCTTTGGCCGTTGGGATGCTCCCACGCTCCACCACACTCAAGCATTTCTGGAGAAACCACATCCTGAAAGCACCATCACCTCACACAGGAATAGAACCCAGCTGTGATGGCTGTGCAAGAAAGAGAGAGAGGGGATTACTTAACACACTAGCAGAAAAATTGCTTGGATGGCAAAGAGGGAAAGTTGCAGTTGAAAGCATTTCCTGGTGACACCAGGAGGCTCCAAGAGGCAGGAGGCTGGCCATCGCTTGTGTAAGGTGATTGACAGTGGCCTCACAATAGCACTAGCCCAACAAACCCCTCCAGCCACAGATCCAGCCTCCCTCTCCCCCTTCAAAACCAGACAGTATGTGCAGAGTGACCCCAAAAATCATCAGCTGTTCAGCCTTTTCCACACTGCCCACCACCACACCCTATCTCCCATGCCGCAACAGGCTCACACCTTCTCTGGGGTTCCCTGGCCACTACCAAACCCACCCAAAGCCTGTGGTTACTACTCAAGTCTCTCACTGCACTTACCTCCACGTGGGCTTTTACCTTCTTGGGTTCATTCTAAGGACATAAGCAACAGTTTCACACTCCTCCTCTGTTGCCCGTCCTTGTTTCCACTTCTCGTGCATTCCCTGAGTATGTTCCCTCGTTGGAAGCCCCTTGCTCAGCCAAGCTGGCCAGGCAGAGCCAGTTCCTGGCAGCGCTGGCTGCTCCGCACGTGTGGGCACAAGCTGGGCTGGGAAGAGTTCAGAAAAAGAGTCAGAACCAATTCCAGTTTTTTGAAACCAGTCTGCCCAGTGAGTATAGATATGAGAAGGGGGAGCAACACCAGGGCTATGGGGAGAGGGAGATAAGATTCAGCGTGGTTTTAGCTCAGTTTTCTAATGAAATGCAATTTATGTGATGGGGCTGTCCGTGCCTGTCTGTATCTGGCTACATGTCGGCTATAATAACTTTTTAATCTCCTGTCAGATTTCAACCAAATCTGACAGAAGTGTGGGGACAATGACATTCCTCCACATTCCATGACAAAGGGCTCTGTGTGGGGAAGATGCCCTGTCCCTGCCCATGGCTGCAGGGACACTGGCAGGGCTGCCCTGTCACTGTGCAGGGGAGGGCAGGAACAGGCGCAGACTCTGACAAACCACCCCAACTGTTGGAAACCCTTGACAGAGCTCACAAAGGACATCGAGAGACAGACTCTTGAGAAACACGGTCTCGTTCCTGAAGCCACCGGTCCCTGTGGGGTTGCAGGAGGTGCCGGTGTTGCCAATCCAGCACAGACACCCGGACACCCTCCTCGCACCCAGTGCATCGCTCCTGCTGTTCCTTGTCTTTGTGAAGGGTAAGGCTGGCAAAGGCTGTGACAACGGCTGTTCCGGTGCTGGAATGAGGGGAAAGCAACGACTTGAGCAGGAATAGGGGCTCGAGGGGGAAGGAAAGCAGCGAGAAAGGGGGATTGCAGCAGGGCTCAGGGCAAGTCCTGCCCAACCAAGCATGGGGAAGCCCCCGCTGCGCTGCTGTGAACAGGCCATGCAAAATATGGGGGGGGGTATGGGGAATGCTGGCATATGGAAATGGGGAACAGCAAAACATGCTGGGGCCCAGCCCAGCCCTCCCTGGCTCTGCTGGATATCATTAACCTGAGAGCAGCTCGTTGCAAACTCGAAGAAAATGTTTATTTGCCATAGGAAACCAAAGTCCCAGATCGCCTTCTCCTTGTCTGCCATCAGTTAATGCAATTTATCGTATTGTAAATCTCAGGAACAAGCGTGGGTGAGCCCCTGGCCAGCAGCCCCTGTGGCCACGGACCGGGCCCAATGGGCTTCTGAACCCAGGGCAGGTATGTTGCCAAATCCCAGACCCTGGCCAGGAGCAGCTGTGGCTGAATTTCAGTTGGCAACAGGGGGTCTGAGCACGCAGCCCTGAGGCGGAGGGAAGCAGACAGGACTATGCAGGACACCCTTTTTGGCTGCCGTCTCTGTGGTTCTACACAGTTCCCGCAAGCTGCAAGTAACAGGGGAAGACATATTTCCATTAATAACATATCAAACACTCCGTCTGTTCTGTTGTTTTTCCTCTCTTGTATATTTAAGCATGTAGGGTCTGCCCGTGGTGAAGGGGGATGGGGCAAGAGAAAGCACCTGGCACCACCATGACTGAGAGCCCAGAGCCCTGCAAAAACCCGCCGTAGCCCCCCGCCACCTGCAGCCCTTCCTCCCTGTCTGCTTCATCACCTCTCCAGAGCTGCAGCAGCACAGAAATCCAGCAGAGATGGTCCTGGAAATCTGAATATTCACCAACCCACCTTGAACTACAGAGTCAGCTGTAAATGGACAGCTAGCTTTGCTTTTTTAATGACATAAATCATAGAATTAAGAGAGAGAAACAACACAGATGTTTAGAAGTTAACCAAAAGTCTGACAAATTATCCTTTTAGGTTTGTTTTTTTTTATAGACTAAGAGCAGAATATAAAAATCGCCAGCCAAAGCACTTGAAATAAGGTTGAGATTGGTTTTTTGTTTTGTTTTTCCCCCAAAAGTGTCTGTGCGTTTGCCTAGGTTGAGTCTTCACAGAAGGTGAGGAATATCCAACACATTCAACTATGTACTAGGCAGCCCAGGGCCGGCACTGCTGCCTATGGTATAGCTCTATCTATATAGTCACTCTCTGTACAGTATGTATACATCTCTATATAGGTATGTACAAATGTGTATGTGTACATACAAATGGGTATGTGTACATACAAATGAGTATGTGTACGTACAAATGGGTATGTGTACATACAAACGGGTATGTGTATGTACAAATGGGTATGTGTACATACAAACGTGTACATTTGTATGTACACATACCCATTTGTACGTACACATACCCGTTTGTACGTACACATACACATTCCTACATACACATACACAAAAGTTTGATAAATACAAATGTTATTTGCCAGAAAAGAGCTATTGAGACCTTGTAAAGGAGGAAAGTTTTGTGAACGTCACAAACTTTCTGTGACTGTCTTGCAAGGAGGCAGTACCTGTTTGTACCGCATCCACTCCATGCTAAAAGGCATGCCTTTCCAAGAAGGAGAGCTTTTTCCATAAGAGGAAAACTCATAAAATGTCTCTTATTTTATAATACAAAATAGCAAAACTTCAGTTATGAAATTTGAAGTTGCTGTTACGTGACAGAAGATCCCCAGGAGCAGCAGCAGCACGCCACTCCGGGGGCGGACTGAGCCCCTCTCCCTGGTGCAGGTGCTCCCCGGGGCCACGTCATGCTGCATGGAGGGATGTTCCAGAGCCCAGTCACACCGTGCCGCCCTCCCACCACCCAGACACTCCTCTGCTGTGAGACAGGAAAGTGCTGGCCTTGCAGAAACAAGGTGAGTGCCTTCACCCCAGGGTGAAAGAATGGTGGACCTTGGTTGCTGGATTTCTGCTGCTCAACCACTTGTGCTCTCAGGACTCATCCCCCAGCGATGCTGGATGCCTTCCGTCCCCTTTCTCCTTTTTCCTCCAGCAGAGAGTGAGAATCCTTCAAGTATTCCTGAAAATGCAAATGATACTGTATTTTGCTAATTGTCTCCTCATCCACCCTGCTCTTGAGAAACACAGAAAGTATCGAGGTCTATCATCTCTCTTTTAAAACACTCTTCAGTTTGGGGCTGATGGAGAAGGGTGAATGTCTGTATTGTGCACACAAGCAATTTCTGCAGCGCGGGAGCCTCCTCATTTCTTTTAAAATACAACCTTCAAGTATTCTCTTCATCATTTTTCAAACCCTTTTGTAACTGCCTATTGTTCAGCACAAGAAGCTCTTAGGAGCTGAGGCTGGGTTTCATTTAATTACTGAAATGCAGAGTGAGTGGTGGCGAACGCTGCCCGTGCCGGCTCCCCTGCCCTTGCCAGCACGCTGCTCTGTGCCTGCCCCGCAGACACCCCAGGGATGGCCCTTCCTCAAAGCACCACCAAGACCTCCAGGCCAATGTCTTGTGTTCAAAAGTGACGCTACTTTCATTGAAAATCAATGGCATTTACACCCCTGCGAGCCAAATCGGTTTTTGACTGTGCTTTGAGCTTTTGCATGACTTAGGTGGCTTTAAAAAAGTATCTTAAGAGCTAAAAAGTGGAAACAGGTTGCGGGTTCCTGGGTGCTGGCGGAGCTCAGCCGCCGTGTCTGTAAGGAAAAGGTCAGAGGAACAGCCTGGGCTTCTCGGCAGCGCTGGGGAGGGACGAGCGCTTCAGTCTCGGAGCACAGGACAGATAGAACTGTGCTGCCGCACGGAGCTGTTGGGCATGGAACCTGCTCTGCACCTCAACAGAACAGAGAGGAAGTGAAGCAGCCCTGGAGTAAGCATGCGCTTTCATTTACCCTTTGCATATCTTTGTCCAGCAATTCCAGTATCAGAGCAGCTTGCAGGGAAACCTGAGAGGGAGGAGTTAGGGAAAAAAAAAAAGAAGAAAAAAAGCGGCAGAAAAACCAGTTTATTTTATTCCAGAGTGACAAACGTATTTTGAAATGAAATCCAGAAGTGTTGCCAATGAGTCTTTGTTTGCTCTTGCACAAAAGTCCCCCGGCCGGGCTCTGAGGGGGTGTCGGGTGGAGAAGGAGGAGGAGGAGGAGAAGAAGGAGGAGGAGGAGGAGGAGGAGGAGGAGGAGGAGGAGGAGGAGGAGAAGGAGGAGGGCAGCACTGCTGAGGCCCTTCTCAGCTGCATTCCAAGGGGCTTTCTGAAAAGAATGAAGTGTTGAGCGTTTGCCAAATAAAGGAGGGGGGCAAAGGTTGCTATTTATCCCAGAAAAGTAGCCAACATTATGTCTATTGATGGGAAGGAACCTGAAGAATTGTGGGAAGGAAGAAAGTTACTTCAGCTGCCAATCAAAGGCCAAAATTTCCATGAGCTGCCAATCATAATTAAAAGGAATGTGGCAGTTCAGGAAGGTCGCGGCAGCAAGGAGCTCCCTGAATAAACACCGGGTCCCAATTGAAAACCACTCCAAAGGCTTCGAGTGATAAAAACACTAACATCTACATTGATAACTGTTCTTGTTAGTCTCCTGGACAGACTATGGGTTTTCCGTGACGCCGGGGATCGTCCCTGGACCCAAGCAGTTTATTTACACTTGTAGGGGCACAGACCTGCAGTGCAGGTGGGCTCCCCAGGGCTGCCCAGCTGCAGTGGGCTGCGCTTGGTGTGGGCACCCACCACCCCATTGGTATTCCTGCGGGATCAGGGGCTGCGGGAGGAGTGGGGGCTGAGAGCATCACTTGTAGGTGCTCAGTACCCAGGGAGGGAGGGCATGGCACAGCCCTGTACCGGGTGCTTCCTCTGCATCGTGCTCAGCACCCTGAGGGGCTGCTCTCTGAGCCATGATGGCGTGGCAGCCCCGTGAGCCAGTACATCGCATGGGCCAGTCTTTGGCCCTGCACAGCATCATGTCCCCCTGCCCCTTGGCCCTGCCGTGCCCCAGCATTGCAGGCAGGTCTGCCTGCCCTGCCCCACACGCCCTAATGCACCGGGAGCAGCTCACAGCAGCCCAGCATCACAGCTCCCTTCCCAGCAGGGCTTTGAGGTGGTTTTTCCACAAAGCTGCAAAGCAAGGAAACACTTGTATTGTTTGGCTAATGCAAACCTTTCCCAAAAATGGCTGTGACCGATGCTGAACCGCTGGCAGCCCTGGTCAGTGCAGCCCATCAGCCCGCTGTGTCATCTCACGCTATTTTTGAAAACAAGTGTAAATCCTCACACCTCTTCTGCTCAGCATCAAGGGTGACTTTCACCATGAGAAAAAATGCAGATGGAAACAGGACAGGACTCTCACAGCCCAGCAGAGCTCTCCAAGATTTAGGCTATTTAGGCTTTGCTTGATAACGTAACTTTTCTAACTGACAGCACAACTAACTGGAATAAAGACAGCTCAGCATCCTGGGAAAGACGAGGCTGAAGCTGGCTGTGAAAGCCAGCTCTACAGAGGGTCTGAGGCTACAGTGGGGTGGGAGCTCTGCAAGGGGCTGTGCTGCAGGAGGCTGGGGCAGGACTGGGCTGACTCCACGTGTCCACCCATGGGATGATGCAGTCCCCAAGGGTAAGCAGACATCCTGTCCCGGAGGGAAGGCAAGCTTCCCCTGTGTGCAGTGAAGCTCACCTGTGAGCCAGCCCACGTCCCACCAGCGTTTTGCAACCCCAGCACTGCTGGCATGCATCAAGGTGAGGTGTCTGCCCTGTACTGCAGTTCTGCTGTCAGTATTGGACCACAGTGGCCTGACAGCAGCTTTTCATACAGGAGATGTTTCCCACCTTGCTGATATGGAACCCAGTAACCTGGAACGCGATGGGAGAAGTAGCAGAAATAAGCAGTGAAGCTTCCACCCCGGAAAAAATGTTTAAAGGCACCGGGAGCATGACACTAGCTGCCAAAGCCGCAATTTCCCACCCAGAAGTGCAGCCGGATGAATACAGCCAGGGCTGGGAGCAGAGGCAGCCCTCAGCCAGCACACCAGCTTTCCAGGAGCTGCTCCTCTAACCACAGACTGGTAAGGAGAAAATCGTTCCTGGTCAAGGAACCAGCAAAAGGTCCCCGAGGCTGAAGTGGGCTGTAAGGGAGGCACAGACGCAGGCAGGACCCCCTGTCAGGAGCAATTCCACCCTCACCAGACAAATTCTCTTACACATTCAGACTTTTTTTCAGTACCAACCACACATTTCTTTTCCCCCAGGATGCTGATCAGCACCCTGTGGCAGCAAAGAAAATCTGTTTTGCATCCAGCCGACCTGTTTTGACCTGGTCTGCTCTAACATACCGGACAGTAAAGCCATGCAATGGGTGCTGCTGATGTTTAAATATTGCTTCCAATATGCACGCAGCCACTCCTTTCCAGTGTATCCAGATATAAAAAGGCCACCAAATACCAATGGACTGGATAAAAAGGCAGTATGTAAGCTGTAAGTTAGGGACTATGCAAGACATACCAATGCTTGTCTAACATAGCTGACAGTAATTCCCTGTGCTTGCAGACATAATGGACAGGCAACTTGTATATAGACAGTGACATTCACAGCAGAGAGAAAAGCTCCTTTCTGTGTTTCTCCTGTGGGCTCTTCCAGCCTCCACATCCCCTAAGGTGAAATTCAGCACTGGACATGACTTCTGGTGCGGTAACCTGGGTTTAGTGAGCACAGACTGCAAAGCATCGTGTCCAGATGTTTATAGCATGGGCATTTGTATGCAGGCGTGTGCGTGGGTGTGCATGGCTTCTTCGGGTCTTCCCTGGGCTGCTGGAAGCACTTGACACGTGGTGATAATGCAATGTGACTTCCAGCTCAGCGCTGCCTGCTGCAACATGCTCCCCTTCAGACTGGCACAGATGCGTGATATTTCACTCAGTGCCTTCGGAGTCTTTTTGTTTCTAAATGTATTTAAAAATTAGATGCTTAACTGCCTGTTCGGCGATGGGGCTTTAGAGGCAAAAATGAAACCCTTAACATGTTTCTAACAGAAAGAGTGATAAAATGCAACTGTGAGTTTGATTGAAAAAATATACTGTACAGTAATCTCCTCTGCAGCCGTAATCATTCAAATAGCCTGGCACTGGCACAACAATTTTTAAAATAAATTGAAGCAAACAAAATGCATTTTATGCCCACTCCTATCCTCAGCTGTGTGGTGTCATGTATGGAGGCGCCCGGCAGAAACCTTACTGCAGAAAAGGACTTTAGAACTGCTTCTTATACTGCAAAAATGTCAAGCAAAAGCCCTAGAATTTAACTCAGTGCCCCCCCTTCCCCCAACTCGTCAGCCTCCACCTGCTGGGCAGGACTCTCCTGTGCTGTGCAAGGGGCTTACTCTGGGCCAGAGCTGGGTCAGACCCATCACGGCCGCTCTCGGTGGGATGTCTCAGCCTGCAGGAGCTGACTCAAGCCCTTTGAGAAGGGGATGGATGGGCATCTTCCGAGGATGATGTAAGCAACGTTACTCCAGCCCCCACAGTGCCCAGCCTCAGCGCTGTAGCTCTCACCTAGCTTCGTGGAGGTGACCGGGAGAGGGTCTGGCAGGACACTGCCCAACGCCATCCCTGCACCAGGGATGTCCCTCAAGGCATGCCTGCATGGTGGTGGCACAGGGGTGGGGGGCTGGTCACATCCCCCAGGATTGGCGGCACCACCAACCAGGTTCCTCTGCCAGTGCCCAGCCAACATGCCGTGCAGGGCTCATCCGTCATGCCCTTGATGTTTAATTAGGAGGAAAGTCCGCTCCGTCTTACCACTTGGCTTGCACCTCGGCGGGGCCGGGGAAGATAAGCTCTATGACATGCACATGATAGAGTACAAATAGTGTCTGTCGCATGATGTATAGAGCCATCTGCGCAGCGCGCACTCCACTCCCACTCTCCCTCCCTCTCACTCACTCCCCTTCTTCTTTCTCTCTTTACATTCATTTACTCTGTGGTCAGGTGCTGAGTGTGTGTCTGGAGATGTCTCATTTGTCCGGGTGTCAGCGACGTTTAATGCGCAGGGGAGTGCTGGGGGAGGGACACATGGCTGTGCACCCATGGCCATCCCACTCCCTGGGCTCCCCGGCCTCTACACTCTCCCACTGCTCCCCACTGAGGCTGTGGTGTCCCCATGGAACAGGGAGTCACCAGGCATGGCTCTGGGGACAGATACCCACAAGGGCATCTGAACGAGGCAAACCCCACAACAGGAGCTGTGTTTCCCACGAGCGTCTGGGGGTGTCCCCTGTGTCACACCCCCTGGGCCACCCCAGGGGTCACCTGAGGACTGTGTCCTGACCACGGGTGCCCATGCCCTGACAAAGGGCACATCGTGTGCCCAGCACGCACAGGACATTTGCACACTCCGAGGCCATTGCACGGGGATTTAGACATTGTTTTCTCGTGTAGGTGGAGAGCCGGTCTCAGCATCCCTGCTCAGGCTGGACAGGTCGGTGTGGAGATCATGGTTACAAATGAGTTGCATAAACCCAAGGCCGTGCAATACGAGAGTTGAAAAAGAGCTCATCTCAAACATGAGATGGTCTGAGTGGTGTTAACCCAGCACACAGCACCCTGGCTGCAAACTGTGGCCCCGGGAAGCAAGGACCATGCTGGTGTGGGCCGGCCAGCCCTGCACCCACTGCTGCGGACAGCTGGCCCCACTCCCAGCGTGTACAACTACCCTCGAGCAAGCGCATTTTCAGGGGATGCCGTAATCTCGTAGGCTGCCCTCCCCAGTCCCTTGGGAGGTTTCACTTTGCTCCTCCCGCAGCAAGTCAGTAACAGCCCTCCCCACCCTCCGCTTCCACAGATGTGAGCTTTTAGGGAACTCTTAACTCGTAAGAGGATCCCACGGCCATCCTCCTCACGTGGGAGCATGGGTCAGGGATGGAGCAGAACAGCCTCACACCCTGGCTGTCCCTGCTTGCCACAGGGCCACCCCCCATGCACACCCGCACAGGGACACCCGAGTGCTCGCACCACGAGGGCATCAAACCCCCACAAGCCTGCACGGCAGCAGGGTCTGGTCTCCCTCTGAGGTGCCAGAAATGGTGTTCGGATAATCAATACCAGCAGCGGTCGGGTTTACAAATTGCGTATCATTCATGCAAATGATGAAAAATAACACTTAACTGCCCTTTGTGCATAGACATGCTGGAAAATTTTGCCCTTTTCTTAGTGTTAGTTAAGGCTAACATTAAAATACTCTCTACATTCTTGGTGCCTGTTCAATATATTTTATATAAGTTTAATAAAAAAAATTGCTAAGATCATTGGAAGGGTAAATAACTGCCATGCTGACATTGCTTCTATTTAAATCAGCTACACACTGCGTGCGTACATCGTTTGCATAAAACAATATTCAAGTAGGGTGATTTTAATGTTCTGTGCTATTTCTGACTCTCTCTGGATTGCTGTTTGCATATATTTGCATACCCTAGGAGAATTAAACTAGGAGTATGTAAATGAGCTAGCAGGCTTTGTGGTGGAGGAGTTTCTTCAGTTCTACAAAGCAGCTCCTCCAGCCTCCCCTGCCGCCTGGTCATCCCCGCTCCACGGCCAGGGCCGAGGCTGGAGCAGAGGGACCCTGCAGGCAGTGTCACATTCGGCAGGGGGGCTCAGACAAGCATGGCTGGGGCAGCAGCAGGAGATGCACAGGGCAATGACCACCCTCAGGTTTCTCCCGCTCCCTCCTCTTGCCCCCCGCCCTCCCCAATGCTCTTGGGTCTCCCGGGCGAGGCCCCAGCTCTGCGCCTCGGTTCTCCCCCGGGACCTGGGTTGCATTTCCAGTGAGGGCTCTGGACAAAAGGGCAGGCACGCATTCGAGAGCTGCTCCTCGGCATTATCCCGAGGGGAGCAGGAAAAAAGAGCGACGATAGTTATTTCTACAGGCGCTGAGCAAACCATTCCCGTCAGAATAAATCCACATCCTTCCCACTGGACTGGGCTGCTCCACACCCCACCCACCACCCTTGCCATATGGCACAGCCTTAGCAAACACTGGGGCACCTCTGCAGTTCCCAGTTCCTGCTGAGACACTGAGGTTCAAAAATCCTAAACAAAGGCTATTCTGGTGCTCCCTGCCCTTCCAAGGGGCGTGAGGATGGTGGGAACAATTTTCAGTGCTGTGTGATGAATCTCCAAGAGGCCACATGGGGGCTTAATTAAGCAGCCTGGTGAAGTCTCAAATTTTCCTACTGATAATTGCTGAGCAGCCTTTATACAGCCTGCCGTTCCCCACCGGCATAGCTGAGAAAACATAGCGAGGGTCTTGGTCACAGCAGGGTCCCCTCTGCAGTGCCGGCAGCTGGATGTCCAGTGCCACTGGTAGCGCTTAGGGCATCGTGGTATAAAGCGGTCTGCACCACTGAACCGAAGGATGATCGTGCCCCTAGTGTCAGCTATGAATTTAGGGAGATGCCTCTCCCCCTCGCTCTAAGACTAGGCACATGGCTTTACACACCCTGCTCAGCTTCTGTTCCCTGGGCACTGTGGGTTCCATCCTGAAGGATTAAGCCCCCAGTGAAAATTTAAAGGATATTCAATTATTTGCAGCAGTTTCCTGCTGGTCACAGAATGCTTTTTCCCCCAAAGCACCCAGCTTTTGTGGGCAAACCCCCAGCTTCGCAGGTACCTGAAATAATGAGGTGCTGATACGTGCGTGGAGAAGTGCCTTAGTGCCCCGAGGGACTGGTCAGGCACTCTGTCAATGCAGCTCTGCACTCACGCTGTCGCTGCGGAAAGGAGATGAGCTAGCGGGATTTCTCCTACTGCCTGGGAGCAGCCTGGGGATGAGGCACAACTTGGGAATTGTGCGGGCGTGCACAGGCACCGTGGGCCCAGGGCCTGTAACGATGTGTGCAGGTCAGGATAAGGTGAGACGAGCAGGTCCAGAGGCTGACTCTGCCCCTCCTGCGTCCCAGGGAGACTGGCAGAGATCCTGGGATTTGCAGATGGATGCTGAACTGTTCCTGCACATAGGTGACCAGTGGTGGGATGCCCTGCATTCTCATCCTTCTATGCTCCCATGACACTATGTATCATCCTTCCATCCCTCATAAGGGCCAGATGCAGAGTACCAGCTGGCCAAGAGGTGCGTGAGAAATGCGACAGCCCCTCCATAAAGGAGAGGCTCCTCCGAAGCCTGGAGCAGGGTGATGACCGCTGGCCACCCTGCTCAGCCCCCCACACTGGTGTTCTGCAGGGGATGAGCCTGTGGCTGCCGTTCCCGTAGCCTGGTGACTCCACATCCTCTAGTTGAAGGATTCTTTTCAATAATTAAAGAGGTATTGGCTTGTTGAGCTGGAGGGATCATCACCATGGAGGGAGTGGTAATAACTTTCCACCACAGAAGGACTTTTTCCTTCTCCTGCTGATCATGACTTGGCTTTACTGTAAATTAAACACATCCTCACCGACACCTGAAGGTTAAGGGGGATTTTCCTACACTAAATCAAAGCGGACACTGGTTTCTTCTGCAGGAAGAATCTGAACTGGCTTAAAAGGTCAAACAGTTCGACACAGGATTTGGGTGGTTGTTTAAGGTCATCAGGCAGCTCGCTCTTGTCAATACATCAATTATTAACAAGTCATTGGAGTTAAAGTGAATTAGTCTTTTCTTTTCCCATTCTGTTAACAGGATTAGCAAACAGTAAATAAAAATAATTGTGGAAGTAAGCAAATCAGGCTCTCAAAGGAGCTTGTGCAGCTCAAAGGTATGTGCCGGGGCAAGGTTCCTGTGTTCACCCACGTAGCACCCTGCGTGCTGCATGCTCCCAAGCCTCTCTGCACCTGCTCACACCTTGGCACAGCACATGGCTGGCCACCAGCTGGGAAATACTTGCCAGTCTTTGTGGCCAGGGTGGACTCAAGCCCCGGTCCCTCAGCAGGGAGGGATGCTTGCTGTAGCACTGGTCACCTCCCAGAGTCCCAGGTCATCCCAGGGGTCTGGACACCACCACCAGCTACCACCGGAGACAGAATTTATTCCCAGTTTGTGGACTCAGACTGAGCTGCAACAGCAAAAAGTAATTAAAAGGACAAGAAGAGCGAGACTGTGTGAGGGATTGATTACATGTTTAGCAAAAGAAGAAAATATATTTTCTTTCCTGTGCCCCGTTGCTGCGATAGCTCTAGCATTACCTTTGAATTTCCTCGTGGGGTGGATGGTTAGGGCAGTGGGCAGCGGAATACATTCCTGGTGAGTGGGCAGGACGGGCTCTCCCCTGTCTGCAGAGACACTGGGAGGGACCTCGGCTGACTCCAACACCCAGTGCTGCATTTTGGATCCTCGTGCTGGGATTCTCTTTTTCTGATGGGTGGAAAAACATTAAGTGTATTTAATGATTTTTCGGCTTGCATTTTGGCATGTCATTTTTAATTTTTTATATCCAACACAGAGAAAAAAATTGAAACCAGGAAAAAACTGTCAAGGATTTTACCTCTGCCTTTCTTCTCTGTAGCAAAACAGGAGTGCAAGGGACTGAAGCAAATGGGAAAAGAAAAAAAAGAAAAAGAGGAAAAAATGAAAAGAATTATTCTTTCACAGGATTTGTGACATGCTTAAAAGAAAAAAAAAAAAACCCTACAGGGAAACTTTTTCATGTTTTAACAGTCTTTTTATCACATCAAAATTTTAAGATATATTTTTGTCTTGCATTAGATTTAATAAACGTGTCTTAGCGGTTCATATTATCACAGTTCCTGGACTAATTAAATGTACACATACATTTTTAAATGTTCATTTTACTTCAGCACTCTCTGTTTCAATTTTATTTAAGAGCTTATTTAACACCTTGCACAAAGCCCTTTGAAATCCCTTCCAGAAAATGTCACACCTTGCAGAGAGAATATAGCCTTTCAAGAACATAAAACTACATTTGTACTAACACGCAAATGCACAAATACGCGTGGGGGTGGATGCCCAGGTGCTTGAGGAAGGCTCTGGGTTCACTTCTCTCCCAGCTCTCTGTCTGTGATTCCCGCAGCCCCTCCCGGGGCACAGGGCTGCTCATCGCTCCCTGAAATCCATCCTCAGCCCAAGCGCAGCCCCAGAGCTACCCCGGCCCCAGCAGCCGAGCTGGGGGATGCGGGTGGTGCTGAGCCAAACGGGTTCTCCTGAGGACCCAGGGTAGGGGGGGACAGCCAGCAACAGCCTGACACCTCCCAGGAAAGCTGCAGCAGAGGGGGATCATCCATCCTGTGGCACCGCAGCCCGTCCCACAGCCCCGCTGCAGCTGGTGGGCTCGAAGGGAGAGCACGGACAGGGATGCATTAAGATTGAATGCATATTAAAAACGGGGTCCCCTCTGTGGCTTTAGCATGGGTTAAATTGTTTCTCATCTATGCCAGGCTTTCGAAAAGCATCGGCCTGAGCGTGTTCACCAGCACTCTCCAGCACCATCTCGCAAGTCCCCATCTGTCCAAAATGCCCCCCTCTCTTCCAGAGATAACACCACCACCACCACCCCAAATCCGTGGTGTTATTTGTTTGAAATAAGACACTGGAACTTGTCAGGAGACTTTTTGCAGCATATTGTTTTAAAGAAGACATTCAATTACCTCAGCTGCAATGCTTCACTGTGCTCTGATGATCTACTAAGGGAAAAATAACTAATATGTAGCATGTTGTGTCATAGACAATTATAGAGAACATCGCTTTTAAGGAAACAAGACTTGTGCCCAATTGTGCGGGATTTATTAAGTTTGCTGTTTTACAGCAACATGGCAAACTAAGGGAGGGGAACACATTTGCATTTCCTTCTGCAAAAGCCTTGCTACGGGAGGGGAGGACTATCTTTTCCTCCCCTCATTAAAAGCCAAGGAGCTGGTAGGACTGCAAATGATTGAGATAAACATCTCAACAGACACACGCTTATTTCCTCCTGTAGTTTTACACAGCATGAGATTCTTATGCGGAAACAAAGTGATTTGGCTATAGATTTATAGAAGGAACAAATGATTTGGTCCTACATGATGGAGCATATCATGCATATTTTGTGCCTTCGCTCGTGGGCATACTCAGCTCTGCACACAAGACTGATGGAAGGGAGGCAAGAGGGAGAAGAGCTTGGGAAATGTGACATTATGCACGAGAGGAAATGCTGCTAGGATTTCACAGCTCCTTTGGCGAACAATGTGACTGAGAAATGCACTTACCGGAAAGGATAACTTAATTCATCTACCATACAGCAAGCATCTAGGAACCGATACAACAGGCGGAGGGGCCAGAAAAGCACCAGGAATAGCGAAAAATGGGACAGCGGTGCGGAGAAGCCCCTGACAGGTGTACAATCCTTCCTGCCCCTGCTGCCTCCTGCTCTCGTGTCCATTGACCACTCTTCCTCACAGACCAGGGTATTATCGTGACTATTTGGGCAGTTCTTGGTAATGATTTTTATTTGAATGCTAATCTCTACACACACAATGAAAGACCCCGCTCCAAGGATCTTACAGTTTAAGACCTTGATCCTGCAGACTTACGAAAAGTGCTTCATTTTAAGCGCATGATTAACGCTGTTGACTCTGGTGCTTAAAATTCAGCGTGCACGTAACTGTTTGGGGCTTTAGCTGACAACTAGAGTTCTCTGGAGATGTTAATGTGCTTTAGCAGAAAACATAACAGTGCATCCATGGGAGGTGCCTACAGAGTCACCCAGAAATAGCACAAGGAACAGCTATTTTTTTCCCAGAAAGAGGAGCCTGGGAGCAGTGATGCACGCTTTCCGTTTGGAAGGAGCTGAATTCGATCGGCTTTGGGGTGGTGGGCATTTTTGCAAGCATTTGGATGCGAGACATGAAGAAGCTTATGGGGTGTGATTGATGGGTGATTTGCAGTCTTCACTAGGAAAGCAAGAGAGGACTCAAAACAATGAATAAGTCTTTATGGAATTCAAAATTCCCACCCAACGCATTTATCTTTTCCGTTTGCTATAAATGGGCCGGGAGTGGGATAGCATTATTTCTCCTTTGCTGGAAAGCGAAGGGCAGCCTTCACACCACCCACCACAGTGATAAACAATGTTCTCATGAGCCCACTGCTATTTATAGAAGCAATCCTATTTCTCACATATTTGCCTCTCGGTTACTGAGCAAGGGCACTTTCATGGCCCTGATAGATCTGAGCACATTCAGACGCTAATCCCAGGGGAGGGGTGCCATTCCAGGGATGCATTGCTCGGTGGCTGCATAAGCCATCACCTGTTACAAGCCGGCTTTTCCCAAGCGCTGCACAACGCGGGCTCTAATTCTGTAGCCAAAGCACATTAATAGCCCAGGTACAATACACTCATCTCTGTTCGCTTCCCACCTATGCTGGAGAGATAGGAAAAGAGAAGGGGGGTTGGGAGGGAGGGATTTTAGAGGATGAATGATCTGGTTTCTGCTGAGAACTCAGGCACATCCAATAACCTCAAGCAGAGAAAATCTCAGCCTGAATTAAAGGCTCTGCTGGTCTGAATTCTCTTAAATATTCTGCACTGGTTGCAAACACTCCAATTTCAGTCTCGTCTGCTATCTCATTGTAACATCTCATGAGTTAGTGTCCTTACTTGCTCTGAAATGCTGTAGCGAGAAACCAGCTGATGTTTGGGGGAAGATGTGCCAGCGAAGAACAGACAAAACAGCTAACCGTCGCTAGCAATGGAAACGCTGATTGCTCTGAAAGCAATGGTTGATCTGCTGCCTCTCCCCAGGGAAGCGACACCTCCAGCACTCAGCTCCGACACCTTCTCAGGGTAACACAGGACAAGCATGTCTTCCCCACGCCTCGGGACCCAACCATTTCCTGAGCAGAGGGATCAAGTCATCACCACCTCTACTTCACAGGACCACATGGCAAGAGGGAAAAAATGAGTCGAAAGCCAGAGCCAAGAAGAGCTTCAAACTGTTCACCATCACTGTAACACCGTGACAGAGCAGCGTGAGCAAAACCCAAACGAGGCTTTTCTTCTGTATTTACTTATAAAAATCTCCTGCCTGGGATAGAAGCAAAGTACACCCTTCTGGCCCGGGTGATTTGTATCTGTGCTTTGCTTGTCTTGCTTTCCTCAATGTGATATGCAAATCCCAGCACAAGGGAAGGCAATGTACTCTTCCTTCTGTAAATTTATGCTGCCCAGACCCAGACAGACAGCCCAGGACACTGCTGTAATTAAAGTTGCCAGGCAAGGGAAACCACCGCAGCATCTCCTTGGGACGCGGGCAGCTCTGCCATGGCACCACCTCGTGTTTCTCAGGCCAGGTTGTCTCACTCAAGATGTTTATGTGATTTTGATACAAGAAGATATTTTGCCCTAGGTAAAATCAATGTCCTACTATTTCATCTGCAGAGACTGCCATTTCATAGCTCAGAAATCAGTTAAAAAAAGGTCTGCAGCTGCACTACAGCTGGCTGGGAACCAGGACAGCAGCATGGTCAGCCCATCCACAGGTACCTGGCTGGGGCTTAAACCACGTGGGAAAAAGCAGCTCCTAAGAGCCGTAAGCTTATGGGCACAGTCTGGTGATATCAAACTTCCAGGAGCCCAGGGCCAGCGTTGAGCTGCATGTGCTCCTGCCCCAGGAGATGCTCAGCCCTGAGCCTGGCTGCGAGGACACGAGACCCAGATCCAGGACAGTGTGTAGCCAGGTGCTTAAAATTTCTGCTGTCTTTCTGCATGGGAATGGAAAAGGGGACTCCAGAAGTGTCAGATCCATCTGACACTAGGAAAATTCTTATAAATAAAATAGTTCCCATAAAATCTGTATGAGATCTCTACAGTCCATCTAATATAGAATGTAATAAAGGAGAGACGTGGTAACGACAGCCAGAGACACCATCTTGTAGCAAGAAATCTTATTTTAAGAAGTATAAAAAGAAAAGTAATTTACTCGTTATTAACATTTTAAAAGTGTGTTAGCAACGAGGGGCAATACATTACTGACACTTCTGGTGATCCAGAGAGGTCTAAGGAGCTCAGCCGGTGCAGGCAGCATTCCTGTGCTGTCAGCTGGGTAAGGAGCCCAGCACAGGGACTCCCGGGAAGCAGTGACAGCAAATTGGGCCGGGCAGATCACTGCCACCAACCGGGTCACCAGCCTTTTCTCCACCAATGCCTGAGATTTCTTCATTAAACTGGCCGGTCGATCAACCCGAGAACTAGTCAATATTGCTACGGATGAAAGCCAAAACCCAAACATGTTAGCTGTTTTCTATCGGGTTTTTTTTTCAGATCAGAGACATTGCTCTGCCAACCCAAGCTGCTCTTCCATTTCTCTTTCATAAAGTCTGGAAGGGGCAGTGGGCAATTATACTCCATGCTACACAGATATTTATTTATTCAGCTCTTATAAGGCATGCCTCACCTGTTCAAACCTTTGTCATCAGAGCATTTAGAGCATGAAACCCAATTAAAGATAAACCTCTTGCTGTTACAATGGAATAGCTACAAGAATTAGCACTTAAGCTGCATTAGCAGGAGGCATTTCTAATGATGACACACCCAAATTTGTCTTTGGCGATTACTCAGGGCACACTACAGGTAGCTCTGGTTTCTGGGTACGTTATCTATCAGGCAGCATGTTGTTCCTGCAACCCCGTACCGCACTGAGCACCGTGCCTGCTGTTCACCCCACCGCAGGGTCAGGTGTTCAAAGTCAGCCCTCGGGAAAAAGGAGGACTAGTCAGGTGAGGTATCTGCAAGGGATGTGCTGAAGGATCCCTCCAGAGAAGCAAACAGAGATGGGTGCAACAGCTGAGAGCACAGAAAAGCTGAGCCCAGAACACATTTGAACAAGACTGAGAGTGTTCCCTTCCAAAAGAGATGGATATGTGCGAGCTGGCTGATGGCAACAAGTGGTCTCCCAGAGGTGATAAGGGTGGTGGCACAGACCAGAGCATCCGCAGCAGCTATACGCAGCCATCCCATCTGAGCATCTCGGTGCAGCAAACAGCCCTCAGCAGCAAGCACAGGCTACGGCTGCGCTTGGGGTAACCGGTGCCCTCATGGAGACAGAGAGCCTTGGCACCCAGGACAGCTCCTTCCTCCACCTTTGGCGGTCCTGGGCTGAAACCCAGACCTGCCCAGATAATTCCAGGTCAGCAGTGACCCCCACATTGACAGCTGGGACAGAAAGACCTCTCTCCACTCACCTGTCGGCTCACACACGTCTGCAAACCAGGGAGTAGGGGCTGTGACCAGCCACAAAACTCCCAGAGAGCCATGTCCGGCTGGGAGCCCTTGCACGGAGCTGGAGCATGGCTAGGGCCAGCACTGCTGTTTGCTGAGCTGCCCCCACACAGGAGAGGGGCCGTCGCAGGGGATCGCAGGAGATGGGAGCTGCAGGTGCCAGCGACTGCGCTGAGTGTGTGTCTTAATAATAAAAATAACTCTCAGCACCACCGCTTCATCTCCGAAGCACTCTGTAAGCAGTGATTGAGCCATTCTGCCCTCTAGCAAGAGAGGTTAATATTATTCACTCCGGCCTGCGGAGGAGGACGCAGAACCATGGAGAGGTTATGGGCCAGATAACCAAAAATGGCTTTTAGTTCTGGGCACTTTCATTTTACAGTGTCTGACCTCTGAGATACTATCAGTCTGATTTTCAAAGGCATTGAGCAGATCCTGCTTTCATTGCCCTTAAACACAGAGGTACACCAAATTAAAGGCAACTGAACAAACCCTTGGCCGAAGCGAGCTGCCCACGGCTCACCGGTCAGAGAGAGGGAGAGGGGAGGGAGCCAGAGGTCGCCGGAGCTGAGCCCCACGTACCTCCCTAGCCTTTTTGAGTTTCTTTTGCAAAATCAAAGACCAGCACTGGTGTGGGAACAGACAGGTACGAGCTGCCCATTAACTTATTTAACTGAAAATAGGAAGGAATTTTTCTGCCATCAGTGTGCTGAGGTGCAGGAGCCACACTCCTGCACCCCCCCCACACACACACTTCCTGGGTGTCTTTCAACACGTCAGCCGATGCTTGACAATAGATCCAACGTGTGCTATAGGATGACAAAGGCCTTCACCTCCCTCTGTCCACCCCAAAAATTCCCCTCCCACCTCCCCACTGCCGCCTGCGTTCTGCCTGCTGAGCAGCCCTCGAGCATCGCTGCCGCTCTTTGGGGAGGCTAGGCAGAGCACTTTTGTTTAAGAGTTAAATAATATTACACGTATATTACAAAAGTTAGGTAAATTCTTCCTCTCAGCTGTCATTACCTAAAAAGCTTCCCAACCCCTAGATTGTAATTATGTACATGAATAATGAAATTAGCATATCCATCAACTAACTCCCCGCTTGCTGTAGATATGAGAGGGCCTTTGTGGGAAGTTCTCTGCGCTCAGATTCTGGATCAGACACAGCATCTGAAGCCAATGTGGGATCTGCCCTGGTCAGCTCTGGCTCCAGCAGCTCATGGAATTCCAAGATTTATTTAGGATCCAGTAAGAAGATGATGAAGCCAGGGACTGACAGCCTCGCAGCATCCGCACAGCTTCCTACTACCTCATGCATGCCTAAGCCCCAGCAGCCAGCTGGGATGTGGGGAGACATGGGATCAGCGAGGGATGGTGAGGGGGAACCACTCCGAGGATGCCATGGTGTGCCACGGCTGCATCCAAAAAACCCCACGGCAGTTGCAGCGTCTTCATTCGGTGATGGGCGCGCGTGGAGCGACAGCCCAAGCACCAGCGATGGCTACACCACGCGCTGCCTGGGCGCTTTCTCCCGCACGAACCAGTGCCGGCTCATTCCAAACCCTGTGTTTCAGGAATGCGTAAGGGAAAAATATATGTAGAAATCTCTAACAATGGGAACAACCTTCCCGTGCACCAGGCTGCAGAGACTGGTCCTTGACTGTAATTGGGGACCTGGTAATTAGATGATGGCAAAATGTACCAGAAGCTCAGTTTTCATTCTGTGGTCCAAATTACAAACCATCATATTTTGAAAGTGATGCTGACATTCCTCAGCCAGGAGGCTTTGCCAAAAACAACTCGAGCAAGGCTTGTCTTGGCACAAAATCAAACTCAGGGCCTCAGCAGCGAAACTGAAAACATTTACACAGCTGGACCCAAATCACCCTATTTTCTAAAGAGTTTGTCAGAGCCTGAAGCTCTCGGTATATTTCTGCCTATTTTAAAGGGTTCTGTGTTCTTGCAATCTACCAGCTATCCACATATAGGAAATAAAATACACTAGAAAAAGTGGGTGGTCTTTCTATTACAGTCCAAAAAAATAATCCAGAAAAACCTCATGGGGATAATGAGAACTAGCCCGGTATTTACCCGGTCCATCAATATATGTGCCAGACATATTTTATTTGCATATATAGATATGGAAACCTCATCATTTTGCTGCATGTATGTAATGGCTAATAAATGCATTAGCAAACCACTAATGAAAACAAATTGAAGCCAATGTCACAAATTACGACAGTGTGAGGAATTACCTTTCTGCATTTTTTCCTATCTAGATGTCCTGACTGTATTTTTTTATTACATCAGTCATACACATTGCATATGCATTAGACATCAGTCGCTATTACCAGGGTAAACAACATTCGGCCTCTTTAGCATCGTATGTGCCAGCAGCATGAGTGCATGGGTGCAGGCAGGCTGCACGGCCGCTGCGGACAGAGCCACCGCAGCACCCACGCCGCCGTCCTTTCTGCTGGGAGCAAGGGCCGAGCAGCAACATTACATTTCGCACCAGTTTCTGTGACTGTTTGTGGAAATTGGGTTGACTTTCAACAGATTCAGGGTAAAGAGCCCGGTGAACCAGGAGAAATGGCAACAATCCATATGGTCCCTGTGAGAGGGCTGCTGGTGCTCTGCCTGGCTGTGCAGTGCAGGCTAGGGCTCCCCCACACCTCTGCATCCCCTTTTCTACCTCAGAATCATTGGCCCTTGGCCCCTTTTTGTTCCCCTTCCTGCATGCTGCCTGATTTTTTTTCTCCTGCTCGTAAAAGCAGACCCTCTCATGCACCCAGAGATAGCAGAGAGCTGGCGTTGGCCAGGGTGGGGTTTCTGTAAGCCATCACAGCGGCAGCCCTCGACATCATGTTGCCTTCACTCTTGGACAGAAAGGGGAACAATTAGTGAACGTACCTCATTTGTTTGCTCTGAAGCCATCATATTCATTATTTACAATGCTGTAGCACCCAGCGTTGGACTCGGTCACCACTCCCCAAATGCTGTACAAACACAGTACCAAATACCCCCATCCCTGCCCCAGGAAATTTAGTTTCTCCTTACAGCTGAGATAATTAACAGACTGTTTGACAGGAATCCCTCTTAAAAGCCCCTCCTGTGCTCAGCTGTGATTGCTACCAGAAGACACGGAGGAGCCATTTTTCATAGCTCAACTTAAATTTTTGTGGCTACGTGGGGACCTCAAAATCTTGCAAAATTAATTTTTTTTTTTAATGCAAAACCTTTTAAGTAAAAATACTTGTAATTGCAACCTAAAGCGATGTGGGATCTGTGAATGGGTCTCTGATTAATTCTTCTGCTAGGCTAGTCTTTTCTCTCTGTTCTACTGAACAAGCGTACACATATTATTGGGATTAATGCTGCATAATACATAATTAATGAAACTGCATAAATATGCAGATTTGCGATTGCAGATTGACTGCCACGGCTATATCCCCGAACACTATGGTAACTGATTGGATGTTCATTATTACCATATTTAAAACTGTTTCCCTGTGAACATGTGCAAACAAATAACTCCAGAAGGGCAGACTGCATTGTTTCAGGCGTTAAGATGACTGTCTCCAAAATCACAGGGAAGGGTTGGTGTATCTGCCAGGTACATCCCCCATCCCCTCGGGATTACGCAGAGCTCACACACTCCCTGCAGAAGGTCTCGGGCACCAGAGTGAGATTATCCTTTGAAAGAAAACTGAAAATAGCACTTGCTCATATTTACCACAGACCTGCATTTCCACAGGCACCTAGGATCCAGGCTGGGAGTCGTATTTTCCAAACAAGAAGCCCTTTCCACTCCTGCTCAATAGCTGAGACGGAGTGTGCTGGTTTTAGTTGGGATAGAGTTAATTTTCCCCACAGTATGAGGCTATGTTTTGGATTTGTGCTGAGAAAAATATGGATATCACTATTGTTTTTAGTTGTTGCTGGGGCTACAAACCTCCCCACGCGTCGAAAGGCATCCCTCCAGCACAGGGAGAACGGGTGCATGGGCACACCCCCTGCAGCCCACTGCCCACTGCGGGCAGCTCCAGATAAATGGTTTGATGAGCCATAAAGCGGGTATGTCTGGTGGTGGGAGTTCAGGATGCTGTCATACTGGTGTATGAGGCCAGCTCAGGAGGAAGGAGAGGAAAGCTTGTTGGGGATCTGAGTCCAGCAGCAGCCACAGGCACCAGAGGCGAGAAAGGCTTTGGTAATCGAGAGGTTTCTGGTTTTGTTTGGTTTTTTTAATGACTCACTGAAACTGATAAATGTGCCATGTGAAACAAAGAAATCGGGGACCAGTTATTATGGATAGCATGGCAAAGGCTGCACCCTCCACGCTCGATCTGGGTCCTCTCCCTGCACTCTGCTAAGGGATATATAGAGATTTCCTGGGATGGCTTCCAGTCCATCAAGCAGCCATGAGCTGGTGGGCTTTAATGCAGTGCTAGTGATGGGAGAGTCACAAGTACAACCATGGAAGGCCCGTGTCGGTGATGGGCATCCCCTGATAACAAGTGGGAGCAGGAGCTTGGGATTTGCTTGATGGATAGAGCCAACTTAGAGCTATTAATGGGTACATTTCAGGTGTCTCTGAGGAAGCAGCAGATAGCTTGGTTCATTTCGTGCTGTCTGTTTGCACTGTTGAGAATGTCAAGATTTATTGCTTGCTGATTTGGGTATTCAGATCTCACACGGGGAGTTTCATCAGTAGATCTCAGAGTCCTGCCTAAGGAGGACTGCAAGCATTGTTCCCATTTCTCACATTTACAGGATCAAATTCTTACTTGGAGAAAAGGAAAAGCTTCCCCAAGAGGTATTTGGGAAATGTTTTTACTTTAAAGTACAAGTTTCCTACACATATCTTCAGATGTTTATTGAGGTGGAATAAATGAAGTTGTAAGTATGTGCTGTCCTAGGAAAGATGAGAATTGCAGCTCTGTGCACCAGAACCGCTCGAAAGCACAACCAGGTGCCTGATCCTGCCTGACTTCCCCAGACATCCTGGGCTTATGGAGAACAGCACTCTACTTCCTTCCACCAGAAGAAGACCTTGCTGCTCAGCATCGACACGCAGAGCAGCCGTGCAGGCTGGGGTGCCTCCTGCTGTCCCCTTCCTCTCCACCTCCAGAAGCACAGAGAATTTATCCAGCTGCCGAGGAGGTATTCCTACCTCCCAAGACCCATGATATTTTTAGGCTGCCCTAAAAGTGAGAGGAGGATCAGAGAGGCTCTGTGCCCAGCCCCATCCTGCAGACCCTCTTCCTCTGCCTGCTCTACACTTCCCAGCTCCATCCCACCAGCGCTGCTACTCCCACCAGTGGCTCCCAGTGCAGTCCAGTCTCTCCAGCGGGGAAGCAGACAAAAAGGGGGAGGGGAGAAAGTGGGGAAGGGGGTGTACCTAAGTCAGGCAACTGACTTAGAGCAACCTGTACTCAGTAATTAATGTAGTCTGACTACATTTCATGATGAAATATTAATCTGCTAGCCAGATATTTTCCTTTCTGCTTTCATTCTCTTCTCAGGGAACGATAGCAGCCTTCGTTGCAAAATAACTTTCACTAAAAATGCTACAAACAATCCTTTTCTTCTAAGAAACAGCACTTGGTGAGAGCAAAGCAGCAGCTTGACCCAAGCTTTGGGAATGTGCGCGTGAGTCAGCCCCATCAGAGATGGAGAGCTGGGGGCAGGGCTCTCGCAAGCTGATCAATCACAATACTTGATCAAGATGAAGACATGCAAGTGAGAGATGAGACCCTCAGAAAGAGAGGAGGGGACAGGTGACCTTAATTGCTCTGCTGTTATTGATAGGCTAACTCATCTTCATGATGCAAATTACCCTATAAATAAAAGTAAAACAACTACAGGAAGCAATTTGCTGCTTTGTTAAAGCAGACCAAAAATTAAATCGAGACATAACATCACTAATTCCACAGGGCTGTCTGTAGAGCCTCTGCAAGCACGGCCAAGAGCATGGACCGTGGAAGTGGAGTCACAGCTGCCTTGTGTGGCCTCCTGAGGGAGGACAGCGTGATTCCCCACGCAGATGTCCAGCTCCAGGACCGAGCTGGAGGTGGAGGTGTGGGCATCACCTCTCCTTGTGCCGCCTCTTGCACTGGTGATTAGGGAGGGACCTCTGCTATCTGATAAACCTCCCAAGGAAGGTTTCCCTCCTGGCGAAGGCAGGGGCAGTACCCCAGCGTAACCAAACGCAGTGCTGGTGACAGCCACCCGCACCCCCTGTGCTTTCTCCTCTGGCTCACGGGTTCTGTACCTGACAGCCGTGTCTCCTGGTGTGCTGTTTTCTTCGTGAGGTTTCCATGAGGCACCAGAGGTGAGCCAGCCTGTGGTCTCCCCAGGGACGATGTAATGGCTGCTTTTATCTGGCTCAACAGATCGTCGTACCGTCACACAGAGGTAGACTCAGCACAGCTGCTCATTGCTGTTAATGGAAGAAACACAACCAAGTCATGAACACTTGGCTAAAAGCATCTTCTCTGACACCATAAGTGGGTACTAACTCTTGCCTTACATTTCTAAAACACCTTTTAATTTAAAGATCATTATATGCAATATTTATTTGTCCACTGAAAGAGCCAGAGATGTGCCCAAAGGCTTCTCCAGAGAGGTCCTCCGGCTCTCTGATGATCACAGCCCACCATCCCTGCTGTAACGGGAACTGGACTAATGCTGCTGCTTCCTCATCCCTCTGCATACTGTGCTTTTCACCTCCCAGAAGTGCCTGTGCTCACCTCAGCGTGAGTGGATGCTCTGTCATATCGCTGGCTCCCAGGGCTGGGGCAGGACCTGTCAAGGATGGAGCAGGGGGAGCAAGCAGGAGGAACCAGGGATTTTGTTCATTTGCTTGTGCCAGGGAAATTAAAACGCATTATTTTGTCACTAAGTTGCAGCTTTTCTCAAAATACTAGAAGTCACAGAGATTTTCTTCAGCCCCAAAGGAGCACTTTTAAGTGCTTCATTTTAAGGAGATACTTCTTTCCCTGAGTTTTTTTTTCCTTCTTCTTCTTTATGTTTGTTTTCAAACCTGTCAGAAAGCACTAATATTTCCAAGCTTTTTGTTGTTGTTGTTCTTGTTGTTGTTTTCCTCCTGATCCTTTTCTGTTCCATTTTTTAACATCCTTGCTGGGTTTGAGCGAGTTCCCTGGAGGCTGCACAAGCAGCAGGGCTCGATCACAGAACTGGCTGCCTTGCTGGGCGAGCTTCTCCGCTCCTCTGAAGCTTTGAAGCTGCCACTTTAAATTCATGCAGATGGATTATGCTTTTGTTTCTTCAGGAAGTTATGAAACACTTTGTAAAGTGACATCAATGGGAATAATAAGGGCAGCAATACCCCCTCCAAGCAAACCCCCTGTCCCCACGCATCCAGCCCGTTCCAGGGATGGCGGCTCTTGGTTTAAGGGCCGGGTGAAGCCATCACATCACACACTGCTGCTTCTCCAGCACAGGACATTTCATTTTGGCTCTCTCCCCCACCCCTAACCAAACAACTTGTATAGCTCGCACCTAGCTCCCCTAAGGCCACATTGCCTGTCTTGGACGTGTGAGGAGATGGAAAATACACAACTTTCATGGGTAGTATTTTCCAGTCAGTCATTACTCTCCCTCCCAGCAGTCTGAGCCTCATTTCCATGTTAAACATCTTGCTTCTGCCTGTAGCCTTTGGCTCCTATTCTGCCTGTTCTGCTAGAACTGAGGCCCTCAGTCCCTGGTACTTTCTCCCTGAGAAGGTACTTCAGGATTTAATGAAGGCATTCACTCTTCTTCTTGATCTCATTTGAGCTCTTTAATCTCTTTTTCTGTAACTCATTTTCTTCGTCTCATAAACAATTTTGTGGCTTTCTTTGACACCCTCGACATCCCTTTAAAAACGTTGACACCAGAGCTGTAGGCAATATTCTAGTGTCCGTCTCACCAACACCGTACAAGTTTACTGTGTCATAAAATCCTTTCACCACTCCTACGTACTAATCCTTTTTATATATCCACTGAATGAATTAGCTCTTTATCACAAGGTCAGGGAAGTGTGCCTGTGTCCTCTGTCCATTGCAACCCGCAGATGCTTTGCAAAGTCTTTAGGGAATGTGATACCGTCTCTTGCTCTGGCAACAAAAGCATCATTCTTGGTCTGTATAGTGTGTATAAGTTTGTATTTACTTATAATAAAATGCATTTTATTTCAAAGGATGCATCTAGGACAAGAGGAAATGGCCTCAAGTTGCACCAGAGGAGGTTTAGGTTGGATATTAGGAAAAATTTCTTCACTGGAAGGGATGTCAGGCATTGGAATGGGCTGCCAAGGGAGGTGTTTGAGTCACCATCCCTGGAGGGGTTTAAAGGATGTATGGATGTGGTGCTCAGGGACACGGTTTAGTGGTGGACTTGGCAGTGCTGGGTTAACAGTTGGACTCAATGATCTTAATGGACTTTTCCAGCCTAAATGAAGCTATGAGTCTATGACTCTCTCTTCAGTGAACCCTCCCTTTTCTTCAGTTCTTCATCAAGTTGGTCCCACATCAATGTCTCCATTCTTCTGCCCAGGACTGATGTCCAGTCTACCATTGTCCAGTTGGGGTATCTCACTCACTTTACACACTCTTGTAACACATCCACTGGTCTTACAGTTTTATCCACTATTCCAAGATTTGTTAAACTCGAGCACTAGCAGCTCAGCAATCTCAGCCGGGTGTTTCGGCCCTCCTGAGTGCACCACAGCTACCAACATGTAGCAATGATAAATTGCTCATCCACATCTTGTGCTTCTTTCAGTTCCCTCCTCTTCAGCTCAGGAGCAATTCATGAGCGCACAAGCTTACTGGGGAAATACCACATCTGGCTATTCGGTTACCCCTTCTCGTGGATAAAGAGGGCTTATTCATCAGTAATTTCAGACTCAGGGACCCAAGAGAAAAGTCACGTGTTCTCCTAAGCAATGGACAAACAAGCTCCTTGCCTCTTGCCAGGGTAGGCACCCAAACCTATCCCTGTGGGAGCAGCCAACAAACAGCCAGCCTGAGCACTCAGCTCACCAGGTCCCTTTAGTTGCGGTTATGGGACATGGAGGATTTCCTTCTGAGCGCACCTTTTCCTTCAGAGTTTTTCTTTCAAATGTAAAAGTTCAAAGAACTTCATAAATAGTTATTTTCTCTGTAATTAAATCTTTTTTCTGTGTGTCTGCCGCAGGGATTCCGTGCTTTTTTAAAACAAACTAACTATATCTTTTTCCATGGAAAGAGCAGCACGGACTCTGTAAAGGGATTAAGAAAACAGCTCGTGCAAACCTGTGCTACACAGAGGTGTGGTTATGGAGTAAAGATAGTATGTGTGCCTGTTACCTTTTCCACTGGTGGAACGTATGAAGAAAAGCAGAGACAGCATGCCAGAGAAATAGCTCCTGCAGAGCCCAAAGTCAATAGCTCTCCAGACCCAGCCATATTTTCACTGTCAGTATTTGATTTTTATTCGTGTCTATTAGACAAATGCCTGTGGCATCAATACGGGATCAATTCCCCTGCACCAGGCACCGTTGAGGTTGTAGTACAAGGTAACACATGCTGTAAACTGCTTACAGTGCAGGAGCAAGGGAGAAGGAGCGTGCGCATCAACCCTGTGGTTCCTTCACAGCTCCCGGGAGCAGGAGAGTCAAGATCAGCTGAATTTACAGATGCTGGAGTCAAAGTTGCCCATGGCTCATCCCACCCATGTCCCCACTGCCGTGGGGATGCTGTGACCCCTTGGTGGGGATGCCATGCATGGTGCTCTGCGTTCCACCTAAGCTGTTTGTCCCAGCTGGTCAAACTGGAGAGGGGAAAGCAGGGACATGCATCAGTGCAGGACTCAACTGGACAGGCTGCCCACAGCAACCCGTGGGGGGCTGCTGGCCACAGGTTTTCAGAGCGAGATGCAGAGGCAAGGTGAGAAGACTGAGATTCTGCAGCAGCTTTCTACAAGGAAGATCAAGCGTGAACCTTTGACTGCTTTTCAAAGGGAGACTAGTTAGTTTACCACAGCCATCACGACAGGGGTGAGACCAATAACATGGGACTCTATAGGAGGACCAGCGCTGACCACAGTCATCATCTGCTCCTCCTGTCTGTAGCACTGCTGACAAGACACCAACATGATTGGGATGCTTGCTGTGGCCAGCTCATGGATGAAGGGAGCCCCACTCTGTCCCACCCCCTGCTCTGCAACCTTTGGTGCAGACCACATATTTGGGGAAGGCACTTGCTCACACCCAACACTTGCTGGGTGTCAGCCCCTCTGAGGCCCCCATCTCTGTAATGAACATTAGGAAATTACCTGCATGCAATGCCAAAGGGAACTTTGCTCTCAGGTTTCCACCTCAGGGTAGAGATTTTTTTCCTCCTGTGTTTGGGAATTCTTTTTCTCAGCGCTGGTCACCATCCATTATTTGTCGTCACAACGTTCGGTGCCGTGGAGCAGGAGGAGCTGGCAGCGGCAAGGCGAGCTGTCGTCAGGGCTCCCACTGGGGATGTGTGTGGTCGAAGTGGCTTTTGCATCACCGAGAGGAGGAGTTGTGTCCAGGTCATACAGCAACGAGGCAGCGAATGATGACAACTTCGGATATAGGGTGTGCTGCCTCATTACATCTGCGTGGTTTGTAGCCAGAGTATTGGTATGAACAGTGATAAGGAAAACTAAACATGAAGAGAGTCTCTTACGTGAACAGAAACGCAGCATCATTTCAAGGGTACTGCAGATTCAGTCTCCAGAGATGTCTCACCCGAAATCACCCAGAGCGGGATCCCTCACTGCTGGTCCCAGGTTTTCCCCTGGCACCAGCCCCAGCCTCTCAGGCTGCACCTCGAGCAAGCCACAGGGCTCCTGGTTAGCATGAGGCTCATCTCAAGACTAGGGTGTCCTGCAGGGTAGCAGCCCCAGGGGCTTGTTATGCTGGCCATCCAGTCAACCTCAGACATAGCGATCTGATCCTACAAGTCACAAGCTGTGCCAGTGTATTTTAAAGGTGATTTAAAAGGGAGGAAGAATATGATGGAAAAGGTGCACGTGAGGCGGAGAGCAGCTCTGTCCAGAGGAGACCTCGACACTGAGCTCAACCGAGAACAGGGGTTGCCTGAAACCTTTCTGAGAACAGAAAGCTGCCATCACACTAAAACCACGAGTAAGAGAAAGGAGATAAAACCAGAGGGGAAGAGGTGGGGGGAAGAGGACAATTACATTAACTGAAACAATGTGTTACATTTCAAACATTAAAAACTTATGACTCTACATGGCAAGTACCTGGTGCAGCAAAGGAGGAGAGGGGAAACTGAAGCAATGGTTAAACAATGCACAAGGCAGACTGCAGGGTCTGTTTTGTATTAAATCCATTTGGAGGCTGAGTTTGCTCCTTTGACAGCTGGCCACACTCGCTCAAAGAGAATAAGAAAGTTTTTGTTTTTTAAAAAAGATGTGTAATGGGTTTCTTATGTACTAGAAAAGAAAAGCTCTCTGAGCTGGATCACCTATTTTCTTGTCAAAAGACTTTGGACAAAACCTAATCATGAATAAAATGCCTCGTGATTTTTCAAAGAGCTCTTTTATTTGAAGTCAGCTTTTCTGAAATGGGAGGCAGGACCTGGGTAATGCGGAGCAGGGAGGGAGGCAGTTTGCACGCCAAGCCTCCGCACGGGTCTCCCCGGCTGCCCCAGGGCTGTCCACGGGAGCACTCCCACCCTGTGCCGGCCCTGAGCACTGGCCTCACCGCCCCACTTCACGATGGGCAACTCCTTGCCATGGCTCCAGGAGACCCACAATCAGGCTGGCCAGCACTGACCACCATCCCCACTACTTCCAGGGCAAGCCCCAGCATCACCGCAGGGGTGTCATTCACCCCCTGCCACTGGGTTTCACCTCCATGGCTGTGTGAGCATCAGTCCCCGCTCACAGGAATGGGGATACGGGTTGTGTCTTGGTCTGCCCTGGAAAGGCTGGCTGTTCTCAGAACTCAGCTGTCTTTGAGCACGGAGAGCAGAAGCCACTTTGTCTTCCACACATACCACATGCCAAGGCAACAGAAATACCAGCTCAGCCACCACAGAGAGCACCAAAAGAGCAAACACATCCCCCAGCCATTGCTTCCCAGAGCTCCAGTTTCAGCCACTCACACCGTACTCCCTGAGCTGACCCGCAGGGCTGATCCAGACCTGCCCACACCTTAATGCCTCCTCTGTGGGGCTGGAAACCTGCAGGGTAGAGACAGCCCATCGCCTGGGCAGTGCCTCACACAGTGATGCCAAACACTAGATACCTCCTCTGCATCATTTTAAAGGCAATATAGGAATTATCTCTGCCCAGGGCTGGCAGAACTGAGCTAACCCTCAGACCGAACGTGTGCCGCAGGTCAGCACAGGGGAGGAAATAACATAATCACGTACCAGCCACATATTGAATCCACACCACGAACACCCTAAGCAGGAGGCAGAGGGTTTACCCCAGCCATGTCCTCAAGGTCACTGTGATGTGTGAGCAGAAGGTATTACCCAGAGCAGCACTGGGGCCCTGGTAAGCTTCTGAGGGCCGAATCTGAGCTCGTAACATCTAAAGAACAAGTTTTCCTGCAGAGTTTCATTGATTCCTGGTTTCTTATGAGGTTTCTTGCTCTGGTACTGGTCAAATCCAGGAAGAGCAGAGATGCAGGGGATACAAGGGTGAAGACCTTGAAAGCTGCCCCTTGAAAGCTGAACAGTGTAATTACACCAGTACCCACATCCCAGAACAGCAGCCTTTCTGTGACTAGTGAAAGTGGCACTTGATCTAAATTTGAAAGGCAATGGTCCAGGAACGTAGGGAACATTACTATTTGGAAATGGGAAAGCCACAGTTCCCCTGCTCCCCCCCAGCAAATCCAGCTGGGATTTACAGGACTGTTGATGATTTAAAGCCTGCGGTGAATCATGCTGCCACTGCTCCAGCCATCGTCCTCTCGGTCCTGCTACAGCTCCCTCTGGACGCTGGCCACGCTCGGAGAGAATAAGAGGAAGTGTAAAGAGATGAGAGGATGCAACATGCTTTCACCAGCTCCCCAGGGGCAAACATCTCACCTCTGACTGACACTGGGTAGTGGGACCCTCACATTTACTCTCATAAACTGAGGCAAACCTGAAAACTGTTTTCTGCCTGATAGTTGGTTGGTTGGTTGCTGGTTCTTTTTCCTTGGCCCTTGCCAGTTGTTTATGGACAGAGAAGATTTTCAGCCCTTTACCATGGACATCCATCAGTAGAGAGGACCACTGGAATTTTAATTGTCCAAGAGCTCTAATAGGTGTAATAGCCTTGTGTGTTACATATGCATTAATTAAGTAACACTGCATTTAGCTCCAAATCATGCGGAAGGCGCGTGCTGTGTTTGCACAGACATAAATATCTTCTCAGTTAGAGTGCAGACTAATAGCTTTGCTCTCTTTGCATTGCAGTATTTCCATTCTGGTGAAAATGGGAGCCTCAGAAAAGCTTACCCCTGGGTAGTCCCAGTTCACTGGGTAAGAGCTTGGCACTTCCACATGTTCTCCTCACGCACAGGCTTTCCGAAATGATACGGCTTGGAGAATTTGAGTAGCTCTTTGATGTCTGCAAGTTTCAGCACAGGGCAAGCCCTCTGCAGCGATTTGCACGTTACCGATTACCCCACTGAACAAACAAACTGCCTGGCAACCTGTTCGGGAGTCCCTCATCACCCAGATTTTTCAGCCCTGCTGTTTCACTGCAGATACCATCACAGCAGCCATCCATAAGCTGTAAATACAGTGTTGTGTGCAACTGCAAGGGGAAAGGGGAAACAAAAGGATAAGGCATAGTGAATATAATATATTCTCATCTTGATCCACAGGGAACTTCCATGCATTTAGATGAGAATATAACACTAGGTCATCAATGGAGAGCTGCTTGTTTTAAACCCCAGTATTGCCGCTTTCACTTTGCTGCTTTAGTGCGACCTGATTCTGAAACAAAATGAGAAGTTGGAAGAACACATGTTGGATGAGCTCTGATACACTAGCTGGACAAATATTTGGAAGAGTATTCACTTTCACCAGGCAACTTTATGCTCTGTGGATTAATTATACAGAATATGGTCCCGACTTGGGTTTGGACGATTAAAGCTGTGCTGGAATTTCAGAGGATTACTTAAATGTGCAGCATTAGTGAAGGTAAAACATCTTCAATATCCCCTTCCTGCAGCCTCCATTTCCTTTATAGAAATATGCAGATTAGTTCTAAGTATTAATCTGCAGAGGCTCCTGGAGCAGGGCTCCCTCCCCTGAAGAGCATTGTGAGGTTTTGGGGAGAGGAGGGGGAGGGCTCTTTGAAAGGGAAATAAAGAGCTGAGAGAAATTTCATATGTTTGGAAAACAATAACGAGAAAAGAGCGACTTATTCCACATGTTTTAGTCTTGGAGAAGAAAAGCCTCGATGCAGGCAAAGTAAGTGCAATATATATGTGTAATTAAGAAATGATTTCCTGAGATCTTCCTTAAAACATGTCTGAATACAGATCTCAAATTTGCATAAATAACTTATGCCTTTCACTTTTTTCCTTGTGGAAAACACATAACATCGCCTCTCGCTTTCTGATTTTGAGACCCTCCCTGGCTCGGGAGGAGGATTTGCCATATTACGCTATTCTTTCCAATTGTAATCAGCCTTAAATCTGAATAAAAGCAGCAAATGGCTGACTGGCACTCAGGGCTTCCCTCCCCACCCTGCCCCCCATGGAAGCGGCAGCAGCAACAGCATTGAGTCAGACCGGGAAAGACATGACTGCAGCTCTCAGTTTTCATTAGTATTCATGGAGCATCCGACTCCAGAGAGGATTAATAGACTCTGATGCCTAATATCCTGGAGAACAATTAATTTGCCCACAGTTTTGTCATGGTTGAAAGTCAAATGCTGGAACAGATCGATGCACTGAGCTGCAAGTTGAACACTGCAACCTTCTGCTGGAGCTGAATTTTAATTTTCCCATCATCATTTCCCTCCATTCCCAGCACACCAGTTTTCTAATAGATCTAAAAGCCTCTTACCTTCTTCCATCACATGTTGGTCTTCATAACAAAAGTCCATGTTGATTGTTCAAATATTAGAGCCTTGTATTGCTCTCCATTATGGGATTAGAGATGTTCGAGGCCCCTTGTGTTTTGACCTTTTCCCGTCTCGTTTCTCTGCAAATTGTATGAAAAATGCTAACCTTTTGTAATTAAAACCAAAACAGAACAGCGGACCTTTTTTCCTAACAATTATTCGGTATTTAGGTTTTCATTTTGATAGAAGTGTTTGAGCAGAAATGAAGGCTGGTGTTTATAAAAGCCCGGTCAATAGACCTGTTGGGAATGCCTGGCAGCACTGCGTCCATCCCCTGTGACCTGCTGGAGCCAGCCCATTGCCCTGGGCTTGCACCAGCCCCAAGTTCAGCCTGGGTGCTCTCTCCTCTCTTCCACCAGATCATCTGGTGGGTTTGTGCAAGCCCACTAAATCCAGGCTAAAATATATATCAATAACCATAGAATCACAGACTGGTTTGGGTTGGAAGGGACCTTAAAGCTCATCCAGTCCCACCCCCCTGCCATGGGCAGGGACACCCTCCACCAGACCAGGTTGCTCCAAGCCTCATCCAGCCTGGCCTGGAACACTTCCAGGGATGGGCCACCCACAGATTCTCTGGGCAACCTGTCCCAGTGCTCCCCACCCTCTCCTGGAAGAATTTCTTCCTGCCAGCAGCTGCCCAGAAAGCTTTGGGCAAACAGAGGTTATGCAGGAGACACTGCAGAGCTACTGGGAGCAGGGACCAGCCAGCTGGAGGCACTGCCCTGCTTGCAACCCAGTTGTCCCAGTGGAAATAGAAAAGTGTTGCTGGTGGCGGATTTAAGGACCTGACACAAAACAAGTCTGATACTGGAAACAGACTGAGACCCACAAAACCCAGGCTCATGCCCACTGCTTACAGCAGCTTCAAGTGGGGTCTAGAGCAAAGAGCCACCCACAACTGGATTTCCCTGTCCTGGACTTTTGCCTTACTGGGAAACACCTGCATCCACCCTGATCTCACCAGTCTCTGCAGATGGGGCAACTGCTTTTAGCTGAAATCCTGAAGAGTGGAAGGCAGCACAGTGTCCTGTCCTGTCAGACTGTAAAGCATCCCTGGGAAAACACCTTCCCTGCCACACTGGACTGGGAGGGCATGTCCTGATATTGCCCCCACATCCCAGAGTGCTGCTGGGGAGGCTGCTGAAATAGTGTGTGCTTTTTTCCAGAAAAAAAAGGGTCTTAATGGGTTAAGGCCAGGACTGCATGAGTCTCTCCTAGCTATTGTGCTGTTCTCTCAGATTTTCTGGTGTCCAGGCTTTTGTGGTTTAATTACAGTCTGCTCCAAATGGTCTTAGCCAACAGATCAATAGATCAGGAACATTAGAATTGTTAATTTGAATGGCTGATTTGAATTTAACTGCAACTTCAATTTAATCATTTTAAAAATGAAACAGTGTGTGAGGGCTCTCCTCCTTCTCCTCTACCAGTGAAGCAGCTCCCATGCCCCGTAGGGATCACAAAACTCTCTGACATGCACATTTCCCTTCAGTCAGGAGTTAAGCCCTATGAGCTGCTGGATCATGACAAAAGTGGGGGTTTTAGCAGCCTTTCCTACAAGCATGGTAATCCCAAATCCAACAGTGATTAACTTGGACTCAAAGCTCCACTGCAGAAATTAATTCTAAATCAGGGTCCTGGAGCCTTGTCTCACCAAACACTTTACAATGCTAATTGGCGATGACTATATGAGCAGGCATAATAATGTCCCAGTTGTCTCAACTTTCTCAATTCATCCAGAAATTCTGCAGGCTGCAGGGTTTGCCCCACTGCCTGCCCGGAGGAAGCACGGCCTGGCCCTTTCTACTGGGCAGCTGCCTGAAGGCACTGGAGTAGCCGGACCTGGGCTGCAGGGTACTTGGGAAGCACAGGGATTCCTGAATGTCACCAGCATCTGCTCTCGCGGCTTTGGGTTAGGAGGGCGGTTTGGCTCTGCCCTGAGCACCTGTGCTGGGCACCTCAGGTGCAGGAATAGTGGCATGCCCTAGCCACTAGATTTACCCTTAACACAAACAAAATAAACCAGAAGTACATAAGCACATTTATAAGTCACAGTGTCTGGGGTATAGTTTTTGCAAATAAGGCTTCATAAAGATATTAGTAAACAAAAATGAAAATTAAAGCATATGCCAGTCTCCTGTAACACCAGTAACAGACTGGGTCCCAAGCTCTGCTCACTGTACACATGACGTTTGCTGACTATCACACGTATATCCAGCTTTCAATTTCTTTAGCAACCATAAAAATAGTAATAATTTTGCAATATCGTTGTTAATCAGTGGAACTCACCATCCCAAGATACCCATCGGGCCGGGAACACTGTGCAGGTCGGGCAGGAGGAGCTGAGGCTGATGAAAGCACAAACAGCTACAATCAAAAGCGCAATAACTTATAAAGGACCAAGGATGCTCCATGTGTCAGCTGCTAAACGCGAGGGAGCAGAACAGAGCTTGTTCTTTTTGAATGCGTTCATGGGGAATTCTTTCAGTTCATGTCCCTGCCAAACACAGGACATGAGACTAGAGAAACCTTGGTCCAATACAGCCTGGCAAGGTCTGTGCTGCTATTTACTGCTGTGTGCCAGTTAGGTCAAAAAAGACGTGTAAGCCGGTATTTTTCCTGAAATGCTCAATAGTTCCTTTACCCCTGCACACCGAGTAAGCCAAAAGCTTTGTTTTCCTTTTCTCACACTCACAATTGCAACGAAGCTGTCCTGTCTAATTGCTGCCGTTACTGAATACAGCACTTGCACTCAGAGCCCGAGCACATGGAAAATGAGGGACAGAAAGGTATTTCATTTTCACCTGTGTTTCAGCCCAGGTTTAGCCTCCTGTACAAAACTGTACAAGTTTTGTACAGGAGGATGCAGGTGTTCATCATGATACTGTTCAAATATAACGTGTATGCAGCTCCTAAACCCAGGTTTCTGAGTCTTCCCCACAGCCATTTCAGAGTGACAAAATTTCAGCAGAAAAAGCCTAAAACAAACTTACCTGCAGTTCCTTCAGGTGGATGATGTCTTAGTACCTGGGAAAGTGTGGATGCTTAGCCACGATGACCAGCACCCCCAGTGACCCACTGCAGCTGAGCCTCATGGCAGAAAGCATGGTCCTGCCCCTCTGGTGCTGGGGCGTGAGTTCCCAGGGAAGGGGTATGGCTGAAGGTCCAGATCAGTCAGGCCCAGGGATGCTGGATATCTCTGTGTATCGGCAAAGCAACGTATTCAGTCCCACAGCGAAGCAGCACGGGACGGACAGTTTCTAATACTCCTTGTGCTGCGCTCGAGCTGCGGTGGGTGAAGATCTATTCACAGCTACACCCGAGATGACCTGCAAATTACCTCTCCCTTGGTGAATTCACTGCCCTTGGAGTTGTGACTACCTGTAACATCCCACTACTGACCCTGCTGATACCAAAATCCATTCAAAGGCTCATCTCAAATGCTTATTTTAAAAGGTGCTTCTGAGCTGACACAAACACGTTTATATTCCCTTTCCATATTTCCCTTCATTGCTAAAAGCCCAGGCAGCAATATGGGGTGAATCAAATAAACTGCCTCGTGGAACAGTAAGAGGCTTCATCACCGGGCGTCCTGGCTGAAGGGCTGCTTCTGCTCGCAGACAGGAGGGCTGTGCCCCACACAGCATTGCCAAAACAACCCGTGGATTGGAAGTAAAACGTCCCGTTCGGAGTTGGGCTGCTTTGTGTACTGCATTCAGCAGCAGAAGCGCCTTTTTCCCCAGCTCTGCGATGTGCCGCTCGAGCCTCCCGGGCAGTGATGCTCACCCAGGGTAGCAAATGCTCCACTCACGCCTGGCCAGCACGCAGCAGGCACTGGCAGCTGTATGCAGATTTCCATCGTCCTCCAGGCAGACACTTGAGGCTTCTCTGCCTGTTCTGGCCTACCAGGATCCCACAGCCAGCTCTGGCTTCCCTTCCAGCAAAGGAAACGTGCCACTGGCTTGTGTAGGAAAGCCAGGGAGCCTTGCTGAGCAGGAGGTCTGTGCTGGGTACATGAAAAGCAGTGGAAAAGAAGGCTTCTGAAAAAGCCAAAAGGAAGGGGAAAGGACTCCTGGTTCTCCTCTTATTTGTCAGTATCAGTCCACTGACTTCATCAGTACAGGGTCTGATTCAGGCAGCCAGACTTGTCCAGGGAGCAAGCATTTGAAAAGGTGAAAGATGAACTGAGTGCCCAAAGCCCGGCTCTCAAACTGAGTTTCTTCTTTCTTTCTTTCTTTGACAGATTAAACCAAAACATTATTCTCGGTGTTATTTTGTTGGCCTATGCATCAGCCTGAATGACAAGCACCGACTGCATCCTGAGAACAATCTGAAGGCAACCCAGGGAACCCACCCAGATGGTGTTCAAAAGCGTCTCAGAGCAGAATGGGCTCTGCTCGACGCAGGAATTTCACAGCAGGAACAAAGGGAACTTTGCAAACAGAGCTTTGAAACGGAAGTCATTTTATCCAGCATGCCTGCAGGAAACGTGAATCCATCTTCCAGCACAATCAAACGCAGAGCTGTGCATGGGCATAATTATTAGGGGAATGATGGCAACAGTAAAGGAGCTCATCAGTCAGAAAGCTACATAATTTCTAAACTGTCTCTTATGTTGAACCACCTGGATTTAAAGTAACATTTGCAGACAAGATGAATGAATCTGCTTACGGAACATGCCCGTATTAATGCATGCAAGAGAAAGGGTCTCTGCAGGCATCAGATGTGACTGCCTTGCTCCCACGTTTTGACCGACGCGTCTGTCTGACACCTCTGCGGAGCATCAGTGATGGTGGCTCCCCTTCCCCTCCTTGCCCGTTCTTGCTTGTGGGGACAGATAAAGCCAAAGAAATTCTTTGCTTTTGGGGTGGGGTTTTTTTCAGAATCAGCACTTCTTGATTCAAGATTCAGAGCGGTGGCTGTGGGGACAGGGGGGCTGTCACTGGGAAGGTTTTGGTGTGAGATCCTCTGTCCATAACCCTAAAAATACCACACTTAAAGCACAGCTCGGCATTTCTCTCAGAAGCAGAGAGTGCTCATGGGTGGGCCGTCCTGCCTGAGACAAACAGGTTCGTTTAAATAACAAAACAAGGCTCTTGGCTCTGCTGGATGTCATTAAAATGGAGACAAGGAAAGGCTTGATCTGATGGGACTCCCGCTGGCATTTGTGCCAAGGCCAGCACCAATGCCTGACTCGGTGCCAGCCCTCCCCAGCCTCTGCTCCATCCTTTTCCCTGGCTCTTTCTGCATGTCACACTGGGCACTGCTCCATGGGACAGCTGTGGCCACCACAACCATAGTAGCCTGGGAGATGTGTTCTGGCCAGGAGTCACCATGCTCTTTTCTACAGCCACGGGACAGTTTGTGCCCCAGATCATGGGACAACAGAGTGGTTTGGGTTGGGAGGGACCTGTAAAGGTCATCCAGTCCAACCGCCGTGCCATGGGCCGGGACACCTTCACCAGATCAGGCATCCTGACATCCACCTGGGCTCTAGGTCGATGGGCAAGCGAGCTCTGCCATGCACAGCCAACAGAGCGTAATCACCTACAATCATGAAGAAAACCTCAGAAGCTGCCAAAAAGGCCAACTCTAGCCCCCTCTCCAAGCCTTTCTATAGAAATAGCCTTAATAGGAAGGGATGTCAGAGCCCATGGTTACAGGTTTGTGGCAGATGCTTGGATGTCTGCTCTCAGCTGCATGGGAACTGCACATCCATGGTGGTTGCCCAGAGCACTTTCTGTTTCACAGTGCTTCCTCAAAAACAGTGCAAGAATCTCCATTAATATTTAAGGCTTTCCTTTTTTTAAGCATTTCAGTTTTGTGGAGAACGGAGAGCTCTCTGTCCTGGGGAGCTCGTTCAGAGGGAAGAGTGGGATTAAGAACTTCAAAGTGAAGTTCTCCCCTGTGACAAGTTCTTTAGAAGAGACCCTGTCCAAGAGTTATCACATCTCTCCAGCAAGGGAAAAGATTTGCCATGAGAATCCTTCTGGGCTTGCGGACTTCTGCAGAGGAGGAGATTTCTGCCAGCAGCGACTGCTCTCTGATGGGAAGCACACCCTCCTCCTGGAGGTGTGAAATCTCTGAAGAGGGCAGGCTTTCTTCCCACGTGGCAGCCAGGGAAAATGCCAGCAGAAGCATGTGCTATTTCAGGAAGGCAGAAAAGGAATGAAAAGGCTTTCAGAGGACTATAAAGTCAATGCGGGATGGATGGAAAAATGACAACTGCTTCCAACTGAGAGAGAAAAATGAAAGGGCTTCAGAAGAGAAAAAGGGAATGCGGCCTCTGAGGGTGGGAAAAGGTTCCTGTCCCACCATGCTGCTGTCTCTGGGGGTCACACTGAGGATGAGGATATCCCAGTCCACTTTTTTGGCTGCTGAGCTGGCCCCACAGGGCACAAGATACCACACCTTGCTGCAAGCAGCCAGATGCTGAAAAAGGATAAAGGTGCTAGTGTAGCTGCAGAGGGGAGTGGGCAGGTTTTTGCTATTTGCCCATACTTGGTTGTTAGGAAGCCAGGTATTTGGCCTGGGTCGGAACAACTACACAAACACCAACAGGAAAAAGACTTTTTGTTCTCTCTGGTTCAACAGTACCTCAGTCTTCTCGCAAGACCTTTGGTGCGGGAGAATTAAAAGGGCTTCTTATTTTGTCATTACTGCACGGCATCATCCTCGGTCTCCTCCCTTTTGCATCCATCCCTGAGATCATGCTGCTTTTCTGGACAGTCTCCAAAGCACTCGGATATGATGGGCTCCTCAAGAATACTTTCCCCTCCTGCAAACAAAGATGATCCATGGGAATGAGACTCTGTCAGCAGTCAGGGTGACCGTAAGCTAGCCTTGCCTAGGGAACCCTCGTCACTGGTCTGGATGGAGACCCTCCTGGGTCAAGAGACAAGGCATGACAGCTGCTGAAAAGGTCTCTTCCTTTCAGGAATCTCAGCCTTTGTCTGATCTCCTCACACCCAAGGCGGACCAAAGGGGAAAGAGAACTGTAGTTCAAACATGAAACACCAGAAAAGCCACACAAGTTTTGTGACTGTTTTGACATGACCATTGCTATTGGCAGAGCTGAACCAATAATCCGCCATGAATATTTTATCCTTTCTTTCCATGACCAGATTGTGGCTTCCTCAGATCTACTCATTATTCAGCAGCATTTATGCAGCATTTTGTAAGCTTATTTTACCGCTGGGGATTGGCAGCAACCAGTGCTCAATGAGAAGTCACTGTTCAGGCTTTGCAGGTGGCAAGTGATGCAGTCAGGGGTCTGCCTAGGGACAGATGGATCTGCCTGAACCGAGGAGCGATGCCTTTGCTGGTACCACTGTAGGAAAGGAGCATATTCCACTGTGGGGGTTTGAGGTGAGCACACCTAGTAGTGGCCCGTAAGAACAACATCATTAGCTGCTTAGTTCATTGATTAATCAAAGAAAACAACGTCAGCTTCTCATGGCTGACTGTGGGTAAATGCTTATTGCCTTACGGTGACTACTGCGTATGTGTGCTTCTACACATTTAATGTCCCTGCAATAAGTAGATTGTAGAGGAGGAACTGTTGAGATGCAAATACCCTGCTCCAAGGGGCCTTTCCGAGGGTAGTGGCTTTCTGATGAAGTCTCCCACATCCTAGGTGGGACAGATAATGAATGCACTTGAATGATGAACTCTCTTTGACATCTCTGCTTCTGCTTTTCCGCAGGAAAATGAAAGCAAATCCATTCTGATTTCTGCTGAATTCACTCCTCACCTCTGGGTGGTGTTTTAGAAATCAAAAGTAAATCCATTCTTTTGCTTCTTGTCTAAGGACTTGGAACCTTTCACAGATGTTAAGGCCACTTATAAGTTAACGGATTTGTATTTAAACCTCCTGGCTGTGTATTTTTCATGCATTTTAAGTACTGACAATAGGATAAGTAAATGCACAAACTAAGCGAGCAAGCGTGTTCCCACATACCCAGATTACAAAAGGAACAGGAAAGCAAATATATATGTCCCTGTGTCCTGGTCATCCCCAACCAGGGAACTTACCTCCAAAATACTCTCTTAAAAATCTTCTGGACTATCTAGTGCTTGCAGCTCCCCTTCTCCCTGGAAGTGAAGAAGCCTCATAAATCTCACCTGCATCTTATCTATCAAGGCTGAATAAGAGGAAAGGAGAGATGCTCCTCTTTCTCCCAGTGTGACATTCAGCCACACTCTGGGCTTGGTCTTCATTCATGGTGTAATTCCATTTCCCCTCTGAATTATGTACTCTCAGTAGCCTGCCTTGTGCATAAAAGATCCATGACGGGGAGCCGCATCATTCATTTTTTTTCCATGAGCAGGTGCAAAATATAATGTCCCTGATTTTCAAGATCTGATTAAACTGTCATAGATATGGAGCAACCTCAATAACTCCTAGCATCTGAGAGGGACTGCTTATTACAACACTGCACCCTCTGATGCTATTGATAAGAATCTCTCAGCATTTCAATTACAACCCCCTATTTTCAGGATTTGTTTATTTAAATTGGATGAATTTGGTGCTCTTGAAAGTCAGTGACTATAATCCACAGGCTAGAGTCCAGCAGGCACAGCCACATCTCAGTGTCCTGACCTCCATGCAGGTCACTGATCCAAGAACTGGGCTGGCCAAACTGGGCAGACAGCTTCTGGCAGGGGGAGCATGGGTCACACCTACTCAGGTCCGAGATCCCAGCCCTCTGGTCCCTGCAGCTCCATCTTTTGTTCCAGGCTCTCCCCTATGCCTTGTGCTCAGCCATCCAGGCCCAGCTTCTCTCCCTAGGTTCACTCTCTTTGGCCCTGGAGCTGCCTGGGTGCAGAATCCCAGCATTCCTCACCTTTACTGAATTTGCTCAGTGATTCACCTGTCTCAAAACCAATGATTCTTGTTCTGTTCTCCAGGTTATTGGGGCACCAGGGTAAGAAGGGAAGGATGGGGAACTTCTGCAAGAACTTGGACTATGAAGTGACCAATTTGTGAAGCTGCTTTCCGGGGGAGGGAGGGGCAGGAGCACAGGAGGGAGATTTCTCTCTGATGGAAATGGCAATAGGAACCCCTTCTGTGTTTTGGAGGAAAACCCTGTGTCAAAGGGTGTGACAGCAGGCCCCCACAGCTAGCGAGTCCCTGGAGCAGCCCAACTCGGCAGCTTTTATAGCAACAGAGACATGCAGAATCGCCGAACTCGGCAAGTCTGCCCTGCTTTTCCTATGCCATTCTTTTGCAAAGCTGTTTCCAATATTGTAATTGAATGCTTAACTGTTACACTGATGGAATAAATTAGACTGAACCTTTTATCCCAAAATCTTCTCTGTAAGAAAGAGACATCTGAGGGCTCTGGCACCCTGACAGGTATTCCTTTCCCTCGGGGCTGGCAGGGGGGTCACAGATGTCCCCGACTGACGCCAGCCAGTGCAGGGTGTCAGTGCTCCAGCGCTCGAGCACGTCCCTCACCGGTGGGAAGGACTAGTCTGGCACGGGCATAGTCCGGCTGTGGGGAGGGATCGCCCTTGGCAAGGGATCACTAGTGTTTCTCTGGCAAGTGTGAGCGCAATGGGGAGCAGCCTGCGTGGCGCTGCACCCGCTCTGCAGCAGAATGAGAATTAGCCGAATAATTGCTCTCGGCCTCAGCGTGCCCTGGCCACCCAGAGGTGCGGTGTTGGGCAGGAGCTCTGCTCCAGCAGCCCCCGTGAGGCTCTGCCACATCCCCGCCAGCAGGATGAGATGGGCTGGATCCCAGACTGACCTGCGCTGAGACCAACCTGGCTAGTCCAAAACGAGGTGCAGTGATGGTGTCAAAATACACAGGCAAGATGATGTGCTATGTCCTCATTTCATATTCAAAGGTAGATCTGCTGATGCTGGAGCTGAAAAAAAAAAAAAAGTATTCAAATTAGCAATCAGTGCAAATGATTGCTCTTCCATTCCCATCCCTGTTCTGGAATAGGAGCTCCAGTCTCTCTGCACATAAACAGCAAACACACGCTCAGCATCTGATACCAAAGAAGGCTCGCGACACCGTGAAAAGAACAGGGAGAAGGTACTGCAGAGTGGGAGCTGCCATCTGGGCTTGCATCTGCGAGTGTTTGGCAAGGCACATATGGAGGATCCTTTTCTCTGCCTCATATTTGGCCCTGGAAAGCCGTGGATGATGGAATGAAGCAGCAGCTCTGCCTGAGGACTGGTCACTATTCAGGCCCTACCGTTAATCCCAAGCCCAGAGACACTCCTGCTGACCAGCACCGTGGGAGGTGCCGGGTCAGACACCGTGGGGATGCTGGCTGTTGATGCAGCTCCTCTGGCCAACGGTGACCATAAGGAGTGGTTGCGTGATGCTGGGACATGGCAAGCCATTCCCTCCTGACTGATGCAATGCAAACACCCAAACCTTGCAGAGCAGGATGAATCATGCGCTCTGCTGTGGCATATCAGCACTAGGTAGTGCACCCTCATCTTCGGGATCTCTTGAGTCCATGAAGTGACAACTGACTTCCAAATGGCAAAGAAAACAAGAACATGTCTGGCTGGCAAGAACAAGAATATCATAAGAATAAGGATAAAGGTCCTCGTGCTAAAGGCAGGAGGAGCTTGAACTCTGCAGAAGAAATAAGGGGAGCTGGTTGAAGCAGGTTCCTGCGAGCAGTGAGGTCTTTTCTCTAGGTCAAGAGCTGGAGCCAAGCTACAGGCTGAATGTACATGTGTTGGTAACAGGGGAGGTCTGTACAGGAGCCAAATGTGTCTTAAAACACATATAGGAAATAACAACAGCACAAAAATACTTGAGAGCTCTTCCTTTCTTCTCCACGGATGAGATTTTTGGCTCTCTCTGTTTAAGTCACACATAACCAAAGTTCCTCCCTTTTCTCATACCCCATTCATCCTTGATGAGGTTGGGATCTTGGGTTCTTTTTTACAGTTATTCTCTGGCACTGAAGAGAAACGCTTTTGAAGTGGAAAAGAACGCAGGGTGGTCGAGGGTGGAGTCTGAGAAGTGTGAGCAAGAGCTCCTGCAGACATCAACTGCTCCCAGGACTTAGCATCTACCTTTCCACCAGATGACCATGGGGCTGATTCAATAATAGCAAACCATCAGCGGGATGGGTGTCTATCTCCTTTTGCCCCATCAGCAAGAGAGAGAATAAGGACAGTTGTGGAGACACAGCAGGAGAATGCTGGTTTAAGACACTATACACGGTGGCTGTCCAGTGCTCGGGGCTCACACAAATACATATGATTATTCCCTTGAACAGGAAGGCACGTGTTTGACTGTCTTAGCCTGAATTTAGCTCCTGCCACTTCCGCATGTGGGTTTTGGTGCCTGTGCTAACTTCCCAGCCTGATTTCCCCAGCTTTCTCCTGCTGAACTCCCAGGGCTTCTGTCTTCTCCTTCAGAGCTCACTCCTCAGTATAAGGGCAGGGAAACAGGGAGAAACTCATTACATCCCACCTACAGCATCCTCAACATCAACAAAACAATTCAAAACGTAAAGCCTCGGGGAGGCAGCAGCCTGAAGAGGCAGAGCAGCAGAAGACTAAGAAGCAATGATGACACAAATCAGAGAGGGAGTTTGAGCCTTTTTGGCACTGGGCTGAACTGAGAAAGGACAAGAAAGCAGCATGTTTGCTGGGCCATGCGCTTGGGGAGCAAAGGAGAACGCCTCGCTCAGCCAAGCAAAACTGCAGCACCTTGACACATCTCGTATATTCACAGCGTTTCGTGAGCCTAATTGGGTGCAGAAGCAGAAATGATGGAGTAAAACTGAGGGCTTGGAGGCTGGCTGTCCACAAAAGCTTCCTCAGAGCCGGATTGTTCAGGCAGAGGAATGATCTCATGAGCAGATGGGAGAGAGGCTTTGCTAGTTCCGCAGAAATCTGGGCTAGAGCAGACACGAGAAAATGAAGCACAGAAAACTATTGTGCTCAAGTGTGAGAATGGAGCCAGCAACCGACCAAACGAAGGTGGCAGGGGCAGGGGGGGTGCTGCTCCCCAGCAGCAGTCACAGAAGCAGTCAGGGCAATAGAGCCCACAGCCTTCAACTCGGCTGTAAACCTGGCATGTGCATTTGGAGGGGCACCTCCCCTGGGCACCGTGTCCTCTTGATGACAAGCGCTGGCAAAGGAGAGCATCAGAGGTACGGGACACGTTCAGAGGAGGCTCAGGGACACGGCTGTGCCCAACAGACAGGGAAGAAGAGGTTTGTAGACAGAAAAAGGGGTTTTTCTTCTTTTAAATAAGGTTAATTATTTATTCATGCACAAAACACAGGTTATTGTTTGCTAAACAAATCTGTGCACCAGTCTGTGTGCATCTCTCTGCATGTGCCAAACACCCTGTTTCACAACAAATTGTGTCTCAGTTCATAACTCTTTCTGCACAGGGCTGGGCTTTGTCTCTGGCCCTCGGAGGGTCAGATCCTCTCCCGAGGGGACTACAGGCAGAAGATTGATCAGGGACAGAAGAGCCCTGTGTCCCAGACCTGGGGACAAGCAAGGACCTGCCATCCATTATGTCACGGCTGCCACTGTCCTGCAACATCCAAGACGCAGGACACAGCAACAGGGGGGCAGTGAGAGAGCTCTGCCTGATCTGATCCATGAAACCATTTCAGGAACAAATTCAGGAACACAGGCACCAGGAGCCTCCACATCTCTGCAGGAGCCGAGGCATAAAACTAAAGCCTCACAGGGGTTTGTTATCACAACACCACACTGTTAAATGTCCTAAGCAATCTTTTTTTAAGGAAAACAAGTCTTTAGAAACAGAGGTGACCCTAGAAGTGATAAGTGAAGAGGTGCACCTGAAAGTCTGTTATCAGCTATTTGTGCCTGGCTCTGCCTCAGATTTCTCATTTCGATGTGACGGCAGCTGAAAATTGGATAGATACTGACTTCACCTCAAACAAGACTTTCTCTTTTTGTCTTCAAGGGCAACTTAAGTGCTTTACCCTCTGAGGTCATAGAGAATCGCAGGATGCTAGAAAAGGAGCATTCTGGAGAGGGAATCATAGCGCTGCTGTGCAGCATATTTTGATAATTAAACTACACCATAATGTAAGCGTGAGGGAGGCTGGAAAAGCATGAGTTTCAGGAGGCTTGTTTGTTCTTAAAGTCATGTCTTGATGAGGTTTTCCTTGCTAACAAAAAGTAGGTTTCATTCCCAGCTCTGGTGACTGTTTCTGTCACCACAGCTGCCTCCAGCCCAGGCCCTGCATCCGCAGGTGGACACCGGCCCCGGCACATCTGGGAAGCTTGTGGGGATGTCTCTGCCACCACTGAGGGCTTGTCCTTGGGCAATGCTTGCCAAGAAAGGAAAGGTCGGAAACAGCAGACAGTCACCGAGGTCTCAGCCCCGAGAGCCATCTCCTCCATCCGCGGCCACACAAGCTGTTGGGGTTCGTTCCCTCCCCACCGCAGACAGAGAGGGCAGAGAAGGGGCTGGAAGGATGTTGGGCTGAAGGGACATGGCTGCTTCTCAAGAGAGAGGCAATTAGAGAAGTGGAGAAGCATCTAACGAAGCAAGGGGCTGTTGGAGATGAGATTTACACAACAGCCACGACACTACTGAGTTAGCCGGGTCCCAGACTGGAAAAACCCTGAAACTGGAAAGCCGTGACATACCTTTTTATCAGATTCATCTTATTTTAGAAGCAGTTCTCGATCAAAACAGACAAAGATACAAACATCCTTCTGGCTGCTACAGCAGACCTCTGCAGCGTGGCCAGCTGAAATGGGCACGTAGTCCTTAGGCACCTTTGCTGTGCCCCGCATGTGGCTGGTGCCTGCCGACAGTTCTAGTGGGTCCAGCATGTGTCAGAGGGAGCTGCGTGTGAGCAAACTGCTCCGTTCACATGTAGTACATCTGCCTGCTGAAAACGCAGAAGTCTGGCAAACCCAACTGTCTCGCCAAGTCAGCCAGACAACAGTAAATCCAGCTGAGCTCTCTGAATTAACAGTTTAATTCTTTAGGAAACAGTACCGTAAATACTTCAGAGAGTTCCTAAACACAAGCATCTTTTACTTTGACTCACATAAGCAATATGATAATTCAGTTTGAATCACACAGACACCTATGCACATTTATCTTTCTTATTTCTGCCTTACAAACCCTCTGCACGTGCATGGTGTTTTCTAGAAGACCAGTATCCCAAGCCTGCTCGCTTTTCTTCTCTGAAGCACTGAGCTTTGGCTTTTCTTGGACAGCCTGTTTCCTTATTTTCTGACTGTTCCTGGAGTTTCCCAGCATCTTGCTGTGACCAAAAGCCTTTCCTCTTCCCTGTCTGCTCCTGCTGCTGCTCAGCACTTGCATCCTAGCACCTGAGGTCTTGCTTAAGCTCCCAGGGAAGCTCAGCACCCTCAGTCCCTGAGGGAAGGTTTAGATCACCCCATACACCAGGAAAAGCAACAACAACAATACCAAATGGAAGTTCAGTCTGACAGAAGGAGAGAAATGGAGAGTTCCTGATTCAGGGAGAGCCAGTAGACCTGCATGTTCTGCTCAAACTGCTGCATCCCCTGAAAGCGAGGGCAGGTGACAACCCTAGAGAGTCCCTTAGGGAGAGATGGAGTGGTCTCCCTACACAGATACACCCCTTACCTGACTTTAATTCTGAGGAGGTTACAAAGCAGGTTGTGCCACACAGACTCCTCAGCACCCAGTGACCAAGTAATCTCCCCCATATTCTTCATTTCCCAGTGTTTTTCCTAATAATAAGCAAGCATCCCTTCAGGAATGGTGTAGGAAAGGGAAGGTTGTCACAGACCTTTGACAGCAGGTGCCTGGAAATATTGTTGAAGAGACAAGCAGAGGTACAAGGAGACCATAAACAGAGACCCCAAACAGCACCATGACAGAGAATGCAGCTAGGATGGTGAGAACACACCTTTGCTTTCCTTCTGCTTCGTTTCAGCATCTTCCCAGAGCAAACCTTGTCCTTTTCTATCCCGGTCTTGGAAAGAAGCGTTGGCAGTTGCTCAGGAGAGAGGGGGAGATACAGTGTGGGTATCTACAGCCACACAGCCACCAAGAAGGTTCCTTTGCAGAGCCACCCCAAGCAGGAGCCAGTGAGCTGCCTGAGCTTCTGGGGAGGAGGAGAGCCAGGAGCATCCATCAGGCCAGCAACAGGCAGTTCCTTTTGGAACTGGGGGAGTGGGTACCCTCTCAGAGTCATGGTGCACACACAGGATGAGGACTAGGCTCCAGTTTTGGGGCCCTGAGCTTCCTGCCCAGCTTTGAGATCTTCTTGGCACCCAGCAGAGGATCCACGGTCACCACCTCCTCCTCCTCCTCCTTCATGTCTGCTGCAGACCTGGGACAGGAACAGGGAGACAGCATCATGCAGAGAAGAACAGTCTTTCCCCAGAAACCTGTTTACTTTTCAAACCCCGGTTACCACAGCAACATGATTACAACTATTTAGCTGAAATCTTTTTCTCCCCTTTTCACGGCTTAAGCTCTGTAGTAAGAGTGCAGATTCTGAACCAACACATTTTTTCAGTCAATGTTTTTGCCTGTTTTTTTCCTATAAACACACATCAAATACAATGTGCGAAACCCAGACGTGCTAAGTGGGAAAGCTGAGCTTTATAGACTCATCCTGTGCTAGCGTAAATGGTGAAAACTTCCTGCGGGAGCAGGAGCTGGGAAGCAGCGCAGTTACAGATGTGCTCAGCCATGGGCTCCCGGGTGTTTCACAAGCAGAGGAAGCCCCGCCAAAGCAGGGTCCTAAGTAAACGCCAAAAGCCTTGGGCTGGCTCCAGCACACAGCCACAGCCACTCTTCTGCATGGATCTAGGGCTGTAACCAGGAACTGGGGCTGGCTTCCACAGCTGGAGGGAGGGGAACCCACCTGGAGCACCCCAGTGCTACTGGATAGCCCAAACACACCCTGCCAGTGGCAGGGGGACTGGGGGTGACAGGCACGCATGGTGCTGGCAGCCACCCTGGGATGGATAGGCATCCATGAGTCCTGCTTAGGTGGTGGACGCTGGCACCCAGCCCACAGGCCAGCACCTCCCAGATTCACCAGGATACCTCAGCTCTCCAACAGCCAAACCACCAAGAAGGACACAACATTGCTTACCACATTACCTGAGGAGGGGACACAGAAGGGGAAACAAACCACCACAGGACCTGAGCCCACAGCATTCCCCCCAGTGCCAACTTTTCCAGGAGAGCAGTTCCCTGTCTTCTAGCAAAGTCTCCTCGCCCCAGCAAGCCCCAAGAGCCATCTTCAGTCACAGTACCCGAAACGCTGCCCGTGTTCATGGTCCAGAGGCGAGCACTGATCATTACTTCAGGATACTGAAGAGACGTTTCCCAAACACACCCTGAGCTTGAGAGACTCAGCTCAACTCCACCACTTTCCATAAGACTGGGTTCAAACCAGACCAAAGCCTCCCTACTCCCACTTCACTTCATAGAGTTGTCTCTTTTTTCCAGTACTTTGGTGGGACTTTTTTTCTTTTAATACCAACAGCTGACACATTACTAGTAAAAAGAAGAGTTCACAGAATAAACTTCAGTGCATTAATTATTGAGGGATATAAACCAAATTTATTTAATGAATTAATAATAAGTCATAGGGGTATTTTAATAATGAAATACTTCTAGTTGTGTTTCAATAATTATGGCTGGCTTTCATAATTACACTGCTGCAGTGAAAATAAAATCAAAATCAATTAGGTGGAAGCAATTCTGTCCCAAGAGTGCCCTGTGCAACTCTATCTAGATCAGGTTTAAAGGGACACAATGAAAATCAATGTTGGTTTAAACTTCCAGCATGCAACTAGTTCTCTGCTTCACCATTGGAAAGAAGTTAGGGTTCCCCTATGTATAGCAGCTGCAGGAGTAGCTCTCTTTAGAAGAATCTGGGAGCAGACTCAGGCCTTATGGGATCTCTCACAACCAAGGCAGCCTTCCTTCGACTGCAGCCTGTCCCTGCACACACCCAAGCAAGCAGGGTCCATCCTCACCCACTCCCCTCCGCCTGGACCCAAAGTGCTCTCACCCTGCCAATCCCCCCTCTCCCTATTCCCTCCAAAATAACATACTTGGGGTTTGTTTAATGTTATCCTTTCAGCGGTCATGTTTGCCAGGTTTCTGCAAGCAGGAGGGTTAGAATCTTCCTTTTAAAGAAAACCTACAGCTTCTCACAGCCATTGATTTCAGGAACTGACACTGGTAACACTGCCAGGACTATTGCCCTCCAGCTTTGGCAAGTGCAGAGATCCCAGGCGCTGGAGGGAGAGAGCCAAAGAGAGACCACGCCACTTGCTCCCACGCCATTTTTGTTTGTTTAGAGATAACACTCCTGGAGTATTTTTCCAAAAGGGCAGATGGAGTGTTTGTCTCTCCTTCCCATCCCAGGGAACCTTTATCCCACCCTCCAGCTCAGCTGCTGAACTCAGAAAGCAGCTGGTTTTCTTTAACCTTTTTCATCTCAAGAAACAGTGTTTGGAACTGGAAAGAGCTCCCAATTCAGTTTGTTGAGTCAAGTTGTCATTTCCAGCAGCTGGGATCCTTCCCAAATGCTGCTGAGCACCACAGCTGGGCTGGAGGGAAAATGCTGCCATTCCTTCAGCTGCTCCAGCAGCTGAGCTCCACAAAGAAATCTCCCCATTTCTCCCTGCATCTGGCTACCAGACTCTGCAGGCAGCTGGCACCCCAGTCCCTTAACTGAAGTAGGTGACACCCATGTCCCAACACCACCCCACTTCTCATCTCTGCCAGACCAGCCTCTTTTCACAGCACTGAGCAGGTCCTGCCCTGGAGAAGCCCAGCTGTGGGATGGAGGTTGGGGTTCAACACCAGCATCCCCCTGAGCGCACTCTGGGATGTGCTACCAGGGAGGTGGCGCTGAGCTCCTGAGCAGCACAGCCACACTGGGGGGACTCCAGCAGAGACAGAAAAAACTGATGGCAATGAAAGTGTTACCAGGAAAGGAAGGGCTGGGCATGCTTTTTGCATTTTTTCAGATTTCTAAGTGACTGGGCTCAAGTGAGCCTTTGCTGCTTGATGCAGTTGACTTGTCTCTGCTGCCAGATGAGTTGAGCTTCATGGTTCCTGCCCTGTGTCTACCTGCCTTCTCCTCACATCAGACTGAGGATGTTCCTGCTGATCTCCCTCTCTTTGCCAGGAGAAAGGTCCCTCAGCAGCTGCCAGTCTTGTTTACGGTTCTCACATCTTTAAACATATACCTGCTAGACATCTGGCTGCTCCCCAAAGGCAGCATTTGAGGAATATCCCCTTCCCCAAAACACATCCAGGAGTCTCCAGGCAACGGTCACTGTGACCTGGAGGTCTACAGACAGAAATAGCAGAGTAATAGGGGGCTGCCCAAAATAGGAAGGGACAGAGATTTTCAGCATCAAAAGTTAAGAGCCTTAAAATAGAAAAGGGAAAATTCAAGTGAAACATTAGGGCAAAGTATTCATAAGCAAGGGGTCAATCGGGCAATAGAATAATTTCTCTAGAGAGATGTCATCACCAGAGGCTTGAGCACAGATGAGATTTGACACTTGGAGCAGTAGGAACGAGGGGTCCAGTGCTGGTGTGAGAAATGGGTTTGTGCCTAAGGAGATCTGCGAGCCAGCGACAGGAAAGCGCTGGGTGTTGCTGCTCTCCCTGATGCCTGTGACACTGCTGTGCTGCTTTACCAGCACAGCAAGCTGCTCTTACCTCGGGGAAGTTGCAGATATGCTTTAATTGAAAAAAAAAAAAATAATGACACATTGATGTTTGTGTCCTGTGCAATTTAAGGAGAGACCAATGTTACCTGTGACTTAATCACAGCTGTGTAATTATGCTCTCCATATGCAAATTGCTATCACATGCAGAAGCACCACAGCAGTGTACCTTGATGCCACAGTAACACTGCTTGTAAGCACTCGTATTTGGGGTCATAAGTGGAATATAATGCACTGTGCTTTATGGCAGAGATCATTACTGAGCAAATACCTGTAATTCTGTCCTCTAAACCGCAGCACAGGTCACCCTTGTTCTTTAGCTATGGCAGCAGGCAGGAACTCCTGTCAGTAGGGAGGCTGGACTGTAATCCTGTGAGAAAATGCATAAGAAATCAACCTAAACCAGCTTAAACATGGGGCTTTTGCTTTACCATAGCTTTTGCAATTATACTCAGAGGATCCAAAATATTCACACTGAAGAACTTGCATACATTTGCAAGCAAAAATAGTGGCTAGTTGAGTAAAAATGGGCTCCAATTTCAGAGTTTATATTTGTCACTTAAAAACCTGTCCCTAGGATTATATTCCAGCACATTGGTTATTACTTACTGCTTTGAGCTGCTATTCAAACCATGTAGACTATCCTCTAAATTACCTAGTATGTCCAGCTCCTTAATTAAAGGTAAGTCCCATAAGAAGATCCAATGCAAGAACACATCACACAGAAATACTACACAGCTACACATCCACAAGTGCTTACTCAGCCCAGGGACACAGCAGTGAGAGGAAACTTTTGGGTGTGAAAGCTCCTGCCCCAAACCAAATCCAGAGACCTTCAGCACCCGTAGTCAGCCCAGAAAATGGGTAATTCTGCATCATTTACAGAGTTCTCTGGTTGTCCAGCCACATGCAGGAGCCTGTAAATATTCAGAGGGTACAAGATGTTCATCAATAAACCCTGCTGACAGTAAGAAACCCACAAAAGGAGCAAAGAGCAACCGCAACATCCCAAAGGTCCCCTTGCCACAGGAAGGGCAGGAGTTGGTCCCGGGCTCTCAAGCACACCACACTGCTTCGCAGCCAGCTCTCAACCCTCCTTCCACCAGTGCCAAGGCCACTGGCAGGAACAAAGGTGGACAGCAGGGATGGAGAAATTCTGTAAAATCGTGTCTTGCTGAAATGCCTCCAGTCAGTCGGGTGCATACTGTCTGCCATGAGAGATTCAGACCAGGTTAGTTCTGCTGCAAGTGCTGAGATGACATCAGTCAAGTCTGCTGCCAAGAAAACAGGGTCCTGCCTCCACAGCCTGTCTCCAGCATCCCCAGTCCCACAGCCTATTTTCTCAGCTCATGCCATTTCAGAAGCAGGCGCACGCTGTTAATGGCATGGCATGCAGCACTGTAAATCACACACCGCACTCCCGGTTCTATGTTGCCCTGCAGGTACTGGCAAGTACAAGGATCTCTGCTGATACCAGGAGAACAATATGCAAAATGAGAGTTGGCTCCCTCACAGATTTCTGTAGACAGAGACAGCACAGACCCACGGCAGAGCAAGGAAAAGCCTGTAAGGACTGAGCACACCCCAGCGCCTGGGCTGCCCCGTGATGCCTGATAACACGTGGCTCAGTGCATGCTGACTCTGTTTGCAACTCCACCCCATGCCGGATAATCCTGCGGTAGGAAATGTGGGGGTTTTATGCCAATTTCCTCCCCTTCCTCTAGCTCCGCTCCTCCACGCTGTCTTGCCGCAATTGGGTGTCCTTAAATAGACTGAAGTGCTGTTCAGTAGGTCAATCCATTTCATCAAGTCATTCAGCTTGACCTTTTGCAATGCACAGCAGTGCAATTTATGCTGCAAGTTACGAGTGCCACTAAGCATCGCACTCATCCAATTCCTAGCCGGGAGAAAATGAGGGAGGGTAAGAGCCCGCGGCAGATCCTTCTAACCGCTGATTAGCGGGGGTGAAGTGCCAGCAGTACTCGCAGCGTGATGGGAAAGACAGAGCAACAGCCACAAAATTGTATGACCTTGCCCTCGCTCCCTCAAGAAGCGACTCCCAAAGATGCCCTTAGCCCAGGGGTGTTGAGAGCCCTCCAGGCTCTGGCACATGGTGCTGAGGCTCTGAGTCAGCCCTTCTGCTCACACAGCAGAAGCACTGGCCACCAGTGGGAGCTCACACTGCCACAGGGATCAGGGCACAAGGGAAGCACGGCACATCCCTGGGCTCACTGCATATTACAAGCCCCAAATTCACAGAGGCTGTTCAAACCCAGCTGCTGAAAGACAGGCAGGGGAAGGTCCTGCTCATCATTTTTTCTAGATGACACACTGGGACAACATTGCTCCTCAAAACATGAATTGCCTCTCTGGGAACGCAGCCTTTGCATGAGAAGAAGGATCCCAGTTGGATGTAGGGAGCAGTCCTTCGCTGGCAGAGTGGTCCAGTGCCGAAGCATGGGCCATGGAACTTCCATCCCTGGAAATACAATTCTTCTGGAAAAGAACCGGGACAACCTGCTCTAGCTGTGAAGTCAGTTGTAACTTCAAAGCCATTCCTCCTTCGAGCAGGGAGCAGGATGATGCATCTCAGCCTGGGATAAAGGATGTCACTGTGCTGCCTGCAAGCAAGCGGCCTCTCTTGGTGGTGGGTCCTCCGAAGGCACCAGCTCTGCTCCTCCTTCGCCATCACACTGGAAGGGGTCTGTGTACAGATAATTGATGCATTTTTAACTTGCAAATGCGACACAAACTTCCCTCAGGAACATCTAATTCACATTTTAAGTAACAAAAGGGCTCAAATCCCTTTCTTGCCTACTTAGTCATGCTGCATTTAGTATAAGCGAGATGAAATGCTAAGCTCAGGGAAGATCAGAGAGAAATTGTATGATTTCCACATTATAGGATAATTCCATGGCTGACTTACCCAAATGTGCTAGATGAGACGCCACACTCAGACAACGTTCACTGTGCAGAGCTGAACTCTGGATCTCAGAGTCAAAGGAGAATGGAAGTGGGGGGCGGGCAGGGAGCAGGAGAATAGTAAATGGGGTCATGGAGCACTGAGGCACAAATTAGAGTAGTGGAAAGACACTGAGACTCTGGAGCCTGGCTGCAGCACAGACAGAAATGATTTGAGGGGATGGGAGAAGACACTGGTCAGGTCTTGGACAAGTGACCACCACCCTGGGGTGAGCTCACACATGTGGAGTGCCCTCACTAGCCTGGACAGTCCACAACCAACACCAGCTCTGCACTCCTCCACCATCAGCTGTTAGCAGAGGAGTCCCCGTCCCCATCCCCAAGAATTGCCCACCACCACAGAGGCAGGAACCAGCAGAGAAAGGCAGTGCAGCTGCAGTCCCCAGGGAACCATTTCCTTATACATTCAGTTCTTTATTTTTAAAGTGTGTTTAGCCCTCTGCACTGAGGCAGATGTTGTCAATACCCTATTCGTGGTCTCCTACTCAACCACCCAATGGATTTATCTGCTCTGCAAGTTCTGGACACTGTTTTTCCTTCCCATCCCTTCCCTTTGCTTCTGTTATTCAAACTGAGTTTGATCTCAAAAAACAGAGCATCTTTCCAGAACAGAAGGCTCAAATACTTTATTTTGACAAAGTCAAAACCAAGCTTTTGTTTTGCCAAAAATATCCCTTTCACTTTTTATTTTGTCCCACCAGTCACCAGATTAAATCCAAATTAACAAATATTGTCACTCATCCCAGAAGCATATTTTTTGGAAAGCAAAGTATTTGTTAAAAAAATATCACTCTGCAAGAACCAGTTTGCCACACACAGGGATGGAGCAGGAGCCTTTCCCAGCCCTTTGCTCCTCACTCACCCAGAGCACACCTCTACTTCTTCTCTCAGGAAGGGAAAGCCTCAGCAAGCTCTCTAGTCTTCCATCTCTCCAGGCAGCATCACTCACTACTCCCAAAGTTGCTGCTATTTATCTCACCGCTTCGTTATCAGTGAGTATATATTTATTTCAGCTGTGTCTCCTTATGACTCCCAGCTGTGGTTTTTCTCCAGCAGGGCTCCTGCATCCCTTATCTAACAGCTTCTTGGCCTTGGTGAGCCTAGCAGTCAGCCCAGTCCTTGCAAAAAGCACGTTCTACCTGAGAAGATCCTATCAGGACTTGGCTATGGGAGGTCCAAACACCACAGGGACAGGGCTTGGTTCCATGGAGAACTGGCTCATGGGGCTCCTGGCCGGGGAATGGTTTCTGTGCTACTGGCCATCAGCTTCCAAAGCCTCTGCATGAGAGACCCTTGTAGCCACTTATCTTGCAGCCCATTGCAATTTAATTATCAACTTGGAAGCTATCCAGCAAAGCATAAAAAGTCAACCCATTCCAGTTGTTTAGGTATATCATTGCCCTGCTAATTGAGCTTGATGGGAATTACAAGAGGACTTTACAATGTTTTCGTTAAGTGCTGTTCTTCCTCATTCTGTGTTGGTGATGGCAGAGGAGGGATGGGAGACCTCCCTTTATCCTCAGACTTGGAATAGCAGATAATCCCTTGAGAGATGAGTCCTTACTGAGCCATGCCTCTCCCCCTGAGAGCCAATTCCTTTTCAGAAAGCATTTCTGTGGGCATTAACTTGTGCCAAACTAAAATAGCAACCCTCTCTTTGTGTCTGCTGCAGAGGATGATGTGCATGAGGATTTCCACTAATGCCAGATACGAACACCAGCCTCACTCGTGTAACAGAGCCAGGGGGTGCAACAAGCAAGTTGCAAGCAGTTCTCTTCTACCTCATCCCAAATCAGTTCACCTCCAGGAAAAAATCACCCTGCTATGATATTCAGATGAAGGATGAGAGCCCCAGCTGTAACCAGAGAGCCCAGATCCTTATCCCCACAAGCCAGAAACTGTGGGAAGCGGCAGTATAAAGGGCGCTTTGTGAGAGTGGCACCGTTCCCACAGCGTCTGCACGGCCCTGGCTGCGCCTCACAGCACCTGCACCCTCCGGGCTTTGGGGTCCGGCTCTTGCTGTGGGCAGCAGACAAGGCAGCCTCCAGTGGGGCAGGCGTAGGGGGATCCTCTTGGGAAAGGGGCAGGATTTCTGGAAAGGGCACCTGTAATAGGCAGGTTCTATTCTGTTCTTGATATTTAAACCCTCAAGATATGATAAGGCTAGGGAAATGAGCAGAATTGCTGAATTTGTATGAAAAAACCTTCAGGGTTCTGCCCAGCCTACAACATACATTGTGTAGGAGTCATTTTGGAGCTGAAGAGGCTTTCATCAACCAAAAATCTCAGCAGCAACTGATGTGCCAGTAAGGCCAACAGGACCAAACAAGAACTATTTCTTCCTGTGTATCCTGCAAAGAGCCATTGGCCAGGTCCAGCTCCTGCTCTGACCCCAGGCAGGGCAGGAACAGCGTTGCTGCAAACTCCTGGAACTCCCCACCAGTTATCCCTGCAGGGACCCTCTCACAGCCAGGCAGCACGCTCTTATGTCTGCCTGCTTCCATGCTTTTTAACGAAACCAGAGCTATCTGGGGAAAGCCTAAGCTTTTTGCTCTCACCCATGTCTGTCTAATACCACCCTTCATCTGTCTTTTCAGCTGGAGCATGAGTCTATGCATCCAGGCCTGTACATTGCACAGTTTAATGTGATGCTGCTGCAGATGGGCAAGGCTGGAGTGGAAACGGCGGCTCACATGGCTTAATTTTCAGTAATGCACTTACTAAGATAAATCATGAAAGAAGTCCTGGAGGTTTCCAGAAACTCCAACCTTGGCTCCAGCATGTCAGTGCACACTGCTGCCCCATGCCCGTGTCTGCAGGGTCTGGTACACACTGGAAGCTCACACTCAACACAATCTCATTCCTCATCCTCCAAAGCTCTGGGATTTGCTGGGTCTCACTACAACTGTCCCAAGCTGCACTGTCCATGAGCTTTCTGGGGATGCAACTCTGCCAGCCAGTCCAAACTGCATCATCAGCATGGAGGTCTCACTTCAATCCATCAGTGGAAAGCTGGCCAGAACTCTGTCACCTGAGAACTGCACCCGATGCCTGATTCATCCCAGTACTACTGGGAAGCACTTCTGGACAGGAATCCAAGCTCAGGGTGGGATACAGCATCTAACACCAGAAACAATGTCATTACCAATGTGTGCAGCCACAGAAGCAGCCACCTTCTTTCCCCTGGAAGATCTCCATGAGCAGAAAGCGTGGTTGAGAACCCGATTTATCTTACAGGATGCTGCTCAGAGAAACCTGCTCTTTGCTTCTGGGCTGATCCCCTCTCCTGTCTGCAGAAGCCTGGTCTCACCTCAGGGTTTATCCCCGTACTTCACCTTTCAGAGGCTCGCCTATAAATCACACAGCCTCCTGCAAATGATTGCAGCAATGGAGAAAAGGGAAGTTTTAAAAAGCACCCAGTCATTTCTGGCTGGCGGTTTTCTCCATGCCCACAGTGGGGAGAGGGTTGACACACAGCAGCTCATCCTCTCTCAGTGTGCTGTTCCCCAGGACAAAGCCAGGCTGGCAGCAAGCAGCTGCAGCTGCTAACCCAGTTCCAGCCTTCTCTGGTCACTCCCTCACTCAGATTTTGGTTTTCAAACAAGTACGATGCAGTTTCAGATCTCCCAACTATCAGTCACTGGTTCTTACCCAGCACGCAGGCCACACCATCCCACAGGTCAGGTGCCAGTGGAGGGTCTGGGAGCATCTCCCTTCCCGGGCAGCAGCTGGTCCAGCATCCTTCCCCGTCACTTGGATGCTGAGCCTGGGAATGGTGCCAGTGTGATGATACTTGTCGTGACGTCTGCTCTCCATCCACACCAGCTCTCAGACACAGGAGGAAGAGACACTTTTCTTTTCTCATCAGGAGTGATGGCAGAGGCACACGTAATCCTCCCTGGCACCAGATTCTCCATTTCTTGTTTGAATGATGCTGCCACAAACATTTATTGTCACAAAAGAGGTTATTCAAACACAAGCAATTAGGCAACTATATTAGCATATTTTTCATTGTAATATTACAACAAAGGGTATATTCCTTCCAGTGAATGTATTTATAGGCTTTCGGAGCTAATATTTGTTTAAATGATTAATATGTTTTTCAAATACATGTGACAAGTGTGGCAGAAATATTTTTATCTCCACAAACAATGTTCTGAAAGGCAAGAGCTCATGAGTCTCCAGGAGGGCTGTTTTCCAGGTTCAACAGAGTTTTTCAAGACATACAAATTAAATTTTTATCATAATGAATTCCAAGAGAAGGGCTTTCTGGAAGGAATGTTTAGAAATAGATTGAGGCTGCGAGACCTCTGCCCCAGCCCAGGTACCTTCCTGTACGGCACGTTTCCAAAGAGCCTTGGATTATCTCTGCAGTTAGATTGCTGTCTTCATTCAAAGTGCCTACACTGCTCTTCCTTTGATAAGAAAATCCCGAGGTACTGATGGTTAAAAGCAAGACTCAGAGCAGTCCTGAGTGTCACCATTTTTTAACCAACACTTTACATTTACTGAGCACCTTTCACACTAAGGGATGTGGGATTTTAATTGAAATTCTGGTGTGTGGTTGGCTGGAGTTGACTTTCCACATCCAAGTTATGTGTTCCTTTCACAGGTCATTATGCTGGATAAGTGCACCCCTCAAACCTGAGGGATACACAGACCCCCCTCTCCCTGTCTTTGCTTGTGAAACAAGAGCAAAAGCACACAGAGAAGTAAATTCAAAAAGTGTAATTTTGACATGTCTGAAGGTAGGAGGCTGCTGCTGGAGGGAGCAGAGCTGTGGGGTCACGGTGCTGAGCCCCTAAGAGCCTGGACAAGATGGACCAGCGACCCCCTGGCTATCCCACCTGGATAGGGCAAGCTGATCAGCTCTGGCCAACCTGCCTTTCTGCAGCTCGTATTTTCCCCCCTAATTAGTTAATGTTAAAATTGGTCAGACCTTGCTCCCTGGTTTCAGCTGAGAAGGGGCTGGGCCTGAGCAGGGCACCGTGAAATGCTGCTGTTTATTTAATACCCTTCACAGAAGTTTGGAAAAGCTATGAATAAGCCTCTCAATTCCATCGGGTCCCACAAGCAGCTCCCTGACAGTGCTGTTCATTTCTTTGTGTATCTGCCCCATCACCTCATGTCCTGCTTCTCCAAAGCACGCTGGTTTTGGGGATGGGCTGGCCATAGCAGGATGGGACAGCAGCCTCGTGTACCTACAGTGTCTCTCCAAACATTAAAGCCATGGGTTTTTTCCCACTGACAAGTCCCGTGTCCTCAGCAGCTTTCTAGAGCTGGAGGAATAAAGCTGACATTAACAGAAGAGTATAATATGTCTATGATCAATACCGCGAGTGAAATCTCAGCCCGTGATTTTTCTGCCAATTTTAGTCATCTCCCTCTTTTCCTTTTAAATGACAACTGAGATGTTATTTACATTGTACTCAGCTGTACGAGGAAGTGGAGTCTGAAGAGGAATATATTAACACCACCTGCGGCACCAAAATAGCGATCATCTGCAGAGGAAGCTGTGCTGTGGGGCTTCAGCCTCACGTCTCTGTTTGGGAACAGCGAATACCAACTCTGCCCAGGCTTCAGAGCCGTGTTTCTGGGACAAACCCTCTGTGATGTGCAGGGCGGGGCAGCCAGGGGAGCTTTCCAGTGCCAAACCCCGCAGCCACTGTCCCACCACGCACGGGATGCTCGTCCCTCAGGCTGGAGACGGTGGGTGATGTGGTCTGTCGCATGTTCAAACCAAACTGCCATAGAGATTTTCCCTGCATATTTTTTACCCTAAGGGCTTGAACTCTGCACCCTGAACCCCCTCCACCTCTGCTGCAGCTGCTGCTCCCTGGGGCTGAAGGCAGCAGACAAATTCATCTGGTGCAGTTTTGAGATTTCTCAGACTTTTACAATCACTTGAAACAAGAGGGTGTAGTCAGTGTTTGGGATGTTGAAAAAAGTAAACACAGGCTCTGCCTGTGCAAGAGAAACTTGGGATAAAAGATGAAGAAAAGCTCAGGGACAGGCCCAACCTCCAGGCTTTGGGGAAAAACCCTTCTTGCCTGGTCCTGAAGCGACCATGCCTTCTCTTCTGTGCAGGTCTTCCAGGACACCTTTGTCTTCAATGGGCTATAGAGGGACGTTTTGATACGTTGTCTTTCCAATTAACTAGTTCTCATGAAGGAAAATGACTCCTGACTGCCATTACTGTTTTCACTTTGCATCTACCTAATGCCGAGTACAATATGATTTAAACTCCACTGGCTCCATCCTGCCCAGGTTGGCTCCATGAGGTCCCAGCCAGGCAGCAGGCAGGGTTGGTGTCTCTGTGATTCAGAGGGGAGCTCAAAGGGCTTTCCAAGCAGGATTCTTTTCCTCTGAGATCCCCTCGAGCCACCACGATGGTCTCAGTGTCAGAAATCCCCACGGGCAGTGGGCAGGTCCCAGCAGGACACAGCTTTTGGCAGAGAAATTCATCCAGTTCTGGAGAAGAGGAGGCTCTTGGGAGCAGCAAGCTGAGATATTGGCAGGGGATAGTGGTTCCTGCCCCTGCCTGAGCCCACCTTTATCTCCCTTGTCTCCCCATGATTTCCAGCTGGAGCTTCCAATGAGCTTCCAGTGCTGCAGGACTTCCTTTGCACAGAACAACTGTAAACGTTGATGAAATCCTTACAGCAACTGACACCTTGCAGCCACGCTGGAAATGTGGTTTTCCACCATTTCTGCTATCTGCAGCAAGAGTAAACTCACAGGCAAATTCATGACCCTAGATTCTTTTGAAAATTCTCCAAATAGAGACTTAAAAATGCATGGCTTTGCTCAAGATCACCCTGTTTGTGTTGGTTTGAGGCCAAAATCCATGAAAAATAGCATGTATGCCAAAAAAATCAATTTTATACAATAAATAGAGATCATTTGGATGTTTCTTGCCAAAAACAATGCAAACATATACATCCTTCAAGATTCTTATCAGAGCACAGCTGAATCTTTAATACACACCACTGACAAGCTACTAAAAGGCAAGAACATGCTGTTGAACCACCACTGGTCAATGGTTAAACTTTCTTCATTTCCATCCACTACACCGGCTTTTAACACTCAAAATTGTGAAATACTGCAAAATAAACCAAAACCCAAAGATTCATTCTAAGTGAACCCCCTTTTTTAATGAAGAAACATAGGATCTGGTAGCAATATATATATTTGGCAGCACTAAAACCGCTTTATGTTGGCGTGAAAATGTTTACTGAGCAGTAGCTGGTCTGAGTCCCACATTCCCAATGATCTTGTGTATTTAAGGTACACAAGCATATCAGGGCACTCTGTAGCACCCTGTGCCATTTTCTGGAACACAAACATATTGCTGCAAATAGTTTAAATTCTCTATTACAACCCAGGTGGAATAAATAAAATATTCCATCTGCCTAATGTGACATGCAGATCAGACCCCTGTGGGTAATACTGGAGTTGGCAAAGGTGCATATGGGATGCTCCAGCAAATTTAATAAATGTAAAGAAGGTTGTTTTATTTTTTAAAATAACCTTTATGTTATCCTTGCTATAAATTATGTAAGAAGATGCTATTGAAAATGTGACACACGTGCTCACACAGATATGCAGGGAAAAGCCAGCACTCAGCCCCACAGCTCCATGCCAGGCTCTGCAGAAAGTCCCTCTCTTTGCAGTGCCTCGGACACGGCTGCAGCAGAAGCAAGACCCAGACCCTGCTCTGCAAGGACCACGTCTCCCACCTGCCCACACCGTGCTGTGCGAGAAGATGCTTTGCTTAAGGCACGAAACACGCCGTTTTCCTTTCACAGCTGGCATTTGTAGGCTGCAGCAGGGATGCAGCCTCCAAGGGCTGTGGAGCCGCTCGCTAAGGCCCCTTATACTGGAGCAATTCCTATATAGAACTCGCCTTCAGTAAAACATCCCTTGGGCTGTTGTTCACACTGAATGTTTGCTGTGCCCCCCTGAGAGCCCCCACCGCTCCCTTCCCCTTCGGAGGCAGCTGACCCCTGATCCGAGGCTGTCCGCGCTCTCGCTGTTACTTGGACTTCCCATGAGGATGGAGGCTGCTGCACGTGGGGTTGCACAACCTGGCTCCTTGCCATTCCAACACCATCCGGTGATCACCTGCGTGTGATGAATTACGGCTCTCAGAAACGCACACACGGAACTTAGGGACTGTTTGGAAAGAGAGGCTTCTCCGCTCCATTTAAAATGCCCAAACTACAAAATACTGAACAAAACTCCTCTCTGGTGCGTCAGTGGCTGTAGGGCTGTTCCTGTGTTGTATGGAGGAGCTGAAAGTACAGGATATAAGTTCAGTTCATCCCCAGAAAACTCAGATAAAACACAAACATGTAGCTATATTAAGCAGCACCTTTTGCCTGTGCTTACAGAACGCAGCTTCTGGTATGGTTCAAGCCTGACAGTGCACACATGCAGAAAGCAAAAGACCTTGCTGGCAGTGCTAAAAGGGCTGGCTTGAAGTCCTTTTAATTCACCTGCAGAGGATGTCCATCAGGGTCCAAGCACCAAAGCTATGCCCTGCTCTGACTCAGGCGTGGATTCTCCCCATCTCTCCTGCTCCTGGTAACTCCCTGCTGCAGGAACACACACCGGGACCAGGGCACCTCAGGTACTAATTTCCTCCAGCTTTCTGAGGGAAAATAAATAAATTTATAAATAAATCAGGATTATTTTTCCAGATTTGAAAACATTGTACTGAGAAATTATTTCCTCTCAGGTTGGGAAAAGCAAATGGTCTTCCCCACGGCCGCCTGGCTCAGGGCAGGGCTGTCCCTGCACCGCTGACCTTCTGTAGCTCCTTCTGTGTAAGCGGAGCTGAAAAAGCTGTTTGAACATGGCTCTGGGTAGTTTGAAGTTGTTGCTGGGTTTTTTTCCCCTTCTTTTATAAAGCATCACTAATAGTTGGAGAGGCTGCATTTCACAGCGAAGTTTGCAAGAACTATAAGGGAGCATGTAACTGCTGCTGGTGGTGCCTAATGAAGTGTGTTTGAAATATTGAAGTATATGATAAACCATTATGTAAATTAAATTCATTGATAGCTCTGCTATGAAATCGCTCTGGTAGCAGAATAGTAGATAAACATGGAGCTTAGAAGGTGTCATTTATTCATCCTTAAAATGGTTCTGAGTTTCTAGTGATTCATTATCATTCAGCAGAAAACAAAGAGAACATCAGTTTCACAACTAAACTCAGAATAAAGGCTCCCAGATTCTGCAAACATCCATGCCATGCTGAGGTTTTCAGATGCTTTGGCTCTTGCCAAACCAGGTCTTTCTCTGCTCCTCTGCAGGTCCTGCCTTTTCCAGCTGCAAGGGAGAATTCATCCTAGGGCTGACCTAGCCCAGGAGGGACTAGAGGAGTACGTGTGGGAAGAGGATAAAGTGCGAGACCGAAGGTTCCTGCTGCTGCCCGTTGCTGGCATTTGCTTCTTGGTGTCCAGCACAGTCAACACCTAATGATGGAAATGGTGTTTGCTGTGCTCCCTCCGCTGTCCCCCCCGACTCACAACTTCTCCCGGGCAGGGACCATGCAGCATCAGTGCTAGTCAGCTTGTGGCTTTGAGTGCAGACATGTGAAGGCTGTGCCCATGGTAGTTCATACATTCACTGTTCCTGGCATTGCCTGATCCTTCGTGAAGAATTGCAGGGGAAGATGTCCCCACAGGGCTCTGCTGCAGAGCAATGGCTACGGCATGGATCAGGGTATCCCACCAGAGAGCCTGGGGTCCCACTAGGGCCACAAGCAGGACGTCACCACCACAACTGTCCCCATGGCCCTGTAAGCCCAGCACGGGCACATGCTGCCCCTGGCCACGGGAGCAGGGTGGACACTGGTGTCCCGGCAGCACTAGATGGGAATGAGCGGGTGCGAGGGGTTAATGCTCCTGCAGACGCCAGCCGAGCGTGCTGGGAAGGAGACAACCCGCTGCTCTGAAACTAATTTTACAGCTTAACTCCTATCAAATATCCTGGGCCCCCCTCAAAAACCCTCTTTGAGAGGAGTGCTCCTAACCCACTGGAAAACCCGTGGCGTGTTTTGATTGGCAAGGTTTCTGCCTAGACGGTGGGAGTTATAAATAAACATCTCAGCGGGGCCTGGAAAAGTCCAGCTCATTTTGCCAGCCTGAGACGGCGTGAGTGCCTCTCCACGGGGTCGGTCCCTCGTTGGAGCCCCTCCATCCCATTACATAAGCCCCAAACAGGACATTACTGCATGTGTGTGAACAACTCATGTTACAGGAACAGCAACTCCTATTCACCGGGAAAATCGCTGTAGCTCTCAAAAGGCCCCTTTTCTCGCAGCCTTTCAGCCTGGAAAGCTGACGGAGCTGCCATTTGCATGACCAGGGATAAATTACAGCTCAAACCCTTGCAACCGTTGCTCCTTGATGGAATCCTTGTGCCAAAGCCAGAGCTGCAGGGTGCGGACCCAGGGGTGTCCTGCCTGCCCGCACAGCCCTTGCCAGCAGCCATCCTGCTCCAGGCTCCACAGTCCTGGCATGAGCCCCAGAGAGCCAGCCGGTGCCTTCCCTGTCCCACACCCACAACATCCCTGGCCAAGCCGGGCTGTACAGCACCCAAAGGCAGGCTCCCCATGCCCACTCTGCCTGTCTGGTCCTGCCTGTGCTGGCACTCGAGGTGAGCTGGAGCTTTGCTGATGTATGGTGCAAGCAGCGCTGGTCCGGTGATCGATTGCAGCCATACTTCACCAAATGCTGTTGCTCCCGTGATGTGTTATTGCAATACATCACTGGCATGACGGGCGGCAGGACCACGTATCCGGCAGGTGCCCTTCATCAGGGCGTTTAATTCTCCGGCTCTCAACTCTTCTCCTTTCCCCAGAAAATAAAGGCTGTGTTTACAGCGTGTGGGTTGGGAGGCTCCCCAGTCACTCCATCAAAAAGCAGGGAAGTGGTAGCAGCAACTTTAAGAGCAGGAGCACAAACCCCTCTGCATGACGAGTAGAGCGGATCGTCTCTCTGGCTGTGACCTCTCCCCACAATTTAAAAGCCACCACTGGTTTATCGATCCTACTTTACCTCCCCTTTCTCAGGAGAAGGAAGTATGCCTTAAAGAGGCTGTTCCTTTTGTAAGACAAGTTTTCCCAAGTTCCACATCTACAAGTGATCCCGTCCTGCATCGTCCCACACCGCTTTCCACATGCAAGCAGAGACTGCGTATGACTTCGTGACTGCTGCTGGGCACCCTAAACCTAACCCTAAATCCGCACTGCCACCCACCTACAGCTGGGCAGGTAATTCCTGAGCATCTACAAAGCAGAGGCTAATGATCACTTTATTTGCACAAACTGAGTTAATCTTGTAATCATCTGCTGCAACCGCTTCCGTCCTCATCCCCAGGACCACTTCAGCCCAGCGGGTGCCAGAGCCTCCCCTGCAGCGCCCCTCCGGGGGGTTTACTGTTTCCCGACCACTCCTGCTGTGACTGTTGCCACAATACAAACACCGCGGAGGCAAAACTACTTCACGCTCCAGAGCACATGGGGTTAGTCTGCAACAGCTTTAGAGAGAAGCTGGAAATACATTTTTCCACCTAAATTTCAGGTTGAATTCACATTTTATGTCTTACTGTTAAGGGTCCTTGGCTCCTCGTGTCAGTGCAGAGTGAACGGGAAGGGCTGGTGCCACGCCATAACAATTCAATTACTTTCTGGGGATGCTGGGGAGAGCTTTTCTCATTTTAATGCTGCAGAGTAACTCATTTCATGCTGGAATTGCAAAGCACTCGCTAGTCCCTCACACACATGGCCCCTGGAGAGCCTTTTCCAATTAATAATCATTAACATTCACTGCTTCAATAAGTAAAATGATTTCTGCATCATCAAAGAGGGCTGGCTTTTCTTTGCAAGTCAGGCAGTGTATTCCAGGCGCTGGCACTCCATCAGCCATGCAAGTCTACAGGGCACGTGCAGGAATAAACAGTCTCCCCAAATGAGCTGCAGAAGCGTGGAACCTACAGATACTCATCTGTGTAATCTCCACACGCTCCTGTATTTATCTCTTACCTACTCAATATCGTTCCTGCAGTGAGAAATTTTGGCCAAGTAGATTATCTTACTATGAATACATGGCTTCGGGAATGATCACTGTGACTAGCGTGGCAGATTTGGAAATGGCAACTTCTCTGGTAAGAGGATTTGCTGCTCAGGATTTTTAACTGCAATTAGCTTGTTTTTGTAATATGCAGCAGAAACTGAAAGCTGGCACAAGAACCATCCTTGTATGTTTACTTTGTGGGAAAATTTTATCATGCCTCTGTTGGCATCCAAATTTTTAAAGTTCATCCAATATTAATCATGTGGCCATTTATATTTGTGCATGACCTGTTGTTCATCCGTCGTTGGCACTTAGATATAAAATCGCACTTCTAAATTTAGGTGCTGGAGTTTGCCAGGTGTATTCTTGCAAATGCAGTTTTGTCCTGTGTTTCAGAGGGTGGAAGTGTCGAACACTCAAACCCCTGCAGCACCACTGTTCAGTCAGTGTCAGGGACATTTCTTGTGGTATCTACCGAACCCAGCCCGGGTTTCCCACACCGTCCATGCTGATGGGATCTGGGGTAGATTCACAGAGATCTGGAGCAAGCAGAGAGCCCAGGTCACCACCACCTCCATGTGATGCTTGTCTGCAATGACCTCAAACATCCACCTCTTGCTGTCACCTCCCTGCTGAAGCCTGATGTCCCCTGGCCTTGTCTGCACATGCAGTCGGGGACATCCCGGCTACAAGGGTGAAAATGCCCAGTGAGGTGGAACAGAGCAGGGCCGCCAGCAGAACGCTCTGCTACTCCAGGACCTGGAGTATCAGCTGTGAACCTGCCAAAGCCTTCACAAACCTGAACTTGCCTCTGTCCCTTCAAGTCAGCACTTCTTTTTGGTTTTTTTTTCAACTGGAATCAATTTTCTCTTTGAAGCTGCAAAGAAAATTAGTATAATCTGAGTGCCTCATCCTGGTCAGTCGGTCCAGTGGAGGAACTCGTGAGTCCTGCACTGCTCTGGGCTCAACTAGCTGCATCCTGAGGTTCACTAAGTGGAAGACGACCCCCTTGGTCAAGTCCTCCCAGTGGCAGGAGGGACAGGGGGTGACTGTGCCTGCCTCCTCGGCCAACCCCCCCCACCCCGCCAAGCCTCCAGGCTGCTCCTCACCAAAGTGACCGTGTGCCCGGCTGTCCCCCCCGACAGCTTTGGCAGTCCTGCACGAGTCCCATTCTGCTTCATCATCGCTGCAGACCAGCATCACCTGAGGTGACAAAAGCAGCAATTGGTGGGGGTGCAGAGGGGTCACAGAGCTGCCTGTGGCTTCAGGCACAGACCCAGGCAGGGACCTCCAGGCAGGGACAGCCTTGGCACTGCCAGTGCTGCTGCCCCTGCAGAAATAGGGCAGAACCCCGGGGTTTGACAGATGGTTACTCTGAGGCACTCACTGCAGAGCCTCGGGCCACGAAGGCTGCAGAGAGGTGAGGAGGAAAGGCTGGGGGAACACCATGCCGTGGACCACAGCAAGCTGAGGCGTGTTGCAGCCAAGCAGCTCACTGCTCCGTCTGGGGCCCATCCTGCGGTTTTTGACTTTGCACAGCCCCTGTGGAACCAGGCATGTCAGGCAAGCAGAGGCGTGCACCAAAGCCTTCCCCGGAGCCATGTGGGGCCCCAAACTCCAGCCCCAGTGAGGAAAGAAGCTCCCAGCTAAATGAAGCTCATTTTCACAGACTCCTCCCGGTCCCAGAAGGCAGCAAAGCAGTGCCAGTCTGGGAGCCTGGTGGCAAAGAGGAATCTCATGCTCAATGCTCATAGCATCAGGGGCACAGGAACAAGGGACACAGCAACAAATAGCATGTGAGGTCAGGCTTCGTGCCAGCTGGTCAGGCTATAGATGCTCAGCGGCAGGGGATGCCTCCCAGCATGCATTGTCCGTGAGCAGCACTCATGCCAAGTGCCAGGGCTAGCTGGGAATAGGTCATTCACGCTTGAGCTGAAATCCCAGTCACATTATATCACTTACAGCTAATTAGCAGGCTCCAGGCACAATGCAGCAAGACACTGTTTCTTGCAGAAATGGATAACTCAGGACAGCCCTCAGCACAGAGTTGGCTGAATTCTGCAGAAGCAGAGACCACATTCATCTCCCTTCCTCCTCTCTCCGCACGTAACCGCAAGCAGGGTTTGGGTATGAACTACCTAGTGCAGGCTTAACCCAACAAGCGACAGGTTATGCTAGAAGACTGCAGGAAACCATTCCCAGAAGAAAGGCTGCATTGATCTGCAGGGGCAGGGTACCTTTGCTCACCCACATTCCCAAGGTTGGGTTCCTCAGGACTGCTGGATGTCCAGGCAGCAGCATGAGCTGAATCAGGCTCTCCCCTCACCATCGCATGCATTGAGGTCTTCACCTGCACTATTACCGTAGCATAGCTGCATCCAAATGCCACCAAGGGGCGGCAGCGGTGAAGCCACAATGCTCTGGAGATGGCAGCCAGGCTCTGTGACGCAGACCAGCCTCCGGCTATGCTGCACTGCCAGGGTCCATATGGAAATGCACTGTACACCCGTGCTCCTTGCCAGCGTACTTAACTCCTCTGCCAGCACACATCGGGTCCAGGGGAGCATCTCTAAACCTTCAGAGTGCAGGATACACCAGAAGGGTCTGAAACTCAGAGAGCAGTTAGACACAGAGCCTGGTCACCCGTCTGCTGGCCCCGGGAAGGGAAGGCTTCTACAGCCAAAACTGAGCCTGAACATCGAGCAAGCCACTGAAACCACCAAAAGAGCAAAGGATTCCCCTGCTTCCCCTTTAGCATCTCTCCCTGCCTGGCTTGGCACCCAACAGCCTCTCGTCGCAGTGCTTTCCCTGGCTCAGGCTCAGAGAAAGGATCTTTGCGTTAATGGAGGAGCCGGTGCAGACAGTGCAGGGTTGTGACCCAGGGAAGGGGAGTCCTGGGGGACTGGAGAAGGACCCCCTCCAGGGAAAGTTGGACAACTCCAGCATAACTGGAGCCAAAGATTGATTCTATCTAATCCATGAGGGACCTCAAGCTCATGAATATCTGCTGGTTTTCTACTCTCTTGCCCAGCTGAGCCATGAGGTGTCTGACCTTAACTTAGGAGAAGACTAGAAGAGCTCCAGTGAAAAAGGACCCAACCAAGAGAATGCACACCCTCATTTATGGTCCAAAACAGTTTCTTTCTGAAGGTGCCCAAAGGGGATGAAAATGAGGATGTGGGAAGCAAGCATTTTGCCTTCTGTCATGACACAGTCATGTAACTTGCCCATGCAACACTCAAGATGATGCACAAAGGGGGCCATTAAACCAGTTTTTGAATTAGGAAGCACACTGGGCTGGGTCTGTGAGAAGGGAGCTGACTTTCCTGCCGTAGCCATGGTCCCAGGGCCCTGCTGCCCAGTACAGGCAGGATGACCCAAGGATGGTCCCTGCAGAGGAGCTAACGGTGGTTGTTCTTGTCCCCAGCCACCGCTGATATTCTGGAATAAACGCATTTGTGTCCAATCTCTCTGAAAGCTGATGAATTTAAGCAAAGGGTGTACTCCCCCTGAAGAGGAGAGCTGATGCAGCCCTCCAGCCCGGCAGCCACAGAGCTGTGCACGGAGAGCTGATAAAAGGATCGGTCTCACTGCTACTTGTAAACACTTTAAAAACATTTCCCTGGGTTTCCTGACTGTGTTTTCCTGCCGAGGAGCTGGGAACAAGCATGGTCTGTCAGGCTTTGGTTAATTCAGGTAGCATTGATCAAGATTATTTTTTCATTTTCTATTATTGTTATTATTTTTGTCAGTCTGAATTATTTGCCAGAAACAAATGAATTATTTCTTTTTAGCCAAACATAGCAGCTGTGCAGACAGTTCAGTTGTAGCAAAGCTTCATGGAGGATATTTCAGAACAGATTTTACCTTGCTTTAATACACGTTAGTGCACGCTGAGCAGTCGCATCTCAGTAAATTTGCTCTTTGCATTTAAGAGGGTATTTCTTTGGAGAGATGCTGGCTGAGCAATTTAACTAATTACTTACAAAAATCATTCTTTTACTTGACAATAACAGCTACCACCTGTTCCAGGGCTGGCCTGTGCTTTGGTCAAACAGTTCACTCGTTTGTTCATTTCCCCACATGGGAAAGTGAGAAATGCTCTATTTTTATACAAGATATTTCTGCACAGCCGTTTCTAATACATGAGTAAAGAGAGCACTCCTGCAGAAGTTGAGGATGTTGGTCACTTTTGAAATGCAAAGTTTTGTTGGACTTACACAGAAGCAGAAATTGCAGGATTAAAATCCCAGACTTCAGGAACTCAGACACCGTCTCCCTTGAGCTGCTGCCACAGAGGAACACGTATGTTCTTGTGGGGAAATTTCTGATGGCCCAACCCCAAAATCGGTTCGGTTTCTTCAACAACTGTGTCCAACCATTACCTAAAACATCCTGAAGAAACAGTAGCAGCTGCCCCCAGCTCCACAAGCCCCACTGATGTTCCCCATGCTGACCCAAAGTGTTTACGATCATGCACTTGGGGAACAAACCCAACAGGCCCCCCACACCAAATAATGACAGTTACAAAAGCTGGCAAAGAGGGAGATGATGCTTCAGAGTCAACCAGCATGTCCAAGCACATGAGTCACCCCAGCCTCCGGACTCTGTGCTCAGCATTGTGTCCCGCAGGGAAGGGCTGCAAGCCACTGTCCCTGGGGAGCCACATGCATCCTCTGCAGCCACGGGGCAGGGGCAGATTGCCTCTGGCTTGTCAGGTCACCGCAGCTTCCAAGGGCCAGATCCAAACTGGGCACTCACGGCCACCTAACCCCAATGTTTCCCAGGTCTCCCTCTCTGTCCTAACACAGGACTCTGGGAAAAGGCAAAGAAATGAGGAAAAAAAGCCATTTTTGAGGCTGAGGCTATTTTGAGTGCTAGTGGATTATACTGTAATGCAGCCCAAGTGCCAAAATACACTATGCTTGGGGGTATGTAAACTAATTCCCCAAAAAATCTTGGGACTTTATTCCACTGTCCTGTCCCTCCGTCTGACACAGAGCCAAGCCCTGCACAGCCCAAGTACCACAGCCTATTAGAGATTGTGCTCTAAGCAGCTTGAGAGTGTTTATTTGGTGTGCAAAGAAGATTGGAGCTGGGAAAAGCACAAAAAGGATTATTCTGTTTATCACTCAGCTTTCCTTGGCCAATCTCTATTCATGGAAAAAGTCATTTACTCGGGTTATCCACAGGCTTTGCTCACCAGAAAGTGTTGAAAGCCCTGAAAATTAGAGAGATGCAAAATGGATTGGCAAAACGTAAGGCACTTAGGAGCATCTGACACCCAGAAATACACAAGCTGAACACAAGGCTTTTTCAATCCCAACTTTCCCCCCACTGCTAATAAGAAACTGTCCAAGTCCCAGCACGTGCCAGTTAAACCCCTCCATAGGCCAAGCAATAATTAGATGGATTGTCACATCTGGGAGGTTGTTTTTGGGGAAGAAAATTAGAAACCAAAACATCAGATTGAGATAATGAGTTCTTCATTAATTCTTTTCTTTAGCTTTTTGCTCTTTATATAGTCTACAAATGCCTTTTGGTTTTATTTCTGTTGTAGCAAACATGAGCCAGGCCTCCACTGGGCTCATGCAATAACTACAGACAGGGAAAAAATGGATCAGACAAGCAGGACGGCTGCAGCCCTCATTCTCAGCCCCTGGCACATGACATCACCTCAGCACACAGCCTGCCTCTGGCCTTGCAGTAATGAAAGATATGTGCATATACACCACGAGATGCAGAATAGCATTGCAACTGCAAAGCACTGCAGTATACCGAGGAGACAGACTGTTAGTCTGGGGTATTAAATCTTCATCGAAAATAAAACTCTAAAATGAAATCTTCTCCCTTCCTCCTCCCCCAAAAAGCAAAATCCCTCATCAAACTTTGTGGAGGCCACCAACCATCACGCAGCACTCGCTGCACACTGGCCCCCAGGCTCCTCTTGTCCCAGCACAACCGTTAGCAGCGGTCCCCAGGGTGACCCTCCCTGGGAGCGGTTGTGCCAGCGGGTGCCAAGGATGCAGCCCCGAGCACCCCACGGCAGCACTGCGGGTTTGCACTGGAGACAGGGGCACTGCAGACATGAGTCCTTCCCCACCAAGAAACTTGTACTGGCAATGCCGGGGGGCTGTACATCCCTGCACGCCTGCGGCAACGAATCCCACCAGCCCCAGCGCCCTCTCGAGCGGGGACCCCCGTCGGGCCCCCCCCCCCACGCCCTGGCTCTTGCTGGGGCTGGCCAGACAGCTGGTCTGACACCATGAGGCCTCCCTGAAAAGAGAGATTGTTTCTCAAAAATAAATATTAAATAACTCTAAAATTTCAAATAATTCAGAGCTCTGCTATTTTCCATGCATTATGAAAATAAAATTGAGGGGAAAAGGTATGTAATACGTTTCCTATTTCCTGTTTCTGCAGCCCTGCATGTGCCCCGGGGGATCAGCACAAGTGGAATTATCTATCCTCTGGCTGGGAGCGTTCATTTCGGGCCAAAAACACCAAAAAAGTATGAACTAATCCCTACATAGAGCTAGGGAAGTGTGGGATCGCAGGCCAAATGCTGAAAAATGAGGCAATTTTCCCCATTTCAAGAAGTGACTAAAATCCCTCTGCTGTTTTCAGCACAAGCGCATTCTGTTCCACCCCAAACCACTTCAAGGGCCGGATCGCCTCTCCCGAGAGCAGACGGCGAAGAGAAACTGGTGCACAATGCAAATACTGTCTCTCTCACCAGAGTTTCTGGATGGAGAAGGGGACACTCCTCAGATATTGTTCCATTTTCTCTGTGATGCTTGGAGCAGCTGGAAGAGCGGCATTCCATACATTAAAAAGTATGAAATACCAGAACAAGATCTTCTGGAAACTGATAAACTCATCACTGAAAGCACAAAAGCACTCCCTTCCTCAGTGAGGGGGGTAAAATGCACTGGAGATGCGGAGCTTGACCTTTCCCAAGTGCCACAAGCAGGATCAGCCCTTCAAGTGGATCACGGGTGGGAAGGACCATCCCACCCTCAGTGAGGGGATGACTTGAGAGGGGTGCCCATGAGAGGGTATGGCCAGGCTGAGCAGGGTCCCAGCAGCCTCATACTCCTACAGCCCATTCACTGGAGGATTTGCCCAAGCAGCTCAGATTGGAGCACGACAGGATTGGGCACGTCTGTAGAAACCCCCCCTGCACAGGACGAGCAACAACCAGCTCTCCTGGCCACCACACCTGCGGTGAGAGACAAAGCAGGACTTGCGGCTGCTGGAGCAGGGAGGGCTGGGGGTGGGAGGGAAAGCAGAAATCACCTATTCTTCAAGAAAAAACCTGCCAGCCAAAGGCAGGGGCCTGCACAAGATGCAAAAATTACAGGAATGTGATGTTCTGGTTGCGTAACTTTTAAAAAGTCAAGAAACACAGAAGTCTATACTCACACATAGTACCAAGCAACAGCTCGTGAACATCGTGCAGTGAGTGTTTTAAGAGTTTGTGCTAGATAGTTAAGGCCAAATCCAAGCCTTTGGACACATGCGTTTGCATCCACTAAGTAACACACTTGTGGGTGCTGTGTGTACGTGTTTGCTCTAATCACACATCCGCAGCCAGGCTGGCCACACATCCAGCAGATCTTTCATTCCGAAATGCATCTTTCTGATTTCCAAAGACTGGGAATGACATACAGGAATGTGCATGTTAATGCACGATTTTCTGTCTGGTCCAGTTTACTGCACATTTAACCAGAAAAATGTATCTTTTCCTTAAACTTTATGAGCCCTACGGAGGAGAAGGTCAGCGTAAGAATCCATCTTTTCCCATATATCCTTCATTTAATGGTGCAACTTCAATATCTTGTCACCAAAGATCCTGCTTGTAACTCGGTTACTTTAAATTTAAAACCACCTCAAATTTTACAAGAAGCCACCCAAGTTTCTTAGCACGAAAATTTTCAGAGCGCTCAGACGACTTATAGTTCTCACCTTTTGTTTTAATCATTCTTACTGATGCCTTTTAATAATGCTTTCCAGCATGGAAAGTTGGTTAGAGAAAGAAGACTCTTGGTTTGCTGAGTGTGTAATGACACACGTACCTCTAGACTTTGCTGCACAGGGTGTTTCTCCCCAGTCTCAGACTCCGGCTGCTGCTCTGCTGTAGAACCGGACACCAGCGGAACTCGCAACTCCATCCACGCTCGCACCTCCATCCACCCTGGCACGGTGATTGCAGGGCTCGTGAAACAGTGTTAGGCAACACCAAAACAAACCAGCAAAGAGAGAAATCATGGGAATGTAGACCATGCTCAGTGTTACCCTCTCCCCTCAGCCCCTTTTGCCCAGTCTCCCATTTTCTTATTCCCTTTTTTCCTTCACTTTAATCTTCCCACTGAGGTACTTGGCTTGGAGAAAAACTAGGTTCAGGCCAAGTTTCAAGGCTTTTCAGACTCCAGACCTTTTTCTGTAGTCCTGTCTGAAGAAAAAAGTTGGGGGGGGGGGGGGAAGTAGCTAAAGATTTTCCAGTGGGAAGAGAGTATTTTCTCTTCTCCCATAATTCAGACACAGCCAAAGGAATTTTTCTCAAGCTTGAAAACAATTCACCTTCAGGCAAACAACAAGCATGGAAAATTTAAGCCCAGCAGGTGAATGTTTGGGAAAATTTTTAGGCTATAGAAATTCTCATGTAACCTTAACTATAGGGGTCGCTATATGGCATTTAACCATTATGTAGCACCCTCCTCCACGCTGCCGGCTGTCATCAGCTTTCCCAAAGACAGCTACAAGTATTGGCATGAGAAAATATGATCTTGAAAAAAGCATGCACCCAACCCCTTGAAAGCACTGTGCGCTGGCTGAGACCCTTCTCCGCGTGTCGGTTCCCCTGCCGAGGGTCGCTGCCGGCTGCCGTTGCCCATGCTGGCTGGGCAGACAGGGTTCCTGGGCAGGCAGTGACAGGGCTCGGCGGTCACCATATCCAGGACCACACAGGAATGCACACAGGCCACATATTCAGCTTTGCTTAGCAGCCTGGACTCAGTGTATATATTTAAGTTAATCAGAAACAACTGAACCACCAAGAGACTAATTTCACCGTCGCTAACTAGCCACCATGGGACCATTGCAGGGAAGGCTGAAGCACGTCCTCTCAGCCCGATGATGTGAGCTACCATCTGAGCAAACATCCCCAGAAAAAGCAAGCAAGCTAAATATCTCCTTGGCAGAGTAGTATCTCTATGCCCACGTGGCAGATCCACCGTGTCCCCTTCCAGCTATGCAGCACCACCGCTCAGCTGATCCTGAAAATTTGAGCTAACAAAGATAAAAGTCCTTTATTCCTCCCACTCCTTCCTCACGTCATTCTTCCAGAAATACTGATCATTTCTAGCAGAGAGCATGCAAATTCTGCTTAGCTGACCATATGTTAGAATGGCATCTGGAGACACATTGGTGGACCAACCAAGAGGAAAAAGCACAGACCCTTGGACCCAAGACCTTACCCAACAGCCTCAGGCAGGGAGAACCAGTTGCCGAGCAATGTGGCTTTGAGTCCCTCTAACAACCATCCCTTTCCTGTGCCGGAGCAGCTGTAGTGAATGATGAGCTTGGCCAAAACCAGAGAGAGTTACACCACTGCTCAGAATGAACAACTAACGAGTTGTCTCCATAACACTGCTCTGGACTGAAGGCACCTTTGGAGGTGGTACCTGTGCAGGGGGTACCAGTGCAGAAAGGCCCCTGTGCATTGCATTGCCAGCTGGAGCACCCACAGAGGAGCAGCAGCGGCGGCGTGCTCACTGGTCTGCTTGCCAGGGACAAGCCAGCCTGTCCAGAGGTCCCAGATCCAGTCGTGGGGCAGCCCATGGACACAGCCTCACCAGATCATCCCTGATGTGCAGCCGAGGGAGCATATCCTGCTTGGCTGCTGGTCAGACCCCAACCCAGGAACAGGGAGAGGGTCCTTGAGAGTGATGGCACACAGCAATGTGCTGCTTGGCACAGGCAGCCCACGGATCCCACATCCCATGAGCAGGCCAACTCGTCTGCTGGAGAATAAACAAACACAAGAGGTGATCGATGGTTCCCTTTGGAAAACACTAATCACTTGGCTGTAGCGCATTTAGCAAGGCGGAGTGTGCATCAATCCCAGCAGCTGCCTTCAATCACAGCTGAGTTTAACTCAACCAGTTTAAGGGACTGCTATTAACCATCATCTGGTAGACAACATGCCCTTATTGTAGTAAACATTCATTTACAGCTGAAGGACAGCAGCACTTCTCATTGTCTCCACATATTTGTGGTGCTCCAGCTGGTCCGGAGATGACTCGCTGAGCAGCAGCCGGGATGGTGGCTGAAGCGCTGGCTGGATGTAGTTAGCGTTGGAGGGGGGAGATATTTTGAAAATACCACGGCTGATATTTTTATACAATAGAGACATCATGTACGTAGGAAGCCTTTTTACATTTTAAAACATAAACTGAATCACCAAAGATAGAAGATGAACAAACCTACAAGCATATGAGCATTTACGATCTCACAGATTTCTCTCCGTGGCGTGCCGAGGAGCCAACAGGCAGTGTTTGCCGGCAGCTCATGGGCAGGGCATCGCCTCATCTCAGCAAGAAAGGGTGGGGATATGGACACAGCAGCCTCCAGGCTTGGATCCTCTGTGCCCACCAAGCTGGGGAAGCAATGGCATCATCTAGCCCCCACACACGGGACCTGCCCCAGCAGATGCCCAAACCCAGGACCAGCTGCTAAAGATGCCTGGCAAGGTACAGAGGAGGCTGTGTTTGGAGAAGCAAATAAATGAGAACCAAATGGAGTGATGGCTACTTGGAGCGGACTGGACTAGTTCTCCAAGAGTCTGAAATGCGCTGCACTTTAATTACAGCTCTTACCAATCAGGCAGTAATTACTGGTATCCTTCCTGTAGCCTACAATTGCCTAATCTTGTTATTTGAGAGCCATCAAGATTTAAACAGCTGGTGAGCTGTGCCTGCTGCTCAAAAAGGCATCGCTTGGCCCAGATGCTGTTTAAGCTGGACACGGCGTGCAACAATGTGTGTTGGTGTTCCCTCTGCAGGTCCCCAGGTCCTTTGTGGGTGGCACCCCTCGCCACTGCCCTGCTGCCCCTTTCCAGGCCATTAGTACCAGGCTTCACCCCAGCTTAGCTGTACAGCAGAGCCTGCCCCCCCGCTGAGTCTGCAGCTTCTCCATGGGAGATCCAAGCCTGGGCCCCAGCAAGGCCAAATCCACCTTTTGGCCACATAAGAACAGATCAAGTGTTCACACCCAACGACTTATTTTGCTTTCCCAGTGTTGGAGACTCCTGTTATCAGAATGATACCAGCTAGCTCCGTTATCCTCAGGATGGCATAGAGCTGGCTTCTCCCCAGATCCACCCTGTGTTTGGATCTACCCAGGGAAGAGAAGCAGCAGTGGCAGGCTGACACCAACACACCACACAGCCCCACAGACCCTGTTCTGCTGCACCTTGAGCCTAGCAGGGAGCAGACTTGCCTTGGATGGTCATTAGTGAGCCCCCAAAGTGGATCCAAGCACAAACAGTCCTTAACAGCCCTTAACGTGACTCTGCTCAAAGCTATAGCAAGTGGGAGTTCTGGAAAATGGTTGTTTCCCTTTGGTCAAATTTAAGAATTAATGCATTGTGGAAATGCTGATTGTATCTCTGTGCCATTCTTCCTTGCATACTTCTGTGACTTATCAGCCTGGGAAGCAGCTAAGGAGATGTTGTCAGCGGCATCCGTCTCCAAAGAAAGCCTGAAATGATTGTGATCATACTGCAGATACTATGGGCTTTTCTTTTCTGAGAATTACTAATTACAGGGGGATAGAGAAGTCTCTCAGCTAGAAACCTCATCTTGTGAGGCGGATGGGATTTAGGTGGTGCTGGGGCAGACAGGAGTAGGCTGTGTCAGCATTAGGCTTTCCCCAAGTGCTGTGTGGCCCGCGAGGTGGCATTGCATCGGGGACCCTTCGGTGTCCCAACCCTTGGCTCTGAGCAGTGATTCTGTGCAAGCCTCCGAATGATGCTGGACCTTCCAACAGCCCTTCCCAGGCAGAGACTCCATGGCTTTCACATCAGCAGAACTGTGCCTGCACGTACACAGGGGTGTTGATTTTAGAGCTGCCTCCCTGAACTTCTAAAAGGGCAGCTCGGGGCAAACCTGGCCATGAAGGGGGAGGCTTGGAAAGGTCGAGCTTGTAGCCTCGGTGCCTGCTCCATCCTGCCCTGCACCAGCAGCAGCCGGGGCTGGTGCACAGGCTGGGGGACTGGGATGGGGCACAGGCAGTATCTGATTGCTCCATCCTGCTAAGGGACGGCAACCTCTGACAGCTGAGCACAGTAACCCTTTAATCCGTTGCAGAGCTCGTCTGTCAGAGCTCCAATGCCCATGGGGAGGTATCAGTAACAAAACGCAGGAAAGAGAAACGAGAGTGGAAAATGTTTGGCTTTTTTTTTTGTCTCCTTACTCACTAGAAACACAACTGCTCTTGTTTTGCTGGTGGGAGCATTTCTCCGAGGTGGTGCCCGTTGCCCCCATTGCTGCGGGATGAAGCTCACCCCTTTGTGTTCAGGGTGCGGGTGGGAGGTCCCATCCCCACAGGACCCTGCACCCATGGGTGAACAGCTTGGTTCACTTCACCCACCGTCTTCAACCCTGCACCCCAGCATGGGGAAGCCCTGCTCTCAGGGTAGGACCCTGCCCTGTGCCAGTGCAAAAACCCCATGAGCAGATGGATGCAACCTCCCATTCTGAGGGCTGGTTGGGGAGCTGCACCCCAACACGAGTGAAACCCCCAGCCTGAGGCTGCTCAGGAGTCTCAGAAATCAGAGAGGAAGGAAGCGATAAAGTGGAGGCAAAGGCAAAGGGAGGGAACCCTATTTCTGAGCAATTTAAAGGAGCAATCAACATTTCCATTTGGCCAGCGAGTGCCTCTGCCCAGCTCCCCACCTAAACCAAGGCGAAACGTGCAACTGCGCGGGGGCGAGCGGAGGCTGTGCGCCTCCCCCGCTTGTAATCTGTGGATTATGGTTTGTATAACGGGATTACTGGGGGCTGAGGAACGGCAACGAGCGGGATCCAAATCACACAGCGAAACAGGGGAGAAACCTGGAGGAATGTCTCGCACAGTACGAGCGCAAATACGTCCTCGCAAGACCACATTTGTATTTTAATATCAAGTTTTCTCTGTAATGCAGAACATACTTACGGCCCAGCTCCCTTGCTGGGCAGCTGCTGGGTTTCAGTGTGGAGGAATTGGCAAGATCTTTTCACCAGGTGAAATAAATAGAGTGCTGGGCCCCAGATAGGATTACGGTTTGTTTTCTTTAGGTGTATAGAATCCGCGGGAAAGCTGAGCTCAAACGGAAACTCAACTCCTAAAGAATTTGGCCTATACTGGCCAGCTCCTGTCTGCCTGCCAGGCATGCTCTCCTTGCCTTGGATTTTGCTCTTCATCTTTTAAGAGGCTTTGTTAGCAACGCATCAAGCTATTCTTTGTGTGCCTAGAGGACAGGGAGCTTCTTTTCAAATTGTTTGAGGATGATAAAGTTACAAGGTTTTACCTGGAGAACTGTGATGAGAAAGTTCTCCTCGGCATTTCTAGGAACACACACACCCCCCCCCAAACCCAATTCCCAACATTTTCACAGCAAGTAGGGGGGCTGAGCCCTGCTGGGGAGCGATGCGTGACCTGGCAGAACCTCACCTGACTCTGAATCCTATTTTCTGTTGCTAACATGTTTTCCTCCATGTTGATTTTATCTTTTTTCCGAAAAGGCCTGTGAAAATCCCATGATAACTCACAAAGAGAGAAAGCGTACAAGGTGTATTGCACAGTAGCTTCACGTCAGTGCTGCATTCTGCCCCAAAACAGCCACCACGGAGGCAATCTGGGTGAGGATGCTGACCCAAATTAACAGATACAAACACAGCCCCAACAAGCTGAAGGCTTGCATTCAGGCGTTTGTTACACATCTCTGCTCTCTCGCTTCCCTTTGTTTCTCTGGTGAGCAGCATTTGGAGGAAAAGCCTTGGCTAGCATATGCTGGAGCCTGCAGGCAGCTGCCTCCTCCCGGCTCCCTGCGCTGGAGGGAGCGCCCGCCTCCGAAAGCTGGGCTGAGTGGGAGCAGCCCCACGGAGGAACAGCCCCGGGACAGACCCACTCGAACGGGCAGCTCCAGCCGTGTGGCAGAAGGAGCTGCAGGACCAGCCTCAGCTGACCAGGAGAACTGCATCGCTTCCACCAGTTCAGAGCAGTAAGTGAGGAGCCTGGCTGGAGTAAGTCTTAATTGCAATTAAACTTAATGCAATTAGTGTATTTTGGGGGCCCAGAGAAAGGGGACAGTTAGATGTGCCCTGGAAGGGGCACGGGTGCGGTTAGTCTGTGCCCAGCACCATGTGAAATGTCCTTCAGAGCTGTCCCCCAGGGTCCTGACCCACCCGCTGCCCTCCAAGCATGGGTGCCGACATCCCAGTTCAGCCCCGCTCGGGCACTTCAGGCAGCACCGCCACATTCCAGTGCATCTCACACGGGAAAACAGGATCCGACACTCGAGATTAACACCTACTAAAAATTCTGGACTGGAGGACTTCTAAATCTGCTACCCCAATGTGGCAGCAACGTGCATTTTAAAGCACAAAAAATTGTTTAGTTGTGCGTTTCTCTTGACTGGATGAAAGACCTTGTGCCTGTAGTGCCGTCCAAGGGGCAACGCTGGGCACAGAGGACGCGCAGCAGGCTCCTCTGCTCTCACAGCAGGAGCAGCCTTTGCTCTTCTTGATTAAAATACAGTCTTAAAAATTCTTGTGGGAATACCGAGGGCAATCTTGCACTGAAAATAAATACAGCTCACTGTACAACGGCTTGCATTTTGATAGTTATCAAAAAGCTTATTTTTTCATCTTGTGTGTGACGTTCTTTACCGAGATACCTGGTTGTGGAAGGCAGCATCTTGTTTAGTTTGAGAAAACAGGGGAGGTTGGGTGACATAACCAATATCCAGTCAAACACAGGTCTCCAACTGTACACCACAGTGATCTGAGTTTTCTTTGGATGTTGCTTACTGGAGTAGTAATATGTGTCAGCCCCCACCAAAACTATCCTGTGGGGGTTGCTCTTCTCTCCAGACACTGCAACAGCAGCTGAAATATGAGTCTGCAACTTCAGCAGCCCAGGTCCCCACTACCAAACTCTTTTCGGGTGCAAGGAGGCTCCGAAGAGTAATTCAGGGCTTGTTTTAGACCTTTCTGTATCTTCCCTCCCACTGTAAAGCCAAGGTAGCTCCATGCGCTGCTCTGACGCTCTGGGCTGTCCCCGTGTAGCCGGGCTGTGAGCAGCAGACGTTGCTGAAGGCGAGGAGGGCTGGTGGGAGCAGAGCTCATCCCTCTGTACCCCCTCCCCTCGGCTTCACCACCTGGGCAAAAAATTTAGAGAGCTGCAGAGACATGATCAGAGCTGCCTTAGGGAGGACGAGCATGTCCGAGCTCCTGTTGCTAATTACACACACCCGGAGCAGTACGGCTCCTCAGGTGAGCCCTTCGTGAGCTCTGGGAACAAAGGAGCCCTTGTAAGGAGCGTGCTCCGCATGTGATTCTCAGATGTGTAGGACCCCAGCCTTCCTCGGCATCTCAGCCGGGCGTTCTTGGGTGAGGCGGTGCAGAGCTCCTTTCTGCCTCCTACCACTAGGCCCGTGGGGCTGGGGCCCTGCTTAGAAGGGAGACAGCTGTAATGGGAAAGCAAATGTTGTCCTTTTGCTCATAAATTGCTTCTTTCCTTTTGCTGAAAAATGCACAGAAATCTGAACATGACCTGGCCTAAAAACTGTCAAGCCAGGAGCTGTTGATTCACTGCTTTATGAACATCTGAAACCAGCAGATAATAAGAGGAATTGGCTTTGTACCATCAAAAGAGAGCCAGGGAGGTAGCTGTTCCCACGGCAAGGGCAGCTGCCTGTTTTGCCATGAGCTACCTGGCTGGCAGGGTGGAGGGGGAGTTTTCTATAAAATGAAATGATCAATAATCTTTTGACATTAAGAAAATCCAGCTCCTGCCTGCTGCAGTTACAAATCTGAGAAACTGCTTAGGTGAGCGCTGTGAATGCACTTCTCTATGGAAGACTTTGTCTTTTTTAAATAAGCCTACCCACCCTCTGCCTCACAGGAACTCCTCATTAATATTAAAGTGTCAAAGCCACATGTGTTAACAGGGAAAATACCAGATCTGGGCCCAGGAAAACTGTCGACCCAAGGCCATGCCACTGCTGCCTCCTCTGCCACAGTGACCACTGGAAACGCTGGTGGATGACCAGCATAGGAAACTGGTCCCCCAGCAGCTTGTGACAGCCTGCAGAAACCCATGCTGCTTTACACTGGCATGTTGTATACCCCCATGCAGCACACGTTCACTGCGCTCTACTGGGCCCACGTGCATCTGGAAGTGATGCTTGCAAGGACTTCGGCGATGGGGGCCGCGAGAGCTGCGAGCCATTCGGCGTCTGAGCACACCAGATTCCCAAAGAAATGGTCGGATCATGATATCACAGGGAACTCTCGCCAAACCAGCTGAAATCATTCAAACATTCAGAGCGTGCTTATGGGGGGGACACCCCTCTGTTCTAAATATACTCCTTTGAAGGCAGCTTGTTATTTAAACAGCTATTGCAAAACAGGGTTTACATGGAGCTGCTCTAAGCTGAAGAGGGAGGGAAAGCTGGTTGTGGGCACACAGTCACCACCCAGCTATTTTAATTGCAAACCCCAGCATGTTTTATAGACGTCTAGAGAGTATCTTTTTACGTGGGCTCCAAGGATTACAATAAGATCCATCATGTTTTATATGAACCTAGTGACAGTATGTAAGTCCCACCCTGACGATGCTGAAGATGGGAGGATACCATATAACAGCCCATCCATGGAGCCAGGAATAGTTCGAGGCATCTCCACACAGTCTAAGGCTCCCTAGAGAGTTTATCCAAGCAGAGCAGCTGCCGGGCAGTGCCTCTGTCCTGCACATTGGAGATGTGAGGTCTCTCGGTGCCTTCCCTCTTGCCTCGGCTCAGCACCCACAGGGAGAGCACACTGTGGCAACCCCAGCAGCTGCAGAGCCTGCCAGGGCAGAGGAGCCTGCAGCAGCCCAGCCTCCAGATCCCGAAGTCTAATCTCTGTTCCCAAGGGGCTAAAATGCCCATGGTCAGCGTGATAAGGTACAGTGGGATTTCCATGTCTTTCCTGGTGCAATGCACCAGTCTGCATCACATCGGCATCAAGAGCTGGCGGATAGCTGGAGCACTCCGAGCAGCTGGGACCTCTCTGTGGTCCCTTCCCACAGGCACTGCGTTTGTCCTCGGGATGCGAGGGCAGGACTGGGCCTGTGCCCAAGGCTTCCCCCAGTGCACCAGAGCCAAATAATTGGAGCAGAGAGATGTGCTGGAGCTGAGCTTCTGAGACAGCCCACTCACCATCCCTGCCCTTCAGGAGTCCCCAGCCAAGAACCCACCCACAGGGACATAGCTTTAGCTGACTTGTTCTCCTGCACCTGCTCAGTATCCTAGCAGCAGTCAGGACCAGCCCTGGAAATGACCCAGCACTGCCAGCTCCACAGTGGCTTTTTACTCTCGCAGCTAGAGTGGGACTCCTGTCCGTGCTATCGCAATGCTCATGGGAGAAGCGATGCTGCCTGTCTGTGCATCGTCCTCATTCCTACAGACCTTGCAGCATCCCACTTCCAGCTCCCCGCTCCTACAAAGAGGCCCTGATTCTGTGGTTTGCTGCTTTGAGGCTAAAAAGCTCCAGTATATGAGGAAAAAGCGAGGGCAGGCCAAGACAGTCTGCACAGGGCATGTTGTCCCTGCGTGCCTGCACAATTTGCCAGCAGGCACAACGGGAAAAGCTGCTGTGAGCCTCTAGTCATTCCCCTTCCAGCCCTGCAAGAGTGTTGTTTGTGCGCATCACCAAGCTTTAGCTCAGCTTTCGTTTTGTTGTTACTACAAACAGGGGAGTCCCAAGCGTGTCTGCAACCCGAATGCGAGATTCCCAATGGCAACCAGCCCAGCAGTCAGCAGGGGCAGCATGTCCCATTTGGCCTGACACGACCGGTGCATAAACGCTGCAACCTGCTACAGCACTTATTCCAGAAGTCCCAGGGGTGCAATCTTTCCTGAAAAGTGTGTCAGCGTGTGCTTAGACACAGGTTTTGCTTCCTGCCTTAGAAAGCTTAAACAGAGAAGGTGACAGGTCTACTGTGCCTCTGCTGGTCTAGGTAGCTATGCACAGCATTATTCTTCAGAGGAAGACTGTGCCCTTTATGGACTCGTACATCCATAAATTCCCACTTGAGGGTACCTAACTGTGCTTTCCAATCACAGCACACCGAGGGGAGAGAAGCCCCTCCAAAGCAAAACGTGCAGGGTGGGATCCATGGCATTAGCCATCACTGACACTCAGTGGTGTGCACACAGGGACACAAAGGCACTTGACTGCCAGCAGCAGCGTGATGGCTGTGGATGTGACACGAGTGTTAAAGGAAGACCTCTCTGTTGCTCCTGTGAAAACACTGGCCTGTGTATCCCAAATTCCCAGTGACCTCTGTCCTGACACAAGGGGCAACCTTTGGGCAAATTCAAAACAAAGCTTCCGTTCACTGAACTCTTCCTACGCTCTCCATCCTCGCGAGTGCTCGTTGGAGCTGAAGCGTGTTGTTAGAAATGCCCGCAGCAAATGACCTGCTGGCCCCTCGCTGAGCTCAGCTCCTGATGACGTGGAATTCACTTTGGTGGAAGCAACGAACGGGCATCCTCAGCCAGCCTGGCGGTGTAAGTGAGGGCAACCTTAGTGTGATCAAATACAAGCAGAGGGAGGGTGAATTGGGGATGCCCAGCCCTCCCCAGTGCTGCTCATCACCAACCACCCAAGGCCAGGATGGGGCATCACGGACTCCTCTGGCAGCCAGGCAGCAGGATCAGGGCATTTCCTGGGATCCTGTACTGAAAAACAGGGATTCACCACCACTCCTGCAGTGCTGGAAAGCAAGCGAGTGCGAGAAAGCCTAGCTTTGGCTACCAGGTGGCACACAAGTCCTCCCCACAGGTTATGCAGGACCCTGAGGATGGAGCACAGACACCCTGCTTCTCTTTGCCAGGCCAGGGACTCCTAACCGGCAGTTTCCCTATCTGTCACCTTTGCAGTAAAGTGCCTGAGGACAGGAAGGCTGGAAAAGCCCCAAACCTCCCTGGCACCTGTGTATATAAAGTACTAATAAACAAGGACATGGCCTCCAGGGCAGCCACAAACACAGGCAAAACAAGAAAGTGTTCGTGTACCAGTACAAAAGCATCATAAATACTCTCCCACTGCCAAAAGACCTCTTCAGTCTTTTACTAAATCTCATCACAGGAACAATTTACAAGCCAATAATGCTGAACAACTCCATTCCAAACTCTGTGTTAAGCTTTATTTCAGGCTTTCACACTTTATCATGTTAGCACCTCCCGGGCTGGCACTGGACTAACGCATGCCAAGTTGAGAAAGGGGAATAATGGAGTGGGGCTTGTCTCTGAGTCTGAAAGTCTTCCAGTCAGGAAAAATGACACTTTTGTAGACACCCAACGTGCAGGATGGGCTTTGTGTCCACTTTGTAAATGAATGCCTTAGGATGGAGGCTTTTGGCCACATAATCCTTAATAATTTTCAATAAAATGTGGCTCTTCAATAAAAGCTCGATCCTGGAGAGCATCTGTTCTCGCAGGTATATCCAGGCCCTAACTTCTGTGACTGTTGGAGGATTGCACTTCAGGAAAAGCTGGATATTCTGTGTTCGGACGGTCGCCGCATTAAGAGATCCCCCTGCACACTTCCAGAACCTGCCCCACTGGAAGGCCCACATCTCCCTCTGGAGACACATATAACCCACATGCTTATATCAACAATAGTCATTGACCAAGAATCTAAAAAACCAACATGGGAACTGACATGCTGTAGATCACGGAAAAACACCCTTATAGACTGAGTTTGAGAAGGGAACTTAATGTAATTATCTTAAATTAATAAGAGGAGAACATTCCTCTTTGGAGGTCATCTCCATTAACTAATGCAATCCTATTCTGTTGTAATGTAATTGTGTAAGCATTGTGTCTCCCATCCAAGAGCTGGGGCTCATTACAAGAACAATACAACTCTGTTATGTTCAGTGTCAAGGCATCGGTATCCTTCTTAGCTTGCACACTGATACCCAAGAGCTGGAGGACACAGCTTGCAAATTTTCAGTAAACAAAAAGGAGATGTAAAAGGAGATGGCTGCTGGAGGATCCCCTGGGGGGGACTGGCAGGGTCGTTCTGTTCCAGGTGTATACTTTTTCTAAACCTGGCCGCTCACTGGTTTTCCCTGACTTCAAAACGCAGCAATGCTCTGCCACCCCTCTGTACTGCCAAATCTGCTCTTAGATTTCACGACCGCTAGCACACAGCAAATATATACAGCAATCTCTGGTGGCTTGCCCCGGGAGAACGTGTTACCAATGGCTGCTTAATTCAAATTGCAGCTTCTTTAGAAAAGACTTCTACAAACATTGACACTCCAAAAAAAAGCTCTCTTTAGCCTTTCATAAGCTAGGAGTTTATTTTGTTAATATTTTTCTGCATGGCGTGTTTCAAATGAGAACATTCTGAAAGTAAATTGGCAGAGTATTTATTGCTGTTTATTTCTAAGCAGCTATAAGCCAATAATAATAGAGAATCCTCTTCAAGTGAAAACGAAATTCCTTTCGGTTAAAATGCTCAGTGCAAAGTCTGAAGCTGTGTTTTGTCAAGCAGATGCAGAGTGTCACCTTATAACGCCCATGCTAATGGAGTAATAGGATTGGAGCTGTGGCTAGCTACCCAGATCATTACGATAATCCTGGCCTAGAGAAAACAATTCTGCGTTAAGCATTACTGCTCTGGAGAAAGTCCATTCCCTGGCTGGCCCAGCCACCTCTGCTGCAGGCACATGCACACACACGTACACAAACATGCTGGGGTTAGCACTTAATCCTCTCACTGCCCACGAATGCCACAAGTATTTGGCAAAACAGAGGTCTGGATCCCCCCATCGAGCCCTTACTCACTGAGAAACCTCAAGGCACGGTTCTGTTTGACTGCTCCTTCTTAGCAGGGGATGCTGCATGGTGGCACGCACATGCCAAAACCATCTGCTGACCTGTACGGCACGAAAGGCACCAAGACCCCACAGCCCATGCAGCAGGGCTGAGTGGGAGTGGGCCTTTGTTCCAGGTGTCATGGAAGGAGTTAAATTGGGTGCAAACAGGGACCAGCTAAGCCTGGGCCCAGCTGCAGGAGATAAATGCACTGGAAGCATTTCTTTCTTGATGGGGAGTGCTTGAGTGGGGTTAGGTAGGTTTTAGCTCTGTGGGGGTGGGCTGGTAAGGGACCCTGAAGTTCAGGATGCTCCCTGGACTGGGAGTGTTGGCTGCAGGTGAGGAGAGAACAGTCTGTAGATGAGTCCCTAGAGCTGACATCTTGACAGCAGGCAGCAGTATCTTTCAAGGTGCAAGCCAGCTTCTTCAGGGATGCCACTCAAAGGCAGCACTCCTAGGAGCAAAGACCAGGATATAAAGTGACAGTCTTCTGGAGTTGTTGAGCATGAATCAGACATCTCTGTAACATGCTTTGTGTGTTTGGAGCTGTTCTTGTTGCCTTGTTTGACCAAGGACCAAAGTGCCTCCAAGAGAGATCCTCAGTGCTAAAGCTAACAGGAGGAATGGAGTTCCCCTCCATAGGGATGCCAGGAACTTCATGGTTCCAATGGATCTGAAGATCAGTGTGATGCTTCCTCATGAGCAGCTGCCAGCTTGCAGAGAGCTGTCCTTAGATGTGCTGAAGGAACACCTCACTGTTGCCCGGTGTGTGCTGGCAGGAGTGATTAACAGCACCTCATCTCGGCTTGCCTCCAGCAGCACCCTGCTGCCACGCTGTGAGACCCAGTTCTGCTGCAGATGGAGCCAGGACAGTCCTGTTCCCTGGCCGGGCTATGGTGGTGGCTGTGCTTGCTAGGTGGCAATGCCAGGGGGTTTCCACCTGACTGCTTATCTGCTGTGTATTCCTACAGACTTGTGGAGCTTTGACCTTCCTGGGATCACTTCTACTAGATGTAATAGGCCTGCAGCGATAGCTCCTCTGGCAAGAGTTAAAATACTGGTGCTCTGGTGTGTGCAGGGAGAGGAGGTGTCTCAGAGACATCCATCTACTTGACTGGTTTCCCTCCAGAAGTGCAAGCCGATCTGGGATTTGCTAATGGCTTATACCAGGTTTTCCCCTGAGCTGGACAGAACCGTGGGCATCCTATAACATCTCTGCACTGTTGCACCAACACAAGCCGCTGTGCCTCAATGGGAAAGGTGCTGAAACAGGCGTACAGGGCTACAAGAACTGCAGTGGAGTTTTTCCTGGATGTTTTCAGGCAGCAGAGGACAGGGAAGTGAGCAACCTTGTGCCGGCTGACTGCCAGACCAGGTCCTGCAGGACAGCTCTGCCCCAGCCTGCAAAGAGAGGTGACCCCTTCCCAGCCATGCAGTTAGACAAACAGGCAGCCAAACCGCAGGCTTCGGCTCGGTTTGACCTGCAACGATTAACAACAGTGCTGGTGATAGTGGTTTGAATGCAGAGGAAGAAGCAAAATAATTGGTGACCACGCTAGAGAGCCTGGCAGCTGCTGGCACTAGCTGGTGAGATGAGAAGTGCTGCTCTGTGCTTTCCCAGTCGTGCACTCAGCAAGGCTGCTTCTACGAAACACGAGGGTTAAGAAAGGAAGGATGCCAAACCGCTAACAAAACAAACCCTGCTGGTGCAAGGAATCCCAGAAGCGGCTGGAATTTGCTTGTGAAGTTGGGCAGCCCCTGCTGCCCATCTGCTCCTCTGGGCTCTCCATTCACACGCTCCTTTTCCCGTTATTTTACAAATTAAAAGTTGCAACAGCTTCTCTCCAGGTTTGAAGCAAGCATGCAGAGGCAGTTGGTGACGGAGGCTCTGAACAGAGCCTGGCTTGTACTTCCCACATCTCCTGCCCTTGGAAGGTTGTCTTTCTCCAGAGGCATTAATGAACCTACCTGCTGGGTGAAACCTTGCTCAGCATAGGATTCAAGGTTGGTCCAGGTCCTCCTTCTTCACAATGGGTCATATTTAGATCCCAGGATCCACCTGGGACCTGACAGCAGTCTGGTACCTCTCCGAGAAAGGTAAGGATCAGTCACTTTAAACTCTAGAGGCTGTGGAGATGCTCCTGGGGCCATGTGAGGGGTGCTGGTGACTGCAGTACCTGCACCCACTGCTCAGGTGGGCTGGCCAGGGTGAGACCTGCTCCCCAGCCTGCAATTCTGATCCCATCTCCTAAATTGCAGGCTTTGTGCATGCCAAGGGCAATTACTAAAGGAAAAATCCTGTTATCCAGAATACAGTACTTTGTTAATCTGATTACTTGCTAATTGCTGCAATTTAACTGGAAGTGGGTAACCTTTAAGTTTTAACCATTGGTATGCTGTTACTGAGTCAGTGACTTACTTTGACAGGACGTTCCACTCTGCTTTCCTGGCAGCTTGCCCCATCACTGCATCTCTAAACACCCTGCCAGTGAGAATGAAGTCCAGAGAAAAATGTCTTCTCGCAGGGCAGCCCTGGGTACTGGGGCTGGTGGAATTCACCATCTTCATGTTCAGGCTCTGAGTGAGCATCTACCACGTTACCCATGGATTGATGCTGGGAACACAGACCTCGTGGGCAGCTCTACACTGGGCTGCTTACGCAAGCCCATTTTTTGGAAAGGGAAAAAAAAAAAAGGATAAGTTTCTATGAAGAATGCATTCCAACAGCTGACACATGACGCTGTTACTAAAACTGGAAAATGTAGTGCTTGTATGATCACCCTTTATCTTTATTACTTCCTCGAAGAGTGAGAAACTTGATTAAACTCATTTTTAGCATTACCACTGGAGTATGTGGGAGTCTTCCCCACTCCTGACAGACCTGACTAATTGTTCATTGCAATGAGATGCAGTTTCCCTCATATCCAAGGGGAGAAAGGTTTCGAGACCAAACTTCCATGACAGTGGAATTTGTTCAGCATGGCCACAGCATCCAGCTGCTGAGCCGGAGAACTCCAGCTCTTGTTTGTCTCCGTGCCACCAGGAGCTGCTGTCCCAGCAAGACTGGGCAGTGAGCCCAGCCCGAGCTCTGCGTCCCCTTTGCACTGGAGGAGCTGCCATCAGGTGCTGGGTTCCTGTTAATGCCATCGCCTTCCCGAGGTGATGTCTGGCCTTGGTGGGTGCTTGTCCCAAGCCTGCACCCTGCCAGTCCCACTGGGAAAACCCCGGGGTCCGTTCTGCTGCCGGGCATTTGGCAGAGGCAAGTGGGTCCATGTCCTGCACCCGAGTGCTTATTCCCAAACCAGACTCCTTGCGTGGCCTGAGGACTCCCCTTGGCACAACAAAGTGAGTATTTACTGGTCGCGCGTAGGTGTCGGAGCGTGGCACGGGAAGGGTTGGAAGCTTTCCAAGCATGATGCTCCGATCGCTGTGCTGGGTGGGGCAGTCAGCAGCACAGGCAAGGGTCTCCTTGGGCCTGTGGAACATCAAACCCCCTACAAAGCACTTCCATGTGCGCCTTCCCGCTCCCTGCATGTCAGTCATGCTTTATTAATCCATTGGCCGGCATGAACATTGCTGTCCCCACAAGTGTTCTTTCATGTTTGCCTACAATCTCAATGTCATCGCACAAAATCAAGAGTAATTATGAACAGACACCAACTCCTCGCTCTCCCCCTCCCTCGTGACTGCTCCTCAACATCTGGTTTCCACAACCGCCCTTGGGGGTGCTTGGAGCCGTGGCTTCGGCGCGCAGACCCTCAGAGCAGCTCTGCTGAGAATTAACCTCCACTCCCCCTTCCCTCCCTCCCCCACCTAATTTTTCATTCTGATCAGTGATCGGCATCAAACAAGTTTTAATTCCTCACCCCACTGTTCCAGATGGGCTCATCCGGGGTATCCCGGCAGCACAGAGACCGTGCCCCAGCCCTTCAGATGGACCATACCTGCAAACCCTCTCCATCCCGGCTCTGTCCTGGTGTCCTTTTGCTACCCTCATTTGCCATTTCAGATTCTATTTTTAGAGTACCCATGGAGCCTGCTGGCTGCAGGGCTCTGGGGGAAATAAATAATGCCATGCTGATATGCAGGGAAGTTATCCACCGTCTTTCCACTGAGTCTTTCCATTTGGATCAGGCTACTGTCGCACCGAGACAGCCACGGATTTCAGGTCAGACCATGTTCTTCACTCCCTGTGCCACTCATCCACCTTCCTCCAAAGAAGGTCCCCTGAGGTGGGCAGGTGGGCACATCTCTCCTCGGCTTTCTTCAGGAGCAAGACAAGAGCAGGTCCGAGGTTTGATCCGGGCTGCCCTGGGCAGCATCCCTCTCCCACCACTGGCAGTTAGCAGCCTAAACTCGAGCACTTCTTGAGCGGTTGGAAACCGTTTGTGTTTATGTTTGCAGTAGAGATGAACAGGTGCTGGCAATTTAACTAATCAGGTACCATCTACATCTCCCCTGCACAGATCCCTTTGCAATACACTCCGATGGCTGCTTGGCCATCCGACAGCCTGCAATTATGCAAACATCCCGATTCACATGGTCCTTATTACGGGCACAAGATGTGCCGTAATCCCGTAATATTTTGCTGAGGCCTGGAACTTGCTGCATCAGCTTTTTGGGCCCCTCGGGCAGATGATTTTCCTTTTCAGCTCTTCTAGGTGGGCTCTGAGAGGTCCCTGTGGAAGCAGGGATGTGGGTGTGTTCAGAAAGTCATTTTCCTGATGATGCCCAGTGTGGGGTCAGCGTGTCAGGATGCCGGTGGGGGTCTGGGTGCCACCCTCCCACCTCCTGAGCTCACGAGTGCTCCCACGACCCACTGGCCTGTACATAACTCTCCACCAGCAGCTGGGACATTGCAGTCTGGGCGACAGCCAGCATCTGGGTCAGTACGATGTGCGCAGCAACCCCGGAGCCCCCTCTGCAGAAAAAGCATCAGATAATTACAACTTTTGTAAAAAAACCAACTGCTCTACCTCTCAGCAGCCCCAACCCAGTGGCAGGGTTACTATTTCACTCTACGTTAATTCCTCTTGCCAAGCAGAGGATACTCTCTGTTCCCACTCCTCTCCCAGGAAAGGGCTTTAGGGTCCCCCCACCCGCATAGTTCAGGGGGGTGGCTGCTATGATTCGGTTCTCTTCACGGGCACCGCTGTCTTCTACTGGACTGGGAAACACAGGTTGTGTTTCAGATGAAGGGAGAGAAAGGGGAAAAAATCTACTAGACATCATACATTTAACCAATTCTGACTTGACCAGAATCCAATAAAATGCAGTTCATACAACATTTTTATTGCTAATTGGTTCGACTGTTAAAATTTAAAAGCATGAAGTTACTTTAATGACAGACAGAGTGGACCTTGTTAACCTTTAAAAGGGTCTTAATTCATTTATATACCTCCTAAAACGCTTTGCACTTCTCCCTCCGGTGCACGGCCCTTGCTGTCTTGGCCAGCCTCCTGCACAGCCCGGAGCGCTGCCTGCGTGTATCCGGACAGCAGCTCTCGGAAGACGTTATTAAATGCAAAACGTGGCAGACACGGGGGCCAGCGAAGCATGGCCAGCACTGGCCGGGGGCACAGGTGAGCACCCGACACGTGGGGCTCTGGGACTCCCCATGTGCATTTACAGAGATGGGCTGTTAAGGCAGTCGGTGTGTAGCTGAGGCCCACGTTACCAACTCCAACTGGGGCAGAGGATGGCTGGGGAGCCCACGGCCAGGTGCGCAGCCGGCGGCGAGCAGAGGTGTTGGCATACCGGAGGCAGACGAGGCTCCGGTGTGGCACAGGCTGGCGCAGCCCATCTCGCTGCTTGGAGGTCTGCTTCCCGGGACCCACGGACCCCTACAGCACACAGGTCCCGGTGTGTTACACGCTGCCGAACGTTTTCTATTTAAATGCAAATTTTGACTTTTCACTCAGCAGCTTGAGAAAGTTTTTCACACCGGAATGAGGGTCACGATAATAATTTATCCACGGGCCGCTTTCTACAATTACTATTTGTACAAGCGAAGTGTTGATACTTGGGTGGCTGGGCGAGGACTCCTGCAGCGGAGTCAGACGGCTGAGGGAAGGGAAGGAGCACGGCCACATCAGCATCCGTCTGTGTTTGTTTCCTCGGAATAATCTCAGGGCACGGACGTCGCTGGGAAAAGGGCACTGCGATCTGCAGGACTTGCACAGCTAACCATGCTGTTCGCCTGTTGATGGGGCCCATCCACTGTGGTTCTGGCTGTGGCAGAGCTGCCAGGCAGGGGCAAAACCACACCTGAGCCTACTGACAGGCTCTACAGACCACAGGCATGTGGGGGAAACATTCTCCTTGCTGGTGCTTGGCGAGGTACCCATCCTCTCACCTTGGCATGGACTAATGCATGCACAGTTGGATGCCTGAGCTGCAGCACGCTACGTTTGTCAGTCTCTGGGAGTCTGTCTGACATCCTTTATAATTAATTACTTAATCTCTGGCACAAGTGGGCATCTTATGTTTCTCAGTGCTGTAATGAGAAGTCACAGTCAACAAGAGACTAGATGGGAGATAACACCCCAGGCAGGGTTGAGCTGACCAGAGACCTGGACCAGCAAATTACCGCCCTGTAACCAGAACCCCACCGCACTCTCCAGCCCAGTAAATCAGCATGGTGCCACCCATGTCACCAGAACAGCTTGCCGAGGCCACGCGGAGGGTCCCAAACCTCCCACACCCACCACACTTCAGGCACCCGTGGCTCCCTGAGTGGCACAGACGTCAGCGTGCCATGGATGATACCTCACCAGAGCCAAGTCCACCACCCAGCCTTGGGTTTGATTCATGTCTCCCTGGTGCTGAAGCGTAGGGATCAATCAAAGTCCTTGGGAAGAGAGCAGGGAGCCAGCTTCGATGACAGGATGGAGTTGTGTTGAGCAATTGTTCGCCTGCCATAGACACCCCTTTTGCACAGGCTTGCGCTGGGCTCCCTTCCAACACTCCCCGCCATCCTCTGGTCAGCGTCCTGGCATGAGCGGCACTGTGGTGGAAATCACTCTGTGCTTATCTCTCCCCATCCCACCTGGGCAAAAGTCTGCCCAGCCCCTGAGAACAAGCTGTCCCTTTGAAACGCACAAAATGCAGCATAATTAAAATCACACAGCCGTTGTATCATTAAATAATGTTATTGTTTCAAAGCCAAGTACTCAGAGTTAGGAAATGTTAAAAGTAAGGTGGCTATTGAATTCTTAATTCTGATCTCTTTGCTCAGCTGCACTAAGAGCCCTTAACCATGTGATGCATGCTGAACTTCCTACAGAGCAACTCTTTTGCAATATTTATCTTATTCTCATTCTTCAGTACATGGCCCCTGCCAGAGTTACCATGTTTAAAACCGTGCTTGGAAGGCAGAGTGTTTATTTGATGCGCCAAGGAGGCTTTTCTACAAGGCACATCATCACAGTGTTTGATATACACGCAAACATATCTTCATTTATCTCACAGCCTTCTCACAGGGTACCGGGGATGATACTTCACGTCATAAAAAAGGGCAGAGATGCAAGAAGGTTAAATTCAATGGTTTCCACTAATTCTGGATATCCAGTAAAGAGCACCTGCTTTTTCCAAACACTGAGCATTCACAGCATTCTTCTTACTGGCAGTCAAAGGGCTGACTTTGCTGTAAGCTCTCGGCAGTCGCAGCCTGTGGCCCTGTGCACAGCCCAACATCTCCCAGGATGGTCTCCTGAGCCACCCTGCACCCCCAAAATATCTAGCCCTCTTTCTGGTGCTGTTATGCCTGCTTTGTCCCTACCTACCCTCTGGCAAGCAAAGCCAGGTTTGTGTCAGCAGCAGCCTCCTTTCCCAGCCAGCCTAAGCCCCGGGAGCAGGGCCATCCCGGGGCTGGGCACGAGGGGCTCAGACAGAAATGGGCAGATCTCCAGGTGTTGAGCAGTGCCTGAAGCATCAGGGCCAAACCACATTAGTGCAGGGAATTAAGAGAAATAGAAAAAACAGAAAGTCCACCACGTGGCATCATCTCACCCCCCTTCCTGATTCATCAGCAGGACGGGGATTATCTGAGTGCCCAGCCCATGTGCAGCCACTGCCCAGGTGGCTGTTGCTGGTGTGACCAGTGGAGCCAGCAGCAGAAGGGGCAGGACTCCCTCCTCCCGGCAATCCAGATACCAGGGGGCAGCCAAAGGGACAGGAGCTGAGGTTGCTGTGTACCTCCCAGCCCCAGACAACATTCTCCTTGTCCTACTCCTCTACCTTTTCCCATCGCAATCGCCCTGCGTGGCCACCACCAGCAGCCCAGGGCAACAGCTGGCAGGGGCGAACAAGCACCTTGCATGGCACAGGGAACGGCTGGCACCTCGTACGAGGGTCTGTGCAAGATGCATCCCTAAGACCATGCACTGTGTTTCCCTCCCTGCTTGCTGCCAAGGCAGGGGACGCAGCACAGCCACTCATGCTGCCTCCCTAATCCCACCACCACGAGACAGCTACCTCCATGTACAGCAAGAGCCACAGAAAAGGGATCTGGAGCCGAGGTCACATCCTTTTTCTAATGTGAATTAGTCTGAGCACTAAATGAGTTCAGACTTAATTGTAAGCATTTTCTGTTAACTAAGCAAGAAATCTTATAATAACACAATAAGGTGCCATTTCACAGCATCCAAATGGAGCAATAAGCTAGTGCCTCATTTGTATGTATTTTTTTTCACAGTGATTGCTGACGCTGCTGCTTTTAATATATTCACATTGGCACAGCCATTTGCATTCAGATGCAATTATGAGTTAGAAACTCCCTCCTTTCTACAAGCTCCAGAAAGGGAGAATTTCAGCCCAGAGACACGTTACTGTTCATTTTGTGGGGTCTAATTAAGGAGTCTGCTCTGGCAGGAATCGAATTCCTATTGTTACCAAAGGGAGCGTCCTGCAAAGAAATAGATTAAATTAAAACAAGCCTTTAAAATTCTTCCTTTTTCTCCACAATATCTTATTGATCTTGAGCAGAAATAGTTATTTCCTATGGAAATAATGACCCTTTAGGGACAGAGGCCAAAAAGGTGCATGAACGACAGCCATTCCTGGAGCGTGTTATCAGGTTCCAGCTGTGCCATACACAGTCTGCCAGTGGACAAACAACACCGAGACCCTCCACACCAGGGAGGGCTTGAGGTTGATGGCAAGCCCTCTGCAGACTCTGCTGCCATCAAGCCTCTCTCCAGCTTGGGAGCAGTGACAGGCTTTCCTGAGTCCCATCAGCAAAGTCAGGGACCAGGTTCCCACAGGGTTAAAGGTGATGCAGATGGTTGCTCTGGTGTCCCTGCAAGAGCGGCTAAGCTAGGTGGTCTCCCAGCTCTGGGCTACGTTTGTAAAGAGATCTCAGACTGGAGGAAAGAGTGCCTGGGAAGACCTGGCATCTGTAGATCTCTGATATTAAAAAGGCCACAGCATGACGTTCAATGTTGTGAGCCGCTCTGGGACCAGAGATATCCTCCATTTTCATTTATAAAGATGTTGCAGACAGGCCAGCTGTAAAAAAAATGTCAAATATAGGTTCCAGCGCTCTGCCTGGAACAAGGTCCCTCCCAAAGCCCCACAAGCAGCAGCTGTCCCTTGATCTCTCCTGCTCAGCCCATCTCCTTCACCTGGTCTGTAAATCTTGTGGGATTCCCACAACACATCCCTCCCAGCTCTGTGAAAAGGCCACATTGTGCTGAGACAGGCCCTCACCACCCTACCATTTCCACCTTGATTTCTAGGAACAGCACTAGGATTCCGGGAAGGAACACACTCGGGAACAGCCACACCAAAATCCTGCTCTAGCCAGGGAAACCTTAGCACAACTACAGAGGCCAGTGAGTGCAGGAACTTCAGGTGGTCCCTCGAGCTGGGCACCCTCTTCTTCTGCTGCAGCGGGGTCAGAGTTGGACTCCTGGGCACTGGTGAGGAGCCTTCTCCTCCTCCTCCTCTCACCAGGAGGGAGAAGTAGCAGAGGGAGGAGGAGGAGGAGAAGACGGTGTAATTACTGCAGCACCTGAGATCTCATAAAGAGTGCCATGTAGATTACCTCCTCCCGACAGGCTGGAGCTTTGGTTTATAGTTTACACCAGCATATATCGAATTAACCTCAGAGAAAAAGGTTAAACTATCAATCACGAACTGCAGTTTAAAGAACTGCATTCCCCATGATATATGGCACTGGCAGGCACGTCAGAACTAAGCCAAAGACTGCTTAAAAGTAACTGGGGATAATGGGCCCGGCTCCTTATGGAGATAGATGTGCAGTGTGTTGACTTTAATATGCTGCATAAATGAGACCCCGGTGTGGAAATATTGCATCACAATGTAAAACAATTTCCTCTATTCAAACAACCTCTAAGTAGACTTCTCCTATTTAATATTCGACGGGCGGCTGGGCCAGCACCGGGCTGCCCTCAGCGATGGCAGAGGTGCAGGCAGTGGCAGGAGGGCACCCCGGTGGTGGGGGCTTCAGGTCTGTGTCCTGAGGTGTGCCGGGGCTGGGGGGTCCCAGGGGCAGGGAGCACTGGGCAGTCGCTGGAGCTCGCCTGGACCGGGGCATCTGCTAGCAGAGGGCTTCTATTAGCTGCACATGTGTAGAGCAGCGGGGCTGTAATTTGAAGACATGTAACACGGACTGTTTACATTTTTGCAATGCTGGATAGTTATGTGCTGAATTCCTCTACTGGAAAGAAAAACTGCATGAGCGGGGAATGCGGAGAAGGAGGAGGTTTCTCCCCTCTGGAGCAAGGGGGATGCATCGCATCTGGGAAGCAGGCTGGGGAGCGGACATGCACCCTCACTGTCCTGGGGCTAAGGGGTTCCTCACGTCCCTGTGTGGCCGAGGTGGTCAGCAGCCAGTGACGGTCACACCTGGCAGCCCGGGTGGTGGGACAGCTCAAGGCTTCTGGCTGTCCATGCCCTGCCGAAGGGGCTGGGAGCTCGCTGCGGGAAGCCACAGGGCTGATGACACACTGGCAGAGTGCAGAGATGGGGTCCTTTCCCAGGACAGTGCTGGGACCCCTGCTGCAGCCAGGGACAGCCCAAGGCTGCTGTGCCTCTGGAGCCCGGCCAAGGGGTAGCCCCCTTATGGAGCCCCATCACCAGGACCACCAGCCCTGTTGTGAGTGGGGATGCGCCTGCGGTCACGGACTGGGGATGTGCTATGAAGTTGATTTTTAATTGTAATTAATACAATTGCTAGGTTTGGGTAAAGCTGCTCCTTACCCCTTCAGGAACTTTGGAAGAACTATCGTTTGACGCTCTCAGCCAAGGATAACACTGTCTGGGTTTCATTAGACACCTTCTAATTACAACAGCTACGTAGAAATCATTTCTTTGGCCAAGAAATGGGAATGGTCACACTGATAATGGCACCTGTGAGACTGAGCTTCTGTGACAAGCCTTTCCCTGCTCCAGGAACAGCCACCCCCAAGCCAGGAGCATGGCTCCCATAGTCCCAGGCAGTCCTGCTGTGGGGGACCGCTGGGAAGGGCAGTGGGAGTACAGGCAAGCTCCGCTCTGGTTTCCCAGGGATGGCATCACTGCCGTTATTCTAGCTGCTGCCCCATCATCCCTGCCCCTCGAGAGCTCTAAAGCATCAGGGGGACAACCCCTCCAGCCTGGGCCTTCAGATCGGTGCTCGTTTAGGATGAGCCAGGGTCAGATCCGCTCGTTGTACTCTTTGAGCCTAAAAAAAGTCTCATCTGAGGTTAGTGCTTTACCTAACAGTTTGTCTTGAGAAGAAAAGGTCAGTGAGACTTTTGAAATAAGAATGTTTCCATCTCAGTTGAGAAAAAGCCCAGATGTGTGAGCAAAGTTTAGAAAAGGGAAAGAATTGAGCAAGCAAGCAATACTGTGAGAAGCTGATAAGAGGAGCTCTAGCAGGAGAATAGGGGAGCCTTGTCTATCAGCCTATTAAAGGCTATTCTTACAAGTTTTTTTTCTTTTCATTAATACGCAGGGTGAATAGAACATTGAATAAAAATCAGTACTTACTGCACAATTGTAGGATTGAAAGGTAACTGTCAACAGAAGGATTGGGGTGACAAAAGGGGCCATTTCAGTGCTTAGCAAATGATTTTCGGCTTGTCATTTCAATAGGCCGTGTTTTTCAGAGATTGTGTTTTTTTGAATAGCGTTTATTACCATGCTTTTTAAAAATTTCATGTTGTCTCTTTGCAGGCACCATTCATTTGCAGATGCAGTATTCCTTTTTGGTTGTCAGAGGGATACTGCTTTAGAAAAATAAAGTACAGTCGTCCAGTGAGAAAAAGGATTCTCTTGTGAAGCTAATGGCTGGGAGAAAAACAATCGGGGCAGCTCCTACCTTCTTGCCAGCCTGACCCAGTTTCTCCCACTGTTCTTTATTCATGATCGCGTGGGCCACCGGTTCTCTCCATTTCAAATTACAAATATGATGCTGAGTAAGATAAAACTTTTTTTAACAGAAAGCCCATCTTCCTTAATGCTCCAATTTTGCAGCGGGAGACTCTAAAATACAAATAGGTCTCCTATCTCTCCCCGACAGACAAGAGGTCCAATTTTGCAGTCTTTATTCAGACAAAATCCCATTTACCTCAATGGGGGCTTTGCTTGAATAAGCAGTGGGCAATTAATGCTCAGACTTTACAAAAGAGATACGTGGGGTGTTTAACGCATTGTGAGTATGCCCGAGAGGAGAAGCTAAGTGACAAAGTTTTACGGTTATCTGCTTTAAATAAAAATCTTTGAAAACATGTGTTGGTTTAATCGAAATGATCATGTTCATTGCTACATAATTGCTCACATAGGTCCAGAATTTGCATGACACTGTATACTATGCAATAGTGGTTAAAAGGACTTGCATTAGGATTTCATATCATTTTAACAAAAACCACCATTTTTGGCACCCTGGGCTCCTAAGTAGAGAGTAATCTAGAATTAGTGAGAAATAGATTTCATGGCTTTAAGTCACTTTATAGTGTGCAGGTCTTGAACCCTGATCTTTTGTAAATTGAACCACTTGTGAAAAAACAAAGGGCTCTAATCCTTTTAAACTGCCACTGCACATCCCTGGCCCAGTGCCCTTGAGAAGTGATTTAAATGGCATTGAGTATGGCAGTTCAAAACATACTCAAATCTGTTAAGAGGCTGATATCTATGAAGGGAATGGAAGCAGGGTAAAAAAAGCTAATTAAAAGTATTGATGAGTCTGCCAGAGAGAATAATATCCTTCAGCCCTCTGATAATCAGCCAGAGCAAGACCCGGATCCTCCTGAAACAGCCACTACAGTGAGGAGGGTGCTAGGCAGTTGGTTTAAGTGCTCGCTGGTGGAGAGGGACAGGACCAGCTCTCCAGGGTCAGTGCCCTAGCACGCACTTTCACCAGCTCCGAGGGATCCTGGCCTTTTCCCAGCTCCCACATGGATCCCAGGCCACTTTGCCAGGACAGGCACCCAGCACATCACCTGCTGCTTTTGCTCTTCCACAACAGCCTCTGTGAGAGGCAATGCAGGGGCAGCGTCAGCTCAAACCGCAGCAGGGCCAGCAGCAGTGGTCACAGATGCTGGGGAAGCTCCGAGCCCCAGTTGGCTGCATGGTCAGCCCAGTCAGGGCTGGGGGCTCCAGCCCACGGCTGCCCACCAGCAGGACTGGCTGCACCCAAAGCCTCAGCAGTGGGGCGCAGGGTTTGGCCACAGGTCCCAGTCTGAGCAGGCAGCAGGCAGGGAACTACCCTTATAAATCCCCCAGGACTGCAGGCAGAGCATCTCTTGCTCTGCATGGGACCTCTCCTGCCACATTAACAGCCCATGTGTTCAGAAAATCTCTGCCTGCCACTTAGGACACTGTTTAGACCATCACTGCCAGTCTGCAGCTCTGTAGCCTGCACAGTCTTGTAGCCTCCAACCCAGCTCGAGGGACAGTTTTGCCTCTTAAACCCCTTATTTTCCCTTTCCTCCAAAACACAAGACACCACTTGTGAACTATCCCAGGTGACCTGGAGTTTTCTGTGTTAGATAAACATTACTAATTCAAAAGCACTTTTCTTTTCAACAGCTAGAATAAAATCAGAACTCTTTCCCGAGGAGCCGCAGCAGCAATAATGGGTGTGTTAATGAGGATTATCCTTCCCTCCAGCCCCAAGGAACAGCTGATAAATCAATAGACCCATCATACGAGCGCTCCTCCCCGTCTCCCCCGTCCATGAGGTGTGCAGCAGTGGTGGTGGGAAGAGGTATGATGGTCCCCAGGTTGGGCAGCCATGCCCACGGGGGTACTGGCCATGGGGTGGAGGACAAGGGTCCACCCACCCCACACACCAGGCAGAGATCCCACCACTGCCAGCTACTGTGCATAGCCAGATCATTCTCATCCCAGCACATCTCCTGAAACCCAACATGCCGAGCTGGCAAAGCATGGCATCCCATCCTCAGGACTCCCACTTCTCCTCTGCATGCACTTCTCCTCTGCATGCACAGGAAAGGATGCTTGGCCCACTCTTGCTTTTGCACCACCAGTTTGCATGTTCCCCTTTACCATCACCCTGCCAGGGCGCTGAGGGAGCTCTCCTTACTTCAGGTGCCTACAAGGCTGTCCTGACCTCCCCGCTCTGAGCTGCCAGCTGCGCTCCAGAGTGCATTTGCCAGAGTCCCTGACCTTCTGTGTGAACACTGAGCTGTATGTGGAACCTTTTCCACCACAGCAATAAGAGCTAGAGCTCAGGGGCCAACAAGGACAAAATGTTCAGTTTCCTTAGCAATAGCCGAAAAACAAGAATTTCACTTTGAAAATTAAAAAAAAAGAAAAAAGCACCATTCTTTAACAAACCTGCTGTCTGCTCTTCTCCCAGGGGAAAGGCTGAGACAAGGATCTCTGCAATAGAAATGCCTGACTCGGTGTTTAAAGTGCCCTTGTTAGCCCTGCCTTGATGGCTGTCTGGAGAATCACAGATCCCACAGATATTTAAGGCCATATAATTTGCTTATCTCCTTGTACAGTCTTAAACAGCCCCAGAAGAAAGAGACAGACTGTTCCCTTGCAAACACTTTTGTTTCCAGCTGATGTTCGGGTCACAGCAGAGGCACCAGGTGACAGCACAGGGGATCCTATCCAAAGCACCCACCCCTGCGCTGGGCGCCCATCCTAGAGCAACCCCATGACACACGCGTGGTGGAAGCATGGCCACCACCGGCCACCATCCGGGACCACCAGCGGCTGCTGCTGGCCAGGGGACATCCATGGCACTGTGCTGAGCCACAGCCCTGTGAGCACCAAAGCAGGGTCTGATGGGGATGCTTTCTGCAGTGTTCAGCCTCTGATCCCAGCTGTTTCAGCAAAACAAGGGGTTTCGGGGTGCCACACTGCCCCCCCTCCACACCGGAGCCGTGCACCCATGTTCAGGCACCCAGCAGCCACTTTCTCAAGCACTGGCCCATCCTAGCCACACAGGAGTCAGCTCCCCCAAAGCCTCGCCTCGTAAATATTGATGGAGAACCAGAATGAAAGGCCAAAGAGGCCTGTTCCAGCACTCTCTGGATGTTAGTCAGACAAAAGACTTTAAAACAAAGTTCAATTAGGTGTGAAGGAAATTACGGGCTATGCAAGCAACAGCACACCCCGTGTGAATTAGAGAGATGTTAGAGCAGGAGACAATACGCAGCCCAACATAAACGCGTTTGTCTTTGCTCCGCACCAGCCTTCACTGCCAGCTTATGCTTCAAGCCGTGCAAACAGAAGCCTCCTGGCATATTTGGAAGACAGTCAACATTTCCAGCTATAATATTTTAATTATAAAGCGTGCTGTTGAGCCGGTTATATGAAGCAACCGGCTCAGTGAAAGGCCCAGTGCCGCCAGGTGTGGGCTCTAAATGGGATGCTGGGATAATGTTTCTTTGAAAATCAAATGGTCTCCTCCCCACAGCCAAGTGTGAAGCTTCCCCACCACTGCTGGCTGCACTGCCCTGCCGACTTCAGACACGGTACCACCATTTCTGCCCTGGAACCAAGCTTTTCACAGCAGACACAGCCACCTTCCACCTTCCGGGAAAGCCCGTAAAGCACAGCAGGTGAGGATCTGTGGCATTTCCAGCATGGACAGAGTCTCCTGGGTGAAGAGCAGCCTGGCAGCATCCCCAGATTATCTCTGGAGGCAGACGCAGTTCGTGCTGTGCTGCTGCAAACCTGTATTTGGCTGAAATTTTCTGAAGACTTTTCCAGCTGCTGGGATATCTCCTACATCCCAAATTCTTCGTCTTCTCTGTGCTGTCCATCCTTCCTTCCCAAGCACCATCAGGGGTGCCTCTCTCAAAGCTTTTCTGCAAACACCAGCAATTGCTCTGGTTGCAGAGCTGTGATAACTCAGACAAGAAGAGCTGAGCAGCACTGAAAGGCTGTTGTGTCCCTCAGTATCACTACTGGGGAATAGAACATGGAAATATGAACTCAACAAGGAAATAATAAAAAAAAGGTCACTGCTAAATGCCATAGATGCTGAGAGCTCAGGGATAACGTAAAGGGAACCTGAGAGCTGCAGACACAAAGTCCCAAAGTCCTGGGAGATTAGACAGGAATGCCATGTTGCAGTGCAGGGATTTTGCTTTGGGACTGCCTCGACACTACATCAAAGTTTGAGAAGTTCTCATCTGAATTTGTACGTGAGCCCTGGCAAAAGCGCCAGCAGCGAGTGTGCGGTGTTAAACCACGGACGCCTCGAATGCCGTTTGGGCACGTATAGGAATCTGGGCTGCACAACTGCTACCCAGGGGCTGGACAGGGACAACTGATTGTATTTTAATTGCAGGCTTAGTACGAAACAAGGTGTGGGCCAAAGTGCAGCTACAATGGGTGCAGCGCCAAGAAGGATTTGGTGCCAGCAATAGATACTCTGGCAAACTCAGCCCTACAGCTCCAATTATGGGACTTCTCTTATACCACTGTCTCTAAACATTGGCTTCTGACTGCAGTGCCTTATGCCAAATTGTAATCGCCCTCGTTCTACTAATGGTCAAAACGCTCAGAGTCCAAACGGGATATAATAATCACCAAGGAGGAGAAAGTGCACTTCAGAGATTATACTCAGCATGGCAGGATATAGGGTATTGCAATATATGTCATCGCACTGTGATTACCTCATAGGATCTGGAAAAACACACTTTTTCTGTTCAGACTCCAAAATGATCATAAATTCAAATGGGTTTTGCAGCTTTCTCTGAGGAAGACTCTCCAACAAACTTCACCAGCCAGTGAAACGCCAGACCGTCTGCAGAAAGGTACTGGCAGTGCAGCATCGTTCCTCGGAGCACTAAGAGGGCCCATTGACACTGTTCACACCATCATAATAAGCCCTGATTTATAGCTTATTAAAATAGAGTGAGTTGAGATAAAATGCCAGGAATAAAAAAAAATATGACTGGATTGAGTGTGACTTGGCTTATTGAGTTTGTTTCCTATCTTTTTATAAGGGCTATAAAAACAAACAGCTCTCACTTGACTAAAGAAATCATTCATTAAGTTCCTCCACTTGCTCCAGCACATCCAGACACAGGCAAATAAATTCCGGGTGTCCCTTTCAGGAGCTCATCCCGAGAGCTGCGGTGGAGCCTGTTGACTCAGACAGTGCCACCAGGCAGGAGCAGGCTGGTGCAGGCACCATCTGCAGCCACACTGGGGGGTCCCCAGGGCTCCCCCCGCCTGGGCAGGGCTGTCTACCCGAGAGACTTGGCCAGCCAGTTTCACATCCAGCCCGCTGAGACGTGGCGATAAATGTAATTGAATAAAGGAAGGGGATGGAAGGGATGGGAAAGGAAAGGAATGGCAAGCCTGAGCAGCTGGGGAAGAGAAGGAGGAGCCTGAGGCAAAATTTATTTCTGTCAACTGGTGGTCTATTTCCCTGATACCATTTCCTTGTATACAGATAAGGAGTTATCTTAAATGACCATGTCTTTTTCAATTTGTACTTAACAGTCAGTCCCATTTTCCTTATATGATACTATCACAGCAGGATGAAAAATGCATTACAATAATCCCTGAGGATCTTCATATATCAATATCAAATGGTCTGAAATTGACCTGTTATAAAAACCAGCCTTTCAAGTCAGAAAAAACTTAAATAAAAAAAGCAAATTTCAGAGCTTGCAGTATGCTCCATAACCCAAATACTCAGGCACAAAGAGCAACGTTTCCAGAATGCTTAATGAAAACAAACCTTCAACACCCATGAAAAAAAATATTCTTACTATTGATACATCTGCTTAGCATTTGCTACACCTTGTAGGAATGTTAATCCTGGGCCGGATCGACACAGAAGCAGCCAAATTAGGTTGAGCCACAGATTCCAGGACTAGCGATTTAGCACCGGGAATTGTCCCCCCAGCCTGCACAAGCTGGAGGGGCAGCAGCTGGAGAAGAGGAAGAGAAAGAGGATGAAGTCAGAAACCAGCTTGCTAGCTCCCAGCTCCCTCAAGCTCCCCTGCACATTTTTCCTGCCACTTTTTAAAATGAAAATGTACCCCTTGGCTTTTCCACACCTTGCAATGGGAGGAGGGGGTACTTCTCTGGGATAACACCCATCGCTGCAGCTCAGGTCCAGCTGGGTTTGCCCCTTGCTCACTCACAAATACTCGCAGCAAGAGGAGCGGAGAGCAGCCTGGGGTTGCTTGGAGGCAAAAAGGCTCACTCCATTCAGCACATGTTTGTAATAAGTACAAACACCACATTATCACACCACTTTATTCTGCCTTAACTATCGGTAAGCATTTCCCTTCTCACTATCACAGCTATTGGGGATTTGTCATCCAAATTAGAGCTAAAGATAGAAAAATACCTGAGCAGATCCTAATCAGAAGAAGCTGTTTCTGTTGTGAGTTATTGTCCCACCACAAGCCAGTAGGGAAAGAAAAAGAAAAGGTTGCAGAGGAGACAGGCACCAGCAGAGCAGCCTGCACCTAAAGCAGTCTGAGGCAAGCTCCAACCACGGTCAACAGCCTTCGCCATGAGGGAGGACCCAAAACTCCAGACCCCAACACCACAAACTCAGGACACACTGAAAATCTGGCACTGTATAGTGAAAAGTACAGTGCTGGGGCCAACATTCCCAGGAGCCACATCCCTCACCGTGTTCTTGGGGCCAGACGCTGTGGACTCCAGCACCAGCACGGCACAGGCGCCTGTCCTTGACATGGAGAGATGCTGCAGTCCCGTAGCACAGCCCTCGAGGAACAGACAGAACGGACAGAGGTGGGCATGGATGGGATAGGAAATCATATATAAAAATAACACCACTAAGTGAGTTGGGGCTTGGCAGCACTTTGCCCAGACTTCAGGGATTCTCTCCCTTTCCTGCTGTTCTTACCCTCCTGCTCCGGCGACTCTCCAGCCCAGGGGACTGGGAGCTTGCGGGCTTTCCACACCACCAGCTCTGCCCCGGCACGGCGCTCGACCTGCTGCTTTGGCTCCCAGGCACGGCCCCGTTTTCACGCCTGCCCCTGATGCGTGTCCTGCTTTGGCATGTGCGCCTTGTGCCATATGGCTGTGGGATGCTCTGCGCCAGTTTTAAATCCTCCATCCCTCCAGGATCGTGGAGATACCACAAAGGAGACGAGTAATGCCCGCTCAAAGGACACCAGCATTGCTGTCCGCAGGACAGCCCTCGAGAGCAGGGCTTGCTTTGTGCCAAGCAGGGCTGTGGTCTGGCTTTGCCCACCTGCCCGCGGTGCAGCTTCCCTCCCACCCTGTGCCAACTCCAAAAGCTGAGCTGACAAGAAGTGGTCCTGGAGGAGAGTCTGCCAAAGAGGAGACAGCAGTGTGAATCCTGGCACGCGCCTGGAAGGAAGGCCGCCAGCTTTAAGTGAATTTCATGAGAAGTGCATTGGGCTACTTATCATTTTAAATGAGACCAGCATCTAAAATGAGAGACACGGGAGGACGTAAGTAATGTCAGAACAGAGCCCTTTATTAATTAATAAACAGGAGTGCAAGCTAAAAGCTTTACATCTACCACTGCTAAATGCACAGTTAAAAGCCCTATAATAACCTGTGTTCATAATATATTCCGAGCATTCTGCCTCACTCTGAAGTGCATGTGATATGACACCATCTACCTGCTGCAGCATGCAATTAAAATTAAAAAGCGGTTCAGCCTGTGATGAATACGAAGTGAAACGCTGCACGGCAATATCACCTGGCAGATCAACCTAATTGTCAAGGCATCTGCAATGCCAGAGTTCAGCTGGAATGTACGCGTTCATTACAAATCCCGGCTTTGCTGGGATTTCTGACGTCGTGCTCTCACGCGCTCAACGAAGCTTGCGGGTGCAGTATAGCTCCCAGCTGATCTTTTTTTAAAAATAATACCTAGGGCTTCCTTAATCATTTTAAAAGCAAGGCACATTTTGATTTGCTCGGTTTTCTTCTGCCCTCATAAAGAGCGCACCCTGATCGTTACACACAAATTCACCCGCGCTCGTCCACCAAGCGCAGTTACCATAAGCGAACATGCAAAGCAGATATTAGCAGGCACACACGGCCACTTAGATGCCTACTCATTTGCATACGCAAATACTCATTTTGCATGCAAAATGTGATTTACAGAAAATGGACATCTAAATCGAAGTCGCGACGCCCGTACTAGCACCGGCCGCTGTAATGGCTTTGCCACTGCTGCAGACAATATTGACATACGTGCTAAACTGCTACGTGGAGTACTGTTGATGAAAAGTGCTGTAAAACAACCAGGCATTATTATTATTTTTGCAGCTAAGGGGATTCATTAGCATTCATTAATTTTTAAAAGACACCTTTGGAGTGGGTCAGTATTATTAACGCCTCTGCCCTGGCCTCCTCTCTGTACATCAGGAATATGCAGCTTGCCTGGCACTACAGCGGAGGAGAGGTGGTGAGGCATTGGAAATGCCTCGCTTCCCTTTTGCTGTGCAGAACAAATGATTTCCAAGAAGTCCACCCTGCCCAGAGCAGTCCCAAGGATGCTTTTGAAGAAGATTATGAGGACAGTATCTTTAACACTGACTTCATGAGCGACCCTGGGAGCTTCCAGCATTAGATGTATTTGGCAAAGATCCCCTGAGCGCCACTGAGTTTCCAGGCAGGGCATCACCCACAGCCCCCCTCGCCGTGTGTGCCATCCCCATCCAACTGGGATGCTGGAGTTGGCACGGTGACCTGTGGATCGAGGGTTGGGAAGCACTGAGCACCTCTTTTTAAAGACACTGAACAGGCAGAAGATGAACCCTACAAGCCTGAGGAAGAGGATTTCTTGCCCGGAGCAGCTGAAGGCAGAGTCCCTAAGACCACTGAACCTCCCCGCTGATGCCAGCCGCCCCACACCGGGGTCGTGTCCAGCCTGTGCTCCTGGAAGAGAGCTCTGTACATCCCATGCCTCCACCACGAGACTTTCCTGCCTTCCCAGATCTTATGTTTAACTCCTTGACAGCCTGCTGAACGCGTGCTCTGGTGCTCTGCTGCACACAAAGAAATCATTCTGGGAAATCCTGGCTTTTGGCATGACTGAGGTTTACAGCAAAAAGTGATCCCATTTTCAGGCAGATTTCCACTAATGAGTAAAGACTTGACGACCATATGCTCTCCACAGCCTCTCCTGCTTACTGCTAGCTCCTTCTACTTTCTTCTTCATAATGGGGAAGAGACATGATAAATTTCTGTGCTGTTTCAGTATTATATTAGAACTGTTAAGCTTACCCACATTAAATGAAAGAAATTAAAAATAACAGCAGGATATCAAAGTTAATTACTTCTTTAAGACTGTGCTGTATAGCTTGATGGGCCAGCCTCCTGCACACCGGAGACCAGAGATCCCTTCCCTCAGCTGCATGGCATTAGCAAAGTACAGGTGAAGCAGGTGTGGGTGGAACACAAAACCCTTTACAGATTTAATATTGCACAATTCTTTACAAATACGTGTGAAGAGAAAGACAAAACAGTATTTCTGTACAGTTGGATGCACAAACATACATACATCCTCTTACAAAACTTTCTGAGATATTGGAGGTTTCTGCATCCTGTAAGAAAATACAGAACTATGCTCTCCTTAAGTGCATCTGATTCTGTCTCATATCTCAGGACAAGCGATCCTTAAAAACCCTGCAAAGCTGGAAAAACTTCTTTATCCTTGGCAACCACATAAGCTATGTACTGGGGAGTCAGAGAGGTCTTTTACCTTACCTCATGGATATAATATCAGAGGTACAATTTGCATTCCTCTCTCTTTGGCTAGGTATTATCATTCCGGTTTTAGATTATATTTAGAAAATATGTGTTGGCAGTTAGTCTTGGAATGCTTGTGTAAAAGCCTTAATAGCAAGGTAATGGGAAAGATTTCTTTGAAAAAGAACGGGTCTGTTCATGTGAAATTCTGGAATTGATGACATGCAGCAGTCAAAACCGGTCTTGTTATATTTACATACAGAATTGCAGCGATTCCGTTGACTTGCATATCAGAGTTGCTTACTGCAGGCCACAGCAGCAACCAGCAGGCAAGGGCAGCCAGACACGGCTCGCTCCTGGGCTGGCAGACCTGTGGGGTGGCCCCTCTCGGTGGGTCATACTGACACACACGACCAGGGCATTTTTATTCTTATATTGTCCTTCACCTCTGACTGAGCTGCACACCCAAATATTCGAAGTGATGAATCCCCCGTTGGGCTGATGTAGATAAGGACATGGGATCTACAGAGTCTCCAGCTCCCAAACCGGCGTGATGGTCAGAGCCTGCCCCCCGGACGCAGGATGGATCACAGCTGACAGCAACAGCTTTTCAAGAAGAAACGAAACAGATTCAGAACAAAGTTTGAAAGAGTTCTTACAGTTTGTGTGGCTGCTAACGGCAAACAAGAAGCCAGAGAAATGCTGGCATGCTACTGCATGACACACTTTGGTTTATATTATAATAAAAGCATGATTTGACATTAATTCTCTGCTTTATGTAGAAAATCCCTGTGCAAAGCTTCTTAGTCACTAGCCCGGTTTGATGTGCTGAGCAGCCAGGCTTCACACAGAAAGGGTTAAAAGAAAATGTTATACTAAAAGAAATCTTTCTACAAGTATAAAAAAGCAAAATGATTGTAAATTCCACCAGGGGAATTCTGCCATGAATATGCTTCACCTTTCACAGAATCTCCCGCCCTGCCTCAGAGGATAACTGACCTTTGGAGAAAAATAATGAAAAGAAGAAATTCCTTGGAGAAAATAATGTGGCCAGGCCTCAGTAATGAGATCTGCTCCCTTTATGTTGCTATGACAACCGCAGTCATTTTATAATACAAAATACATGAATGGGAAAGAGGGCCATCTCCTCTCACCGGAGTCAGTGCCTTGGCACCCTTTAGCCCTCGCACACTTCTCGCAGGACGGCAACATGTTTGATTTGATTTGTGCTCTGCTTCATTTCCCTTTAATGCACATGTGATCAAGAAATCCTGTTCCTTTGAATGCTCCAATTACTGCTCATTAACTTGTTTCTGGGGCTGCCAGCACTGGGGATGGAGCAGGCACCTCGGCCCGCCTGGGCTGTACCTGTGGTACCCAGCCTGCTTCCCTTAGCCAGGCTTGTGCCTCTCACTGCTTCCTGCAGCCAGATGGAAACTTCAGGCAGGAGATGGTCCTTGGAAGTCTGCCTTTGACTAAAAACTGCAGGTTTCCCACCCAAGCTGAGCAGTGACACCCTGTCCTGGGTGCATCGACCTCTGCCCAGAGCTGGGCTGCAGCAGAGGGATGGCTGGGGACCGGGCTTCCATGTGCAGATGCTTTCCCCCACTGCTGGCCACGGGAACGTCTGTGGGTTGTAACACCCGAGTCCTGTTTTCATGACCTTGCTTCCCAATCCCTCCGTCTCCATGCTGCCTTCCTGGACCGTGCCCATCAAGGCAGAGCACCGTAACCGAGCCTCCCAAAGCCTCAGAGACGCATGGCAGCAGCCAGCTCCATCACCTAACGATCAGGCGTGCATCATCAGTGATGTACACCCAGAGGGTATGTGCCACAGTGGGAGCTGCTGTGGGAGTGTCTCACCCCTCTCCTACCCCTCCTACAGCTTGAATTTCTTCCCCATCTCAGCTAGAAACCCATATCTGTGTGTGTTTGAGTCTTTGCCATTCTTACCCGCTCTGGCAGGGTAGCTGGAAGAGGGCAGGAAGACTGGGTGCAGGCAGCAATGGCTGTTAAGTTACACGGCACAGGTCCAAACCTCCTGAGCCAAGGAATCAGGAGGTCAAGGGGGAGAGGGGTATTTATTTCCTGAGACCTATTCTTGGATGCACTTTCTGAGTGACCCACTTTGAGAAATCCTGAGGCTGCTGCACTGGACCCCCTGGGCGGCTGGGACAGCTCCATCCCAGGGCCACTTCCACGGCACACCTGGGTGCTCTGCAACCAAGGGCTGCTGGCCAGGGACAGAAACAGGGCTGAGAAAGGAGAACATAAGAAAACAATGGGAGCAGATATTTGTCAGGATCACGTCCAGGACCGCACAGGAAAAGAAGGTGCTTTTTCTGCAGAGATGCCTGTATGCGGCCCGTGCATTCCTCCCTGTCCCTCAGTTTAAATTACACTTCATCTTGTATGCTGCTTGTAGGCTGGAGCTGTGCACTTCCAGCCACTGCTCAGGGAGGGTAGTATTTCAAAAGCAGTGCAACCAGCTCCGTGTTGCAGACACAAAGGCAATTCTCTGATACCTCTCAGCCATGGAGAGGAAGGGGTTGTATTCTTACAGCTCAGGCAGCAGTGACGGAGGTGTGCACACATGCCAGGGACAGGGATGGGGATGCACAGCATCCGAGTGCCCAGCTCAGGGCAGCTACAGGGACGTCTCGCAGGCTGGCACCCACACCATCCATCTCTCAGGCCAGAGGCTCCTGTCTGTAGAAGGATGTGACACCTGAAATGTTGGGTCGGAACCTCAGCCTACGCAAAATCCTGGGTTTATATTTTGATTTTGTGAAGAGGTTGCTGATGCAATATCCATTCATCTCCTGGGACTTGGGATACTTTCCCAGGTCTGCAGCACACTCTTTGCATTTGTGCAGAATGCCTGAGCTAGCTCAACAAAATATTGAAGGTAACACAGAGAAGTAGCTTGTGATGACGAGGAACACAGGGCCAGTCGGTACCAGACCCAGAGCAGGTTTGAGGCCACCAGGCAGCTGCCTCGTATGCACCACCCCTGCTCCACAGGGCCTCAGAAAGCCAAGCTTTTGTCAAATCAGATGTCAGCAAAGTGGAAAGATTTGTATGGGAGCCTGAATGTACATCCCAGGCTTTTCCAGAGGAAGATACACTTACTCTTTGGCGCGCGGGGCTCTCCAGCTTGCCTTGAGCCACTTTCATGTGTGAGCATGATTATGACTGTGAGGACTAAGGCCCCAGAATCAGACCAGGAGATGGAAATGGAGAAGTCAAGGGGGAGCTAAGTATGGTCTTTCAGTTAATCCAGAGCTTCGGAGCATTTCCTGTTTCCCAGGTGGTCTGCTGGGAGACCTGAGCTCGCCTGCGGAGTCAGCAGAACTGCCGGGTGAACTGGAAGAGCACTGGGAAAAACTACAAAACCGAGGTTTGCAAATGGAGAAAACAGCCAGAAAAACTAGGGAAACCAAGAGGGTGGAGAAAAAGGAAGCCAAGAAACCAGGAGAACAAGAGGCTCCAGTCCATGCTTTTATATAGCTCAAACAAGTAGCAGCACAGGGGAGGGTGCCGGGGCTGCCTGATGGGATGGGGTCACGAGGAGGACAAAAGGGACAGGTTTACTTTCATCTCCCTCTCTGCTGTCCTTTCATGTCGACATTTCCCAAAGAACAGAGGTTAGCAAGAAGGGATGAAAAGCTGAGGAGAACAGAGTCACAGGCAGGCAAAATCCAGACTGCTAAAATCAACTCCCACTTTCCAGCTGTTTCCAGCATGGTGATAGATGTTTCCAGGACAGGTTTTTGGGTCAACACTTCTGAGGATGGAAGTTGAAGTGGGGTCTGCCTCTTCTCCAACATCTGAGGCAGGCAGAACCATTAGTCAAATTTCTGAATCTCCTTTTTCCACTCCAAAACACTTTCAATTGCCTCTGGTGACTAAGTCTTAGGACCGTGGAAGGATTTTTGCAACCATCCAACTACCTGAGGAAGCCAGAAAGGTGTCAGGAGTAACCACTACATCAGAACAACTCTGAAACACTCAGATGCTGAAAGCCAAGGTATTTCCAAAGCCAGAGTAAAATTTAAGTTGCCCTCTGACTGGTGCCTTCTTTGCATGTGGAATTTGCATGTGGCAGCAATAGCCGCGTTATATCAAATACCAACGCAAAGGCTAATTTAAGTTCATTTTATGCAAATGTTCAGTAGTATGGAACTGTAATAAATCTGGGAAACCACTGGAAAGATATTTAAGAGGACATACAAATTCTGGTCACACATCAGCAATTAGGAATCCCAAGAAGCAGAAAGCACCTGTCTTGGCCCTTATTGAATATTATTCTCAATTAGAATATTCATCATATATACAAGACAATTCCTTCATTCAAACTTCCATAGACATGTTCAAATTACATCATATCTGCAAAACAGAGAGATGGAAGTTATCATAACCTGTCTCTGAATAAAGCATTATTGAAACTATAAATGGTCCTGTCTGAAGCTTGCTGAAGTGCAGAAGCCTGACAGATGCTGCGCAGAAATACGAGTGGCTGGATGATGTCTTCTGAAACAGCTTGCAGGAAAATGATCCCATTATGACTGAGGCTTTCCAAGCAGCCACCATGAATACCTAGCAGGAAGCTGAGGCTCTGATGTGGGCAGGGTCATGCACAGCACAGCAAGCGAGGTGATATTCTGCTGGCCCGTGGGGAGCGCAGTCCCACCTGGAAGGCTCTCCAGGCATGTCACCGGGAGATTTCCCAGCTCAGGAGCCAGGTAAGCCATCAGGTGGTCAGCCGCAAGTTCATGCTGGCTGGAGCCAAAAATGTAAGCTTACCCTGCTGCTATTCATTGCTTGAAAAGCCGTGCTCTGGGCAGAGTACGTGCCTCTGTCTGTGAGGTTAGTAAACTCTGAGGTTAGTCTTTGCCTGGGGCTACCCCTGTGCACGGCACTGGGAGCAGAGCTTCAGTTCAGAAACGCTCCTACCCCCGTCCCTTCCCAGTGATGCCAGTCAAGCTGCCAGGTGTTTGCTAATAACAGATCATACATTTAAGGCCAGAGGGATCCTCACGCTCATCTGGCCTGTGTTAAGCAGGAGATCAGACCTGAGGGCTTTTCTGTGTCGGTTCCTGATATAAATCCCATGTCTGTGCTTGTAGTTTCGACAGGACTCCTCTGTGATAAGGGCTGTGTTCCCCAGGAAGCAACCTGGAGACTCCTCACCTGCCCCTGCATGCCTTTTTACCGAATAATCTAACAAGACTGAGCTGCTGACATCTCCCCTCATAGTGCACGTCTGCCACAGCCTGATCCCAATCCGGTGCCTCTCCCTGCTGAGCTGTCTGCAGGCTCTGGATGTGTGGACACCAGCCCCACACACAGTGCTCATCCTGGGCACTTTCCATCCTGCTCCGTACTGCCGTGTTTATCCGCCAGCAGTGTTCCTGCCCCATTCTCCATCACCACAACTGCTCTGTACCAACCAGACATAAACCCTCAATGAGATGTGAAGTTCAGGCTGCTTTCTCAGCAGCATTTTGTTAACACCTTTCATTCAGCCTGTCAATAGTTTTGTCCGAGACTCAACTGACAAACCTCTAGCAGATCAGCTCAGCCTATCCTTTGCAAATTCTTGCACAAGCTTTCCTCCTCTGGAATGCCCTCAGTGCACCAAATAGTATGCAAAGTTATTGTTAACAGTCCAGGAAGGATCTCATCCTGCTCTTTTAAAATGCTTGAACGCATATATTAGCTGGCTCTTTAAAGGTCCGATCCCGGTGGCCTTTCCAAGGTCTGTCAGTGAACATCCTCCTAAGCGAGGTCGTATTTTGTTCTGTATGGTAATGAAATATTTTTCAAAACTACAGTGAAAATGAGAAACATTTACTGAACACTTCCAAGGCTGCTCACAGCTAAATGATCTCTCTCTGCAAGACCTTCATTTGCCCCCCAGGAGCCAGCAGCGCCAGCCCTTCTCACCGCTTGGTATGTTTGCAAATGCCTCCCTGCATTTTCCCATGCTGTTTTTCCTGCAGGCAGAAGCTCCTCTTTACCACTGGAAAAGCCATGGGAACGTTCTTCTTTGATTTCTGCAATATTTCTCGTGTGAAATACATAAGAAGTGTAGCAGCGAGGCTGAGCACACAGCCTGACACCACGACCCATATTCCCATGCTTCCTCGCACTTTCTGCTCTCTGTCTGTCATTCCCATTACACGTCCCTTGTCCCTCCAACGTCAGCTCTCTGAACGAGGAACACCGTAGGGGTACGTGCGAGCGCAGCTGGGGTACAACCCATGGTCTACAGACGCACAAACAATCCAGATAAGCAGTGATACTGCTGGTTACTACGTACGGTTCAGCAATGAAACTCCATCACCGGTGGAAGGAATCAGATGAAAAGATTAATTATCAGGCTTAGCCCTTGACATAGGGCACAGTATCTTTAAAATATCCAGGTCCCTCCTTGGTACTTCATCCATTAAATTTTGGTCAAATTAGCAGAGTTAGAAAAATGAACAAGGAAGAGTTTAGAAGGAAGCGGCTGTACTAAGAAGCAGTATTGATTGCCACCAAAAAGGCTTTATAAATCTTTCATGCTCTCTGTCCATCTGGACCTGCCCCATTGAATTTCCCAACACCGCGTGTTTCTAAGGTGAACTTTGAATAACAATTTGTTAATATGGACCTGTGGCTTGAAGAAATCCCGTCTCTCCTGTTCACCCTGCAGTCTCTGTGCAACACGGCTCAATCTGGACAGGACCCATGTGTGGGTTTGCCATGGAGTGGGTTTTTGATGTCTGTGGCTCAAGCCCTGCATGGGACGGGGTCCTCTGGAGAGCAAGGGATGGGTCTGGGTTGAGGCCCCGCAGTGGCGTGACTTATCACCAGCCACAACTGGAAAGCACCAGGATGATAATTGTGTTGCAATAGCAGCGGTGTTCCTTTCTGGGTCGATAACACCAAACCCTGAGTGGGGACACTGCACAGGGGTGGTGTTTGGGGGAGGCAAGCAGCAGGACCCCCTCACAGACCTGGATGTGTCCAGCTGCTGTGTTCCCCTGCCCTGGCACATCCAGGCCAGGACAGGCCACTGCACATGCTGTCCCCATGCTAACCCCACACCAGCCCTACACTGTCCCTGTGCTGTCCCCACATGTGCCATCCCCATTGCAACCTTCTGGGGCTCAGCCACAGAAACCCAGCCTGTTCTGAGGGCCTGGGCAGGGTAGTGATGGGGGACAATAGCAGCAAACAGGGCCCAGGCCAGGTGGTCCCTGAGCTCCCAGCTGTGCTCCCCCAGCCCTGAGGCAGTCAAATCTGGAGGGACCTCCCTGCCCCAGATTTCAGGTCTTGGGAGTGCCAGGGCCAGTCCATGGGTGCAGGTGCCCATCCTGTCCATGGGGCCATGGTTTGGAGATGCACAACACACACGAGCTGTGTGGGGTGAGACCAAATTTCCAGCTCTGTCCTACACCAGCTCCAGGAGAAGTCAGACTGCCGCAAGTATCAGATTTAGGATAAAACATAAGACCAACACAGTTTGCTTTAAACAGAAGTCACCACCCTGGAGAGGGCTGCCTGACTGCTTGGACCAGCCAAAGGAGACGTAAATCTGCCCAGCAAGCATCATACTTGGTCCCTCACACCACCTCCCCCCCAGATCACAACGCAGCACCATGCGAGAGAGGTGCCACCACAGCTGCTCAGCCCCAAACCCCCGCAGGAGTGGGTCCAGCCCAGCGCCCGGGCAGGCAGCGAGGACCAAAAGCACAGCCGCATGCCCTGTGGTCTCACCCCAGGACTCTGGGGTGATGGCTGTGATCCTGCCCATCTCATAGATCACCTCATAGATCTCAGGGTCCCTTTGAACCATCATCTCTCGCTGCAATTTATCTGGCTTCTGCAGAAATAAAAGGTATTGAGAAAAATCAATGATAATTCATTGTATCATATGATTTTTAAAGGCAATTAAGGCTAAGACAAGGTAAGAGGTTAGCAAAATCTCTCATTCTTTAATATATTGCATTTCCTCATTAATTCGTTAATCTTGTGACAAATTCTCCTAGGCAGAGGGCCAGCTTCCTGCCCACTTGAACTCTCGCTGAGTTATGAACGAAGCAGGTAATGCCTCAGTCCCAACGGCTGGGCTGGAGCTAACAAGTAGCACTGGCCATGTCCGATGCTTCAACTTCCCTACGCTTCCCAGCTGCATCTTCAGAAATATGGAAGACCCAAAAGCAGAGAGCAAAACACTCCCGTGCAAAACGAAGCCGATACTCCCCAGTTTTATCCCTGCTCATTTGCATCAAAGAGTTAATAACTAAATTACTGCTAATTAGGGATACTATGAATGAGAACACATCACACTTCTGCTAATCACTAGTGTTTCTGTGTAATGTCTGGAAAATCAAAATTATTAATGAAGAAGTTATTTTGGAATTCAGAGCTTAATTCCGCAAATTCTGGGTAATGGCAGTCTGGTTTGCCAGCTAATTTTCACATCATAACATCAGAAACCCTTAATTAATAGTGAACTAATTAGAAAACACTAACTTAAAGACAGCAGTAGAAGTTCCTTTCATAAGGAAAGACAGCTCAGAGCGAGGCAGCTGTGAGCCCTCCCAGCACAGAAGCGGAGCAGGCAGCTGCGGGACACGCACACAGAAGATGAGGGTCATCCTGTATCAGCAGGAGCGCAAGGGGCACGCTCCCAAAGCCATCCCTCAGGCACCAGCACTCCCAGTTGCACCCCAGTGACCAACCAAGGCTGCAGAGCAGCCCTTGCTCCGGCGTCTGCCATCAGACACAGCCCCCAGAGACCACCTGGGTCTTTCGGTAGAGGGGGATTGCAGGGATGAGCGGGACCTGCCACTTGCCTCTGTACCTGAATATCACTCCTACCACCATGGTCTGTCTGCGCTGACAGAGGTGCAAGACTTCTTCACCCTCCACTTTTTGTTTCTGCAGCCTGGTTTGCTCTGCCTCCCTCCCGCACGCCCTGCCGGCTCTGCTCTTCTCACCAGCTTCCTTCCTTGCCAATACAAAGCCGGATTGAGCTGAACATTAAATTCAGTTAAACATTCCGAGTAGAATATTTGATTGAAATCTCCCCGTTGCTGTTATACAATGGAAAACTACAGACGCCTCACCCGGTTCGTCCTGTACTGATGGGTATGGGCAAGGGGCGAGAGGAAACAGTCTCATTTTGAGCAAGTTTAAAATCAGTTGGGATGACTCGCCATGAGGCCTCTCTTTGGAAGTGCTGGGAAATGTCTCCTTCCCTCCTTCAAAATACGGGTGAGAGCATTAGCCCTGTGTAAGGCAGATAAACAATTAGGTTGTTAACACGGCATCTACCTGCTTCATTCCCTGTCCTATTATTAGGAATGTTTATCCATCCCTCCGCCTAACTAAGCAGAGTTTCCCCTAAAAACTGCAACTATTATGGCCCTTCACTCTACAGAAATTTATTACTACGGAGTAAAAATGCTACTGTATTCCAAACATTGGCAAGACAGCCGGGAGGCTCCGGTCCTGCCAGCTTTTAATAGGATACACATTTAAGCTGCATGTTGCTTGCAAGTTGCATGTTTATTTAAACAAGAATTTCCAAGTGTTTAGGGACGGAGGTTGCTACAACAAGTTCTTATCATTAAAAACAATGGTGCTGAAACTTTCAGGAAGGAGAATTACAAATGGAGTCACTCTGCAGAATAAATCACTGATAAACTTTCAGCACAACTAATTTTAACCCAGGAAGAAGTACTGCTGGATCTTAACTCTCTCCTAATGGATGTGCACACTCCCTGGATGGTTTGGGACATATTATGAGATGAAATGATTTATTTAGGGATTTCAAATGCTTTAAATAAATCTTTCTGTTAGTCTCTGAATTATGTATTTTTCTAGCAGAGCCTGAGATATGACGCTTTCTCTAGGTAATTCTACAAGGCCAGGATTACCCAAACCTTTCCATTCGCCTGACAATAGAAACCTCTCCCGTGACTTCCAAAAAATGAAGCAGAGAAAAGGTTGCTCAGGGGCTGACATTTGCCTTTGGTAGCAATGATAAATGAAGCTTCTCAGCTTAATTGTGCCGGGGGGCATTGTCACACACAATTAAAACATTACAGGCACGATGCCTGCTGAAGGAATGCTGCTTGGGCCACAGGGTCATGGTCTGTGGCATCAGGGAACGTCATTTCACAGCTGCCCATGCAAGCTTTACATCGATGCCCAAGCACCACCAAACGCGAGATGTAGGGAGAGGGGGGTGCGCACAGACCTGTCATTGTTCACAAATGGCTACCAAAGAGCTTACATGGGGCAGGTTGGCTGGTGGGGTGATGAGAACAGGCATGGAGGTCACAATTGCCATCAGCTCCTCAGTGCCCAGCACCAGCCTAAGTCACTTGGTGCTGGTGCCCTTGTGATGCTCCCCGATTCTATCACAGCTTTGCATGACCCAGCACCACCAGCAGCTGCTTTAACCTCTGTAATTAAAGATATAAATCACTGACAAGGGTGCACACAGCACTGGAGGCACAAGGCCACATGGCTGAGGATCCACTGATGCCCTGAGACAGCCCAGCCAGCCCTCTGAGTGTCCTGAGGCAGCCTTTAGCACCTGACCTGAGGAGTAGTCAGGCTCTGGGTGCTCCCCCAACCACCAGCTCTGCATGGATCCCATAACCCCAACCCTGGAAGTGTTCAAGGCCAGGCTGGATGAGGCTTGGAGCAACCTGCTCTAGTGGAAGGTGTCCCTGCCCATGGCAGGGAGTGGGACTGGATGGGCTTTAAGGTATCTTCCAACCCAAACCAGTCTGTGATTCTATGATATCTGCATGCCCCTCGAAGGGCTGCCAGGAGCAGGCTCAGGCTCCATGCCCAGCCCCAGCAGTGCTGGTGGTCAGACCTGGGTGCAGGGACACCCGTGGGGCTTGGCACCACCCCAGAGATCCTTGCAGGGTCCCTCTGGGAGGTAGCCTCACACCGCGGTGGCCCAGGGCGAAGGTGGGAACGTGGCCCTGCTGGGCGCCATCCCTGGGACCAGCCCCGACCCTGCGGCAGGAACCATGAAGGGTCCGGTTTAATGAGATCTGAAAGCTGCAGGAGCCACACGTTGGTCTTGCGGGATTGCTGGCCAGCCTGCTGTATGGGAAATTGGCTAAGATGTCAGAGGCGATCGAATCTCAACCCTCTCGCGTGTCAGAAAAGAGCTTGCAGACGTGAATCCTTCGAGTTTACAGCTCCGCAGTCTAAATGCACCCATATGCCTTCCACATCCAAATTACCATCAGTTGCCGACCAAATCACAGGGGCGAGGGATAAAGTCTGCTCTCCCCTGACTTACTTTCGACACCCACCATCGCTCGCTGACGCCCCGGAGATGGAAGGGAAACGGTTTTAATTCACTTTGCTCTCACTGATCTTAATCAGGTCCCAAATGTGATGGCCACTTATTGCATTAAAGCAGGATGGTGGTGCAGGACAGTGATACAGGTTATGGAGCTGCTCCCACAGCGTGGGCACGGCTCCTCGTTTCACGGCGGTGCTGCACCACGAGCCGCATCCAGCCATCGGCTCCAGACCGGCTGCTGAGGAACCAGAGGAAGATAAGCAATCCTCTGCCACGGTGCCTACAGAAAACTGCTGGGGCTCAGTAAATAAAAGGAAACTCTAAATATTATTTTTGGTAGGGATTTTCATATGAAAAAGTAAAACACCATAAATCAGGCACAATGCTACAATCAGCACATACTTGTGAATAAATGCATCCTGTAGTACATTTCAGCATAAATTACAGCCATTTGATTTAGGCTTTGCTGCACAAAGCCGTATCATTTAAATTCTGCCAGAATTGAGTCCACTCACATTGCTACACATTTATAAAACATATTCATGATTATTGTCATAAACTCCTGAGAACTGGCTGTTGAGTTATTTTGCCACATCATCATCTATAGTAAACAAGACTTATTTTAAATTTCTCTTTTCTTTCCTGACAATCTGCTACAAAACACCCTGCAGAATTAATGCCAAAGTTATGACCAGATTTCCTCCAGCAAGTGCGATAGTACCTGTACCCAGCATAGTAAATGCAAACCTGTGCACAGCCAGAAGCTTTACGCCCGCTGCAAGACCCTGTGTGAGGTTTTCCATGCCCGCTCCCTCCCTACTTCTCCATTTCTCTCAAAAAATAGCAGCTGGTACATGCACAAAGGCCTGAAGGCTTGGAGGGAAGGAGACCCCTCCCTCACTGGCAGGTAGTTCCCCAGGCAAAAAGAGATTTGACTGTGAGACAAAGAAGGATGTCTGAGGAGTAAAAGAGAAAAAGGAAGATTCTGCATGGTCAAAGTCTTGGTTTCCTGGGATTCTGTTAGGGCAGTGAGTCCCACTGCGGGACAGCTCTCCCACTCTCTGCAATAATTAGCAATTATTCTCACAGTACCCAGCTACACCCCGGCAAGAAAATCTTTCATTGCGTGAACCAGCACAGCCACACACGCCGTTCGCCCAGCACACCTTGGGCTCCCACCCATGGGAGTTCCGATTCCCACGCTTGGACACCCACGGGACGCTGGGGACCTGACCCAGGGGACGGCTGATCTGCTGAGTGCTTTGATCTCCCACCTCAGAAGGGCAGATGGGCTTCAGGAGCGAAAAATCAAACAAACAGGTAAGGCTATGGGGTGTGTATCAGTGCAGGATTTTGTGGGAAGTGTCTCTGTTTATTCTAGATGCAGGATTTCTGATTTGTGAACCATTTTTGATTCTCCATGCAGAACCCATGATGCCTTCAGTAGAAACCGTGGAGACAGCGAGACACAGTGCATTGCAGTTTTAAAATTTTCTGAGTTCATCAGAGAAAGTCACAGAGTATCTGGCCTAAAAAATAAAAACTCCCACAATTATAAAAGTGGCCAGTGCCACGTTTCCTCCCCGCCGTGACAGCAGTGTTCCTCCACTGGCCTGGGAGGATCATTCACTTGCTGGCTTGGTTGTCTGACTAAATCAATGGTTTATATTTCCCCTTCAGTTTGCAAACTTTTAAAAAATTAATCCCATCATTTCAACAAGTGTAACAACTAAATTATCATCTTTACATGATTAAAGTCTCTGCTGCGTCTTTTCTTGGCAAACATTACATGCACATAATTTTACTAAATGTAATAAACCAACCATAGAACTATTAATTTTAGCATGGTATTCATAACAATTAGAAACGCATGAACCTTAAAGTGATAAAAACTGAAATGAATACCAAAATAGCATGAAACACAAGAATCCAGCTCCTCAAACCAGGGAAATGGATATTACTGTGTGGTGTCACAATATCCATTTCTAGAGACAAACCAGGCACCACCACGGATGCTGCCCTGCTCATTGTAGCGGGTTCAAGCTGTCCCCTGCTTCCCAGGGAGGAACTGTCACCCCCTTCCCACACACCCCCTGCTCCAGCAGACCCCACTGTCCACCCTGCACACCGTATGCAGGCGACATGGGAGAAAACCAGCTTTCCCAGAGCCTGGCACGACAGCAGGACCGGAACCAGCAGCTCAGAGCAGCTCTGCTGGCAGGGTGGACAGGCTGCAATGAGCGTGACAGTCCTCAGACGGGTTCAGAACTGCCACAAAACACCCTGCTTCTCACTGCAGGTGGGCTGGCAGCAGCTTGGGCTCTCCTTGTGTCTGGAGGCTCCTTTCCCACAGCCCTCCCCTGCGGTGCCGGTTCCCCCCACCTCTGTGAGCTGCCAGCCTCGGTGCTTCCATAGACCTGGAAATTATTCCTTTTAACTCAAAGAATCACGAGCGAGAAGCTTCACACTTTTCTTTTACTCACTCTCAGCAGCTGAACTCTTTTTTTTTTTCTTTTTTTTTTTTTTTTAAAAGGAAAAAAAACCTAGACATCAAGTATTTGATCAAAAGCCAAAAACAACCTTTGGTATCAAGGCATTCTTGAGCTGCTTTGTTTATAGATACCAAAATACACACACCATCCCACACTGCTGTAACCACTTAGAGCATAAAACACTTCCATAAAGAGCAGCCCGTTGTTACAAATCACACACTGCTGCACTTCGGAGGCAATAAACACCCGGGAGCGAGCGGCCAGGCCGGAGCAAGGCTCTCCATGGGATGGCACGGGAAAAGCCACTGCCACGGGGACAGCGAGCGCTGAGCCCAGCCCTACCGCTCACCAGCTTGCTCTGCTTGGAGTGTCCTAGTTTAGAGAATTCCTGACGGACTGGACGTTGCTGCATTTCCTTTCCCATTATCGCTGATTGCCAAAATATTTGTGCAGTGATGGAATTTGCCTGCCAGAACTAGAACAGGAGGAGGGAGCTCTGCTTTCGTCTGACCTCGAGTCATGAGAGGTTCTGGGTCCCCGGCTTGAACTACTGGAGCTGAGCTCTGGCAGGAGCCCAAAGCTCCTCATGAGAAGAGCCCGCTGGGCTCTGCCTCCCCAGCACCCAGGGGGGGGGATGGCGGGAGTGCTCCTGCCTCCTCCGGGACAGAGGAGCCGTCTGAAGCCTCCAGAATGTTTCCACTTTGCCTGAGCGCACTAGGAAACTTTTGGAGAGAGACTATTTTAGCAAAATACGCTAAGTGCCTCCAGATCGATGCCTGTGAGTAGGAAAAATCAAATAGCTTTGCCATCGTAAACAGCAGAAGGATGGCAAACAGAGGAGTCCAGTGAGCGGTGGGACAAACAGGAAAGACTTGGAAATTTCCAGCGTATTGTTTGAAACTCAAAACAGAACATTCTGATCTACTTTTACTGTTTTGATATTACATTTCCTCTCCAATGAGGACAGGCTGAGAGAGTTGGGGTTGTTCAGCCTGGAGAAAGGAAGGCTCAGGGGAGACCTTAGAGCACCTTCCTGTGCCTGAAAGGGCTACAAGGAGGCTGAGGGGGACTTTTAACAAGATCAAGTAGTGACAGCACAAGGGGTAACAGGTTTAAACTGAAAGAGGGTAGATTTAGATTAGATATCAGGAAGAAATTCTTCCCAGAGAGGGTGGGGAGCACTGGGACAGGTTGCCCAGAGAAGCTGTGGGTGGCCCATCCCTGGAAGTGTCCAAGGCCAGGCTGGATGAGGCTGTGAGCAACCTGGTCTGGTGGAGGGTGTCCCTGCCCATGGCAGGGGTGGGACTGGATGAGCTTTAAGTCCGTTCCAACCCAAACCATTCTGTGATTTCATGTTTTAAAACACTGTGCCTTTACAGAAACACTGCAAATACATCGAAAGAATTTAAATATATCAACTGCTCTTTATTTGGCTCTCCATAGTTATTTCTGATTAGCAACATTTTCAGCAGAATGGGAATGAGGTATTTAAAGGCAGACGCACGATGCCACACTGCCTGTTATGTGGCCCACACGAAGGACAGGGGAGCTTTCCTCCTCTCACAGAAGGCACAGCAGTTTCCAGCTGTGGCTTCACCTCGCAGGAGTCGGAGGCAGGTACCCCAGAGCACAGCAGCAACAGGCTGGGGCACAACATTTGGTTTATGAGAACAGTTATGAACTCCCCAGCTGCATGGTGCAAAAGGACAATGGGCAGACTGTTGCACCCCTGCTCACCAGGCTGGGCGTACAGCCAACACCCCTCACTGGGGATGGTGATGCCATCGAGGGACCAACACCCTGACCTTCCCCACGGCCCAGGCAGGGAGACTGACAGCAGCACCCCAGCCATCACCCCGAGGCTCACACACCAAATCTTAACCACAACACACCATTCCCAGTGCCACTGCTCCTGCACAGGGTCTGGGTTCCTTCCCCGCCAGGCACACGGCTCAGCTGGTCCCCTGGCCCCGGCGAGGCTTTGAGCTGCCCTCCAAAGACTTTAATGCCGAGGACACCGTGGGTCATGGCTCTGTTGCAAACATGTGTCCTGGACACTTGTGATGATTTTGGCAACAGAAACGGCCTAAATATTTGTTCAAGAGTAGTGAGTGTCTTTGTCTCTCAGGCACAGAGAGACTTTTCTTCTGCGTCTGCTTAGCCATTTATACGTCTTTGTTGCTGCCAGTTGGAAGCTGCAGTTTGCAAACCAGGCCCTCCCAGAGCAGAATGAATTTTAATTCAGGCAGAAGAGTGTGTTGCTGAGCCCAAGCGCTCAGATTCAGTTTTACGATATATGCCCACTGCTCTCTCCCCCAGCATACCTTGATGGCAAGGTAGGTTCAGAGTTCACACTGAACTCAGCTCGGAGCAGGGCTCTCCAGAGCCTCCCAGTGCACCATGCCCTCCCTGGGGAGCTGTTGCTGTCCTCTGCACCCTCTCCGAGGAACAAAGCCATTCCTCTGCACTGACAACTGCTGCAGAGCACTCCTGGCATTTCAGCTGAGCAATTTCCATGCTTCCAGCATTTTGAGTGGATAATATAAGCTTCAACCCTGGCTCAAATTTTAAGTAAATGGGCATTTCACTCTGACAAACAGTTAGGGGAGGTAGATCAGATTTGTTTATCTATCATCTCGTTAGATAGTCATAGTATTTGGAAGTATTATTATGCTCCCAGAAACATGCTCTAGTGATTTAGCACCAGGCTTAGGAGAAAGGTGGAAGAGCGCAAAAATCCTCAAATACGGTCACTGAATGTGTCCCACAGCCTCAGGCTGGAGAACAGGACACTAGAAATACAGAGGTGGGAGATCAGGCCACCTGACAAGGCATCTCACCACAACAGGCTTTACTCAGCTTTTCTATAGAGGGGAAAAAACAGATAGAAGCAGCTCCGAAGCCGATATCCCACCAACAACCGGCCAGTGCTCTCCCTCCAAATGACACACTGTCAATGGATGAGCTTCTCCTGCAGCTGGTGTGGGCAGTGGGAGACTGGAGCTGGGCAAGACGTGACAATTATTTGTACATTCTACGCTCTAGAGAGTTTTATTTTTTTATTGTCTAGCTCTTCAAGCAGATATCAGAGCTGTCAAAATATAAAATCCCCTGACAATAAGGATACTTTGCAGAGGAGGTCCTGAGGCATTCCTGTGTGAAACACCCTGGGAGTTGGAGTGGGCTGAGGGTCAGACCTGTCCCTGGTCCCTCCCCAGAGCTGCGCCGAACAATTAGTCTCCAGTGAAAATCAACCACAGAAGTTCAGGGTTTTGGGTTTTTTTTTTTTCCCTTCCACTTCCACAGATCACCTTCTGCTCTGAACATGGAAACCATATGGCAGACAGGTCCTATCCCCTGCCAAGAAATTCCTGCTTGATGAGATCCCTGTAGCTATCACTGAGGCTATATGGGCTTCCAGCAAGGGAGTTCGGTTTCTGCTTCAGACAAACTCTCCAAGCAACCCGGGGAGGAAGAGCAGGGTGCAAAGTGCCAGAATTTGTGCTGTAGCTGTTGCCTGTTGAGAGTAATTGCCCTCAGAGGAATTATTGTCATGCTTAGATCTTCTTCTCTGGCCTCCAGCTGATGGAGGCTGTGAAGCTAGCCCTGCTCCACTCTGCTGCAGGCAACAAGGGACTCCTTGGATGGAGGCAGGGATCCGGCTTCAGACCCCCTTCTCCATCTGAGGAGCAAGGGTGGAAGGCATGGAGAGTGCTTCCCCCTGCACTGGAGAGCTCACATTGCACAAGGCAAATGTTTTACTCACGTACGTAGTCCAGGCTTTGGAAATAGAATTTTGCTTTCCCTGACTGGCAAACAAGTTACATGAGCGACCAGGTTTAGAGAGGAATAAATTCCAAAATTCAACCACATGTTGCAAAGCTTCATCTAAATACTGCACAAATCCATAGAAGAGCCCAAGGCAGAGAGGGATGATTGCGAGGTGGGAAAGTATATCACAAACCACCCAGAGTCAAGCTTGGTCAGAGCACAGCCCCCACACGGCCAAGGGGACCAAAGCCTGCAGTGCCATAACTACCCCAGCTTCAGTACCATTTCTCCTGCTGGATTTTCTCCTGAAACAAGGGCTGATGTGGGAAGGAACAATGTGGATGGAGCAATCGTTGTCTTGAGTGATTGCCTTGAGAAAAGGATGGGGTCTGATCCACAGAGGCTGCTATCAGGGGATCAGTGTCTGCACCGGGTACCAGCTCTTATCTCCATCCGTGTCTTGTTTGCGGGGTGTTGGTGATGTGCATCCATTTGTCAGCAAGAAAATGATTTGCAAATACAAGTGCTGGCAAGAAGGAATCATGAATGGAAGTGATAACGAATGAAGACACGGCCTCTCCTCAGATGCATCCTGGTTCTGAACCCAAGTCCTGCCTTGCGACTGACAGCTCAGGCTGATGGCACAGAGTACAGCCCTGCCCCTGGGAAGCGTGGCAAGACTCACATAGCCAGGAGCCTGGGAGAAAAGGGCTGCCTTGGCATGATGAAACCAAAGGCACAGGCACCTGGTGAGGCAAGGGGACCCAGCAGCCAGAAATAGGTCCAGGGAACCCTGTAGAAGCTTGCACCCCACAGCCTGCCTCCAATGCCAGGCTGAAGGAGGGTTGCTTGTTCTGAGGCCCCCCAGTTTGAGCGGGATGCCCAGGAGCTCCAGCTCCCATGTGGACACCAAACACACTGAAACAAGCAGCAATGCCCTCCAAGAGCAAAGGCAGAGGGGAGCAGCGCCCGACCCCCACAGCAGGAGTACTAGCATTGCATTGGCTTGTGAGCACTGAATCAGGAGATTCCCAGCTCTGCCCTCACTGCTTACAACATTACCAACCTCCATGTCACCTGCAGACACTACCAGGAAAGGTTTTTATCACCACTGTTGTTAAATCACACATTAAATCATGTCAGAACACTCCTTGGGAACGCTGCGGGAAGCGACGCTGCCATTAATGACCATACTTTGAAATCTGTCATTAAGCCAATTTTTAATTCACATAATACGTGCTATTAGCTACAGGTTCTCTGGGCAAAATGTCAAACACCTTCAAAAAAATATTGAAACACGCAGCACCAACAGCATTACGCTTCCTAACCAGGCCCACAGTTTGATCATCCTGGACTATACGTATGTTTTTTCCCCCACCAAGATCTACCTGTCCCTGCTTTGCACTGTCAGATCAGCAATGGAATGTACACGTGAAGTTTGGACATTGTTGTAATTAACTGTTCCCACGAGGAACTCTTGAGTTTCTGCTCCCGGGCTGTCCTTTGCTTTCCCAAGCGGATGGGATCTCCCCAGGGTGTGGGACTTGCTCACTCCCCCTGTTCCCTTCCTGCACAGCGCAGTGTGCCAGCTGTGGTTGTAAAGCAGTTACTGGCAGGGAAAACTTGCCAGCAGTCAGATCCCAAATAGAGTATCTAGAACCACAGCGAGCCTTGCACTAAACTGGTGAGCGTGCTATAAAATCCTACTTATTAATTGATCACAGGAGATCGATAGTGTTGCCAGATGCCCTGTGGCTGTTGGCCAGCCGAGGCAGTGGCTGCCAGGTCGGAGATCACAGGACACTTTGGGCAGTGCCAAGCCTGGAAGCATGGGCAAACACGGGACAGACCCTGAGCAAATACTCTCCAGTGTGCCAGGGAGATGTCGCACAACTGCAGCAAATAATCCTGAAACACAAGGTGCTCGGGGGACCCCGTGCTGCGAAGGCAGCAGGCAGCACTTTGCACTCATAAACCCCCAGATTTAGTGGTCTTGTTACTTACTCACAGGTCTAACACTGCCTGAGCTGTTTTGCCTTCCCAGAGCCCTGCTCTGCTACTTCACCCAGCACAAATGAGGTTAACAGTATGATTGGAGAACCATTTCAAGAATCTAACCTCGATAGAAGCTATGGGGCTGGATCAAACCCCGTTCGTCTCTCCCTGAGCTCCCCACCAGCAGCGTCGCTGCCAGCAACCCCAGGAGCCATGCAGAGGGGAGCAACAGGACAGCCTGGCAAAAGGAAAATACACTCTTTACCCCAAATTCCCAAGGCTCTTCTGTTTCCTGAAGATGCAGTTATTGACTCTGCCAAAACTGGTTTTATTTGCACCGATACCCCTAGCACAGCTTCCCCTGTTTCTTACGAGGGCACAGCTTTCTCTCCCCTTTCCCCAGCGCAGGGTGGATAAGTGCTGGGGTGCTGCTTGACTGTCCAGGAGCATCAAACCACGGCTCCAGGCTGACATACAGGCAGCCAGCAATCAGCACACTCAGCAAATTAATTACAGGTCCTGGGGATGGGGGTGTCCCCACATTCTCCAATTCAGGGGGAAAAAAAAATGAAATTTTGCATCCTACAAGTGACTCATATTTTAACAGGAGGAACTGGCTTTTCTTCCAGAATTTCCCCACATGGGTTTGCTGTCATTTGCCAGGGTCTAAGCCATCACCTTTCTTGCCTCCAGTGTGTCACCAGCTCATTTTCACTGCCCTGCAGACAGCACCCTGACCCCAAGCTTCTGCTGGCCCATGGTACAGAGACCAAACCGCGCCTGGCTGGTGCTTTCAGCAGAGGGTCTGGGCTGCCTCCTGCCTCCCCTCCCTCACCCAGCTGAGGCTACGCTGCCATCAGACTGGTTTTTGGGAGGCACAGCCACCCTCCCATCCCAGCTCTGTCCAAGGGGGCCAGCAGGACCACATTCACTAAGGAGCTGGGAAGAAAATCAATGAACGCAGCGCAGTCAAAACAGATTCTGGCGGAGCCCGCGCCATCCTGAAGTGAATATTACTTGGGACTAAATTGTTTTCCTTATCTAGCAGTTTGTCCTAAGGAGCTGGACTTAGCCTCCCAGCGAACCCAATAAGTCTTTCGGTTTGACTGGAAACTCCACATTTTTCCTTTTTAGAAAAATGTCACAGACATTCCTCCGTTTCATTACTCTCTGCTGCTTCTCCTTTCCCTCCTATTAAAGCTCCAGCAAGGGGAGGCTGAGCTGAGCGCCAGCCCGGAGCTGGACACAGGCCCAGACTGTCTGGACGTGGCTCAACAGTGGAAAGACCTATTGTTTTGCTTGGCAGGCTACTGGTATTTTTCCTTATGCCCAGAAAGGCTGCGCCAATTTACAGCCCGTGACCTGGGGAGGGGGAGGAAGAGCCAGACTTGCGTCCCACCCTTTTCCCCTCCAGTAATCTCAGTCCGTGGAGGCACCGCATACCCTCCCTCCACGTAGGGAGCATCATGCTGAAAATTAATTCCTATATCCAGAGCAACAGTCCTCCCTCCAGCCCGGGTATCCTGCACCACTCACTCTGGTTTATTGTCTGGCCAGCATCTGATCCTGAACATAACCCCAGGGAGCAGGGTTGCCTCCCCGACTCCAGAGCAGCCTCCCCAAAGCCTTCCCATGCTCACAGGACCACCCCAGCCCCCTGAGAACCCTGGGGGATGGCTGGCACGTCCTGCTCCTGCCAGGACAGAAATCCCACCAGTGCGGCCCCCCGATGCTATCTTGGTACTTCCAGCGCCGGGGCGAGCAGGAAGCCCAGGGCTGTGGGAAAACTAAACAAGGAAGTTAGCCAAGGTTTCTCACACCACCGAGCAGGTTTGCTCCCTGCTCATTCAAAGTGCTGGGCACAAGTTCAGGTCAGGACTTGCCTTATCATGAATTGTTCCTTCCAGGCCCCAATACCCCCGGCAGCTTCTACCATCGGGCTCCAAGCTGGCCCTTGAGCAGCACAGGGACTGCAACACAGCGCAGCTGGCTCCTACTCCCTGCATTCACTGGGGAGAGGGAGCTGTAAACCCACATGTGCAGGTCTGATGATATCCTGAACCTGCCCCAGGAAAGCTCCTTCTGGGGCATCAAAATAGGGAAAAAGTCAACATCTCATCAAGGCCTTGCTGCTGAGCCCTCTAAGACTCTCCCCACTCCAAGTCCTGAACCACCATTTACCTTCCTAAGATGGGAATCGCTACCGTGTTTTACAAAACTTCAAAATCCTGCACTTCAACAGCAAATCACCTCCCTGGGACTGGGGGAGGTTTCCAGGGCTGCCCTTTTATCCATCGGCAGGAGCAATGCTCAAAAAAGGAAAAAAGGAAGGAGCAAAGCAGAGGGCTTGTTTAGCTCATGCATCCCTCCAGCTTTTCACATTAATTACTCCTCTTTCCTCCCAGGCCTCTGCATGCCAAAACACTTTGCACCACAAGCTGGGCTGTGCTGTGGCAGGCAGCACAGAAGGCAAAGCCCCCTGAGCCCAAACTGCCACTTCCCCACTCTCCTGCACTGTGAACTGGTAGTTATTCACAAAAATCCAGGTTTAAAGGTGAGCTGAAGAGCAAGTGTGAACCCAGACAAGTCCCTCAGACCACAGGTGTGAACATGGGATGTGCCTACTCCTTCTGGGTGTGCTCCCAGGAGCGATGCAGAGAGCTTCAACCTGGTCCTCAGCCAGTGCAGGGTGTGAGCTGCTGCAGCAAGACCCCCACCAGGTGGGCATGACCCCGCTGTGGGACCAGCGTGCACAGCGCACCAGGGAATCTGTTTTTCTCTGGTCCTCTCTGGTTTTTCCAAGGATGGAGTGGAAGTAATCCAGCCTAGGGGATGGCAGAGCAGCTGCAAGATAAACTTTGTACTAAAAAGTGTCCTGTTTGATTTTATACCTAAACAATCCTAGGATCTAGCAAATGCAAACTAACTACAGCACAGGCAGACCGAGCTGACTGCCCCAAGGCTTCAGGTGAGGGCTGATTTCAAATCCCTGTGGAATCCAGCAATCACTCTGGTCCTCAGAACCTGCATCTGAACGACCTGATCCTTGGGAAACTCTCCTGGAGGAACACTTTCCATCACACAAAGGCAAACGTGGCAGGTCTTTGAACCCTGCCAAACATTTAGCAGGATGATGACAAACACTAATTATTGCTCAGGTTCTGTGCTCCATCTACCACATTTATACAAGCTGCACAAAACCCCCCAGATGGTCTCAGACAGAGGCTTCCATGACCACAGATATGGATGGAAAGGAAGGGAAGCCCAGCGACAAGGGGGGCTAATCAGAAAGGAAATGGCCCTTGTAACTCAGCCAAGTCAAACTCTGATTGTCTCTTGGATTCGAAGTGCTGCTGAAGCAGGAAAGCTTTTTAAGAGCACACAGAGTAATTCTCTTGCAAATAGGATGGTGCTGAGCTTTCCTCCTCAGCTCTGGAAAGGACACGGCAGGATGCAATACATGGCTCTCATTAAAGGTCATATAGGGGTGATTCGGCACCCAGTAGAAAGCTCATCTGTCACCTCTGCTAATGAGATTCCCTCAGGGGTACGCTGAAGTACTTGCACAGACACCTGACCCCCAGTGATGTGCTCCAAGCAGGGCAGGACACCCCATGGAGGCTGCATATCGCTTCTCAGGGGTTGCATCTCCCCCAGTTTGCTTCTGTGGTCCTTTAAGAGGTGATTATTCATCTTTCCGTCACACCTCGTGGCGGCAGGACTGCAAAGCTGCTCTTGGCATTTCCATCTGTATTATTGCTGGCCAGGAACCCAGCTTCCAGTCTGGCCCCTGCCCCTGCCTTTGACTCCTGAGAGAGTGGAGGCTCCTGCTGGGGGCTGCTCCAGCTGTGGTGGAGAAAACACTTCAGAGGGATTGTTTTCTCCAACCTTTCCATTGCCAGTTTCTTTGATACCACGAGTCATCCCTGCGATGGGGAGGGAGAGGCCTCCCTTCCCCTTCAAAGGATATCCACACTTTGTCGGGAGGCTGCTGGGTGCCAAAGCAGACCTCATGGAAAGCAGTCTGAGGGCTGCTCCTCTAATCAGGGAGGTCCTTCCTGACGCCTTTTCAAAGCATTTTCCAAGGAAACTGGATGCATTGGCAGCAATCTGGACAACTCGCATGAGAAATTTCACTGGCTTCAGAGGCAGACAGCACCACAAGATGAAATGTGTCGGACATTTCTTGTCCTCATAGCAAATTCCTTCAAATGATTCAGTACTGCCTAGGAGGTAGAGACAAGCCCAGAAGAGTTGAGGACGCTTTCAGCTACAAGCCCCAATTCTTTCATCAGCATTGAAGGTGAAATTACACCTCCAAACCCCCAGCAGACAGTGAGCTGCTCCAAGGATCCTCCTGCCCAACAAGCCCTGGGCCCAGGCAGCCCGTTGGGCAGCAAACAGGAGGCAGAACCTGGGAGGACCCAGGGATCATCCTCCTCTCTGGAGTTGAGCAAGTGGGGCTGTGCAGGAAGAGATGCAGGGAGTCAGTCCAGGGTGATGACAGGCTTAAGTACTTTGAAACAGGGACAGAAAAAGTCCCATGCTATGCCAGGTTTCCAGCTCAAGCCTTTGACGCAGCTTTTGGTCTGCTCAGCATAGGCAGGAGGGAGAGGGCAGCTGGGGCCATGTGGGGCTGGAGGTGGCTGCTGAGCACTCAGCCCCAGGGCCAGGGCACACACAACAGGCAAGCCCAGAGCACCCACCCCACTGTATCTCAGGGGTGCTTGTGCTCAGGACCCCCTCCAAGGGCTCTGGGTGGTCTCCTCTCCAAGTCACAGCATGGCACCCTGCTCAGCACAGCCTGTGTTTGCACCACACCCTCCACCTCACCTGCCTTGGGGGCCAAGGGGTGTGCAGCATCCTGCTGCCTTTACCCCAGCCCTGCAGGGGCAGGAGGAAACCAGGCAGCTTCTGACCCAGCAGGCACCTGGAGCAGCTGTCCCATGAGCTCCCCCATTCTCTGCCAAGTGGAGACCTAAGGGGCTGGGAGGACAGCATCCAGCTGAAACATGCCTCGCAATGCTGCAGGACCATGACTAACCCTGCACAGCCCCTCTAACATGGGGCTGTATCCTGTGCACCCCGACAAAGGGAAGGTGCTGCCAGCACCCAGCCACCCTGAACGTGATAATTTGGTGTAATTGCTTCAGAAATGGGATAAATAAGGAAGTGGCAGAGAAGCCAATAACACCAGGCATGAGTAAACCCCAGTCTCACAGCCCAGCTAACTTTCTCACCCATAATGATTTGCCCTGCAGCTGGTTGTTCAGATACACCAAGGGGGATGTGTCTGGGGCTGGGCTCTTCTCAGCTGAACTGCACAATCCCATCTGCCATGGATGCCAAAGGAGCCCTCCCAGGGACCACCAGCGTGGTCAGTTACAAAGGATTTCATCCCCCTTTGGAAGGGGCAACACAAACAGTTTTCTCTTGCCTGCTCACCAGGTGAGCTCTGCACATCTCCAGGGGGAAGGCCATCGTGCTTGGTCACGGCTCTGTGCAATGCCCCACTCAGGAGCACCCCAAAGAGCTGAGCTGCTCCATGGGAACAGGTCTGCTACAGAGCAAGCTGGGTGCTGGGGGCAGACATCTCTGTTACCTGCAAAACCCAAATTGCCTGTTCATCACACCAAAGCAGAACTTCTCTGGAACAAAGGATCTGTCCATTTGCATATGGGCAGCCCCAGGTTTTTTGTGTGGGTGTTCTGAGAGGTCAGTTGTAGCTTTTAGAAAATGTCTAGCACAAAAGAAATGCTGTCAGTATATTCATATGCACGCACAGGAAAACAAATGATTTTCAACATCGAAGATCAAATAGTATTCCAGTTACAGCTAATTACACACCCCTCCAGTACATCAAAGGGAGTGGTGTTTTTCCAAGATCCTTTTTCCTTGATTTACAGTGTGCATCAGGATTTCACGCCCTACTTTGTCATACACTGCATTATCTTCTTCTTGCCATTATTTAAAGGTATTCTGCACTGGGTGTGACTTCAGTGTCTGGGGAAAAACAGTGGCGAGGTTGAACTCTGCCACCTACGTGGCACCAAGCGGAGGCCAGTCAGCTAATGGTTTTGAACACTGATGTGAGATGTGCTTTCACAGGCTCCTCAATTTATGCCAAAAGGCATCAGTAGATCATACTATCTCATTTCCAATATACCACAGGCTTCTCTGTTTTAACCAGTTTGCCCTGTATTGAGCCAAATAGCTTCCCTGGCCAAGACACCTTTCAGAGAAGCAGTAACCTTGGTTTGAAGATGTCGGTTTGGAGCATCTGCCACTTTCCCATGACTTCCCTTCCAGCAGTCAATCTCCACCACTGTGGAAGTACTTACACCTTCCCTTTAAATCAGCTCTCAGGCTGCCTCATGATAAGCTGAGCAGCCTGAGCTTTGCTGGCTGCACTGAAAGATACTTTTCCACAGCAGGTGTCCCAGCCCAGGGGCTTTTTCCCCTCAAACCCCTTCATCACTACACTGTTTGAACTACAAGATGTCTCAGTCTTCCCAGCCAGCATATCTTCAGGTGCTCCCCAGAAGTAATGGCCAGGGTCAACAGAAAGTTGTCCCTTACAGCAAGGGGTGCAAACCAGCCCCCAAAGCTACATTAATCTCAGCCTCCAAGCCAGCAGCAGACCTTGTCTGAAGCACTAGGGACCACGCTTCCCTCCGTGGTTTTGGAAACCAGCATCAACCCTCACAGAAATGTGAGCAACAGCCATAGAACAGCAGTGGCCAGCATCAGGCGTTGCAAGACCCTGGGTCTGGAAGGAGCAGTGCAAGGGGATCGGTTGAATTTCCCATGTCAGTGTAAGCAAGAACAGAGCTGTGTGCAACCTTCACCGTGTCCATTCCAGAGACATGAGGACAGGCTGCTCAGAAACACTCCTGCTCTCTTGTCTCTATTGCCTGCTCTGCTCTCCCCATCCTCACATGGTGCTGGCAGTCAGCTGCGCAGCACCCACTCGTCTACAGAGGGTCTGCCCTGCTCAGCCCCCCACAGCAAGCTCACACAAACCAAAGAACAACACTAAAAAGACAGCAAAAGATTAAGGCAGGACTGCACGCCCACCACACAGTGTATTTCTAGAGCTCACACACAGCGTGGGTGGTGAGCTAAGGTTTGTGCAGTCACACCACTCACCCCTGCCCAGCTTCCAGGGACATGGCAGGAGCTGGGGCACACATTGCCAGCATCTGCCCTGGCCACTTTTGCCCAGCTCCTGCAGCCCCTGCTCAGCAGCTCACACACAGTCCCACAGGAAGGGTGAACTGATTGATTTAAAAGAATTACAAGGGCTCTGTGGAAATGATTTGTTACCAATTAAGGCGGAAGTCAATTAAGGCAATTGGTACAGGTTAAAGAAAAGATGGCCTAAGAAATTCTTAATTGACAGGGGAAAAAAAAAATACAAAGAATAGCCTTTCAGAAGCACTGCATTAACCAGAGACCGAGGATGCTATGAGGTTTCATGAGTTCATAGCACTTATGATCAAGAGGAACACAGAACTCCAGAGGCTTGCTGTCCAGATGAATGGCTCCGAGAAGGATATTGCCTATCATCACTTGACTCTCGACTGCTTTAATTGTCCTCTATTTCCATTTTCTCCTATTCATTGTGTCAGCTTTATCTGGACCCTGACACTCACGCACAAGCGACATATAACTGCACACAACCTTCCACATCCACCCATCCAAACAAACAACATCCGTCATTACATTTCCAGACACACATTTATATCCAGCTCAGGAAACCCCTAGGCTAAAAATATTTGGATGCTGGAAATATTCTTGGACATCAATCACCTCTTCTCGCCCAGGTCCTGCTCTGCCCAGCACTGGCTGCTGCTCCCACTGATCCTCCCTTGGGGAGGAGCATCAGCCCATGCTACCCAGACCAAGAGCCCTTCAGAGGAGCCAGAAGCTGCAGAGGCAGCAAGCAATGCCAAGGAACAAGGGATGATGGCCAACAAGTCAAAAAAAGCAAAGACAGAAAGGTGGAGATAGTGCTGAGGAGAGACATCCTGACCACTCCCAAAAGAGCTGTGAGGAAGGGCTGGAGAGCTCACAGGTGCTCCCAGCAATAGTGGGACCAGGGCACCATGGATGCTCCCAGGATCAGACCTCTCTGGAGCTGGGGACAGCAGCATGGCCACAGGGAAGAGAGCAAAGTGGTCCCACATGCCAGCAGAACAACCTTTCAAAGGTATCACCCTGTGCTGCTGGATGAGTTCTTGGTCCAGGGGTAGAGGGTGGCAATGCTGTGCATGAGTGACCAGGAGCACCTCTGCCACCAGTGCCCGCGGGCTGCAGAGCCATACCACCCACCCCTCCAGGAAAAAGCTGCCCTTGTCCCACCAACACGATGCCAGGCTTTGGAGACCAGCAGAAGCATTTATACCATACCAACTGCTGTGTGAGTGGGTGGTTGCACCGTAACCTCCCCTATGGTCTCTACAAACCATCTGCTGAACACCTATGATCACCTCTGGCCTCCACCTCCTACTCCGAGGAGCTCTGCTTCCGCAAGTGCCAGCACACACATCCATTACAGGATCCTGTGGTCCTTTGCAGGAATAACTCTGATGTGCTGCAGGCTTCAGATGGGGCTAAATCACTTGCCTAGTATGAAGGATGCCTTCCTTGGTGACATTTTTAACACTGTTTTTAAGCAGCATATTGCCCAGCTGGAAATGAGAATCCATCAGGCAATAGCATATATCGTAGGTCCTGGTCAGTAAGTGGAAAGAATTGGGGTTTATGGCTCAATAAATCATAGAACTTTCAATTAGATGAGTAGCTTAATTACTCTGCTGGATTTAGCATCCTACCTCTTTTGTAAGATCGTATTCTTTTAATGGCAACACAGCAGTTACACAAGAGCCTGACAAATTATATTTCATTCCCTTCTATTCAGCATCCAAACTAAAGCAGATGGGACACTACATCTTAAATTCATGAAATTACTCTGAACATGCAGCTTCCTTTGACTTTCTGTAGATTATTCAAAATAAATTACATCCCACAAACCCCTCTTCCACTGCTGTGCTGGTTTTAGTCAGGAAAGAGTTAACTTTCTCCACAGTGGCTGGTATGAAGCTGTTTCTGGATTTACCCTGAGAAAAGTACTGATAAGGCATCTTTTTAGCTGGTGCTGGGGAGTGCTCGCACCAAATTCGAGGTCTCTCAGCTTCTGACACTGCAGCTGCGTTCCCAGCTTCCTCACTGCCAGCTTGGGGGGACACAGTTCAGACAGCCGACCCGAACTGACAGAAGCGGGTTTCGTTCCAGAGCACGTCATGCTCGGTACTTCAGGGGGGAGTGGGCTCAGGAGCCATTGCACTCTGTCACTGGCTCTTGTGTGAACTCTTTTGCTCCTTAACTCCTTTGTCAGCTGCTTCGCTAACTCCTGTGCCGGCTCGTTCGTTCGTGATTTGGTGGGTCGGTTAGTTCTCCCGGTCGTGCTGTCACCGACAAGGCTCGCTCGGACCCTGCTGCCATCGCTCTCCAGCTCCCACTGCTCGGGACCTGGCGGGGCATCGGCCAGCAGGTGGTGAGCAACCGCATCATATGTTTTATTTTCTATTATTTTAATTCCTTATAAGTAGCAGTATTGTTATAGATTCATTTATATATAGATGTATTATTTATATTCAATTACTAAATAGTTCTTATCCCAATTTTATGAGCTTTCTTGTCTTTTTCCTCCAATTCTCCCCCTCTGCTGGAGGAAGGTGGAGGGGAGGTGTGAGAGCAGCTTTGTGGTATTTTGCTGGCCAGAATTAAACTACAACAACTGGGCAGAAGATTTGCATCACTTTTGTGATTCTCTCCAAAGAGAAATGTATGCTGAATAAAAGTGACCTACGCACACGTTCACCAACAGGCATTGGCATGGTTTGGTGGGACCGGACTTCTGATGCCAAGACTCCTGGTCACAACAGCCAGAGACTGGCCTCTGGATGATTCAAGGACACCATGCACATGTCCCTGCCATCTCCCTTCAAAACCCAGATAACTCAAGGCAGGCTAACAGGGCATGCTGTGGGTGAACTAAATAGGAAGGCTGTAAGAGATCATCCAGCTTCACCAACTACTGCCACCTGAAGCACGTCTGCTTGCAAGGAGTAGTTCAGGGTATTTCCAGACTCAGTGTCAATGACATCATCCAAAATACAGCTCTATGACATGGTGAGAGACAGCTAGCTTCTTAAACTTATCTGAAAGTCAGATGCAGATGTTAAAGCGTCGCCAAGTCCCTGTTGACCATCCAATACGGGTGGCACACAAGATGCACTGGGAGCTAGTAGGCTCAGATGAAGACACTCCTGATGCTGTGGCTCTGAAGAAAGATGGTTCTGGTTCTCGCCTCCCAGAAAGGGGCCGAAGCTGCTGGCACCAGCACTGGGGTCACAGTGGAGCACACAGTCATGGCCCTGGAGAGCATGGTCACAGCCCTGCAGCACACCAGCCTGAGCAGCCTGCAGGCTGGCAGTGCCTCCAAAGGCAGGTTTTCCTGAGAAGACATCCAGGTTGGGTCTGTGCTTGGCTTTGCATGTGGTTTAGGAACACAAATGAGAGTAGACGAGGGAACAGAGTGAAAGATGAACTGCATGAGAGACTGCAGTGATTGCAGACAGCCCAGAGCCTGAGGCTAGGGCAAAGCTGAAGGCACTCCAGATAGCGAGGAACTGGTCTGATTTCACTTATTTACCACACCCCTCAATGCATGAAAACAAAGCTCTTGAAATAAGAAAACTAGTATCCAGTCAGGAAGAGAAAGCATTCCCAGCAGAAATCAATTTTTTCCCCATTAGGAAGTATTTCTGTAGACCACAACTGAATGTACCAAAACCAGCCAGGATGTCCCCTGTCACCTTGAGTCCCTTACAGTGCCCCTTGGGCTGCCAGGGACTCACTGCAGTGAGTGTCCATCCCTCTGTCCATCGGCCATGGGACGGCAAAGGTGATAACCATGGAGGCTCAGCAATGCAAGGGCAGCAACTGATGGGTCATCCCCAGCACCCAGAGCCACACAGGTCTGAGAACAGCATCTGCCACTCCTCACTGTCTGCAGCAAAACACTGTGGTTCAGCTTCTAATCAACCCAAGCTTGCACTGTATGAACCCTCCGTAGGTTCACAATACAAGGTGCTCATTCTGAGCACGTTCCCCTGTGTTATATAAAGGTTATAGCTCAGATCAGCCTGGAAGCATGTCTTTCCTGAGCAAGTCAGGGCTGGCAGAAAGCTCTGCTGTGCCATATGCTGTGTGCTGGCATTCCCCCACCACTGCCTGTGGGGCAGAATGGGCGAGGGGACAGGACACCCATGGCAGAAGGCATCCATGGCCTTTGCAGAGCAGCCTCCTGCTTGCAGGGTCTCAGGGCTCCTTCCCTCTCTGGAGTAGCATGAGCTCAGCCCTGCACTAGTCTGAGCAGTCTCCCCACTGCATCCAGGCTGCAGCCCTGGGACCAGAGACATGGCCATGAACACCCAGCCAGAGCCCCCCAGGGAGGATGGTGCACGTAGTCACAGCTCCTGTGCCTCATCCCGAGCACCCCTCTCGGCAGGATGGCTGGCAGCATCCATGCAGCATCTCCCGGGCAAAGAGCTGAAGCAGCACTCTCATGCAGCCCTTGGCATGAAGGGTCAAGTCACACTCAATCGCTGCTGCACAGCTGCAAACTCTTTGCCTAGGAACCCATAATAAAGTAACACTAAGAAGTTGTAATTGCTTCCTGGATTTTAAGTGTGGCTGTAGAGATACAATACACACACATTTTAAATACCTGAAACCTCCCGCTAGCAGTTTCTGGTTTAACTGGCCCACCTCTTTCCAGTTAGGAACCAGTGCAGCACCGGATGCCTGTGCTCAATAAAGATTAAAAGCTTTTCATGTCTTCCAGGGGGTGAGCATCTCCCTAGAAGTCCTGGGACTCCCTAAAGGTCCCTAGACTGCCATGTCTCAGGGCCAGTTACTGTGGTAGGTAATAATTTCCTGCTGTTATCCAGCATTCTTTGCATGGGATCAGGACACTTTACAAGGCATAAGTGGAGACTTTGGAGATCTTGGAGAGATCAAACCTCACGTAACTTTAGCAGCCTTCCAAAAAGAAGGGGAAAAAAAAATCTCTGCAAAGCATTAGCAGAGCACCAAAGATCAATGACATCCCCACGTCCGAGGAAAGGAGAGCTATGCTTCTGTCAAGGAATTTGCACATTTATAAATCGCAGCAGCTAAGGGCCCTGAGGAGGGGAGGTACATGCTGACATGCACAGCTCCCAGCAGCCCTCAAAGACGAGTATGTGTTTGGCTGAGGTGGTGTTTGCCAGCACACAAACTAAGAATTTACATCCACAAATATTGCTAAAGAGCTGGAAATAAACAAACACAGCTTTTGACACAAAATAGAGTAGACACTTCTCACCCAGACCGAGTGCTAAAGGCCTGACAGGCAGCAAGCAGCAGCAGGACCCACCAGCAAAACCAGCCTAGCCCCAGATCCGCAGGCTGAGCATACCAAGGCGAGAGAGAGCTTCAGGAGGAAGTCAGCAAGGTGTTTGGGGAAGAGACAGACAGTTGTAAATTTTCCAAAAGGAACGTCCTGCTCAGCTCCTCAGAGCCATAAAATTTTACTGGGGGAAGCTCCTGGCTGCTAGCAGAGCGTCCCCGGGTTAGGGCTGCAGAGCACACCCTGGGCACAGGCAAGCCTTGCCCCATCCTACCATCCCTGCCCTGTGCAGCATCCTACCCCTCTCCTCAGAGGCCCCTGCCCCACGGCATTCCCTGCACACCGCTGCCCTGTTACAGCACAGGCTAATTTAGCTGCTGATCAGTGCCAGGGACACATCGCTGGTACAAACAAGGCTGCAAGGCCCCACTTGACTTTACATGCCCTGCTCTGGGGTGCTGGAACATGCAGAGCTCCGAGGGCTGGGCACGTGGCAAAGCAAACAGCAAGGATGATCTCCAGGAGACCAGCAAGGAGTGCCTCTGCCAGCACCCTGCATGCACAAAGAGCACCCAAACCAGGATAAAAATCAAGCAATAGTGAGCTGGAGGGATTTAAATCAGCCTGATAATGCTGGCAGGTGGGTGCACTGTGCCTAGAGGAGCTCAGACCTTGCATCTGGGCTTCTAGAACCACCTGAATGTCTTGACCTGTGGTTTTGACTCATCCCTCCACACCATCAGTCAAGAGGAGCAGCCCAGGAACATCTGTGGGGTTCAGCAGTCTCAGGGTCAGCTTTGGCAACTGATGCAAAATGCATCTTTACCTCATCTTCACTTCTGAAAAGTCTGGGTTTTAATTAAAAGCCAGCCCTTCCCATATACTAAACAGACTTCCTTATCCATTCAGTGTGACTTCTCTTCTCCCCTCACTTTTTTCCCATTGCACCTCGTGAGTTATAGATCTTCCACACTCATAAAAGATAATCACCCTTCATGGGTGAAGTAGCCTCTATTTATACCACAGCAGCAGAAGGATTGATAGACTGTGCAATTAAAACAGGAGCTGCAGCAGGAGGGCTGGGCATAATTCCTATTAAAGGGAAAATCCAGTATTCAGGTATTTTCATCCCTTGAGTATGAGCCCAAGAGTCAAAGATTTAATGCCAAAGATGCCCCTTCCCCAGCATCAGCATGGCAGGAGGTTAGCACCAGTCCCACATTCCCACTGGAGCCATGTCCCAGCTCTGCCAGTTCACTGGAAATGACCTCCTGCCGTTGAGCATCCCTGTGCCCACGCAGTTCCCTTGGCCAGCAGCATCCAGGGTTTTCTTGCAAACACCCTGTGCTCCCCATTGCTGCTTCCAGTGCCAAAACCTGAGTCTTTCTGCCTTGTTTCCCATGCTCATGGCCCCTGCCCAGATGGGGACATGTTTTGCACAGCACCGGTACACTTCACGTGCTGCAAACACGTGTGTGCACCACAGCCGCTCCAGGTGCTGCACCACGGTGCCCATCCAGGAGCTGCAGCACATCCCTGGGCTCCCACCCTGTGCCAACCAGACCACGGGGGTAGCCAACATCCCTGCCCGGCCAGGGCCTCCCCAGAAGCCCTGGCCCGTTCCCACAGAGTCCCAGCTCTCCAGGGGCTCTCCACAGCGTGCAGCTCCATGGGGGCATTATTTACCTTGTTAATTTCTGAGGGAGGCGTTTTAATTGCTTTAAATTACTGCTGGAAAAACTGGAGTGGTCAACAATCAATCAGGCTGATTTACCACCCCATGCCCACCCGCTGCGAGCCAGCAATCAGCTGCCGCCGCAAGATCTATTATTGATGAACTTTGTGGGGCTGCTAATTAGCTGCGAGCACACGTCCCCAGCATCACTGCGCTGGCATCGCTGCAGCGAGTGTCCCAGCAGTGTCCTGGCCACTGCCCAGGACAGGGGACACACAGAGCACGGGCAGAGGGGGTAATCAGCCCCATGGGCTGCTGCACAAGCCAGCACCAGCTCAGGCTCCCCAGCCAGGCTCCCGCAGGCAGCAAGCGCTGCCTGGTAAACAGAATTTATCAGTGCCATTATTAGATTACTTAAAAGGAATCATCTTCTGAATGGGGCTGTGAAGCAAGAAACTCCCTTTGTGGATTGTGCATTTATCTCCTATACCATTAAGTGGAACAGAATTAGCGTTACCACAAACGGCTTAATTACTGCTGGTGCAAGTTGGTCCCAGGGCCAAGGGTGGGGGGGTGCAGCTCCACGCTCAGGCCCTGCACCGTGTACTGACCGTGGGCTCAGGGAACAGAGCCGAGGGCTGATGGCTGCCCACAGGTCACTCAGCTCCACATCCACCCAGGGCTGAGTGAGATGCCTCCCGTGACCATGAGAGCATCTGGAGCATCCCTGGGGCCCACAGACAGTGGCAGCTCTGCCAGCATGTGCCCCCACAGCAGGGTTGAGAGAGATGCTGCCCAGCTGGCACATCTTTCCTGCCCTCCTGGAGTGGGAGGTACCCTCAGTACCCCCCAACCCACCCTCTAAAGGCAGCAAGAGGAACAAATCCCCTGATACAGGCCTGCATTGAAACAAAAGCAGCAAAGGAAGGGGGTGGCATTGCAATTCCATGGAGGATACCTTAGTTCCCATCCCCTGCCAAGAGCAGCAATGGGCGCTCACGTGCCAGTCATCCATCAGCCCACTGATCTCATCCTTGATTTTTGTGGACATCTTTGATTTTCCATCATAAATTCTCCTTGTTCCTCACTGGAGACTGACAGGGACTTTAAGTACAGAATGAAACAGAGAATATTAAAGTGGCTGCTGTTCTATTGTGCCTGTCAGCTGTTCCACTTTAAATGCTGTCCTTACTAATGATAACACCATAGCACTTTGAGACCCTCAGCTAAGACCTTCAAGGACATCGATTACATGCAGCTTTCCCTGGAAGACCCTTCCTTTTCCATAAGTTCCCCCCACTTTAAAGGGCGGGCAATGAAGGTGCTGCCTGTGCCATTCAAGGTCACTGCCCAAGCTGCTGCCAGGGCTGGGTGGGAGCACAGCAATCCCAGCATAGATGGCCTAAGCCCTCACTAAGTCCTCCAGCTGGACCACTGTTAGGTGGTCCCAACACCAGTGACACTCAACCACCACACTAGCCCAGCTCCCCACACATGCTACCACAAGGCAGATGGGGAAGGAGCTTTGATTTGGGTTACAGCAGGGCAGCTGCTGAGAGCTGAGCCACCAGGAGATATGTGACTGAGGCCAGGTAACTGCTCCTGGGCTGCAAGGAGGGTGAACGGTCATGCAGGGCCAGCCAGGGCTTCGCAGCACCGACCACACGCTCCCCAGCCTGCAGGATGGAGCAGCGCATCACTTCCACCCTGCCATGAGGACAAGCGCCTTATCCCAGAAGACACCTCATTGGATCAATCATGGCCCCAGGAGCCCCCTCAGCAGGGCCAGACTGAAGCAGCCCCCATCCTCACTGCCAAGGAGGGCAGGGACATCTTCCTTCCACACCAGGAGAAAGCTGCTTTATCATAGAATGGTTTGGGTTGAAAGGGACCTTAAAGATCATCCAGTTCCAACCCCCTGCCATGGGCAGGGACACCCTCTGCTAGACCCAATCGCATCCGCTTTATATCACCCTCTCCTTGTCGAAATCCCACCCAAGCGCTCCTGGCCGATGGCTCCCTCTTCCAGGGTGCTGCTCTGCCTCTTCTGCGGACATCCACACAGCGCCTGTGCCAGCCGCCTCTCCCTGGCAAACCCATCCACGATTTTTTATCTCCAGACGTAAAGCAGCAGTGCCCTGCAGCTCCTCTACTAACAGGTGATTAAAAGTGCATAAAGATTTACTCATTTCCCCTTCCTGGTATCAGTAAGCAACATGAAAAATAAATATTCCAAGGACTCAGATATTAAGCCTCCAGATTCAGAGGGAAATGACAACTGCAGGCTACGAGGCGGAGGTTTCCAGCCAGCTGCAGGAGGGGACTGTTGGCTAATTCTGCTTCACAACCACTCGCATCGTGCTGCTGTGGCAGCTTTGATGCCTTTTTCTCAGCAAAGGTGCTGGACTCACTGGCTGTCAGTGAGTCAGAGCCACTCCAAGCAGGGGAGGGTCCCCAGCACAGGTCTGACCTCCCCCCACAGATGACGTGGTCCATTAGGGCACAATCACCAGTGGATAGAGAACACTGCTCCTTCCAAGGACTGCACTGGACATGGAGAGGTGCCCTCCCAGGGGAGGGGGTCTGGGTACCTGGACCAAAAGGTTTCAGCCATGGCACCACGCTGGGATACACCCACAAACACGCTGTAGGTGGCTGCAGGCAGGCTGTTCTGGGTGAAATAGCTTTGGATGGGCAAGAACAGCTCCAGTCTATGCCTTTACAGGCAGGAGCATTGCTGATGTTCAGCTTGCAGAGCATTCCTGACCTGCCTCCAGCACCACTTATCTCCGCTGTGCATCTCGCTCCCTTCGGGGGCAGGAAACAGCCACCATCCCAGGGGATTTTGCTCACGCTGCATTCGCACCTGAAAGATCAGTTGTTTATCCAAAGCTGTGCAAACTTTGTAGGCCTGGAAACAGGGCTGAAACCCTTATGCAACAACCATCTGAGCCAGAAACAGCCCCGACACCGGCTGACACCATCGCTCCCAGCAGTCTAACTCTCACATGGTTTGGCCCAGAGCAAGGAGGGTGTAAGAACTGAAATGCAGCCAGGAGCGGGTCCATATGCTGAGCATCCCTGTGCCTCCAGAAAGGCACAGCCTTCTGACTGATGCTGAGATAGCACTTCTATGTTCCCAGCACACATGCCTGCACAGCCAGAGGACTCCTCAGAGCCTGGAGAAGGGGAATCCCACACTGAATGGCACCTCCAGCTCATGCCCAGGCCTCATGCTGTGGGACCTCCCTGTGCAGAGCTGCCCCCTTCACCACTCTACCAAGGACAATAGCAAGAGCCCCAGGTTTGAGCTCTCTCTAAATCCCTGCGTCCTCTGTTGCACCACGACTTACTGCATCAGTTCTTCTGAACAGAGCACGACACAATCACTGCGTTTGGTCTGTGTGCCACATGCCAGGAGGAAGCCACGACCACCTACTCCCCACTGCTGCCAGTCCATTTCCAGCATCAGAAAAATGCTGGTTTACAGTCAGACACACCAACATCACCCAGAGACACAACAGCTCCACTTCCCTGGTCCCCTTAGCACTCCAACCAGGCAGCAGGATACATCCCCACAGCACAGGGCCCCCTGAACTCCCACAGCACACAGGCAGGGACCTGGGGGGGAGCAAAGCCCCCAGTGCAGCCCCTTTCACAGAAACCAGCACAGCCAGGGCACAGCACTCCATTCACATCAGAGTCCAGCTGTCCACCAGCAACACCAGTGATACAAGCAACAACAGCACTAACCCCGAGCAGTTGAACATCACCACTGTATTAACCTCCAGGAAAATTACAGTTTGATTTGACTACTGGTTTTTAAATCAGCACAAACTCACTTCTTACCTGTTCCCTCCTTATCGCTGCCACCTGTCCCAGCACTGCAGCAGAGTAGCCCCCAGCACCTCCAGCTCCCTGGGATTTGCCTTTTCCCCTTCCCTGGCTCCTGCTTTATAAAAACACACCCCTGAAAGCAACACTGCACCATTTAGCACATTAGGGCTTCCTACTCCAGTAAGAACCCATTGGTTCCAGGGCACAGCTGCTGCCAATTACCACTACTTAACTGGCACATTAAACACATAGTAAGGAATTAGGAGTTTCGGTCTGCTCTCTACTTAACAATAACAAAGTCACTTGACCTTTTTTCAGCCACCACAATGGCTGTGTAAGTGACTGTTTGACAAATGCGCTTTGTAATGGTCTCTGTTCTTTCTCATGCGACTGGTGGAACAGTTAATATCTTGAGTCACAGCATTAAGACGAGTGCTCGTGATTAATTTAAGATGTCAATTAATCACCCCAAATGGACTGGTTTGTCATCACTTCCTAATGGGAAGATGTTGATTTGTCCCACGGAATTTGTAATAGGAACCAAGGCTGAAGCCCCTGCTCGAGCGGCTGGAGAGCAGCCTGGCCACGTCCAGCCTGGCCGGGAGCTGCTGCTGCACAAGCGCCAGTGAGAAATAAAGGAAGGAAATCCACACTTCCACACACAAGTGTTCGGGTTTGTTCCCATTTTAAAAATCACACCACTCCTGCGAAGAGCTCTCATGTATTTTTTCCCAAGTGCCAGGAATGCTTTTGACTTTAGACACCTTCCCCGAGCGATCCGAGGCACGTTGCCCACAGGGCAGTGCCAGGGCTGGCGGTGGGGACACCTGCGCTCGCTCGGTGGGCTGACACAGTGCCCCAGCTGATAAGGCAGCATCAGGCAATGCCAGCCACACACCTCCCGCCCTTCTTTCTGCACCCAGAGCACGCCGACGTAGCTCGACACAAGGGGAAAGGGAGCAGGAGGATGAACATGGGGGAGCGGGTTGGTGCTGAGCTGGAGGCCGGTGGCCACGGGGACTTTGGGGCAGCCCCAGCCTTCTCCTCACTTGGATCCTTCCAAGATGGAGCTGAGCATCACCACCTGTCCACCTTGCCCTCCTCCGTTCCCTTTCCTGCCCTTTTCCAGTCACTGTGCTGTTACCATCGGAGTGCAAAATCAAGTGCGTTTCCAGCCATCCCTTGTAGAACAGCCCAGGTTCTCTTTGCTGGAAGCTGTAGCTGAAGGGAGAGGTCCTTTCTGATGTCCTATTCCCAAACACAGATGGATTGGTTCAGGTGGGGTTTTCAGAAGTGCCCCAGGCCCATCAATATAAACGAGACTTGCGCTTCTAGATCACACACTTGGAAATCCTGCCTGAATTCCTTGCCTGGCACACGTTCTCATTAGGAGAGTCCCACACAGCAGCTCATGCTGCAGCCACCCAAGTTCACAGGACAGCAGGTGGGATTCCAAGGAAAGAAGGCATACCCTGTGCTTGACACTGCATATGGTACCGGGTCAGCGTTCACCCTGAGCCAAAGGAATTCAGATGTGCAATGCTGGGGTAATTCTCGTAGTCACATTTTCTTACCCATGTATAAGCATCTCCTGTTTAAGGTGTCCAGTGCATACTGCACTCTAATTTTATATTGTAATGTTTGGAGACCAAAACTCCAGGTCCAGTCTTTTGTAACCCTTACATGTTCCTTCTCAGTAGCATAGACAGCAAGGACTGGAAAAATCTTGGATTTTAGCTGGGCAAACAAGACGTTGACAATTTCAAATCTGTCCTTGGTTTCCTTTTATAGAAACAAGACATGTGCAGCGATGATTCAGAAATGTAGCTCAAAAGATTGCCAGTGCTGCTTTGTACCGGTTCCTCTGAGCTAAGCAGCGATCCCTGGCAGACCCCTCCTCTCTCGGAGCTGCCTGCCGGGGGGTCCGCAGACGAGGAGCAGCTCTGGGTCTCGGCTCTCGTCCTGCGCGATGCGGCCGGCAGCCCCATTTCTGGAGGGCCGACAGAAGCCTGGCCGTCACCGAGAGCGTTGCAGTGCTCTGCACTGATGGTCAAAACATGTCAGACGAGCTGACACTTGGTGTGGCTGTTGTGGACAGGCGCTGCCGAGCCCTGCAGTTTTGTTCCAATTCTTAAAAATACGTTGTTTGCTATGTCTGCACCGGTTGTTGAGCCAAATGCCGCTGTGGCCAGCACACACTGCCTCCAGAGAGTCCATCCATGACTTTAGATTTGTGTAAGAGCATCCTCCACCGGGAAAGCAAATGCCCAAAACACCTCTGCATCAGCCCTCGCACTAGGAAGAAGCTCCAAGTTTCCCTGTGCTCTGAATTAGATGAGGAGGCTTTGTTTGCAAAAAAACCTCATGTGCAACAGCGTGGCAAACGTGGTGTAAAGGAACTGAATCTTTCTGGATTTAAGTGGAGAAGTTCGTACTTGTTTTCCATCTCTTTCCTTTCTACAGTGTGGTGTTGAGGATGCAAAACCAGACCTGTGCTCTGCCCCACGCAGCCTGTCTGACCGTGGCAGATGAGGCGTCTCCATGACCCTCTGGCTGCCCACAAAAGCAGGAGAGACCTGTGTGTGTGCCAGAGCGAAGGCTTATGCCTGCGCATGAGCACGTGCAGCCACTTGCTCGTGGCCAGGATGGAGGGCAGAGCTGCCACACCACAGCACCGTGCTATGGCCCTGCGCTACGGCACGGCGCCACGACAGCCCTTCCTGGCCCACTCCCCATCGGCGGGCGGCTGGCAGCAGGGCTGTGGTGCGGATGTTCGCGGGAAGCCAGCTGCAGAGTCCTGCACCCAAAACGGGTGGGAAACATTCCACTCCATCACCCTCACCGAGGGGGCTTGCATAAATGACTTCATGAAGAGGGATGGTGATGATGGTGGTCACGCTCCTCAGCCTGGGCAGCGGCACAGGGAGCTGCGCTTCCTCTTCCTCCCAGCACTATGATCTCGATGCCAGGTCCCAGCCGTGGAAGTCGCTGCTCAGTCAGTGCAGGTCCGAGGGCTGGATGCGGCACTGCACAGCCCTGGCCACAGCGGAGACAGCAGATCCCTTAGGAAAGCTGCAACCAAGGCTCAAGCTGGGCTTTTATCTTTGCCTTTCATAACTGACTCTGCTTTAAGCTCTGGGAGCTGTGAGTTTCTTTAACCAGCACGAAAAGCCCTTTTTATGCGTATTACCAGCTGTAGGAGCGTCTGCTGTTTGAGTGTTGACGTGGATGGATGTGTTCACAAAGGCAAACTTTCACCCACGGCTAGTCCTTAATACAACACAAACCTGTCTGCTGGGCCTGCTGATGGGCTGTAACACGTAAGGAGTGCTTTCCACACACAACTGCTCGACAAGTTTACCAAAAGGAGGGAAATGGCACCGTTCCGATGGAAAAGGAAGCATGGGCCAAGCGCTGCAGTTTCCTTTCTGCTGCAGGAACTGGACTCGGGAGCCTCCAGCCAGCAGCGTGTTTGTAGGTACCTCCAGAATCAGCTCCTTGTCTACCATCCCCTGCACACTGCGAGGATGTGGAGTAAAACAAGTGTTATCGCAGTGGTGGGGCTTAATGAGCTCAGTGTGCTGGGAAGGCAGCGCACACAAGCCCCCGCCCATGCCGCTGTGCCCCCCGACTCCTCTGGCTCCAGCTTTAACCTTTATTGATGATACTGCAGGAAGGAGCGCTGCCACCGAGGCAAAGAAAAACCCAGGGCTGTTTTACAGCCCCAGCGTTTAGATGTTCGTGAAACAACTAAACCAAAATGCCAACTTCTCGCAGGTATAAAAAAAAAAATAGACTTTTCAACAGATCTGCTCCGCGAGACTGCCCATGACCAGCCTCCGCAGTCACTGACGTTGCCCGAGACCAAACTGCTGGGGAAGCAACCCTCCTCTCCCCGATCACAGCGGGCACAGAGACTCAAGAGACAGCTAACGCCTGCGAACACCCTGACTTACTCCAAGGGGCTATTTCCTTGGCTGCACTTTTCCAGGATGTTTCTGGGTCACTTGCTACCGTATGAGGCATTACCTGGACTCGTGTGAGCTGTGTCACCCCTAATCAGTCTCACGCTGTGGCAATAAATAGAGTCCAAGCGGAGACAGAATTTTTTTCCACCCTGGAGTCTGCCAGGGAAAGGGCTGCTGGAGCCAGAGATAAAGCATCACCTGCCTCTGGCTCCCGTGCAGCTCCCAGCAACGCGTAAAACTGCCGGCTCTAAGTTCACAACGCATATTAATCACGTAACAAAGAAATCACTTGGGATGATAGAAAGTAAAAGCAAGGATGGAAAGAATAAACTGGAAGTGGGGCACAGATGAAAAAGCCCACAGAAGGTGTAACAGAGTCGTATGATCAAGCTCTACAACACTGCCTCAACCTCTAGTACCGCCAGCCATCAAAACAGCTGCATCTTTCCTTTTCACGTGTTTTTTCATCCTGCAGACACACATGGGGGCTGGCTGGCACGTGAGCCTGCAGCCCTCCGGCAGCACAGCCCCCCCCGGCTCGGGTTGGCTCTGCTGGCCCCGCAGCTTGCCGTAGGGGCGTTCGGCAAGCTCCGGCTCTGAGTACAAGCGTGCTCCAGAGTGATCCTCCAGCTCGCTCCTCACGCTGCTGCTGGCACCACTGCACGGGCAGCCAGCCGCAGGTCTGGCTCCCCCAGACGTCGCTGCTCCGGCATGGCTCTAACAGGACTTCTTCGTCCTCACGTTGACACGTGCAGCATCTGCTCTTGTTTAGCATCTTGGTAATGAGCCATGTTTCTCCCTGCGCAGCCAGGTACCCCCCCAAGGAGCAGGAGCAGAACCTGGCTCATTGCACGCCCAGGGGCCCGTGAAATCCCGCCCTCTCCTCAAACCCTGTGAACCGTGCTCCCCTTCCCGGAGCTGCGGGAAACGTGCTCTGTTCCTGCAAGTTCCCATGAAATCACAAAAATGTTGGGGGCCTGGAGGGAGGAAGGACTGCCGTTCCCGTCCATTCACTGACTCCCATGGAGGAGGTTTTAAAACAACTGTCCCTCTGTCCATGTGTGATTCACTGCAGGGGATGGTCCTGCTCAACGGGCTGCGCAGGGCTGCCAGCGCTCGCCCTGGGGAGGTGGCTGCGCTGGGCGACCCACGGTAAGTGTTCGGAGCCTGCTTCTAATGGGGTGACCCGTAGAACGTCAGATGTACTCCCCCACACACATGAGATGAGCCCCAGATCAGACAGGAGCAGGCACAACGTGGCACCCAGGTTGCTGGGATTTCTCCACGGCTTTTGCTGGCCAAAGCTCCATGTCAAAAATGTCAAATCTGGAAGTTTAACCCATAACAAACCCATGAAATCTCAGCTGTATTTCCATGAAAACACCCAGCCCCTTTTCTAGATATGCTGCAGCTCACGCTGCGGGATGCCGGTGCCTTGGTGCCAAGCGCCAGCATCTCCAGTGGAGTCGCAGAATTGTAGCAACTGGTGCCAATGGGGAAACTGTTTTTACTGGGCAATCAGGTCCCGGGGGGAGTACAGGCAGCACAGCCCTTCCTGCCACTCAGGAGCCTTCCCAAAGGCCTTCTCCAACCATCACACACACGCGCATGTTGGTCTCTGTCCTTGTAATTCACAAAGGTGAACCATGAGGTGGAAAACACTCTCCAGCCACAGATCCCTATGGCAAACCCACTGCAGGAGACGGGCAGAGACTCTCCACCAGGGTGATGCCACTCTGCAGATCATCCCCTCGCCCTGACAAGGAGGGATTTTGGCATGAAATGACAGGGTGTGAGACCACCACAGACGGCCATATAAATTAGGGAACAAACCCTCCAATAATTAATTTTCTTCCTTTAAAATCACTCTTGAGATTGATTAAGCAAAAGGAAAAGTTGTATTAACAAAAGAAAATATTCACCTGTTCATTGTATCTCAAACCCCTTAAAATAAAAGTAATTGCATGTAATGAGCATCTGGAGAACGCCCGGAGAGCGGTGGTACCGGGTGGGACAGCAGACGAGATTGAGGTGAGATAAGCAGTAGCCTTTGAAGAATTCTTGCTTTATTCAGACATTGGAGAGGCCGCTCGGTTTGCTGTTCCCAGCCTTGGGAAGGTCCCTTCCAACCCAAACGGTTCTGTGATTCTATGACTCTATGAAAGTCAGTTACAGCCCAAGTCGGGCTAGGGCGGGCAGCCAGGCCGTCTGCAGGACTCTCTTTTGTGGCCGGAGGCCCCAGGACACAAAGCCGAGGAGCGGTAACCCCAAAGATAATTTCCTTATTCTGATCGGGGATCAATTGACCACTTGCTCCTGTTTGTTCCCCCCTGGGACCTTCGGCCTCCAGCTCTGAATGCAAAGCAGTCACTCCTTATTTCCAAATGCAAATGAGGGTTGTGAAAGCCCTTGCTTTGAAACCAGTATTATTCCCCGGGGTCCCGACCCTCCCCACCACGTCCCTCACCCCAGCCTCTATCTCTGACTCCGCGCTCTGCCTTCCCAGGGTAACAAAGGTTACTGGGAAATAAAAGCAGAGCGATTACCATCTGGGAATCATCAAGCAGGAGCCCAGAGGAGAAGGACCAGGCTGCAGAGACCGGGCTGACCTGCCTGCCCCCCGCCTGCGTGTGCCTCAGCCCAGCCAAACCCCAACAGCCTGGCAGGGGCTGCAGGGCCCCAGTGGCACCCACGGCAGGAGGGGCACCAAGCCGAGCCACAAAGACTGCAGAGCACAGGCATGACACCCTCCATCTCAATGGGGCTGGAGGGATGTGTGTCCATCCATTGCCTCCTTGCACCCCGGTGCAGTGGACCTGCATATGGCGATGGACCAGAAAATGCCCGGCAGCTCCATGGTGTCCTGTCCACATCACACGATCCACTGCCATCACCATCCACTGCAGCCGGGCTGCCCTGCTCGGGTCGCACACCTCGCTGGCCCCAGCGTTGGGGGTCCCCTGGTCCTGGCAGGGATGGGGTGTGGATCCCCTGGGCCTGGTGGAGATGTGGGTCCCCTGATCCTGGTGCGGACGGGGCTGGGAATGGCGGGGATGAGGACATGGATGGGGGTGGGCAAAGGGACAGGGGTCGGATGGGGACCTCCTGCAGCTCCACCCTTCCCGTGTCCCCTGGCAGGCGGCCGTGCCCCTGAATGGGGCGGCTGCTCCTCCCGCTCATCAATCAATTCCTGCTCTGTCCACTTCAGAGCCTGGAAATAAAACCTCCCCGTAAATCTCCACCACAGCCGCTCTGTTTTGGTGGCGGAGGGCCCCGCATTCCTGAGTTTCAGGCCGCAGCCACGTCTTCAAGAGCGGAGCCACAAGAGCTTTCTGATGGTTAATTGCTGGCACACTCTCACTGAAAACATGAAACACCCCCTGACAAGCCGTGTGATTTATTACTGCCCACTGCAAAATGGAACAAAATCAATTGGCTATTACCTCACTTAGCGAAGGCTTGTCACCGCCTGGGAGCAGGGTGTTAAAAATAAAAGCCAGGCACAGCCCCGGCAGCAAGTCCCCACGCTGGGGCCGCTCCACCTGCTCCGCGGCAGATAACACCGGTGCCGCGCCGGAGCCGGGCTCTGCTTTTCCTAATCGTTGCCACGCTGGTGCAACACCAGCTCATTCCTGCTTTGCAGTTATTAATTACACAGATGTCATCGCGAGCGCCGCGTACAGTAAATTTCAGAAGAGATGCAGAGCAACGACAGAATATTTATGACAGAAACGTATCCCATAATTAATCAAATTCACGCGACCCTTCCCTGCCCAGGCAGAGTGGACCGGGGAAGCCAGCCCACGCCGGCTGTGGCACCGGCGTCAGCGTGGCAGGGGCAGGTTGCCTTTACTGGCAGGCAGAAAGCAGCCGGACCGAGCACCAGGGAAAGGGACCGTTCGCCTGCGTGTCTGCGTGCGACGGCTGTGGTTTTCCTTGGCTGTTGGCACGTCTCGGAGAAGACAACCTCGGTGTGTCCGGCGAAGGCAGCTGAACACCCACGCTGTGGCAATGCTGATGCAGCCTGCCTCCGCCTGGCATTTCCAAGGAAAACTGCTGGCTTCCAAACACGCAGGGAAACCCACACGTTGCCCTAGAAAACCTACCAGACAGAAAGGCACTCTAACAGAAATCCGCCTTTATTTCCCCACTGCCAGGTCTTTTCGTTGGCAGGAAAAGGGAGTGAGCCAGAAATCCAGCGCCGCAGAAGCAGCCAGGGTCGGGGAGCGCTCACTGCGGGGCTCGCAAGCCGGGGCCCGCTTTGATGGTCATTTAGTGCAGGGTCAGTGTCAGGGGCCGTGTCCTGGCACACGTGGGCACAGCCCATGGGGCGCTGGTGCAGCCCAGCTGCCGAGGAGCCAGCCCTAAGCGGCTGGGGAACATTTGAAGGATATTTCAGAAACCGAATGGTCGCCCTCTTCGCATTTCATCGCCTTCGTTTCATTCCCAAATCACTGAAAGGCTCTCCCAGTCATACAGGGAGATGCTCCTCCCATGAAGCTCCAAACTGTGCGAAGCATAAAGAGGCTGCATTATTTATAGACTCCGGATAGATATTTCACACGCGGTCCATCCCATTCCCAGCATTCCCTCCATTCACAGATCATTAAGTCGCACTTGCTGACATATAAGGCAATGCAAGTGGAGTGGTTAACTTTGAATATTGCCATCCAGCTCAGTGTTAAATGAGATTCAGGAAGTAATTGTCCAAAGAGAGGGGACAGCTTTTGCCCTGCCAAATAACGCTCAGCTCGGAGCATCCACGAAAGCGCCCAACAGCAACAGTGGGTGCCAGGCTGCATGACCCACGTGGTGTCCCGCACCTCCTGGTCACCACCGCAGGGACACAAAGGCCACCCAGGGCCCATAAACATCATTGTTCTAAGCCTGAAAGAGCTTTTCTCCCCGCTGTGCTCACCACTGCTCTTCCCTGGGGAACAAAATCCTCCAAGAACTTGGGAGCGGCACAGTGCAGAGCTGCCTGCCTCAAAAAGCCGTAAGGGGAAGAGCAGACCCCAACAGGGATTCACAGATTCACAGAGTGTTAGGAGTTGGAAGGGACCTCTAGAGATCACCTAGTCCAACCCCCTGCCAGAGCAGGATCACTCCAAGCAGATCACACAGGAACAAGTCCAGGTGGCTTTGGAAACTCTCCAGGGAAGGAGACTCCCCCCCCTCCCTCTGAGCAGCCTGTCCCAGCGCTCTGATGAAGCTCTGGGCTCTTGATGGAGCCCAGCAGGTAAAAGAGGGTGTCCCTGGTGTGAGCAGATGGCTGCGTTCAGGGGTGTGCGACACGGGGGTGCACCAGCACATCTCCGATGACCACTGAGGGTTTAGTGCCCTGGTGACTGCCCCAACCCGGGCACCTGGAGCAGACAGTGGCTGCTGGCCCTCAAACCCCGCTCCAGGCAGTCAGACACTCCCCACTGAGAGCTCCCGACTGCCACGTCCCTGCCTGCAGCCAGGGGAAGCCAGTGGGCGCGTGTGCCCATGCCTCGGGCAGTTTGGAGTAGCCAAGCGGAGACAATGGCAGGACATGACTGTGGCGACATCTGTGTCTGATCCAGGAAATGTTTTGGCATCAAAATAGAAGCAGCGGGTAGCTAAAAAGGAAAAAAAAATCAAGTGTGAACATGTAAAGAACTGGGATACGTTCAGAGACCACAGGAGAGCATTTTAGAAGAGGACAAGGCTGACATTTAGGTTCCCAGGTGGCCGGACACCCTGTTCCCTGGGCTCTGCCCCTGCCGGGAGCCAGTCAATACGTGAGTAGCTCGTGCCACCTCTCCTGGGGCTCGTCCCTTCGCCACCGTGCCTGCATCGCAGGCTCACACCTTTCAGCAGGCGCAATGGATTTGTGTCTCCCCTTCGGTCCCTGCTGCTGAGGGCTTGCCAAGGAGCGACACGGGGAGGTTCTGAGGTTGGCAGCAGGGCACCTGCATCCCCGTCCCGAGGGCGGGCAGCACTGCCACTGCGGCTGCCATCCACAGGGAGATTCCTCTAACTGAAGTCTGAGGACCAAACATCACCCCACAGACTCGGGTTTCCTCGACTGAGGCTGATGCTCCAGGTCAGGATGATCATCCAGGTTGTGCAAACCAGCCGGTCAGCACGGAGCATGAGGTTTTGCTGGCACACGTGAGGTTTGCAGCAGCTTCTGCTCCGAGGAGAGCTGCAGCTTATCCGGTTCCCAGCTAAAAGCCACCCGGCGCTGCAGCACTTCCATTTCAGTCCATAGCGCGGTGTGCTGCAGCGACGGGAACCGTGGGGCCAGTGGAAAATGGGGCTCTGAGCTCATGCATCTTATTTTAGCTCCCCATCCTCTCTGGAAGCTATCTCAGGCATGTTTTGGGAATACAGCAGGTATTTTTATGAGTGGGATTTGCAAGGGTATTTTCATCTTAGACTTGGAGACAGCTGGGCCTACAGCCAGGTTTAGGAAGCGAAGAGGCAAAGGCAAGAAACATAAAACTAGCGAGAGGTAGGCTTCCTACGGGGGCTTATATTTAGCAGAGAGCAGCAGGAGCACTTGAAAATGTCCTGCTGATACTCCCTGTGCCAGAGGGTCCCTCAGCCCGTTCACAGAGACCAACCTTGACCCGAGCCAGGAAAGGCAAGGGGAGCGTGTCCTGGCTGCTGGCACTCGTCCAGCCTGGCCCACCTGGCACCGCCAAGACCCCGGCTGCCCTTCGGATCATCTGACACCGGCGATGGCCTGGGTGCTGGGGGAGAGCTGCTGCTGGGAAGCGCTGAGCCACACTTGCTGCACGCTCCTGTGGATGCAGAAAACATGGGATGGGGGCACAGTCGGCAGGAACGGTGAGCTCCAGGCAGACTCTCCTCTGTGTCAGCATCTTGGACACGCTTCTGCCGAGCACTGAAGCATCACCGTGCTGTACACCGTGCGTGGGCTGTCGCACTGACATAGCCACACAGGTCCTGTGTGTCGTGTGCACTCACTGCACGCACCTGCCCTGGGCAGGGGACGCTCAGCACAGCACCGGGCAGAGAGTACAGTGAACAACCGACGGACAGCCAGCAGTGAAAAGCCTTCCGAGGGGCTTTCCAGGTGAACCCCGCACCCCGCAGCACCCTGGGTCTTCGCCCCCACGCCGCGGCAGAGCCACCAGACCAGGCACAGCGTTGGCCCGGGGGTGTTGCTGCATGCTCAGGGGGAGCAGAGCCGCCCCAGCCAGCCCCGAGCGACGGAGGAGCAGGTTCGGCTCCAAACTGGCCCTTCCAGCCCAGGCTCAGCATCAGAGCGTCGTGCAGAGCTTGACCCCAGGTCTGAACTAGCACACATTGTGCGGGTCCCCCGACCGGTGCGGGGTCCCCTGGGTGCCGAGGGGCAGCAGGGCTGCCAACCCAGCGGGGGACGACAGCTGACGGCCGAGCCGGAGGGGCCGGGGGCCGTGCAGCCGGGGAAAAGCACGACCTTGCCGTGACACGGGGAGCGCCGTGCCATGCAGTGACCAGGGAACATGAGCCGAGCAGCTGTGCAGCCCTTGGCCGGCGGCCGAGGGGCACGGGCTGCCAGCAGCCAGCGTGCAGAGCTGCTCCGAGACGCCTCGCAAAGACCCTCCATGGCAAGCGTGGCCAGCTCCCTTCAAAACCAAAATGCCTTCCTGGGAACAAAAAAAGAAAAGAAAGAGACAGCTTCAACCAAGAAATAGCCACAGGCAGGTTTTGTTTTTAAAGCATTTTTATTTTGTTCACTTCGAATTGAATTTTCATGTGATTTGTTTCACTGAAAATGGACACATTTTGAAATACCATGTGTTCCCTCCTCTCTGCCCAGAGGGGGGTTGGCTGCTGACCCAGAGCAGGGAGCCGGAGGGCTGTGCCTGCTGAGGGATGCGCCACGAGCTTGTCATTCTCCTACATGGCTCTGCACCTTTTCCAAAGTAAAGACACTCCTTGGGAAGGGGACCTCAGCCAAAACACCCCCCTGCTCCTGTGCCTGGTACTGAGCTTAGTGCACCCGGCAAAGAAGAGGGACAAGAAAACCAAGATTTTCTTCCACTTTTTTAAAAATTAAAACTAAATGTAATGCCATTCCCACATCCAATGACACCCATCACCCCAGGGGGGGCTCAGGCGAGCACTCGCTGCTCTCGCTGTGCCTTCCCACGAGCCTCCTGAACAACCAGCGCCCACGAGAGCCCCGGTGATGCCCAGCTCCGGGCCCTGCCAAGCCCCAGCTCCATCATCACGCTGGGAGAGGGACGCTATTCCCACATCATTCTCCCCACCGCCTCCTTCAGCCGGCTGCAAAGAGAAACACCCGCCTGCTGCACCGGTCATATGGCGAGCTGGGTCTGCCCCGCTGCCCCATGGCACGGAGGAGGCTTGGCCCCTCGAAGCCCCTGATGGTCCCCCATTTGGATGGGCACCCTCTGCACGTGAAACCGTGGCGGGCACAGCTGCACCCATCCGTGGTGCCATGGCACGCAGATCGACTGATTACATCTCGGTTGTCATGCCACTCAGCGAGAAGCGAAGCTAAATTAGAGCAACTAATTGCACCTCTCTTTGAAACAATCAGGATGACAAATCAGTGGTAATCTCTTCAGTTCTAGAGGGAAGCTATTGCAGCTCGCTTACAAGGATTAATCAGCTTTTCATCAGTGTTATTATACCAATGCTGCCTCAGGAGGAGCCCCGAGGCCACACTGGCTGGGCTCACACCATGGGGACACCAAGGCTTGTGGCGCATGGTGGAGAAGGCAAGCACCGCGAGGCTGCCCACGTTCCCAGCCCTCACCCCCACCAGCTGGGCTGCCAGCTCGCAGGCCATCGCACCCTCTGCTCAGTGCAGGACATCCCGCCTGGCAGGTGTCCGGATGCCACACCACACCGGGCAGGAGAGACTGGGGCCGGGCTCCAGGAGCTAACACAGCTCTGTGCTCAGCACAGGCGGCCCAGGCAAGATGGCCAACCTGCAGGGGACACGGGACACAAGGAATGGGATATCACGAGAGGAGCATCAAGGCCACCCTGCTGCTACTGAACCCATGTTGACCAACTCTGCCAGCTCAGCCAAGGGGCCACATTAGATTTAGATGACCTAACAGGAAGCCTAGAGGCTCAAGCCTTGAGTGCACCCCTATTCTGTGGCTCTCTGATACACAAAGCCATCTTAATTACTGCAGTGGCATGTTAGAGATCATGCAGGGAGAAATAACTGTAGGGTATCTCTCTCCTCTACATAACGAGTTGCTGGAGATACCCTGGTACACCCTCTCCAGAGTATGGGGAGGGTTTGCTCCACGTGTCCTGGCGTTAGCACCACCAGAACTGCTCTGAGTCCATCGTTTGGGGATGCTCCAGGGAAATCCCATGGACCCTGATGAGTTGGAGTTGTCAGCAAGCAGTGCTGGTGCCTTTCAACTCTTCACCGCCTGCAGTCAGCGGAAAAACAGTCGGCAACATCCCTCCTTGGCTGATGCTCAACATTCAAAGGACAGAGGCTGAAAGGGATGAAGGACCTAGGCTGGTTCTCCCAGGCTCACCCCAGCTACATGGCATGACTACACCCAAACAAGCCACTTTCTGCTTGACAAAAGCTAAAAGAGCAGCTCTACAGTCTCTCATGGGATCAGATTCATCCACTTCTGCACTTCATGGCAATCCCACATCACTTCGCATCCCACAGACATTAAGACCAATGGTGGCAGAGGGTTTTTACTGAAAATGCCTGAGACCTTGTGCCATGGTGGTGCCCCTTGGCCAAAGCCCAGGAGGGAAAGACTCCTGAGGGAAGACAAGCAAGTCATGATACAACTCCATAGACAGAACTAACCCACTTTCCTTTTGTGGACTCATTTTCTTACAGTCAGAGGCCTTCCCCTAGCCTACAAGGGTCCCTCCGCCCAGCCAAGCAGGAACTAAACACACAAGCATGAGCGTGGGGTGTGTGCGGAGGAGAGGGGAAGGTCACAGTGTTGGTGTGAAAGCCCCTGGAGACAAATTCTTGCTCTTTCATGCACTCAGTCCAACCGCCCTCGGAGCCCTGGATGACACGGCTGAAGCCCTGCACCGACTCTGCCCTGGAAAAACTTTGCAGAGGGCACGTGGCATTTTGGTCCCCTGTTTCAGCTTACACAAGCACAGGTCACCTCACTCCCTCCCCAGCGCAGCTCTGCTTTCTCTGGTGAAGGGCTGGGGAGAAGCCCCTGCCTGACCTTTCTCGGGAAGCTGCAAGGGAATGTACTTGCAGCACCTACACGCTGGACCTTGCCCAGGCAGGTATCTGCTGCACAGACCCCAGCCCACTACCCTGGAAGCTGATCTGGAGCCTCGGGAGACCCGTGCTCCTGCTGCCCCAGCTGCATCCCCTCTGTGGCCGAGGAGAAGGAAGGTCAGCATCTCCAGCCAGAGCCGAGTCCTACACTTCACACCCTCGCTCCTGAAAACACCTTTGGGAGGCAGTCTCTGTGAAAGCAGCTGGCTGGTGGCATTCATGCAATTAAATTAGCCCTCCCAAAGCAGTACCAGCCCCCAGCATACCCCTACAAACCTATATACACCCCACTGTGGTCTCTCCACCAGCGTGACCGTGGTGCACCTGCCTGTGAGCACAGGCTGGCCCAAACTCGTGTGTGTCCTGCCTCCCGCTGGGAGCCCACCAGATTACCGGGCGCTGGGCACAGTGCTCACTTAGGTGCAGGTCAGTGCTGCCGCCAGGGAGCCTGCCCAGTGCAGCAGCTCCGAGTGGGAAGCTGCCCAGCCATGCAGTGGAAGATGGTCCTTGGAGTCCAGGAGACAGTCGGCAACAAGGTCAGCACGGGGCTGCACACTGGCACCGTCCAAGCGGGCATCTGCGAGGCTCTGGGGTGAATCTCCACCTGCAAGGGATGGAGATGAGATGGGATTAGCAAAACTCCATGGTTATGGAAGCCCAGCTCCCAGCACATCCATCGGACTTCAGACCCAGTCCCTGCCCAGTCAGGAGAGAGGCTGACATTAAGGGGTCCTGCATCGGTGGCTGCTGCACCATCTTCCACGGGAACGATATCAGCGTGCAGCCCATTGCTAGGGGCCTGTGCAGGGCCTCCAGGATGTTCTGGGCTGCCAACGCGTGCATGCCAATGCACCAGCACCGAGAGCGGCACGGCACGGCTCTCCTGTCGCAATCCTGCGCACAACAGCTCCGTGCCAGCTCTGCTACGTTACAGCACTTGGACTGCTCCATAAAAATGCAATGATGCTCTTGAGTTACATAAAGATCCAACGCTTGAAAGAGACAGGGCTCTTGACGTTTCCCCACAGCAGGCTTTTTAGGGTACGTTATGAGTGCTAAAACCACGGATGGAAAATGCACGGGAAGGTGAAGCCAGGTGCCAGGGCCCTCCAAAAGGGTTAAAACTACCAAAAAACAGACAAGGAAATGGAAATCTGCAGTACATGCCCGCAACAAAAAGTACTCTAGGACATGCTTATATATTGTAAGCATACACTATATAGCATACATAATTATAATTTCACTTTCCCACTGGCATGTGTGTGGGCACACACCAAGTATAACACATACATAAAACACTAGAGGGATGTATTTAAGTCATCTTCATGTGCACATACAGAAAGCACCCAGGCAACAAATTTCTCCTAGTGAATTCAAAGCGCTGAACCAGGAGCTATCCTTAAAAACCAGACCTCTTTAACCCATCATCTCTCGCACCATAACAAGTACATCCAGAATCCTTTCTTTTTTTCTCCCCTCTGAATACCAAACTCTCTCCCTACCTGACTTATTAGAATTTGCCTTTCCGCTGCTGAGGCTTTGACGCACACAGTTTACCCTGTGGCACGTTAAACTGCCCACAAAAGCCAGCGCGGTAAAGAAGCCGGGATACAAAGCCGCGTCTGCTCTGCTTCACATGGATTCTCTGCACATCCCCTCTCGCAGCTTTACTCCGGCCAAGTCAATTAGAAACGTCTGAAAGTCAAAGCATCGTTCTCGCCTGTGATCTCCGGGAGTTTCCCTGTGCGTCCTGTAATCGGGGCTCACAAACACAATCCCTCCCTCGTGCGCCGCGATCGCTGCCCATAACAAAGACGTTTTGGATCAAAGGAAAGGGTTAACCCCCATGCAGTCATCGCATTGAGTCTTGGAGGTCTGAGTGCTGCCAACTCCTGAAAAATGGCCACCAGGCAAGCTGCTGAGAATAATCAGAATAAGATTGGAAGGTGTCCACATCAATCAATCACTTGTTGACAGATGACTGGAAGCCCCCACTGTGACCGTGGACAGCTGACCAACTCTCAGCTTAAGCTGAAGTCTAACATTAGCCTGTTTGTTTCGTGTGGGTGGCTTCTGCGTTATGACCTTAATAGTCAATCAATCTTGCAATGAGTAGTCTGTCTGGCAGAAACATTAATTATCCATACTATTCATCCATTGAAAAGCTTTATCTTCAAAAACTCAGCATCACTTAGGGAGGAATAACAGAACCCAAGCAAGAAAATAAGCCCAGCCTCAGCTCCTACGGGGGAGAACCGGACAGCAGGGATGAGCTGCTGGGGCCGCTGCAGCCCTGACCGCAGCCCAGGTTCCAGGTCACTCGGGGAAGGGCTTGGCCTTGCTTTTATTCCTGGTACCTATTCAGGCTGCTTAGAGACTGCTGCTCTTGCACCAGCAACTGCTGGAATCTGTGCCAAGAGGAAGACGAGGGGGAGAGATATAAAAGGACAACAAACACACATCAATTAAACCTTGCAAGCTGTTAGTCACACTAGTTAATAAGTTCTTTCTATCTGTAAAGTGCTCTTAGTGACAAATCCTTTAACTGGCACTCAGAGCGTTATTATGGCTTTCAAGATGCCTCTGTCTTTCATGTGCAGCTTCTTGTACACATGTGAGTGCTCCCCGTTGCGCAGTCTGTTTACACTGGTTGTGAGAAGACATCATCAAAGCAAACAGAAAGCAACACTAAATGCTTGAGAAAAACCAGAATTCATTCACTGCTGCCTGCTCGGAAATCGCCTTTCAGTTTGTTCAGAGGCAGCGGTCGCAGCAAACCGCACTGGCAGCGGGGAGGAGACGGGAGCCAGGCTGGCACAGCCCGCGGTTGGCCTCTCCAGGGTATGGCCACTGAAAGCACCCGGCTCCCCCGTGACCAGGTGGAGAACAGAGCCCCTTCCCACGGGTTGCAACACGGTGGTCACATCTCCAGTGACAGGAGTGGGGAGCTGGCCCTCCCCTTCCGTGCCCAGGGGTCCAGAGCACAGTGGTCTGTGCATGGGAGCTGTGCTCGGCAGCTCCCACTTCAGAGGGGACCTGTCTCCACTGCCCTGGCACAGAGGTGGCTGGGGCAGTGTCCCCAAGACCCGCAGGTGCTCACCAGGGTGAGGTTGCCACAACTCTCCAAGGACTGGCAGGTTCTGTGCCAGCCCCGGGAGGTCCTGTGTCGCAGAGATGTGGCACAGCAGGGAGGGAGCTGGCCTGCGGTGCAGCCCCACTGGCACAGGCACATACCCAGTCCTGCCCAGTGTTCGCCTCTCTCCTAACGCTGGAAGTTTATTATGCTCTTCACCCACGGCTGCAGGAGGAACAGAGACAAGGTTCTGTTCACTTGGGTCCACTGTCCACCCAAGTGGCAGTGGCATTGGTATGGCCGTTTCAGAACAAGACATCCTTACGGGGACCCACGTCAGGAGCCAGCTGGGTGCCAGGACATGTCACACCCAGTGTCCCTCACAGCAGACCCAGGCACACCCTCTCCAGCATGGGGCTGACCTAACACGGGCCCATGAGCCGCGCACTCTTCAGCGCAGGCAGGGGTTTCCTCATTAAGCCTTTGTAACCTAGTCCAAGCACTACAAAAACAACACCATAGGCTAAAGATCTGCCCATTCTGCCTGGATATAGGGATACGGAGACACTACTGCACACACGCTCTGCATCTCAGCCCGCTGCCAAATGCTCTTGCACTCAGCAGCAAAGCAGCCCAGGTTGCACGGCTTGCATTGGATGGACGGTACATGGTGGGTATCTGCGGTGCCCCACGGGGCAGGATGCAGAAGCCCTTTGAACACCAGCTGGTCCCTATTCAGGCAAGGAGCAACAAGAAGTTGGGTCCACCAGCACCCTACGCAGCACAAAACCCAACCAACATCCTGGTAGAGCACTATGGGATGTACAACAGCGGGTAACCGTACTGGCATGGGGGAGGCTGGGGACCCAACCCTGACCACCATGCCCAAGGCCAGCGGCTGCACAGACAGAGCACAGCTCTGTGGGATGCCCCTATGGAAACCATCTTCTGTTTAGTCCAAGTCAAAGCAATTAGGCCTCTGTAATGTTAGATTAAAAAAGAGACAGCTAATCGGAGACCGTCCATAATCTTTCACACTCGGGCTGCCAAAGCAGGCCACAATTCAGCAGGCCTTGTCTGGACTGATTATATTTCCTGAAAAATGAACAGTAACTCCTGTGTAGAAGCAAGTTATGCTTCTGCAAACTCTCTTCCACACAAATTAAAGTATTAATCACCTTAACAAACATTAACGTGGAATGGTCATTCATTAAATTCAGGAAACTACACGCCCTCAAAGCAATCATTTCACAATTTTGGTACCCAGCGCGCTCACAACACAACACTCGCGCCGTTCTGTGCGCAGCACAGCCCGAATCGGTGAGCACCAAGAGCTGCAGGGCCAAGGCCAGGCACGGACCCAGCAGCAGCCCTGCTGCCTGCCTTCCCCATCGGTGCTGTATCATAACCTGTGGTATAAAAGTAATAGCAGAAATCTCATTAAGCTTCTCTTTTAAGCACAAAGTCACCATTTTCCAGCTCTGCTGGTCACTGTGACTAGCACACCCCAAGAGGTCACAGAGCAGGCCTGCCTTCAGATCAGCCAGCTCTGTTTGCACAGCACAAGCACCATCCCTGGGAGCCCCCCGGGACCCCTGCCTATGCGTGGCCAAGGAGGTAACCAGCTGGCTGCTTGCTGGCTCTGCTGTGCCCCCGCTGCCCCCAGAGCCCACGTGCAAAGGGGGTCTAGAAAGCTGGTGTCCACACCTGCCTTCAGACAGCACAGCTCATGACATCCAGCCAGGAGCCAAGAAAAATGGAAAGTTCCCCGTGTCTCCTAAAGCCAAGGCTGCCAACGGCTCCCCAACAAATGCCTTCCACAGCTGTGGGGCTGCTTTCCCGTATCCACCAATGACCCATCACATTTGGGGCAAACCTCTCGCATGCTCCGTGGTGCAAAGCCACGTGTGCGTGTGCCACCCATCTCTGCTACGTACTGAGCAGCTGCTCCCTGAGCAGAGCCCCCACCGACATGGAAGTGCAGCGTGAGGATTGCTCTGGAGAGCTCTGCCCCAGGATGAGCGATCTGAAGCGTGGACCTGGAGCTGGCCTCTGCCACGGCAGCAAACAGCACCAGCTCAGCTGTGCTGTACCCTGCCGCCAGCCAGCTCTGCTCAGCCGTGACATGATGGCTAGGCTGCCCACTCAAGGTGTATTTAAGCATCTGCACATAGTACCCACATCATCGCCATGGCACTGGTAAGGCCACGCTGACGGTGAACGTAGCCCGGAGTGTCCCTGTTTGCCGAGAGACACCTCTCAGTGCCTCCCTCGACACAGCATCCGTCTCTGTGGCTCCTCCAGCAGCGTGCCCCGGGACAGAGGGGGCCGTGCAGGTGAGAAGCGGGGTGGCAGCGGCATTTGGGAGGCCTCCAGGCTATCAGTTGCACACCACAGCGTTAGATCTCCTGCCCCAGAAGGTCCTCGGTGCAACCCGGCCTCCTCCGGCTGGCTCGGGGCTTCACGGCTGGTGTCAAGTGGCAACTTTTTGGATTCTGACCTTGCTGGAATTTGCTCCTGAGGAGCGGGGGGGACACGCCAGTCCATAAAGTTCCCATTAGTGTAAAAGCAGATGTAAGCACTTTGTTGGCAGAGTTCAGCAGCAGGGAAGCCTGCAGTTGATCAGTTCTGCCTCGCTGGTCACTGCAGTCAACAGGAATTACTACAGAGGATTTCTGTGCCCCCTCTCCCAAAGCCCACCCCTCTCCAAAAGAAAAAAAAGATTTAAAGAAACCAGTCGAGCTCAGGCACCGCTCCAATATAAGGCAATAAATCTGCGTGATGCATGCCGAGGGGAGCTGGCCCCATCCAGGAACAGCCAGCAAGAGAGCAGCGTGAATTTGTTTATTGTGTGAAACAAATCTAACCGTGGGGACTGGATGCCGCTCAGCGCTTATGCCAAGTGACCATGCAGGACCGAGGTGCGGGTGGGTGGCAGCTGGACTGGCCTTTGCTACTGGCTCCCCCCAAGGACAGCAGACGCCTGGCTCTTCCATAGCCAGGCAAGCATCGCCTTCCCCTTCCCACGGGCATGAGAGGGTGCTTCCTGCCACAGGCGGAGCGGGATTACCGGCACCGCGGGGTGCTGGAGCTCCTCAGCCCCCCACGCTCCCTCTCCATCGCATCGCACTGAGAACCAGCACCGGCTGACCTGGTTTCAGCCAGTTTTCCTTCATGATTAACACTCTCTGGGCCCCTACTCACTCTGTTATTCTCACCAAATTAAAGAGCAGTCCCGGATCCTCGTTAGATTTGTTCACATTTGAGCAGTGTCATGTGGTCAGTAGCCCATGGCAATACACTAAATTAAAGGCCTAATGCAGAATCCACCTACAAGCCTGACAACTAATGAATCGAGGGCTTCAGGCCCCAGAGGACTCGCGCTGGGATGAAGCCACTTCACACCGAGCCAGCACAGAAGTGCAGTCCCTGGGCTGTCATTCAGAAATAAAGAGTTGTTTAATTTTATTCACCGCAGGACACAGAAACAACAGCATCTCTGTAACTAACAGCCGGTTTGCCGGAGAGCCAGGCAGCGACGACCCCTCTCGGCGCCGATCCCCGGAGCACCGTGCCTCCCACCCGTGCACCGTAGGTGCCGACAAATAAACTCCCGCTTGGTTTCAATGAACCGGGTTTGAGTCCTCGTCACAGGTAAGCTGACTTTCCTACCTACAGCCAAAACGAATACCTCTGCCCATCCCTCCAAACCAAAGCTGGCTGCTCCATGGCACGCGATTCAGCCACCTCCCATGTGCCCCACGGCCCTTACTCCATGCTGGCACCCACTGCTCCTCCAACGAAGAGCCCAGGAGAGCACAGCTGTCTGTGGCACAGCACCCAGACCTCACAGCAGAGCATTGCTGCCCAAGGGCATCAGTTGACACCAGTCCGAGCTATGCGCGACAGACTGCAGCTCCCACTTTGGTCTTTTAGACGCCCTCTCCCCATCCTCTGGCAGCGGGCGGGAGAGTGCTGGATGTAAACACTGGGGCCAATGCAGCGGCCATCAATTTTGCTCTGAAGTATTTCAGGTTGGAGTTGGAGTCTGGAAAGGTTCAGCCTGTTGCATCAGACAGCTCCAGCCCTGCAAAGGTCAGAGCTGTTTTGGTAAGGAAATGTTTGCTGAAGCCTTCCCCTCCCCCAGATCCCTGCTCTCAGCTTCACCCTCGCACACTCATGCACACACATACTCACGCTGCTCCAGCCTACAGAAACAGAGAAGCCACACAAAGTGATGTTGCTGCATGCCCCAAAGTCAGGAATGCTGTGGCAGCTGTGCCACACTCCCAAGGCACAGTGCACAGGCCCTAACATTAGGGTTAGTGGCATTTTTTCAGTCTCTCTCACACCCAAGTTGAGCAAGTCCCTCTCCCAGTGAAGAGCCAAGTGAGCTCAGTGCAAAGCTGGTGGTGAAGGACAACTCGTTCCTCGCTGACCCTTTGGTTCCCTCTGCACGCTGGCACCACCAGGAATGGCTGCTCACCCCGCAGCATGCCAAAGGGCTGCCAGGTGTGGGGGCAAATTCCAACCTCTGCAGACAGACCCACCACAGACCACGTGAGAGGGTGGTTAGAAATCCTTACAGGCAATCCACCATCTCTTCTGCCTTTCTTCATGTCATCCCAAAGCCAGGAGGCTTCCTGGCAAAAGGCACCCTGATGCTCTGCAGGATAAGGGTTACCCGGGCAGGCATTAACAGCTCACCCACCCCAATGCCAAGCAGGGCTGCTCTGTTCCTGCATCTAGAAACAGCTGGCCAGGGACCACCCCAGCATAACCACCAAAAGGCAGAAGAGCTGAGAGCAGGTGGGTCAGGCTGAGGGGGAACCCCAACCCAGCAGCTCTCAGAGAAGGCAGGATGGTGCTGAGACAGGGGAGGCTGAGGGGCAGGCACCCAGGGGTGGGCAGTGCGCTGCAGCCCAGCCGGGCACTCCTCCACTCCAGCATGGCCACACGTTCAGGCACAGGATTGGTAACACCGGCTATTCAAGTCCAGGCTGGTTTAAATGCTTAAATGGTTTTAAATCCTGACACTATGCATAAAACACCTCTGAGGATCCTGGGCTCACTCCCAGGGCTCATCCAAGCCTGAGCCTGCATCGCACCCCTAGGGCCAGAGAGCCTTTGGACCCCAGCATCCCGCTCAGCCATGGCTCCTGTGCTTGACTCGCTCCTCTGGGAGGGTGATACTGGTGAGGAGTCAGTGCTGGAAGTGACCATTTCCTAATTGCTGAGCAGCCTCTGATGTCCAAAGATGCAAACACACTTTTACAACAGGCCGCTCTACTTAAGGTTCCTCATTGACAAACGCAGCTATTTATATGGCACTTGGAAATGTGCGCACACAGTGGACTCAGGAAAGCTCTGTGCCTAAATACTGTCAGCACTGACAACGTTTTTATTATACTAGTAAATAATTTGTTGTGTTGCTGCTTAATTGGGAATCAATACAGTGCCTATGTTTAATTACACTGCCTATTTCAGAATGGTTGGGATCAGTCGGTCTTTTTTTCTCCCTACAGAGATTAGGGACTTCGTATTTCAGGTTGAGAGAGCAGAGAGACTGTCCATGGGAGAGAGCAGCCCCTTCAAGAAGTGTACATAGTTAGCAGGATCATTATTAACTATAAACAACCCACAAGAAGAAAGGTCAGAAGCACACCTACCCTTTCCCATCCGTAAACAACCAATTATTCAGCTCATCAAACAAAATAAAGCACAAGTATTCACGTACGTGCATGCACACGTGTGTGATCAGGGGCATCTGGCATAGCTGGAGGATGTTCCATGTTAGAAGAAGAGCGTGTGCGAAGTCTGGACAGTGTAATTCAGCACGTGAGTGACAGATGAACCCCCTGCTCGAACTGCAGCCCCCCTCTCACCCAGGGAAGAGGGCAGCTGCTCGCTGCCCAGGTACGGTGACAAGGTGGTGCTCGCTGGCAAGAACTGCTGCCCTGCTTGGGGGCTGGGACACGCGTTTGAGCAGCGGGGATATAAATAACAATATCCTGTGCTGTCTTGGAGACAGCTGTGTGGTAACTCTTGCAATTACCTGCTTGTAAATGGCAACCTTTACACGTGCTCAACTCGTGACATCTTTACGCGCTGCGTCTCCAGAGAGCTGCCGGTGCGGCTCAGCGAAGCTGCCTCCCACCACGGCGTTGGCAGTCCTGCTGCCCCAGCCGGGATGCACGGTGCTGGGGATCACCCCTACACACTGCGCCGTGGGGCAGCGGCTCTGCGCCCACCCCTCGTGCTCCTGCTCCAGCCAGGAGCCCAGGCAAGCCCCCTGCCCAGGGAGCGGGGAGCTCTGGCCAGGCATGTGCTGCCTCTGTGGGTGTCGGATGGGTGTGTGCATGGACCTCAACCTCCCTCCCATCTCTGAAGTACACCAGACCCGTGGCAGCAGGAGAACGTAACGCACTCTGCATGGCTGGTCCGAAACGCCTCGGTGCATCCCGACAAAGTGACCGTCTGAGAAGCTGCTCCAGAAAGCACCGCACTGCAGACACGGGAGGCTTTTGGGGGACAGTGGTCCCCAGTGACCCTCCAAAATACTGTAACAGCAGCGCCCTGCAGACACACGGCTCGGTCGCTGGGAGCAGCCAGCAGGAACTGGGAAGGGAGAAGGCTGGGAAACCCAGCGATGGGCTGTATCACGGCCACCCATCCCAGCCAGGCAAGGGCGACAGCTCCCCTCTCCTCTGCTGCCGGCAATCAATTCAGCTCCATACGTGAGGACAGCGGGGCAAGGAGCACTTAAGGCCAAGACGTGTTTATTTGACGCTGGTACACAGCCTGCCAGCCCTGCGTTCCTCTATCTGGACAAAGCATGACCACTTCTCTAAAGCCATTATTTCACCCCTAATGTGAGAACTGCATTTTAGCATTAATTTTTTTTCCTAGACAGACTTCAATCTCATTAATTTTAAGACACTCTAAGCTCTCTTTAGCAGTGTCTAACATAATTCTCCTAACTTAAGATACACCAGATAGAAGTAGCCAATCCCGTTCATAATTGTATATATGGCCAGCAATTCAAATTCACTTCCCCTGATTTAATGTCCTATTTGTATTCTATCAATAAATGAAGTTCTCAGGACCATACTTAAATGGAAGCAGCACTATGCTCTGATAGCCAAAGCCAGCAAAAAAAAAAAATGTCATCACTAAACCAAAACGTCTTGTAGTATATGATTCCTTGACTTATTGTTCTCTCCTCTTCACTGCACTTGAATATTAAATGTTGTATTAATAGCTCACTCTTAATTATCCATGAGTAATGTACTACAACCAGAAAATTAATGGAGGGAAGCACCACAAAAATGGAAAAAAATTCTCACTATCCCCAATACGTTTTCAAACAGCCTGTGAGAGGAAGGGAGACACACTCACTGCCAGACAAAAGAGCAGCGCTGGGAAGGGGTTCACTGCTGAGCCCCTCTGACCACAGCTCCTCGCCCGTCTCAACGTTGCTTACCATGGGAAGGAGATGATGAGCAGGGATACGACAATGATTGTCTAAATCTGGGTGGGACCTAGAGAGGGGAGGGCAGGGGCAACTGCTGCCTCTGTCCTAAAACCCAAGATGGAAGAGATGATGAGTGAGACCAGCGTGAGAAATTCAAGACTGTTAAGGAAGGCTTTTCCATAAACACATAATTCGGCTCTGGACTTCACTGCTGCAGGAAGGCGTTGAGATCTGAACTTGAAAAGACTGACAAAGGACAGGGTGTTTTTATGGATAACATGGATTCTAAGAGTTAAATGTTACAGCTGACAAGCGTGGGAGGAGATGCTACACCCCTCATCTCCTCATCACGGCTTAAAGTGCTCTCCAAAGGCCACCCAAGAGGAAGGACCCATCATCCCTACCGGGACATCATCGTCTTCTCAGGACCGAGGGCCCAGCTCAGGCAGTGAGTTCAGAGGGCAGCAGGATAGACCCACAGTGCTCATCGTTTCCCAGGATTCACATCCCATGGATGTGGGCCCATGGGCTGGATCAGCCAGGCACGTTTTGGCCTGGTGACATAGGTGGGTGAACACTGAGCTAAATCCCATCCTGGGTGCCCAGCTGCTATCAGCCTCCTCTCAACTCCTCATGCTTGAAAACTGAGCCCTGTGAGATGTTGCCACTGACATACACATACGGCACGGACTGTATATATCACCATTCTCAATGTAGTGCCCTACTCTTAGTGTCTTTGTCTCCGTAGGTCAAAACACAGACTCACATCAGCTGCACGCCATGCAGAAGGCAACACACCCCCCATCACCAGCACAACCTCCATTCACTGGAGCATCTCAGGTCTATGGAAGCAGAACCGAGCTATCGAACCACACTCTTGGCAATGCCCAGACACCTCGAGGACAGACTGGGAGCCAGCAGACAGACAGACCGACCCACAAGAAGGAAGGCTGCTTTCTGGAACAGCACTCCCTAGCTGGGCTATGATGCAGCCTCATGAGAGCTGGGGACAACTGGCACTGAAGAGGAAACAGGCAATAATATTCCTTTAACTCCATCACTAGAAATATTGCCCAAGGGAGGGAAACGCTGCAAAAGTTGTCTGTACCCTGATACAAAGCACAGGAATCAAAGCTCTGGTACCCTGATCAGCTCTGAACTTTGTAAAGCTGATTTATTGAACTGTTCAGCACAGGAAAGGGAATTAGTTACTTTGTCTCTTACTCAATACAGGCATTAAAAAATTAACAGGCCATTACCAAGCTTTCTCTGCATTTCTGCCTATTACAGTGTTATTTAACGACTCGGGGCTCTGCTCTGCACTCAGCAGTGCTGGTGCAAGGATCCTGCTACCGACAGGCCCTGGCAGCCCCAGGGAAACCCCCCTCTGCCACAGACCCTTTTGCTCCAAAGCTGTGCCTGCACTTCGGAGCCCAGCACAACACGCCGCTACCAGGGTCCCTCCTTGGGCGTTATGCAGGGGGCACCTTGGCATAGGCTCCCCGGGATGTGCCACCTGCATCCTGGCAGAGGACCGGGAGCAGCCCAGTCAGGCACAGTGGCACATTTTGCTTTAGCTGATGGGCACATCAAGTTTTCTCCTGCAGAGAGCTGGTGTGGTCAGCCACACGAGGCCAGGCATTGGCGCCTGGTGCAATTTACAGGGAGGGCACCAGGCACAGAGGTTAAGGGCAACAGGCTCCTACAAGGTCACCCACAGGGCAGCATAGCTTGAGACTTGCTCTTCCACAGCAGCCCCCACAGACCATTCCTGAAGCTGGGAGATCATAGAATGGTCTGGGTTGAAAAGGACCTTAAAGACCGTCTAGTTCCAACCCCCCTGCCACGGGCAGGGACATCTTCCACTAGACCAGGTTGCTCAAAGCCTCATGGGTCCCCCAAGGGTCCCCCAGGCTGAACTGCTCCACAGCAGGTCATATCATCCTGCACCCTGGCATGGAACGTGCCATGCTGTCACATATCCCCAAAAAGTGCTGCACCATGAAGCCATGATGCAGTGCCTCTGTCCCCAGGCTTGGACAGTGCCAGCACAGCTTCTGCAAGGCGGCCAGGGGCTGCAGCAGACAAGGCCACCACAGCATCCATCTCCATGGGTGCTATCCCAGGGCTGCTCCACAGGAGTGAAATGGTGAGGTGTCTAATTAAATACGTGATGGAGCCCTGCAGCAGCCATGAATTATGCATCGGCTCACTTAGGTGTCAGCAGGATCACAATAGTGATGAGTTATCCTGGGTGTAATCTGATAAAAACCAAGATAAACTCAGCAAAAATTGAGCGTAATACGATCCTTCCCTTTCAATAAACAATTTCCAGCCCAGCACTGGGATCATCTCTGCCATCCCCTCTCCCGCTGGGCTCTCTCCTCACCCCAGGCAGCCCAACCCAGCGGCTCCTCAATATGGCCTAACAGGGGCACGAACAAGCAGCCAAGCTGGCAGCATTAACCTACAAGCTGTGAGACAGCACTGGGTGTCTGTGAAGTGCTACCTGGGGGATATTTCCATGCCATATGGAATTAGAGGCTGGTGCTCTCCGCAGCGCCGCTGCATTCCACAAGGTCTGCATTTTGGCATTTAGATTAATGCTGGAGACAGGGAGGAAGAAGTTGCCATGTCTCACACCGACTCCCTCCTCTCTGTCTGAGCAAATGACGGATGGCAGAGTGCAACTCCCACTCGGAAATGCTTTCCAGCACTCAAGCAGACCCTGGCCGGACTCTGGCTCCCATAACAACCTGACTGCTTTATAATCCTGGCCCAGATGCTTTTGGTACCCTGGGAACAGCGAGGGGTGTAGGCTTCTGCCCTCAGCCAAAATGCATCCCATAAGAAATCCCAGGAGGAGAGGGGAGATACTTGGTGCTTCTGGCCATATCTGGACACCAGGCCTGTGAGACAAGGACAGAGGATGCTGCTCCTTGCCCCAGCACTTCCCTGGTGCAGCAGGGACTGGTGCTGCTCATTCCAAACTGTGAGACCTTCAGAGAGATCCTGAGCCCCCAGAGAAGGCAGTGTCCATCCGCACGGCTGCTCCCTGAGGCAGGAGGAGCCAAGCCCACCTCTCTTCCAGACAGAGCTGATGAACAGCAAGGAAAGCGATTGCCCTCATCCTGGGGACAGGCACCGGACTCTCTTCAGCAGAGTCTCAGTCACAGTGCCCTTATACCATCAGCTGCAGGAACATAACGAAGCAACCACTTCATTAACAAGAAATAAACAACGGATGAAATACAGACACAGAGGTTACGCTGCCTGCCAGGCTTGCCACCATCAGGAGGTGGCACAGGAATACCACATAGCAAAGGGGACTCTGGAGCCTTCCAGACACTGCCAGGAGCTAGGACTCACTGTGTCCATCCATAAACCCCACCACCAACCCCAGTGCTGGCAGGTACTTGCAGAAGAGGTGATCATAAATAGGCTTCTTAGAGCTTCTGCTGAAGGATGTTCACTGCAGAGCACAAGAACAAAGCTTCAAACACACAGCACTGCTATTTTTCTTTTAACATAGTATTTCACATCCATAACAATGTTAAATAAAGATGGGAAAACAGAGACAGAGAACACATCAAACTGGTGAGACACGGGAAAGACAGGTGGAAGGGGATCTTCCCAAGAGAGCTAAGAAACTGCAGATGACCACCAGTAAACCTTGATGATTTCAATAAATGCAGAGATCCCAGTGTCAGAGCACACGCCTGGCTCCCAGCTCTGCCGCTCTTCTCTCCAGCATGCAGGAAGACACCAGCAAGGTGGACCCTCAGCTGGAATACCTCCTGAGAGCAGGGGGTGACAACACCACAGTCAGGACCACGTGCCCAGCCAACAGAAGGCAGCCCCTGGCTCTCCACAGCCACAAGTTCCTCTGGTTTAGCCCTGGGTGTTGCAGGAGGAGTCTGGATCCAGCCAGCTCCTCCTTGCCCTGAAGGCTGCTCCCCCCTTGTACTGGGGGGTCTCAGAGGCATCAGACCAATGTTGGCCCAGTGGGCACAGAGAGCTGCAGTGATCTGGGGCGCTCAGGCTGGCCCAGCACCCTCACAGGGGTCTTCAGCACCGCTGAAAAGCCTACAGGGAGGGACAGGAATGGTGCTGCCTGGAGACGCTTCATTTCACAGATGTGTCTGTGCGCAAGAGAAACTTTCACAGTTTTCCTGCTTTTCAAATATTTTAATGCAAGCCATTTGGTGTCATATTTTTAAAAAAAAACGGATACCAGCATGAGCTACATGCGCATTAGCAAATGTCTCTATATCAGTATAAATACAAGAAGCAGAAAAGCACAGCCTGACTCCTAATCCATATGGTTATTCCAAATAGATTGCACAGTCTTAAACTTTGGCTTATTAGACTGGATCTTACATATGGAAAGAATTAAAACGCTGGATTTACAGTGCAGGATAATCAGAACATGTTTAACTTATGATGCCCCAGCAGACCCAGAAGGTCACAGCCTCCCAGGCACCTGGCGCAGAATCTGATTCTGCTCCCACCAGTGAAAACCTCACAGAACCCCAGCGTTACACAGGCTTTACCGTGGGGTAAACCAGGGCAGGATCCAACCTCCATCCCTCTAATACAAGCAAGCTGCAAAAAGGAAATACCTCATTTCCCACTGACTAGTCCATACAAGCTCAGAGACAATAGGGCCAAGTGTGTGCTGCCGGCAGCGCTCCCATACAGGAGGGCTGGCCAGCCTTAGGGCTGCTTTGCCCTGACTCTTCATATCTGAAAAAGCCATCAGTCAGCCTGTTCCTTCACTTAGAATAAAAGGTCACTTCAGGGCTTTTAGGGCTGTGGGGTGGGTTTATTTTTTCCCCAAACAAAAGAATTATCTTCATTATTTTTAACATACTTGGCCCCAAGATCACAAAAACTGTTAAAAACAAGGCATGATGTCACTGTTAATGAAGCCAGAACTCACGGGAAGGTGCATATAAACATAAATAATGTGTATTTACTTCTGCTAATATATTTCTGGACAAGGCTAGACTCATCTTGGGTGCTTGAATACATGTATTTCCACCACCACAGATGTAAGCACACTGAACTCCCCCACCAAAGAGCCTCACTTGCAGCAGCCTGAGCCTCACCCCTTTGTTTTTGCATGGATTTATTCCGCTGATGTTGTTACCATGTGAGTCAGTTGCCTTTTTATTACTCCTCTAACTACAACTTTCTCCAAAAGTCGTTGAATTTCTGGACTTGGAGTGATGACAAAAGAATACACTGATTCACCCGCTTTCACACTGCTCTGTCTGCTCTCGCTGTCTGACATCCCCCTACAGCGATCATTTCATATGTTGTCTCCAGTTTGCTTGTTTTTTCCAGTGTTGTCTTTCCTACAAAGAGCTAAATTGTTTGATTACGAGCACATTTTTAAGTAAAAGGCTTTGGGAGAAGCATTCCACTTTCACTTCAAACTGGCTCTCTTCCAATAACTACCTTTGCTTCGTCTTTTACATGTAAGGCAATTGTTTATTACCAGCTTGAACAAACAGGCGCGCTGCTAAAATGCTTCAGCAAGGCTGTCCTAAAACCGTGCAGTCTTCATGATGAGGTATTAACAACTGATGGGGAAAGAAAAATCCATGTTAACAACCTGTCTGCACACACACATCACACGCAAGGGCTGAGAAAAAGCAGGGGAGCTCTCAGTCCGACGGGTCACTGTTACAAAAGCACGAAGCAGTCGGGCTTCGGAAGAGCTCCTCTGCTCGTATCCGGCGTCTGCTACAGCACTACAGAACTGGAGTATGGAAGAGGGAAGAGAAATTAGAGAAAGTTTTCATTAAGCACCTCTTATCCTGGTGCTTTGGAATCTGCACAAAGCCGCCAAGGCAGGAGCATTCGGCTCTGCCACATGAGGTTATTTGCATCATTCTACTAAAAAAATAAGATGTGGTTGCTAGTCCCTGGCGCTGCTTTGCTAAAGGAAAAAATGCAGACTGCGTTCAGAAGTATCACTGTGGAAATCTTAAAACTGTGCGTTTTTCCTTACTCTGACCAAATTGAGGCAAAACTGACCTGCCAGACCATCTGAGAAAGAGAATTTTCGAGAAAACACACCGGCAGTGATGCCACCTGAGTTCACCTGCGTCCCGATGGCATAGCTCCTGTCTCACCACATTTGCCATCTAGTTTTAATCAGCACTCCCAAGAGTTAGAGAAACAGCAAAGGGACACTCCAAAGGCAAAGCCATGGCTGGCATGGAGCCTGGGTGACCATGCCCTGCTTATGCTGCAGCCAGAAAACTGCACCTAAAACCTCACCAAAGCAGCTCCCACCCCAGTGGTGGCAGAAACCATCCAGCTTCTCCCCACAGGTCACCAGGCTCATGCCTCTCACCCCAGAGAGCAGGGGGGTGCCTGAAGCTGCTGGAGACACCTCACCACAGGGAGCATGACCAGTATGGACCAGTATGAAAACAGCAAAGGAGACATGGACTGAGGGACTGGCACATCCCCATGTACAGGCAGCCTTGAAGGTATGAATCCTCCCTCACTCAAATGCATCTCCAGCCTGACTGGGTTCTCCGATCCAATCCTCTGCTGACCCAGACGATAATCCCCAGCCCCAGGGCTGGTTGCAGAGTGTGACGCACTACTTGAGTTCAGCTTCGTGCGCAGGAGCCGATGCCATCCACATGGGGCTGGCTCCATCCTGCACCTGACATTGTTAATCAATGGCACTCCCTCTCCTGGAGGGTCACTGGAGTCTGTGCAGAGGCAGGAGGGGAGGGGGTCTTAACAGCACAGCAAAGCCCTTAATGATTACGTCAAGTGCCAAGTCATTTGTTAGTTGCCTTATCTGCCAGAACATCACCTCCAAGAGACCAGAGTGCAACGTTCAGTGTCTCCTCGCCTCTCCGGTGCCAGGACACGTTCAACATGCTAAAGGGCAGCCGAGAAGCAGGATTGCACCCCCAGCCTACCCCTGCCCCATACCTGCTTCACAGCCCCAGCACAGACCAGGGGCTAAAGTTTGGGCTTGCAGAAAGCCATGTACTGGGCTGAGCATCTGACAAGCACTTGCAAGTAGGAGCAGAAGACAGCACCTCTGAGGAGCTGCGTGGGGATGGCTCAGCAGCAGGAACAGCAGCCAGGCCAGCCAGCAACACTGCAGCCACTCGCAGGCTCCTGGGCTCGGAGCATCTTCCTGGGAAAGGCCTGAGCATGCAAGCAAAACCAAGAACAGTTTCCCCACGTGGTCTGTACTGCCAGCTGTGACAGAGGAATACCTTACCTTTGCTGAAGCCATCATCAGATTTTGCTGTCAAGAGATGCAGTGAAGCTTGGAAAGGCCATAGATGAATAACCATACTCGAGCCATCTACTTCAGTACTGAAAGCAGTTCTGCAAAAATAAACATTAGGGAACTACCCTGCACTGTGAGGCTCTTCCTCTCTCCAACCCCTCATTACTGAGGGCCAGAAAAAGATAAGGAGCATGTTCTCCTTCTGGTTTGTAAGGAAATTATTAAATTGGGATCAACTTTTCATCTTTCCCACAAAAAAGTGCTCTGTCATCTCATGCCCGTTCACCTACGCAAAGACGAGATGACATCTCTGGCTAAAGGCCGACAGTTCTGCACCTCCTTGTCACTTTTAACAAGAAAATAATCCTGCAGAAACACTTGAAAAACAAATCGGTGTTGACACTCCTCATCTGCTAGCTACGTTTTACGAAAGGAAAGAAATACTGCATTAGCGTTTGACCTCCTCACCTTTTTGACATTGGAAGAAAATAAAGAGAGAGGCTCAGAAAAGCTGATGGTGGAGTAACAAAATAATGAGAGCCGGCAGCACTCTGCAGGCAGCAGCCCACCTCCACGCAGGAGATCAGGCAGGGCTGGAATCAGCCCAGGCAGAGGGAAGCTGAGAGCGGAGGAGCCAGCGGGCACCACTGCGGGCACCCAGCAAGGCTCCGGAGCTGCAAGGACTTGCCGACCCTCATGCTCCCTACCACCACTTCCAGCTCTTGGCTTACACCTGCAGCACCTTGCAACTGATGCTGGAGGCTGGACCTGACTCAGAAGAGTGCTGGAACCAGGGAGTGATGAATGACTGCAGGGAGGTACCACTGCACACACTGCCTGCTCAGCACTGAGCCCTGCACCCACTCGGCTCGTTCAGAAAGAGCAGTTCATTACAAAATGAGCTTGCCCCACCAAGAGATGCTCCTACAGCTGAGGGCATGAGGACCGGAGTCACACCTTTTAGAGAAGAATCATACAGCAGACAGCCAAAATGTTTCCTGATCCTGCAAAGTGCTGAGGCTCTGCACAGGGGCTGCAGCCCCTCCATGTGAGCCGAAACGTCCTCCTGCTGCCTCTCCTCTTCCGCCACAGGAGCCCTGCTCCTGCTCCATCCTCACACTGTTATGTGGCTCTGCAATGCTGAGGGGCTACCTGTGCTCACAAGAGAGCTGCTCTGTCCTGTCCTAAATGCTCATGAACCACCCAGCACACTTCCAGCTCCTGGAAGTGGGCAGGAACAAGAGGGCTGCCTTGGCTCCCAGCACTGCCAGCTGCTGCCTTCGATCTGGGCACAGTGGATTTCCCCAAACAAGTCACACTAACCCCATCTCCTCCACCCCAAGCAGAGGCTACCAAGAAATGAAACTGAGCTTTGTCTCCTAAGCAGTCAGACCCTTTCTCCATGAACATGCTACCAGCACAGGCGCGCTTGCCCTTTGGACACAACACTCGGATGACTTTCCATGTACACAGGCACCAGATGGTCTCACTGCTTCCCCAGTATGGCTGGGTGTAGTTCTTCTGTTGCCTTGACAGGCACAAGTCCTTGCCTGTAGGAGGTGGGGGCACTCCGAGGAACTCGCAGAAATATTTTCCCACCGGTAGCTGTCGGCCTGAGCTAATGCAACATGACACACATCTCGCTACGAACAATGTGCTGACATTCAGAGCCTGCTCGCCATGTTCCAGACCGCGCCAGTGTCACCGCAGCGGGATTGCGGGCAGGGGGATACATTTCCCCTCGGAGCTCGTTTCGAGCACCCCTTTGAGGTGCCGATGCCGTGGAAGACCTGGCAACAGGTAGCACAGTGCCTGTGGTAATGTCAGCTGGAAAGAGGAGGGCAGAGAGCAAGGCAGCACTGCTTGAAGAAGGCTCTTGCAAAGCCGCTCTCATCGGTGTCCAGGCACATCAGCAGCTTCCCATCCTGTAAAAAACAAGCCCAGGATCCTACCACATCTACCACCGTTCCTGGAAAAGGTGTTGCTAAACACGTCAGGAGGAAACAGCCGCATGTGCCAACCATCCCCAGCCAAAGGACAACCCTTCCACCAACAGCATGTTCTGAGAAAACAGCTCTGGTAGCTACCACAGCAATGCTGTCAGGAAAGAGGATGAGAAGTCCCTGGGACTGATGCCTGCAGGCTGCAGGTGGGGAAACGCAGGGAGCACAACAGGGAGCATGGCTCAGGAGCTGAAACCCTGACACCCGCCCGTGACCCGGTTACACAACAGCGTTATACAACACGGCACTTCAGCAGATTGCGTAAGGACAGGATGGGCACACCTCGAAACCCCGGAGCCAGCGGCGTGCTGGGACAGCAAACCCACCGCTGGTCGCCTGGAAACGTGGTACCCACCGCACTGCCCCCACACAGACCCTTTTTGGGCAGCTCAGCGTGGCCTGGCATGCGATAGCATGGCACAGCCTGGCATTCCTGAACACCAGGAGGCAAGAGAAGGAGCTCCTCCACCATGTGCTGGGAAGAGGCTGATTTGACCCCAAATCACAAGACCAGGGAACCTTCTTGTTGGACACAGAAAGTGTTTCAACCCCTAGAGAATTTAAAGTCATTTTTGTTAGAGACTGGCTGGATGAGCAGTTTGTCACCGAGCCACAATTTGCACATTGTGCCAAAGGCAGCAACGGTGGTCACCAGCAATACATAACTCCTACCATGCTGCAGGAAGGGAAAGCACTGCAAGGTGCTGCCATACAGCAGGTGTGAAGTTCTGGCCTCTGTTTCAACAAAATCCACCCAGTACCTACCAATGTGTAAAAAAACCAAGCATCTACCTCACTACGCAGCACACGGAGAAGGCTGCTGGGAAGGATGAGGTTTGAGTCACAAAATTTCCATTTTCTGCACCCTCAGTAAGGATTTACAGCAGGGTAGGCTTCGGAGTCCCTCTGCTTCTCAAGGAAGTATCAGGAAATAAAAGGGCAATTGCATTAGTCAGTCATCAGGAGTTAAGGGTTTCTGCTTGGTTTCAGATGACAGCAGGTAAAAAAATTGCTCAGCTGCCTGACTGCAGCAGCAGCATCCACACAGGCAGGACAGAGTCCCCTTCGCAATGTGCTACGCACACCACACGCCTTTAATATGCCTGTTCTCTGGCAGCCACCAAGACGAAGCTCAGGTGGTTACACGGGGCTCTCCCTCCCCCAGCAAGGCATGGCAGGTCCTGGCACATACCAGTGACTCGCCCTGGGCCCTGCTCCAGCCACTGTTGCCTGTGCAGGGGGTGGATGGAGTGAAATGCAATGCCTGAAGGGTGAGGGCATGCCCACAGAGGTCCTTCCCAGTGCTGTGGGCTGGCGTGGATGTGGTCATATCTCTACTGCAAACTCCCACTTAAGGCGAGATCTGCCTCTTTCACAGCAGCATCCCACCAGCAGCTCTCACCCACCAGTGAAACCAGCCCCTCCCTGGCTCCTCAGTCCCTGTTCTCAGCTATGGCAGAAGCACCCATCAGCAGGGCCACCTACTTCAGTCCAGTGCCTGTCTGCTACCCTACTGCCTGCTCATCAGGATGGCCATCCACATCTGTCAAGAATGCCTTTCACGGTCATATTATCAAATTTCATAATCAAATTCCAGTTTTTCTTGCAACACAATTAACCAAACACTCTCCAGACTCAAGACTAATCCTCGAAAACCTCGCTAACACCCTCCCTTCGCCTTCCTTGTGCCACCCTCCACACAGCTCTCGGTTGGTGACCACAGAGCCAGTTTCACCCACAGTGCTGTTCCGAATGAATTGTTTCTTATTTCAGCTAAGAACTCCTTAAAGGCCACTGCAAACTCTTTCAACAAAAGCTGAGGTAGCCAAATCCAGCTCTTACTAGCCTCTCTTCCTCTCCTCCCCCCAGATATAAATTTTATACTTGAAACTACTAAAGTTGGCTGAAAATAATGATAACTGACAGATGCTGGGTTAAATAGGCCACAGTCTTTCCCTCGGGCCTAATTTAGACCGGATATCAAAATGATATAAAATATCATTGCTTGCCTTCACTCCATCAGGACATCTGCAGACAGACCGATATTAACTCTTTCCTAGGAGTGTTTTGTTTGCACTGTCACCTTGGAAGAAAAAGCATGTTTTATCTAACCTCCTCCTGCCCTAAAACCCAAGCTCCAAGGGAGCTCCTTAGCAAAGACAGGGAAGTTCAAGCTCAGCACCGGGTATCGCACAGGCCTTCGGGTGAGGAAGACAGCCAGTACTAGGACTCACATGATAAATGTTCCTGTTCTTATTTTCAGTGTGACTCCCCATATAGCAGGGACTATCATCACTTCCAAACTTCAGGAAAAGCCTCTTCATTGCACTGATAAGTCCCCAAGCTGATTGCATGTATCGCCTGCACAAGATGCTGCTGGAGCTTTAATTTATCAGCCCTTTAATAAAGGGACAGCCAAGGGAGACACATCAAGATAAAACCCAGCCAACGCTAACCAACAAAGCTCCACAGCTATGGGCAGCTAATATCAACTGTCCACTGGGTCACTGACTATGCCTTGCATGGATAAAATCTCTACTCGGGGGCAGCAGTGAAGAGGATTTCTTTTGAAATGCTGTACAAATTTGCTCTCAGCAGAATTCATCCCCTACCAGCTGCATGGAGATGCAGGGCAAGGCAAAGAGCTCACCTGAGCTCTTAACAGCTGAGCAAAGACACCACTGGGATACTATACACTTCTGGATGGCTTTACACATAGGATTAAGCAGCATAGAAGTTCAGTGCAGGCAGTCTGTGTGAACAGGGACCACTGTTTGTGCAAAGATGCTGCGTGAAGAGAACGGGCAGGAAATCAGTAGTGAAAAACCCCAATATAGTGCTTATGTTTCTGGATCCCCAAGCTATTTCCTCCCATTTTTGATTAGAAATAGCATGTAAGACAGAGAGGGTTATTTTGAACAGCAGCAAAATCTTTTCAAAATCCTCTAAATCCATTTTCTGAGCCCAAGAAAGTCCAGCTGAGAACGTATTGCCACATCCTAATTGTGCTTCTTGGGTGGCTGAGCCTGCAAGGCACACATGGCAAGCACCAACAGCTCAGCTCTACGGAGTCCTTTGTGCCTTGTTGCTCAGATAATTCCACATTCTGTGTTTGCACCACAGAAGGGAGGTGGGCAGGGGCTGGAGTACTCCCACGTCACTGGAGCCCAGCCAAGGCAGCATGAAGGTCTGCCTGCAGTCTGACCCGCAGCCTGCAGTGCAGTGGGGGACAGAGCCCTCAGCTGGGCTCCAGCCCACTCCACCAGCTCACGCTGGGTACACACTGCCTTCAGACCTGCTGCTCCAGCACCAAAAGAAGTCAGAATGAAAGAAACAAATCCAGAAACAAAACTTCTGAGCAAACACCTGTGGGTATTGGACAGATGCAAGCAGTATCTCCATCAACATGCACCAGCACAGTGAAGGTACAGGAGGCAGATCTAATCTGTGGCTACACAAAGACAGAGCAGCACGTGGCTGCACAGCCAGGCACTCACACGCCGGACTTGGCAGAGCTCACATCACAGCAGCCGCCTTTAGCTTCGCGGCCTCATGGCCTCAAACCGACAACCCACACCATCACAGCGGACAGTACAGCAGAATTTTTCCTTCTGTATTTAAGGACATATGCAGCTCAGACAACTTACGACATGTAATTAGAGACTGTATTTTAATGAATATGCACAAGGGGGCAGAGTCAGAGTTGTGCACCTGAGGTTAAGTTTTGCATATTTTAACTTTTCAGCACTTAACAGTGCAGTCTGGCTTCATTAACTTGACCTTCTACATCTTATTTCCTAGGAGGCTTGTTGGCTTTGTTTCTCTTAAAAGGAAAACACATGCATACAGGAGATTTTCCTTGGTTTCTATCACTCAGGATAATGCCCAGTGGGCACCCCGAGTCCAACGCAGACTTCCCCAGCACTCGCATCCTGCAGCCGGGTCTGAGGGAGCTGCACGCAGCATCCCCTCCCGGCACCAGCCCCAGCCAGAAGCAACAGTCACTTTCCTTAAGAGGATTGTCTGAAACATCTAACTAGAAAGCCTCATTTTCGGTTGCTTATAAATTTGCCAGGGGTTAACTGATCAGACCCCAATTTTTCACGGCAAATACATCAGCCAGGCTGAATGTATTGATTGGAAGATTTAATTCAGAACTACTTGGTTATTTCTGAGAAATATTTCTAAGGTAAACTCTCCATCTCTCCCACTCTCACTTTAGAGGGCAAAAGCATATTCCCATGTTTTGAAAAAAGGTTCAAGATCCAAGAGGACTGAGGATCCCTGGCAGGTTTAATACCTGCAATGGCCTTTTTCTGTCATCCCATAAAACACTGCACAAACTTGCCTACTTAGTCTTCCAAAAAACCCCCAAACTTCCCCTTCCTTGCCAGCTCTCAGATTTTAGCAGCAAAATTCACTCAAGACCAAGCCCACTTTGAAACACCCAAAGCAAAGAACAAGCAGGCCTCACCCCACACCTGTGCCCCGAGCTGCTGGATGCATCCTGAGCACCACATCCGTGACTCAACGTGCAATGGCCAGGGAAGCACGGACCAGTGCCAGTACCCAGCACCCTGGTGAGGAAGCCATCCTGCTGCCGGAGAAGGACACAAATCAGCCCAGAATCAGCCACCACCAGGCAAGCTGCCCAGCTGACTGTCACCATCTTGACCACTTGCAAGCAATGTGGTCTCAATTAGTCTCAATTTGTCTACTGAGACCTCAATTAGTCTATCCTGGACTCAACCAAGTGGTGAATTTGTGATATTGGCAGAGATGAAAAAAGTTATTTCTTCTAACTTTGGGCACAGTGAGCCAAAAAAACAAGGGAAGATTATTGCCCCCTAAAAACATAGTTGTGGCATGTCAAACAAGACTTTGGTGATGATGATTGCAAGGCAAGTTAAAAAAAAAAAAGGGCTTTGGCCTTGGATCATTTTGAAAACAGGAGTTCAATTTACAAAGATCACTGTTAGTTACTACCCTAAACAACACGCAGTAAAACATAGCTCAAGTAGCATCACTACAGCCACCTCCACTCCACACCCACCTGCAGCTGGCTGTGTGCTTGCAGTGCTCAGCTCTCCAGCTCCGAGGCTCAGAGCTCCTGAGGTCTCAGTGAAACCCAGAGAGCTGGCCAAGATTGCAGAAAACAGTCAGTGCTTTAAAGTGAAGCCGAATTCAAAGAAAATCAGCTCATCAGTTTTAAAGTTATAAAATGTTAAACTCAGCAAGGGGACCATTAGTGCTCCTGTAGACTCATAAGGCTGTAATACACGTTAAGTACTATGTTCGAAGGACATTATTTCTACGTCTCAAACCCAGTATTCAGAATTTAGGAAATGCCAGAATTAAGATTGCCTTTGCAACCTGAATTTGACCTTCTCATTTGTTTGGATTGCAACAGACTTGGGTTACACTGGTTTTCCTCCAAGAAGTCGGGCGCAGCCAGTGCACTGGGTGCTGGAGCTGCTCTGTGATGGACTGCAGGTGTAGAGCGGTGGATGCTGCTGCCGTTAAAATCCAGCTTTACCTGCTGGAGCTGGAAGGTGCAATTAGGGAGAAAGAGTAGCTGGTTAAGAGAAGATCACATGCCTTCCTGGGGCACTAACTGCCATACCCACCACTGGCTGATCTTGTGCGTGGGGCTACACAGGCACTGCCGCCAGGATTGAGAGCCCCGTGGGGCTGGGGAGCAAGGGGCACCCCAATGGCAGAAGGGGGGATGCGACAGGCTGGCAGCACCCGGAGAAGCAGCTCATAGCCTCCAGGGTAGAGCATGACAGCCCTACAGACCCAGCAGCTCTCCCCAAACCCACAAAAACCCTGCCCCGGGCTGGATGAGCCTTGCTGTGCGCCTGACCCACTTTGCAGGAGCACGGGGAGAGAGACGCAGGGCTGCAGGGCACGGGCTGAGCCCGCCAGCGGGCAGCACAGGAGCGGCTGCACTCGTGGACTGATGAATTGCACACTTAACCGGACACCGAACAAGGCCAACTTGTCAGCGTGTCAGCACGGGGACTCCTAATCCGAGTCTGTCAGGGACAGCCAACAGCCTAAATCTAATTGCGGGGAGGCACATGCTCATGATCTGGCAGCAGCGATGCTGCTACTGATCTGACATGACGGAGCAAGGGAAAGCAGCAGCCACCACCAGTGCTGAGCACCGGAGCCTCCGCCCTGCCATGCAGAGAGAAGCCCTGTGGCCAGTGAGCTGCCCCATCTGTCCACCAGCCCCACACCAGCCTGCAGCCCCCTCATCACAGGCAGCCAGGGGACAGGTCGCACCCCAGCAGAGCTCAGGCTCTTTGCTATAATTAAGCTCTTTCAGAAGGCAGGGAAAGCAGGAATGACACAGAAAAGGGATTGCCTCAGCCTGTGGGCAGCCAGGCAGTATTTATACCCATTTTAAAGCAACAGTGGGGTGTGCAGTACCCATTGCTCTGCCAGACAGAGCTCAGGACCACCCATGCAGAGATGTCACGTGAAAGAGCCAAAGTGCGTGCGCTAGTTTTAGTCAGAGCCCTCAACAGCAGCTATGGTGGTTTTACTCACATTACTAATAATTCCACTTTAAGATCTCAAGAAGAAAATGGCACAGCTGTTTATTGGCATTGCCAAATGATGGCACCTTGCCCCCACAACCACGTCAAACATAGAAGACCGGGATCACCTCCACTCTCACAGCAAAACACAGCCTCCCCTGGGACACTGCATGGGAAACACCACCCAGGGCCAGCTGCACTGGGGGAGAGAGGCAAAAGAGCAGAGATTAGCATCCCAGGTTGTCCCAACTCATGCAGATGGTCACTGAGATTCCTAACATCCACAAGTAGAACAGTTTGCCATCTTACCTTCTAACAACAAACCCAGTTTTCCAGAAGAGGTATTAACTGCAGACACTCATTATGATGGGAAGCATAGGGAACACGGCACTCACCCCACTCCCCAGCCTCGCATCGCAGGGCTCTGACCAGGACACACTGAAGGGCAAACACAAAGCTGATGAGACAGACCATGCTCCTGAAGGGCACTGCTGCTGTGCACCTTCCCAGCAGGAGAGTTTAGTGCCTGGATTTGTGCTTCCTACCTGGTGAGGCAGAAGCTCAGGTTGCACTAAAGCACGAGGAATAAATCTCTCCTGCAAAATGAAGCACTGCGCATTGCACAGCGGGATGTGCCACTGAGCTGACACATCACCACCAGCTCTCAGACAGCACGTCCATATGGCAGGCCGGCAGCGTGCATGTTCTTTCACTTACATTTCCCTAAAGTTTTGATATTACACCAGGAGCTGCAGCAAAGCAGTTTAATGCCTGGGCTGATCATGTAACAGGATCGTGGTGAGAGGGTTTTCCCCAGCAGTAGTACAAGGAGTGATGAGAGACAGCATTACCCATTAACCAGGTTCTGCTAGGTTCAGTCCAAGGGCAGATGTCTGAGCAAAACCTCTCACCGAGCCCATGCGCTGAGGGGCACCCACATGTACCACCCACCCTGACCCACACACACCTTGCAGGCTCCCAGCAAGAGCAGACACAAGCCCATTAGCAAAGTCCTGAGCAAGGCAGGTGTCTGTACAAACAGCTTCTCCTTGCTCTCCACCACCAACACCCAGGGTGCAGGCAGCCAGTGTGGGCTGCACAGCCCAAGGGTGCTCCCACGGACACAGAGGAACAGATCCCTCAATGTCCAAAGGGGCAGACCCAGAGCATGGGGTGTAGAGGACAGGCTGGGGCAGGGGGCAGCTCTTTCCCCAGACAGATGCCCACCAGGAACTTGGGTACATATCACCTCCATGCTCAACACAGCTCCCTTGCTGCCCCCTTCCACCCAGTCCAAGCCAGGCAGCTCTATCCCTGGCTCCAGCCACCCTCTGGTGACACTGAATAGCCATCTCTGCTCCCAGGCTGAGTGGTCTTTCCTCTGTGAGTAGACAGAAGAAGGCAACAAACTATTTCATTTTTACTATTTGTATTTGACCTTTTTATATTGTTTGCTTTTTCCAGCATAATCTCTTAAGAACATGACTCCGATGATTTATAACAAAAGAATATCTCTATAGTGGGTGCCTTGCAAGACCTCTCTCCTGCTGCTTTAGAGTGATTTACTTTTGGATTAGCCTCTGATAGAGAAGGGCTCGGCTGACGATTTGCCCTCGTATATCAAAAGGGAAATCCTTAAGACATCACTATAAAACAGCAGGAAAGAGCACCTGCCTGACTCATAAACTTATATGATGTGGTTTAGTCAGATAGGCCATCTGCTTCCCTTACATACCCATATGTCCTTCGCTGTTCCCTGCTACCTCACTGTTAACTTCAGTGATTTTCCTCCTCACTTCTGCAAAGCTAAAATAAAGAGAAATGAATCGAATTATAAACTTTCATGCAGATGGGAACAAGTGAAGTGGCCACTGCCTCTGCCTTCTAGTTAACACAATAAATAATGACAGTGAAGCCGAGGAAACACACATCATCTCTTAATTAGATCCATGTTATAAACTTAATGTGCCAAATCCTGCCCTAGCTTACATCCACACAGCTCAGCCAACTCAGGTGAAGAGAGAATGAACCCCTGCCTTAAGCACAGCCTTGCCAAACCCGATGTGTTCACGGCAGAGCAGGGTACATTCCCCCAGCACGGCTGTGCTCCTGCACTGGAGCCTCTGCCCCACGGCAGATGGAAGACTTTGTCCAGCCAGGGTTTGCCTCAACCATGGCCCATCCCAATGCTTAGGGAAAAATTACAAGAAACAGAACCCAGGAGATTGCTTCTTTCCCCAGGACAGGATAACACCCTTGTGACTACCTATTTAGGTACTGACTGAGCCAAACCATGTATCAAACCATCACCACCAATAACCACAAAAGGACTTTTGTCCCACGAACTCACCCACTTCCCTTTTGAATCCATTTCTGTTTTGGTGTCTACAGCAACCCATAACCATTAACTTCAGTAACATAGTTAAACACATTACAAAAGGTACTTGGGTTTCAAAACCGCTAACTTCATTACACACCCCTAGCTCTTGCAGTACAAGAAAACAATTAATAGTTTTCTAATCACCCGTTGCCTTCCACAGATGACTGCACATGGTTAGCAGCCCCAGGACCAAGGCAACACTGCTTTCCCAGCTGGACAGGCCTGCTGTTCCAGCTTTCCTTGCACAGAAGCCGTTTCATGCCACCTTCACCACCTCTCACGCTCTTTAGAGACTTACTCTGCTTATTTGTAAGACAGTGCTTGTCTAGAACAGCACTTACTGTATTTAAAAAGCACGTGCAAAGATCTCTGTAGCATCTTAAGAGTATAATTAGTGCTTCTGCTCCTCTACCCTCCTTGGCCATGCATGACCATCAAACATTACAGTCCCCTTATGCCCCTCATGAGGAGAGGGTCTATAGATCCTGACCCCAGTTACTACCCCAAGGAAGATGCTGACATCCTCCCCCAGTCCTGGCTGGTCACTCACCAATTAGACCAGCCTGGGGCTGAAAAAGGCACTGGTGGAATGGGACAGGACCTCCAAGTCTTCCCCATGATCAGCACAGTGGTCCACAGGCCTCCTAGGGAGAGGAAGCCTCAAAAAGCAAACAGGACTCTGGATAAACCCCACAGGGCTTTGATGACCAGACACACACAGTGATGCAGGTTACAGAAGGGCTGGAAGCACGAACAGCGCTGGTGCATGCTGCTGGGCTGACTCAAGCTGCACCCCGTGCAATAATTTCAAGTGATAAATGCATTTGAAGCGATCATTGTCTGCTGGCAGATAATGCGTGGCCAGCAAAGAGGCAGCGCTCCCCAAGCAGGCTGCCTGCTCTGCCTGGTCCCTTGCCGAGGCAGGACCCAACGAGCTTTCCAGCCTGTGTCTCCAGAGGGTCTGGTAGCAGAGCATCTGCAAACAGCTCCAGGAAGTGGAAAGTGCCCTCCGTGGAGGCAGGGAGCTGTTGGCAAGCCCAGGGCAGGATGCTCGTTCTGCAAGAAGAGCATGTCTGCATCCGCCCAGCCTCGACGGGATGCTGCACTAGGGGAAAAGGGGGCTCACACAGACCGCCTCCAGGGCCTGGAGAAACCAACCCCTCCACGGCTCAGTGGGGATGAAAAGCCTCCTGTTATTTACGTTCCTTTTTAAATTTCCCAAAACCAAGACTCTGGGAGTTCATTTTTTCCCCTCTGCAACAGGGTAAAGCAAGCAGAGGTTTTTCCGGCTCTCTGGAGAGCTGCCTATAGCCTACCACAGAGTAGATAAAAACCTGCATAAAAAGACCACCCAAGGGACTGGGAAAAGTGGTCCCCACAGGAACGAAAGAGGCATTTTGTTTAGAAAGGCTGAAGCGCAGACAATTACCCAAAGCAGGAAAACAACAGCATGAAATCTCCTGCTCGGCTTTCCCCTCCGAGAGCCCCGACCGGGAGCACTGGCTGGTCCCACGCTGTGCCACAGGCGAAGGAGCCGCCTGCACGGGAGCGGGTACCAAGGAGTGTACGTGCACACCGGCACGTGTCCTTATGGAAAAACAGGGAGCCCCTTGGGCACGGGAAACACTTCCCTGCCCAAGCACTTTACACCACTTACCCCCTTGGAGATCCTAAATTATTGCTCATTAACACTGTTGAGCAAACGACCCCAGTCAAGCAGCTGATCACTGAAGAGATCCAGCTATTGCAACACTCGGAGCAAGCTTACCCGCAATGTGTCCTCCCTGTCTGCTGTGACCCGGTAACAATGGTCTACCAGAACGGCAAGGGTGACAGCCTTCCCGGGCACCGTGTGCCTCCCGGCTGTGCTGCCAGTGACACGGCCGCGGTGAGCGCCCGGCGGGGCAGCAGGAGCAGGCAGGGTAGGGCTCAGGAACTGAGCTCTCCCGCCCTGCTCCCCACCAGCCTCCAAGGACATCCTGGAATTTAAAGAAATTAAAAGTGGAAAAGGCACCACATTAACCTCCTTAATTTTTCATTTCTGACACAGATTGTTTTCTCCTCATTTCAAAGAATTTCAAGTTAATGTCTGGAGGGCAGAAAAAAAATCCATTTCCCAATACGCCTGCTGCAGCTTTTTCACCAATCGACTGCCCTTCCTGGTACAATCACTGGAACATTGATTTTTTTTTTTTTTGCTAGAGCATCATCTGAAAATCTATCAATGCAAACAGCATCTTTGAAAAAAATACCAGCAATCCAAGACAAGCTGCTTTCTCCACCCTTTAACCCCAGTGCTGCAGAAAAACCTCTGCCTGCTTCCCTATCCCAGCAGCACAGCAGGGACCAGAGGCGGACCCAGCTGTGGCTCACATCTCCTGCTTGGTGGGGACAGCATCCCACCCAGGAGCAGTGGGCAAGGGACACACACCAGGGCCTGGCTGAGAGGAGTCAGCAAGGCTGCTCCATGCTTGGCAACAGCGAGGGGCAGCACAGAAGGATGGTATTTGGGGAAGACCTCTGCAGATTGCCCCCAAACACGTTAAGGGAGGGACGACTTGGCCGTCACCCCAGGGCCACAGCCTGATCCCAGTGCTGCTGCCTGCAACGCTGGGCTCACCTTGCGACTGGGTGTCCGCCGCCATCCTCCCTGGGGAGAGCTTCATCCTCCGCCTCACTTTGGGGAAGCGGCAGCAGCACGGATGGGCACCAAGGAGGCAGTTGTTCTGCCTGTGCATTGCCATCAATGGGGCAGAGCGTGCAGCACACGCTACCCAAGATTACATATACAATAGACTCTGTTCTAGTGAGCCTGGCGATAACTGCCTCCTATTACTATGCTAAATAAACACTTCACTCAGTCTTGGCACTTATTAAGCACCTGGGAGAGAGACTGCCTCGTGTTGTCCAAAACACTCTTAATTACTGTTTAATCAAGATCTCTTCCCCTCTAGAAAAAAAAATAGGCAGCTAAACATTTGCATGTATTTTCCACTGCAATCACATTACACATCTCTGTGACAAGCAAATTCTTGGCAGTGCTTAGGAAGAACGCACTGCCTGTGCAGGAGCATCGCAGCACAGCGTGCTAATCCAAATAGCCTTAGGTCTCCCCTTCTTTAGGTAAGGAAAGGAACCAGGAGGATTTCCTGGCACATGGACTAATGCTATCAAATGCTTCTTTTATTTGTTGTTGACACATGTATAACAGTTGAAGAATCACTAAATAACCTTGTAATATCTTGATTTATGGATTATTCTTCCATACGAATAGCACATGCTAAGGACAACACGCATTCAGTTCTACACTGTATCTCTGCTGGTACAGGAGCACTCGATTCTTGCTATTAAGCACCCACAAATCCCAGGCAGCACACGGCTGAGCTGCAGCACCATTCAGTCGGGGTGTCCAATCCCCCGCTATCAGAGTGGGTGAATGCACAAAACTCTGCGTGGGCGGTTGGGCACAAATCCTTTTCCTTTTTGTAAACCAGCTCCTGGAGCTGGATTTTCTCCGAGCGACTCCCGCACGCAGCTTTACAAGTGTGCCCGGCAATTTGCAGCTGCATTTCCCGAGGCCAAAGACCCGAGGAGAGCCCCACAGTGCAGAGCCAGCACAGCACCTCTGTCCTGACCTCCGGGGCTGGCACACGGCATGGGCTTGGGGTGTGAACCCGCACGGCAGATCCTCCCTTTTCCTCCACTTTACATCCAGCCCAGGCTCAGCTCTTCCTTAAGATAAAGGGGATTTGTCTCGATTTAACTGGCAGTCACAGTGCTCAGACAACTCTGGTAAAAATGAATTTACGTCTGAGTAGCACGAGGAAGAGAAGGGCCTTTGAAACAGCATCACTGTGCTGCTTCACACCGAGGGCCAGATCCCACTGGGCTATACAGGGCTCAGCCTGGGTTGCACCGTCTCCATCACAGCTAGAAATGCCTCCAGCAGCACTGGACTGAGAGCTCAGGAAAGCAGAGGCAGCAGGAACATGTCCGGGGCACACGGTCCCTCCCAGCTGAGCTGCCGGTGGCACCCCATGTTCTGCACCTGACGCGCTCTGTTGACTAAGTGACAATTACCCAGGAATCGCCGCTAGCAACAGGTTATCGATGGCATATGACTTCGCATTTTAACAGCTGCTAATCTTCCTGCTAAACCCAGAATATCAGGTTAAATCACCTAATGTGATCTTTCGAGTAAGGTAAAGCAGATCTCTGTGCTGATAGCTATTTAAAACACAGTTGCTGGTAAAATCACTCCAGGAAACCCAGCTGCAATATCCCAGTACAGATGTCCACACTATGTGCAAAGGAGACATCCGTACTGGAGAGTGGGCAAACTGGCTCCCCAGTACCTTTTATGCTGTGACTTCCTTCAGAACATCCAAAGCTTCCCACAATGACAGGTTTGGGGAAAAAGGCAGGAGTTTGCAGCGGAGCAGGGCACAGAGTTTTCTCTAGGACACAAGACAGAGGATATACAAGGACCCCAGACTACACATTAAACAGATTCATTTATCCATTTTTATGAATGAATTTCTTTCATTATTCCTCCTCATTCATGGTACAAGGGTCACCTGCACACAGACAACAGGCAAAGGAATGTGCACACATCCACGTTCACATGAGCTACCGGAGCAGGAGCTGCATAACTGTACCTAACGGCAGCCTTCGGCTCCAAAGTAGTATTCAAACACAAACTGTGCCTCTGTCACTCCTCATATGCAGACCAAACTAGTCTAAGATTATCTCTGTTCTCAACTCGTTTACCAAATAGGTCTCGTGGTGAGCATGTGCTGACTCTTGATCTAGGGAACACGTCCAAGGAAAACAGCTGCCAGAGGCTTCACTGCGAATGAACACTGTGTGCTAAAGGAGTCCCTCGCCTGACACGGAGCTGGAAAGCTGGCTAGGAGGTTTAAGTGGGGACAGATGAAAAGCCAAAGTGTACTCCCTCCTGTGCCATCTCTGAAGGATGCCACGCATAGGCACAAAACAGGGGTAGCAGTTTGCAGCAGACCCCAAGCTATGTGTGCTGTCCTTGCAGAAGTCCCCTCAGCCCAGCCACACACGCCTGTCATGCACTAAGGCCTGCCAGATACCTGCATTCGCTGTACAATGCTGGCCCTGCCCCTGTAAGTGCCTTCCCCACCTCGGCTCAGAAGAAGGATGGATCGCCCTCCACCAGTGGCCAGTCTGACCAATTAACCCCTCCGGCCCCTGGGCAGCAGAGCTGCAACCACCCCCCCGAGCATCCTCCCACCTGGGTGCAGCTCAACAACAGCACCGTCCCCTCTGCAGAGGGAGGGGAGCCTGAACCAGCACTAACCAACTTACTAATTAAAAGCCTTGGAAAAGATTAAAATTAAATTTCCTGTGGATTTGGAAGAATTTGGAAAAAAATGACCAACTTAAATCTGTTTCCTAAACAGGGAGCAGAGCCAGGATATCAGTGTGCTGCAGCCAAGAGAACCAACCCAGGGAAGGGGCTACTGCCCTGCCCAGTGCTCCATCGCTGCGCTGCAGAGCTTATCAACGCAGGCAGAAGCACACCAAGAGAAATGGGCCGGCTGCCGCTCTGCTATTTAAATAAGACATATTTCACATGTTTCCAGTTGTGAAATTCACATCTGACTTCATTGATTTCTCCCTCCCCTCACCCTCCAAAAATCCATTTTCTCCAAGATTTTTAAGAACTTACAGCAAGGAGGGCTGAAAGAAGTTCAGGGTGCGCAAAAGAAAGGCCAGCAAGTACATCTGGATAACTTTTAACGATAGTTACTCATTTTCATATCCTCCTTCCCTTCTTCTGGCTGGGAGCACCAGACACCATGCAAACAGCCTTTCTTGGAGTATTTTCTTGGCGCACCAGGGTACCAAGGGTCTTTCAGAGGAAGCATTCAGACCTGGGCTACGATACCCTTGCATCTCACCAACACACATGTCGCAGTCACTAGCCAAAGTAGAAGACGTACGTACATTTCCCGCTGATCCCACAAGAGGATTACTCCAGGCCTGTTTCGTGAAGTCCTAGCACAATAGTGTTGTAAGGCCCTTAATCACGCTGTGCTTTAGCAGCATTCCTTGGCCCAGAAGAGCACACCAGCAGTATGAGACATGAACGCTGGCCAAGCTTTGTTTCCATGTTCCTGTCTCCTGAGCCCATGAGGAACATCTGGTTGCCTTCCTTCCACTGCAAAGGGTGGGCATGGGTGGGTCTCCACTGACAGCAGCAAGGCTACAGCTAGCAGCACACCCCAAGCAGCCTATTGATCAACACAAGATGAGGCAAGACGAAGGACGTGCTTGGAGAGGTGCCTGCAAGACTTTTGCCATGCTGGCAGCAGAAGCAAGGGACACAAATTAGGATCTGCATGAATGTGAGCACTGCAAAGAAAACCAGGATAATGTGAGATAAAAGACATTTGACCATGGCCTGCAGAGAAAGTAGACACCCTTTTCCTTGTTTCCACAGACTAAAGCAGGAATTGCCATCACTTTGCTGCAAGACACTTGCTGGTCCCTGCCAGGACACGAGCATCCTCTCAGGGGGGCTTTAACCACATCAGAGGGTCAGCCACAGGAAGGCATTTGGGCTCAGAGCTGATCTGAAATCCATTCAAAGGCAGAACCATAAACCAGGAGTCAGCAACCCAATATGCCACAGTCTATGCTCAGTCTTAGAAGGGTCCAAGAGATCTCTTCCACAGACAATCTGCCTGAGCAGAGACCCAGTCCTGTTTGAGGGACATTCACCATGTGGGACTCCTATCACCAAAGGCAGGTGAGGACACCCCTCTTTCACCCTGGAAGACAGCAGCAGCCAGGGCATTCCCTGTTTGGAGCAGGTTTAAGCTCCAGGTTTATTCCTCCTCTTTTGGGGGTTACATAGGTGCTCCCTAGGACAGAGAGACAGCAAGAGCACAAGCACTTCTGTGTTGCTGGGGAAAAAAAAAAAAGAGACTTCTAGAGAATAAGAGATCTTGATCTTGGGTTGTTCTTCAAATAATTGTATAAAGGAACTCCATATAGGCAGCTTGTCTGAATTGAAAGCCAAGGCATAATTCAGAGAGGTTTGGGGACTCTGAGCTCTTGGCAGCAGACACCAAGTCCCAAAGATTTCAGACACAAGCCTGCCCCTCAGCTTTCTGCTGAGGAACTCGGGTAGTTCCCCTACCACACTGGCTTTGCATGCCACATCTGCAGGGGTCCACAGCTGCAGAGCCACTGGGACTGGGATGGGGTATGCAGATGCAAAAGCCTGACCCTCAGGTGTGCTGAGCCCTCACACTCTGCCGCTGGCACAGGGTGGTGAGGGTCTACCGATGTGACCGAGCAGTCTGTCCCATGTCCTTGGGGGCAAGGGCCCTGCCAGCAAGTGACACGCTGGCTGCAGGCTCAGCAGCTCCATGCAGCTGAGTCCAGCACAGAGGGAAGCCTGGATTAGCTCCTGGCACTGTAGGAAGTACGATAATAGCAGAAGCAGAGCAGCAGGCAGCAATTGTGGAGCCTGAGCAAAATCCCTTGTTTTCACTGGCTAGTTCTGGTTTCATGTTTCTGATCTTTTAAACATCAGGCACTCCCCGAGCCCAGCCAGCAGCTCCCCAACAGCACTCTGCTCTCTGCCAGTAGCCTGGCCTGTGCCAATAGCTTTCCTGCAAAATGCCAGCTCCATGCTGGAGACAGAGCTCTAGTCCCACTGCGTATGGACTGGCAGCATCCCTCAATGGCAGGAGCAGCTGGGCTCAGCTCCCTGAAGGGAAAGAGCACCATCCCACTCTCCTCCTGCCAGAGCTCACAACAGGCAAAGCAACTTTTCCCAGCCCATCTCCACAAGCGGGCCTACAAGTACCCCAAACCAAGGCAGTTGAGGCATGGGGAGCACTCCGCAATGGGAAGACCAGACCAGTATGAACCAGTGCCAACCACAGGCATTAATATGTGCTTTCAACCCAGCCACTTAACCACGCTGCTTTTTCCTGGCTGTTAAGGCAGTCACTAATGCAGACCTGCCTGTCTCCCCTTACAAATGAGGAAAAGAGATGGGAGCTTGCAGAAAATAAAAATCACCCTCCACAGCCTGGAAAAGGCTGGGTGTTACAAGACCGCAGAAGTGCCGAGAGGTCATGTGGGCAGGTGAAGGGTTAACAGGTGGAAGTCAATGCCCCTCTACCAGGCAGCCAATATTTCTATCAATAAATTATGCATCAGCATCTAGTAATAATGACCTAGCAGCCAGAGCTATTTAAAACAAACCAATCAATGGTATTAACGTAATCCCCAGGAGAAAACAAGACACCACGCACAGCACTGGGACAGGAGCAGATCAGGCCAAGGAGAAAGGGACCTTTGGCTGGGAGAGCAGTCGGCTGCAGGGGAAGGAGAGGTCCCCGTGTTGAAAGGGCAGGCAGGGGCTCCAGCTGGGCCAAGAGCACAGAATAGAAGCCACCTCCCAGTCCCTTGCTGCCTCGGAAAGGGCTGGCACAGAGACCACCAGCCGGCTTACGCTTAAGGCAGCTGCTGCAGCCCAACTCCAACTCCCAGGCCAGACCTCCCCAAGCACAGAGGTGAATGGCCACTGCACAGCACTGACTGCTGGCCCAGGGTCTTTGCCATTGCAAAAGGGGCCAAGCTGTGGTACTTGATGTACCAGGATGCCTGGGACATGAGGTGGCCGAGTTCCCCTCAACACCAAACCCTACGCTCCCCATCCCCTTTCTGTTCTTCCAGAACAGACAAGTGGTATCTCTGGTGCTCATCTGTGTGAAGAGGTGCTGATAAGCAGCAGTCCGTGTCCTGCAGGTGCTGGCTTGTGCCAACACTGGTGGGTGAAGGACAGTGAGCCGCAGACCTCCCTGCAAGTGGGCAGGGGCCAGGCAGGGGCTGGCTGAGCACAGCTCCCAGCACTGCCATGCATGCCAGGCTGCCTACCCAGGACCAGCCCTGCACAGAGGGCTCGGGCACTGCAGCAGTGGTGGAGGGTCCCGAAGGAGAGAGGATACCCACAGCTCCAACCAGCCACAGCAGGAGTACAGGGACAGAGCCATGCTCACCGCAGCCAGGGTCTTGCCCTTGTCCATCACTAGGCTCCATCCCGGAACAGGTCGGTGCTAAGGGGCAGCGCAGCAGCGTGATGCAGCCAGGCTGGAAAGGGCAGATCCAGGACCTCCCAAACATCCCTTGGGGTGCCACAAGGCAGGACGAGGATTCACTACTGGCCAATGTGCACAAGCAACCCTGACATCTGCTGTTGCTAAACACTAAAACTCGTATTTTTCACATTCACAGCGTAAGTAAAAGCATTCTTGGTTATTTGTTTTATCTGTTTCAGTACCTGACCCGGACCTTTTATCCCACCCAATCAGCAGATAAATATTACAGGGGATCCCTTTAAGCATATGAAAGTTAAATCCTTAGATAAGACCAGCACACAGGATCACTTCCCATTTCCTTGCATCACCACCATACTCTGTCCTGAGAGCACATCCCACCCAGGGACACAGAGCTGTGTGGAGAGGATTGCCATCGCCGCTGCTAGCACAGGGGTTGTGCTGCCTGGAGATAAGGCAAGGAGCTCACTTGTAAACGCCGAGAAGAAGGTATCTAGTACCCTGATATTCCAGGATCCTGACCTACCGTTCCAAAGTGAAATAATTGGAGAAATTACATTAGGTTGCACAGTTTTCTTCAGTGCCTGAAAGCTGCCAAATCATCTGCCCTAACTGCTCAGCAAGAGGACAGTTGGGCACTGACTCTGCTTGCTTATCTATAACGAGCATCTTTCATTACCGGCAATGTGAAGCAGAAGGGTTTAGTTTTGCTGTTGCAGCCCTTTTGAATTCACCCAGCTCATGAACGCAAGAACATGCTGAAGGATGTGCCAACAGCAGTGAGGCAGACAAAGCAGCAGCCATCCCACCCGGGACAGCACCGGCACTGGGTGGAGGGGAGGCAAGCTCCAGATTAGAGGGCAGACACGGACCAGCATGCTGGGTATCTCTGTTTATCCTCCTGATGCTCATAACTGGTTGTCAAGTCCCTGGAGGTGCTCTGCCAGAACTTTGCTTTGAACAATCAGTTCCTTTTCCCCTGGCATAATTAAACTAAATCAGCTCCCAAGTAACTCTACAACAGTGAGAGGAGGAACAGACACACAGTGCTGTATAATCAGCATGGCAGTCTCCCGGGGTCACGGTCCAGAACACCAGCACACCCCAAAGAGCTGTTTGCAGCTGAGCTGCCACTGCACAGCACACGGTGCTTGCATACAGCAGGTCTACTGAGGTCATGCACAGAGAGCAGAGCCTGCAGAGAGTGTGCCACCAGCCTCTCAGCCTGGGGCAGGCTTGAGTCACCCTCAGAAGGCGAGTGATGGCTTCTACCTCATGCTCCTTAGTAATGCAGCACATCTCCTCCATTCGCCAGGGACATGCACCTCTCCCCACTCCAGGCCCACAGGATGCCCAGCCTGGGTATACACCGAGCACCTCCCACACCATGCCAGCCCTCACTGCACAGCATGGGCTGCAGCCCACCCATGACACGTATTAATCCTTGGTCATGCCCAGCACTGCTCGCCAGGCAGAGACCAGAACCTGGGGGGAAGACGGGAACTCATCGCACCCCGGCAGCCCCTCTGCTCACCCCTGCCAGTCCCCAGGAGCACGGTGCCTGTACATGAACACAAGGGCTCACCAGCCCATACCTATAACACACTTCACGTGCATTCTCCAGATTAATAAATGGGGAAAGAAGGAACCATAAATCTATGAACTGCCAATTTGCACAGGACTAGCTCTTTTACTGGCTACGCACTAGCACCTTTTACAGCCCATTAATTACTTTCTCTAATAAAGTTTGACAAAATGATAACTTGCCCATGAAAAGTGTTGTAATAAATACATTTTCTCTAACTTTGGACCATTCTTGCATGTCCAGCTCATAAACCCCTCCCACGGTTCAGTAACTTACAGCCTACCTGTACTTTTCAGCCAAGGAGGGGTTCCCAGCGTGACGCCCCTGTGCATGCCTGCCAGCACAATGACATCAATGCCATGAACAGTGAGCCGGGTTCCTCCTGCAAACTGGGCAGGAGCCAGCCCTGATCCAGAAAACACAGCCTCCACCAGCCTGGGCTGAGCAGTGGAGAGCACTTCCCACGCTTTGCACTGCACTTCCATGGTAGATGGGAGTCCGCACTTGCCTGGCAGGTCCTAGGTACCCCATAAAGCCTGTGCCCAGGGCACTCCCATTCATTTCCCACTTCTTGGGTCACACAAGACTCCTCTTGGCTCAAACCCCAGCAATGCCCATGGCAAGGTTAGCCACCTGCATTCACAGCAGTGCCAGCTCTGAGCTGAAGTGGGTTAAGGTCTCCAGAAGCACCATCACCACCTCCAAGAGACCACCATAGACCTGGTTCCCACGCACATACAGTACCCATGCTGCTTCTTCAGTCCCTCTCATTCCACTTCTCAGACCAGGTACCAAGAGGCATCACGTTTCCCAGACCAAGACTCATGGGTTGGGGTGCTCACTGTATTTATTTACATAAACCCACAGTTAAGCTCAGCAGAGAATGCAATGGCCAAAGCTGGTCTTTCCTAATACAGAAACAGGAAGCAATAGGTATATTTTAGTTTTTTAATAAAGTTCCAAGTTATAAACTGCTTAAAGACTTTCTTTTATTATGATTCAGTGAAGCAATAAGACTGAACCCACCTCTTGACACAAATTCTGATCTCTTACCTTACCAAGTCAGCCCTGTAAATCTGAACACTAGAGACTGACTCCAGAGCTCATGGTCAGCACAGCTAGGCATCGCCACAGCCAGAGCACAAGGCACATCCACCCTTGGTCCCTCTGCCTGCCTTTCTCTTTCACCCTCACCCGAGGCTGACCAGCGGCCAGCACTGCTCTCAACCCCCAGCACCACTCTGCTCACTCCTGGCCAGACACTGACAGCGCCAGCAGAGCCACCGCCACCTCTGCAGAGGACCAGAGCACGTACAGCATCTCCTAACCAAGACCCGGGCAGGCTCACGCCAGGCTGCCCCAGTTAGTCCTGGCACATGCCCACACCGCAAGCCGGCCGCACATACGCTGTGTAGGCTGCGCTGCACCCCAGGCAGCTGAACGTTTCTTTCCCTGTTTAATTAGTTGAGTGACTCTGCTCTGCCCAATAAAATCATCACCCCCCTCAGCAATGCCATGCCGTGGAAATTTATGATCATAATTTAGATGCTGAATTACCACTGTCAGTACCTGTGCCATATGAATTACTCAGTCATATTAAATTCAACTGTTGATTTTGCAGGGTTATATGAAGCGGGAACACTTAGAGCCAATGAAATAATGGAGGAGAAAGAATTATGGTCAGGGAAGTTACATTAGCTGCTCAAAGCATCCTGTGCAGAGCCCACCTGCCCAGCTCCAGCCAAGGGCCATCTGCCCACAGTCGCACACTGTGCCAGCAGCACTAGGGCTCCCCCAGGACTCTCCCAGCAGTGCTGGGATGAGCCACTGGTCTATCCTACAAAATCAATTAACTTCAATTCCAGCCAGTCTAGACACACTTGGTCCAAAACTTCACACCTTAGCAGCCCACTCTGACAGTACAGCTTGACTTGCTTAGAGACTAACAACCTGGAGCCCTGCAATGCCACAAATTGGAGTTTAGCATCAGACACAAACTAAACCCCTTTGACTTACCAAAAAGCCCAAATATAACACAAGCTGGTTGTGGAGTGATGGCTAACAGTATGTCCAGCTTATGGTTAGGCAGGATTTCTAATGTACAAACAAAAGAGAGAAATATGCATTTGTATATGGAGCAAGTATTAAGCAACTTCTGCAGAAAAAAGGTCCATCAACAAAAAGGGAGCATAAATATTCTCACTTATCTCCACTCGCAGGCAGCTGAAGCTCTAACTCAGAACGATGGAGAATAAGGATATGTTTTCTGTCTTATTTACAGGCAAGCTTAATTTAAAATTTACAGTGGGTAGTGCTGCAGGGGGAAGTAGCTGAGCCAATTGCCACAGAGAAAATTCAGCATCAGAGCTCCCGTTAACCAAAGCCTTGGCATTTTGTCTGGCCAGATCTCAAATCTTTGTAATTCCAGGGCAAGAGGTGTGCACCTTCTGCGGCTCAGTGCAGCGGGGGCTCCCTCTCCGCACAGGGGACCTCCTCTTCCACCAGCAGGCACAGTCCTGAGTTGGGGACACTTCCCTGTAAACCTGAGGGTCTTGGTACTGGCAAAATAATTCCCTTAAGGAAAGTAAAATCATACAGGGGCCTTCTCCCCAAAACTGGAAATTCTGGTTGGTAGAAAGCCTCATTTTATACAGATCTCTTGATGTCCACCCAAGACCTCTAATCATGGAAAAAACTGCATATAAAAATTCCCATGCACGATTTCGATCAAGTGCATTTATCTGTATAGATGGCCCTTTTTTTGCCAAGATAATGTCAGAAACTCTACACAAATCATCACAATTTACACTCTCCTCCTCTTTAGTATAAGGCAGACTCTGCCAAATCAAGGGCTAATATATCACATTATTCCTAGTAATCCAAGGGCTGCCTCCTGCCACATGCTTTATGAAATACCTATGTCTTTGATTCATTGATTCCTGCCTCACCTTGTGGGTAGAAAAGCTTTTCTCCGTTCTTGTACAACTTCCAGTTTAACATGCTACATACTGCGCTGCTTGGCCAACATCAGCCCTCTAACCTTCAAGCCAGGATTAACCCTTCCTCTGCTAATACAGGACCACAAGTATTGCAGCAAGAGCTTGCCAAGGAATTATTTATTAGAAAATAAATAGGAGGGTTTTTTTCCTACTTCCAGGGGGACAACATGAACACATTTCCCCACTGCCACAGCCAATGGAGTCTATTATGCATCTGAGGAAACTGCAAAGGCAAGCACAGTTGGAGAGTGTCCCATCACTACACCATCTCCTCTGCTGCTACAGCCCTACCCTGCCCAGCACCTCTTTTTGCTTAGTAAGAGCATACAGACCTCAGGAGAGAAATCCCTTCTGTTCTGGCCATGCAACACTGAGTGTGTTAACAGCAGCTATCACCAAAAACTTGAATTTTTTTTTTTTTTTTATAAACCACCTTCTCCAGTTCATACATATGAAGTCACTGAAGTTGCTTCTGTGAACCCAAAGCAAAACATCGAGCAAGAACAAGTTCCAGAGAGTCACACTGAGAAACAAGAACCAAATCCAGCTGAGCACCCAAATCCCTGCTCTGGAAACTTTACAAACAGTTCCCAAGTCCCACAGCAGTGCTGGGCAGAGCACAAGCAGCAGCAAGGGCACAGACCATGGTGGCACACCAAGCAGATCGCTGCCAGACACCCCACTTCTGCACTCTCTCCTGGGGAGATGATGGACAGCAGAGGAACCTTGGTCACTCAGAAGGCAACCCCCAGGCCTCCCACAGTCACAGGACAGATGGTCACATCCAAAAGCATTTGGGAATGGGATTTAACAGTTCCTTGGCCTCTGCCAGCAGGAACTGCACAAGTGGTGCTCATGCTGTCGTGAAGTAGGGCCTCCTGCAAGAATCATCCATGCCTTGCGATGGAGACGACTTAGTATTCCAGCTGTGCATCTCAGCACCACACAGTAGATGGAATATGCATTAGTAAATACTGCTTTTGGTGCACAGAGAAGTTATCAAGAGGAAAAGCAAATGTGTACAGCAAACAGTAAGTGTGCTGAAGAACACAACTGCAATACAAAGCATGTCCTTCTTCTGACACCAGCTCCAGGATGACTAATTCTGTGTGAGGATGCCAGTCACTGAAAGACCTTAGATGCCCTTGCACAAGTCTGAAAGCTGAAATAAAAGTATGAGACTGTTTGTCTTGTAAATCTGATGCCTGCCGACCCAGGAGCTCCTGTGTACTCCCCTCCCCACAGGAAGAGACCCATCACTGCTCTTCATGCTAACACAGCACTCGCCCACCTTCAGTACAAGCACCCACCAGCTCTCAAGAAGCCCCACTCCCCATCCCCTGCCAATTCCCTGGGCTAGGAACAGCCTCCTCTGCCCCAGGCCTTCACAACAGCAGCAGAACCAAGCTCCTTGTCCTAACAGACTGGGCTGCCACTTAATCCCCAGCTTTTGGGGTGAAAATTCAGGGCCAGATTGAGACAGACACTTAGATCAGTTCCTGGCCAGGTATTCTGCACACGCTGTGTATTTGTCCAACTTGCCAACAGCAGTTTAAAGCTCTGTGCATGGAGAATAAGATCTTGGAGGACAGAGATACACCGCAACATAGACCAGTGATGCCTTGTAAGGAAGGACAGTGCTTCCAAAATCAACCTGGATGGGAAGCATCCCCAGGTGCCGGCAAGCTCCCACCCCTCCACCATCTATGCCCACAGCTCCTAGAGATTCTCTGCCAAGAGCCCACATCAGGCTGGCAGTTAACCTAAGCTTTGCCAGGCCAGCTTCCACAAGGTCTCGCTGGCCCTGGTGAGCACTTGGCCACAGAGTTATCAGACCAGGCTCCCTCATCTGCTGCCATAGCCAGCAAGATGTGTTGCTTGTCCATATCTGGATTTCAGATGGCCCAGTCCCTGGAAAGATCCCAACTACTCAGGCTCCTTGGTGTCTCCTGGTTCCCTGTGGACTCATCACCACATCGCCCAGTGCCTGGGGTAGCCCAGAGGGTGGTCCCTGGCTGTGACCACTGCTGCACAGCTCACCTTGCGCTGACAGCATCTGCTTGCAGGGCCCTACCTAGTCACAGCCTGAGACAATCATCTTTTGGGATGCAGAAGTGCCTGGGAGTCTACAAAGGGAACGTTTTACATATCAATAACAACGCACATGACAATGCAAGCTGCAGGGAAAGAGAGGGAAAGGATGTGAAGGCTGAGCATCCCCCAGCAGATAAGAGAGGCTGTAACCAGATCCTAGGGAGGTGGGAAATGAATCCTTCCCCTCCAGGACTCAGGCTGGCCTCCACACAGCCTTCCTGCCCAGGGAAGGCAAAGGCAGCTTCCTCTCAGAGGGGTGAGGGCTCCTACATAAAAGGAGCATGGAGAAGAGAGTCTGAAGACTTTCTGCCCATCAGCAGAGAGAGGTCCTTCCCACTGGAGAGCACGCACCACCCCATCTTCTCCCAGTTCACCAGTGCTGGGGCACTGCCCCATGCACAGCCCTCCTGGCTGCACCCTGCCCACCAGAACCACCCCCCCACACACCTAGCATTCCCCACACATCCCTGTGCCCAGCTGGGACATGCTGGCCAGCCGAGGGCAGGCACTGGGACACAGTGTGCTCCTCAGCCTTGCCAAGGCTGAAACGGCCACCAGCCTGATCCTCTTCCAGCCTCTCTTCCTCCACAGATCAGGTTGCAGCCTGGCAAGAGGGCTCCTGCACTAGCAGGTGAATAACAGTCAGCACACTGGGTATGGTTATTTCCTAAGGAAATAAGGTTAAAAAATCCTCAGTTTCCCAGCCTCTTCAATACCACCTGCAGCAGGACCCTCCTTGCTGTTAAGGGCTTCGAAGAAAGGAAGCCAGGCCTGAGCCCAGCCACAGAGACCCAGTTTTCTCACCTCCTGCTCTTTTACAGAGGTCACAGGCCCCTTTCAGTTAAAAATCTTTAAACACAAGTTCCTCTCTGGTCTTCCTAAAAGGGCTATAGCTCCTCGCCTAACAGCTTGCCAGCAAGCTTTTTCCTTGCGCTTTTTGATCTAAATGCACTCTTCCCATCCGCAGCCACACAGCGCCCTGGGGAGCGAGGGTGGCTGCGCTCACACCCAGCCCAATGGGAAGGCACTCTGGGGCCAGGAGAGCACATGAAGGATGCACTATGTCCGTTACAGTCTTTATCGGGGGCATAATTTCAGATGGTTTTGCAGATTAGGGAAAACAAAAACAAGGGAGTATTTATTTTACAGGAAGCAAGTCTGGGGCCAAAATCTTCCCTCGCATCTCAAGTCCAGTAGCAAGGTCTCCTCTGTTCATTATCTCCAGTGTAGCTTCTGCTCCGCAGCTCCTTTAATCACATCAGATATGGGAACAGAAAAATGTCATTGTTCCTTGGCCATGAACAATGCTATTCGTGGAGCCATGAGAAAGCGCAAGATGGATATAAAAAAGGCGGGCTCTTGTCTCCCGATAATCTCTTCTACAAACTGACAAAAGAGGGTTTTGTATAGAGAAAAATTGTCACATACGGAAACAAAACAAAAATAGAGCATGCGAGCTGGGACCACTTTTATCTGGAGAGGCACCACAGGGAGATATGCCAACTGTGATTCATTTTAACAAGTTTAGCCCTTGAGAGAGACAAGAGCAGAGCCCCCTGTTAAGAATGAGGAGGTTAGCCAGGAGGGTCGGGGGCAAACAAGGCCTGGCATAGCCAGGGAGGGTAAGTGACCCTGAAGACTGATTCTTCCCTGATTACAGGGGCAAGGAGCTGTGGCATGGGACAAGCACATGGAAAAACAGACTGGGGTGGGGATGGGGGTGTTTAGGGTCTTTTTTATGTTGATTTTGTTAGGTTAGCCTATGCATTGGCTCATTTTACAGTGGAGTAATTAGAGTATATATAAACAGATACAGAGGTTCTTGCTCTCCCATCCATAACGGGCAGCTAGCAACGATTAACCACATAACCCTTTAGGGAGACTCTTCCCCTACACAGGCACCTGAGCAAATACCCCAGAGCTGCCGAGCAGCTGTTTGCAAAGCACCGAGAGGCTTTGGTAGAATATCATACACGTACTCACATGTGTTTGGGACCAGCCCCCCCACTCCCCAGGCCCTGCAGGTAGCAGAAAGACCCAGATCAATACAACTGCGAGCCCCTTTGAATGAAATCAATGCGGCTGAACAAGCGTATAAGTCCTGGTGTCATCACATTATTTATTCCCCAAAGTCCCCATTCTGCTTCTAGTCAGAGGAAGCACTCGAATACATTCCCTCCCTTGGCTCTGCAGCATGCAAATAAATCAGAGGCTCAGGTTCTGCTTCCCAATTTATGACAGGATTACAAACCGCTGGCACCAAGCACCCTGCTAACCACCATCAATTTGGAACGAGCAGTGGTGAATGGTGGCACTGGGGTTCTCACCCAGAGAAGGCAGAGCCAGCACCGTTCCTGCAAGCAGCTCTGTGCCTGCACTCCTCACAGGTTCTCCTCCTCCAGCTCCTCGCTGCCTCCCTGGGATGTCACTCTCTTCACTGCCTCCTTTCAAGCCATTGTTAGTTTATTAAGTGCTTTTTAAGAGATGGAATTTGTGCCCCAGGAGAACAAGCTGCAGAGAAAGAGCTCCACAGTGCTGGTGGCCTCGCAGCACCAGCCAAATGTCACATCCAGGCCCAGCAGGCAGTGGCATGGAAGCAACCAGGGCTGTCCCCCACTGTGCCTCCAAAGAATGGGTGAGAGATGGGCACAGCCCCACCGCCGCGCTGCCCACCCTCCGTGAAGAGCCAGAGTTGAGCTGCAGCACCAGTGAAACTGTGGGGCACGACAGGAGACAGCCACAGGGCTGGGTGGCTGAGCCGCCACCGGAGCGGGGAGAGAGCCGCAGAGGTGCGGCATGCCCAGTCCCAACCCGCCCTGTCCCTTGGTGCTGAGGGGGTCCAAGCATGGCTTGGGCAGCTCCGGACCAGCACCTGCTCTTCCAGTCATCAGCAAGGACCCCCAGGCTCACCTTTAGGCTGAGGGGATGGAGGAAACCCCTCCAGAGCAGCAGCTCCACCAGCACCCATGTGGAGCTCAAACACTCCCAGCCTGGAGCTTCTGTAGGAGCCCAAAAACACCCACATTTCCCCCACATCCTTGCTCTGCTTTCACATATCTTAAACTGCAGTTTAAGTGACTTGTTTGTGATCTAGTGTAACGATCACATAACATTTTCCAGTGCTGGGGAGATGATTCTCAGCACTATGGACTGCATAAGCATTCATAAGAAGCTCATCACCTGAAGGCCCTTCCACTGGCAAGGCAGCAGCTCAGGCCTCAAAGGCACTTGGCAGCAAGTTGTTGGGCTGGGGCAATGCAGGAGAGCTGTGCATGCATGGCCATCCCCTGGCCTGCCTTGGCCAGCAGCTCTGAGCCTGGCACCCTGAGTACAGGGACAGTGACCGCTCCCACAGCACATCACAGCCCTCCACCCACCTCATCTTGGACCTTCCTCATTCACCCTCCTGGAAGCCTCTTGGCCATCAGCACCCCCAGGCCTCAGAGGGTAGGCCTCCTGGAAATACCTACTTGCTGCCAGGATCAGCAGCAGCTCAAGAAATGGTCCACAGCTTGCCCAATATAAAGCCACACGTTCTGCGTGCTTCCATGCAGGTACCTGAAGGCGACGCGTGTCCCAAAGCCTCCTGTACTAGCAGCATCTCACATACACTTCACACACTTGCTTTTTTCAGGTTAATCTGTATTCCCACCTAGGAGCAAGTGGGAAGTGTCTCGCTTGCCACCTTACCCGATCAAGCCAGCCAAATCCCTAGTCAAAAGCCACACCACAAATTAGGTTATTTAGGATTCCTAACCAACACTATTAGCTAAACCCCTAACACTTTTAATTATGTTTCCTATCATCAATTTAGAAAGCAACTCTATTGATCTCGCCCCTACTCTGCAAATTACAGAGAAATGACCAGAATTAAAACACAAACATCTGGGAGGGATATTTCCCCCCAAGCAGAGAGCAGAGCTGGCTGGGTCCTTGCACGCCAAGCACCAAAGACAGGTGTGTCTGCAGGCACCAGCTCCCACGGGAGGCTGTCCCACCAGCCATCCTGGGGAACTAAGACACAGAACCAAGGAGGAGGCTACGAAACTAAGTCAGGGCCAGCCAAGGAAATGATTTCAAATAAAAGGACGGATTAAAAAAAAAAAAAAACAACACAGCAACTATGCCTGCTCTGTCAAGGTGCCAGCCACATTCCCACAGGCCCCAGCCGAGCTGCAGGTCCATCTCCCCTCAGCACCGCACTCCCCTGCCATAAGTCTCCCTGGAAGAAAGTCTGCATGTTGCCATTTTTTATTTGGGCAATGAAGCGAAGGTCTACGGAGCAATATATTTTTTAGTTGTGGCTATAGCTTGGAATGAATGATCTTCCCACGAGCACAATGCTAACCTGAGGTAGAAGCAGCATTTTCCATTATCTTATTGAGAAAAAGACACACAGAAAACATCGCTTTAAGTACAGAGTGCAGGCAGGTAGCCAGGGAAATTATAACTCCTTGTTCAGGAAAGTGTAAAATTTAAATTCAAAGATGGGGGGAAGTTTCAAATGTGTAAACCTCATGGCTCCATGCCACACCAGGGCTGAGGACCATGAGCCCTCACCAAGAGCTGAGGTCAGCCCTAAAATCTAACACTCATTTTCATGTGGTTTGTTCTAGTAGGAAAAGGCATTTTTTGTGATTAGCTCTATCAAACCCTTGTGCACATCGATCTCATTACAGCCAGAAACCTCATTTAGAGCTTCAGCAACAAGGAGAAATGAACGGTGATTCTGAGCACAGCCCACCAGCAGATCACAAATCCTCTTACTCTGAGGATACAGTTCCTAATACATCAAAGCAAGAAATCTATCAAGTCTCATAATTAATTCCCCTCCTCCAAAAACACCTGTGTGCAGACTAGAAAGGTCACACCCTCCCGTGAGGAAGCGCTGTCTGCTCACCTGCTCTATCCTCAGCACCTCCAGATCAGAACCTGGAAGCCACATGGCCATGAAGATGGTAGCCAAGGACCATGAGGGTCCCTGTGGCTGCACTGCAACAGTGCTGTGCCCCTACGCAAGTGGCCAGTGGGGTCCCGGATGCATTTAGGCAAAGCACTGCCAGCACGTCGAGGAGGGGTGAGTGCTGACACGTGGCTCACGCAGGGTCCCTGACAGGACTGACAAAGCACTGCAGAATCAACCCACGAGATTCTAGCACTGCCCAGCCTCAAAAATATGTGTTTGGACACTTCACTGACAGCACAGAAAAAGAAAACCACTGGGAAAGAGAAGCCATATGGAAACTGAAGGGATAGGAAACTGTCACAGAACAGAGAGAGAGGAGCAGTCCAGGAATAAACCAAGGCTGGAGATCAGCAGGAAACTTCTAGTAACTGGAATGAGAATGTTCCAGAGCAGAATGTCATCTTTGTCCCTTCTTTCCACATAGGCTTGGTGCAGTTTGTCAGTAGGGACTGCAGCACAGCAGCACACCTTGGACTTGTGAGCATAAGGACCCTCTGAACCTGTTCCCACACCACTCCATCCCCACCACACCGGCCCTTGCAAGTCCTCAGCCCCATCCACCTTCTTCCCCATGTCCCACTCCTTTGCTTCATGAGCAAACACACCCCTTCCCTCTTCCATCTGCATCCCCACACCTCCCCACAGCCCCACATCAGCCCAGCGACCCACTCAGGGACAGCCTGGCATGCAGCCCCCTCCCAAAGGCCATTGGCAGAGCGCTGCATGCTTGGGGGCCAAAGCCAGCATCCATCCTCCCCACAGCCTTCGCCAGCAGCCCCTCAGCCACACCGCGCTGCCCACGGCCTGCCGGAGGGTGACACAGAAGGCGCCTGCCGGGCCCCACCTTCATGCTAGCATGTCTCCTAACGAAGTGGCACCGACTCCAGGCCCAGCTGGGCAGACCCTGGCCCTCCCGAATCAGCCTGGCGCCAGGCTCCAACAGGGGAACCGCAGCAAGTGCTTACCTGTGTGGGCTCTGTGCTGGAGCCTCGCCCAGAAACCCCCCCTCCAGCAGGGGCAGCCGGGGCAGCCAGGGCAGGAACGAGCGGAAGCCGGGACAAGGCCGAGGCCAGGCCCTTATATACCTGCCGGGGCGGGGCCAGCCGGGATTGGCCAGCGTGCAGCCAATGGTAGCTCAGGATCCCGTCCCACCCCCCCCCCCGGTGCCTCCGCTCCCTGGCGGGCCCTGGGACGGCGGCGCCCGGCGGGCGGTGGGACCGGAGCGGGGGCTCAGCGGGGGCGCTCAGCCGGTGGCAGGAGTCCCCGCAGCACCGGCCGCGCCGTGTGCCCCGTTCGCACAGCAGCGTTCAGCCTGGGCGGTGCCCGCAGTAAAGCAGCCCCGCTGAGGGTTTGTCGACAGCCACCGCGGGCAGGGAGCCATGGGCAGGGTCCCCGCGGTCACCACCGGGACCCCCACGCCTGTGCCAAGCTCGATCCCCCACGAGCGAACTCACAGCGCTGGCTGGTGCGTGGGGAGAGCCTGGCGAGCACAGCCACGGCAGGGGAGAGGGGCCAGGAGGGCTCCCCGCCTTGGGCCCGCCGCGGTGGGGTGCGCTGGTAACGGGGCTCAAGCCCCCGTGGAAGCAGCAGCCACGGCAGTAGCCAGCCAGGTGCGAGACCTGCCTCGTCTGTAACACTGAGAAACACACCCGCTTTATCTGACGAAGGAGCAGCCAAAGCTCACCTGAATGAGGTCTCTGGGAAGGGAAGCGTCTTGGCTTTAGGGCCAAGGGTAGTGGACGACTGAATCCAGCTCAGCCAAGACAGACACCTCTAGAGAATGTGCGGGGGTGGTGAGGCGACTGGCATCAGAACAGCCTAGAAGAGGAATTCAACCCCATCACCTTCTCCTGAAAAAATCATACCCCTTCGTTAGCACATTTATCTTCTGGGCATCCACTAAGCACCATACTCCAAGGCAGGGCAGACAGAAACACCTGTAATTTCACAAAGGAGGGTTTATGCAGTAAAACTGTTTGGACATACAGACTGTGTGCAGCACCACAGCATTCAAACAAATTCCGAAATTCTCAGTATCAACTGATCCCAAAAGGCTGACAGATACTGTACAGGAGGAAGCCTGGGAAATGTTTTGTCAGATTTTCGAAACAAAACTTTCCTAAAGATGATGAAAAATTAAAAAATGCTCATGGCTGCTAACATATTTGCAAAGCAGAAAGATTACGGCAGCCGCTACGCTGCTACCCTGCACACTGAGCCAGTTGGGTTTTCATTACAAATCCATTCAGCATCTCATTACTGTCCATCACGAGGGCTCCAACACCAAGACCAGATTCACTTAAGCAGTGTGAGCCTTGCACTGCGCTTCCTAATGCAGCTGGATTAATGGGAAAAAACATCTTAGGGAACATCCTCACCAAACAGAGGAAAAGAGTAACATCCTCTGACAGTTCTTAGGCAGCAAAGCGCAGATCCCCAAAGGGAGAGGAGTTCAAAGAATCTCAAGACCTGATAGGGCAGGGACCTCGCGAAAGACTGTTCGTGACATGCCTTCCTCTCTGCAGAAAGATCTCACAGCTTGAGCTGCAAGAACAGGAGGTGCATTTCCACTCTGCAGACATGATTCCACATGAAAAGAAGATGGTACAATGTCAAACTCTCAGCACTGCAGAGTGAGAACAAAAGTAAGATGGAAAAAATACAAGTGTAAAATACAAATACAAGAACAAAATTACAGTAATCCAGTATGCTAGAAAATTTTAAGAAAATAAATCTGTTAGCTGAACGACAAATATTTACTGTCATTAAGAAAAGCACTCAAAAAACAGATGAAAGAGACAGGCTGCTATCATTATGATACCATCTACCTGTGTGTTATGCTTTCTCAGAGCCATGAAAAGCACTTTGAGGGCTCAAGTCAGCTGTGTTAACCAAAAGAGATCCAATTTTTAAAGTTGTTGTTTTGCCTCACCGGGCACCTTCACATAAAACATGAAAAGAAATAATTAACTGTTAAAGCACGGGGTTTGGAGTGAAATCTTCCAGCTCCCAGTCTTCTGCAAAGATACATCAGTAAATGTCTCAGATTGCAGTGGCTATTGATGACAACATACGTCAAACTCGCACCTTACTACTTCGTTAGTGGCGAGAGCAGCGGGGTTGGAGGGGCAAAAGGTTTGCTCCACTGTTCATTGCCTTTCCCATGACGTTTGCAGGACGGTCTGGCTCTGATACAAGACACCCATGTCCTGTTCTGGGAAACATCCAGCTCTGATCCCTCCTTTTCCTGAAGGCACTTCACAGCTCAGATGCAGTCCCTCCCTCTGCACCTGCATTGACCTGTTTTCCAAATGGAAAATTCCTGGTTCAAAACAGGCAGTTTGGAAGACTGGACCAGTTTCTTTCTGTGCAGCATAGGGATGCCTTTACACTGAGAAGTCATGGGTGATCACCCGAAGGGCCGTTCTTTGCAATTTGAAAGTTTGGAACAGGCCATACCTATACCGTATGTGACAGCAAAATCCTATCACACGAGGTAAAACCCTGCAGCTCCTTCACTAAACACTGCGAGGCGGCACAGAGGACAGGCACAAAAAATGAGGGGAAAGCAAGGCAGGATCCAAAGCTCAATTTCAAACAAATTCGCTGTTGTGCCCCCAGATCAACCCCACAAGCTCAGCAGAGAGGATGCTGTGGCCTTACAATTTGTTCTTCTGGTCTTTCTAAGAGGCTGGTCTAAAAGACTAAGTCAGGTTTTAGCCCCAGTTCAGCTTCATAAAGGAACAGCACGAGGAGCTGCTGCTGCAGTGCATGGGAAGAGGGGAACCAAAGGATATAATTTCAAATTCTTCCTGTGGGGCTACAGCTTGTAAGGATGGGTGTTACAGCAACTGGATGCTTCCAGAGCTTACACGATAATTAACATCATACCTGGAATTAAGATAATAAGCAGAATGCATAGCCCATTGGGAGTGCACTGGCTCCTCCAGACTGTTGATTAATGTCCCATTAAGTGCAATAAACAATACAGATACCCATACCTCGGGCTGGTGGTGGGGGAAAGCCATTCACACAATTAATAAAAGTTAACAGCTGCCATTATAACTTTCCCCAGGACAGGGCACCCAAATTAACAGGACAAAAACTTGTACCGACACATCAAGAGCAAGACAAATACGTGCAACAGTGCTTAACTGTCATGAACCCTGGCCATCTTCCAGGTAAGGGTGGCTTCTCCAAATGCTGCTCCATGATGATGGGCCAGTCACTAATGAAGGGACCACTCAGAGTCACCTAGGAGACGGGTGTTGCTTTAATGTATGGAAGAGAAACCTGGCCAGGACTGCACAACACAGCTGATCACGGGTGGATTGCACAGAGACAAGGGAGGGCTGATGTGGACAGCCCTGTCCCCAGGCACAAGGATTACTGCATCTGTGGTGGGACACAGCATGTACGTGAGCCAGCCCAGACACAGCGTGAGCCTGGACCTCAGGGCAGGATGCCCTGCGCTCCCAGGGGCTGTTGGCTGGGCTTTCCCTCAGGCACTGTCAATGTTCCTAAGAATAATTGCTGTGGAGAAGTTCAACCTGCGTATGAAAATAGAAATAAAAGCAGGAGTGAGAGGATTTCACACCCAACTGTCTGCCTACTGTCTGGTTAGCCTAGGCATGCCATGAGTTCAGCCCTAACTGTTAGACACAGCTCACTCTAAAAGATTAGGCTCATCAAAACTGCAGGCAAAAGTTGTGGTGGGAGCAACTACAATCCGATGCAAAGGAAAAAAACCCCAGCTTTATTCTCACTGGCTCTCACAATACAGCCAAGGCCCATTATGGTAACTTCCATGGCATTAGTGGATTCTGCAGGATCTAGTTACACAACCCTTTCCTCCTTGTGCAGTGAACTGGAACCTTTCATCAAACTGCCTCCCAAGTGTCCCGCTCCTGGAAGGAACAAATTCCTACATCTGCAGGAGGAGAGGTGCTGTGCCTAATTGCACACTGAGTGAGAATCGGGCTGGGTGCTGTGTTGTACCCTCGCTGCTGCATGCCCAACCTCAGCAAGAGCTACCTCAGGGAAACGGCAGTTCCAAACGTACACGCCAGGTGCCACAGCTCCTGAAACCAGAAGGCACTGTAAAATTAAAATCTGGTCCCTTGCTTTGCCTTCTCTAGAACTAACGGATGATACTGTGAGTATTATCCTCGATGATGGAAGAACCAGGCATTAAGATGGCAAGTGATGGGCAGGCAGCCTATGTATGCAGGGTGTAATGCACACAGCAACGCTGCGCACAGACACGCCACTTAGGTGAGTCACTGCAGACTTTCCTACGCTATTTCCTTAAATCAACGTGCAGCCTTTAGCTGTGTGCCTCCCACATTCTTCCCAGATAAGTTTCCTCTGCACTCTTTGGACCTTCTTATCAGCCACATGATCCACCAGGTCTTACTTGCAGGATGTGAGCCAGACTGCCTGCTGATTCCCTTCCCGGAGAAGGCATGACCCTGCCCGAGGGATGCAAAGCAGAGGGTCAGCCACACATGGTGGGAGCACACCAAATCTGCTCCAAGGGTGGCAGCTCTGAAGGTGCATTTCCATCGCTTGCATTTCCATAGTGTCACGCCAGCAAAGAAAGGAGAGCACTGGGGAAAGGCTGGCTCGGCAAGGTTGAGAAGAAGGCTCTTCTCCACCAGCCTTTCAGACACAGAGGTCGCGGGCTTGCAAGGGTCAGCAACCCCTCTTAATATTCACCAAAGTAGCAACAACAAAGGCAAGCTGGGGAAAGGGAAGCGTTCCTGTGGAGTCCCATCTTCACTCTGGATACCACTCTACAATGAAGTTATTTCAAACCGCCCATAGGTTAAGCTACGGCTTTCATCCCAATAGCAAAGTTCCCGCTGAGCTCTGCCTGCAAAGGCACATCAAGCAGAGACACTCAGTGACATCTAACCTCACCCAGCTCGCTACAGCAGCCACCTTTCTCAGCCAGGCTGGTAATTTAGATAACAGAAAAGTGTGTCAAATGCATAACATTTAATAAGACCAGAAGAAGGTCAGCAGCCCTGTCTGAGCAGCACTTTAAAAGCTCCAATCTGATGTAAATTTTATCTTGGACATCAGCAGTGCTTGGTAAATAAAAAGACAAGTTCCACCTTCCCAAGCAAATTACATGAATGATGCCTGGCTTTGATGATGATTCCTAGGAGGCAACTCTCTATTATTTCCCCTTCATACACCTGGGCATTAACCAGAAAGCCAAGGTCACTTATTGCTTGCTCATTCAAACAATCTGGATTATGTCTCCCTGAAATCATTACCACGTTGTGACAGCAGTGGGAAGCCCAGTGAAAGCACTTCCCTCGCCGTTGTACAGCTGCCAGGAGCACGCCTGCGATCCAAGGAACAGGGCAGCGCAGCCACAGCCACGAGCAGCGTGCAGGGACGCGGGGGCACACACAGTGCCTGACTATCCCAGCAAAATGATCCAATTCTCTCTCTCTCAGACATGTTGCTTGCGTGATGTCCGAAACTCCTCTGGGTCTTGACACCATGTAACGCCTGCACTTTAAAGCCTGGGTGTCAATGAACTTATCTACAGAGGACTGGCACCCAAGAGTGGTTCTAAAAACATGGTTTGGGAAGGGAACAAAGATGTGGCTGTCACTGGAATAGGTCACCTACCTGATTTCTTCCCTTGGGTTTCCATCATGCATCGAGCACCGGAGAGAGGGACACGGCCAGCCCCCACAGCCCCAACCTGTACCAGCCCCGATGGGGCTTTGCCAGCAGCAGGACCTGGCCCCCCCACACCCTCTGCTCTGCCGTGCCCCCCATCGCCCACGCAGGCACTGCGTTAGCAGCCAGGCCTGGTCAGCAGCAAGGTCTTTGTATCAGCCTTATGCCTTGCTGAGGCAGGCAGAGCTGCGTGAGCACATGAGGAGTTAAGGTTTTTCTTACAAAACGTGTAAAGATGTGGTCTGCACACTTGGTGAGCAGCAGCATTTGTGGGCCAAAACATTTTGCTGCATATTTCTGAAATTATTTGTCAGAAAAGAACGTCAGTGACATAGAAAATGAGTTGCAGATGTAACCTTTTCAAGCATCAATAATAACTAAAGACATTTGAAACTAAATCTTAACTCACAAGTGACTACATCGCACGGGGTAGTTTCTGAGGCAAGGGCTAGCAGATCAGATGCAGAGCTGTAACAGAGACCAGCAATGGTGCCCCCCTCCAGCTTTCCCACTTAGCAAAGAACAATTCAATTCTTGCGTTTGCCAATGCTGCTTCTCTTCCTGGGACCCTTTTTTCCTAATTCCCAGGCTGCTCCTGGATGCAGTAGGCACTCTTGGGTGGGGAAACACACTTCCAGACCAGGTCAATAGCCAAGTCCCATGGTGCACTGAAATTAGGGTGGCCAGAGTCCTTTCTCTGAGGTCCAAGGTAAAGGCAAAGGCTCTTTGCAAGAAAGACTCATGTTTTAACACTTCTTCACATACCTCCCCTCCACTGCCACAGGAGTCCTCACGCCGGCCTCCTCAGGCTATGCAAGTATTGCTTCTTCAGGCACAGGAAGGATGAGGACCCCCACTAGAATGCACGGATGTGCACGCTGCCGCAGGGCTAAAGATAGCGACGGGTGTTGGGGTGTTTCAGTACATGCAGCAGCGTCCTCCGTTTGCGCACGGGTGGCACGGGCAGGGCTGCAGCCTGCAGTCCGGCGGAATCGTCGCAGCTATGGGTCTCCTGACATGGCCAGATAGCCAGCGCTGCCACCACACCGTATTTCTGTAATGAATATCACCACTGTGTTCTCAGAGGCACATGCTTAAGGAATTTAACTACTTTAATACAATGGGCTCAAATTGCCAAAGAATGTTTGTGCATCAGTGTGAAATCAGAAAGTCGGGGGAGGGGGTGCTTTATCTGTCAAAGGCCAACATCAGGGGGCTGACAGAGCAGACAGTGGGAAGCTGGATTGCATTTGATACGCATCAACCCATCAAACACAAACAGCCTTTAAAGTGCTGAACGGCCAAGCCAGCCCCGTTACAGGCTGCAACGGCCCCGGCGGGGTCTGACCGGGCACGCTCCCTGTGAGCTGAACTGGACCTGCGTGGGTCTCCTGCCCTGATCTTGCACCATAAATCTCAGAAAAAGGGCTACTTCTTAACAGCTCAAATTAAGATGAAATGCCTTCATTGTCAGGCCAGCAGCTATCTGTGCCAGCCCCGGCTTTGTGTTACTTCCAGGTGGAGGACACATGATGCCCTTGCCTGGGGATGAGCCAGCCACGTGGATGCAGACCTGCTGCAGCCATGAGTGGATGGACCAGCAAACTGGACAGCAGTGCCCAGGCTGACCTTCCACCCAGCAACTGGGCTAGTCACCACTGGTTAGTGACTGTACAACAGCCAGGACGGAGGGCAACAACACCCCAGTTGGTGCCAAGGCTGCCCAAAACTAAGATCCTGCTGAGATGAGCAGGCATCAGCCAAGCGCAGTCAGGGACAAGGCTGGTAGCCCACGGAGTGGCCCCAGCATGGGCAGCCGGAACCCACCTTCAGCTCGGCCATCCTGGGGCCAGCTGGGGAGGGGCAAGCATGGTCCCACTGCCTCGATCCCTCAACAGTCCTGCTGGAGGGTCATCAGTGCCTGAAAAGGGCTCAACTTCAATTATTCCAAGAGAAAAAAGAACACAAAACTTCACCTTCAGATTAATCCCCAGACCTCCACCCTGAAAAGACCCTTTCTGCAGCCCCCCGCTGCTGAGCCCAGCCCCAGCACCTGGGCCCTGCCCTTCTGGCACAGGCTGCCCTTGGGGCTTTTCCAAGGGGAACCACAGCTGAGGAGAATAAATAACATAACCCCAACATGTAGAAAATAGGCTTTTCTTACAAAGAAAAGTCTCAAATAGTAAGTGAAGGAAAAGGAAGGGGGAGAACATGCCTGAGCGACCCTTCCTAACCACCTCCAGTGCAGCACAGCGTCACTCTGCCGAGCAGGGTGCACGGCAAATAACACCCACTCTGCCGTCACCCTCACTCCGGCACCGAGACCCCACGCACCAAGGAATGCAGGGGAACAGATGGATTTTCCATGGGAAGGGGCTGTGACTGCTCCTTCCAGTCAAACATGTCAGCCCCGCAGAGCCACGTGTGCAAAACATTAAATCCGCTCCCTTTGCGAGGACAGCAGCACCGGGAGAGGGCTTTTTGGGATATGCAGAAGGAAACACCCCTCAGCCTGGCACAAGGGCAGCAGTTCACAGGCACCCACAGCCGGAGCCTGAGCCCGCTGTTTCTATGTACCCCAACAACCAGTTTTTTCCTCTTCCAGGTGCTTCTTGTCAATGAGATGGAGCGATGGTAACATATTAAATTGCACTGAAGCAGCAGTAATCTCTCAACACAAAGAGCTGCCTTCACTAAGGGCTTGTAAGCGAGAGCCTTGATAAGGTGTATCAAGCTTACAAGGCAAACACCTTTAGAAGGTTATTCACACATGGCACAAGCCGCTGGGGTTATTTCAGGCTGAAACCCGTGCAGCACGTTGTGCTCGATGCAGGGAGATCTCAGAGCTGAGGGTATGAGCCGTTAATTAAGGAAACTGGCCATTCCTAATCTCACTGCATCAAGAATAAGGAACCTTGAGGGTCCATGAATTGACATAATTTGATTTAATTACAAATAAAACACACATCTCTCTAACTTTAATAACCTTGGAAATATAAATAGTTTAAAACAGACTGAAAAGCAGCCCCTGCCACATTTGCTCACTGCTGCTGGGAGAGAAGGCCACAGCAGACACGGTATTTGCTTGTAAGGGATTTCAGGCTTAAATCGTCAACCATTTCCCCAGTATGGCCGCAGAGCCATCAGAGCAGGTGAGGGGCACAGTGCAAAGCCTGCACCCGGCACGTGCAGGGGCGTCCAGCATCTCCCAGCCCCACCATGACACAGGGAGAGCCAAGATCTGGCACCCCCAAAGAGCCTTGCCATCCTGCTGGTCCTCCTCACGGCTAGGCTGGCTTCTCTGGAGCTGCAGGAACGGCTCTCGTAGACGAGGGTCTGCCCATGAGCAGGGCAGGGAGCTTGGAGGAAAGGGCCGCTCCTTCCTTGCTCCATTCCCTAGGAACGTTCAACCACGTACGTGCGTGGTGTTGCCTTGCATTTACGAGAGGAGACGCAATGCCGACGGGGTCAGGAGCACAGTTGGGTCTGGAACACCTTTAGTTCCCCTAAAAGAGAAGGTCCCATGCAGAATACCCGGGTTTATTCCTGAAGGAGTTACCTCTCGGGGCGGTGGGCAGTCTCATCCAACGGCAGCCTGAGAACGGCACAGTGTTGTTACTAGCAGGCAGCAGGAACCTGAGACAAACTCATGATTTTCCTGGGTTTCATCCCAAAACACATTTCTTTGGGCTGAGTGATACTCTGAGTTGCTGGGCAGAGCAACGCTGGGGAGCACAAGCCATAGAATTCAGACCATTTAAAAACGCCATTATTCTAATAAACAGCCCAGACGACCTTCTTAGTGTGGGAGGGAGGTGTTTCTGGGGATAGGTCTCCACAAAAGCAAACTATTTCCCGAGCAGGTTTTCCCCTCGGAAACAAGAAGAACAAATAAGGTTTCAAAACACTGCAAGAGGTGCAATGCACGCTCTGGACATGGTGCACGTGTCCCGGCCCCGCTCTCCAAAGCCAGCGAGGGCTGGGAAGGGACACAGCTCTTCCGTCCAAGTGCATTGGATAGATGAATGGAAGAGCAGGGAGTTACTCAAAGAAAGGATAATCCCAGTGCAGGAACAAATGGACATAACGTTGCCCAAGCACTCCAAGGTGGGGAGCAGGATTGTAGGCAGCAGGGAGGAGGGGACCGTCAGGAGCAGGGATGCCAGCCCGGCTCACCGCGTGGTGCTTGCGGGCAACACCAAGGCCTGCGCAGGCAGGAGACGGCGCAGGGAGCCCCGCCAGCCCTGCAGCATGCGAACATACAGCGGTGGACAAGCACCCTCACAACTCGGAGTCTGCCGGAGGTCAAACGGCCTGTTACAAACAACCGACCTCGTGCACGACGGGACGTGGCGGCGGTGCAGCAGCCCTGGACGGCCGTGCCTGGCCGCGCGCCTGGTGCCGTGCACAGGTTATCGCAGGAGTCCCACACGTGTTCACGCCCACAAGCGTTCCCGCACGTCAAATAATAACCACGCTGAGCATGTCCAGCCTTGTTGTTTTAGCCATACTGTAGAGGTGCCTATTTACTTGGGAATCGTATGTTTTCTGCCCTGGTCCTCACTGTATTCAGAACAGTTACTTAGCTTCAATAAGTCCCTTGTTAAAACCTTTTCCCTTCTGTAATCTCATCAAACTAACCAAAAGGAGTTTGTTCTGAAATAGAGTCCCATTTTGTAACCTGGCTTCCTATAGGCGATCTCCCCATGCCCACTCGGCCCCTCCGCCACAAAAGGGGTCTGCTTGTCCTAGCGCGCTAACAAAACACTGCGTCTGTTTGGGTTAGCCAGCGGGGGGTTAATGAAAAGCCCAGCCCTGGGGACTCCCACCTTATCTGCAATCATGAATTTATTGAAGAATGTGTTAATGTGCTGGATTTTATTCATCAGGGGTCAGGGCTTTTCAAATTCTTCCTCCCAGCTCCCCCTTTTTCCATCCCTCCCCAGCAAGCTCACAATGCTGTTTAAACAAAGGACTCCCAACACAAAGAGCAAATTTACACAGTAAAGTTTTCTTGCAAGCCCAGAGCAGAGTCTGGAAGAATTCCAGCTTTATAAAGAGAAAAGGGGGTGGAGGGGAGGAAGGGGGAAGGGAGAGAGGGGCATTTTGCAGAGGATAAAAGGAAATTGAGAAAAGTTCCCACCTCCTGAAGCTCAGCACTGAATATTCTCCGACAGTTAACCCCAATGCGTTACAAACCCTTGCGGATGTTTCAGCAGGACATGAGCCTTCATAACACCAAACTTTTCAGCCTTCTTCAAGAAGGAGGCTGTAATTAATGCTTTAACATCAAATCTAGGGTGACATTTCAACAGCTTCTTTGTCTGGATGAATACTATTAGCCCCTAAGAGGACACAGCAAACATTAACGAGGGCTCACAGTTCCGTGCCAGTTTTACAGGTGGTGATATAAGCAAGATATAACAGGGAATAGTGAGGCTAAGTGATGGGTTACAGGCCTTGAGGTGACTACATGTCCAAGGCCAAGTGAGAACGTGAAGGAGCCTCTGTTCCCACCTCCTGCCTCCCACCCGTGCGCCCTGCACGGTCCCAGGACCTGAGGCCATGGGGGTCTGGCCGGGAGCTGCCCTGCACACCCACCCGCCTGGGCTCTGCAGTGGCACAAACCCTCCACTGTCTGCAAGTGCCAGAAAAAAGATGGAGCGATTCCAAGAGCTCTTTCCCCCTTCCATCACTTTCAGCAGTGTCCCCCATCGACAGCTGGGGATAAAGGGTTGTTTGGTTGGTTGTTTTTGTGGGTTTTTTGTAACTAAAAGGTTAAGACCCCCCCTACTGCTCTGTCAGTTTTAGTTGTGCTGGTCAGAGCTCTGGGAATTAGAGACTAGGGAGCAATCTTGCACTAATTAACCAAAGATGACCTAAATGATTTTCTTCAGGTCTTGTCACCTCTGCTTCCTGCACTATCATTAATAAGCTCTGGCCATGTCTCAGAAAGGAGGAGGGCTCAGGACAGACATCACCTCTGCCCAGCAGGCACGATGTTACGGAGTTCACCTGAGCAAAGAGTTTTCACAAGTTTTGCAAGCAAAATATAAGCAATGTCATTGGCCATAGAGCTAAAAAAGCTAAAACTGCTGAGGAGGCTACAAACTCTGGTCACCAGGCAGAAAAGTAAGGGCTTCAGGCATGCAGCTTGGGAATTTTTGGAAATACTCAATTCATATTAAAAGAAAACCATCATAATTCCATTTTCTAACAACTTTCTCAGCCAAAAGGATGTCATTGACCCAAATTTTTATTCCTGTGTTTATTTACTTTGGTTTGCAGGGAAAGCGATGCCTTCTGCCATGCTCTCATAAAATCAGCAGCAGCCTGTAAGCAGCCAGCACAGACAACAACCTGGAAAAAGGGGGTTTAAATGCCCCTGGAGTCACCCACAGAAGCCGACAAACAGCAACGCAGCACACATTTCTGCCCATCTTTGCCGTGCGGCTCTGCCCAGGCTCAGACACGCATGGTCCTGCCACGGCCCGGGAGGTTCGGAGGGGAGGCTCCGCGGGCAAACGCCTGCTAATGCCTAATGGCCAAACCCACCCAAGAGCCATGCCGAGTGCCGTGCCACGCTCGCAGCCACCCTGCTGAAAAGAAGGCACGCAGGCTATGCGGGGCAGAACTGCCCAAACCACCCCATGGCCCCTTGTCTTCCCAGTTGTTGGTGCTGCCGGGCGGCTGCAGAGCAGCCGGGCAGATCTTGGCACACAGGATCCAGCTGCGCTGCCGATGGATCCCTGACTGCTGAACATACAATACATATTTATAGGGTCTCCTCCGTGACAGGAATGCCAAAACCTCATGCAGAAAATAACTCAAAGGAGATAATTAAATCAGTTAAATGGCTTGGGAAAAGAGACACGGCTACAGCCAGATTTCAACTCTCGGCACAGTCTCGGGGCACAGGGAACAACGATTAGGAAACCAAGAACTAGAAAAGCTCTGACCAACTACTTGCTTTTCTTTAGTTAATAAACTATAATCCCTGCTTAACACTGACACAGACCAGAAGCGAGCCTCTGAGCACAAAGCACCGTGCACGATGGCAAGCGTTCGGGGTAAGCAACCGCCGTGCCAGCATCTCCAGGGGTCACGAACGGTACCACATGACAAGTAAAACCTGCACAGAGAGTAGGAAATCAAAGATCAGTCCGTTTATTTTCATCCGCTAGCATGATGCACAGCAAAAAGCAAGCTCCTGATGGCTTTTTGGAGTCAGGAGCTGGGAGAGGAGCGCTGCCGCCGGCAGCGGCAAACAGAGCCATTGCACGCGAGCAGCTCTGGCTGTTGAGAAATGGCTATCGCATGAATCCAACTATCAACAGAGCTCATGGCCAGTTTTACTGGAATACCCAGGGCAACAGAAGGAGCAGGGGGAGCAGGCTTTGGGGAGCTGCCCCACAGCAGCCGCGCTGACCACCCAGCCGGCTGCCCGGCAGCACCAAGGGGGCACCAGCCACAGCCACGCTGCAGGAAGGTCCATCCCCTCCCAGCAAGCTCCAGAGCCACAGGTGACAAGAGGAGAAAGAGAAATGCTGTGAAAGAGAGAGAGTACACCGAGTGAGCAGGACAGCCTGGAGAATCCCAAGACAGCATTTGGGCAAAGTGGCCGAGACTGAAGCTGCACCGAACGTCTCAAATACCCATCAGCTGAGAGGGTCCTAATGGTCTTGACGTACGGCATCACCTTGAGGGAAGCATCTCTGAGGATGGGCTGGAGAGAGGGCGGGACCATCAGTGGGCATGAGGAACACCAGAAGCTCTCTGCTGCCAAACCGGGTACTGATCCCGCTGGGGAGCTGGCGGCTGTCCAGGGAGAGGGGAAGGTCTCATCTTCTGTGGGTTTTCACTTCGAAGAAGGACCTGCATAGCTGCCAGGAACGCTGCTTATATTTCTCTCTCGGGATCAAAAAAACCTCCAAACTTAAAAAAAAACAATGCTGAAAAAGTAATTTCAGTAATTTCTGTGGTTTTGAGCTGAACTACTTACACACCAAGGAGCAAAAAGCTGTGAAATAGGCTTACTGCTCAGAAGGGCTGCATGCAGAAGAGAAGTAGGTTAGTTAGTTATTTTTGAAGCTAGAGTTACAAAGTATCTAACATATAATTACGAGATTTAAAAAGAGACAATGTTTCAAAACAAAATAGCTCTTTAAAGCCAAAGTTAACAAATTCTGTCTGCTGCCTTTACACTTAGCCAACATCAGGAGGGGTGCGCTCACATCTCCAAAGCAGACTGCACTTCCATACGTTGTTTCGTCCCTTCAAGAATCTCACACGCATGGGCTGAAAATTAAGCAAAGCTTTCTCTCAACTGACTTGAAACGCCTCTCAAAACAGTTTCTTTTTTCCATTTGTGCTTTCAAGGTTACAGAAGAAACGTAGAGGGATGGGACGGAATGCAACGTCTCGGTACGTTCCTTGTGTTTGGATGCCTTACGTGCGTGTTACCTGTGCAGACCCCTAATTCCGCACAGGGAGATGCCGGTGGGACGCGGCGGGACGCGGGCACAGCCGAGGCTCGTCCTGCTGCGCTGCGAGCGTCGCCGCTTCCTGCCCCTCAGCGCGTGCTGGACGCACGGAAATAAATACGCCAGGCGAGCGCCGCTCCCGTGTTTCCTGCGAGAATGAAGGATATGGGAGGTTGTTTCTTCAGTCCAAAACCAACGTGTTTGATCACTGTCTGCAATACTGTGCTTTTTCCTTTTTTTCTTCTTGCTTTGGAAAATACCATATGAGATTTCTCCTGAAGGACTCCTTGGAAAACTCACAGGAATGTGAAAGGATTGAGTTTGAATAACAGAGATGAAGGGATTTTTTAAATCTTGGGAAGAGCTCTACCCTGTTTACTTTTTACTCACAGAATTCAGCTCTAAAAATCATGCCAGAAGTGCTGTGGAAACTCCACCACTCCGGCATACAATAAGGTCAGGATGAACCTCCTCTTGTACCAGGGATCCTCCGGACCCAGAGAGGAGCCTCCTCAAAAGCTGCTGCTCCCAGGGAGGTTTTTCTTTGCTCATTGAGCCCCATTTACCACAGATGGGGTAGCTCAGCCACCCTCGCGGATTTGCTGTCTGCTACATCAGAGGAGAAATGACTTCAGCTAAAAAGATGTTCCTGAGCCCTCCGGTTAGTTCGAACCTTCACGATCTCTGTCTGTCACTGTCTGAACCAGGGCGAGGGCTGAACCTGGCTGGGGATGCCCCACGAGCTCCAGGGATGCCAGGCTGCTGGAGCGGAAGGTCACCTTACTGCAGGCAAAGCCTGGGAGTGCCAGCAACAAACTGCATCTCGCCCCTTCCTCAGCCACTCGGCTCCGCGAGACAGCCCCATCGGCGAGGGACGCCGGTTGTTAGGGAGGATCTCCCCAGATCCTGGGCACAATTTGTGCCAATCATCGCGAGGCCCAGGGTTTACCTGTATGTGAATGGTATCGTTCCACTTCTTCACATCTCAGGGGAAAAAGGACTTACTACAAAAATTAACAAACATGGTATGAAATATACAATAGCCACCATTAACATCATATTTATTGTTATTTAGTTGCTCAGTAAAACATATACAGATATGTACAATATGCATGAATACAGAAGACTGCACTTTACATATTTAAAAAAAAAAAAAGAAAGAAAAATAACACTCAATTTCATGAGCTATTGTCACAGTCTTCCAACCAAGCATTTAAGAAATGAATTTAACAAGAATAAAAAAAAAAAAAAGAGAGAGAAAAAAGATTACAGGATTGCCTAACACACAGCAGAGTCAAGTTCTCATATTATACATGTGCAATAACATTTTTCAGAAGAGTTTGCTATGCAGTACGGATTACCAGTGTTTTGAGGTTCCTTTTTTTTTTTTTCTTTTCCATGAACCAAATTTAGTACAAAGAAATAACATCCTTTTGCTTAAGGCTGTTTTAAAGCTGTAATATTCTTGGGTAGTCAATAGTGATAAAGTTATAACTGCCGGAAATCACAGCCTGCAGTTTCATCAGTCAGAATCTATGAGCGGATGGACTCAAACCAACAATTTTAATAGAGAATTTCTAAGACAAAATTAGACTATTTCCTCCATTAGCCTTAAGCAATAAAGGAGAAACAATTCTATAAAAATGGGTTATGCTCTTACACACCATCCATTGAACAGCTGTGAATCTAGTCAAGAAAACCTTACACTGCAGCTTAACAAAAATCATCAAAAATGTACCAGGTTTTGTTTCGGTCTGCACTCTGCCTCCTCGCCCTCCCGGTTTCGCTGACCTCTCTGCTCGCCTTACCCCTTCCCTCCTTATGAAAGGTGTGAACGTTGTGCCTTACTGTTGGTGCCTGGAAGCCTCATTCCAATCCCTGGCTTTGGGAAGGCCAGCCAGCCTCGGAATGCCCACACAGACAGACGGCATCGGGAACAGTTCCCTAAATGACCCAGCAGACACAATTCTGAGCTCAGTCCCTTCCACCCCAACCACACAATGAAATCCTTGCCTATCTGATGAAAGTCACCGTAACTAAATCAAAATGAGCCTAAACCCTCTCTCACTGATGCTCTAAGAACTGAGCTAGAATAGCAGAGAACTAGTAACCCTACGAAAAAGTGATCTGGAGAAAACTCACAAGAGTATTTAATAAATAAGGCCTATTCTTTCCTTTTTTTGGCGAAGAGATATTTTATCAATCCTCCCAATTTAAATGCAAGCGGAATTTTGCTCAGTTTGCTACTGCATTTTAACTTGACGTTTCTTTTGACAAATACCAAAGGAGTCAGCGAGCTGGGTCAGGGGGTCAATGACATCCAGACTCCCCCCCACCTCACAGGGCTGCAGGGGGGGACCCAAACACCCACCCCGTGGGGCTGTGTGGCAGAACGGAGCAGCCAGGTAAGGCAGGCCCCAAAACAAATGTGAAGCTGCATTTTCAGCGATACAAAGCAAAGATTGTGCCTATCAATGTCACAGTTACCGCAGGTATTTAACTTCTTGGTACCACGTCCCCCTGTCTGGAAGCCCTGTAGGACACGCAGGTGTGAGGTTACATTATTCTGGCTTCCCCCACTCATTTGGGGAACACGTAGCTCAAAATTTCACCCTCCTCACACCGGCTCACCCTCCGAAGGAAGCAAGTCTCGAGCCATGCGGGTCAGCAACGAGGGCAGAGCTCGGACCTTGGGTACTGCCCAGCTCTGCCACCGACGTGCCTCTGACCCAGCTCGGGTTGACACGGTCTGTGCCTCAGTTTCCCTCTCCACAAGAGAGCAACTTAACTCTTGCACAACAGGTTTTTACCTACAGCTCTCAAACAGCTTCAGTTGGAAGTATTAGCATTCAGAAAATTAAATCATTTCAATGCTTACCATGTAGGGCTATGATGATATTTTCTATATGTTAAAAAAATTAAAAATCAGTGCATTCAGTGTCAAATTAATGGAGAAAATGAGTACAATGAAATCAGTGCAGGCAACACAAGCCTTGCGACAAAGCTCCAGCCTTCTGCATGTGCTGTCAGTACCAAATACACCAGGTTATGGGCACGAAGCGGTGCTTGCCCTGGTCAGTCCTATGTACCGTTTCTGTTCTGATCTTTGGCAAAAAAGCAAAGAAACCATAAAAGCACAGGTTGGTCCTTTTGCTCAGTTGATAATGTCCCTTAAGTCCAGCAAGATCCAACGGATAGGAGGTTAGCAAAAGGACTGCATGCGGCCATGTAGTTCAGCATAACTACACGGACAACAAGGCCCAGAAGATGGTCAACCACTGTTTTTAACTCCTCACTATCTAAAAATCCCGCCCTCTCTCCACACCCACCTCAGGGGCCCAGCAGTGCCAGCGACGTGGGCACAGACCCAGCGTGGCCGTGTGCCACAGCTCCCGCACTCCTCGCTGTACGGCTCGGCGGCCGAAGACACGTCCCCTGGCTTCAGTACAGCCCATCCTCCTCATCTCATTGGATTTTAAACTGTTAAGATTCCACTGGGATTTAAGGAATTGTATCTCTGAGTAGGTGAAAGCGTGATTCCCGAGCGGATGAGAAGAGCAAGGCCAGGAGAGAAGGACAAGCCGCAAACAGCAAACCAGAAAAAAGGGTGGGTGAGACCAACGGAGTCACCACATTTCTGCTTAAGGGAGGATTTCTCTTTAAAAGCGATCTGAAATGTTGGATGCTGCGTTCACCGAAAGGTCTCTTCCTGGTAGCGCAGGGTGTGCATCCCTGACCTCAGGAAGCCTGAAAAACCTGTTCTCTTGAATGCAGCAGGAAAAACTAAAAACAAAGAAGTAAGCCATCGGGCTGCACTCCGGTACAGGAATGTCACCAGACCATGAACTCTTCCTAAATTTTCAGCTGTAAGTGCTGAAACTGGTATCGTATGCCTAGGCATGTCTTACACCAAGACCCACCCAGCTGGAACAGGCAGGAGCTGTAGGACAGGGTGGGAGCTCGGACAGAACCCTCCATGGCACAGAAGCCCCCCCCTCAGCTCAGCAGTCCCCAGGTGCTCTGCTAGACAGGGCTTAAAGTTAAACACAGATTTGGGTGAACTGGGACTTTGCTGGGGATGGTGGTATTTTACTGCAGGTACAGGGAGGCGTGCTGAGCTCTCAGTAGCTCATGCACCTACAGAAGGTACAAAACATCCCAAACCAGGCTGGCGTGAGGCAACTTCACAGCCAATTGCTCCAGGATGGGCAAAATCCTCATCCTCGTGGCAGCTCCAGCTTCAATAAAGAGCAAAATCATATAGAAAACCAAGGTTCAAAACTATCCAAATTCATCCAAAGTCAAGTCACTGACCAGACCCATAAGAGGAAATCAATCCATGCATGGTTAATAAGAGCACATTCAAATAACATTTCCAAACACTGAGTCTCTCTGAAGCCACGTAGGACCGAGAGTGAGGATTTCGGGCCACCCCCTGCCACTGGCATTTTAGGCAGAATGTCCTCTCCATTGGTGTCTACCCAGAACATTACTCCAAAATAATTAAAGGCCCAGCACAATCGTGGAAAATAAAATACAGAGCAGTCTTCAAACTCCATCCCTTGAGGAGGGGCACAATCTGTGAATTCAGAACAGAAGTAATAAATAACCCTAGAGAGGCCGACCTTTATTTCACAGCTAAAACCTAAATCTCCAGTGATGTTATTAAGCTTCAAGGAGGGAGCAGAGGAAAGCGAGCTGGCCTGGGCGGGGTGGGACGGCTCACACTCCTGGACACAAAAGAGGATACACAAATAATGGACAGCGTTACGTAAAACCGCAGGAGCGTCAGATCATCGTGTCAGTCGTTTTTTTATCTGGTTTGCTTCCAACTTTCTTCTCGAATGAGTATTATCTACCACGAGCAGGAAAGTATGGTTTTCCTTTAATTGTGTGCATCCAGTAACACTGTTCTTCAATGCATGGTAAAAAAGGGGCCTCAAATGAGTTTGGGGGGGTGTCTAACGCAAGGTCTGCCCGTGCCCTGGCAGATTAGGAAACGCTGACCTTGGACATAGAGCCCCCTGTATCCCCCTGCTTTGGACATCTCCTGACCACACCGCACTGCAATGGCTGTGGCGGGAGCTGGGGCACCCCACAGACAAGCACACGGGGCACTAGACCCCACTTTTGATCGACAGCTCCTTTCTTTAGCTAAAAACAAGCAAAAAATGGGCAGGGAGGGCAGTGCCGCAGGGCAGGGCTTTGGGGACACCAGCCACAGACAGCGATGCAGCCAGCCCCAGCCTCGCTGAGGGCACCGGCTCCTGTGCCAGGACACTGTGCCTTGGGACAGCACACAGGAGGTGTGCGGGGGCTCTGGGGGATTTTCTTCTCCAGCAGTGATAAAGTGGGAATGGTGGGAGCGTCACCAGGACTGGGAGGCAGAAGCCACACCGGGGAGCACCCCAGCTCCTCCTCGCAAGCAGAGAGGGAGCCTGGGCGTTCCACGGAGGAGAAAATGACTCTTAATTAATTATGAAGTAAACTTCCTGTTAGACTTATTTAGAAAAACTTCTCTACGCCTTCCCTGGCTGTGTCTGAACCAGCCTGTTCATGACAGAGCTCCGTCTCTGGGCTTCACCAGGGTAAATACAGGAACCAGCGTCCTCGCCTTGCAGGGGGAGGTGGAGAGCAAACGAGGCTGAACATTATTAGTAACAGAACATCATTTTCTCAGGAAAGGGCAGGCTCGTAGCCTGAATATTCAACAGAGCATTAACCGTTTGGTTTGTGTGTGACTGGCAAAAGCTGGGTGTCAATATAATATATAATATAATGATGACCATTTCACTTTAACCGGCGTTTATTCCTGAACTGCTGTTCTTCAGGATCACCATTGTAATAAGCACTGAACAAAGCAAAACAAAAAAAAAAAAAGAAAAACAAAGCAAATGAGGAAGAAAAGGAGGAAGAGGATCTTTGTCTTATTATGACATACGTGACTTGGACATACGCTGAGATGAAAAAGGAAAAGGCCTCATCTATAAATGTATGCCAAGGTTACAGAATAATGGGAAAAAGTGGTCTAGCAGGAAAATCTTAAGCAAAAGTGTGCTAACTGCAGAAGGGTTAACACTGGTAACATACTGTGGCAGAAGATTAAAAAAAAGTTGAGGTTTACTTTAAATTAACCCTTTCCAGTCCATACGCCACTAAGCAGGTACCAACCTAGAAAAATAGTCCACCTAGCAGTAGCGGCCCTTTGAAATTAAAAAGAGGGGGAAAAAAAAAATAATAATTTCTTTTGTTCAAGTCAGGGCGGCCACAAAAGTCCCAAATCTGTTGGAGATGTCCGAGTGCAGGGACCTCCACGTCGGCACCGCAGTCCGGCCCTTCGCCTCGCCCACGTCGTCCGTGCAGTGGACCGAGAGGCACTGCAGGTGGCTGCCAGTCTGCGCCGTGGCCGGGGGCTTGCTCGGGGGAAGGTCGTGGGCTGGAAAGGGGTCACAGAGAGAGCGTTAGGAGAACCGTGCAATGCAACCCCGTCACCTCGCATAGGCAACGGGCATGGCACCGCGCCCCGGCTCCTGCCCCGGCGTCCCCGCCACCAGTACAGCTCCCTCCTCCCACCCCGCAGCAAGCTTCTCCGACTGATTCTTCCCCGTGCCAGAAACACACTGCTTGTCCTAAAGTAAACCAACAAAACGCCAGGGAGGCGTACACGAGTGATTACGCGTGTCCTGGTTTGCAGCAGAACTGGGAGTTTTCCATCCCGCACACCCTCCACTATCTGAGATCGACACTGAAACCTCCCCAGGCAGGAAACCAGCCCCGAACCCTCCAGGTCATTCCCACTGTCAGTCGCCTATAGGCACACACCTCCCTGTTACCTCTTTCAGTGGAATGCCATGGTCACATTTTTAATTATGTCTTCATTTTAGGACTTTGTATCATCTTTAGCCACCACTAGTTTCTGCTAACCACAGAAATGAAAGAGTATAACTGAAACACCTTAAACTATGTCCCAGGCCTTTTTCCTCTGGATTTTACAGTTATGTGAAGAGTAGCTAAAACTGTTCCTTCCAAAGTATACTCCCATGTACTCATGATTCGTTCCCACTCTCACTCCATTAATTTTCCTTGCTTCCATTCTTAATACTTTCAAGAAACCTCCTCTGTTGCAAATATATTTTTCACATCTTTTGCCTTGGTGCACGTGCCCTCTCCCTGCCTGGCACAGCCACAGACATCTTTCTTTCATCACCTTCCTCTCTGAAATCAATCACTTGTATAGTTCTTCTCCACCGTTCTTAGTCAAATCACCCAAACAAGACAAAACCCCCCACACTCCATCCCTCCTCGCCTTGTAAATCCTCCACAGCTCCTTCATGAGGTCCTTCACCCAGACCCTCTGAGCTGGCAAGGCAGCAGCTGTTCTCCACGCTGGCTGGGGCTGGGCAGTCCAACGGCCAGCACAGGCCGGGGCTTGCTCCCCTCTCCCCGGGAGAAGGCAGCTTGCCTGTCCCAGAACACAGAAAACGCTCTCGGAGCTAATGCACCCCCAGGAACATCACTGCTGCTGCCAGGGAGGATGCCTCAGCCGGTGCAGACAGCCCCCCAGCCCTGGAAGGAGGGCTTGTTGTGGGATAAACACAGAGAGTAAATAGCAGAACGTGCAAGGCAAGAGAAAAAAGCCAAGAACACCTTGCCGGGCAGCCTGCATTTCGTTCGTATTCACCCAGAGCACAAGAGGTAAGAGCAGACCCACTGCAGCACCAGCAAACGCAGGGACCGTCGTTTCTGACAGACCCCAAGAGCTCCCGTTGCACAGAGCCGGGGCGATGCTGGAGCACACCAGATATACCAGAAAATGGCTGTGAGTGTTTTAACCTCCTTAAGATCTCTCTTCACATCGTCCTTCTCACGTTCCACAAAGCCGAGCGGTGCGGGTTTACCTCACCGCATGGAGCAAGTTGTATTTGTTTCACTTAACCAGCCGCTGCACCGGATACAAAACAGGAACTGAAAAGCTCCATTACACGATCACAGTAATATTAAAAAATAACCCTAAACTAATCTGGAAGTCCCCGATTTAAACTGTAAAATGCTTTTAATTCTTATTATAGGCTGTCAGAGCTGCCCATAATCAAAACAGTATCCTAACACCACACCGAGATACTCATTAGAACCTGGGGATGCGATGCTGTAAACGATGGGAGAAGGAACGCGGCTCGGAGCAGTGCTGCTGCCTGCTCAGCCATGCGCTGCATTAGTGCAACCACGTGCAAAGCCAACACAAAGCTCCGTTACACACCTCAGACTAGCCCTGGCTTTGCACTGCTGTATGACACCCTCACTCACCGCTCGGATCCAACATCAGCAGGTCAAAGATGCTCACGTTCTCTAAACTCCCAAGTGGATTAGTGTCTTTTAGCTGGCGCTGGGGCTTTTTAGTCAGTTTTGATAAATAAGCAGCGCTGAGGAGCAAAGCTGAAGCACAGAGCAGAGCTCATCGTGTAATACCCACACACAGAGCCTTGGCAGAGGTGGCACCGGCACAACCTGCCTTTGCTCCAGCACTGGAACTTCGGCTCTTCTTTCCTGTCACCCCTGAGCCTCAGCACCCCCAGACTCCCTCCTCTGCACAATCTGCACCCGGCTCTGGAATAATAAGTATTTTTATCCCGCCAGGCTCAGCCCTTAACCCGAGGGACACATCCGTGGTGCGGGGCTGGTCCCCCGGCAGCTCCCTGCCAGGGCAGGGAACAGCACCGGCTGCTCCCCCAACACCCGGCCGGCAGCTGCGGTCCTGCAGACCCATGAATCCCAAACTGATATTAGGTGCCACTTCAGGAAAATCACAGGGCAAAAAAGACTTCCTGAATAAATAAATGCTTTTTGATGAAGCGTTCAATTTAAACACATTATCCCGAACAAAATACACCTGAGTAACTGGTTTTTTATAAAATGTTTATAACTCAAATGAGAACGCAGAGAACTGAGAAAGGGAAACGTTCTTCTTATTGGTATTTGTCTTTACAGTGCACACTGTACCCAATATTTTTTATTCTTAGGTCTCCCTGACTGTACAGGACACACTGGTCTCGGTACAGGAAAAGCCAGCGCCTTGAGATTAGTCTTTGTGACAGCAGCTTTCTTCCTCTGCTGCAGAGAAAGAGGAAAGAGTCCCACTGCCCAACTGCTGTCACGAGGGGCCCGGGGACCTCGGTGGTGTTTCTGCAAGAAGCATTTCCTGCAGGGCTCCGGGAGACCACAGAAGTGGCAGAGGCAGTGCCTTCCCAGAGCAGGACCCAGCAGTGTGCCTGGGTGCCCAGCTGGGAATCAGAGCCAGAGCCCCACTGCTCCGGCAGCATCAGCCGTGCAGACACCACCGGCACCCAGAAAGGATCAGGTCCTCAGCCAAGGACTAAGTGAGGAGGTTCATACGCCAGAAGCATCTAAAGAATAAAAAAATCTGGTTTATTTACTTGTAAAAGAGTAAATTATTTCTAAAACATTTGCTGTGGATAAAATTCATAAGCAAACTGCTGATAAGGAATCAATGTAAAATCTACCTCACAGTGATGAACAAGATTCAAGGAAAACCCAAGTAAATGAGGTGATCCTAAATTTGCAAAATTCATAGACTGCCACTGTTGACAGGATGCCTAAAAACACCACTGTGGGGAAGCTCAAGCTCTCCCGGTCTGTTGTTCAGATCACAGAAACTGATGCATTCAAATCCAAACCAAAAAGAGGATGAGAGCTTGCAGTAAGGCCTGCATTGGCACAAGTGTTCTCAAAGCCAATCTGATGGGAAATATTCAGCTCATTTAATGTTTTTCCAGTATTTTTGTCTTGACAAAGCGATGATGCTTTTGTGAAAAAACCCTTTGTATTAAAAAATTAAACTTGTACTGATCCGCCTGATGAGAATTATGTTCTCAAGCACGAGATACCGCTTGATGCTTGCCCAGAACAGTAATACTGTCCCAGCAGAGCTGTTTCACCAGCCCTCCTTACCGGCCCTCTGCCTCCTTCAAACCAGCAGTGCCCCAGCACCCGCCTTCTGCAGCGCACACAGTCCTGGAGGGGGGTATTGTTAGTAGGGACTGATGGGACCCAGCAGGTTAAAATTAGTCAGGTAACGCAAGACGGTGTCATCACATCATTGCCTCGCAGTTGCCAAGTTTCAGATAAATCACTGTCAGTCATGAAGTACACCTGACTGAAAACAAGGAATTTTCAAACAAATTCTGTTTAAAACTGCACAGCTGCCTCTATTAGCAACTACGGCAAGACAGTTGTGTTGTTAATAAAAGCAGTAACGCTTGTAACAAGAGCCATCCTCCATACCCAAGATCTGAGACCGTCTGGGTGGAGACTTCCTCTCCAAACCAAAGGACGTGACACAACAGAACCTGGGACAGATGCAAGTAAATCTGCCTGCTTGGCAGGAGAGCGGGTGCCGCTCGAAAATGTGACTTCTGCTGGCAAATGCTGAAGTAGAGATAAGAGATAAAGTGCCATATGTAGGCACTCAAAGTGTTCACAAGGAAGGCATGAAACTCAAAGTGACTGAAGACCAAAAGGAGCCTGGAAAGAGTTCGACCGCGACGGTATCCTCACACCAAAACGCTGTGATCAGTGCACGTCCTGGCCATGGCAGCCTCCACGAATCCCTCGCCCGATGGCAGGTGTTCAGCCAGAGAGGACAGTCCCTTGCAGAACAAAACCCACCAAGCTGCCTGCGACGGCAGCGGGGCTCCTCTCCCCAGCACCCGCTCGCCCACGGCCACCGGGCGAAGGCGTGGTGGTCCCAAAAGCCAGCTACTGCATGGATCAAGCGTAAACCTCTAGCGCTGGCAACTATTTCTGCCTTTTACCTTCATTATAATGGCCCACCCTCACCAGTATCCTGTGCAGAGCAGCAGCCCACACTCCGGATTTCAGAGGAAGATAAAGACGAGGAAAACCCAGCACTGTGTATCCCAGCCAACTGTGCAAAATCGCTCACAGCAGAGAAAATTCCTGCAATAATCACCCTGGAAGTTAACGTGAGGTTTGATTAATATTATTAGCTCAGCTTGCGCACAGGCACTTCCAAGAGACAGCCACGACATCTGGAAGAGCTGGGTGGCTCTGGCAAAGAAATATTTGCAAACATTCACTGGAACATGAAAGTGAGTTAAGCCCGGTCATTTTCACAGCCCTCACCAGCTTGTGTTTAGCCAATATTCCAGCAAGTTTGTTTATTGCAGTTCAAACGGATACTTTTTAGGTAAATATTTCCAAGTATTCTCTGAATAGTTTGCTAACATTCATCAGCTACAACAACATACAAAAGCAACGGTAAGAATTGTATCAAGCAGTTGGGACAAAAACACCAGGCTGCTCCCCTTGTCCCAGACAGATGCACACACGGAATCACATTCCCAAAAGACTACAAAAGCTTTTTTAAATAACATTAAAATTTGCTTTTAGGTAAAAGCTATACATTAAGCTTTTGAACAGGCTTTGCTCACAGGAACACATTTTAATTGTTAAGCACCAAACAAGCTAACAGACAGAAATGCACCCTCTGCGAAGGACTCACCTAGCTTTCCCGCCATGGCCCGGACCCTCTGCTCTGACCCTGCACGTTTAGGAAGCTGCTCTTTCCTCCTGCTCTGCTTTGCAAAGGCATGCATGCCTTTGGAAAAGAAAAGGTTGCTGTTTGCTTACACAGCATTAGTGGCAGCATGGTAACTAATACAGGAGCTTGGCCAGGAGCGCTGGTAGCCCGAAGCTGGGACACGGGGAGATGATGAGATCTGCCCCAAAAAATTCAGTGTGCACACCACGCTTTCTCGCCTCAACCCAGGGAAAAACACACATTTCTCTCTTGTGAGATTAGATCCTGACTCCCCTCATTCCTGAAGACACCATGTATACACACTTTCATTCCCTCCAGCTTCCTTCACACTCCCTCCTTTTCCTTAGCCCACGTTAAGCTGCCATGTAAAGCCTCTTCCCTCATGTAGCATCTTCATACGCATTCTTTAAAAGTAAACACATTCCCTTAACTGTGACGACCCCACCAAACACTACGCATACCCAGATGTGTCCCGATTTTTAGGTAAGCTAATCCCATTAAAAACGAGTTCACCTGCTACGCTAGAACGCGTTACATGCATCGTCTCATGAGAGAGGAGATTAATTGAGGGAGGGATGGTGTGTAGTCAAGGCAACAGTGGATGCTACACAGAGGCACTGGGACTTCATGCTGCTCTTCAGGTGCTGCTCCTGCCATTCCTCTCCTTTTTGCCAAAACCACCAACAACAAAAGGAAGGGGAGGCAGTGACAAGCAGGAGCGAGCGTGCAGTCACAGTCTGGTAGGGGTCTGGTTGGGAATGGGTTCCACTCCACGTTTCAGCATCACTGCGAGATTGAAGTGACAAACAGGAGGTGAAGATCCCTGGAACGGCTCCTTGCCCCAGGGCTCGTCCCTTACACTTCTTCACCGGCTCTGACAAAGCCTCAGCCGCCCGCGCTGCCCAGGGTCCGGCCGCCCGGCACAGCATGGCCCCCGCCACCGTCACCCTCGATGCCCAGCCAAGCGTGAAGCCCCTGGACTGCTACTGATTCTTGTTAAGGCTAAATCAAGAGGATTTGGCCAAAACCACTATATTCCCTGATCAGAGATCAGTTTCCCCGCTACCATCTGATAACCACTCTTAAAGGATGCATTAATAGGCTTCTGTTCACTCTGCGCCCGTTAAGCAGAGGCCGAGCTACCATAAGAGGGAATAGATTTGAGTAATGATCTCTTACGAGGCTGCAAACCTACATATAGTGTTTAAAATTATTCCCTTAGGACAAGATGTTTTTCACCAAATCTCCCACATGACAGTTTGACATATTGGTTCAGGCACATAGCTCTGCATTTGTACACACTACAGAGTCATCTTTTTCAGTTTTCAAGAAAAATAAGGACTGAAAACATTTCATGTTTCTCTGCACGCTGGACCTCGTCTCCACAGATTAATTTACTCCTAAAATGGTATTTTTAAACACAACTAGTCCATTTGTGTTGATAAACACATAAGCCATCTCCTCCCTCACCGCTGTAGCACGGACAAAATCCTGGACAAAGGCATTTTCTTGGTCCAGGGCTACAAGTAAGCACATGTTTTGCATTTGTTTATAAACACAAACATGGCACCTAGCACCTGCTTACTGCATAAACTTGCACCACTTTTTGTTTTCTTCACCTCTGGCAACCTGCGCCCCGCTTTGGGCTGGATCTGTCTCTCCTATTTTAAATGTCTCTGGGCAAAGGCTGCCCTTGGCTTCAGGCTCTGCACAGCACCAAGCGTTCAATGAAAATCCCCATCTGTTCCATTACTGAAACCTTCCTCTTACTCTGATTTTACTCCTTTGTTTATTTTGTGTAACCCGTGCAATTTTTAACGCCCATAAGATGCTTAAAGGTGAACGAAATTAAAGGAAGCCAGTGGTGTTTGTGGTTAAGGTGACCAGCTGATGCCACAGGCTTATGACAAGCACAGACAAAACAGAGACCAGGCAATTCCCCTCTTTGCTGACCAGGAGTGCCGTGCAGGGACACCCCAACTCCAGGGTATCGGCCTCACCTCACTCGGTAACATTTCAAGTTATTTGGCTTGGTCAGCCTGTAGATTCATTGCCAAGACCCAGCCAGGTGAGCTGCACCTCGAAAGCCTTTCTCACAAAGGAGGGAAGGCTCGTTAGCTGAAAACGCGTGCACAGCACTGAGCACTGTCCCACACCACTAAGATAACCCGCAAAGCAGGATCAAAGCATTTGACTTTGCTGCACACAGCCAAGACACCGCTCACCTGAAGGCAAGGCAAGGCACGGCACAGCCCACTCGAGCTGGGAACACAGCCCGTTCACCCTTAACGTCGAGTGGCGCCCACCCCTCCGTCACCCCATCAGCTCTGGCAACGTCTCCTGATCCTCAAAGCCTCTTCCTCCCCAGACAGCATGATTAATTGGAGGTGCCTGCGACTCTAAAGGGGGCATGCATCAGCCCATGCTGCAAAGATGTTTATTTTGCTTTCAGTGATCTCGGAGCTGGCACGGAGCTCCATCGGCGCTCGCTGCTTGCACAGAATTTAGACAACAGGAGACACAGAGTGCTTGCTGCGAATATGTATTTTTCTTTTTTCTCCTTTGACCTCTTTTCATGCTCCTGTTTTCACCAGGAGCAATGAAAGGATGCGTGTGCCACGACAGGGAGGCTGCCCAAACCCACGGCAGCGTTAAGGGTTTGTTGTTAGGGCTGTAGGGCTACAGTCAGACTGCAGTGTCCTACCCTACAGCTCCAGCAGCAAGCCGGGGCGCATATCACTTGAGGACAAACTCAGACTGTTAGCCACATGCCGGTGTCTGAAGAAACTGGTGCAAGCACCGTTAAGTAGGAAAAATACTAGTCCTATCAGTGGACAGGGTGCTAGTCGTCTTACAGGTAGCATGACCTTGAAGACACAGAATGAACTGGATGAGGAGAACGACACTGCTGGTTTAAAAAATGTGATTTTTAAACATCCTTTAAACACTCCTCCACCCTACCTGAAGGAGACAAGGAAGGGGGAACACACAGTTCCCCACTTTGCTGCCCAGCAGGAGGGCAACACACATCCATGGCTTTACAGGACAGTGTGAAACTGCCTACACCTATTGATTTCTCTAAAGCTACAGTTAAATTACTGCTTTCCAACTCCATGTCTCTGAGAAGCATGAGTCCCGTGTCCGAGGGGGAAGCCAGAAGCTCCGTACCTTGGCAGCACCAGCTCCTGTGCCCTGCTAGATGGCCACGGGGACAACGGACTGTTTTTAACTCATATCCTTCCTCCCTTTTGGCTACCTCCAGTTCCTCTTTTTGGTTTAACACATTAAGTCTCAGGCTGGCTTTACTGCTTCTTCTAACCTTCCCTCCGAAGGACTGCAGCTGTCCCAGCCGTGTCCCTACCTCTGCATCCAACACGTCACGTGAAAAAGGAAAACTCCACGGTAGGAGTGAATATTGGCTGACTGATCCCAGGTTTTCTCCACTGTTGGCGTACATCACTCATTTGCACTAACTAAATGCTTTAAGCCTATTTTCACCGAGGGTAACAACCCACACATCCGTGATGAGTAAGGAAATGCCGGTTTTTGCACCCAATAGTTTCAAACTTATTTCATATGTACGCAAATCATCACGTGGCAGCTCTACGCACAGCTCTTGCCCGCGTGAAATCCATCTCTCGACAGCCAGAGTGCAAGAGCGAATAAAAGGTTTTTCATAAAACCCAACGTGGAATTTTCGGCCTGCACAGAAGACCTATGAAATTGTTCAATATGCCCTCATTTAACAAAAACCAGTTCCTGGACACTATCAAGTATTATTTCAGGGCAGACCAAAATTGATAAAAGACACTACTTAAATGTTCTGCATCAAACTGCCACCTCGACATTTAACAAGGAGCTAAGCCGATGAGCGGTGACTAACGCCCACCATTTCCCTACGCAGGATCGCCTCACAGACCTGCCCTCTCCCGCAGGCCCCGCACGAGCGGCCGCCACCATCCCGGCACCCGAGAGCTCGGCAGCGTCAGACTGCCTTCAGACGGTGTCCCAGGCTACCGGGTTTTATTGATCCCCAAGGGTTTTTTCCCATTATGACAGAACTTAATGCGTGTTAACTACCGAAATATGGCTCAAGCTGGCCTGAGCTTCGCTCGGCCGTTCCACCATCACGACCGAATTGACTCTTCGCCAGGGGATGGTGCCTGCAAGAGAAAGATTTACCCATCGATTCACTCTGCAACCCATCCTATCATTTTAGTAAGTTTTGCTGCAGTTCATTTCTTCTTGAGGACACACCGGTCAAAAATACCAGTATCACCGTGAGCCTAACGCGAGTTTCCATGTGCGGAGCAGGCCTCCAAAAATAGCACGAAAATGCCCACTCACACTGGCAGGGGAAGGGGGTGTATTAACGGAGTTTGTAAAGGCAATGAATAGACGGTGATTATGCACAGAGCGCAACAGAGGAGGAAACATGCGGATTCCAGCTTTCTCTCGTCAGATTTGTGCAAGAGCTTCTACATAATCGCTGCGGAAAAAATAGAAATGACAACAATAAGTAGGATATTTAAGCCCTGCATATTATACATGGAAATCTCTATTTTCCTTAAATGAAGTAAAAACAGAATGAAAGAAGAAGATTCCCTTCAAAGAACTTTGTTTGTGGTCGCTTAGTTTCAGGATGCAAATTAAATGAGTACTTGTTAGCCAAGTGTGAAAAAGAGAATTTGTCTCTGAAATATTACCAGTCTCTTGTGAGGAGAAGGCTTGGAGACAGCTGGCCAGAAGCTTTTATGTGTTCAGTCGCGTTGTTCCCAAAGAAATCAAGAGGAGCCGTGTCCTCATATCCCAAAGCCAGATCTGCAATCCAGCTCGATTCCAGGGCCGGGGGATCAAGGGTCCTTTGGCTGCCCATCCCTCAGTCCCTCCCATCCCCTCCCCAGCTCTGCCTGCAGCTCCTGGAGGTGCCTCTGCCCGATCTATAACTCACAATTACGAGAGACCGTGATACAAAACTGCCACAGGCAAAGTCAATCTCTCCCAGGGGCCTCACACATCTGAGGCTCTTGCACACCAAGAAATGGTGATCATGTACATTAATGCTCTGGGTTAAACCACACAAGTTCAAGGATATTCAGGAAAATACAACTGGAGTTTACCAAAGGCTAACAGTAAGCAAGAAGAAACAGCATCCAGGATTTTTAGCTCTTATTTATTTACGGCATTATCTTGAAATACATCCCATTCCTCTTTAGGACACCTCCAACTGCAGTTTGGTGCCTGGAAAGTGGCAGCTGAGGGGACCTTTGAGCCCCTTTGATTTTAGGGAGGCTGTTTCCTAACAGCTTCACCGCTCAGAATAAAACAAGAGCAGAGATCCCAGGACAAAGCTGGGTCTCACCAAGGCACCCACAGAGGGGTTCAGAGACAGACCCCTCAGCCACTCTGTGCCGAGGAACACAGAAGGCAGAGGCATGCACTCCAAAATAATGGTTTTCAAATCACGGTTTGCCAACTCCTAGTTATGGACAACTTCTAAAGGGTCTAAGAAAAGTAACTTAAAAAAGCAGAATTGTCAGGAAGCCTGACCTTGTTAAAGGAAGGTCAAAATCTCTGTTGGAAAATATTCAAGTGTTTGCAAATCAGACGGATATCTGATGTTATCAACCCAAAACGCACTTACTGGGTAAATTATTGTCAGGTCTTTTCTGCTACAGAAAAATCCCAAATTCTGGTATACCCCAAATTTTATTTTGGCTGCACAAAGAGATGGAAAGTTGTTGCTGGATAATGGATTTGGCGCGTTTAGAAACATTCCATAAAGCAGCAGAAAGGTGTGGCGATTCAGCCGTGGCTCTCAAATCTGATGGAGAACCAGGGTTTGTTTGAACAGCATGTTATAAAATTAAATCTATCTGAAGGAAAGGCAAAAAAATTATCAGATAGAAGGAATATGCAACTATGTGAAGAAAGAATGGCAGCAAGGGAAATTCGCCTTAAAAGAAAACCCACACAAAGAAACCTGGCTTTCTTCAGTACGTCTGTAAGTGCCACTATTAGGATGAGAAAAATATAAGCTCATCTTTTTCTTCCAATTGTCACATCACTGTGGAGAGTCTTCACGAAATTCTCAGAATAGCAACGAATCAGGAGCAAACAGCTGCTCAAGCAAGAAAGTCACGGGTAGACAGACTTTCACGGCTTCAACGAAAAATTAACTCTAAAGTTTCACAGGCCAGTAAATCAACAAAATGGGCCAGCACAACACAGGATGGACAGTCTCATCTTCAAACCCAAAGCTGAAATATGGACCCCTGTTCCCTTTCTAGGCGTATGCTCACGTGATTTATGACCCACAACAATTTCAATACCCCTGGAAATGAAAAATTGGCAGACAATTAGCCGTCCCACATAATGCTGGCAGTGGTGTGGGCTCTGCCCTGCGGCACTTGGGGAGGGGATGCCCAGAAGCGCCAGCTCCGCTGGCAAGGGCACGGGAGCAGCACGAGAGGGCAGGGTGCTGTGCAGTGCCTAAATGCCACTGTGTCCCTGGGGACCCCGCTACGGAGGACACTCCACACAGAGCAGCCCACGAGGGACTGGAGTTCATTCCTTTCCCATACACAGCTACAGCTGTTTGTGACAACTCCTGTTAACCTGGTTCCGATTCGGTCCGTGTCCTACTAGAAGGGCAGGTCCCTTTCATCACCCAGCTGCCCGGGGAAAGGCCTCCAGCGGCAGGGATGCTCTCTCCTGCTGCACCACTCTCCATTACCGGGGGAGCGGTGGAGGAAGGCAAGTTCAAAAAAACCGATGCATGCACATGGCACCGAGCGAGAGGAGCACGGAGAAAGCAGGGAGTTCCTCACCTCCCTTTGAACCCCAGCCCCACGGGGCGCAGCACGAGGGGATGCAGGCAGCGCACTCCTCTCCCTGCCCCGACGCAGCAGGGCCCATCGCAGGGCTATGCTGGTGCAAATGGTCTCATCCTTCCGGACACAGACGATACCATTCCTTAACTCATGTGAGTGACAACAGAATATGCTGTGGCATATTCATCACCCCTATACGAAGCGGCTATGTAGCACAGAATGGTGTTGTGGGGGTGCGCTGATTAAGCTAAATAACCTTCCCATGCACGCGGTTTGCAAGACCTGTAAAGCTTACAGACACATCCATAACATCACAAGCAAAGCAGCAAGACCAGGACTCTTTTCTGAAAGGAGTCTGTTCACAAATTCAACCTTGACCCTCACTGGGGTGACTGCCACCTCGTGCCCCCCACCAATCCTGCCCCTGCAGAGGCCTGTTAGCTCAGCGCATGCAAGTTCCACACAAACGCCAAAATAAAGCCAGACCCGAAGAAGCTACCATGCAACAGCCCTGTCATCTCCCCCTGCGGCTGCCCCAGGCAGGGCACTGTCTGCACTTTGAGCTCTGTCAAACCAGGCAAGACTTGGCTCTTCAGCGTCCGTTTCCCTACCGCAACACAGGTGCCAGGAAGGCCCCACACAAACATGTTAAATCCTCCACCCCAGCGCTGAATCACATTTCCTTCGCACACCCAGGTTGAGACGCAAGTAGCACACCATGAGCCGTCCAACCAAAACGCTCCCTGAACCCCAGCTCTCACTTCGCCATCAGCCAGGGCTGCTGCACGTGTAAACACTGCACTACACACACCTTGAAGATCTGCGAGATACCGGGCCAACGGGCCCAACACCAAAACTGGTCTGAACGCTTTGTTTGCCGGAAAACACACTGAGAAATACAGGTATCCGTAATAGCATTGCAACGAATTATGCTACCCTCCATCCTTCTCAGAGGCTGGGATGCAGGCAGCCTCAGCCTCCAGCTGCCAGGGCAGGTGAAACGCTCTGAGCTTTGGGAATAGGGTGAGTGAGATGACAGCAGGAGCACCCATCACCAACGGGACCGCAAGGATACGTGCACGAACAGAGACTGAACCCAGCGTCCACGTACCCACCTTGCCTCCAGGTCTCCCTGAGCAGAAGGCAGCTGCGCTGAAAGAGTTAATCTCGCCTGGAACAAACCTATCTCCGGTTTCTCAGAAAGTCAAAGGCTGCAGCAGAGCTGGGCTGCCTGCTCCCTGCCTGCCCTGCCTGCAGCCTGACCCCTGACATTTCCACTCTGCTTCTCCCTGGCATGGAAAACTTAACCGTACACAAACAAACAGGTTGGGAGGACAGACAAATGGAAGACAGAGGAGGAGAAAGGGAACATTTCTCAGATTTCTTGTAATAGCCCTGATGAAATAATAGCAGCCACCGCCAGCCACGGATGAGGGGCTGGCGTTTATCAGTAAACCCTGAAGTCTACAGCAAGACATCTCTGTTTAATTAATCCTGAAAGGGTCCCTTCCCCCTTCTACTTCCCAGGGAGGTTTTGAGGATCCACAGGTTTAAAGACACAGCGAGTCCTTTTCAGCTCTTTTCCTTACAAAACACAAGGGCAGAAAGTGCCTGTTTAAAACCGCAGCCAGGATTTACAAACTCTACGGCAGAGACTTCCATCACACGAAATCACACAGGCAAACCCCGAGGGTATCTTTGATTTAGTCGTACTTAACCCCCTGAAGGAACGTACCCATCAAGTAACGCAGTTTCACAGCAACCACCTGCAAGCGTGCACACACGTAACCATAACCAGATACGGGCCTGCAGGTTCTACCCGGGCTCGGGGTCTCCTGCCCTTCTTACAGAATGCCCATTTTCCAAGGGATTACACTGGTGGCATCAACATCAACTCAGTGATGGAAGAGACTGCACACATACACACAGCAAGACAATTGCAAGCGCTCTCACCCCTGGGCTTTCACCTATCTCAGGGAGACCTGGGAGGACCTTCCAAGGCACCTTCCATTTCAGAAGGTGCCCTTTGATCCAAGGTGAACATCGCACTAATGCAGAGCAGCACAATTTAAGCCGTCCACCACGAATAGCCACAAAGTTGGCACGTGTCTCCACACCAATCCCATCCTCAGCAGTGGGAGAGGAGCTCTGCTGCCAGGGTGCCTTCATCCCACTGCCGTCTTGGGGAGCCGCAACGTGCCCGTAAGCACCCATCACAGCAGACCACTGGCACACATCATATAAACCCAAAACCAGCTTCTAATGGACATCTTCCCTTTCCTCAGTAACCACAAAAATGAGTGTTAATGCTTATTTAATCGCTTATCTCCCCCCATTTTCTCTTCTTTTCTAAAGCCTTCCCAGCTTCAGAGAATAGTGACACACAAACTGGAAAAATCTGGGTTTTCACATTCTTTTTTTAGGAGAAGATAAAGCATTATTTAATTTTCTAAAAGCCCTACACCATTATCTTTTTTTAATTTTTTTTTTTCCTCCAAAACTTGTCTAAAGCTGAACGAACTGGTGGTAGAATTACAAAGAATTATTCTTTTTGTGTGGTACAAGTTGCAAAAAACTGCAAACGAAAATGTGGAAGAAAATCTCTGAAATAATTCCTGGTGCAATCAAAAGCAAAACGAAGAGGGTGAAAAAGGGAAATTTCGAAGTCTAAGTTTAAATTGTAAGAGAAAGCTATAGTTGACATCAGATTTGTAAAATTCCCAGGAAAATAAAAAGTCAAACCCAGTTATTTTCTCAAATATCTATATTCTTAAATACCTGTTTTCAACATAGTCTCTTTTTTAAAGAAGTACTGGGGTGGGGGATGAACTGTGATGAACTGAAAAATGTCTGTGTCTACCAAAGAAAAAGTCATTATGCAATGACAAGAGACAATCCAGTATATAATCAAAGACAGAATCCTGACATGTTCAAAGAGAAAATTATTGTAACAGCAGTGACTTCGAAGACGAGAAGAGGGTTTTTTTGATGGAAACAATGGCCATCAAGATTTTTACTGTAGCAACCAATGCTTAAATGCACAATTTAGTTTGCAGTGTGCCTGCCAGGTACACTGAGCACCAACAGCAAAAAAAAATAAATTAAAAAATAAAACAGTGACACGTAAGAAATTCATACCTAGAGTGGAATCAAGCAGCACTCTGAATGGTTAACCATTCACACAGCGCAACTCCTAATGACAGGCACTCTCATCCTAGGGCGTGCAAGAGCCAACGCAAGTTTGAGAACAGCCCATGGTTTGGCCCGTTGAATTGCGTTCTCCTTCTTGGACTCCGAGTTTTAAACCTCCTAACAGCGCACAAGCCCTAGGCACCCAGGTTTAGTGTCCCTCTCCGCCCAAAGAGCGGGGGGGAAAAGCCAGTTCTGCAGGGTGATGTGTCCCGCCCGGCAGGTGACAATCCAGACGCCTGCATCTGCCTGGGGTTCTGCCCTGCAGAGATCCCTGTACGCATCAGGACTGCAGAGCGCTCCTGAGTAATAACAGAACGTAGCGCTCGGGTAACACTATACGCTGCCCTGCACGTTTTCAGGTACCACAACTGAGAAAGCAGACTGTAACTATTCAGAAGTGTTTGCCCTCCAGAGTGACTCGGAGCAGTCATTTTTGTGGGCTTTTTTTAAAATTTCATTTTACACAAAGACTCAAGAACTAACGTTCCATTAATATAAAGCTTTCAAGTTACAAAAAAACTACAATGAAATATTCAAATTTGCAAGGTTTGCTTCCAGGGAATTGCATATTTGGCTGCAAAAGGCGCGATTCGCAATCTTTGCTGAACTACTGTGATTCACCAAAAGTGAATCACAAAAGTGAAATTTTGTGACTGAACAAACAGCTGTTATGTAACCCATCTAATGAGGAGCATAGTATTTTTCTCTTCTTTGATTGGAAGACTATCGGAATACGCCTGTAAGTCTCGCTGACTATGAATAACCCTTTCAAAAACAGAATTTGGATTAAGCCCAGTGTTAGTTCGGAATAAGAGTCAGAAAGAAAACAAGGGGATGCCAAGTCTCTTAAGTCAGGTATCAACCCAAATGCAAAGTCAAAAATGGGTACAGACCGACAACAATTTGCCAGGAAGCTTAAGAACACGTTTTGAATAATGAATGGCAGAACTTTGTGATCCATTTCCCTGTAATTTGCAAATCGGTGAGAAGGAATCCACTGAAGTAATTTCTTTCCTTGCAAACGCTGTTCAGGAAACAGAGGCCGGGCAGAGACGTGCCCAGCGTGTGCCCAGCTCCGCCAGCGGCACCGAACACAAGGCTGCCGCGGTCCCCACCGAGGACGGTGTTTGCCCCACTGCACTCGCAGAACTCCTACCTATGGAGTTTGGAAAAGATGCATGGTTTTGAATGGATCACTGCTGTCCTCCCAAAAGGGAAAAGGTTGTCAGAAGATGAGTTGCCTTTGCCCCGGCCTGACTCTCGCCATCCTGCCGGTGAGGTGCACGCAGGCGGGCACATTCTGCTGCCTGGGCACTAAATCACCCAGGTGACAAGTGTGTAAGCTGATTTTCAAGAGTGTTTTACTCGGCAGCTCCTCGCCAACTTCTCAAACTAACAGATGTGGACTATCACAAACACCGTCTCCTGTACTGGACCGCGCTCACACAACGGTTAAGGCAGCAGCAACGCTTCCACTGACTGCAGTGAGGTAGTTGTGCAGGGGCAGACCCTCTGAACACAGGCATGGAAGCAACATCTGGGTAAAAAAGGCCATTAAAACCCCAATGCAGGGCAACTGCAATGGGCCAGCTAGATTTTGGTTTCAACTAAGGTGTCCAAAATTACTGTTTCAGACAGCATTAAAAAGAAGAGCTCCAGAGTGCTTTTACAGGCATCAGAACTGCTTTGACAAAACAAGGCCTTATGTTTTTCCTGTATTTCACGTTTTGGGGAACATCCCAACCAGAGAGTCCCTTGAAGAGTCGTTTAACCCAAAAATGGTGCAAAAGGCTGCTCAGTGCTGCTGCAAAAGGACATTTCTGTTTTGAACGTGTAGACTTGGAGTTGTAGCAACTTTTATCCATGTGTTCATCATTACCACTATTGCTTATACGTGGGATCCATTTTACTAATGATACAAAAACACTGTACAATTCATTTAATAAAAGCATTTTCCCCACTGCAACTCAGCAGTGAATAGCTGCTCAAAGCAGGAATCTTTCTATTAGCCCTTTTCCTACAGCCCAGTTTTGTTCTCTCCGTTATATTACAACCTTTTTACTAAAAAGGAAACCACTAAAAAGCATGAATACGTGTTTTGGTTTGCTGCCGCCCGAGACCAGTTGGTTGAGTGCGGCACGCTTGCGGACAGGCTGTGTGTGATCACCCCGGGATGCTCTCCTGTCTCACCAACGCCTGTGCCCAGGGAAGGACCAGCACTGCTCACTGCTACCAGAGCTGCTCCTGCCATCGGGGAGGGGCTGCCAGGAGGGAGGGAAAACCCCTCGGCTCTCACATGCACGAGCTAACGACCCACAACCGCACGGAGCCAGCGATGGCCACACACCGGGGCCTGTTTGAGATAGAACTGCTCCAGAAGGAAAACGGCAAGGAGACACCAACACTGAAGACAGACAGAAGCCACTGTCACCCAAGTCCAGCCATGCACTGTGTCCTACAGGGACTAAGCTCCACAAGGACACGCAGCTCTCACGCCCCTTCCCACACCATCAGCCACAAGCACTGTGGGACGTGCCCCACTGCTTGGCTTGGCACCAGGACAGCAGCCGTGCTCCTCCCGGTGCCAGGGGCCGTGCCGAAGCCAGAGAGCCACCCCGAGCAGGTCCTCCACAGCATCCTCCAGCAAACCAAGTCTTCCAGGGGGCATCTCTTCCGTTTCACTGCCACCACAGAGGATTCCTCCCTCTTTCCTTAATTAGGCATTTATTTACCTTCTAGAGAAGTGGGACATATTAAAAATAATGCCTGTGTTTTCGCAAGCAGCTGCATGGTGCTGCCAAGTCATGCCCCGTTCAGGCTTACCATCGCTGCTCCCGGTGTGCAACGAACCCGCGACGGGTGACGCATAACCCTGGGCTTGGCCGTCCCTCCTTTTGGAGTGTTTCTGGCAAAAATGACCTGGTGAGTGACATTTTCGTGCCCTCACTGCGTGGTGGCCGCAGGCTGAGGAGCACAGCCAGTAAGAGCACAGCTGGAGCGCACACCGCATGCCACCTCAGATGTGAAATTGGGCAGGTAAGTGCCCCGTGACGTACATCCTGCAAAGGGATGGAGAGTCAAATTGTGACACCGACCTTTGAACCCAACACCTATTTTCCATAAAGTACCCGGACAGCCCACAGTAGTCATTCCAGCAAGATTTAACTAAAGGAGGGAGAGCGCTGAGGATAAAGACAGATCAATTTTGCTCTAAAATTTTAAATGAAACACTCCTGTTTTGGCAAGAATTTCATTAAGGTGAAAATATAATATAGAAGTACCCATTTAGGAAGAATGTGCTATTAATTCTTAGCAGTGTATGTGGAAGGGAAAATTGCATTTTTATCTAAATGGTTTTTGCTGCATAACCCATTTACAGTATTCTTTTACAGCTCAGTAATGGGAACTTTTCACATTTCTATTTGGGCCAGACCACGGTGGAAGGCAGGAGCAGCCTTCAAGAACGTTTCAAATATAACTCTTTAAAACAGATTCCAAGAGAAGCTTCACAAAAAGCAGGAGAAAGGCCAAGTACAGCAGATCTTAAAAGATGGTAGGAAAAGGAAAAAAGCCTCCATCTTTAAGATGTAAGCCAAATTTTTGAGGGAGAGAAGAAAAAGGATGTGTTTTAGGGTTTTTTTTTCCCTAAGGGACAAGAAAAGGTTTGCCCTTCCCCCACTTCTTCCTTGGGTGAAGTAGAAACAGCTCCTCTTCAGTCCCAAACGCACACAAAGAGCAAAACGGTGCTGCGTTAGCACTTGGAAAAACTGCACAGGGATACTCTGAGCTCTTACAGTTACTGTTACATACAGAGAAAAAAATGTAGGCTATAAGAAACTATTTTTATCATCACAAACAAACGCTCCTTTCTCACTACAAACAGTTTCATACCATTTGAAACTGAACATAATCTAAACAATTTCAAGCAATTGACACTATGATCCAAGTTTGCCGGAGATATTGCCATCGGGCAGTATGAATAAAGTCAAGTAAAAGCAAAAGCAAACTCAGATCTGACCGAACCGTGTTTTATCAGGTTTGCTTAACCTAATACAAGTAAAGGCAAACGTAGCATTCAACGTTTTTAAAAGTCTAGATTTTATCATCAAATATCTCATACTCAAGTGAACATAAACCAAACCAGTATACAGGCCTTCTGTTTAATAAACAAATCAACTGATTCTCCAAATCAAGCAGCAGGGCGCACAAAGGAAGTTAAAGGTGTGTACTTTCTAGGCATCATGCATTTGACATTCTTCACCTCTTGGGGTTTTTTTTTTCCAGTGTTGGCTTTTATTAGCTTTTTTCTGAAAATTAGTATAACAGAGAATGTTATGGTTCAAAACAGATGTTTAAAAGTGCAATTGGGGAAATACAATTGGACAATGAATAGCTTTTATTCCCTTTACCTATCTGTACTCCTCGCTGCAAAGCAGTAATTACAGGAATCTACTTCTGTTTTAAGCTTTAAAGTAAGCTCCTTCCAAATTTAAGGCCAGCAACCAACCCTTCATTATGCTTAATAGGTAGACATAAAAATGTAATTGTATCACGATCTCTGCCTGCATGTTTCTCCGTCTCCAGAAGCTCACACTCCTCGGATGACAAGGAAGGCATCTTTATTTTTTCTGTAGCTGCAATATTTCAGTATCATTGATACAAACCACTCTAGGAAAAGCTACACAAAATATAAGAGCGTTTCAGTAATTACTTGGAGTAAAACTTGATTGCTTTGTTAAAAACTCGCCATTTACAAAGTTTGTCAGCCCAGAGCAGCTGGATCCCCACACCACACCGGCAGCCAGGCATCCACGTGTTCGGGACCCCTGGCAGACCCTGGACCATGGCAACTACGCCGGGAATCCAGAGCACCCGGAGCCCTTTGAGAACCCGAAGCACCCAGGAGCTCTTTGGCCACACGTAGCAAATGCGTTTCTCTAATTCCCGTAAGCACCTCAGCTGTAGTAAATCAGGATGCAGTACACAAACTTGAGTCACCTACAGGACAAATCACTTTATCGTGTAATATTTGATACTACTTTGCATGCATGAAGTTTAAATACTCTTAAGATACACCAAATAACCGAGGCTACCCCCGAGCTCCCCCTCGCTTTTCCGGGTACAGTTGTCCCGGTCTCCCTCCGCCTTTTTAGAGCCATTGCAGTTCATACCCATTTCGCAGACAGCTATGATTTAACAGACCACGGTCTGAAACTTCCCACTGAAGGCAAATAATAACAATTAAAAAAAACCCAGAATGAAGAAATCTTTTGCTATTCTCTCTTTTTTTGGTGATCTGCCTATCTCAAAATAGCTAGTATGAGATTTTAATTATACTGAAACAGTCACGGTTTTTTTCCTCTGCCTCGAGAACAACGGCGTGGTGAAGAGAGCACGGGGAGCTGAGATGCTAGCCGTTTCTCCCAGCATAAAAAGAACAGCATGTGCCTATATTTAGAGGTAGAGAAGGGAACTACAGCATCCAGCAAAAAAAAAAAAAAAAAAAAAAATCATCATACTGATTTTATCTTCAAAAAAGCACTTGTGTTTTTGGTTTGTTTAAATCAAGAATGTGTTGCAAGTGTCTGACCCTATATCCAGCAACAATAAAATCTGTTCCATCATAAAATACCAGCTGCTTTGCACTTTGAATGATAATACTATTTTTAAAGGGTTTCAGAATTATTGTCTCATTGATTGTGGTAATTTTTATTACAATTACTGGGATTTTTGGGGAAGGGGGGTTGTAAATACAAACAATAGGCATATTTATTATTTTCTTGCTTATAAAACTGTATTTGGGCTGAAATTTAAGCTACTCTTCACACTAGGAAAGTAGTTTTTCAGCCTAACATTTTGGCAACAGTAAAAATGAACAAAACAAGTCAGTCACATCAAAAATACCTGTAACATGAGATGCAAAAAGTTATCTGACTGCCTTATACGTCTCTAGGATACCCTGTCTCTAGCAATTTTACATCAGCACTGCTCTAGGTTTAAGTCCTACCAGAGCGCTGTGATGTAACCTGGCAGTCAGGTCCTGGGTGCAGGAGCCTCCTCTCCCCTCACCCGGAAAGAAGCCCACCCATGGCAATGCTTCCATCCCAGGCATCCGGAGGAGGTGAAAACCCACCTCGCAGCAAACTACTTCCACACCATTTCTGTTTCTTTTCCTGTTGCTCAGACTGAGAAATTAATTTAGAAATTCACTCGCACACCGGACCTGAAGTGCCGTAACTGGATTTTTTTTGTTTTTCCAGGAGAGGAGAAGTGCTGCACCAGGGAGGGCAGTATGGCTGCCCCGTCCCCACCGAACACACCAGAGGAAGAAGTAATCAGTGCAGAGATGAGATTACCAAGTGGGACCAGACACTCTCAGCTCCTCACCCTCCCTGCCCACACATACTTCCTAACCACTGCAGCTGGTCACACGCTCCATCCCGGCACCATTCGCTCCCAGCGTGCCAGCCTCCGTTGGGCACCCAAGTGCCCAGGGTCCCTCTGGCTCTGCCAGCGCAGGACCCCACCGTGCACCCCACCCAGCATCCTCTGCCACAGCCCCGGCAGCACCATGGCTGCCGGTTTACCGGGACCAACGAGCCTCCTTCGGAGGCAGCCGTGTGGCCGAACGACGTCTGCTTTATCTCATTTGGACTGTAAATCTTTAGCAGCGGGAACGTCTCCCAGGTTTCTAAAGCACCGTGTCAATTTATGGTGCAATAAATATGATCTTAAATAATAAAAATAATAATAGAGTGGGACCTGAATACGGACTCCATGGCGATCTAAATCAAACATAAACCCAAGTATCCATAAGTGCAATGGTAATGACTTGACCGACTGTGCCATCTAGCCAGGAGACGGGAACGCTCAGGCAGACGCTCCCTCTCCGCCTGTTTTCACCCGACAGACAACCCGAGCATCATCTCCAGCAGTGGATGGGAGGGAACGCTCAGTCCCGGTCCCCGGGGACCCGGCCCTGCTTGCAACGCATTCGCAGCTGTGTCTCTAGACATCCTTCATCTACTGCATCCTCGGCTTCCCGCGACCCCTCTTAGCCAAGACCAAAAGGCTTTAAAATGCCAGTATGGGGGAAGATTAAACCCACCCTCAAAATATCAGCAGGTTTTTCTAGGAAAGAGATCCTAAAATCCTGACCTGACAGTAACCCCAGCCCAGCCTTCATTTCCTATGTTAATAGATCAATTTACATCTTTCTAGCAAAATGGTCTCAGGCTACATCAAAAAAAAAAAGAAAAAAGTCATGCTTTTCATCTTAAACTGCATTTTGGGAGAGGTTTAAGGGGAGGAAGGAAGGATATGACTGTTTCCAGGGGGTTTTAGTGCATTTCCTTCACACAGCAAATTAATACCCTCAATTTTAAATCAAGAGTATATTCTTAATTAGGGTATGAAATGTTTTAAAATTTTCTTCACTTTACAAACGGCTGCTTTTTCAATTAACTGTGCTTCCTCAGCCTCAGGATGATCTTTCTATTAGCAATACAAATGCTTTCTAATATTTTGTGAATACTAATTCACAAAATTAATTAAACGCAGACTTAACTTTGAAAACATATATTTTACCACAAAAAAAAAAAAAAAAAAAATCCAAAAAAACCGCTGCCTCCTGACTGATTACAGGTTTTTCTGTGATCAACAGTATCAAGTCCTGAAGGCCCAGCGGTCAGAACTGAAGGTAAGAGAGTTAAAAGAACAAAAGGTAGCAACTCAGTTTCCTCATCTCGCTTTTTAAATGCTCCAAACTGGGGGGTGGGGGGGATTAAAGATAAATATCCCAAAGTGGACGCAAGCTGGATGATAGAGCGAGGCTGCAGCGCCGTCCGTAGCACAACACTCTGCAGCAGAGAACCAGAGTAGCCTTTGAGAGCTCACACACGTGTTGTGTTTAAACACAAACTGTATTTATTTTAATGTAAAAAAAAAAAAAATCCAGCAAAGCAGCACTTAAACATAACCAGATTTCTGCTTACCAAACAATATAAAAAAAGCTTCTTTAGACAAATCTCAAAAGGTAATAAAAATTTAGACAGCGCAGTGTCAGGCACTGAGTTTTTACGTTAAAATACTAAACAGACACAAATAGATTTCCTAAAATTGAAAACAAACAGACATAAATCGCACAGCTAAAGCCTGCCAGGAGAAGTTAAGGACACGGGTGAGACACGGTTCATTCTCAGGAGCTTCCCTCACTGATACATACGTACATCTCGGGGAGTGAAATCGTAAGATGTGATACAACAGTTATTGTCTAACAGGGGCAAGAGGAAACTTGGAAAAACTTCATTTAACCATGGCCAGCATGGACCAGACCCGGTCCTACAGGAAAGGGATGCGTTCTAGGTTTGAGTCAGCTGTGCTGTTACAGTGAACAACTCAAGCAGGGGGGAGAAGATTAAGAAAAGCAGGAACCACAGCATCTTTTGCATCAGTATATAGATTAAAAGTGCGACACTAAGATGCATTTCTGGATCATCAAGCCAGATGAACCAGAAATCCAGTGGGTCCAGATCCACTACTTATTACATCAACTAAGGAAAACGCATTCCCGCACACACACGCTTTTCTCATTTGACAGGAGAAGAGCAGAACATGCAGACGTAGAAAAGAGGGCGTTGGCGAGGGGGGGGTGATGAGAACAAGGAGTGCCATGGAGGGGAGTAGCACAGCAATATCATCTAAGATGTTCTCTTTGAAGTATTAAGAAAGTCAGCTTGTAAAAATTAATGGATTAGACCTCCAGCTGTTCAATTCTCAGCTTTAAATTTAAAAGGTATTTGACTGTGGAACACTGGCACGTAATCCATAAACTATATTTAAATTTGTAGGAAAAAAAGAGAAGTCTTTGCTTTAAAAGAGGTCACTAATAACTCGTAATGTTTTAGCTGCACCAACAGACAAGTGTTTTGCAAAGGAAAAGCAGCCAACTACAAATACTAGTATTTTTAGGTAAGCTAGTCATGTTACACTGTATACAAACTGGGTCTACCTACAGAATAGCAAATATTCAGATTTACATTTCAAAAGTTGAGAAACCCAACCAAGAGCAGGAGAGCCAGGGTGGGCCTTGAATTTCCAGGAAGACCCCACAGCGTCACCCATTTATTTTCCGTAGGGTTCCCTGCCCTGTGTCCCTTACCCACGCACTGATGCTGAGGAAGGGCACAAGCAAGCCATGTTCCAAATACACCGTGCTGACGGAAGATCTCTCTTTTAAAAATGCCCCTCAAATAAGAGAAACAAGGATATTTCTGTATTTAAAAAAACACCACATCAATCGTAAAAAATGCCCTGCAAACTATAAGCATGTATTTACGGGTGCAAACTTGGTTCTTTTTAGGTTTTCCAATGGAAAACCCGAATGGTTGGACAGAAAGCTGGCCGGAGCAGCGACCGCGATGGGCAGGCGGGCAGCCGACGCGCGTGATCTCTCCCTTCTGCATACGAAGCGCTCCAGCCCGAAGCACGTTCAGGACAATCTGTTTTGTGCTAGTGAGAAAACAGGGAAGGATCCCGCTAACCACAATTTGACTGGTTTCTCTTGATATTCTCAATGTGTTCTAGGAATTACGTAATTAAACTGTTTACGATATTTCAGTAAATTTACCATTAAAAAAGCATATGCGTTAGGCCACTTGAAGATTCATTTTAGAGCTGGCTTTACACTTTCTGTGGATACTCTACTCACACTTGTGTTTAACAGAAACACACAAGAAACCACAGCCTAAAAACGTAATTTGTCTCGTACTAAAATTTTATATGGCCACATAAAGACGTTTTGCTGTACCAAAGCCTCTCCCTGGTACAGAGCACTGCAGAAGCTGGGAGTCAGCTGTTACACATAAAAGCAGCCCATATACTTTTAGGTCAGGCTTTCGTGGAATGCCTTACGCTTTGCTCTACACAGATAACAACAAACTGTATCTGTTGGTATTGCTGATTAGTAACTTTAAGAAAAAATTATTTGCAGTTTTATGGTAGAGCATTCCACTAGGTCATTGGTAAAAACCAGGTATTGCACATCAAAAATTAAGAGCAGACATGGTGTAATACATCACAGAACAAATCTATGTTCTCATCTAAGCTCATATATAAATATTAAGTCTAATTCATTTCCTTTTACATCACATGCAAAGATCTGAAGCACATTCACACACCAGTTTCAATAAACGTATCCCCCAAAAGCCTGTCTCACGCGCTCTCCCACACTACGCGCGCACAAAACAGCCCAGTTAAAACTGACCTCCCGCCTAAGCACGCCCTTACAAAATAAGAGACTTTGGTGAAAGAAAGCACCACGAGGCAAACCGAATTTGCAATCTGCACTCAAATACTGCCAGCCTATCCACCGCGACGGGCGGAACAGGTAAATCTAAAGACCGAAATTAACAGTTGGGCAGACGGACGGATGTAAAGGCAAACAGGGTGGTTACGGTAGTTACTGAAACGTCAATAAATTCACACATTTCTGTATCAAACAGCTTGTTGCATTACAGCAGCAATAGCAAATAATATTGAAAACTCTGCCCCTTGCCTCCGCTAATGTTCACCATAAAGGTCTGCAAACGCACGGCTGCGGTGCGCTTATAAAACAAAGGAAAACTTCTAAACAGGACTATTTTCTAGCAGAAAATATTAAAAATGATGGTCGGTCAAAGTAAACAATAGAGGATTGCTGTCATTCACGTGAAGCCAAGCCAAGCAGGGGCAACCTCGCGACTTTTGGTTTTTTTAAACAGGTCAGAAGAGTTTAAAGGATCATATTAAACCCAAAACTAAAGCACACTGAACTCTCTCCCATGATACGCAACGGGAGTATTCTTTCCTCATAAATCTGCATGCTAACCCAGATCATTCATGAAAGATGTGTATCCCATATCTGTGGAATATATCATGTAACTTCTTGGCAAAGGTAACAGCATTTTTTTCGAGTAACGGTTAAAATTCCTGGTGGAAGTTTAAGCAGCCCTTTCAAGCAAACAAAGCAGCATCGGGAATCGCAGATCCACCGCTGCAAAGTGAGCTGAGCTTCGTCAGTGAACTCATTTCCAACAACCCTTACTACACCACAAGCCCGTTCCAAATCACATACTGCTTTCAATGAGACTGAAGTGTTGGAAATACCTCACCAGAGGTCTGACAAACTCGGCCTCAGTAAACAAACCTGGTTCCTTGGTAAAAGCATTTAGCAGTATTTAAAATAAAAGCACGCAGCAGAACATACGAGGAAAAGAAAGAAAACAAAGGCTCCTCGCCCCATCTGGACCAAATTTGACCTTCGTTAATATATTTGGTAGTAATTTACAAACGTTTCATACTGCTTCCTCAAGAGTTTTGGCCTGCTGGCTCACTCAAATGATAGGTTTGGTGTTATGATGAAATATTAACCAAAACTCAAAGACTAACTGTGCTGCCGTGCACATGCCCATCAGCTCGGACAGACGAGCTCAACGGCCACTGAGAAACTGAATAGATCATCATTTTTTCCAAGCAACCCCTGCATGGTTCTAGGTTACAAATTGCTGTCTTCACCTCACATCTGCGGTGTGGGACCTTCAAAATTTCAATTAACAACTAAAAACAAAAGCCCACCAGAACTTAATTACAGGGTTTCTAGAGAATACTAATCAACGTTTCACAGAAAGGGAAATTGTTCTGGTTCAGTCAAACCAGGCAAAGCAAAAAGCCATTAAGCTGGCCCTGGGTTTTTAAGTGAATTTGATCCGGTTATTCTTTGTTAGCTAGAGCTGCGGTGCTGGAAGTCAACACATCTCTAGGCTCAGTATTATTATAGCTCACTCCTAGCTCTAGCTGCACAGCAGAGGAAAACGTGAAATTCTAGAAAGCATTTGGGGGGGGGGGGGGAACAAACTATCAGCCACTTCATATAAAACACGTTAGTACGAGAAACGCTGTATCAGAGAAAACTCCTTGCGGAAAATCACATTTCAGTGAGGAGAGGTGTCCAGCCAGCATTAATAATGTTAAATTCAGAAACAAAACGTGAACACATGCACAGAACTCGCTAAAGGCGATCAGTGAACGATGTAGGTGTGTACATGTTACACGGGCACCAACAGCACAGGTGTCCGGAATAACGCTGTCTGCTCCCATCTACCTTTAAAACACGCAGCTCACACAGATGTCAGCAAATCATTTTAATGCCATTATCAGAAAAAAAAGAGATGAGCTATAAGGAACCTGACCAGCCATTGAAACAACTCAAACAAGTTGTTTCCACCAGTAATCCGGGCATTAACGGAGTATTTGAACCGCTCCCGATTCCGCCACGTTCTGGGGAGCCTGCCCACCCCAAAGCTGCCCCTCCACAGCCAGCAGCAAACCCGGAGCCCCCGGTCGCTGGCGCTCGCTCCGCGCCGCGGGAGGAGAGCAGCGGGAGGGCAGCGCTCTGCCGAGGGGGATCGTGCCCACCGACACCCGCCGTCCCTTCCTCCGCCCAGCCCGCGGAGCGGCCGGCGCAGATTGCGGCCGTGCCACAATAGGAATAAATCACCCAACGCTCTCCCCGCCGTCACGGCAGGTGTAATTAAGAAGCCCGCCAACAACGCCTGTGTGTCGGTGAGGGAACTGAACGACTAATCCCACTCCTAATAATATTCCACATCACTACGAAATGGTGAACGCTCCCCCAGCGCAGTATTGAGCACATTCAGGACCAGTCTGAAATTTGGAGGAGCGCCGTCTGAAGCCTGCGCGTTCGCCCCGCACGCGTACACCGGGGAACTGCTGGAACAAACGCCACGGACGCAAATCCCCGTCGACTAAAAACGTGTAAAATCTCCATCACTGGATAAATAAAGCCTTTGCTTAAACACAGTTCCAAACGCTCGGGGGTATGGCAACGTGAAGTTAAATTATTCCTACTAACCGAGGAGAACAGCGTGTTTTGTCTCACCTATTGTATCTTTATCACTTCCAACCACAGTTCAAGTAAATTCTCAGCTGGTCTATATGAATTTCCTCATCCGAAGCACCAGCCCATTCAAATCCTTCAAGTGACTAAAGTGTGAAACAAAATGAGTGCCTCTGTGCATTGTTGCAAAACTGGTTTGCTATTTTATCTTAAGCCTCTGCAATACTAAAACATACCCTTATATAGGAACACTGATTAAATGGTTTTCCTTCCAAGTGATGAACTGTTTTAACAGCAACATTGCGGTTATCGCGACCAAAAAGCAATTACTTATTTCACTAGATGTTACTAAGAATAGCGGTGATCAAAGTGAACGTAGGAGTGCTGTTAAAGACGTTAAAGAAAGCATCGCTCCATATGACACATATACACAAAATATACAGAATTCCAAGCCAAATTACACTTTTAATAAAAATGTGCTGCTCAGGATTAAATCACGGCTCAGGATGGGGCTTTTTTAATGCATGAATCTAAGATCTGTGGAGTAAGTCCCTCTTAAAATCTATTTCTAAATACAGCACGGTGTGTAGATCTGCATATCTGTATGCGTGTGCGTGTGTGCACAGAACGGGGGGGGCGCGTGTGTGTGCGTGCGTTGTGAGGGAACGCATATATGTGTTCGAGTCTGCCAAGGTAGAAGTGACAGGAACTGTGATTTGTGCTAACTAGCTATTGATCCAGTCAGATCTAGATGTTGTGTACAAGAAACAATAAAAGAGAAGGGGCCAGGAAGGATGCTGTGTGCCACTCCATTTAAAAATGGAAAAGAAGGGCCCCAAACAAACCAATTTATGTCCTTGCCTGGGTGAAGCATGGAGAATGCTGATGGGCTTCCTAGAGTCTGCTGTGCATGCTAAACACTCCCGCTCGCAACGAGAGTCTCCTGCGTTGGGCATTAAACATGAACAAAGAGACAAACCGTGCGGGCTAGGATTCACGCTTCAGAAAGCCAAAGCTGGAAAGCCAACCAGAACCAGGGGTAGGAAATTGCCCAGTTTTCAAACCAGCTCCCTTTTCATTTTCCCCACCACCTTTCTTAGCGAAATTACTAAAGGAGGAGGACACTAAAAAGTCAGTCTGTACAACCAGACGTAATGAGAACAATTCCCAACTACACTAGCAGGACCAAAGCATCAACTTTCCTAGGCAGGAATGATGAGTTTATATTGCCTAAATTATGCACGTGTACTTACAGCACATCAAAAAATCGCCTGCGTGCATTCATACAGCGGCTACACGCACGTGCATCTATTGTAATATTCGCACACACAGCCAGGCGGCTTGGAAAATATGGCTTTGATAAGATAGAAACCAATTGAATCTATAATCGTCTTTATCTTAAAGAGCTTTTATAATAGAGGGCTTTCCATTAAAATATTTTTTTCCTGAGCTTGGGGAATTATGATGCCCTCTGGACACAGGGAGGGATCAAAAATGACAACTAATGTCGAAATTAAACATCTGCCAACTAACCAAGTTTTACACCAGCAGACCCAGAGCCTTATTTTAAATTGCCTTTCTATTAAAGGAAAAAAAAAAAAGCCATTAAGAGCCTTTCAGTGCGGTATGGCAGGCTCCTAACGTGAGCAGGGATACACCTGGAATCGGAGGGACAGCATCACTCAGATAGGTGTTTCCACGCTTTCGGAAGATTTCGATACCAGTGTGGAGGAACTGGGAGGCTCAGCCAGCACGGGGCTCTGGGAGCCCCCTCCTCAGTGCCCCACGCCCGGCGGGGCTCTGCAGGAGCCCCCTCCTCAGCACCCCACGCCTTCAGCTCCCCTCCGCAGCACCCCAGACCCGGGAGCACGGCCGGGGTTCCGCCGGGAGCCCCTCTGCCTGGCATCCCCAGGAGCCCCAGGCTGCCGCAGCCCTCGGTGGCCACTCGATGGAGCCGCGATGGGGCCAGCGGTCATGCAGGTCCTGCCGGGCAGCAGACGCTTCGTCCCCGCCACCGGCCGTGCTGGCAGAGCCAGTGGGCATCCCGCACCCCAGTCCAGGAAGGCGCCTGGTACCCACCCTGGTCCCCACCCGTGATGGAGCGGGTCTGGGGCCACTGCGTGCCCGGCATCCCGGAGCCAGAGCACCGCCACCTCCCCTCCCTCGAGCAGCCCACCCGCTGGTACCCGCGCGGGACAACCGATACCTTCTTTGCTGGGGTTCGTGGGCTTGGGCTTCTCCCAGGGCACCATGGGCTTGTCCTCCTCCTGCCCCTCCATCAGGGCCTTCTCGCCGGGCAGGTACCAGGTGGAGTTGTGCTCCGCCATCAGGGAGTCCAGGTCGATGGTGCTCATGGCGCCCTTGACGCCCTCCGAGCAGCAGCTGCCCAGGTCGCTGTCCCCGTTCTGCCCCGCGCACTCTCCCTTCTTGCTCTTCAGCCCCAAGGGCTGGTCTTCCGAGATGCTGAACTGCTGCCGCTGGAGCTGGATCTGCGCCTGCAGGATCTCCAGGGGGTGGATCTCGTCCTGGGCCGAGGTGCTCGTGGGGGTCCGCACCTGCTCCATGCCCGGCGTGCCGGGGTGGGCGCCCGCCGTGGTGCTGAGCCCGTAGCTGTCGGGGGTCGAGGTAGACGTACTGAGGAGGCCGAGGGCCAGGGGCTTCTGTCCGTTGAGAAGTGCGTGCTCCCCGCGGGGCAGCTTGGGCGAGCCGCCCAGCAGCGGGCTGCGGGTGGGCTTGGAGGTGGCGTTGTCGGAGCTGGAGGACACCTCATCCTCGTTGCCGTAGCTGGTGCTGACCTCGTCGGGAAAGTCCACGTGCGGGGAGCTGCCGTCCGACTTGGTCACGCTCTGGATGCCACTGTCCAGGGAGGACATCAGGTCAGGCTGCTCCCCCAGCAACAGCTCGCCACCCTTGCCCCAGGAGGGCGAGGTCAGGGGCTTGTCATGTGGGGTACCCCCACCACGCTCCGCGCCCGCGGCCCCCGGCGGGCCCCCCGCCGCCGCCGGCTGCCCTGGGCTGACACCAGCCCCGCTGCCCTCCGCGGCCGAGAACTTCTCGAAGAAGGTGCCGGGGCTGACGTGCCCACTGTCCCGTTTCCGGCGGCCCCGCCCCCGCCCGCCACCCGCCTTCCCTTCACCACCGGCCGCCGGCTCCAACGCGTAGCCGGGCGAGAGGCTGCTCTCGGCGGGCAGCAGCGGGGCAGTGCCCCCCGCCTTGCCTGAGCCACCCCCGCCCGCGGGCGGCCCCGCCGGGAAGTAGTCCGGAGCAGCGGGCGGCGGCGGGTCAGGCTCGGCCTGGCTGAGCTTGCGCTTGGCCTCAGCTGGGCTCTTCTTGTTGAAGGTGACGTTGAGGTTGGGGGCGCCCAGGCTGGCGATCATGTTCTGGCAAGCGGTGGAGAGGGCGGCCAGGCAGCTCTGCCCAAAGACGTTGTCCTTGCTGGCCGGCTTGCTGAAGGAGCCCAGCGAGAGGGCACCCAGCTTGCTGGCTGCAGGCCGCGGTGGCGGCGGAGGGGGGAACTCGGGCGGAGGTGGCGGGTAGGCACCCGGCGAAGCGCTGAGGGTGGGCGCGGCCCCGTGGGCCGCCGGCTGCCGTGCCGCTGCCGCGAAGGGGAAGCCGGGCTGGGTGGCAAAGTCGGAGGGGCCGCGACGCTCGGCAGGGGCACTGGGCAGCGCCACGCCGCTGCCCGGAGACTGCAGCTGCGAGAGACCGCCCATGGTGGGCGCGAAGGGCGGGTGGACGCCGGGCGATGGCATGGCCTGCGCCGGCCCCTCGCCCGCCATCCGCAACGGCTCCTGCAGCCCCAGCCCGCCGGCGCCCGGCCGGAAGAGCATGGCGGCGCCGCCCGGCTGCAGGCCCAGCTCATGGGGGGCCGCCTCGGCCGGCAGCCCTGGCGCCGCCATGCGCCGCGGCAGCAGCTCCCCGGGCGGCGGCGGCCCCGCGAACCAGGCGCTGTCGGGAGCCATGTGCGGCGCCGGCGGGTCGAAGCTGCGGCCGCCGCTGCCGCCGGCTTCCCGCTCGAAGGCAGGCGGGGGCAGGCCGCCGGCCGGGCCCACCTCGCCATGGTGCCCCAGCTGCTGCAGGCTGGGCGGCCGCAGGCGCTGCTGGCTACGCGAGGCCATCTGCTTCATGACCAGGGCCGCGTTCTGGCGCTGCGCCAGCGCCGGGTGCTCGGGGCCGCCGTGCGGCAGTGGCCCTCCGAAGGCCTCGGGTGCCGGCGGGGTGAACTCGCCTGGCAGGCCAGGGTAGGCCGTCGGGGAGAGGTGGCTCTCCATGGCGGGGCCGTGCATGCCGCTGCCCCAGGAGGCGCAACGCTCGACGCCGGGGTTGCCGGGGAAGTCGAACCGTGGCCTCTTGGCGACGCTCACGTAGGGGGCATCGAAGTGCTGCAGTCTTTGATTTGGTGGCTGTTGCGGAGGAGGGTGCTGCATATTAAACACGGGGTCGGTGTAGGGATGCATATTCCTGTTCTCCAGTCTGTGAATAGGGTATTCAAACTGTGCATGCTGGTTCTGCATTATGGGCCCATTGTCCTGCAGGTTGGGGTTGGGAGCGTTGGCTTCTGTTTGCTGTTGCCTAGGGATGGCTGGCGGGCAGGAGTTCTGTCTGGCCAGCAAGCCCGGCGGCTGCTGCGGCGGCTGCGGCGGCTGCTGCTGCATCAGCGGGTGCCTGGCGCTGGCTCCCGGCTCCAGGCTGGCGGACATCTTCCGCGCTCCTCCGAAACGCTCGAAGAAGACTCCGTGCTGCTGCGGCGGGTGCGCCTTGGCCACGGCCATGCCCGGCGCCCGGGGCATGGCGGGCGCTCCGGAGAAACTGCCACCCGCCGGCACCTGCCTCCCGCCGCCGTAGTGCGGCAGCTGCCCCTCGGGCTCCGACGGCGAGAAGACGGGCAGCTCGAAGTGACCGGCGGGGCCGTCGCCGGGGTAATTGTATTCCAGCGAGTCCACGCCGCCCTGCGCGGGGAGCCGCCGCTGCTCCAGGCCGTGGGGCTCGGAGGAGCCGGCCGCCGGCAGCCCGTGGAAGGAGGCGGCCCGGTTGGGGGACTGGTCGAGGGGCAGGCAGGGCGCCGGCACGGCGTGGCTGGAGGCGCCGGCGCTGTGATGCTGGAAGTCGGGCAGGTTCCCGGGACGCTGCTGCCCGAAGCCCTCGCCGCCCTGGCTCTCGGCCATGTGCTCGTAGCCGTCGGCGAACGCCGTCTGTCCGCCCAGCGCGCCGCTGTAGCCCAGGAGCCGGCCGCCGTGCACGCAGGAGGCGCCGGGGTCGGGCCCGAAGTTGCCGCCGAAGTGCGGGGGATGCTGGTGGGGGTGGTGGGCGCCGCCGTGACCGCCGTGCGGCTGCTGCCCGCCGAAGAAGCCGTGCACCGGAGGCTGCATGCCGCCGCCGTGCAGCTCGCCGGGGCCGCGGCCCGGGAAGCCGTAGGCGTCCCCGGCCAAGCTCATGTTCATGCCCAGGAGGGACGGCTCGCCCAGGGCTCCCAGGGCCGGGTCCACCGCCGCCGCCGGGCCGCCGCCGGGAAAGGCCGGCGCCTTGAAGTGCGCGCTCATGCTCAGTCCGGGCTGGCCGAAGCCCCGCTCCGCCTGCCCGCCGCTCCGGCTGCTGCTCTGCGGCTCGAACTGCTCCAGCCCGAACATCCTGCGCGGCTCCTCAGAAGGGCATGGCCGCTCCGCTCCGCGCCGCTCCGCCGGACCGCTCCCCCCACGCCGCCGCTCGGCCGCCGCTCGGCCGCCCCGCTCACATCCTGCCGCGCCGCTGGCACCGGCCGCCCGCCCCCGCTCACCCCGGCGGCTCGCCGCTCACTGCCGCCCGGCGCCGGCCGCGCTGCGCTGCCCCGAAAGCCGACGGGGCGGCGCGCCGCCGTTCATAGGCTCCGGCGCCCGGGAGCTGCGCGCCGCATCGCCGGCCCGCCGTGCGCTGCTCGCGGGGCTCCGCCGGCGGCGGCGGGGCCGGGGCGGGCGGCGGGGCCGGCGCTGCGTGCGGGCGCTGGGAGGGTTGCGCCGCGCTCCCCTGCGCGCTCCCTCGCTCTCACCCGGCGCTGGCGGAGCAGCAACAAGTTTTGCATTTCAGCGATGAATTTCAGCCATCGGGGCTGCGCCAATGAGCGCCGCGCGGCCCGGGGCGGGGCTCGCCGTTAAGGTGGCTCCGCCGCACCGCCCGGCCCCGCGCTCCCCGCCCGGCCCCGCGCCTCGGGCCGCCCCCCGTGTCCCCGCGGCGTACGGAAGGCGGGTGGCCGGGGAGCCGCGCGGAGCCCCGAGGTGCCGGCGGCGGGGTCCCAGAGCGGGCGGGGCGGGCGGCACCGGGCGTGAAACCGGCCGCCGGACGCGGCCGGTCCCGCGCTCCCCGCCAGTCCGTACTCCCCGCCGGACAGTCGCGGGCCGGGATAAGGCTCCCGGCGGCGGCGGCAGCGCCCAACCACCCCGCGGGCGCGCCCCGTCGGGGCCAGCCCGGACCGGCGGCCGCAGCCGCGCAGGGGAACCGGGCGACCCGGCGTCCCGCTTGGCCCCGGGCGCTCTAGCGGGAGCAGGGGTGTCCGAACCCGGCCTCCCCGGAGGGAAAACCATCCCTCAGGTGCGGGGGGGTTAAAAGCCGCCGGCAGGATAAGGCGCTTCAGGTGCCCGCGGCTCGCGCTTGTCGATAGTTTAGAAAAAATAAAAATGAAAATTACTCGCACCAAAAAAAAAAAAAGATCTATAAATAAGCGGCCGGGAAGTATTTGTATATGGCAGGAGAGTTTTAAAGGGATTTTTTTCTGCAGGATCAGGATGCTGCGCTGTGATTAAATATTGATTTTGTGTAATTAGTTTTCATGTGAACTATCCTCCTTGCTGATGGCTTGGAGATTTCAGAACTAGAGAAGAAATGGAATTGGACATGGAAATTATTACTTAGCGAAGTGACAAGGGGGAGCGCAGGGCCCGGGGTGCGGGGCTGGCACCGGGGCGGAAAATGAAGTACGCGCGGCCCGACAGCGGCACAAAGGAATAAAGGGAAAACCTCGCTCGCTGCGGGAACGGCGGCCACGGAGGGAGGGAACCGCCAGCCCTTGCGCCCGTGGTCCCGCAGGGCGACGGCGGTCCGCACCGACGGCTGCCCGCCCGCCCGCCGCGGCCCCGCACCCCCGAGGCTGCGGGGCAGGGACGGTGCCGCCGCTCCCCTCCGCCGCCGCGGGTCCCGCTGCGCCTGCGTGCGCGCCGTCGGTGCCGGCTCTTCCGAACGGGCACAGCGCCCCCTGCCGCCCGCCCCGCGCCGCCCCGACGGCGGGCAGCCGGGCTCGGTGGGGCGGGCCCCTCCCGCGGAAGGACGGGGTCGGGGTCCCGGTAGGCTCGACGGAGGCGCTGGGAGCGGCTGCCCGGTGCTTCCTCGGGGCACCGGCGCTGCGGCTGCCCTTCCGCAGTGATGCTGCCCGGCCCGTCCAGCCGCGTTGCGGGGGGCTTCGGGCGGGCAGCCACCGCCCCGGGGTACCGCCCGTTCGACGGGGGCGGCTCTGGGGGAGACCGGGATCACCGAAGTGCCCTACCTCGCTGCCGGGGCAGCCGAGCCCCGGGACAGACCCCCAGGGCCCCCTTCCCGCTCCTCTTGCCGCCCAACGGGCGCGGAGTGGCTCCAGGCCCCGGGGGGCTGCGCGGATCAGGGCAGGACAGTGATTAACGCAGTTAATGCCACCCGTAAACAGGGGCTCTGCAGCCCCGAGGGGTCCCTACGCTGGCACTGGGGCTCCACACCCGCCAAAAGGCCCCTAAAAAGGGAAAACCTGACAGTTGACCCACCACCGCCTGTCCCAGCTCCCTTGGAACCGCTCTTCCATGGGCTGTCATGGGAGCTGGGCCGTGTCCCAGCAGAGAAACAGGTCCCTGAAGCCCACGAGTCCCCTTGCCGCACCGTGCCCCGGAGCGTGGCGCACACTCAGCGCAGAGAGTGCGGCCCTGGGGTGGGGCCCTGGGGGGAGCAGGGCAGACGTGCGCCGGGCACAAAGCTCATGGTAGACCCAACCGTATCCTCAACGCGGGAAGAGGACGATGCCTTAACTGAGGAGACTCATCTCTTAATAGTAGTGTGGGAGCGCTCTCTCCATCACCCAAGGGAAATTTTTCAAGTTTATACCTCACAGGAGCAGCATTAACAGGCTTTGGGGTTTGCTCCCAAGGGGATATTTCCCAGAGCAGCAGGTCTGCTGTGCCTGGGCGTTGCTGCCAGGGGCAAGCTGCAGGGATAGGCACGGCACGGAGAGGTGACCCCAGCTCATCCCTCCGTACAGATGCGACACACACTCGGCTCGTCACCTTAACTTCCTGCTGCCCTGAAACAGTAATAATTTCACTGTGTAAACTAACACTCACTTATTATCCAGTATTTTTCTGGCCAAAAGGGCATCCGATTTAAAAACTGGATTATGTACGAAAAAAACCCCAACAAAACAAAAACAAAAAAACAAGAAAAGGAAAAAACCTGGATTAATTTTAAGAGTGCCAATCAAAACAGTAATCACAACAGAGCAAGCAAGAGCATTGTAAACCAAAACAACACTGGTGCTTTAATAGGGTTGAGGCTCTCGGGCTAGTAAGTCTTCAACTTGGGCAAGGAATATGATCAGCCTCGCTGGGGCAGATCGGCAAGTCCACCTCGGAGAAGTCACACCGCTTCCATCCCAGCTAAAATCCATTTTCTGTTGGTGCCTCTGCTCCAGGGTGGCATAAAAAGAATCTTCCCAGGTAAGACACCACATGTCAGTTGGACAGTGTATGTCGGGAGTATCCTTGGAGGTAATTACTGTAGCAATCACAGCAGGTTTCACTTGTGGTTGACCCTTTGTATCACAGGTTGTTGTTGTGTTTATACACAGGTACTTCTCTGGGGAAATGGCCTGTTCTCTCTGCACCGTGGACACGAGGAAAGTTGTATCTAAAGTGGTGTGGAAGAAAGTTACTCGCTCCTGTAAGGCAGCTGGATTTCTGCTGTGAAGAACTACTTTTGGGGATGTGAAAGGACCTCAAGCCTCTGAAACTGCATCTCTTTCCTAAAGCTGGGAGTCGTGCCTTTCACAGACACCTCCTGTAACATTGGCTTCCATGGAAAAGACCGAACGCTTCAGAAAAGACAGATTTTACTGACTTAGGAGACTCACCTTGCGTTTCCCAGAAGGTTCAGCATCCGTTTGTTCCTCAAGCTGAGCAAGCAGTGTCTGGAAGAGCAGAATGATGCCATGAGGGAGAATACAATTAGAGGGACAGAGACATCTTTGGGCTGACCATCCCAAATGCTTCTGGGCAAGCATTAATCCTCCTCTCTCCTCCTTTCTGGACTGTGCAGGAGCTGGAGGCATCCCTGCCAGGGCCAGCGGCGAGGTGTGCTGCTGTATCCTGCAAGCGGCAGCTAACCGCTCGCTCCTTCCCCGCACGGCTTCACCAGAAGGCTTTTCTGCTCTTCCACCGCTGGCCTAGGCATCACTATCTTCCAGGAGCAAACTTTAGCGCTGAAGGTTTCAGCACGGTAACTCGCCGGCAGCGCCGCACAGATCCAGCTGTGGCTCCGGCGTAACTGGCCAATGGCAAATACGGAAATATTATCAGCCTAAATATTTTGACCGTAAAAACAGCAAGTTGGTTGAAATGGTACGGTCCTATACTAGCTGCAGTGTTCTACAGGCTCCTGCTGTAAACATCCGCTATTTGTTAAACGTCGGAAGGCGGCTCGACCCTGGTTTCTAACTTGGAACGTGTTCTGGGCTGCCAACCTGCCGTGCACCTCCCGGCTTTCCGGCGTGGTGCTGGGGTGCGCTAGCGGGAGGGGGCCGCTGGACCATGACCAGCACAGTCGGGAGCACTCTGGAGGCGAAGGGTCCCAGTCACGCGGCCAAGCAGAAGGAAGCCTCTCTCAAACTTTACCAAGTAGTGAAAAATGTATTTCACAAAACACATTTTTACTTTCAGTCCTTGGGTTTTGGTCAGCTTGGGGGAAGCAGGGAAAGGCATTATTTAACTAGTTGTAGCTGCAGGGCATTATTTTCTAAATTAACAATAGTAATTGCTCCTGCCAAATCCAAAGTTGAGGGGATCCATTTATTTCGACTCTCAAGACAATAGCACGATTTGGGGTTTCATATTGCAAGCTCTGAAAAACCAAATGGTGGGGCTGATGGTTTTTTTCTTAAATAATTCAAACAACATCAATTCACCAGACTTGAATTCAGCTCTTTCCACGGTGCCAGTTGAACTTGTGCTGAGAAAAGTTGCTGCTCAGCAAAAGAAAAAATAAAAAAAATTCCTTTTTAACAAAATGAATGCATCATACATAAAACATCACGAACCATACAATTAGTAAGCAAATGTAAGAGTTCAGCTCAGTTCATAATTATTCAGCAAACCTATTCAGAATGATTTTTTTTTTCTCCCTGCAGCAATCAACTGTGTGGGCTCATTACCACTAAGAAGCTAACGAAGAAACCACCACATACACTACAAAACAAGTCCATATGCTAGAAAAACGTTAGCCCAGCTAGCCATCAGCAAGGAACCTTTTCAACCCTTCCATCGAGCAAAACCACACCTTGCCCTTGGTGTTTTTACCCCTAGCTCTAGAAAGATGCCACTTCATTAGCACGTCAGGCTTCAGGTATATAAATGGCAGCCGCTGCACAACCTCCGCAGCGTTTGGTGGCGCGACCAACTGGAACAGTACGAAACAGCATTTGGTTGCCGCTACGCGTCGCGTACCAGCCGAAGCGATGAGTCCTGTCTTTAGAGCACGGGCTCCCAACAGTCACTGTGCAAAAAAACAAGCGGGTAGGTTTTTCTTGGCAGTGGTTTCTGCTCCTAGCAGGGATATGCAATGAAAGCAATTTGAGTATTTTGAAGGACAGGTCTCTAAGTCTGGTGGCTGACATTATTGGGGAGGTTTTCAACGTTTCTGCCTGGAACCGTAGAGGGAAACTATTCCACCTCCTCCTCCTCCAAATTACAGCGAACACAGCGACTGGACCAACTCAGAAGGCAAACCTGTAACAGCGTTAGATGAGCTCGACAGTGCAGCGAGCGCGGAGCAGGACCACGAGGGAGGGTACTCCTCCAGAGGAGATGGCGTTTACTTGTCTGCACCTGCCCTAGTTCCTGAGAATGGTAAGGAGTTTTGGGGGTAGAAATGCTCTTTCCTGGCAAGGGCGCAGATCCCTGGGCCCTGCGTGGCACGGGCTGTGCCCACAGCAGCCTGACCAGCTGAGGGCAAAGGGCTGCATCACACAGCGGTCTACGGGGCTCCTGGGGGAGTTTGCTCTGGGGACCATCACTCCACCGGCCTCCTGAGCCAGGCAGCACAGGGGAGCGTGCTGAGAGGTGGCAGGTAAAGATATCCAGGGATCTGACCACCTCTGTTGCTGCTTGTCCTTCCCTACTTGAATGTCTGGACTGAGATTAAAGGCAATTTCATCTGTAAAACCTGAATTGCATTCGGTTTCTGAAAAGTTCGCCTTACCGATGTAAATATTTCATGCCTAGTTTTGCCAACAATGTTGTTTTCTGGAAAGTTTGAACCAAATTCCTTCAGACACTTAACTGCCTCCAGTTTTTAAAAAATGCATAACTGAACAATAAGAGTTAAGGGACTAAAATCGTTCCAGTCGCTTCCCGCAGAGATCGGCAGCGATTTCAGAACTCAGCTCTCCTCAAGGATTTTCCTGTTTGTTTCTTCTGCAGGGTTGGGTGGCTGGTTTAGTTTCTTCATATCTCTGCAACCTTAAGCTGTGTATTTTTCCTGCTTGGTTTTTCAGGTAACTCAGTACGAATCATGATATTTTCACTACATTGGTTATGTTTATCCACGGCTGCAAAGAGCTTTTTTGCATCGGTTATCTTGGGTCCCATTTACGTCAGTTAGGTGAAAGCCTTTGCAGCGCATGGGGAGCTTAGGAGTACACGTTGAACACATTTAAATTTCTCTAATTTATATCATTAAAAATCAGGATAGTTCTAAAATAATACAACACTGAGACTGTACGGTTAGTGAAAACACTAGGAAATGCTAAAGTGTATTTTCCCACCTGTGATAACTGTACTACACTAAACCTCCTGGGCTTTTTGTTTTCCCCCTTCAAATTCCCATCTCTCAAACACACACTGTAAGGTTACACATTTGACTGGGGGAGGGAGGAAGAAAAAATGAAATTAGATCATATATATGGCACAGAAGAATGAGTTTGGCTGCAGGAACAGTAAAAGTTTTGTGTTTCCTAAAATAACCTGGTGAAACATTAATAAAAAGTAGTACCTCTCTATACGGATAATCGGTATTTTATGATGGAGTTTGTATGATTGACTTTGTTCTGTTGTTTTCTTAAACTTGAACCAGGTGGGAATTTATGTAAGCTTGGTGTAGCAGGAACGATCTGGGAGCATCTGGAAAGTTTAGCTCACTGTGGGCGATGCCAGCGAACCACTGAAGTTAATTCATGTTTCAGCATCCTGTAAATTGAACTACTGTGAAAGGAGAGAACAGAGGCTATTTGCTAAAGTCCTGATGACTTAATTTTCCCTAAGAATTAGCCTCACTGCTGTTCACCTTAGTGTTTCCTTCTTACATCCTGAAATCCTGTGGCATTTTCCACGCTGCGTTTGCAAGTCCTTCCCTTCTGTCACCTGCAGGACAGCACCCTTCTGCCCAGGCAGAGCCGGACCGTGCTGGGGCAGCAGCAGGGGCTGTTGGATGTGGGTTTAGATGTCACTGTTTCACAGGAACACACCTAGCGTGGACCAGATGGGCATCTCCTGAGCATCCCCCGCTTTTCACTGTCGCCTAATGCCCGCTGAAGGCTGCCAGTACCTTCCCACCGCCAACCCTTCGGTAACGCTCTTGTTCCTGGCGCTCCCTGCGCAAGGATCCTGACCTCCCGGGTTCGGCTGAAGAGCAAACGGCACGTCCTGCGGGCGAGAGGAACGCTTGAGAATGTGGCACCCAGAATTCAAAACCACCAGGCAAACGAAGATAGTCCCGCATTTATCACGTTACTTCCCAAGATTTTACAGAACAACTCGCGTTTCTGAGCCATGGCAAACCGTGGCTCACAGCCCCCATCTGTACAGCTTGAAAACAAAGCACCCCTGCCCGCACGAACGGGGCAAGAGCCGCCCCAAAGGCAGCGAGCGCTTGGCACGGCACCAGCGCTGGGCAGGGCTGGGAGCGGAGCAGGGGGGATCCGGTGCCGTGGGGAGGTGCCCAAACACCACCCGGCCAGGGGTTCCAGCTCCACGTGGGCCTTCACACCGCCCTGGATTCACCAGCTCCAGGTAAGGCACCGTTTGCGTTTCGACAGGAATTACTCAGGCGCTACGGACTGGCCCGGGCAGCCGCCCTGGCCATCGCCTCGCTGCAAATACGTGCAGCAGCAAACCCCAACTCGGTCCCCTGGCACAGGCACAAAGGGTTAAAAATCTCCTGCCATCCATAACCATCGCCTCTCCCAGATCACATGGTCCCTCAGCATCTCGGTACAAAAGGCCTGATTTAATCCGGGTTGCAGACGACTCACATTGTACTCGCAGACTTCTAGCGATGTCAGGCTATCGGGTTTCCAACTAATATCCAAGGCACAGCCCGAGCATAGAGCGGGAACAAAGACTCCTTTGTTACTGGGAGAAAAAAAAATCCCCTGAAGATATTAGCAGTGCAGCAGAGTTCAAACTGCTAAATGATTCAAATATTATTTAATGAATACATTTGAAAAGAGGTCTCACAACCCAGAACGCTTTTTAGATCATCGTTTACAAAGAGCCCGCCTCTTCGTTTACTTCTTTATGAAGTCGTTGCTTTCAGGTTTTAATTATAGCCATTTTGCTTCCAGGCTTTTTCAGGGACTTGTTGGCGTAGCTCGGCTGTTTTTACGACACGGTTTAGCTGGTGGCTACCGGATCTTGCAGAAATCCTTACAATCACGTTCCCTTCATTTACCTTGGACCGCGTTTCTGTGGCCGTAAGAAACGAGGGAGACGGACAGACCATTGCAAAAGAAGCAACAGCGTTAGGAACTGTTCTCCAGGCTGCTAAAAACAAGCTTTTACAATTAGGAAATTAGTAAATGAGCGTATCAAGATTGTAACCGGGATTGGAGGAGCACTGCGAAGTTCCACTTCAACACATACCTTGAATTTCTCATTCAAGACTTGAATACGCAATTCTGCAACAGAAAGCCGTGTTATTTTAGAGAGAAAAACGAAAGGAACAAGGTAGATGGGGTCTAGAGAGAAGCACGTCTCCAACCTGCGGAAATAGAGTTTTAAAATTAAATTGGAGTTTACTGTGCTTACAGCGATGAGAAACCCACGGCTGCTCCGAAGCACGGGAGGCAGACACCTGAGCTAACGGGTAACACTAGCACATCCAGGACTGTGCAGGTGCATGCTGAAAAAATACAGCACATCTAGGAGAAACGGGGGAAAAGAGCAACAAAGCGGAATAAGTAGAAGTATCAAAACAAGCAGAAGAACAAGTACCATAAAATAAGGCACAAGGCAAGAGCAGAACTGCTTCCAGATTCTGTCAGCAGAGTGCACCGCAAAGCAAAGCGTAAAATACACACCCTTACAGCAGCAAACCCTTCCAGTCTCTAGTGCGGGGGGGTGCACCCATTAAAATAGCCACTTCAGGTGCATCTCTGCTGAGGAAAGGGCAGGAACACCGGGACCATGACCCACTACTCCTGACCAGCGTAAGAGGTGCAGGATCCTGCGTATGCTTGAACTATCAGAATTTCACTCAAGTCCAATTAACGGTCCAGCTTGTTGTCATGTAGGCAATGCCTCAGGTGGACGTCACTGAAAACAGGCCCCCAACAGCTGGGTTTGACGTTGTTATTGAAAATTATTGCAAGTGCCAGAACTGTGTTCTTGGCATGGTTTGCACGTTGAATTCTGCCCACAGCAGGTAACAAGGAGAGGAGCTTATCAAGAGTAACAGAGGGCAAAAAACCCCCAAGTGGCTAAGTGCCCCGGTGAGAGGTATGGCAGTCGTCGTCCTCTGGATAGTCAGCGTTTCATTTCCCACTCCCCGCAGAGCTTAGAGACACCCGCTTTTCCTCACGTTAAGGGTCATTTTCCGTACTTTGGCAAGTTCCTTTACAATCAATCATTTCCAGCCTAAGTGTGAATAAGGCTGAGTCAAACCTTGCGGGGCAGCAAACACCGTGGGGCTGACAATTAGTTGCTGTTGATTAAACTTAATTTTCTGTATAAGTTAGGGAATTTTCCGTGTAAGTTTTCCAGCCACCATGTTGGCTGGGACCAAATCCTTTGTGCAGGAGCTCAGAACAACGCTCAGTTTTGAAGAATCTTGAAAAAAAAAAAAAAAAATTTGTCAAAATAATATAAAAACACTGATAGCAACCACAGAAATTTTTGCAGTGGTCAACAGAAGTGTAGCAATTTCTACCACTATTGTTGTTTATTGAAAAATGTTTGGTTAAAATAAAAATATAAAAATGGGAAAAGTCTTTCAAGTAATTCTAGTATAGTTCCTAAGAACTATAATATAGTTCCTAACCCAAAAAAAACCTTTGGGAAAAATGTTATTGCTACAAAATGTGAGCATATAGAAAATGACAGATCTTTACGTCAGAAGAAACAAAGATATGCCATAAAATTATCCGTAGACTTTCCACAGATCATTTGATGCCAACCACCAAATCAATAGGTTCTTCCCCTCGCCGCCGTGTGAGCCACCCATAACCTGGTGGACATCCAGGTACCTACTGTAAGACGGAGCCCGGCTCCTCCAAGCAGCGCCGGCGGGAGTTGCCGATGGCACAAGGGCAGAGTCCTCGTCAGGAAGGCTGCCAGCCTGGGACTGTGGCACCCCGGCCCTGGGGGACGTCCTCCATCCACAGCGGGACACGGCGCTGGGTGACCTGGTCCCGCTTCGAAGCCGGTCCCGCTCCGGGCAGGGCTGGATCTCCCAGCCGCCACCTGAATATTCAGTGTGTCCATAAAAGCTTCACAAGCAGCCAAAATATCAGCTCCTCTTTCCATCGAGCAAATAATGAATTGATTGACTGGCCACCGGCACTTCAAAACCATCGAGACATCCGAACGCACCCGGCAGCCGTTTGCTGCTGCAACACTGAAACTGGGATGACCCTCTCCTTGCTTGACTCTTCCAGCAAAGACGACCCCAGGACGTTGGGCCTGGTGTAGGAATATTGTAAAAATAGGATCAGGATGGGCTGAACTTTGGCAATGCGTCATCATTTGCTAAAGCTAAAGTTAACTTCGAAAGACACCATTATCTACAAGAAAGTGAAAACAAAGTCTGCTTGAGCTAATTGCTCAACACAGATACCGCCTCACAGCGCCACCAACAAGGCTTCAGTTGAATCTGAAGACTGAGTAACAAACACGCAGTTACTTTCCCTCGTGTAGCACAAGTTGCGGAATTACAGCCCGTATTTCATTTTGTCAGCCCTGACTATTTGGAAATGCTGGAGTCTGACCCCACGGGAGGGCTCCAAAAAACTCCAGCTCCCAAAACCTACACGGGAAAGGGTTTTTAATGTTTTCTAGCAATCAGAAATGTATCACGCGCAGGGAGCTAGTGTTTCCTGGTTACAATTTAAATGCTTTCGAGATAAGGCGACGCTCCAACGGACTGAATACTATTTATATTTCTTTCTATTGTGCTGAAAGTTTATGATGCTGTCGCAAAATGGGAACAGCCTGACTTCTGCACGCTCTGACTTCGGATACGGACACACGCAGAGAGGGAAAGTTACAGCAAAAAACCAGCGGCAGATGCTGTATTCATAAACAGCTAAAAACACAGGAAGGCAAATCAGAAAAGTGGTGAGTAACGTCGCTGAGTGGTGTCTGTATATATATATACACACACACCCACCCCCCTTATTTTCACAGTTCTGTGCCAGCAAATACATTTCACCCAATTTTTCCAGTTTCTTCTTCTTAAAAAAGAAAAAGCAAGTTTAATCTTTCTGAAAGAATGTTAATGTCACTGGAAATTCAGAAAAAATAAGATAACGCTGGTTTATTTGTATGAAATACACCGAATCCTGAGACACTCAAGAGTATGCGTCGTATATGGCTGTTTCAGCAGTCCTATTAAGAAACTGTCTAATGCTTACCTTTAAATCCCACTTCTTTCAGTTGCTGGAAACTCGTGGGATAGATCATGTTCATTCCTACCACAAATGGAGCAACAGAAATGGTATTTTTTACGCAAAGAGAATAGCATAAATTGCAAAAAATATCGTAAATATTGATCCTGCTACCAAGAGCTTCAAATTAAAGATTATTGACTGGTATAAAGTTTCAGGAATCAAATTTTAAGAGAGAAAGGATGTGTTGAAATGCAGTGACAAAACATGCTACAAGAGCTCCTGGGCGGGATGCACCGCCGTGTGCTGCTGTACCCGACGGGCTTCCGCTGGGACTCTGCTTTTCTTCTGCTTCCTCAGGTATAGCTGTGTTTATTTTAAAGCAGAAGCAACCAACAAATATTCCACCCTAATTAATGTTGGCCACAGAGCCTTTTGGAGGAAGCTGGCAAACGATCAGACACGTGAGGAAAAGGTTTTGCTGATGGGTTCATGGCGATCAGAGCCGGCGTTCCGGTTGTCTTCTAACCCCCCGTTCCAGCTGCGATCCATTAGTGCTGTGCGATGGGGGCTGGGGAGGGAGAGACTCACTGCAGGGACCAAGAGTGACGTTTAAATCGCCTGTATGAGTGATATCAATTAAAAACTGTGTCCCTTTTAACACATCGTCCTACCAACACTTTATTTAGGGTATGTAGCCCCTAAAGGGATATTGCACACCACAGAGGTTCTGACGCTTGCAGGAAACGTGGCAAGAACAAACCACCCCGGTCACCACCACCACCTGAGCTGTGTCCTTCCCACCGTGGGACGCTTTACCAGAGAGCAAAGGAAGCGGCGGGCTGGCGTGTCCCCGCAGCTGCGGCAGAGCCGTTAGCGACGTGGTTATGAAATCAAGAAGAGAGTGGACCTGGGTGGTCCTGCTCCTCCCCACGGAAGGCAGAAAGGGGCTTCGCATCTGCAACACCGAGAACACGTCAGGACTCTCTTAAAAGGAAACACCTTTAAAATCTGATGAACTTTGCCAACTAAGCCAATCAAATACATGACTCCGTAGCCTCTTCCTTAAGGAGCAGCGCCCTAACAGGAATACAGAGGGGCAGGGACACAGCATCACAGAATCACTAAGGTTGGACAAGACCTTAAGATGATCCAGTCCTGTAGATCATCAAAGACCTGTAAGACCATCAACCCAACACTACCGTACCCACTAGACCATGCAGTGGCGAAGGACAAAAGCCCAGAAAGCAACAGGCTTCACCGTGAGATGCTGCGCTGGAGCCCAGCGCGTCCCGAGCAGCCACCGGCTGCTGCAGAACTGCCCCTGCAGCTCCCGGCACCCTCTGTCCGAGCCTTTTCCCCCTCCAGCCAGTCACCGCGGGAAGGAGGCACTTGCAGTTCGCCATCTCCCAGCTTGGCCTTCACCGGGCAGTTACCAATGCTCTTCCTAACCGCATCACCGGTGCCCGCTGGAGCTCTGCACGCCGTAACCTAGAAGACAGCTAAGCCCTCGTCACTTCATGGAAAGCATTAACATCCACACACCGGGGAAGAACAAAGGGAAGCCATCAGGGCCCTGTCCATCAGTAAGCAACTGAACAAAACCCAGTTTTAACAGGACCAGGCTTTTTCCCCAGACCCTCGGGTCCAAACCCTCCCACGCCTTTGCAGAGGTGAGCACCAGCCACATGCAGAGGGGATGTCCATCGCTGTAATTGATGTGGGCATCTAATGTTTAATGTTCAGTCACTTCCGACCAAGCAATTAGGATTTAGCGATACGTAGAAAAGTCAACTGCTCTAACCACAAAGCAGCCACAAGTTTTTCCTCTCAGTCAAAAATAACGACAGCAGTCGAGAGCGGGAGGTGCGGGAGGAAATGCCCCATGGGGCCAGCACTGGCACCCACGCACGGCTGTGTCAGCCTCCAGGGATGGGCCCTGGGGACACGGGCTCAGCCACGTCCAATATTTCCACTTGCTGCAAACCTGCGGGGTCTGTGCTGTGCACCCCTCCTGCCCCAGCATCCCCCCCAGCTCTGCAGAGCCCTCTGCGCCTGTGGCAGCCAGGGCAGGCGGAATGATATTTTTCCAGTCTGGTTAGAAGGGAAGGAAGAGAGAGAGACTCCAGAGAGACCCCCAGAATGTGCTGAGGGCTCGGGGAGGCAGAGCTGTAAGAAACACAGGCCCCTGTGCAGGAGATGCGACCCTGCTGTGGGAGGGGGCTGCAGGCTGTCCCTGCAGCGCTCGTCATTCAGCACACTGACCAGACGGAAGACGCTGAAATCAGTTCAACAGTGATGGCAAACAAAAGGAACCGAGACTGGAGGAATTTGGCATCATCCAACGAGCCATTCCTGCTGTTCGCCGTGGCGGGACGGAGCCTGGCTGGCAGCCACGGGCACCACACACCCCAGGCACACCCACGCCAGCACCACCCTTTCCTCTAAACTGCAGCTGTGGAGGGAGGATGACAGCATCAAGGGTAACACCGGGGGGGTCAGTGTCACCCAAGGCTGGGTGGCACCTGCAGCCTTTGGGCACCGGTGACTGCAACACGTCCCGTGCGTGCCTTCAGCCCGCGATGCCGGGTCGTGCGGCGGGCGATGGAGCGCTCCGCGTGCATCCTGACACAAACGAGGCTTTATTCCCACGGATCCTCTGTAGCAGCTCATTCTGCAGGAACTCATCCTCCTGCCAACCTGCCCAGCAGAGCCCAGTGCTGCATCCCCCAAGGGCACAAACCGCCAGGGAGCTGCCTGCTGCGCTCTGCAGGAGCCGGGGGTCCCGGTGCCAGCTCAGCCCCGTGTGCCCGCTCCCCAGCAGGGTGCACCTGCAGGCCTCGGGCTTTAGTCAGCACCCAGTATCCCGCCTTGATTAACCCCAAGCAAAATCCGTGCCTCCTTTAAGGGCTTCTCGCCCCAGGCGAGCAGAGGGAGCTGGTGTGCCATGGCACATCCCGCGTCTGCAGAGCTAAGCACCCTGGCAAACAGGTTGCAAGCCACTCACAAGTTACGAAGCTACTTCATTCTTCCCGATGTCTAATCACACTATTTCAACATTCAAAGTGAAGCACTTACTCAGCCCAGCTCTTTGTTTTCAACTGTGTCCGACAGATGGATTTTAACATCGTGACCTCTCCCCAGAGTAGGAATAAGGCCTTAAGTTAACGCTGCTCGGTAGCTCAGGGGTTCAAAGGATGCAAAGGATAGAGATAGAAGCTCTTGTAGATCACCACCAGACCCAATACAGGTTTACCTGCCCATTTGACAATGGTGACCATCCTGCGGCGTGTGTCGGTGCCAGCCCGCTGCCGCTCACATGTTCAGATGCTGCAAACGTGAAGGTTTGGAGCGATAGGAGCAGTATTAATCCTCTGCTTTCGCTGGTGGATGCTGGCAGATAATAGCAGTGAGCTGAGCAATGTAGAAAACAAGCTGCACGTGGCAAGATAAGGTTTTAGACCGATATCATGGTCTCGAGCCAGGACCGGGGCTGGCTGCGCCGCTGGCAGGAGCCTTCGCCTGCAAACAGCCCGTCACCTTCCCTGACCGTCATCCCTGGTATTTACTGAATACCAACAAGGTTTTGAAAATCTCAGTCCCAAGCTGTGGAGCGCAAGTGCCGACCCCGTGGCGCTGCCCTGGCCAGACCGAGTGCCCACCCGGCTGATGCAGCCCGGACTCGCGTGGCCACCGCACCAAAGCTCGTTATTTCCTGCCGGCAAGCTCGTTGGCTGACGCTACTGACGTGGGACACAAAGCACAGCTCACCAGTATCTGAGAGAACCACGCAAACCTCTCTGGAGAAGCTGTTCCAATCCCACCTGGGGGGACAGGGGCAGGATTTGGCCCTGCGGAGCGGCAGCACAGGATCTGAATTCCTTTCAGTTTTCAGAAGCGCTATGGAAATGCAACACAAAGTCCTTTATTGCAGCTATTTTTACCCCTCATACCGAGTGTTCCACATGGCCTGTGAGAGTCCAGCCAGAACAACTACATTTCAGCAGGTGATCAAATAATCCTCGTTAAATCACTGGAGAGGGCTCTACCATGGCAGTAAACAGAGCCAGGCCAGGTCACTCTGCAATTCCAGCATTCCCTGTGCTCCTGCTCCGGCACATGCCCATGCTCAGAAACCTCCTCCCATCTCCTTTGTCTATTGTGCATCCCTCAGATGTGTTTATTTATAGACTTTGGTGTGGTCTAGTGTCCTAAGAGAAACAAACGTGTTGGAGTGCTATAAATAGACACTGTGGGCGTTATATTTAGTCCTTTTAGTGTTTCCATTTTTCCATTGTAGCCAAAATTAACACAAAGTTAAGGGATAACACGAAGTTAAAAGCACTTACAGTTGCTCAAAGTCTCTGTTGCTGGTTCAGGAAGGTCCTCAAACACAAATAGGTGAACAGGCAAATAAATAAAAGGGCTCTAAATACCTGCCCTCAGTTGTCAGGGGTTTTGCTACATCAAAAGAAAGATCAGGGGCTGCATCCCCCGAGGTGACCAGCCTTGCCTCGTACGGGAAAATCTACAAGTTTTCCTGTGAAACACAAATTCCAAGCGCTTGGGAAAAAGCTTTAGAAAATAGATTTTAAAGGGAGACTGACTGCCACACCAGCCCAGCAAACATCCCAGTCCCTCTGCTCGCCGGAGCCTCTCAACAGCAGAAACCTCTGCCATGGACCACCCGGCCGGTCTCCCCGTACGCCTCAGATACACTCGCTGGGTTCAGCCACAAAGCCCTGGGGAAGGTGCTGGTGCCCGAGGCTTGGCTGTCGCCTCCCCAGGTTCTGAGGGGTTGAGCAGGCAGGTATGAGCTGTTTCACGTCAAGGTGCTTTCTGTGCTGATTCCCTGGGCAAGCACAGGGAGCTCAGCCCAGCTCAGCCCTGTCCTGCCAGTATGGGCTGCAGTGCCTCCGCAGAGGGACCCTGCAAGGGACTGGAACACGTGGAGCCAACCTGCTGTCGGGCACACGATGCACAAGGTGGGGGACACAGGGAAGGGGCAGCCGGGTCTGGTTCCCCCCAGACCCGCAGGGGCAGACAGTTTGGAGCTGTTTTCTCCTATGTTTAGTTAAACGCTGGGGGGTTTCTTCCTTGCTTAGAATTTGTCAGCTTTGTGTTTCACGGCCCCATCGCTCTCCCTCCCGTCTCTCTCTCGCCAGCGCTGGCTCAGGGTCAAGGCGGGGAGCTGTAAGCGAAGATAGCGAGCAGCTAGCAGTTTTGCAAGGGCACAGTAAAAATCATGTCGCCGTTTCTGCCAAAGCACGTGTTTACACCAGGACCGACCTCGCTAACGTTCGGAGGGGCTCAGCGTTCACTTTGATGAAGAATCTGACGAGACTATCAACCGGGTTCTCTTGCTTTACGGTTGCTTTAGCAGTTACAGGCACGACCACCGACCACCATCTACGGGCGCGAGAGTCGGATGCCAAAGGTTCCCCCAGTGCAAACCGCGCCCGACCTCGGATCCTGCCGACTAACCGCAGCGGCCGAAGGAAGAGACGGCGTCCCATCGTTTCACTGCAGGAGCCGCAGCAACTGCCAACCAGAACAAGGGCGTCACCTGTTTTGCTGCCTTTTTTAATTTAAAAAAGCTGAAACCTAGGGGAGAATGACCCAACTCCCAGGTAACCTGGCACTGAGCCCCACAGGTCTTCACAGAGACACCTCAGGACCCCCGGCACAAAAGGGAAGGGGGCTGCGAAGCCTGCCCCACTTACTCACCGAAACGGTGGAAGGGTTGTTCCGTGGAGCGCAGGGGAAGAACGCCTACGCCTTCCGCGCAGGGGCTCGCCTCTGGAAACGCAGATTTGGTGGCGATGGCCGTGGCGAAACAGGTGATACTGGAGTCAGCGGGAACGGCCGAGGAGCCGGCTGTGCTCACTCCTGCCAGCAGCGTGACACAGAGGAGCAAGAGCGCTTGCACGTATGCACGGTTGCTCTTAAATAGGGCGAATCAGATGAGTTTTGGGAAATTCATAGTAAGTTGTCTTATCAGAGACGTTTTCAGACCGCTCAGAGAGCACGTAGAAAGGCATTAGGGTGGAAAACCCCAACACACCCAAAGTCCCAAACCGCAAATCTTAGCAGATTTTTTTCCTGACATTTCCCAGTCACAGATGAAGGCAAAATGAAAACATTCACCTTTCTTTCCAATGATTAAAAAAGTCCTCCAGAAAAAAACCAAATTCCTTACAAGTCCTTTCAGACCACACTTACGTGCAGCCAAGTGATGGATTTAAAAGGTTACTGCTGGAATATGGTTCACAGCAGTCTATTGCAGTGAATAAATATCACGTTTACATATCCATTATAACAAAACTATGTTGCGCTTCCATTACTTCATGTTGGTTTGCCATCTGGAAGCTAAACAAGCTGTGCAGTAAAAAAAAGGAATTCAATTTTGCACTTACCAAAAGGAGCCATACGAGTTTCGATTTATAGCAGGCGATTACACCACCTTAGCAGGCGGAAACCTGCCCACGCAGAGCCGGAGCCGTGCCCACGCTGGGGGGGCGGTTAATGCAGCTACGAGGGCTCAGCCACGCCGAAGAGCCCCTCAGAGAACCGACCTCATGCCGTCGCATCGATCCAAACCAGTGACCAGCCTGAAAACACGTCTGGGGACACCCTGCTCACCCGCCAGGGCCGTGTGCCAAGCTGAACGCAGCCAGAGCGGCACTGCTCGCTTCATGTGGTGCGTCAGGCTTTGTGTTACACACTCGGAATCACCCCGAGTAAGCGGCTTTTCCTGCTCTGAGCCTTCCACCAAGTGAGAAACGCTGCCCATCACCACCCATCTGCCCAAACAAGAGGTGACCCGATGGCAGTGGCCGGGGCATCACTGAGCCCATCCCAGGCAGGGCCCTTCCAGGCTGCGCTGGGGCTTGGTACCAAACCTGCTCTCTGAGAGCAGGGCTGCCCCGCACCAGCCTCCCTCCTTCTGCCCCTCGGCAGAAGGCAGACCCCCTGTGGCAGGGGTCACAGCCCCAGCCTCCTGCTCCGCCTGGAACCACCACCGTGTGTACCAACAACCCCCTTTGCAAGTTCCCGCTCCCAGAGGCTGAGTAGCGGCTGTGACCACCCCAGTGCCCCAACTGAGGGGGTGTCCATGAGCTCTCAGCCCCCGCAAGGAGGTTTCGCTAACGCTGGCCGCGGGTTTCCAACATCAGTCCAGGGATGGAGCTGTGTGCCCCTTGCTGCCTGTTTGACATGCAGCCCTTTGGCTTTTGCCCAGGTAAAATAAGCATCCTTCCTCCTGACAGACTCTGAAAACCAACTCGACGGTTTTCTTGCTGCAGCTGCTGCTCTTCCCCGGAGCCAGCCTCACCAGCCCGCTTCCCACATGGACCGAGCCTGCGCGCGAGACCCTCTGCCCCTCGCACCCACCGGGAAATGCCGTGTCTCTGCGGTACCTCTCTGGGTAAAGCATCGCTGGAAATCACTGCCAGCACCCCTAACACATTCACCATACATCCCAGCGCTCCGGTACATAACACCGTCATCCAGTGCAACCCGCTGGCAGCTGCCTCTGGATTTTCTATTACTGCATTTCTAGCTGTTTCTCCAGAAGTCTGTTCCGAAGCTCTGCACATCCCTGACCCCACACTAAACGTACCCGTAACTGCCCCACCGTACCCCCACACATTCTATACTGGTACAATCTTACCCCAACTCAAAAGGTTTCTCACATCCTCGCCAAGAGACCTGCACATCTATGTGCCGCTTCCTCGGGTGTTCTCCAGGAGCGGTGGTTGCCACTTGGGTCCGAAGGAGTCGTGCTATGGGAATCAGCCTCCGCACCGGGCGAGGTGACCGCCTCCGTTCCCTAATGCCAGCTCAGCAGTGCCGCAGCCTCCTCTGGGACACCGCGCAGCAGCGTGATCCTTTCCTTGCGTGGGAATTCGCAGCAGCTGTAAGACACGAAGACAGCCACAGACCAAGCAGAGAGCCGCTGCAGACAGAGCGCCGAACGCAGGCAGCTGCAGAACTGTCAGCCCGGAACCTTACGGTAGGCAGTCACAGTAAACAGCACAACATCCTCTCCCTGCTCTAGACAGCGGCAAGATTCCAGCCAAGGATGTGTTCCTCACCTTGAAATCCTGAAACAAAACAGAAAAGACAAGCCCTTCCCTCCCCCCGCGCGCTGCGAACACAGGATTGAGCCCACAACCGGAGCGCGTCCGTGGACTTCAACCCTCTCCCACAGCTCAAACACCTAAAGGCCAGCTCAACAGCAAACCGCAAACACTAACACCTGAGACAAGAGACAGAGCATTTTATGATCAAATTTATTTAATTAAATTTCATTGACTGTTTTACCGTAGGTCACACCAGAGACTGCCAAAGTAAACTAAACATTTTACATTCACTACAGGATTCTCTCATTTGCACAACTAGTCCAAAACCCGCGGAAGGTGTGGGGTGCCCTTCCCTCAGTTTGCGTTACGACGCACATCAGCGACGGCGGGACTCGCGTTCCGGCACCGAGAACTGAGCCCTCGGGTTCCCGGGCGCGCAGCAGCCCTCCCTCCCGGCTGCAAGCGCTTCTAAAATCATACGCCTGTGTGTATGTGTGCACGTGTCTTTTCACCAAACCTCCTGAAGGTACAGAGGGCAACCAAGCTACCGCAGAAAGGGAAACAAAGCTAACCCTGCAGCGGAGGGGAGGAGGGTGACCTTACCCAGGAGGGAGGTACCAACGCCCTGGCATAGGCGTCGCTGCCTGGCACTCGCAGGTGACCGGCGGACCTGGCCCACCCTGACAGCGGGGGAAAACTGCCTTGAACGGAAATCAGATTGCTCCTTTCGTAAGCAAGGCAGGTCCAGAACGAGTCCAACATCCCCGGATGCTTGTGAGATTATGACGATGGAAGCTTAAGCAAGGCTTGCCCCAAGGTTTCTGGGGATGCTGGGAGGAAGCCAGGCATTAATAGAACTTCATCTAACTAGTGTTTTTAAAATAATCTGTTTCTGATCTAGCAAGCATTTTGATAATATATATCTATGATACGCTCTGAATATTTCCTTAAAAAACACTCAAGACATTTTTCCCTATTTGAGAGTTATCTACAGGAGGGCTTCATTATACCACCTTTTCTTGTACGTGTCTACTCCTAACAACGATCAGAGAAATAGGTCAGATGCTACAGTTTAAACTTTCATCATATCTGAAAGTATGCATCCCTTTTAAAGTGTATTTTCAACATGAAAAGAGCTAAAAAAATCACAATTATATTCCATCGCGCAATGTGTGTGAGATCAAGACCGGTTGCGTAGCCTCCACAGCGAACCGCTGGAAAACAGCCCTTTCGTTGACGGGAAGGTTCCGGGAGGGGCTGAAGCGAAGGGATCCCCCTTCACTTTCACTGCACGGCCGAAGATACACGTAAAATATTTTACAAGTATTGTCAGTATCTTTGTCTAAAAAGTCAGCTTCTGGAAAATTTCAAGGTGCAATTATTTTATAAATCACAAACCATTTTTCCTTAATCTTGCCAATTTTAATGAAGAAAAAACATTAGCATTTCCATGTACAAAAGTCCAATAAAACATGATTTTTCTCTTCTTTTGTATCAGTGACTGGGTAAAGTTTGGGTTAAATTTATTCAACAGTAAAAGACTTCCAATTTTCCCTAATAGAAATGGTTGGTTTTTTTCTGATTTGACTATAGGATAATGACAATCCAGAAATAAATAGCTATAAATACATTCATTGTTCCTATTCCAAAAAAAAATCACACTGGGAAGACACAAACCTGAAAGTTAACTTATTGGGTTCCATCTCTTTACAATGAGATATGGGCAAGTTATAGCAGAGTGACTCAAGACAGGGGAAAAAAAACAAGTAGGGAATAAATTGGTCCAGTATTGACATTCATGAAACATACCAGTTAGCATAATTCTGCAGTTAATTCATCCTTTAAATGACACTACTCAGTTGATTTTTATTTGCTTCAGGTATACATAATGAAAGCAGTTTCCTTTGAATCTTTGCTGAGGACAGGTATAGTACCCTGGAGACACTGTAACAACCCCCTTCAGTATGCATGTGCGTATATATAATTATATACAGATAATCATGCATCCACACACACATTTGTATATCAACACTGCATGTGACGGTTAAATCCATCATCATTCATCATTGGCAGCACTTGTTCCTCTGACTTGGCCTTGATTACGTAACTGCAGAGAAAGAAAATACACAATTATGCATTAACAGTTTCCTCCAATAGGCAGTTTTATCATACTTCCAAGAAAAATAGGGTAGGGCAGGGCAAACATCACCAGGACGGAGCAAATCGTACCAAAGCAATGCAAGACTTGTTAGGGAATCTTAATCTGGGCGCTGTCCTCACTGGTGGAGAGCAGCTCCAGCCTCTGAGGAGCCTCACGCCCACCAGCAGGACTTTAGAACTGCTTTGGCTGGGGATCCCACCCGCAGCGTTAACACAGTCACAGCGGGAACCGCCAGCGTCGGTGTCTGGGACACAAGCACTCCACAGCTTGCGACTCTCGGCTTCCCGCAGTCACAGTTTTAACACTATTCAGTATTCATAAATATCTGCGTGGAACTGGATTTCAAGAACTTAACATGCTTGGAGGAAGATGGCAGTCCAGTTTCCCTAAGCTGCGTGGACTAAGCCCACCTATCAGTTTGCTACGGAGTGTGTAGCAAAATGACGCTCACTGACTTCCCTGACGTGCCCAAAAGGCCACCTGCAGGCTTCAGCACCCAGCGCAGCGATGACGCCAGGTCCCCCGCTCTGGGATTCTGCACTAGGTGAGCACCAAGAACCAGGTGACGTGGCCAACGCCGCAGGCGTTCTGCCACCGGACCGAGCACCCGCCCAGTCTGTCACAGCACCCGTCTGTGGAGGAGGTCTCATGTACCCCGGACCCCAAGGGCCACCTCCAGCTGTTGACCACCACAGGGTTATCAAAGAGGAGGGAGGGCAGGCCCAGAAGCGTTATCTGGCACGTGTCTGTTTAGACGACTTCCGCCAGCAATTCCCATCCGTCAGAACATAAATCACTTTTCTCCTTTTCCATCCAGCAGTTGACTTACACAGCTTGATTTGCCTCAGAACCTACAGAGAACTCCTCTAGACGTCAGCAGCCAAAGTGCCTCGAACGGAACCCTTCTTACGCATCTAAACGTAAAATAAAACCGTGAGCTACCACATAAAGAACCTGCCGCGCTGTTGGTTAGTAAGAGAGAAGTAACGATCTACAGGACCAGGACTGCTTTTCCCTGGCGAGGACCAGAACCAGCCTCAGCTACCGCTGAGATTTTTTGGAGACGGGGTATCTCTGTTTCGGTGAGGAAGCCTGGGAATTGTACAGCAGCTGTAAACGATGCTTTGTAAATTGTTAACAGCCCCTGATGGTTCAGCACGGAGCCGTGCTGCTCCAGACACCCAGCGTGGCACTTCTACCCTCACAAGGACGCGAGGTAGGTCACCGGGCTGTGGCAGGGTGGGATGCTGTTCTACTGTGCACCAATTAGCTGATGTGTATTAATGAAGCATAGGTGCTCCTCACCTCCACGAGTCACATAAATAAACCACTAAGTGAAAGATAAACAGTGAGAAAAGGATGGGCTGGGATAGAGGAAAACAGAGTAACAAAAGCAGAGATCCCAACTACAAAAATTGACTTAAGATGAAGAACGGGACCAATAAAACCCAAAACGTGCACAGAATCTGAAGAGAAAGGTTAGCTCAAACCAGGAAGAAGAAAGGGTGTTAATGAGAAAGGGAACAGAAACAGAAAACAAGGAATGTAAGGAAATGTGACGCTGCCAGTATTACTGTTTGCTTTCTGCAGTTGTCGTTTTTGAGCATCACAGAACTGCACAGTGCAACACTGTCGAAAGAGCCGACAGTTTCCTCGCAGGGAGGGAGACGTGAAGGTATTCTTGTCACATTAAGCACCTCGTCACTAAGTGCTCACTTCCCAGTGGTCCAGGCCATAAAACAAATGAGTTGTGGTGTGCGTGGGATTTAATGAAAGCTCCCGTTTGTCACAATGGATGAACTAGTTGAATATGAAACATAAACCCCAAATTATTTGGGAGAAAATTAGCATTTGTATTTTATTTGCAGTGACGTTTTTGCCTTTAGGTTACTCTCTAGTAACTCATTCACCACAAAACCCTTGAAATTGCATCATTTGTAGGTGTTCGTAGATACCCCTGTTATAAACAGCTGAGGAACACCAAAATATTTTAACAGTAGGTCCCTGCTTCTCTCACATTTCACAACACACATAGAAAAGCTGTGTTAGTTTAACTCATCAATACATTTCGCTTGCGAGAAACTGACTTTTTCCACAAGTAATACACTTCAGTTCCCCCTAAGGTCTTACACAAGCTATTTGAAATAAACTATTTGCATTGCTTTGCAAAACAAGGAAATAGTAAATAAACGAGTTTGAGGATAAATGTTACACCCAGAAACACTGGTTGTGCTTAAGGTGAGAACTAAAGAGCAGCAAATATTTTGCAAAAAAGTATTTCAAAGAAGTTACTTACCGGTGAGAAATGTGAAACAGAACTTTCTCTACCAGAAGACAAACATCCACAGAGACACAAAAGGGAAGTTCTCACGCACACAGATGTGTGAAGCGCTGCTCACTCTCCCCAGCACACGCCTCGGATGCGCTCCTCACACTGCCACTATGCCTTCCCAGAGAAACCGCGTGAGGTCTGTTTCATTCCAAATAAAGAACTACGGGTGTGCCAGAGAGAACCCTTCTGACACAAATCAGAGAGAGGGAAGTGGTTACTCTTCCTCCTTCACAGATTCCTCGGAATAGGTGGCTCTAGGGACAGGTTCTGGCATCAAGCAGAATTAAAGAAGAAATCCACAAGATTTCAGAGAACACCTGCCATAACCAAACCCATCCCAGTGGCAATGAGTGAGCACAACCAAGAGTGAGTAACGACACTCCTTTCCAAAGCACATTCTGGGACCTGCTGAAGCAGACAGGCCCTTCAGCTTCTGTGAGCGGAAAGTTTGGCTTTACCAGCTCAGAACACCTACCTACTAACACACAGAACAGTGAAGAGACTCCTCCCAAATCCAGAAAACATCTCTACACAATGCAGAGGCTCCGCGGAGTTAGAAGTCCAAACACGGAGAGCGTAACCAGTGGGGATGGAGGAGCTACAGCTAGTTTTGATACTAAAAGGTGTGCAAGGCACCACAAAATGCACTTCAGAACCACTGTCAACAGCGGATCTAAAGCACCAGACAATCCACTTAAAGATGTCTGGCAGCTGAAATGAGTTAATCATGCGAAAAAGGAAGTTAGAGCTGAAGACGTATCGTGTCCTGAAAGAACTGAAACTACGGAAGGACAACGACAAGGTGAACGGGTTTGGGGCAGAAAGCAATTGGCAAAACGGGAAGGAAACAGAACTGCAAATTCAAAGACTGCAAAGAACTTGAAAAAAACTGGCAGGATTTAGAATGAGAAAGGTTCATGCCAAGGTCATGCGCTGGAAAGACGATCTCCTGCCTAGCCTGTATGTTCTTCTCTCTCCAAGGGAAGAGTAGAGAGCATGCCCTATGGATGAGTTTCCTTCTAAACATCAGTCAAAAGACAGATCAGCCTATAAGTATTTGGCTCTTACAGCCACCGAAGCATGAAAATTGACACTATCTCAAGCCCGTTAATTTTACTGGCTTCCTTTTGGCAAGTAAAATTCTCAGTGCTGGTGCACTAATCAGGGTGAGTGGAACAGCTGTCATGCGACACACTCAAACTTGCTTGAAGACATGTTTGAAGAGAGAAAGTAATTAGAACTAATGACAATTAGAAAAGAAATAAAGCAAGACACACGATGGAAAAGCAACATGACACCTCTGAATTCCCACGGATGAGTGGTAAAAAGACACCGAATGGGACTTTGTGCAATGGGTGCAGTACCATAAATCAAGAGGTGGTCAGGGCAGGCATTCCGGATTTAGTGACATCAGAAATATTTACCTTACAGCCACTTCCAGCTGGACAACACAGGACACAGAGGCCTGGAGTGCATGGGTCTGCACAGGAGAATCACTAAAGGGGCTCTCATGTTCACCAGCAATTGCCCAAACACACACAAGGGGATGGACACAACGTAACTGGCGTCAATTCCCAACACATAAATCTACAAGGAGATACATTCTTACCGCTTCCAGCTCCTTTTGGGTTTCATCCTCCATTCTCCTAATGTCTTCCATTGTCAGATCAATCCACTTGTCAATCCAACAGAACAGCTGGCGATGAAAGTTGGTAAATATCCTTTTTTCTTGCTTTAAGAAGATAAACAAACATTAGGTAATAGGCTTACGTTTTGCCAAAGACTGGTGATCGCAGCTGTTCAGTCTGTAAAGCCGTAATCTTTAGGTGCGTGCTGCTTCCTGTTGCTACAGGTTCAGCCCCTCACATTCCTGGATGCAATTTAAAGTCAGCTCATTTTTCACATGCTTTAACACAGAAAAAAATTAACAAATTTCACTTTCAGAGAGTGTTTCAAGAGAGTTCAGCAATTCACATTACTTGAAAATGCTGAAGAATCCTTTTAAAATCCGTTCTAGCTCCGAGATAGCAGCACACAGAATAGATGGAGCCTAACAACAGCTAGAGGATTTAGCATCAGTTGTATAAAAATCTGCTACGGAACTGTCGCAGGTTTTGTGCTGACTATTAAAAAAGAAGAATGGCCAATTCCTGAAAAGCCAGAACGAAGGAAAAAGGGAAGTGCTTCTGACTCCAAAGGTGGCACGCTTGTGATTTGTACAAAACCAACACCCCAGTAATATCTGGGATGGAATTTCAAAGGTAGAACCCCCCTGAAATATAAATATTTAAGATAAGGACTCCACAGCCCTTTCACAAAAGTACGAGTATCTGTATTCTGAATGAATCTCAGTATTTCACTAAACTGGTAGGTTTCACGTTTCAAAATACCTGCCAGCCCCAAAACCCCCGTGTTATGCTCAAGAACAGCAACTTGCCAGCTCAGCCCAGCTCTAGCGCCCTGGAATCTCAACTTCCATAAAGGTGACTTGGATGACGACAGATGCATCACACAAACCGTTCAATGTACAAAACTGCCAGTGCTGCTTCCAACTGCTCTGATAAAACTACTCTTGTATATACAACACAGAAATCTATTTCGCCCCTAAACCAGAGAGTTGTGCATGTAATCAGTTACCCAAGTTGCCACCTAAAGTTCACATCTTGCTCCTCTGCTCCCAGCCTTCGCATCGCTCAAGCTGCTGACTGTCTCAAAACCAATGCTGACCAAATCTAACGTACGGTTCAAAGAACTCTCGTCCTGGCAAGCGCTGTTGCTTAAAAAAATCGAGTGTTAAACCTACGTGACACAGACTCTTTGCTTATACTTTTGCTTTTTTAACTTGGAAAGTTATTCTAGTACCACCAAGGAAACCCCACGGCTTGTGTCTTGTGATCAAGACACAAAGGGATGTACTGGCTGAAGAAATGAACAGAAACTGCCTGACTGTAAGCAACAGGAAACTTGACTGTTTTCCCTCAAAAACGCAGTATCACCACAGAACCACCCTGCCAATCCCACCTTCCCAGCCACAGCCCAGCAAGGGAGAAGCACTTACCTTTTGTATAAAGTTTTCAACTTTGTTCTGCAGTCCCCACCATTTAAATTTGATAGTCACCAACTTGTAAGCACACATTTTAGGACACTCTTCGTCAGTTGCTAGCTCTTTCTGTTTATGGATAACGAGAAAGAGTTGTTAGTTTTAAAAAATTCTCTTCAAATTAATTATTATAAATTACAATCCTAAATATTATATTAGAATTGTAAATTATAATTAATTTATAGTACATTACTTTATTACAATTATAGATTGTGATTCTAAATATTATTAGAATTACAATAATACTTGGAATTCTAAGTATTAGCACCGTACTCTGATCATAGGGTAGTAAGAATTAGCAAACAGGTTAGATCTCTAAGACAATTCCAACCATGCTGCGAACACACTGTAAAGTCTTAACAGGCATTTCACGTTCACGATTCCCACTGTGATGTACTTTCTGATGTCCTGACAGGACAGTGAGGCTTGATTACAATAGCGAGCACCAGGGTTTTTTTTACTTTTGGGTGCATTGTGCAAAGGCAATTTCAGTCGGAGTTGCACTAAGCTGCCCAATACCATGGTGGAAAACAAACGTACTAGAAAAGATTCAGATAACAAAAAGCGTGTAACCCCCCCTCACAAGTTTAGTTCTAATGAAAGGACAGAACTTGAGCCTGCTGTGGTTCTGCTCTGCTCATACAGACACGGGCATGCTCTCCCCTCCTCCTCTCACCCCTCTGCAGACAACGCCAGAAGGGTATGGCTTTTCCCCAGTGTAGAGGTAATTTGTGGGGCATAAGTTACATATTTATTTTTGCATAATGAATCACAGACTTTCCGACTGCTACTATGAGAAATATAGGGAGAGAACTTCTTTATCATCAATGGCAACCGGTGGCCAAGGACCACCTAGAGCTCCACTTCAAAGGCTGCTTGGAAGCAGCTCGTGGATTTTGTGCAGAAGGATCCCCAGAAGAATGAACGGAGGGAAATTGAGGAGACACCACTACTGTTTCCTAAAATTCCCAGGTTTTTTTCTATAGTTCCTACCTCTAACCAATTTTGAAGTACCTGTAACATCATACACAGTGATTTTCCCATCATTCATGCAGTCAAATGGATGTAATGGAAGAGAACACATCATATTTTTGTTTAACAAAGCATGTTAGGTTACTCCAAGCCTTGCAAAGGAGGAACAACAAATAAGGAACTGGGGGTGGGGAACCCCAAAACCACAAACCAAAAAAGGAAGCTGTTACTTAAAAAAAAAATTTAAAAATCTGTGTTTGGCAAGGATAACAAGCAATTACTACAAGTCCACAGATTTTTATTCTTTCTATCTGCAACAAACTTATAAGTAGAAATACTTTAGGGCATTTTGAAGCTACATTTCTTTTAAACATGAAACAGACAACTCCTGTTGGTCATGCACAGAGTAAAAGGTTTTACTGCAAGCTACATTTAACATATAAAAACCATGGTGAATAATGCTTATTTATTTAACACACATATTTTTATCACAAATACTCATCACCAGAGAGCACTTAAATGAAAACCAATTCTCCTCAGAAGACTGATGTTCCATTCACGAGCAAAAAACAAAGTGCTGCTGTTGTTTGGTGTTCCCAAACAGCACAAGTCTATGTCCAGGCATTAGTAAAAGGACAGAACACACCAATCCAGTGCTGCCAGTTCCAGGCAAGGCAAAGTTCTCATTCTACAGCTGGTGTTTTCTTTTTTTTTTTAAAAACCAAGCCAGTAATTCCCCACTTTCTTTAGGTCACAGAGGCCCAAACAGGGCATTCCTGCATTAGCCTCCTGCTTCCTTCTTGAGGAGGAAGGAGAACAAACATCTAAGGCAGGATGCACATTTTCAGCACAGTTTACAAAAATAATCCCTGTAACAATTCTACCCTTAGCCCAGGTAGCAAGAGTTTTACACTGATGGATTCTGAATATATGCCTCCCCCTCACCATCACCTTGAAACACACCATATACTAGTTTTTTCATGAGAAAATGCTCGGGCCCAGGACAAACCCACAAACAAAATACGCACATGTACTAGGTCTTGCCCAGCTCTAAGAAATACACAGTTAAAATAATTTAAATATAATGAAGTTTCCAACTAATGTTTTGCATTTTAAGTTACCTCCAGTGGCTACCACAGCAGGCTGATGACTTCTGTGGAATTGATCGTCATCTCTAATCAGGTGTCAATCTTCCATAAGGACAATTTAAACTGCACAGCTTTGATTTGGTTTAGTAGTGATATTAAACAATCTTATTGCAGTTTTCCAGTACCTGCAGGGGGCCTACAAGGAAGCTGGGGGGGACTTTTTACAAGGGCCTGTAGTGACAGGACAAGGGGTAACGGGTTTAAATTGAAAGCGGGGAGGTTTAGATTGGTCAGCAGGAAGAAATTCTTCCCACAGAGGGTGGGGAGCACTGGGACAGGTTGCCCAGAGAAGCTGTGGATGCCCCATCCCTGGAAGTGTCCAAGGCCAGGCTGGATGAGGCTTGGAGCAACCTGGTCTGGTGGAGGGTGTCCCTGCCCACGGCAGGGGGGTTGGAACTAGATAATCTTGAAGGTCCCTTCCAACCCAAACTGTTATGTGATTCTATGAAGCAGCAGACAGTACCTTTGCTTACTCACATATATGGAACTTTAACAGAATAAAAAAGTATTCCATTTCTGCCCTTAAAACATTAAGACTAACATTGCTAGTGCTAGTCTCTAAGAAACAGGGACTTCTTTCTGCTGACAAAGACTTTATAAGGTGGTAACATCCGTTCTTAGTACCTTCCAATTTGGCCCCAGAGGTCCTCTCTTCGTCTTAATCGACTGGAATAACGCAGGGTCTTCATCAGCTTTGTAGTCCTATGACATAAAAAAACGGAGTCAGAAGAACACCCAGGTTCAACATCCCACTGTATCAAGCTGCTGTTCGAGACTACCCCATGGATTCTCCTGAGTGGTCTGGAGGAGGACGGGTGGAGCACGTTTGTTAGGCTGACTTAAGCTTGCGTTGAACACTCCGTCAGGCCCTCTCATTATGTGTTTACACTACCATAGCTCGCCAGGGCTGCCTTCTAGGCCAGAGTTCTCTTGCGCTGCACACTGGGTGACAAAAGCACTATTGGTTTTGTCAACTTCAGAGGGGAAGCGAAAGCAACAATACAGAAACTAGAGTGCTAACATTTTCCAAGCTGCAACTTATGTCCTCTTCTGAGAAAGCAGAGAGGGAAGAAGATATAAGTAAGCTAACTTGCAAAACTAGAAACCGCATGATCTCAATCCGTGAGACATCACCAGGCTAAGCAGAGAGCGGGCACAAGGCAGCAGTCCGGGCGGCACTGCTTTCCAACAGACATCCTTGGTTACCAGGTCTCATATGGTGTGGAAAAAGCTAGTGTAAGTCGAGTTGAAAGACAATAAATGCTTCCAACATATGGATTTACTTAACTTTACACTGATGAGGGGTATGAAAATAATTGTTTGACAAAGATGCTCCTTTGGAAATTAGGAAAGTTTTAAAAACCCGGACCTCAGTGCCTGAGAACACGCAAGGTTTACACAGTGTATGGAAAACATCAGCCTAAGAATACCATTACACCCATGCAACCATGGAGGACTGTAAAACCTTGGTACTTTAAAGCAGAACAAATGCTTCGTAGGTGCTACAGAAAACCCCAAGAAAGTTTGGCAGAGTTTAAAGTCTTATTTTTAAAGACAAATTTCAACATGGACCAAATTTGCAGAACACAATGAAATACCAACAGAAAAGTAGCTACTCACTCCCGCATCAGAGAGCTGTCGCAAGAGAACCCATTTGTAAACTGCTCCCAAGATGAATTAAGACTAAACCTTCACCTTTCTAGTGCATCCCCCTATATCCAAATTTAAATACTATCAGCAGCAAGGTAGACAAAAGCTAAAAATGGCTCTCTGAATATTAAAACTGAAACATCAGTGTTTCTTCTGAGGCATACTGAACTCATCTATCCTCAGCACCGCAGCGTGTTTGCAAACTGGTTTCCCTAGACAGCTTGTAGTTCTTGTAGACAAAGGCACGAACACGACTGCACGTAAAATGAACCCGAACGCCAACATTACGGAGCAGGATTTGTCAGATGGTGCTATCAGGAGACATAGCGCCTGACAGGGGGTTGGAGCTGGTAGAAGCTGAAAGCCGTAACCAGATAAAATCGTCAGCAATCCAAACCAAAAGTTGTAAACGACTTGCAACACAAATACAGGCAGAATACTGCCAACTCCATCAGTGGCCAATAATGATCAAGAAAGAAGGCACAGGCATCTTTGAGAAGGGAGTGAGGTTTTGAAAATGTTTTGCTAAAGGAAAACAAACTCCCTTCTGACAGGCAGCGCTTGGCTGAGCCCCATGTGCTCGTGCTTCACCAGTGACGTGTTTCTAGGCCATAAAACTTTTTTCCCCAACGCGTTCACTAGAAGGACAGAGAAGCTGCAGGTCTGACTCCTAAAGCTATAGCGGTGCATCCTCATGAAGGGCAGGGTGCAATTCGAACTGTTTCTTGACAACAGCACACTGCAGAGATTTCTCTGCGTAACTGTCACAGAGAAAGATCACAGCAGACAACACAGCTCATCAGCACTGGACTTACCACGGACCGCCCCAGTATAAAGAACGCACTGAACCACTTCACTTTAAAGACAACCGCCTCAAATTAAGTGCAACCCTTATCATTATAAAAGAAAAATAAACCACATTTATTAGTCATGGCCATGCTTTAGGAAAGGCACTACAGGAGGAGTTAGACTATTTTGAACAATTTTCTGAGCCATGAAACAATCTGGGCTGCAATAGCATGTGCAGGCACCAAAATGCCACGAAACAGAAAGCAGAACATCTCTTCTTTAATTGAGAAGATGATAATGATAAAAAAAGTATTGCAGAGGTGGTGAATTTATCTTTAATACTATTTACATTTTATTATTTTACACTACAGTATATGAACGTATTTGTTATTTATCATAACTGTTAAGTTTCTATTATTTATCATGCCTTCTGGTTCCAAGTAGCCAACACTGAACGTAACTGCTGCCTAACGAGCCCTTCCTACACCCATTCCACTTACGAAGCAGGAGAGTGAAGGTTTTCACTTTTCTTAACATCCACTGTTGATCGCTACTGGAAAAATCACATTGTTGTGATCCAATCTGAAAATGTCAATGCCAGTAAGAAAAATCTACTGGAGACTGGACGAATCACTCTGCATACGATTATAAAGTGCAGGTATTTTGACTAGGTGACACTACTTGTAACTAGACCTTTGTCCTGGGCTGTAAGACCTGGGACAAATACAGTTGCAAAGACCAAAACCTCTTAACTCTACACTTGTTAAAGTAATTGCCATCGCTCTTCACAGTCCTGCAGTATCCAGTAACTGGAACAGACAGGAAGAATTAACAACATACTCGGAAAAGCTTACACAGGACTAATACATGCCTTGTGATACCAGCAAGACAGTCAGGGTTAAACACACACACCAAACATGAAACACCTCAACTCACTAAAAGTTGCCATAAGGCACTGTCAAAAATCTGCAATAATACGGATCCAAGCATGCTTATAAATACAGAAATTTAACAGATCTATTTTCCTTTGTAAGCACTACAATGTGAAACCTATATAAAATACTAATTAAAACCCCAAAAACTTAAGAAGTCAGCATCCTTGCTTGAAGAAAGCTAAACAAACTTCAGAAAGCAAGGCTTTTTCTCCACCAGGACAGCTTCCACGTTCAGTACGATGCAGATGTATAAATGAACTTGTCACATGATTAAAGTGAAATACACTTGGCAATTTTAGAGTTGCATTGCAACCTCCTTCCTGAGGAAAAACGAAAAAAGAAAGCAAAAATATCAAGAAACATCACCATTTCCAAGTAGCAGACAGTTCATCCAAAATCCTCCATACCTTTAATTAAAGTTTACAAATCGCGTTCACTAACTAAACCTGTGGCATCGCGTACCCCAAGTACTTCACGCCGGTCCGTTACGGTATGTACCACACAAGCTCACAGGAACACGCTGCAGGATGCACGTTTTCAAATACACAATGACCAGAAAAGTTGCTAAGAACTTCGCTTACACACACAATCTTTGTTTTGGCATTTCAACTCACCTACATACCCAACTTCCATCTGCCTGTTTTACGTTGTGGATTACGTTATGTGACTGGATACCACAGGGACACCAAGCCCACACCATACGCTGTTATCTGCCCTCCTACCTCTCGCTGCACAGGGACATAGGTACAAAGCAGCCAGGCTTTTTGCATGGGAAAAAGCAACCCACATATAAGCACAGCTGGAAACACTGGGAAAAAAATAATGTTATCTACGAAGCAAACATAGGAGTGAAAACAAAAATGCAAAGAAATAAATGAGTCATGGTAAAGTTTTCTATGCTACAGACCACATACAGAAGCTTTGAACCAAGACCCTTCAGGACTACGTTATCCCCAATCCTGTTATGGACAGAAAAAAAACCCCTGCCTAGATGCAAGTCTAGATGGACAAGAGAGCATTGTAGGAACCCTTCTCAATACGCAAACCCTTACAGCACGCAAGGAAGAAGACTGGACTAGAGCCAAAGTACAAATAAACAACAGTTCTTTGCAGAGTTTAAGGAAAATCTCTGCAGCAAGAGCTTAACTCCTGACAGCAACAAGTCCTTCTTAGGAAGAAAAACAGGCGGCTGTCAGAACAAATGTTACAGCTAAAAAACCCTGAAGCCCTCTTGAAAGCCAGACAGGCAAAACATGATCATGCAGCAGCATAACAATATAGAGGAGCTAAAAAAAAAACATTTCAAAGAAATACGCAAATATCATTTCATAAGCAGTTCCTGCTCAAAATCTCAATATAATATGCAGGAAAGCAACACACTATTGAATTATTTAGAGAGACTGCGAACCACACACTATGAAGTAATAACCACAACAAACGCAGAACCCAGACGAATCTTCACGATTCTCATTCTGATTTAGAAGTTCTGCTAAATGCAACAGCAGTAGTCCTGACAGCTCATATTTGAAAGTATATATACAGAACAGAATGATTTAAAGAAAACTTTCAGAACCATAAAAATGATACAAGCCTGATGTCTTATCTGCAAATTCATGAAAAAAGCTTCCTGAACAGAGTAGTACAATACTAACTAGGCAGGTGGACACAATTTCTGGCTTTCCACCTCAATACTGCGTTAGCTTTTCGAACAGAACACACGTTATCAGTGGTATCGAGCAGAAAGCGTACATGAAGTTGACTGTGGGAGGAAACACGGACTTGCACTTTTCTCCAATCCGATCCATAACTCTGCGAGTCACGGCACAATGAGATCAAAATCAGGTTGATCAAAGTATGTCATATTCCCAACTCACCGCGTCGTTCCCAAGTCTCCCAACTGAAACGATCACCGGCACTACCATATGCTTAGCTGATAGGGCACGAAAAGCATTTGTGTATTTCGGGTACGTTTAGCTGAATGGCTTTTAATAACAAATGTCTTGCAGTCACTCCCATCTCCTGAAGAGTCCTGTAGCTGCAGGAGAGCTATCAGGCGAGCTATTCCCTGAAATCACTTGGAAAGGATGCCAAGGGTCACGTGAAAAATCAAATCAGCCTCGTTAAATCAGCACAGACTGCAGTGCTGTGCTACGTACTAGGAGTTAAAGGTCTCCATGAAAGAAACTGTTTCATAAGACACTCCGGAAGAGATGAAGGTTTATCAGCACCCAGGACAGTATGAAAAAAATACCTCAGTTAGGGGATAGAAAACAGAAAGAGGGAAGACACTAGTAAGCTAGAAGTAAGCCCTATTTATACAGACATAGCTAGTTCCAGGGGATGGGCATTTCAAGATGCATGCTTAAAACAGCAAGCCACAGGCACTACTGAAGGAATCCAGCAAAACTCAAAGCATGTACACGTTTTTCTCTTTCTTAAAACAGCAAATAACATCCCAATATGAAGAAAGGCTGTTTCTGTAAGGAGGCTGAAGCTTGGGAGAAAGTAACAGGGCCATCTGACGATCACCCGGGGCAGCACAACCCTTTGCATCTTTATCCTAAAGACGTACTGATGGAGGTTGAGCAGCTCACCTATTTCAACAAGCCTTTTCTGATAATCCAAATGTCCAAGGCTAGGCTGAAAACACACTTTGGGGTGAAAAGCCAGGTCTAGAACAGTCAGTTTTCCACAACTGTCTGGATACTGGCACGTCAAAGAGGCCTGGTGACCAGGGACACATCCATAAGGTCACTTCCAGGGGGTGACACTATCAGTTTGGATGTCTGAACCCTGACCACTAACATAGATTTAAACAAGCCAAGGACATTACAGGAGCAGCAATCCCCTGGATCTCTCAAGTACTGCAACTCACTGGGCTTGCCTCTGCAGCTGCTAAATAAAAGACTGACCACTCCACAGCCATTGCAGCAACCTTCAGTGCACAGTAGTTTTGTAGGCTAGATGGTAAACACCCAAGAGTTTGACAGTGGAGCTTCACAAGACTTGAGAAACAACTGCTGAATAAAGATATGACCACATGATCCAAAGTCACCCAGCTGTCACCCACCAGCTGAGCACCTGTACGGACCATGACATCCACATACCTGACTCATCGGGACACCAAAATGAAACCACCCTGCAGAACTAAGTCCAACAAAACCAAGGTTTACGTTAATAGGGCTTTCTCATGCTTCTTCAAAAATAAACGTTCTTGATTTTTTAAGAGAAACTAAGAGGTATATTGTGATCCCTTTGCTAATACAGAGGGTCAACTATATGACCCGGATAAGATGTTCCAAGACTGCCACCAATAAAACACATGATGATACTAACCTTCTGGACTAATAATACTGACTTTTTAGATGCTTATGACATGATAAAAAGTCTGAAATGGGAGCGACCCACCCACCAGAAAAACAGCTTTCATTCAAGAATCTTTTGACAGTTTTACAGACTACAAGAAGAGAATTTCCTATATTCCATTATATTTCTTCAGCTGTAGAACAAGCAATAGTACAGCTGCGTGCACAGCACACAGAAACCCTGTATCTCTGGTACTTAATGTGTACGTTAAATCATTTGACTGATCTGTACAAAACTGTATTTTTAGAGCTTTGTTTCAAGTAATATGAAGATCCACTATGACCCAGAACAAGAAGTTTCATTTCTTCATTGCACAGAAATAGCTATAAACCTGATTTCAATTTCTTTGTTTGCACTACACTCTACTTTCTTACAAATTGTTTCCAAAAACGTAGCCTCTTCTGATGTTAATTGAGTGTTCACTTCTGCTTACTCTTTCAAAAGTCATACTCTCCTGGGAAGTGACTTTTATATACAAATCATAAAGCTACATAGATTGCATGCTGGAGATGATTAAGAGAGGGCAGGGTTAAATTTATATCTAACAAAAGCCACAGATGTTCGCCAAATCATTTCTATACGTACTTAAATGAGCATGAGTTAGCATATGCATGCCATTAGTATCATAAAGAAATTTACTATTTTTGTATTTACACTGATTGTGTTCTGAAACTAAAGTAACTGCCACACTACAATGGGTTGGACAAGGTTCATTCACGGAACACGAGGATAAATTGTGAATATATGAACATTTTTATCAAAATTGCTGGATCTTACAAATGTAGTTCCAGACTTTCAGTCATACTCTTACCCAAAACAGCCCATTTGGGTTGCTTCTCCAGGCAAAACTGTGACTGAGGAAAGAAATGTACAAATAAAACTTTCCTTCAGCAACACTAACTATTCCTTGTCTCTAAAAAAAAGAAAGGCACACTGAAAAACCCACCCAGCCATTTAGAAGGATAATTCCCAAACAGCAAACATCATAACATAAAAGGAAATGCCATACAACACACATGATTCCAGAAACTACCCGAGAGAGCGGAGCAGTGACTGCTCCAGCACCACTGAAGGCAGCGGAACTGTAGGCTAAGGACCTCTGGACAACAGAACACATGGAAAAGGGCCGATGCTTTCACAGGGGACATTTGCTTCCCAAAACCGCTCTGAAGGCATAACGTAAGCATGTAGATCAGGGCAATTTTGTTACTATGATGTAGATGAACTTCCAAATTTATTCCTCCAGTCCCTCCACTACCAGAACTTCATAAAGGTACTACATAAAGGGGAAATCCTTCTCACGGAATCGTAAGCAGGAAAGAGAGAAAACAAAGGACAGAAACGGCAAATTTTCATAAGAGAAGAGACTACAAGTGTGGGTCCCAGAGAATTTCTGCTAACTAATCCCTAACTGCCTAGGAAAGGGGCCAAACCAGTGGAGCGGAAAGGGTGTCAGCCTACAGATTACTGAGTTATCAAAGTTGGCATGAAAGTTTGAGTACAGCCAGTCTTTGTTTAATAAAGACAGGACTTTGCAAAACTCACTTTCTGGGAGATGATTCGGCAATGAAAATTTGAATCACATGGTGAAAATTAGTCCCAAGGCCTCCAACACAGTAACAGGCTATCCTGCGAGCAGGAATTTGACAATACTTGCTCAAACTATTTGCTAAAAGTAAGTGGCGTTAGAAGCTACCAAAACCAGAATGTGACTATAGAAACATCCAAATAGAGTTAAGAATCTGGATTAAACCACTCTGCACTCAGTTTCGATACTCTGTAGGTCAAATACACAAAAAAAATTAAAAGAAAAAAAAAAAAGAGAGAGGATAATGTACTGTAAATAGTTCCAAGGCCTTGCACATAAAAAATGGCTTCCACATGATGACAGACTTAAAGATAAGGACCCTCAGCCTAGAAAAATAAGCTAAAGAGGAGGTGGGGGAAGAAAAAGAAAATATGATCAAAATCTGAAAAACAAATTGTGCAGAAAATACAAATAGGAAACATTCCTCTCCCTCTCCCCTTCAATTGAACGGTCAGTCAGGCACAAAGGAAGTATTTTTTCTCGATTCCATCGAACACTCTACAGAATTCATGACGCCATAAAGGTCTAAACTATAAATGGGCTCAAGAATGGATTAGATGTGCTCATGGGCATCTAAGTGGCTAATAAAGACAATAGGCCAGATACAACCACTGGCTCTGCACGCCCTTTAACACAGATTGATCTTTCAGGGATACGCACCTCCCAGCTTCCAGGATTCTATACTTCCCCAAGTTTTCTATCCTTCCACAAGCATCTGGTACTGGCCACTAAGAGGATACTGGGTTTGTTGGATCTTCATCCCGAGGCACAAATGTAACTTCGTTTAGCACACCACCATCTGTCAGACGCCAGTACAAACTGGCAATGCCGAAGGCAGGCCGTGCAATCTAACGGTGCCAGAGGGCACAGCGCGTAAGCAGTGCTGTTCGCTGGGAGTACTTCAGACAGAATAACATACTCAGGCTCAACACACAGTAGTAAGCACACCCCTTTGTTGACACACACTGTGATCAAGCAAGCACTCCGACAGATGACGGCGCTGCAGTTGTCTGCCACAATTCCAGGCACTGAATAGGGAATGCACAGCACACATTTACCTGCCAGTTCAGCTCTAAGGGCATAGGGAAAGGCTGAAAGAACAAGGGGCAGCAAAAGGATTCCTCGCTGCATTAAAACAAGCAAGACATTTAATGTGGAGTGCAGGGAGGTTCTCCAAACAAGGTATTTTCACACACGTAAATCCACAGATCATCTGCTACACATCAGTTAAGCAACAGTGCAGGTTACACACCTATGCTGGTAATGCAAATGGAAATTCATGAAGCAGAAACCTTCCCACAGCACAGCCTTTCCCCTCCTTCCTCTACTTCCCTGTAACCTCACAATGCAGGATAACCAAGTATTTATTTTCAGAAAATAACACTTAAGTAACAAAGAACATCGCCTGGCACAAGACCAAGACAATCAAATCTGCTGTGTAAACACAAGTTAGTAAGCGTCACTATCGGCACATATCATTTTCCTGCTATCCCAGAATAAATGATTACACACAGAACAGTCCAGCTGTTACAACTGAACAAACCAGACAACAACCCCAGTAGATAACGATGTGTAGAAAGCATTGACAGCAATAACAAGGAAGACAGGCACATAAATGTGGTGAAGCCGCCCTCTAAAGTTGCATAAACCAGCATCTAAAATCAACACAGCCCACCTTCTCACTCAGATCGGGCACACACACTGGGAAAAGCTGGCCATGAGCCGGCCGTGTGCGCTGGCAGCCCAGAAAGCCAACTGTACCCTGGGCTGTATCCAGGGCAGCGTGGCCAGCAGGGTGAGGGAGGGGATTCTCCCCCTCTGCTCCACTCTGGAGAGAGCCCACCTGGAGTGCTGCCTCCAGCTCTGGGGCCCCCAGCACAAGGCAGATATAGACCTGTTAGACAGGGGCCAGAGGAGGTTCACAAAAATGATCTGAGTGCTAGAACATCTCTGCTGTGCAGAAAGGCTGAGAACTGGGGTTGTTCAGCCTGGAGGCATGAAGGTTCCAGGGAGACCTCACCGCAGCCCTTCAGTACATAAAGGGGCTTTGAAGAAAGATGGTGAAAGACGTTTTACCAAGGCCTGTAGTGACAGGAGAAGAGGCAACAGTCGCAAAGAGAGACCACAGACTTCTATGGATAGACTTCTGGGTGTATCCAGGACACTTTTATTTGCCAAAACAATTGCTAAAGATGGAACTGAAAAAGTAATCCAACAGCTTTCAGAAGAGATGAGCAGCTCACACCTCGAGAACTACCCTGGTGAACAAAAGTTCAAAGCAACAAAAACCAAAACACAGGTCCAGATTTCAATAGCAAAACCTGATGGAACCTCTGGAGATTGCCATAATCCCAGAGAAAATGACATGTGGAGCAGCAGAATTTAAAGAATTTGTAACCAGTAAGTAGCAGCAGAAGCACAGGAGTGGCTCGGTGCAGACACTGTGCTCTGTCACGCAGCACAGCTGAGACAGATTCTTGCACTCGGCCTGACACCCCAGGATGGGCACACAGATGCTTGTGTGACCAAATCAATTACCTGATCTACAATTAAAAGTAAAAACTACACCTGTGCTAAAAGTCTGAGTTGTGCAACTCTAAGTCAAATTCAGTAGACTGAAGTTGTAAATGCATTTAGTAAGGGTGAAACTTTGCAATGAATTATTCTAATCAGGACAATTTTCATTCATGTGTTGGGCACAATCCGTACCATTTTACTCCAAACCAACACAAAGCATCAATGGAATTAGCTGCATGCTACACCCACATCCCAAGAGCAGAGCGTTTACTTACTCCTGGTTCTACTTGAGTTCTATCTGCAATGTCAATATGGACAACTTCCACGCTCTTCCACGTGTTTGGATCTAAATTGTGCACCTGCAAGAAGAGAAAAAGGAATGATTTCCATGCTGTCACCTTACACAGTGGTTCACCTTATGCAGATGTATGTGTGCCATGGACTTTTTCTGGACTTCATAAACAGTGTTCGAAACCTATCCTCTCGTCCTCTGCCTTTCCAAAAGGAATAATCTCCAGTTACAGGTTAATTCACTCACTAACCAATTTAAAACAGCACAAAGCCTTCAGTTCTTATGCATTCAGGAAACCTGGATTTAAGATTAAAGTGTATTCTTCTGTCCCATTTGTCAGAACTAATGAAATCAAGGTCTAATTAGAAACATTACCCATTCAGTAATCTGCATGAGCTTTTTGATCTACAAAAAAGCTGCACAAATTCCAAAGTGCAAATATGGCAGGTTCAATAACCTGACTAAATCCAGTAGGTTCCCTAAATCATAGGGCTGCCTTTATTACGGACCAGATGAGGTGTGTGTGCTATAAAGGTACAGAAAGGTCTGAAGGTGTATTCAGCTTCACACCTGTGTCCTGCCAGGCACACCTGATCTTGCCATTACAGCAAGCAGAGCTGCCCAAGAAATCCACACAACTGCAGCACAACGCCACAGTTCATCCAAGCACTGAAAACATACTGCCAATTATTCCTTTGTGGATGGCTTATAAATGTGTTTGTCACTAAAGATAAAAATAATCTCCTGGAGAGACACGTAAACTGAAATCAAAGTGTTTTGGGAGGAAAATCAGCAGCTTCAATACGTAACTGCACAGAAATGTCCACAGATAAACTCCAATCGCCCTGTGAAACCTTGTTAGCCTAAGCGCCACTAGCGCGTCGAAGGTAAAAGAACACGAAACTAAAAAGAACTTACTGAATATCTCTTTAATATTTGAAAGTCACGCATCTGCATTGACCTCAACATAAAAAATAAAAGCCTTTTCTTGCTCTTGCATATTGCTAGGCGAGGCAGCTTTACCACCTCTGAAGGAGCTGAATGATGTTTGTCTGGGTTTACATTAACCACTGGTAGGGATCTGAATTTATGCAGTAGTTATCCACCATTACCAGGGATAGAATACTTCATCTGGATGGCCATGTGTTGAAAATATTGCTAATGCCTGGTATCCAAATCCCAACTCACGTTCTCTGATGTCCCCAAATCCGGTTTATGCCAGGTCTCAATTTTTATGAAGAAGTCATCTTTCATGTATTCATTCTGCAAGAATTAAAATCAAAAAAGCATGAGTCTGATTACACATCCCTGCTTAAATTTTAGAGAAATGGTATTTACATAAAAGTCACTACTCAGCCTTGACGAGCAACACATCCTATTAAGTAATAAAAGAAACAGCCCCCTTACTTAAGATTTAGATACTAGTTACCTCATTGTACCTATTTCTGTGTGTAGGTATCAACTACAGCGGTAAGTACTGAATTAAAACCAGTCACGATTGAGAAATCCACCTCTACCTTTGTGCATACAAACAGACATAACACATTATTACCATCCTTCTTCCTCAACCCTGAAATTCACTGAAATCTGTGTTCAAGCAGTTTACAAATAAATACTGCAGTTAGGACAAACCAACTAAAATACGTTTGCATTAAAATTGTAATTAATGAGGCTCTCTGAGAGGCGGGGGTAATAGCCAATAACTATTAGATGTGCCTGTATAGCACAGTTATGGCCGTACTGCTAGTTACAGAAGTGAGAAAGCGTCCACCAGTGCGCCCGTCTATCACCCTGAGTCAAGCTAACCAGTTCACAAACTCATTTGCTGCTCCTTATGCTGCATCCACCTAGTGACAACCTACATCAGGTTTGCAAGTGAGCAGATAAAGCAATTTAACATTAAACTTACGAGCTCCCTTAAACAGGTCACCAAAATACATACACAGGGAAATGAAGTCTTCATGACCTCTTTCCCCTGTATCTTAAACAGAAAACAAAATCCCCCAAACCACGATCCATGCAGATTCTGTTAACCCATTTTAATGAGGCAGGAATTCACTTTACATCAGTTGGATTGCAGACAGTTAGGGACTGATTCTTACTGCTCTTCCTGCATTCCAGAGCATAGAAACCTCTGATGTGGCCTTTTTTTTCTTATTCAGCATTCTGTCTCACCAGGACAGACATTATGCAGCTGTGATGGTAAGTAAAGGCATAAAAGAACATGCAAAAAATGAAAGCATCTCTCTGGCAAATTACAGTTCTTTCTAATTATAGCCAAGCGCAGACAAATAAAGTAACAAGGAGCATTATGCCAGGAACCCTGGCAAGGCGTGTATAAAAGGTTGGAGCTCGCTTGCTAGAGCCAAGGATCCATCGTAGCAGTAATAATAGATAAAACTTATCTTAAACAACCCAACGTAGTACTGAGAGTGATTTGGATACTCACTGTCACAACTGGTCGTCGGAAACACGCATTGAAAAAGAAAAGGAAACACAAAGAGTTATTAGATACAATTGTTTCTGACAAGCCTCACGTATAATGACTGCTTCACAGAACAGGAAACGTTCCACGTGAGCCTACGAGCATTGGTGTGCATCAAGCAGCAGAGCCTAGCAGACCCGGAGGTGCCAGCATTAACCTCAGAAGTTCATGACAAGGTAACTCTAACTATTCAACAGAAACACAAAAGAAATCGAGCCTGTTCTTAGAACTGATGTAATTAGAAGTATTAAAATACAGCAGTCACTTTATTCTAAGTGACTATGAAGAATTAAATTATTTTCAAACGCAGACGTTAAGAGAATCACCCCTCCAGGCTTATCCTAGAGACCCTGGATACGGAGACTCCGTAGGAACCAGTAAACTGGCCCACTGAGGCTGCTCTTCAGAAGAGATCTCACAAGCGCCACGTGAAAATTTGAAATACACTTTCCATTTGATGACACCCTCTCTTCCCCTAAATCATTTAAGGCCATCCCTCCACTGAACCCTGACAGCAAAACACACAGCGGGAGACCTACTTGTTCTACAGTAGGGATACGCATTCCAAGCCTTCTCGTGGAACACCAGGGAGCCTTCTGGAGCAAACATCCTTACAAAACCAGGAACTTTACTGTGAAAAACAAACATCAACATTTTTTTTACATTTTTGCCAGCTGAAAATCTTCATTGGTTTCTTCCACTCTAATAAGAAGGGCACATTCTATCTAAACACTTCAAAGGTTATGATGTACAAGTTACCCACAGTTAAACACGCAGGAACTCCAACAATGTTACTGATCACAAAATAATAAAAAAAAACGGGGAAGTAATAGTAAGATAATTAAGAGAGAGCTAGAAATAGTTGTGGAAGCACTACGATCATGATGTAAGCTGTGCTTTCTTTTCAAGAGCAGCAAAGACAACTGTTGCGGGAGGGCACTGCCCAAGAGATGTCGCCTCCATCTCTCTAGCAAGGTTCATCAGCAAGCAAGCCTGTACCTCGGCTGGCCCGCAGCCTGGACGGATTCACTATCTCAACCATGCCTGAAGAGGAAAACCGCAGCCAACTGCAAATGTATTTGGTTCTTCAACTATTTAGATCTTTTTTTGCCCAGCTATAAACACTCAGAACAGTAATCCTCACCACTTGACAGCACGGTACAAATTCTGACGTGGCTGCCCTCTGGAGTAACATCCACTGCCAACCCCTGGAGCGTCAGACCCCATTTGGGCCAGTTTTCCAAACAACCCAGTTTTACCCACTCTGCAATGCACGTAACTCCCGAAAGTATTATTTACCTTACGCAGACTCTCTCGGAAAAGCATTACCCTACCACACCGTAAGAACTGTGTGATGCCTTACGGGATGTTGTTAAAGGACATTCCGGCAATGAGAACTCCTCCTTAACTACCAGATCATAGAAAAACATTATTCCTTTGTAATGCAATAACCATCCCCCCTTTCTCTACCCTTCTATATCAACATTCCTGTCCTCCGGGCTACCCGACAAAGAATCCATGACACCAACCCATCATTTTGGCTATACACTGAGGATTCAAATTATTCCCACTTAGAGGTGCATTTGCCTATTCACAGATTGGACACTTTGCATGGTTCTCCATTACTCCATCCCACATATTTAAAATTCACTGCGTTTTCCCACTCAGCAGAGCACTCACGCACAATTCAGCAAGTCAAAGAGCGGCAGGAAAAGACAGGTCAGTGCCCCAGAACAGTAAACAACCAAAGGCTGCCCTCACCGTCAAACAGTTCTCGCTCAACACCAAGTGACCATCACAGATATCAATGTTTTTCTCACCTCTTTAAATGATAGATTTTGTGAGTATATTGTCCCTTCTCGCCATCCTTTTCATAAGGCTCATTTTTTAAGACTTGAATCCCTTCGCCGCCTCCTGTTTCATTTTTGCTAGCTTCTGCCACAGAATAAAGTTGCCCAACTTGATACTGAAAAGTTAAAGAGAAGTAAAATCTCAACATTAAAGTTATCCAAAACTTTGAATGCATAAAAAATAAAATCTAGCCGTTCCCAATGAAAATTTGGTAGTACAAATAAAATAATCAGGAAAGTAAGATACACCATATAAAAATATTTAGTATAATATGACAATCTGCTGGCAAAATTTATCTGGAATTCGCAAGCACCAGGTCTGTACTCGGCTTGTTCCACATTAATACAACACTTGGGTATAGCATCCCAAATAGGTCATTCTTCATTTGCCTCAGCCTAAAAGCAACGTATGTTTGTTGCTCTTAATTGTATTAAAAAAATAATCATTTTTACTTTACAACATTTTCAAATGACTGATTTCCAGCCCTGAACCCCACAAATTCCTACTTTTAACCAACCAGATACTGCCCTCACAGGACCCATAAAATGCAAACCGTAGGAGGCAAGTGTAGCACTTTCCCTCAGCTGTTTAGACATCCTACCGTGCCCTTCATTTAAACGTATCCCAGTGCCATTTCAGTTGCCAGCTTCAGATTTGGGAAGATGATTCCCACCTTCGCCTTTAGGAAAAGGCTTGGAGTCACTCAATGCCTTGATCAGCAGGAAAATTCTGCTGTAGTGCAGAACTGCACAACCTCCTTTGCTTGCTTGAAAGCCACCGAGTGGCTGAGAAACAACCAAGGGTTCTTTGCCTGCAGGCGTTTGCCTCTGAAATCCACTGCTCTGCGAGAGGTGGGCACTGGTGGGCACACAGCACAGGAAACACTGGGATCCAGGCTACTCAGATTGAAATCACACCCCAACGACTTCCCACCCATCGCCCCAAACCAAAAGCAGGTAGGATGAGGACATACCTCTTGCACTGAGCAAGGTAAAACCACTCGGCTGAAAGAGGAAAAAAGCACGTTCAACAAAATGAATAATTAGGCTTCATCTGCAGATAACAGATATAAACTGTAACAAAGACATTCAAGAAGGAAGTGTCGAAATCAGTTAATTCGAGTTTTCTCTGGGACAATAAGGCTGCATGGATATAATGCAACAAATCCAAGTAAAATTCCGTGACAGACATTGCAAAAGGAAAAAAAAAAAAGGTTAAGCACATTAGAATCTGGATCTACTTCCAGCTCTGCCATAACTGTATGGTGCTACAGTGTACGGTCTTGTCTGTACAGTTCAAAAGGAGGACAAATGTGCAGGCCCTCAGAGCCTACAAATGAATTTTGGCAATTACAGCAGCTATGAATCACTGAAGAAGCAACCACAACTCGCATCCTATTTAGGTGGCAGAAGCAAGTGCGTTTTGGGCAAACAATTTACTTCTAATACAATGCACTGTACAGTTAACGTCGGGGGATGCAGAAGGTGATTTTCCACAGCAACAGTGCACTGCACAGGCTGCCTGCCTCAGTTTCCCCCTCTGTAATAAAACAAAGACGATGCAAATCATTATTGTTGCAAACCAACGTAGGACGACTGCATTGTTCCCAGGGCTTTTAAGGGATGCCACCTCCTTTACTGAAAACCTTTTGACCGCTTAGATTCAACGCAACACAATCCTTCTTGTGTTGCCTGGAGAAGCTGCGGATGCCCCAACCCTGAGAGTGCCCAGGGCCAGGCTGGATGAGGCTTGGAGCAACCTGGGCTAGTGGAGGGTGTCCCTGCCCATGGCAGGGGGTGGGACTGGGTGGGCTTTAAGGTCCCTTCCAACCCAAACCGTTCTGTGATTCTGGAAATGTGGACATAAACTAATAATGGTTAGCTGATGCAACTCTTGCTACCCTCTGCGCTTTGTGAACAGCGAGTTTGATCTGTTCTTGCTTGGGTACCACTACGAAGATGACTTCAGCAGCCTGAGTGCCCTGCACAGCAGAAAATGCAGCAAAGAAGACAAAACCAATCACCCCTGTGGATCAAACTCAGCCTTGCAATTTCCATGTAACTTCTTCTTTATCCCTTAAAGACTTTTCTGTGTCACTCTGTGTCTCACTGAAATAGTTTTATTTAATCTGTGAAACCTTCAGAGAGAAACTAAACCAAACACAATCAGCCTCAAATGTTGGCAAGTGTCAGGCTGAAAGCAGAGCTGGCATGCAAACACAGAATGGCCAAGTAGCAGGCAAAATAAAATTCCCATAAGGACCCCTATTATATCTCATTTTACCCGATAAAGAAAGCCCTTACATCGTTTCTAAACCTGGCTAGCAAGACCAGCAGCGACAGAGGACGCCTGTCTTGGCATTAGCAGATGCTGACTCAGTACCCAGACAGGACGTATTTCTGGCTTGCAAGGTGATATAGGAGATTTTTGGGCAACTTCAGCTTTAGTCTTCAGCAGGACAATATGCAAAACAAGAGTACAATCAGGAAAACACAGCAAACACACAGGTAGAGGGAAGGTGAGAAATTAAAGAATTGTAAGGAACAGGATTTTCTGATCTTAAGAACGATGACAGGCAAACAATGCAACAATTCAAAAAAGCTGAGTAGCAAAGAAATCTGATGACTTATTTCTAAGTACACAGCTCACCACTATCTTGTAGGAAATGCAAGACAGACAGAGAGCTTCTCCTACAAGGACTGGTGCAAGCCCTCGTTACAACACATTAAGAGCAGGACACTCGGTTCCACATGTAACGCTGCCAGACACAGCACTGGTACCCCAGTCCTGTCCATTTGCACCTATCCTCTGGAGCTTAGGTACATCTCTGAAGCATCTCTGGAAACCTGTTTGGAACCTAACAAACACACTGGCTACAATCTATTGTTCTGGACCTACACATCACCTTACTATGACAGCAAAGGCTGCATATTACTAGACTTCAAGGTAATTTAAAGCCAAAGGCTGGGGGGGAAAGAACAAACCAGCAGGTGGTTTGCTGGCAGAAGACCTTATGGGAAAGATCTACCCAACGACACGGAGTCCCCAGCACCACCAGAACAGACAACGGCAGACAGTGAAGGGCTCTGACACCGCTCCAGTTCCTTTCTAAGCAGGACACGGTCCCTGTCCAAAAGCAGCCGAGATACAGTACTCCCTGCAACGTCTGTCAGCTTTGCAGGGACACGCCGACACCGCCGCCTTGGCAAATATCAGCCCCAAGGGAAGGAGCCTCAGAAACTCTTTGTGTGGGGACACAACTCGCTTGCTCCGGGGCAGGGATTACCGGGCAGCATCACCCCGACTGCAAGAAGCACACGCTCAGCTGCGTGTGCAGCCCACGGTATCACGGCCTTAGCATCAAGCGGCTGCTCGGCGCTGAAGGCGCGGGACGCGGAAGCGCTGCGAACGGCAGAGCAGCAGAAAGCAGCGCCGCGGCCCAGGCCGACAGCGCTCCCGCTCCCCCGCCGAGGCGCTCGGGGAGCCCCGCGGCGGGGAGGCGCCGGCAGCGTCCCAGCCCGGAAGGGCGCGGCGCTGCCGCCTGCCCCGCTCGGCCGCCGGACACCGCGGTGCCTCGAGGCCCCACACGGGGGTCCCGCACCGCAGGAAAGGTGCTGCCGAGGCCCCGCGGCAGCGGGCCGCGCGCTGTCGGCGCCCCGCACCCAAGGGAGGCCCAGCGGGGCGCGGGCCGGAGCGGGCCCTGCCCCACCCGGCAGCGCCCGGGCCCGGCGGAGCGAGGCGCGGGAGGTGCCCGCCGGACCGGGCCGGGTCAGGCCGCTGTGCCGGGCCGAGGTTGGGGCCGCAGACCCGCGCCGCCCCCGGCCACGCTCCCCCCGACTCACAATTCCTTGATCAGCACCATCTTCCCCTCATACGCCCGCAGTGCGCACGCGCGACCGGCGCCGCCTACCCACGCTGCAGCGCGCGCTTCCGGGGCAAGTCCCGCCCCCGCGGGCCGGTGAGTCCAATCACGCCGCGCCGTGCGTCCCTGGCCCGAGCGCCCCCACCACCCCCCCCCGGCACGCGGCGCCGGCGCTCACCAATCGGAGGGCGCGCAGCTCCCGCGAGCGCCCACCTCACGCGCAGGCAGCCAATCAGGGCGCGCCGCCCGCCCTGCTCCCTCGCAGTACGGCCTCACGTGCCAGCGTAATGACATCACCGCTCGCCGCTCCCCCGCGGCGGAACGGGGCGGGTTGGGGCCGCCCGTGGAGCCCCGCCGCGGCCGGGCCGGCCCCACCACGGTCCCCTCCCTCGCGGGAGTGGCGCCGCCACTGCACCCGCCGTGCCCCTCCCGGGGGACAGGCGAGGGGCTGCGCGCCGCCGGTGTACGGGCTGCGGTGGCCCGTCGCGGTGCCACGCCCCCGGGAACGCCTTTGAACGTGCTGCGGCCCCAGAATAAAGCGGAGCAGGACGTTGAGATCCCGGTTGGGTGCCGCTTCGCGAACGGGGCGGTGCGCAGCAGCGGGCGGCAGCCGTTACACGCAGCTCCCGGCGGGCACCGGCTCGTTTTCCGCATCCCTTGCGCTGCCGTTCTGCCCAAGTGGCATCGAACTGCCGGCAGCTGCCGCCCCGGGGCTGGGCGGTCCGTCTGCGGAGCGGGAAGGGCGCAGCCGTTTGCCCGGCAGCAGCACGGGAACGCGGGAGCCGGCGGCGCTGGGTGCGCCGAGCGCCCTCCCCGCTCACCCCCGCATCTCCGTATTTAACCCCGCCGCTGCCGGCCTTCGCACGGCCAGCACTGCGCTACCGGGTTGCCCGGCCCCTCCTCCGCCAAGCATCCCACCGGACCTCTTTATTTTTGGGGGGTGACGCTAAAATTTCCTGAAGCCACGTGTTTCAGGCAAAATCCTTTTCCGGCGGGTCGCCGCTGGCCGGCCCCTGTTTTGCCACGCCGATGAAAAGTCAGTAAAGCGGTAACGGAATTGGTGGTGCCTCCCCGAAGGGAAAGGCTCACTGAGCGTTTCCCCACGGAGCCGCCATCCCTGTGCCCGCCGCTGCCCTCCTGTGAATTCTCTCTGAGCCTTCCCGGCGTTCGCGGGGAACACCGGACACGGGACTGACCGCGGGGAGGAGCGGGACGCAGCGCTCACAGCCACCTGCACCCGCCGGTCCCACAGACACATCAGCTTTCTTGGGAAAGAATTAGGAAAGAGCCGAGGATTTTAGACCTGAGAGGCGCTGAAATCAGCCCCGAGAGGGGAACAGCCAGTGCAGGTCCTCAGCCTGGCAAGGTGGTGAAACCCAGTCCTTGAGGAGAGACGTGGCCGGCGCATCTCGGGGGTTGCTGGTGCCAAGTCCCCCCGTGTCGATTTATGACCGTGGGTGGCAGGAGATGAATTTTACTGACGTACCCAGCGGGCTGGGACGCACTCTAGGGTGAAAAACCATCAGATCTCCCAGCTTCCTTTTTCCCCAACACTTTCCTATTAACACAGTCCAACAGCAGTCCCCAGGCCTGCCAGCAGCCAGGGAATGCCGATTCATCGACTCCACCAGAGAGCACAGATTCACAGACGGGAAAACCGAATGTTGCCAAACGACCCTCCCACAGATAAATGGCTTTAAAGAAAATCCTCAACAGGCTCTGTCTATGAAAACATATTTCCATTCAAGTCTCTTGCCGTGTGAAAGGTGGATGCTATGGAAACTGCCGCTCACACTTACGCCTGCAGTGGCTTAGTCTACGAGGCAAAGAAATTACAAAGGGCTGTGCCAGGGCACAGTGGTGGGGCTTTAAGTGTCTGCTTCCTGAAGTTCTCAAGCAGTCACTGTTCTCCTTTATTGGGCTTTTCAAAATCCTGGCTGAGTGCAGTCCCCTGCTGCTGCGCTTTCCCCATATGGACATTTGTCTTTTGTTTACTCAGCCAGCTGCAATGTGTGCTCCCCCCAAACCCCTTCTTCTCTGTTTATACCCAGATTATACCACACACGATAATATCATGAGTAGCTGCATCCTGCCGATTCCAGACCCTGCATACAGACAAACCACTTCAGACCAGCCCATAGTTTCACCACGGCCTCTGCTTGTGGAGGGGATGCTTGCCCACAAGCTGTTCTTCGTGGGAGTCCTCCAACCCCGGGCTTGCCCTGCGCAGGGAACTAACACTGTAGTTGCACGCTGGTGGCTCCCGGCTTTTGGCAGAGGTTGAGCCTGCTGAGACGCCCTGCTGCCTGAGCACAGGTTTGCGTGCGTGCATTACACAGGAGAGCACCGTTTCAGGAACTGTGCAGGGTCACTGTCATACCACGAGCCGGGTGCCTGGGCAGGTCTGTGCTATCCCTAACTTCGTGTCTGTGGGGTCGTTCGGAGTCTGCTCTAGGTCTGGGCATGTTTGCAGGGACGCCGGGGACATGCCCGCTTCTGAAGGCCCTTTGACCCTCTTCTGGTCTCCAGCACTGTGCCGTAGCGCGGGCTTTGCTCTCGCTCTGACACCTTCCCCCTATCACAGCAGGACAATGAGCAGCACCCCACCGGTGGGGTGAGAAGCTGCAGCGCCGTGCTGCCAATGCAGGAGCTGTCACCGGTTCTCTGAAATGAAACTAATCCCTTCCTGAAGTTCCCAGGCCCCTACTCCTCCTCCTGTGACAGGAGAGGGATTTGTAACCACGGCAAACATTTCCATGTAACAAACTGAAAATGAGAACATGGGTTTTAATATGTAAACACTCTTACGCTGAAAGATAAGGTTGTGCACCTCAGCGTGCAGGCTGTACTGCCATGTGGTTAAGAACGAGCTGGGGGAGGTCAGTATATTCCAGCTCTGACACCTCCACAGAGCTGGAGTTCTCCCGTCTGCTCTGCCAGCTCCTGTGCAGACCCGGTGCCCACATGCCCAACCCTAAGAGCTGGCCTGTTTCCCCCTGCACCTCAGAGTATCTTTTATGTTGTGGCCACGTGCGGGAGTCGCGATGCATGTGCTCTGCCGCCAGCTCTCAGCCACAAAGCAGGGGAAGCCTGAGGGCCAGCCAAGCGATGTGATGGATCCTTCTCAGAGATTGCTGCCAGCCACTGGAAAACAAATGTTCCTCTCCAAGGGCTTCTCAGAGGAGGACGTGGGAGAGACTTGCTAAGGAGAATGCAATCCCTGTACGCTTCTGGTTTGTCCAAGCAGCAAACACTGCAGCTCCCTGTGGAACGGCTTTCTCGGGAGTCCTCTGAAATGCCAGCCACAGGCATTTACCGCTAAAACCACACGCAAATGATGTCATCACGTAATGGAAGGCGGCCGGTACTCCTTCCGACAGGCAGAGAAGTTACTCCTTCTCTTGGGGAGTACATCAAACTAACAAAGCGAGGCCAGGTGGGCAAAGTAACGCGACAGAACTAGAGCTGGAGGGTTTGCAGGGACGTCCACGAGTGTTCTCAGAGAGAAGCACAGGCTGCTTCCAGCTGGGAGCCGAGATCGGCAGGGCTGCACGGTGCGCTCCGTGCATCCGGCACAAGGGTGAGGAAAGGGCATGTGCAGGTACACGCTGCTGGCAGTGCACGTCAATCCACAGTATGAACGTGCAGATCGACACTCCCGAAATGCTCCAGCCTGTACCTGATACGGATTTGCACACCGAGTGTTCAACACAACAGTGTTCCAGGTCAGGCTTTAAGACAACTCCCCTCTGGTTTTCCCAGTGCTGAACTGACCCTTCCCACACCTCCTGTTCTAGAAGCATGTCTGAATGGAGCAGGATTTCCTTCGACTCTGCGGCACAGTGAGAGGATCTCAGTAACAAGGACGGGAGAAGCTAAGGCACCCACACCAGCCACCTACTGACTTACACCGTGTCGTATGGTTTGGGTGTTCTGCCAACACGGCCAGAGGCTGCACTGACACAACTGGGAGACAGGCATCAATGGAAACGTCTGAGACCATAAAAAAGTCAAATTCTGTTTAGTGTCATCTGGTCACCAGCAGCTCCCCACAGCACACGGGCACATTTCACACGGGGGCAGAGGAAGACTGGAGTCAGCAAGTTCCAGCTGGCATGGGAATGGGCAAAATGTATCATACCTTCAGCACCTGGGTCTTCCACAGTGGAGGGACGGGACTGCGCGATCCTTGAAGCTCCCTCCAACCCTACGTGTCCTTTTGCTGCCGACTACAAGACCGACGGCAAGCAAATACTGACGCTCCCACCACCTGCTAGGAAAAGGAAAAGCAATTTCCAACCATCATTTGTAACAGGAACACTACATTCTGCCACAAAAAGAGGAGGGAGTTCTCGATGACCCCTCACTTCCCCAGAAGCTGAGGGAGCCGCCGATACTTGGCCACAGAGTGCGGATTTATCCGTGACTTCTTTCCTCCTCGGAAGCAGGCTAGAGGAACAGGCGTGAGAGGGCAGAGAGCAGTGTGCTAATGAATTCTTTCCCAACATCATCCTAGACCAAGAGACTGAAGTACTGAGAGAACTCATGCTTTAATAGACACTGAAATCACAAAGAAAGAAGGCCAAATGCCTTAGCAATTTCAATAAAAATATGAAAATCTTTTTACATGGTAAATTTCATAATATAAAAAGTTTAATGCTGTCTGGAAACAGAGTTTTAATTTACAAAGAAAGTCCATATAGGCCAAACATGGCTAACACTGCATACAAGGAGAGCAAGTGCTAAAGGGCTGCTGCTTGGAAGAGTCTTTGCTGACAGTCCTCTCTGAGTTACCATCTTCAACGCTCTTCTGGAGTTCTGCAACTGAGGGGCCAAGTTTTCCACACACGTTTGCAGCCTTTCTGGACAGCATGGCAATGCAACGAACCCAAAACTGCTCAAACCCATTATTCCCATCTAGCCTGAAACGACCAGTGTTTCTTAACAGATTCCCAGACGTTTCTGTGAGCCTGGATCTATTCTGCAGCTGGAAAGAGATGTTCACAGAACGAGTTTGACCCAATGAAGGGAAATACGGCCTAGAGTGATACACCCCTTCGATGCTTTGTTTTTCCTTGTTTAAGTAAGGTATGACTGAAAAGAAGGAAAATCAGTACCAGGCCAGAGTACAGGCTAACCAACAAAAATCAAATTAATCTGGAGTTTGGTCAGAGGGATTGCTCACTGTTCCCATTTCTTGGAGCTAAAGACAGTCAGTAACAAAAATCTGTAATCTTACACAGTGAAACGTACTGGCAAAACCAAACTGAAATACGTTCTGTGGCCTTGGGGAAAGGTTGCACGTGGCAGGTTTAACGTGAAAGTGGATAACACCTAATTCTTATTGCTCACTGTATTCAGCAGTGTTGTCACTTGTACCATGCACAAATACAACAACGACAAATGCATTTAAACTCCACAGAAGGAATTCTAATATCAAACGGAGAACATGTTATTTTCATTTCCTGAATTTCTCCACATATTGGGCAAACCTGATAAAACTCTTTTTTCCTCACAAAGGGGTTTTTTTGTCATTCAGGGGGTGGAGGAGTGAGGCACAAGGTGTGTGAAGTGTCTCCCAGCCATGAGCAAGCATGCATCTTCATGGCTCTCATTAAGCCAATGGAAGTGCCCTGTGTCAAGCCAATGGGAACACATTTCCCAAAGGACTTGTTCTAGTGACACTCACCTTCCATATTTATACAACACCGATTTCCCAAATACTGAACTTCTACATCTGAACCCTTCCCTGTTTCTAATGGTCCCGTCCCACCCCTCCCTTAAAAAAACCAACAGTAGAACCACCCCCCCTGCCCCGATTTAGCTCTTTCTGAAAACTTTAAGCCAGCATGAAACCTACTGGCAGCATGAAAATGGGTTGTACCAAAATGGCAATGCATAATTTCTATAGATTAAAAGATCCTTTAGTTATGGAAGTAAACTACAAGTAGAGAGGCTTATTTCTGGCATGTTATGCAGCACTACAGGGAGTATTTGCTGTTGCTATAAACAAAAAGCTGCCCACTTCCATCCTGGATGTTCCTGGGATGTCGTTTTAAAACAGTTATGCTGGTTAGAAACAGATGAGGTCACACAAAGTCTCTCAGCACTCTTGTGACCACAGCAAGCTGCGTGGTCAGCAATATCACCATCTACATGATGGCTCAGACGCTGCACTGACTCATTTTGGCCCACTGTTGTAATTTTCCTGCCAAATGACGAGAAGATGATATCTAGCACCAAACCATCACAGAAAGATGCAACGTACAGACAAGTAACTTGCATCACAGGAGTTGAACGGACTTACTCGCTTTGCTACACTGCATAATATGAGTAGATGAATAACTACTCTTTTTGACTTTCTGCACTGAAACCTTTGTGATCATCCAGTCCTTGTTAGCTGACTGTAACAACACAGCTCCACATTCTTTGCCTTTAGTGTTTGAGTTGATTTCTTGTGATGGTAAAAAGTTAAACATTCTCCCCAAACCCGAGGATTCTAGAATGTCCTCAAAGCAAGCATTTGATATATGCACCATGAGTAAACTGAGCCTAAGTAATCTGATATTCCGGTATCAGAACTGAATCCTCTGTCCTGCTATCACGCTTTTCCTCCAAGATCCCTAAGAATATCACAGATTAGCAGATCCATATTTCAAGAAGAGCATCCAGACACGGTAAGTGCAACAATTATCTCCATCAGCAATGCGCCCCTACTACATTTACAGAGCCAACTGCACTCACCATTCAGGTAGTCAGCTGCAAGACTGGAAGTTGACTTCAGATCCAGCTAAAACTCAGGGCCTAATTAAATAAGCCTCACAACACCTCTGTGAGGTAGGTAGGTAAGTATTACTATCCCCATTTAGATAGAAAGGGAAGACGAGGCACGGAGAGGTGATGTGATTAGCCTTCAGTCACCCAGCGAATTTTGGGAGTGCAGAATAGAAACCAAAAGCCTTGGCGATCCAGTGCTCCGACTTCATAGCACATGGCCTCCGAAATACTTTGCTTGGATCCAAGTGTGCAGGGCGGCTGAGTTAACGCTACCACCTGCCCACGGTTTTCAGTGCATGTCAATTATTGTTCCCATCACCTCACTGCATTCAATATCTGCTTAAAAGAATCATCTCCAACCCGATCCGTAACGCCTCAACACCATCTAGCCTTGGAAAGCTTCCTGTACGCATCACCCCAGGGGTGCTCTTGGTTCTCTTTTCCCCACGGAGCAGAGGGCGCACAGGTTCTGCATACAGCCGCTCTGCTTGTTGCCTCATGTACGTGCTCTGGCTGCACTGCCATCTGCTCAGACTGGTACGCTTGCTCCGAAAGAAACTTCCTTCCACAGCAGGCAAAAGGGCTGCAGACCTGCCCGTGATGAGCTAGGGGGAATGAGTTACACAGGGTCACAGTGTTCAGGGTTGGAGGGGACCTCTAGAGATCATCTAGTCCAACCCCCTGCCAGAGCAGGATCACCCGGAGCAGATCACAGAGGAACAAGCCCAGGCGGCTTTGGAAAGTCTCCAGGGAAGGAGACACCACCCCTCTGAGCAGCCTGTCCCAGAGCTCTGTCACCCTCACAGGGAAGAAGGGTTTCCTCACGTTCAGTTTGAACCAAAACTGAAGCAGGATCAGTGAAGGATTGATTTGGTCAGGTGATTTCTAAACCCCACACACTGATGTCACATTCCTGCCTACTGTGGAACTGTAAAATAACGTTCTGAGCTTCAGTGTCCGTAACCCCTTTCTGCACACACTTCGCCGACAGAAGACATCTGTGCTGCCCAAATACTTCCCAGGATGAAAATTTCACCACCGTAATGCTGTGTGCCAGAAAGACCAGAGCATTCAGGAAAACCAGAACTTGTCTCTCTGACACATGCTCACTACCTCACGCTGAGGCTCACCTTGCTCCTGACGCCCCAAACACGCTTTTTGAGCACACCAACCAGCACAGTATCACCTGAAAGGCTTCCCTCTGGAAAAGAGTTACCTGAGACGCAGGTTTTAGAATAGGGCACCTCTGTCCTCCTGGTTTTGCTTCACCAGCCTCTAAATGATGCAAGAGAACTGCCAGTATCATGCTGCTATGGAGTTTTATTGCCAGCACTTTCTTGTGTTGGGTTAACTTGGCAGAGATACCGAGAGGTATGTTATCTTGTCCTCTTTGTCAGCCTTTGAAAGCAATCGAACAAATGGCTTGTACTTCTCCAGGCAGAAACTTGTGCATACTTTCTTTGCGGCATACATGAACGTTCTGCCTCCTCTCACTTCCCTCTCCAGTCCCTGATATGTCTAAGTTCTGTATAAAAAGCCAGCTGTAAAACCTCCTGTTAGGTTAAGAAATACAAGTAGGTGGCTTAAAAGCGAGTATTTTATGAACAGACAACTAGATTCATTAGACCTGTTGCTGCAAATACTGAACGCTACATAGAACCTGTTATCAAGTGAGTCTGGCCAAGGTCAGGGAAACTAAAACCCATCTGTGTAAGGCCCGTGTTCCTACGCGGTGACGGACGGGGCCAATCTGTCACACTCCTGTGCATTGCCAACTGCGGGTATGACCACGGCTTCTTAGATAATGGTTCTGTGTTGATAAAGGCAAGTGGGCAGAAGCAAATACTTTTACAAGATTGTAAGTCATCAGCTGGTACTCAAGATATTTCAACATTTGGAGGAAGGAAAAAATCTTCCCGGTGACAAAAATTTATAACCGTTCCCAGATGGCAGCCTCAAGGGGCGTGCGGTTCCCGGAGCGCTACTGGAAGGTGGAGAATGAGTTGATGTCACTGCGTTTGTAGTTTCAGGGCGCCTGTGTCCATTTGGAGGGTTCTTTTGTGGAGAAGCAAGGTGTTGCCCAAGAGACAGGTCCTTTAGTTCCAGCTTATCTGCACTTTCTTCTTTGCTGTGCCGTGGAGATAAATTGAGCAAGCTGAGGACATCTTTCTTAGAAGTCATTGTTCCAGGAGCTCCTCGGAGAATCTTTATTGGCCCCGTGGAGTGATGGGGAGTGCTTTGCCAGAACATCTTTAAATTGTGAATTGCTTGCACTTTTTCATCAATGGCAGCCATTTTTAATTTGTCTATGTCTGGGGCATCAGCTGGACTTGAGCGCGCAGAACCAGCTGAGGAATAAGAAAGAGCGGGAGATGGAGTGCTGCCACCAGGAGACTGATGCCCTGAGCTTGGAGAGATATTTCTGGGTGATTTAGAAATATGAGCACTGTAGGGAGAGCTGGGGTACTTGAGTTTAAAGTGAGGCTGCTCAGTTGAGGACCCATGTGAATCACAACTTGGCGATGGCTGCCCACTGTACTGGCCTGTGCCTTCCCTGTTTGACATCTCCGACGTCGTAGGGCTGTTATAGCCAGAACTCACTTTCTGAAGGGATGAACTCCTTGTTGGAGGCTTTGGTTTAATTGCAAGAGGTGAAGACTGATTCTTCTGACTAGAGCTGATTGGGCGACTGAAAGCACTGGTCTCTGAAGATCTGAACGCAGACATGCCGGCTGGGGTGGAAGCCCCATCATCTGAGCTGTTGCTCTTGCTTATTTGGCTGCTGCTTCTCTGGAGACGTTCGACAGCAATGAGGTGACTCTGAGTTTCCTCCAGAATTTTCTGGGCCAACTCTTGGGGATCAAGCTTTGGATTACTGTCCTCCTGGGATTTGACAGTGCTGTCAGTCTCAGTGCTAGACTGGTCAGATTCCCCCGTATCGGAACTTGCAAGTTTCCCAACTTTTTGGAAAGGTGAATTTGGACTGGGAATAAGAGTCATTTTAACAGGAGAATTTGGGGTACTTATGCTCCCTTTGGAGTTGACAGACTCTTTAATACCTCCAGTCTGTTTGTGATCAGGGGAAAACGCTGGTTTTATGTTTTCTTGGTAACTGGCCAAAGGCTCATTGCTGATGATAGAAAAACCTTCATACTCTTCCTCATCTTTGCTGGCTACAGTGCTGGTTTGTGGTGACAACTGGCTCTGCGCTGCAGACCTGTGTGGATAGATGTTCTTGGGCCTCTCATAGTCCTGGCGTCCTCTGTGTCCCGCACCATCTGGCATGCTCTCCGGCTTGGAAGCAAAACTCATGGAAGAAGCAATGGAGCTCAGGCTATACACAGAAATGGCATCGGATGCAATGCTGTCTGGACAAGTAGGAGAGAACGGAGGGTTTTGATACTGGGGTACAGGGTTGGAAATAGACTGAGCAGAAGCCAGTGACTCCAGTGATGAGGAACTGTCCAGGCTAAGGCGCTTAGGCAGCTCCGTAGAATCTGAAAAAGAAATAAAACCAAATACAAATATGTCCCTAGATACACAGCAAAATCAAACAAAACCAGGTACTGTTCTTACCAGAATTAAGAGCAAATGCTACAAAACACGCACTCGATTTTGTACTACTTCAACAAACCCAACTACTACTTATGTGAGAAAAAAAAATGTGCACAGCCCAGGAAATGCACAGGCAGAGACATCAGTCCAGGTATCCTGTGTGAAACTTGTCAGTTCATTATCATTTCACCCCCCAAAAACAAGGGTGAGTTATAAAGCCTCCAGTTGCTGGACTCTGTTCCCAGCTTTGGCCTCACCCAAGTCTTGGTGTGTGTTTCCCGTCTAAAACTAACATTGCACGGCTTGTGTGACGTATGGTCTGCATGACACGTGTGTGATGATGTACGCATGATCTCTGCAAAAGGTAAGAGTGTGAGATTGCATCAGAAGCCGTTCTATCTAATCACCAGATGATACAGGAACAAACACTACTGTAAGTGGCTTTACCAAAAAGTGCCAGCAAGGATTGCAGAGCAAAGTGCATGGTCCTCCTATTCGCTTGTTTCCCGGTTTTCAGAATCACCTCCTCTTGGCCAACTTCACAAAGGTCAAAACCTGTAGCGGAAGATGGAGCAGAAAATGACACCTCATAGAAAGATCCAATGTCCCACACAAGTGTGATCTCACTGAGAACACAAATAGAACAAAAAGGTATGGCGTGATGGCTCTTCACCCACACTGTACAGTTTGTTTTATCACTACCTAGCACGCCTTCTCCAGCAGGTGTTGGGAGCTTTACGGACTGTCAACACATACACATAAACAAATCACTCCTGTCCAAACCGACAGACAAAATGCACTAGTCAGTTCATTTCTAGCTGCGAATTATTTGGAACTGTCAGGGAATGATGTATGACACATATCTCAGGGGACAGTTCCCCACGTGCCCCTACCTTTCATCATTAATCCCAACTTTTCTCACAGAAATGGGTCTGAAGAAGAGCACAGACCTTGGACTTGTTCCTGTGGGATCTGCTCTGGGTGATCCTGCTCTGGCAGGGGGGTTGGACTAGGTGATCTCTAGAGGTCCCTTCCAGCTCCTACCACTCTGAATCTGTGAGTTTACCAAAGGAGGGCTGGGCTGCAGGAGGCATGACTGTGTGTGACAACCGATGCCTGGCTTTTACCAGCTCCCCAAGCAGTCTTCTTGGATGTTTCTTTTTGCAGCGTTGCCTCTTCCTTGCAATGCCCTTTTACTAACTCTAAGCAAGGTCCAACCCAGAATAAAATCTAGTTTGATATTTAGTTCTAATCTGTCTTTTCTGCACAAAGTAGACCCTGGTACATATATCCCCCTGGTACATCGTATTCTGGCTCAGTCTACAGGTTTCCCTGCCAAAGGAATGTTTGGGTCACTTCAGGCAGAAGGCCAGAACCAAACACAAAAGAATGTATTATGAACAAGAGGGGACCAGGATCCTGAAATGAAACCCAGGGTTAAACCAGTTTGACAGCACCACACTGCCATCAACCCTGAAATCCATGTTCTGCTGACTCCAGAGATGTTTTGGTGCAGGAGAGGAAAATGCACATTGCCACTGGCGAACCTGCAAGCACAGACCTCTGTGCATGTGAACTGGCAGAGACACACTAAGCAGCCAGGGATCATCCAGGGATGCGAAGAGCAAACAGCACCAAGACCTAAAGCCAGACCTAGACCTATCTAAAGCTGTGAGCCTCGTCACTGCTTCAAGCCACTAGCAGTAGTTTTAGGAAGACAATGGAAAGAAGTGCTTTCTTACCTAGAGCTGCCAGAAACTCATGACAGCCAGGTAGCCTCCAGAGTTGCACACTGATGGAGACCTGGATTGGTGCAGAGGAGAAATCTTGCTCCTTCTCGCCCGCCTGAAGTTGAACCAGGACTTGATGCAGCTGAAGATAACAATACAAACATTAGCCATTTCTTACAAATCACATCACTGCTTTACTGACAGCCACGGCTAAGGAAATGCACAGCAAATATCCCTTTCCCTGTACACCCGTATATTCAGCTGCTGCACCTGAACAGAACAGTGAGAGGAAAAGGTCTGGGAAGAGGGACAGTCCAGGGACAGCAACAATGGACAAACGTGAACAGCAGCAAAGGCAGGGGCAGAACAGGGGTGAGGGTTGGGGTGTGGCCAGGGGAAACTGAGCAAGAAGGAAGCAGAGCAGGAAAATCTGTGAAGTGAAAGAAAAGGAAGGAGATACTTTGGGGCTGCTCACAGGGATATACTAAAGCCCATTCAACAACTGAGCCATACTCCTTATGCAAATCCCAAGAAACTAATTTTCAGCATTTAACTGGGCAGAACAAGTCATATGAAACCATGGAAGACTTTCCTAATACCTCCTTGGCCTCCAGGAAAGAAGTTTCTCAATTGTGCCCAAGGGATGGGAGTAGCAAAGTAGAGAAAAAAATGTGTTTATGAAGATCTGACACAAATTAAGGTGCCAGGATCCCATGTAATCCAAAAACACAGCCAGGGCAGGAAGGATGGAAAGTCATTAATCACGGACCAGCTAACCTCAGGACCACCCATCTCTTACATCCCACAAAAGCTTACACAGTCTTTTTTTCCTCAGTAGCACTATGGAGCAAATTCCAGGCCTGAAAGCAGCTTGAAGACACTATGCAGCGCAGGGCAATGGGTCTGCGCGTTTTATCCTGCACAGCAGTGTCATTCCCCAGTGCGTGTAATACTCACCATTCCCACCATATTTTTAACAGCCTTCGGGCAGCAGATAACAAGAAAGGAAAAGAGAGGAGACAAGAAAGAAAGAACACAGGTTATTCTGTGCCACAAAATGCCTGTGATAGGGAACCCTGCAGTGACACATCCACATGCAAACCAGCATCCCGACTGCAAGATGCTCTATCCAGAGAAAGAAGGGAGCAATGGAAATTACTTGAGCTGTGAATTGGGAGTCCAACAGTGTGGGAACAGGCAGCTGGAATCTGGGAGTGCCCAGCTCATTACAATCGACTCAGACACTTTGCAGGCAGATACTCAGGCCAACCCACATTCTGGCAGAAGGCTGAACGTAAAAACAAGCCCTTCTCTTGTTTGCTCTGGGATACATTATTGGCACTCAATGCAGTCAGCAATCCCTAGCTTTTCCCTGCACACGTGGTAGTACTGAAGTCTCCCTTTTCTGGTTCCTGCTTTCTGTTTTGCACTAGAAAGAAGTGTTTTCTATCCAGAGCAAATGATCAGTCTCCCTGCCTCGCTGCTTCACTAATGCCAAGAGCACCTGCCCCCTTATGACGCCTATCACCCATACGGGGAAAGACAGTAAGCAGCACCCACTGACTGAACGGTCAGTCACTACACTCCGGTTTTGAACACAGTTTTCCCCCCTTTAGGGCAGGCAGAGCCTCAGCTGCTCACCCACGGAACTGCTGAGAGGAAAGAGGGGAAAAGAAGCAAGTAACCACAGAGGAAGGGAGAGCAAAGTTGAAAAAACCTGACTTGTAACTGGATAGACTCTTGTGCAAAAGGAAATTCTGCCTGGGGTTTGGGCTACAGAGGAACATTTACAAAAACAATGCAATACCTCTGCCAATATTTATTGCATGGGCAGCTGAGGAAATGGTGAGTGAATCTCTTGTTAGCTGAGTATTTTTCTTCGAGTGATTTAATTATCTGAGGCAAGAAGACAATCGTGAAGTAATCTCATGGCCACTAACACATTCTGATCTATTGGAATGTTGAATTCTACTCATCACATCCCTTCGACTCCGGGCCTCCCTCTGGTGGCAACGAGGAAAAAATATTCCTGTTGTGCAGCCACAGAAGTCTCAGGCACCGACAGAAGAGCCAAGGCAAGACAGGACAAGCCATTAGAAATACCCATGTGCTACTGCAGATCATACCAAGCAACCCTGGCCTTGAAGCAGACTCAGTCTAACAGACTGACAAAGCAGGCTTCTTTGTGGGCAACAGCAAGGGGCTCGTCTTTTGCTATTTGTGCAGAGACTCAGCATGGCAGAAAGAATGGGAGCCCTGTGAAGCCACACAGGGAATCCCAGCTACTCGCCACGGCACTTCCCTCAAACACGTTTGCATGGGAAGGGGGAAAAGCAAGTGAGCGATATGCCCATTCACTATGTGCAGTGTGGTCAGGCAGTAGAGCAGGCAAATGATCAAGACAAACCTCCTTAGAGGAGCAATCAGGACAGTGAGAAACATGTGGTGGCAAGCCAGCTAGGCTGGTGGCACAGAGAAAAGTTAGGTTAGGCTAGGCATGCTAGAAAGACAGGGGAAAAGGGAGGAATGTGAAGGAGACTGGGGGGAGCAGGGAGGAGCCCCATAGCCACAGGTGGCACTGCCTTTCCCTTACAGACCGTGAGCCTTTCAGCAGAGCCAGGAGCATGCACAGCCTGAGAAGCGCAGGCTGAGCACGCTTTCTGGCAGAACTCGTCCAAAGGCAGCGGTAGCTTGGGACTTTGGTAATTACAGTGGACAGAAACCAGCCAACACAGGCCCCAGACAGGATGGCCAAATAGCAATTAGTGGTTCTGCCACTCATTTCCCATTCTTTGCTTTCCCCTCACTGCAGTAGGTATCATGTTTTCGCTTCTGTCACTGAACGGGGAGATGCAAGGCCATGAAGCCCAGTAACATACCGGCGTTTTTCTCTTCTGGACACACACGTTCATTCACACAAACAGGCAAGTTCAGAATTTCAACTCTGAGGTCTCCTAGCAAGCTCTGGGTAGATAAACCAGGGCATAAACCATTCTGTGCATTTCTGAAACCTGGGAAGAACCATTTGGAAAGTGGTACTGGACGAAAACCTCCCAACTCACCCTGTTGATCAGCTGTTCTCCTGTTTCTGAAGCCGAGATAAGTTTACAAAGTGCCTGAAGTGCAGGGTTAGGCAAACCTGAAAAACATCAGCAGAAACAGGGATTGTTCAGTACCTGTTTCTTGACTCCTACAAATGTAACAACCTGAACCAAACACAAACTCAGCTAATTCCTAAAACCTCTCCCCCACATCACTGAACGGTGCCGGAAGCAGCAGGAATTTCCAGAAAACAAAAAGTTTTCCCGCTTTGCATCCAATTATACCTTTTCTGACAGAGAGCTGGCAGAAAGTCACATCATGCTTCCCAGATACTGGACCCAGCTGTAAATGATCCCTGTCTGCAGCAACATTTTCAGCAAACATTTACTTCTCGAACTTCTACCCTGTTAAATAATTCCACTGCTGTAAAACAATGCCGTTTTACAGGTATCAGAGAAAGGCAGGGAAAGGTGGATGTCTGCCTGGAGAGAGCCCATAGCTGACCTGCTTCTTACCTAGGAGGGACTGTATGGTGGTGCTGCACTGCTGTAGCCGGTCGCCAGGGTCGGAGGTTGGGAAGAACACTGCTGCCGGGAGGCCACTGGCTGGAGGGTCCAACCGAAATCCTACCGCAGTGAGTAGTGCTTGCCAGCCTGGAATGCCACCAACTTTATTCTCCACGCTTTGCTGGGAGGTGTACATGGAGTTGTGCTGCCCATTCTGGATTCGCTGCAATGATTTCTCCACCTTTGGGGAAAACACAGCATTAGCTTATTTTCCAACAGGTTTTTATCAATTGTTTCTTTTTACACAGGGAAGCGGCATGAACATCAGCTTGAGAGACAACAAACCCGCTGTTGCACCTGGTCCATCTCACACAGAAGGATGTTAGCACCCTTGAAAACAGAGGCTCCAGTAACCCAGCACTCACAGCGATGAGTGTAAAGATTCTCTGGGATGCTGGGGAAAGTAATGCCACAGGAAACCAAGATCCAGTTTGATTGTGATAGTTTCCTATGAGCCTGGTGGCTGCATTTCTTCCCCAAAGATGACTCATGTTCATGTTCCAGTCTCTCACATACGCTGGTTATTACCAGACAAGAGTCAGCAGCTATATGATAAACCCCAGCAACTGGGAGGACTAGCAATATTCACAGGTTGCCACCATCCTATGGATACTCCACATCCTTGTGGGACCACAGAAGACACATTGGAATGAAAAGTATTAAAAGTTATGAGAGAATATTCTAACCAGCTAGCAGTTTGGCTTCAGTCCTGCTGCTCCCCGCAGCAGGCTACTGGCACATGTGGGGATAACGGTGTCTCTTATCTTCCAGGTGTGTAAAGAGGCTGCAGTCACTGTGCTCTGCATCTCCATGACTGCTCATGGCTCTGTTCTTACAGAAACATTTAAACCCAACGATTATCTCATTTTTAAAGCAGAGACCCAATTCAACAGTAAATGCAAACCAGCTGGGTCTGGGGAGGATTCTGTCACAATACAATGCAAGACTTTGCTTACTCTGCCTCTTTTTTACACATCAGGGTGTTTCTCTCCCCATTTGTCATTACAGATGAACACCCTCAGGTAACATCATCTCACAACTCCACGGGCTGCAATGCCCCTCACAGTGCCTGCTGGGTGCAGTAGTGTTTCCTTTCTCTTACCAGATGGAGCAGGACACGCAGAGCATCTCGTGCCCTTTCAGGATGCTGCAGAATCTCAGTCAAGGCCTGTCCTACTAGCGAAGAAGGGCTGTTCAGCTTCATATCACTCCCAATAAGCATGAAGCCTGCAGGATTCAGAGTAAGAGACACTCAACCTCCTTTTGTTACAGAAAAGGTTCAAAACAGCAGCAGACATCCTCTGCCCTCTCAAACTAATGGAATGATGGTTTACTGCACCCTGCAGTGATATTGTTTTCCCAGAGCCGCTGCCCACTCTCACAGACTGAACTTCCAGAAAGCTTCTAGATGCTTCTTACTGTCCTCCTCTACTAAATCAATAGTGTTTTCCTGTTCAAGCAAGCGGAAAAACACCGTATTGCAGCTAAACTTGTCCTAGCATGCTTCATGTCTCCTTTACAGCAGCGGAAATCAATAGATGCTAAACAGCGCTCGCAGAAACTGAACTCAGAAAACGGAGAGCTTTTCCCGTCTCTTGTCTTGGCTTATGCACCATCCAAAGGCTAAATTCTACAAACGTCAGCACAAGGAGCTCTGCCTGCCCCTTCTCATCCATTGCAGGGAGGTGTGCAGCATCCTGGTGCTCTGCCTGAGACTCACCATCAACAGTCAGAGGTGAAAGTCAGGGATTGTGTGTAATGAACTTGCTTACATACACCACCGAAGGGGCAGTACTCAGCCAGCCTGAGCAGCTGGAAGCCTCGACTTGGGCGTGATGCCAGGCACCCACATCCACGCTGATTCTGTTTAGCCTAGGAAGCACCCACGTTTCTTTTTTTTGAATGCTCTTCCCTTTGGAGACAGAAAAATGTTGGAAGGAGAACAAAATACAAACTGAACTGCGGACTGTAACCTAAACTCAGCTCTCATCTAGCATTGTCTGAATCACACCCTAATGCTGGACCCAACATGCCTGAAATCACTCAGACTAACTCCAAGTGCTCATTTTAACAAGCTGTAGTGAGTTTCCCACTCCCCCAGCTACATACAGTTTACAACAGAGCCATACTCACAACAGCTTCCAGATCTAAAACCCATGGTACTGCTGCCTGTGCAACACAACCATTTGGGTAACGCCTGCAGCTTTCTAAAACCAGGACTTGTGCCAGGAAAAGAAATGCATGTTATTTGTACATATCCCTGTAACGACACTGCTGAACTCTAACACTTCATCTCTCTGAATCTTAACTCGCTGACCTAATCGAGAGGGAGCACGCACCAGGAACTCCACCACGGAGCTTACACTGCTAAGACATTTCCAGTGAAAGCAAGGGAAACTTTTCTCCTAAATGGACCAAAGGACTAAGTCCTACAAGGTTTATGTCACAGAAATCACAGCTACTGGTTGCTGCTGCAACTTGCAGAGGTACCGCTCCTGCCTCTTTCACTAAATTCTCAGTGAGGTGGTTCTGTAGATTTGCTCCAGCTGACCCCATCCCAAGAACACAGGAAACGTGACCCTATAGATTTCAAACTTAGGGAATGAGTTACTGTATTGCACCTTAGTTCTTTCCACTGCGATGAAACACACATCACCTCACAATTGCTTTAAGTTATATCAAATTCCTAACCCATTTCCTCCACACAGTGAAATACCAATGTTTTCCATGACACTGACATTCAGCCACACTCAGCTGGATCAGGGTCTGCAACACAGGGGCTGAATTCCACGAGAGCACAGGGCACATGCTACTCCCAGCTCCCCCTCCTAGCACTGCTCCTTGCTTAACTCAAACGATTGGGCATGAGAGCGCTTCCTAGAAACTCTGACTCGTTTGCCAAAAAGCAGATTCTTCCTACCTGCCCAGTTGGATGGATGGGAGAACTGCTTGCTGCTCTGTACAGTTTTCATCGCTTCTCCAAGGGCTGCGCTGGCTTTCATCCCATTTAGGAGGGAGGAATAGAAGGCATGCACAAACATTTTGGAAGCAGCCACAGGAACAGGCCAGAGTGACACTAGGACGCACTGAGCGCCAGCAGCCAGGAATGCTCTTGTCAAGCCAATGACTCCATCAGCAGTGACTTTGCTGTTGGATTCTTGGTAAGAGCCAAGAACCACTAATTTGACAGGAAGCCGCAGATCCAGGACATCAGCTGCTGTAAGCAGAAACTCCTGAAGGGGAGGGCAGTCTGAGATGCTCTCCACATCACTGGCATCATCCTGCATCCGAAGGGATTCTGGGATTGTGTAGGGGTTCCCAAAAGAACTCTTGCTGCTGGCTGGATTGCTGTCAGTGTTGGGTGTCAGGACCAAAGCAGCCAGTTTCCAGGAGACATGGGTTGCAAAATGGACACATTCTGCCTGAGTGAGGGCACTCATGACCCTCTCTTTTGTTGCTGCACTGCCAACTAAGGGCTGGCAGCCGAGTAACTCAGATACCATATATGCTTCCTCTTCTGCAGAGGGCATAGGTCCCCATAGCCACCTGTCCATAACTGCTGAAGGGAGCTTGGGATTTCCTATGACAGCTGCCATTGAGGTAGAACTGGAGTAAGCAGGAGTATTCTTCCTCGCATGGGACTACAGAGAGAAAAAGAAAGAGAAAATGGGGTTCAAAGATCTCTTCGTTATGGTGCTGGTAATAGAACATCCTGTGTCTTTGTCTCTAAACAGAAGTCTGGTTGTCATAATAACAAAAAACCCCTTTGTGTTTCTTTTCTTCCATTTCACTATTCCAAGGAACGTCTCCACTGGAGTCCAGTCAGGATTTCTATCCCCACATCTTGGGTGAACAGACAGATAAGAACAGAAAACCACAGACTTAACCCAGATCCCTTTGAGGGCTGTAGCAGAGCTAAAAGCACAAAGAAGATCCCAGCTTGCCACCTTACAGGAAGACTACTTGTACTCACTCCCTGACTGGTTTCTCGCAACTGTATTTGAAGGATCAGTGTCACCACTGCCAGCGGCATGCTGCTGCATGCAACGCATTGCTGGGGCCTGACGCTGAACAGCAAACCCTAATTCCTACAGCACTAAATGCTGACAAGGTTCAGACCCTCCAGACCACGGGTCAGCTGTTCCGGTGACTGTGTTTAACCCAGTGCAAGCCAAGACACGCAGCAGAACACTGCTCAGCAAGGGCAGATGTGACAGGGCATTCTCCCTGGAGACCTGGGCCTTAGAAATGCTGATGCCAAACATCAGCATGAAGATCCTCCTGGAGGATTTGCCTGTGGTCTTTGCTTTGCCTTACAGCTTCAGTGTCAGGAGACAGTAGTGACCTTGTCCACACAGAAAGCTAAACTGTAGGTAAACGTACCAGACATGTAACAGGACAGTCAGCTTGCCAAGGAAGCTCAGTACAGATCACAAACACCTACATTTCTGCAGTCCACCACATGGTTCCACACCCCAGGACATGCTATCCTTTACACAAGAATACCCAAATGATCCATTCTCCTTGTCCTTCCTGGCAAGCCTGGGGCTGTGATTCTGTGCAGCAGGAACTACATCAGAACCTACTTCACAGCTGTGGTGCTCAACAGAACTGGGAGTGCCTCGGGAGGGTGGTACATTTGTGGTTTCTATTTTTGTGTCTGGCATAGCAGGAAAAAGCTGCCGCTTTTCTAGGACGTATAGGAACCTGCTTCCCACAGGAGAGGTTCTGTGAGTGAGAGGTTTGATAAGGCAATGTCAGACCTTGGAGCTGGGATTCAGCGACTGGATGGATGGCACTGCAATGAGGCTGAAGCGTTCATAGAGGTACTCATTGGAGGAACTGCCCTTCAGGAGAGCAAAAGGAATGAGGTACAGTTCTCCCTCCAGAACCAGTATCAGCTGGCGGTGGCGGCCAACAGGCCCACTGGAATGCATCAAACCCTGAAAAGAAAAGAGAGAGAATGAAGTCGGCCCTTTTACCCCATCAATGCCCCAGCCTGCACTTCCCAAGCACGAGGCTCCAGTCTGACCCCACCTCAGGTTCAGAAGTACCCACATCAGAACTACGCTCAGTGCGAACACAGATGGGGTGACAGATGAACACACACTGGCATTGCACAGATCTGTACAGCTGGACTGTTGCTCACCTGGACACAAACAATCCCACTGAGATGAGGGAGCCTTGAGCACACCGACAGGCTGTACAGATCTCGGTCGTCACACCCAGCCTCCCCACAGCACAGCAACTCCTGCTCCATCGTAACATCTTCGTTATCCCACCCACCTACGTCTTGTCAATATTATCATCACCTTATCCTTTGAAAGAGAATATTCCTTCTGATACTGAATTTCAAAATAGCAGTTTCTTAAGTAAGGACAAACAAGCTACAGATTGTGCCTACGACCTGCGCTTCAAGACGCTTGATGCCGTAATCAACCCAGAGTCAAACAGGTCTAACCAGGAAGTGTCTTATGGATGCAGAAGTGAGGCAGAGAGATTCCTAAACAGGGAACACGCAGGTGGGCACAAAATGGGGCAGCTGCTCCTGGTCCCACGTAACTGTGGGAATTTCACTGTTATTTACCTAGTGTATCGTAAAAATAATCATCACCCCAGGAAAGAAACTTCAAAGCACTGAAATTTGCTCCAGCTTATACATTTGCAGCACACAAAAATCTAAAGGACTGTCACGCAAAACAGCAGCAAATTTCTAAGCAGTTCTACACCTTTAAGCTAGAGTAGCAGCCGCAGCTTGGCCTAGCAAATAAACCATTCATCTGACGACGACACTCTCAGCACAAGCTGGGATCAGACCAAGTCCTCCACCTGACACGGTTTTGAGATAACCAGTTCAACTAGCACGGCTCTGTTTCTGTCTAGACTGCTTGTTGTTCCCAAAGGCGACGTAACTTTGCAGTGTTCAGTGCAGGATGGAGACAAGGATGTAGTATACAGGACTAGTTCCTTGTCTCTGAATTCTCAATTCTTTTGAGAATTTTCATTTTAAGCCATTTTAATTGCCATCATATGTAGCAAACATCTGTTTTGACAGGAGAAAAACAGCTACTCAGGCTGCTTGGCAAATGAAGACAGAACTGCCTGACGCTATTCCAGCTGGATTTCTGAACTAGCTTCCAATGCCTCCAAATGTTACCTCTTCATGGTACAAATTCTGGGGCTTCAACAGAACAGCAGTAAAAGAAATATATTTTTCAAGCACATGGCTTACATTTCATAAATATTAACCCCCAAAACCTCTGAGGTGCTAGCTAGCTACATTCTTCTTGAAAGAAATAACATCCATGTTATTTCTTTTCTGGTTTTTATATCCTCTTTTCTGTTGTTTACTAAACATTACTCCCTGTAACACCCCTGCTTTAGAGCACACTTATTTCAGTTGAGTCCACATTTAACGGGAGGGAAGAATCCTCTTTCTTTCACTGCCAACAGTAAACTAAGCGCTGCTATGAAAAGTCTAATGGAAACACAGACTTTTGAAACAAGAGGGGTGCAAAAGTAATGTCAGAAAATCCGGACATGTCGGATAATCAGGCAGTGCAACAGAAAAGAAAGGGATATTGTGCATTTTGAGTGTGAAGTCTACACATAGAGCTCAGACAAACGCACCCTGGTCCTAACACACAGTTCTTCCTCTCCACCTTGCTCAGGGTCTGTCTGGAGCAGACTTCCAGACTGCACTGTGATGCACTGACAGCTGACGGTTAATTTGAGATACGCTGACCCCATCTCACTAGCAGTCAAAGCATAACAGGAATTTGCAGTCAGTCTCAAGCTTTAGTTCTCAGGCAGCCACAAAGATGAATGAACATTACTAGAGAAAGAGAAAAATCAGTCCGTCGGTCTCCTCCAAAGGGAGTCTGGAGCAAGTCGGAAATACCAAAACCAGGTCAGCTACGAGGGAGAATGTCAAACAGTAGAAAGTTGAAGGGAGACAGTGAGGTGCTTTTAAAAGCTTTTTGCTGTTTGAAGTGGGAACAAACCTGCTGAAGGATAAGAATATTTTCATTTAAAAGAAGTTAAAAATAGTTGCTGACCTCTTGCTGTTTCTCCTCTCCTCACAGCTCTGGAGCTCACCCTGACACACAGTGGAGTCGGGAGCCTTCCTGTGAACCACTCCCCTCTGCCCTGACATGCTGTTTACAACCCCAGCAGCCCCAAGAGAAGCCTCCCTGGCACTCACTGCCTGGGGTGAACCAGCACACAGGCTCTGCAGATAAATTTACCAGCCTCCATTCTGCAGAGACTGAGCTGACAAGCAGCAACTTCCCACCAAGGCAGTTGTTGCTTTCCAGAAATGTTTTGGGGTTTATTTTCTGTTTGTTTTTTAATACGTATTCCATTTTACTTACTGCTCCAGGAGCTTTAGCTGTCAGCAACACAATCGGAACATCAGAGCCATAGTGACATGTGCCTAGCAGAATTCTTAATTTGGACGTAAAACCCCTGGACTTTAATATTTTTCTTCCTCACGATGGCTGCGCGTGCATTACGCCAACAGTAATAAAACTATGAGGATCATTTGTGTTTCCTATGTCTCCAAGAATTAATATACTAGGGTGAGTTCTAACAAAATATAATCTCTTCAGTGAGAAAAAGGAGAGAAGTATGAACTGCCAAACACAGGCTCTACTTCACAGCAACAGTACCAGCGACACTGGTGATTTGTCACGAAGTGGGAAACGTCTCTGGTCCATCGCTCGCAGGGAGCATGGCTGTGCAGGGTTAGGCCAGCTGACGGCAGCTGGCTCGGACGGGTCCCTCACTCACAGCTAGTGCCACTGTAAGCGAGTTTCTGTTACAACGGGACTGCCAAACCACACACAAGACATGAACTGCATCTTCTTAGAAAGTAGACCCTGTACCTGCTAATCCTGCGTTGTCTGAAAGCCCTGCCAAGCCTTACAGTACCTTACTGGAGCCAACTTTGGGCCTTAGACACCCAAACCTGCCAAGCAGTGCGCAAACAGAGTGTGTCCTCACCGCGTCCATCTCCTTGGAAAAGCACGAAGCCCTGGGATGGTGAGAAAGCAAGGCCCAGCTTGTCTGGCTGCAGCTGATGCCAGCACGGTAGGCGCAGGGTGGGCCAGTGGTGCTGCCGGGCTCACAGTACTGCTTTTTCTATCCCCTGACCTGTGTCCCTAGACAGAGCCCCTGAGTGTGTCAGTCAGTACCAGTGAATTAAGGATACAGTTCCTGCTTAGGTTCATTAAAAGCATTACACTTTGCAGCTGACTGGAATTGGTATCAACAGCAACATCCCTTGCTTCCACCTCCCAACACACCCAGTCTCACCATCGGGGAAGACCGAGTGACAACCACCACGCTTCAGATACAATCCCCAAGCTGCCTATTCCTGCTTTCCCACTTTGACAGGGGATTTTGGTAAATGAATCTCTACATTTGTCCGTGCCAAAGGCTTACTCCTTCCATAGGTCCTATCAATAAGTCGTAGAGTGCACGGAGTGGGGGTTTGGTGAAGGAAGTCTGCCTCCTTGGAAGAGATGATGTTCCATCCTTAACAGGAGACATGGTGCTGCTGAACAGACTGGTCATGCTCTGACAGCTCCTGTGGGCAAAAGGCAAGTGAGAAGTTAGTTGCAGAAATCGGAGTCCACTACAGGTTGCCCTGACTGCATTACACTGACGATGAGCCAGTGCCTGTCCATCCAGAGAACTCCCTGTGAGATGCTTCATAGCAGGGCTTTCTTCTCCCATTCAGCTTCCCACCACAATGAACAACGACATCAGAGGCAGAGTGAACCAGCTGCAGACAGCACATTACACTGCTATGGAGTTTCTCTCCAAACTCAAGTGCCTGAGGTGCTGTTCCCAGTTTTTCTGCACATGTATGTATGCAGGCAAGCATAAGACCCACAAACAATTGACTACAATCACAGGAAGATTTCCTCTTGGGTTTTGCACCAACTAACCTAGCACGGTTCAAAAAGGAAACATGACAACAGGCAAACAACCAGACAAAGAGTACGCCTGCACTTGCTGCCACTCCTCTGAATGGTTCCACGAGGTCAGATGTGAGAGCTGACCTGGAGCCCATTTCCGACATCCCCACAGCCAGAGCTCTGCACGTGTTCTCCTCGCCATCATCAGACACCGAACACCCTCACGCTGAGGAGACTGAGATGGCGTGGCTACAAAAAGTTATTGCCCTGTTGAGGAAATGATGTTGCCCTGTCCTGGTCTCACTAATCCAGCAGCTGTGTTCCCCAGAAAGGTTATCCTTGGCTTGGTGCCATGAACAACCATTTTATGAGCAAAGGATAACTTTCCAGAAAGTTTTAACAGGTGGGCCTTAAGGAAAGGCAGGGAGGGAAATAAGACATTGAACAGTAACGGTAGTGCAAGGTCTGAAGTGTAACCAGAGTCACCACTGAGGCTGTCCACTAATGAACACAACAATCTCAAGCATAAAAGGCCACCCAGGAGGCAACGCATGCCCCATTGTCCTCAAGGTGCCAAACACATTCAAGGAGGGTTCCATGAAATCCTAGTCCAGATCATACTCTGATGCTGCTGCGCAGAGAAAGCCTCCCTCCGTTCTTGGTCTACTACTAAGCACAGTGCTGTTTTGGCTCTCAGACACCTTCCAATTCTAGGTGGCTTTGCCAGTTTACACAACAGGAAGGCAGCTATAGTTTCCTGATTCATGACCAAACTCACACGCTTTGTCAGGACACTAGTCTCATGCCCTTGTTTTAAGAATGCTTCCTCTGAAGAAATGCCTTGTCTGTTCCTTATTTTTACCTCTTGCCTGATCAATTCTTGGCTATCAATACAAAGAAGTAAAAGCAAAACGTATTTGCACATCCAGGAAAACAAAAGAAAATTCAGCATCCAATCAATGAGCTATATTAACAGTTGATTGTGTATGTGCTACAGCCATATATATTCATATGCATGCAGATATATACACACACGGATATAGTCACAGTGCCTAAAGCACATCCCCCTAATGCATCCCGCCTGACATACCAGCCTCGAAGGGCAGGGATACCCCACTGCTTACCTAGGAAGCACTGGGCATGCAGAGCGTTAGTCCAAGCACAACAGCCCGGACCTTCCCAACACGCAGCTATTTGCCAGAAGGTGGCACTCGCCAGCTTCACCGTCCGTATTAAGAGATTTTAGCACACTAATTTATTGCAGGGAATAGGGGCTTGATTACTCTAATCAGCAGAGCCTCCTTCATCTTGGTTTCAGAGCCAAGCAGCTCTAGATTTATCCCTTCACCACTCGGATTGCTTTTTATTAGCAGAAAACCAAGGGAGTATCATAAATCTTTCACATCTCTTGCCTGTGTGTTTGTGTACACAAAGGAGAGTGAGAAAATCCATAGTGGGAGGATGGACAGAGAGCTTTTGTAGCAGGCAGAGCAGACCTGGAGCCCTGGCCAGCCCACCCCCTTTCCTCCCAGTGTAAACAAATGGCTTTCCAGGTGGTTCATCCTGCATCTGAGTCCAGGTGATTTCAGTGTGACACAGGGAGACTTCTGAATCTTTTGGCCAAATGCCCCTGCTACAGAGCACCAGTGGGATGCTGCGCTGATCACGTCTACCTCGCTCGTACAATGTAGAGGGGTTGCTTGATTTCTGGAACAGTAAAATCTCTCATTTGTAAGCCTCTGCACGGATTCTGCAGTGCTGCTTATTTATAACCCTTTGTGTAAGGCAGCCTGACCTGCAGCAAGCAGAGGAAACAGCACAAACTGGGACTGCCTGCATATATCAGCGTTAACGCTGCTTCCGCCCTTTGTCTTGGAGATGCAAGAACAAAGCAATGATTCCATGACAGCCTCAGAGAAAGGGGGAGAAAGCCCGTGCCTTGCAAGCCTTGAGCACAGACGGATTAGGCTACCACCAGCCTCACAGGGCCTTGTTTTGCTTGTCGAGGATGAACACGGCTGGCCCAAGCGGGAAGGAGGGGTTCATACCAGAATCAGCACAGAGCTGCTCTTGCCTTGGCACTCATTAGAACTCTGGACAAGTCAAATACTACTCATGACCAAGCACAGCCATTCTGGAGTCAGCCTGACTGCTGCAGTGGTCTGAGAGCCTCAGGACAATGGCTATCCATCAGGCCTGTCATTCTGCAAGCCTTCCTCAAAAGGACTCTTCCTAGAGATCCAGTCCCGAACCCACACTGAGGGCCCTGACACACTCACAATACCAAGCTGTGGGAAGCTCCAGAAAACATTCAGATACGAGCTCCCTGTGGATGCTTTCACGGATCCACAATTATCTCCAGAACCCACCAGTGGTTGCACAAAACCCACAGACCACCCAGCATTCTCTGCTTGTGTGGCCTGTACTCGGGCAGTGACGGTGCTGCAGCCTGTATGGTAGAGAACCAGACAGATAAGAGACTCTCCTCTCCAGCCACTGCCTTCCTATCCACCTTCCAAAGAGCTCACATTGTCCTGGGCCAGCCAGCATCCCTGGTACGCACTCATCCCTCCAAATGAGTCCCTGCCCCCAGGCTCTGCTCCTGCGCCTGGCTTCTGGCTCCCCATCCCTAGGGAGCAGCTGGTCCTCGCTGTATGATGAGAGAAGCACAGTCAACAGGGCCAAAATCAACACCAGGGCAGGGTCCTACACCAAGAAGAGAGGGGAGATATGCTCAGACATCACGTGATGGTCATCAGGATGAAACCCTGAGCAAAAAAGGGATGAAACAGTATCTTGGCGGCAGCCACATCTTTACTGCCACTGATGCTCCACGTGAATTGTTAACCACCACCTGCTAGATTCCTCTGGCTGGATTCATAGAGACTTTACTCTTACTGCGGCACTGAGCTTGCTCTGGATATCTCCAACTGTGTTTGTTCAACTGGCCATGGACCCTGAGCATGCTGATGGAGAAAAACCAGCTCTTTGCAGTCGCAGGGGAGCTGAGAGACAGCAATGGCCCGGGCAGAAGTGAATTCGCATCTCAGGTTACATTGCTCCTTACCTCCCAGTTTGCCTTTTACAAATTCTCACCATGCTGCATTGCAAAAATTGCCCTCACGGAAGTATATTTCACCCTTTGTGCAGTGTAGGGCTGATTCTCATGTTTTCTGCAGGTACACGGAAGGAGGACAAAATGTATCGCCATGATGGCAGAGAGGCCAAAGAAAGGTGTGGGAGCTGCGTTCACGTACAGGCAGTGATCCAGTCCCTCGCTGGAGTAGATGACAACTAGCAGGGAGGAAATCAGATTTTAATCTGGAAACCCAACAAAAGTTTAAGAGCCCTAAGGAGCAGAGAAAACAGATGCTGCATAAGACTATCTGGGACTATCTGTGGGGCTGCATCTCCTCCAAAGTCCATTTCTTCTCAAAAGTTCCTTAAGTTAACTGCCAAACTCCCACATTTTTGCTTTTCTGAGCAGAACCGCCAAAAAATCATACTATTTTCAGCTTAAAAGCCAGGTTACCTGATGACAGCAGCCAGAGGGCACCCATCCCAAACCAAGAGCTTCCTTTCAGCCACCCGCTTGTTGCCAGACATGGAGACTGGATGGCTCCAAACAGTCCCAGCATCTCCAAGGCCTCATTTTCTAACATGGGACCTGAACAGCATGTGCAATTCCTGTGCGTGAGGGAACTTGCGCTGGCCCCAAGCCATGCAAACTCCCTTGAGGATCTCCAACATTCAAGCGCAAGATGTGAACACACACTCAGGCCCCACATGAGGAATGCAGGGCCTGCCTTGGCAGTAGGGAAGACAAGCTCTTATTCTCAGCTCCAAGCAGGCCCTACTTCTCTTTGTCCCCTGCAGTGCAGAAGCCAAAGCAAACAGACGCCATACCTTCAATCACTGCTCATGAGTCACAATTTTACCATCCTCTGAAGCACTACAGCAGCAAGAATCCACTCAGCACTGACCTCCAACTACATGAACTCACCCCAGTACTAGCTGGCAGAAGAGCCATTGCACAGAGGAGGTGAGCTGGAGACCGGAGCTCCAGCTAGCCATTCAATTCTGCTGTTTAACCAAAGTCCAAGAGCTCGCAGTTCCTTGTTAGAGCTCTAGGCCTGTGCACAGAAAGGATCCCATTTTATTCCTTAATCTGCTCTTTTCCATGCAGATTTTCATCTGCTTCCTTCCTGAAGCTTCAGGGCTCTTGCAAGGATGTCTCCTTGTCCCAAGCTCAGTGTGCTGCATGCCGTGAGCCACAGCACTCTCCACACAGCTTAATTATAAAGAACCACACAGTATAAAGGCCAGCTGATGCTTTCTACAGTGCCCTTCTAGATTCTGTAGCCTCCAATTTGATCACCTATGGGACTGAAACAGATGTTACATATGGGAGGTATTTAAAGGCTTGGGCACAACCACACCATCTACCCTGAATCCAAGGCTTAGCAAGCCAGATGCAGAACAGACGTGGCAGTGTTAGCTCTGCCACTAGAACCCCCTGGTATGCCCCCATCCACGGGCAAAACGTGGGTAGGCAAGCCATACAGCACTGTTTTTCTTGTTCTCTTCATCTCAGTGCTCATGGCAGGAACATCAAAGACACAGCTGCTTCTAGTGCTCCTCTTGACGCTGTCACGAGGGTGCTTTTAATCAGGTGCACAAGTTGCCTCACTTCTGACCTCACCTTCTCCTAAGAGCTGCAAACAAGCTACCTGACAAGGCACCTGAGGTAAGCTCCTGGATGTGGGTTCAAAGTTCACTTGGCTCCTATGCAGCAGAAGGACATAGATGCTGCACGGTTGGCTGCTGCAGTGTTCCCAGGGATCAGCACTCCCTGGAGCAGAAGCAGATCATATTTTTCCCGGGTAACCAGAGGGGCATTCTCCTGTCCCTCTAAGCCTGATGAACTAGCAAAACATCTCAGCAATTCTGAGGATCTGCCCGTTTGATCCAAAACTAGCAAGCACTCATAGCTCATCAACGATGCAGCAGCTTGAACAGATACGCTGTAGATTCTGGAAAGAAAAAGCGGGGAGTTGTTGGTGCCAACAGGCAGCTCCCAGTTTCATGAGGATGCTGTTACAGCTCGCAAGCTCCAGTGATGGCTCACAACACTGCAGGCTGATCACATTTTATTTTCCAGCTGAGAAAGGCCTGGGGTATCCTGTGCTCACAATCCACGCTGGAGCACAGCTCTAGCCAGAAACCCTGGGTTGCACAGCCCCTCTCCATCAGGGGACTGGTAACACTGCAAAAATTGTGCCTTCAATTTTCCTTTCAAATGCTTGCCCTAAGCAGCACAGTAATGTGAAAGACTGAGACCCGAGCAAGCTGTAAGAGACAGAAAATGAGTGGAGACTGTGCAGCTAGAGCACTGTCCTGGAACTCCTGAAACACAGCATATTCCCAGGTAATTAGTACAACAGTGAAGATCAACAGAAACAAGCAGTTCCATGGTAAGTGTGCAGCAGAGCGCTCCAAGCTCCACAGCTCACAGACAGCAGGGACGAAACAGAGTTCCCCTGCAATTGCTCCGACACTCAAAACCAGCGCTTGGCTGGGAGAAGAGCAAATGAGAAATGTCTGTCCCTCAGGACAGAGTTACCGGTTAACAGTTGCTGACAAGTCCTTGCTGGCTATCACCTTAAGCTACCAAATTCACCTAGAAATGCAATGACGATGCCGACCCCTACATCTCCCGAAACAAGCTACTGAGTTCTGAAATACACAGTCCTAAGTAGGTCTCCGTCTGTGTCTGGGATCCTCCTTCCCACCAGGCACAATGATGCTTTCAGTCCCTGTCCTGTCTCCTTCCTACTGGAAACTCCTGTTTCTAAAGAAGAAAGCAATAGGACCCCATGCCCCTCCAGGACCTATGGGTCCCTCTGCTCAGAAGGGGAGAGTGCTGCACAGTACCAACATAAGGACCTTATTCCTAAGAAAGATGCTTAACGTTCCCCATACATCCATGCTGCGAAGAATGGATGGTTACTGCAACCATGAAGGACACTATCAGTCTGCTGCTCTGTGCCCCCACAGCCTGGGGCAACAGGCAGGCCACGAGCAATGACATCAGCTGGCCCTAAACCTGCAATTTAGAGAGAAGCGTGCAACCAAGACATCCCAGTCTGCTTCCTGATCCCCACAGCACAGTGCTGTATTCTCACCTGTTCAAGAGGTTGTTCCTGCTGACCATCCTCAGGAAGCCAGTCGGATCAGTCATTGAGTTCAGTTTGTTATTCATCTCCTCAAACTGCTGGTCCATGATATCCCCAGCTTCACTCTCAGTCTCGCTGCTGGCACAGGCTCTGCAGGGGGAACAGCAGGGTGAAGGAGTCACTGATGCCAGACGGAGCAACAGCTTTGTGACAAATGTTCGGCCAGCTTGAGAGAAAATGTTTTTCAGACACAACCTCAACCAAATGCTGAAGTCAAATTTCCCCTGGATTGCATCAAGAGAGTAACAACCCCATCCCCTCCTCTTGCCCTGGGCATTCTTCAAGGTTTAGAGTGGCACACGCTGATGGAAATACAGGACCCAAATTCCCATGCACGGCAGGTATGGACTTTGGAAGCTGTAGCACAACACAGAAAAGCTGAGATGTGCATAAAACACCAACGCAGCCCTGGATTTGCCTAAGAACATGTGTTAGTGCCTCCTTTTCAGCTTTCCAAGCTCTGTATGCTTCCTTCACAGGCAAAGCACAACCGAACAAAGGGAGCTGTGTTGCTGCTGCTGTTACACAAACAGGGAAAACACCGAGAAAGAAATGTACTCTATCAATGCCACTAGGACAGCATCAATACAGAGAGAAACAGAGCCCAAATTTTCTAGATTTTCCATGTCTTGACATTAATACCTAAATTATCATCTTAGTGTAGATTTTCTGTCAAATTGCTGTCAGCATTTTCTCTTCTTTCTAAAAGCACAAGGCAAACACAACTATTGTATGTGAATTTTTAACAACCTCACCCTTTAATCTAATAAATAACTGTATTACATGGCACATCACAAACCTTGGAATCTGTACACTTCAGCTAAACCTGCTACGCTACCTGCTGAAGCTGCCTTGCTTCTCATTCCTGTTTCCTTTTGGGTTCCTGACAACTTGGAGCCTTTCCTCAAGGGCACATTTTCTAATAAAGGGCACATGAATTAAAGCACAACATGTACCTGTGCAGGCAACTACAGCTGTCCCTATGTTGCCATATGGACCACAGGATACCTTGTAAGCAAACTTCCAGGTCAATATAATCTCATAACCTTAAAGAATACGTCCTGATGAAAGCCAATCCCTTCATGACCATTGAAATGGGGCTAGCATAACAACAGCCAAGGGAGGGGCAGGAAAAAAAGGGAAAAGTTGTCAACAGCTGCCTCTTGTTCGTTTTTTCTCCAGCTGCAGGGATCCTCAGTTTTGAGTCGTGGCACAGTTTTGATAAACATTCACAATGGGTATCTGGAGGTCCTTAAAGAGGTAAAAATCTTGAGTTCATGAACCCAAAAGAGCCAGCCACATGCTCTCCGTAAAGAGAACAGTCTATTCCAACACAAGTTCAGACCTTCAAATCCCTCACACTTTATTTTTTTGCAAGTATGCATTATTGATCGGTTTAACTAGACCAGCTGAAAGGAACCACTTCCAGCAGAAAGCATAGGCTGCAGTGTGGAACTGAACACTACCACAGCAAAACCCTCACAACACATCCCATGACAGCATCCCTTCCTCTCCAGGAGCAGAAAACGGGAAGATGTGCCACTCTGGAGACGAAACAGTACCTATAAATACGCTTACAGCACTGTGGAAGGCACTTCAGTCTGAACGCAGAAGCACACAACTGCAGTGCACTGAAGCAAGCTACGAGCTGCGAAGTCAAACAGAGGGTCTCACGTGTGTGCTATACATGTCGAAATCCCTCTGTTCTTCGCTGGCAGGCAGAGAACAGGTTCCTGCGGCTGCAGGTAACAGCTTCTCCTGGGGGTCTGGTGTGCTGGAGCACAGTGGCAGTCAGCAGTGCTGATCCACGTGGAGAAAGAGTTTCAAACAGAACATGATGTTCACTCACACGGAACAGACGAGACTTGTTTGTTTAATTCCCTGCATATAATTTTGAAGTGGGGAAAGAGCTTCTGCCTGTGATCATACCACACCAGCCCAATGATCTCAGAGACAAGCATTAAACCCAGAATCCTTAACCAAAAACATACCACTACCATCACCACGAGGAGAGGAGGAAGCTGACATCACAGTAAATTAAAAACTCATCCCAGAGCCTAAGGACTGAAGGGCTCCGATTGCCAGGAGGAGAATCTGTGGTGAGAAATGGTTAACGGGACTGAAAACAGTATCTGCAAATCTGTTAGACAAGGTGTCAGTGCAGATTTCAGTTGTGTAAATCATATCTACAGGGTAAGACTCAGCCATCAACATGTGGAGATAGATGTAACCTGCTGAATCACGCAACCCTGATGCTTTAAGAGAAGGGTAGATGGAACCAATTCAGTCTGGGGGTCTTTTCCCCCTCTTGTCCTTCCTGTCAGCATTCACACCTTGGAGGGAGCGATTATTCTCCCAGAAAGAACAGAGCATTCATGGCCCACGTGCACATCCGAGCTGGATGAAGCCTCAACATCCGGAACGCATTTGCAAAACCCAGGAAACATGAAGGCTGGAGGGAGTAACTTCTGACATTTCCTTTAATGGGAATCACGCAACTCATTTTCAAGCAAGACTTGAAACACGTAATTCAGAAGGTGTGACTGAAGCAGAAGGTCTCAGAACAGATTTTATGTAAGAACCCAAAAACCCTAGACACCACTCCCAACAAAAACAGGCCATTTCTTCAATGTACCATTATATGTTAGCAGTATTTTCATGATTATGATAATTTGGGTAGCAGTGCTTGCATGCTAGTAGCTTCTCAGGACTTTAATATGACGGAAGTTACTCCTCTGTGTATGCCTGTTCCCTTGTTTTGAGTACTCAGCCGGCTGAGAGACCCTTTGCTCTTTCTCTGAGTGCTTAATAAAAACCTTGGGATAACAAGCAGTTTGTTACAGCTCACAGTGAAATGAATAATCCAATCAGCTGTAAAAATATGTTTACCTTCAGAACGACACCTTTACAATCATAAAAGGTTGTGCATCTTTTCAGAAAGGACCAACCCAAAACGCATCCAAATGTAAATCCAATATACGCTGACGTAGGGATCACTGGAGACGAGTCGATTGTCCCTACCTCCCGAGGCTTCCCACTGTCTCAACATGATGGGTTAAGCACGTACCCATCTCAGCAGCACATGCTCTTTACAGCACTCAGTGGACACAATCCTGCCAACGCCCTTGTAAGATTAGTGGGTCATTTCACAAAATGGCAAGATAGACTGAGTTCAGGACAAAGAACAGGTCCTAATGTAAGTCCAGCCCAATTGCTGACTGTAGGCTCGCTGTGCCAGATACACCATTTCAGCTACCAAAAGCAGGAACTCACCTGACCATGCTCAAAATCTGTTACAGATACTGCCAGTATTTCGGTTACGCTTACAAGGTGTGCATTAGTCAGGCTGCATCCCTGAATCCTCATCTCACTGGATGGCTAAAGCTTGTCTGACTCCAATGGCAGTATTAAATGCTCAGTGACCTTCCAAAGGATCTTCCACGCTCCAATGTCATGCTTAAATAAACAGGATCAAACGCCATGTTCGCCAGAAGTTTTCAGAATAATAGTATACATTTTTTCAAATTGTTTTGTATCTTCTATCATCATTTACAGATAGTCTGTGTTGTGGTTACAAAAGTGTTTATAGACAGCAGTAGAACCAGGAAGGAAAACCGTTGTGTAAGCTACCCCAAGGGAACAAAATCCCTCAGGAGAGAAATTACCCCTCAGACCACACACCTTTGCATCTCCTAGCTGCAAAACCACTTGGATCATTCTGACATCACTTCCTTCCTTGGATACTAGGGCAGTGAAGCAGAGAAGTTTCCTTTTAGATACACATTTTCCATCTCAACTTAGACATCTTTTTCACCTCTTTCTTATTGATTTTCACCTCTTAGTGAAAATTTTACATTTTTCAGTTTTGGGAAGAGGTTTACCTTCCTCCTTCTTTGCAGCCTGGCCAGGTCAAATACGGCCACAAATCTTCTATTCTGCTGTCCATACCTCTTAAGAAAAGGCCATGGGTTACGGACTGAGAGGCCTTAGCACTCTGAAGCAGTCTCTCAACACTTTCATCTGTCTGCAGTTTGCCACTGCAGGAAGACTCCACGACTGTACAATTTGTTTAGCTCTTACAAGATTAAATTAAGTTTAATGATGTCAAACAATCTCAAGGGATTGCAGAAACCCACAAGTAATTTATGTAGCAGGTGACTGGCAGGTTTGGGGGCAAATTTCCACTAAAAGATGGAAAAAAAGCATCTTGTGTTCTTTAGGAGACTGACACAACAGTCATTCTGTTAAAACAAAACCCCCAAAATCTAACTACCCCAAAACACAGCAAAAAATCCCAAGATCTCCTCAAGCTGACAGCGGTCTGGACAAGCTCTTTTCTGGTAGTGCAGGTGATGAACTTCTCTATCCAAGTTTGGTATAATGCCAGTAAATAGTGCTCAGCCCTGAAGGCATTATGCAAATAGAGACAATTATTGGGAAACGAATTCCATTAATAAATTGATATAAATGTTTAGCCAGCTGCCAAGAATCTTCCAAGCAATGCACACATATAGAGATCCTTGATTTTTTTTTTGGTCTTTTTATTATTGTAATGAGCTTTCTTGGCTAACGACTCTGAGCTGAAATCATGCTAGGCCCAGCCAGCATCATTCTGCAGATTTTTTCCTTGACAGCTTTAAAAGCGTCACAATTCTTTTATCTCAGATGTTCCTGGACAAGCAGGACTAATGGCTGCTTTTCAGCGCTGTGTACGCTTGAATGGCAACACATTATTTCTGTTCAAACTTTCTGCTGCTTGAGCCCTTGCGCAGTATCTAAGCCTGGAAACGCAGCCGTGTCCCCACGCAGCCCACAGATCCCCAGCGCTCCCAACACATCACGGGCTTTTCCCGAGGAACCACAAGGAAGGTGTACACACACGCTCACATGCAGGGGCCTGTTTGCCGCTCTGTGTCGCGGCAGCACCAGTGCTATCGCCATACCCAAACCAGACAGGCCTCAAAGCCTTCACGGTCCTGCCAGAGAGGTGGGTTTTCAAGGGAAGCACTTCCAGCCCAAGAGCGGAATGGACAGCCCCATGTCAGAGGGCCCAAGCAGCCCTCCTGACAGAGGGTACGCCAGAGAGGCAACGCCATTTCCTTGCTGTGACTGCCCCAGCTCACGTCTCCAACCCTGGCCTAAGGTGGGAGAGCTGTTGTCTCTCTCAGAGAAGCTGGACAACAGCAGCAAGGCCTGGCCAGGCCTCAGAGGCTGCACACCAAGTGCGCAGCGCTGATTCCTGACTCACAACCCACTGCTCATACTAAGCAGCTTGGCAGTGGCTCTTGGAAACAATTCTTCCAGCTGGCCCAGGCTCAGAATCAGACTCCAGGAGCAGGAGGCCGGGCTGGGGACCCCAGCGCACGCATTCCCCAGACTAGCCATGCCAGAGCACTAAGAAGCAAAGATAAGCCTGGCACTGTGCACCACTGATTTATTAGACAGAGACACCTTTTCCCAAACCTTCACAAATCCAGCGTTTTTCCTGGTACCGGGGGGAGGAAAAATAATCTTAGTCAGAGCTTTCTCTTCAGTTCCCTAAAAAAACCAGGAGAATGTGTCACCACGACCTGAGCTCATCCTGCTTTGTGAACCTTTCAGGACACATTCAGCACCCCAGCACAGACACACGTTCTTTAATTTACATTGCAGTCAGTGAAAATGGCAAAAGCAATCTACCAGGCCTGAGCCCAGAACCTCTGATGGCTTCCAACTCCCCTCCAGCATCTGATGCTCCCATGAGGAAAAAAGCACGGAGGGACTCACTGTCTGTGCTGAGCACACGTGTCCACAGCCCTCTCGGAGCTTCAAACCCAGCAAGCTGACTGCAACCCATTTCGTTACGGGTATTGGGGACGTAACAGAACCCAGTATCCTGTTCCCTCTGCCCCAAGGGGAGAATTGATTTGTCTGTAGGAGACCGGAGCAAGCCCTGGGGAAAGCAACTAGGAAAACTGGTACCATTCCACATAGCAGAAACACCTAAAGGGAAACTTCAGGCCTGGTGTTCTTATTTCAATCTGATGGAAGAGTCCCATCCTGTCAGATTAAGGTGTGGGCATCGAGGGGGGGAAGCCGAGGACCCCCCTGGTGTGGGGACTACGAAGCACAGCTTGGTTTTACTGCTGCTTTCTGCATAACAGTGCTCTAACTCACTCCACCGCAGTATCAGCTACGCAACTACATCTGCTGCCTAAGGTAGCTATTAGAAAAGATGAACAAGGATTAATTAGGAGAGGTGAACTGCTTCCCAGTTGCCCACAGAACCCTGAGCACAAATCGATTTGAGGATCAATGCCATCATTTCCTCCTTTTTGGCCAACATCGTTACCCAGAACACCAGGTTGGGAAGTGCACTGCCTCTGCAGAGCGCGGGTCGCGCAAAGACTGATCTGCAGGGTGGTAGCCACGAGCGCAGGCTGCTTACGGCTCCTGGGGGCTGGGGCAGCACCGTCAGTGCTTTCACCACCAAAACTGGGTGAGGAAAAGGATGTTTGTACCCAGAGCCTTGGGCACTCGAGAGTGTTTCACTCACAAATCTCGATGCTGCAGAAAAATGCAATACAGTTTTTTAAAAAAAAGACTAAACCACAGTATAACCTAAAAGAGCCAGCGTCTCCACTCACACCAGTTTTGGGGGCTGGTTAAAAAATCAGCCAACACATACGTTTAAGTCCCCTGTGCACTAGTAGTAAACTAGACCTGCAAACTGCCGGTGTGTTACTAACCCACCTGAAGTAAAGCGATTCATGACTACGCAGCAAGGTTCACGTACAACGGCAACCTGAACTGTCCCCACACCCTTCACCCTGCACACTTCGTTCACAAAGAACGTACGTGGAGAGGGACAGCCCCAACTCTGCTTTCCAGACAGAAGCATTCAGAGAAAAAGTATCAGCACAGAAAATATATTCATACTCAAACCAAGTACCATGAGAGATCATGAGATTGAGTATAAATCAGCAAAAAAACCCTTAGCTTGTGATAAATCCACAGGATAAACAAAAAATGAGGAGAAACAGTTGTGGGACCTATGTGAGTAATGGACTGGGATAAGGTTCCTCCCTCTCTGCTGAAACTCATCAGACGGATTAATTCACTGTAAATTATTTACTCAGCTATAGCCACAAGGGAACATATTTGGAGCGGGGGTGGAATTCCTATGGTATTTGCAGTTTTTCATAAGTAAACCTTTGAAAGGGAATTAATTACACTGAAAACTCTAAGTAGGATGGAATCTGTCCATATACAGTCAGACATGGCACCTGCCTCCTCATCCAATCTGTAGATTCATTACCCAGGCTATGGGATCAAACCTTAGTTGCATGTGCATATAGTCACTTGGCAGACAAACAGCCACGGATACAAAAATAAAGCAGTATTTTGTGGCTGCAATGAAAATTTGGCCCTACTCTGACTCTCAGTCCTCAAACTTCTCAGCCCATTAGCTCATCCCAGACTGTTATAAACTGCTTTCAGGTGGGACAGTGCGAGCCAGGATGTCAGACTCTCCCCAGCCCCAACTTACCGTGTATAGTAGGAATCCACTCCCAGAGCCTCCCGCACACTTGAGATGTATTGTTCCAGCGCCGAGTTTGTTATTGTTTGCAGGGTCACACTGTTGGCTTCGTGGAAGTCCCCAGCGTTTTCTGTCAGGCTGTCACCCAGATAATACTCATGAAATTTCAGAATTCCTGCAAGGCACCAGAATCATGAGGTTATTTCTGCAGGGCAGGATCAGTGCTGCCAGCAACTGTCTAGGAAGGTGGCCTGTGCCCCAGCGTTCAGCATTTCCATTATAACTGGGGCAAAGCATTCAGTGCCATGTCTCCACAGGGCTTTTCCAGCATTTCATATTACAGCCTTGATTTTTAAAATCTGGTTTTGTACTTTGCAGATGATGGCTCAAAGGTACAAAGGCAGAGCAGTGCTTTTATGAGATGCTCAGAATGCATTTGCTATTGCAGCACTCTCACATAAATTATAAAACAGATCTTGCATACAAGCACCTACCAGAGTAATTCGCCTTTCAACAGACGCGCATGAAAAATACCTATTAATAGCCTCTGATCCCATAAATTGAACACACAAGGCTCAAATGCTGAACAAGAGTGTTATTACTACTGCAGAACCTCCTCACATCACACCGAGATTTTTCATTTCGCTCCTATGCATGAAAATATATTATATACAAAGAAAGAAAAGGATGGATTAATGCATAGTAAAATATTAAAAGACAGCATTTCACAGTGGGTAAACCAGATAAAGGACACTCACTGTTTTGTTAAGAATTCAACTATTACTGCAGATAAAACCTTCTTCCACTCAGAGTAGCATATCCTTTCTGATATAATTAATTCTACAGCCTGTGATCAACAGTAAAAGGCTGCTCTGGATGCCCCATTTGCCTTGACAGCATAAATTATTAAACCAGTTAAGAAGAGTGGAGGAATAAAGAATAAAACAAGTCCTCCTGCAGCAACAGCAGCAAAAACAGAATCAGTGAAGAGGCTCTAAGGGTACCATGTCAGTGGGATAATGAGGAGCCCGCTCTCCTACTCTCTCTGTGAGCACTAACGAAACAAGAAGAGGTCACAGTGGCTGGGCCGGAGTCGCTACTGAAGAGCTCCTCAGCAGAGCTGTTCAAGTGGAACCCTTGAAGCACCACAGTCCCTCTCCTTCCCAACACCTGACACCGCTTTCAAGCAGGCAGTCACAAACCCACCTACTTGAAGAGTGCAACTGCTTTTCTACAAGACCCAGTTCAGGCAAGGAGCAGACTGGTCAGGAATCCTCATGGTAAATCCTACACTTCCGATCCATATAATTTTAGTAAGCTCGGATCGATATGAATGCTACAGAATTACTGACATTTTATTGTGCAAACTACAGGCCTGAAGAGCCAATTAGTACCTGGTGCATAGCAGGACACCACCGTCTTACACTTACGTACACAACATTGCAAAATGCCCCCAAAAAGCCTATCTTCCAGTCACTGTCATCCCATCTGAAGTCAGGCACGTGTGGATGTTTGCTTCCCTTCCTGAAGAATTTTTGATGCAATCTAAACAGTGCTTTTTATCTCTTTAGCTTTGTCATGGTGAAGGGCTGCAATTATTAAATTATATCCAGAAAGGACTCATGAAAATTTCCAGTCATCGCCTTATTAGATAATGAACAACAGCTGTCTGCAAAAAGCAATCCTCCTCAAATTAATCCTCCTTGCTCCTCTGTGATAAGTGTTTCCACATTCATATGAGGAGAATTCAGAGGATCAGGCAGTTCAATGGCATATCAGGAAGCGGGGACGCCCTTCTGTTTTCTGCAATCCACTTCAGTGAATAGATGTCAAAAGCTTTCGTAAGGATAAAGCACAGAAATATAATTAAAGTAGGGATTCTTATGCACAGAAGATTTTCACAGAGCCAACATACTTGGAATCTCATTACTGCTCTGCCCTGTGGGAAATATATACAGATTGGAGCTTGAAAAATGGAAATATTAAACACGTGAAACATTTCCATCTCCAGGTGAACATCAAAGCCCTGAATAAGCACTTCTCTGTCACGATCACTGTGGCTATGCCATAGTTTTCAGTCTGTTCGGTTTTAAGGTACTAGATGAAAGGATTCCCTTGTGCATTCACTCCAGTCCCAGATTTATTTCTAGCTACAAATGGTACAATTCTCCCTTTGTAACACAGTCTCTTATCTCCAAAAAGGACCTCACCTGCCCCAGGAGCCAGCAGCCAGCTGTACAGGTAACCTGCAGCCAGTGAGTAGTAGAGAACAAGTCCCCTCTGGCCATTCACTGTCTCCAGGACCTGGTCAATGGTCACTGGAGAATAGGGATCAGAGTCCTGCTGCCCAGTCTGACGTTCCACGAGCAGGTCAGCAAATGCCCTCGTTCGTCCTCTCTCTGCTACTGCCAACGCTTCATCATGGTGACCTGGAAAAAACACAAGCCATCTCTCAGACCTGACACCAAGGTGGTCTGCACGTCATGTGCAGGAACAGGGACAGCTGCTATTCCAACCCGAACTAAACCCTGGGGAAGCAGGGTGACAGCACTTATTTCTGGAATTTCTCTGTGCTGGAATAGAGCCCCACAGATTATCGTGGCTGCAGGCAATAACATGATGTGTGAGAAAACGAGCCACAGAAAGGCAAATGAATGGAGGACGCAAGAAAGAAGACCCAAAGGTGCCTGAAACTCAAAGCAGGTCACCCTTATTTCTGTCCTGGAAAAGAAATGCTGTACTGCGTCAAACAGATGAGGAGTGAAGGATGTATCATGAAATGCCTCCCCGCAACTTCAGCTGAACTCTCGACACGAGCCTGGAGTTCAGACTCAGCGTATGATGGCATCTCTTACCGAGACTGACAAGTACTCGCTGCAGGGCCTGATAGGAGGATGTCTGCAGGTCAAAGAGTGACAGCTTGTAGTCTGTGCTCAGCTGCACCTCATGTCGGATGGTTTCAAACAGTGCTGAGGCCCGGTACAGCTGGGAGGGAAAAGAGCCATGGTGAGTTCCTTACAGACAGAGCACAAAGCACTGTCTGGGAGAGCAGGGGGATCCAGGGCCCACACACCCTCAGGCAGGGGGGTGTGATGCCTCAGGATGGCAGCATTCCTGGCACGGGGGAGGTGATGTCAGATGGAGCAGGAAGGCACATGGGCCTGAGTCGTCTCAGCGCATTACACACCCTCCCCAGGATGCACCAGATGTTCCCACCCCTGGGGACCGGGAGACCCAAAGGGCTCAGGGGACACAAGCCCCTCAACACGGGGCAGACCGCGGTGTACCTGGTGCTGAGACTCCTCCAGGTTCCCACTTGCCCAGAGGGAGAGGCCGAGGCCATGGCGGATTTTGGCTTCATCTTCTCTGCGTCCCAGCTGCTCTGCCAGCCTCAGTCCTGAAAGAGAGTCAGAGTGAGAGAAGGCCCAAGGGGGAAGGGGCTTCGGCACCTGCGGGGAGCACTTCCGCCTCAGCAGCCGGGGGGCTGTTGCCTCAGGCAGGGCTCCTCGGAGGGAAAAACAGCCATAGAGCTGCGAGCAGGGAAAGGCCGAGCAGGGCAGCACCAGGCAGCTGCTGCTGACACCTAATCTGGCACCAGCCTGAGAGGTGCCTCAGCAAGACAGACATTTCCATGGGCCACGACCTCCCGACATGAGGTTAAGGTGCAGCCTCCTGAGACGCACTCAGCAAGCCCCTACCAGGAAGTTTGACCTTTAAACCTTAAAAGCCACACAGACAAAAAAAAAAAAAATCACTGAGCTACCAAACACTGCCAGGAAAGACACTTCTTGCCACATTACTGGCTTGTTTCCCAGTGGGAATTCCCAGCCTTCTGGCAGGCTGAGCCAGAGCAGAGGGCAAGGTCCTGGCGTGAACAACCTGGAGCTCATTTCACTTCCAGCAGCATCTTCTGTGCCATCCCTCCTTTCACCATGCTACAAACCTCTCGCCTCCCTGGGCCCTGTTGACAACAGGGAGGCCTCCTCTCAGGCACTTCAGGTTTCCCATGGAACGGGGAGCGGGGAACCTGGCCACGACCACGCAGCTCAGCAGCAGCCAGCATTTGCAGGCTTTTCAGGAATTCTGCATCACACCAGGAGAAGGAGCTGTATTTAATTTCTCCCCTTCCAACTTAATCCCTCAGCATACTGGAATCCTGCCAAGGTCAGTTTCAGGAAAACCAGACTAACTGATGTAATTAATTCTCTGGTTTCCAGCTTCATCACTCCAGCTACACTGCTCATCTCCTCCATCAGAGAGCCACCACCTTGAACAGATGCTGCTTGTGTGCTGGAATCCCTTGCAGCAGCAGCAGCAGCAGATGGCTTCCGGACACTGCGGGTTGAACCTCCCTCACCTCCCTGTCAAACACAACTTGTTTTCACTCACAGCTTAGAGGACATTCACCCACCTGATCTCACTCCCACTTGAAGGCCGAAGGAAAAGCCAGGTGGCTATCAGCAAGGCACACATCCGTTTGAAACCTGCTCTCAGGATCAGAAAGATCCATCACAACCTGATGTGGTTTTCCCAGAGCCAGTTCCTGGTACACAACGCTATTTATAGAGAAGATTTACACCTTCTAGGCTCAGGCACAAGTGAGCTTTATGAAAATATTCTGCCAGGTGCAGTCTGGATTCAAGCTCAGAGCCTGACACTCCCCCGGGAAGGCACCAATTGTGCTTTGCAATGCTCTGGCTACAGGATGCCAGGAAGGCTCCGACTCACATGGCATGCTGACCATAACAGCCCGCTTGGACAGCTACTCACACGGATGCATAACAGTAGGTACGGATGTCTCCAAGAGTTTTTGCATCAAAGGCATCAAACACATCCTTGCAGTGCCGTGTTCCCACTTCTCTCCATGTCTTCAGGCCTCCCTCCTACCCCTCCGCACCTACCACTCACGCTGTGCTGCAGAATTCAGCCTCTTACCTTCCTGCAGGTACATCACAGCCTGAGAGTAGTTCTGCAAGGCATGATGAGTCCTGCCCAGACTGCTGTAAGACACAGTTTTGGCTACAAGGTCGTTCATTTGTGCCGCAATGCTGAGGTGCTGCTCCTGATAAACTACCGCCCTCTCGTAGGTGCCCAAGGACTCATAGGTCAGGCCCAGGTTCCCGTAGGCCCGGCCTTGGCAAGTGGGGTTGTTGGTCTCCTCTGCAATCTGCAGGTCTAGCTGGTGATACTGCAGGGCTGTGTCGTACTCTCCCATCTGCTGGTAGACCCCACCAAGGCCGCAGGCAGCATCGCTCTCCAGAGCTCGGTCCTTCATCTCTCGAGCAATGTTCAGCTGGCGCTCCAGGCAAGAAATTGCTTGTTCATAGTTCCCCAGCTGGCTGTGCAGGCTCCCCAGCTCCCCGTAGGCCTGGGCTTTGTTAAATGCCTCCCCCAGCTCATGTGCCACCACAAGCCTCTTCTCAAAGCACACCAGAGCTTGCTGCAAACTTCCCATAGCCCTGCAAGGGAAGAGAACAGCAGTGTTTATTTTGCCAGTATTATCTTGCAAGAAGATGCTTTGTCATTTCCTCTAGAGGCCAGCTCAAACCTTTCAGGCAGAGACAAACACTCCCTTCAGGAGACATCCCCGGCACCTTTGCATCAACCTCCTTCTTTTGTCACCCTATAAACCTCTCCTCCTCTCAGGGCAGAGCAACATCCAGTGTGAAGCACTGGAACAGGTTGCCCAGAAAAGCCATGGATGCCCGATCCCTGGGGCAAGGCCAGGCTGGATGAGGCTTTGAGCAACCTGGTCTAGTGGAGGGTGTCCCTGCCCAGGACAGGGGGTGGACTGGATGGGCTTTAAGGTCCCTTCCCACCCAAACTGTTCCATTATTCTATGAACATCAGCTTTGTTATTTGAGCCGGTAGCACAGTCCTCAGCACCCAGAGGACTCCATTACTCGCTCCTGTGCCACATCCTGCGCACGTGTACAATGGCCACACAAACACACCCCACCAGCAGCACAACGCATCCATTTGTACTTGTATTTCACTGTCATTACAATACATATGCAGTGCTCCTTACCTGTGCCCATTGCCCAAGCCCCGGTAGGCCTTTGCCTGATCTTGCATCCGGTTCAAGCTTTGAGCCACAGACAGGTACTGTTCGTAATACTTGATAGCTTCCTCAAAATCTCCCAGAGCCTCGTAACAATCTCCCAGGTTCCCATATGCTCGGCCCCGATCTAACACGGACTCATTTCCACTGAGCTGCTGCAGCATGGCCAGCTGCTGTTCGAAGTAGCCAATAGCTTCCTCCATGACATTCATGTTCATCTTGGTAATGCCCATGTTACCATAGACTTGGGCTTCTATGCTGGGGTCCTTCAACTTCTGCCCAAGCTCCAGCTGTTCTTCGTAACACTTGAAGGCCATGGTGTACTTGCCAAGCGACATATACACTGCAGCAAGGTGGCCATGTGCTCTGCATTCACCCGGCATATCTCCCAGTTCCTGGTACACCTCCAGCTCCTGAGTGTGGTAACCTAACGCCTTGTCACACTTCTGTATCATTCTGTATGCAGAGCCCAAGGCTGCATAAGCGCTGGCTTCCAGTCTCCTGTCTTTAACATGATGGGCTAAGCTCAATTGCTGCTCATAAAATTTTATTGCACCGTTTACGTCTTTTTTACAGACAAAAATATCCCCCAAGTTTCCCAGAGCTCGGAATTTGGCCTGGGAATTGTTCAAAGACTGGGCCAGGGACAACAGGTACTTTTGACACTCCTCTGCTTTGCTGAAGTCCATCAGGGCTTTGAAGGCCAGGCCCAGGTTGCAGTAGGCTTTGGCTTGGCTTAGCTTGTCATGAAGATCCTTTGCTAAGGCAAGATCCTGCTCGTAGTACTTAACAGCTTCCTCGTAGTTCCCAAGGCAGTAATGGGCATAGCCAAGGTTATGGCAAACCTTCCCCTCCCCTTCCATGTCCTGCAGCTCTGGGGACAAACGCAGGTACTGCTCGTAATAAGGGGCTGCCTGCACGTACTCTCCTCGCGAGCAGTGGAAGTTGCCCAAGTTGCTGAGGGCCCGTGCTTCACTCTGGATGTCTCGGAGCTCCCGGGCAATGTTGAGATGATTTTGGTAGTGCTGCAGAGCACGGTCATGGGCACCCAGTGCTTGGTAGGCAACTGCTAAGTTCCCATGTGTAGATGCCTGAGAAGCACGGTCGTTTACTTCCATAGAAATCTGCAGCTCCTGCCGATGGTACTTGACAGCCTGGTCATACATGCCGAGAGCGTTGTAAGCATTGCCCATGTTGCCATAGGCCCGGCCCTGGGCCGCGTAATCGCTCAGCTCCTGAGCTATGGACAGATGTGTCTTATGCAGCCGCAGTGCAGTGTCATAGTCGCCCTTCATCTGGTGAATGATTCCTGAAAAATAACAGAAACAGGCTCAACAAAAACATTCCTCCGCACTAACCCTTCTGTAACGCCTTGCTGTGCCAGGACTCCCCGGCAGCTCGGCCCTCGGCAGCTCATGGCCTGGCCCTTTCCCCAGGCTCCCTACACGAGACACCCATCCCTTCCCCACAGCAGCCTGATGTGTCCCAGCACAGCCATCGTGGCACAGCCCTTCTCAAGGGGACTGCTTCCTCGCTCCTAGCGGGCAAATCCTGGAGAAGGTTTTATATTACACAAGAAGCACACATTTACCGCAACTGGACAGTTTTGCCTTATAAAATGCCTGTTTTCCTTTGTAAATATGCTACTTTTTTTCCATCAGTGATACCTGGTGACTCCAGAGCTCATACCCAACCCACTGAGTGAGAAAGCATTTAATTGGTCTTTCAGTTCAGTCAAATCATCTTCTGCTTGTTATGAGACACAGGAAGAGGAGCACTGAATCCATTAATGTTACAATTTATTCTTCAGTTAAACTCCAGGCTAATAATACATGTGACTCCTTTGCCAACACTCATGAACAGATCTGGAGATGCGGGAGCCACTGAAGGAGGCCCTGCAACACACATCCTGCAGATTCATCACAGCTCCTTGATACCTGAAGACAACCTCGGTTCTTTCCCTGTCCCTAAACGGAAACAGCTTCCAAATTCTGTCTCCGTCTCACAACCAACGTGTTGAGAGGGAGGAGACGTGGAGGGTCAGGAGGCGGCTGCTTTCCCCAGGCACCAGCAAGCGCAGCATGCTGGGATCAGGCCCTGCACATCAGCCTCCTCTTGGCCTGTCCTTGTAAAGAGAAATTTGAAGACAGAGGCTTTCCAAGTGAGCCTGGAACACGAGGGCTGAAATTTGCTTTCCTGAGGCTATTTGGACCTCGCAGATTCATTTTTTAAACTCATGTAGGATTGAAAACCCAGGTTCCATTAAATCAGCATGAAGCATTCTGGCTGGATGACCTATATTTCTATCAAAGCAAGTAATTCAAAAATTTCCTCACTTTCCTACTAACATGAGGCTTCAGGAGAAGGCAATTTAGAAAACAAGGGCAGAACAAAAGAGGATCAAACCAGCAAACACTTGGCTGCTGCTGACACTTGTTTCGCTCCGCCTGCACTGCGGTTGTGATCAAAGCTAGAGCTCATGGCAGGAGGGGCTGGTGTCTTAGTCCAGCTCCTGCCCAAATCCCTCCTCAGCTCCAACGAGCCTGCGGCTCCAACTGATCAGTGTTAGCTATTCCATCTCTGGCTGATGCCTGCCAGTGCTTCCCTGTGGTACGACGAGGGAAGGTGGTGGCAGGAAGGGCAGGATGAACTAAGCTAAGTGACCCTGCACGAATATTTCGGCCCTCCATCTCCTGTCTGGAGACATGGGCAACGCTCCCGCATGCAGCAGGGCACCCACAGGGAAGACCGCCGATTTCTGCAGAAACACCACAAAGTAATTACAAGGGGTGGAACTGGATTGGACACAAAGCTACGTAACTTCGAAACGGCAAGAAACAGCCACTGTGAAAGCAGCCCATTGCTTCAGAAACTAAAAAAGATGGGATTAGCTGAATCTCTCCCCTGGAAACAGCAAGTGGTGCCACAGCCGGTGCACAGCCCTGTCTCCCTCCCAGCCAGCACCTCGGGATGCCTCGGGTACCACGCAGGCAGCCAGGCCCTGCCCAGCGAGACGCAATGCAGCAGCCCCAGCTGTGAGGACGCTGCACACACAGCGCATTGAAAACCACCCCTGAAAACCCAGGGTTTCCAGAATAAGAGGACGAGCAAGCTTTTCCTAATCCCTTACTGCTAAGCAGACAGACCCATCAAGGAGACAAGACATGCTGTTGCTCTCAACCAGCACCCCTCTGCCTCTTCCCAGGCATCAGGTGTGACTGGAAAAGGGACAAAGAACAGGTTAAAAGCAAATCTGAGTTCAGCTGACTGCCTAGATAACTTGTTCTTTGATGAAAGTCCTCTTAGTCAAGAGTCAGAAAGCAGAAAAGGGACGAACCTTATTACAGATGCTTAGCGGTGCCTTTGGCACGCCGGAAGAAAGCGCGACTCGAGACGAACTGATGGAACCCAGTCAAGAAGCACTGCTGACACAGGGAGGGATGGGATAGTTACAGAGGAAGGATTGGACAGCGTTATGCACCAGAGCAACAAGAATGGGGTGATGAAAATCAGCAGTAAACTATGCAAAGACATGCACTTCAAGGCTACGAGGCCAGGGAGTCACCATCCGGAAAGCTGAGGAGAAGGACTTACCCAGTGAATTATGTATTTCTGGTAAAGACAGAGAAAAGCGATTCCCATTGGACACAGAGGAGTTCATTGATTTACAGACCAATGCTGGTGTAACCACAGAGGGGCATCAACCCTGGAAATTATTTTCACCGTCAGTGTCAAAGGTCCAGAACAGCCCTACAGCAGGACAGGGAAGCAAACAAAACATCGCTGCTAAAGAGGCGCAGTGCCTTCAGTGCCGCAGGAGGTATCTCCCACTTCTTTCAGTTCAATCACAGATTCCCCTGGTAACTCTGAGCTTCTACAGCTTTTCTGGGAGAGTATCTGAGGCCAGAAACAATCACTCATCCAAGGAATTACACCGGCATCATGGACATCCCTTACCGTTGGAGCACACACTGCCTCAAGAACATGTTGTTTGCCTCCGTAAGCCACAGCCTGCGCTGCCAAGGTGCTGCACAGCACACAGGCCGCTTGCTCTCAGGCCACCCTCCCAACAATGCTTACGCCACCAAGTCATGACATCACCAATACCATCCCAGGCAGAAGTGGCTGCTGCAGGATGTGAATGAACTCACCAGCAAGCCTCTCTATAAAAGCACATTCATAGATCATTTCCTTATGCTTCATTAAGCCCAAGTGTGCCACGCTGAGAAATAAACCATAGCCTTATTTCTGAAGGAAAAGAGTAGGGAAGATGTCACCGGGACACTGCCAGGAGCACCAGCCACAACTTGCTGAGGTTTGCAGATGCCAACAGGCTGAAATACAGACTAACAGGACCGGTTGGAAGGTCAGACACCTGGAGGAACTCAGAATAGCTTGCAGACCTTTTCCACCACATGGCTGGAAACACCCCCCCACAAGATTTCACAGAGACTACAGGGACAGTCTGCTGCCTCAGAGAGGCAGCCTGGCTGCTAGTACCTCCTGTGCCATGCTGCCCTAGCAATCACCAACAGAAACGAGCAATCACAGAGAGCAACCCTGCGGCGCTGTTGCTACTCAGTGGGTTCCCATCACCCTTTCTGTACAGGCTGCCATCCCTGCCGTGATTTCCAAGCATCCTGCCCTGCCTCGCATCGAATGGCAACTGTTTTCCCATCCTCAGTCTATCCCCAGCTACACACTTAAACAAAATTCTTGTCAAAGCCAGCGACAACCTTGGCCCTGGATGCAGACACACGACTTACTCCGAGGGGATGCTGACTCTACCCTGCTACTAGTTTCATGTATGTTTTATTTGCAAGCCATGTCAAGCGTGAGCTGTTTCACATTCTTTCCCATGTCCTGCACAGTGCAAGCCCCTTAACTGCAGTCTTTGGCAACAAAACAACTGCAAGAAACAGACCAGATGCCTCTTAGGATAAGAGAGGCTCATTTTGGGCTGCAAGGGATTCTGCTCATCTGCAACACACAATAATTACCCTATTTAATATCCATCTCCCCAAATCTAGACATCTTAGAAGCCAAGATCACAACTAAGCAGATCTGGCCTGTGATTTGGTGCTTCTGTTGTCCACATGGCACTGAGGTGGTAAAATTCAGGCTGAGAAAAACAACCACAAAGATGTCTGCCCACAAGCAGTGTTGGAGCAGTGTGGAATGAGTTCCTGCTTTTAGCACCTAGTATATTAAAAAAATCTGTTAAGAGAGAATGCCAGGAGCTTGGTGTGAAGTCCATACTTCAGCTTACAATTTCTCTTGCGCCCCAAAAATTCTTCTAAATAGTTCTTGCGCTAGTGTATCTATTAGCCATGACAGTCCTCAGGCCAGACCACTGCTGTGTGCAGGGCACAAGATGCTCAATCAGGCTGAGGTTCCTCTGGCTGGATGGATCACCAGCCTTATGATGTGATTCCTACTCCTGTCACAAATTCCCTACCCTTATTTTTCCATCTCAGCCCTCTTACCCTCCTTGGATTAACAACCCTGGTAGCACTGGAGATTATTTTGGCAAATAGCTGACTCAGAAGGAAAAATCTTTGTTATCCAAGGTCATTTAGGAGACCCCGGTGGGCAGACAGGATGCCATAGCTCAGCCTCAAACTTAAGCACCGTGAAGAAACTCCACTGAGGAACAAGAAAAGTCAGCGCACAGTGGTCATCATCAAAATGCCACTGACAACTCACACGCTGTGTCCACAGGGGTGATGGATGAAAGATGAGGATGCTAGTGGGAAGTCCTGTGTTCACTGTCATTGCCCTCAGCATGGAGGAACTCACAACGGAGGAGTGTCAGGGATGCTGACCCAGCCCAGACTCTCTCCCACGGCCACTTCATACTACACTTGAGGATAGATAAGAAAAGGATTATCTGGGGCTGGAGGTAATAGGAATTCCTGACCCAGGACACCCACCTCTCCTGTCCTGCATAAAGGAGAAGAGGGAGACAAGATGGCAAATCAGACACAGATCATGGCAAACGGCAGCCAGAGAAGTAAAATTGATACTAGAGGTTCATGTTACTGAAACAGCCTGTGCTGCCGCTCTCTGGAGAGGCTGTGGATGGAGTTCCACCCTGGATACTGCATCCACCCAAAAGGCTGCTCTCTGTCACAAGCCCTGTTGAAGCAAATTCCCAAAATTTAATCTAAAAAATTAAGGTTGCTCTTGAGAAAAGAGGAACCTGCTAAGAGAGCCCACACAGCACCTCCTGGTACGCTTCCATCATTTGCCATGGGTAATTATGGAGGACGGCCCAGGAAGGAAAGGTTCTGACTCAGACTCCAAAATCATCACCTACCAAATATATTCTCTCTTTGTGCATTCCTCAACAGACAAAAATGAGGTTCGTAGATGGATGGGAGATGAAGCCTTCACAGTTCTAAATGTTTTAGTCAGCCTCTTTACTGCCAAGAAAGGAGAAAAACAGTGAGCAAATGTTTACCAGGAGATACCCAGGACAAAACCAAGTAGCATAACAGAGAACAAAGCTGTGCTCTCCTCACCCATGGAGCCTGCCATCACATTAATTTGCTCAAGCTGTCACCCATCTGCTGTGGCACTTCAGGAAGAAGGATCCAGAAACACACTGTGACTGCCAAACATCAGCATTCTGACTCACTTTTGCAGCTATAATTATTGACTTCAAAGAAAGACGGTTGTCTGATGAGACAGCTAGACTACACTCTGGAATAGCACACGAAGGATACAGCAGGACAGACCCAAGACAAGAACCCAGCAGGCACGAGGGGAGACGGTCAGAGATAGCCTTTACTGCCTTAAACAGTGTGAAGCATCAAAAACGGCACAAATTACATTAATTCACAAGCTTTCTTTCCTTAATCATGAATACAGATAGAACTGGGTCAAAACCTGTATAAGATATGAGCAAAATAATCATAAAAGTTACATTCTGCCTATGTGAATCACCAATTTTTCCAATTCGGGCAACAACTGGTGAGAGAGAAAGTGCCAGACTAACTTTGGGACAGTCTTTGCAGCTCCTGTGCCGGAGCCTGGCAGGCAGTTAGGGCAGGAGTCAAAGGGATCTCCAGCCTCCCACCGGCATCAGCCAGTGCGGAACGTCGTGATGGGCTCCCAGCTGCACCATGCCCGCCAGCTCTCCCCCAGGTAACGTCGCTCCTGACTGAACCTGCTCTTTCAGAATGAAATACGAACGTGCTGAAAGTGGAAACAGCGCTGCAGTGGTTCTGCTCACCCCTGCGGTGGGTGAACCACGTCCCAGCCCCCTCCTCAGCGTGGACAGGAGAGCCTAACAGCATCCGCCGTCTGACGTGTCAATGCAGCTGGGGATGAGCGTGCCTGTGAGCGGCAAGAGATGAAAGAAAGGGGTCTTGGGCGAGTCAGCCCGTCCTTCGGCAATGGGGGAAGAGACAGGCAAACATAACCACAGTTTTTTGACCCTAATTGCAAAAAATGCTTCAAAAGAAAGTATCTGGCAGGTTGGGACAAGACGCCAAGCATGTGGAGTCGGGCACAGAAGTTGTCTTGTAACTGCGCAGAGATGCTAAGCGCCAAGGGAGACACTTTAAATTGTGTTGTATTAATAATCTGAAGTGCCCTCTCTCCGTCGCAGTGGGAACCCTGAAGAGCAGCAGAGGCTGAAGAGCCAGCTCTCTACATGGAGCCTTGGCATTTGGAAACACCATCTGCTTCGCAAAGGTTGACAATCGGAGATTTCTGGTTCAGCTCCACACCTCCTTGCTGTGAAGGGCTTGATAACTTGTGACTTGCCCTCAGTCCATTACCTTCTGCTTACTGAGTCACGGAGCGCGTTATATCTCCCCGCAGAGCACTGCAGCAGCTGGGCCATGTTATATTCCGTGTCTGTCTTGCTCAGCATTAGATAGCACACTTCAGAGAGCTTTCCATCTACATCAGTGAAATGCAAACAGAAAATTTCTGTTGCTTCAGCAAAGAGGCCAACTCTAACATTCTGGCTTGGAAACACGCATTTAGATACATTTTTTTTGCCTGTCAGCATGGTTATTTTGATGAGGTTTTGTTTTGCATGTGGATTAGATGAAAGAAACAATTAAGACTTGACTTTTTAATTGGTACTGGATGCATTTTAAACAACATTAACTGACTTTCTCAACAAGAACTGCATGTTCTCTTTCTCCAGTATAACTTTACTCTGACAGAGAAGACATTAAAATACAGCCAAATAACAGCTGAAACGTGAGATCCTGCACTCAAGAAGCTAGGAAAACTATTCTAATACAAAGTGTAGAGTGGCTGAGTCAGCATACCAACTGAAAGTTATATTTACGCTTAAATCCAACACAAGAAAAACATTCTTTACTGCACCGAAACCCTTTCCTTTTTTTAAAAAAATAACCCAAAAAATTCCTGGAATTACATGCTAAAAGCATCATACAATCCACAGCTGCTGTAGTAAGATTATTAGTAATATTAAGATGAATTTTCTAGCCCAAACTTGACTGATTTTGAGCTGGCAAAACGGTGAGAGCATTTAAACCGCAAGTGAGTGCCGTGAAGGCTGAGGAACAAGCGCAAGCTGCTTCCCTTTGCAGCGGCGCCTGTTTCACTGTGGGATGAGGCGAAGCAACGGCGGCGAGTAGCAGCACTTGCAGCAAATTGCAAAGCCCATCTCAACATCTCTGTACCAGTGTGTTGGGTTTTTTTACGGTGCTGAGTAAACATACAGGCAATTAGAAGAAATAGTACAGAACTTGAATGAAGCTTGCTGGCTCTTCTAGCAAAAGAGGAGTCTGCCCAATGGCAAAGGGCTCACGAAACCAGGAGGCGACAACACAGAACACCCAAGATGGCTCATCACTGCACTGATGTAGGGAAGAAAAACAAAACCAAGCGACAGCTTCCATTTCCCCAGACTGCATCTCCGCAGTTTCCTGGATTTGCTCGGAAAGAACTGGGGCAATTCTCCAGAAAGCAACGAGTGCTTCGGAGGGGAGGCAAATGAAAGTGGTTCTGATGTCTGGAGGTTGGCCAGTGCTGCTCAGAGCACATCCACCCCATTTTATAGGCGCTCAGGGCTGAACACAGCCATGCCATCTCCCAGTAACTACGCCATCAGAACAGCCTGCACACCCTCTGGTCAGCTTCCACCAGAAACAAAACACATTAGGTTAAGCTGCACAGCAGGGGGAACCTTCCCTCAGCCCTGACCATGAGCTGGGAAGCCAGTGCGATCCCCAAGCACAGCCCAGGGCACCATCTCCCCCGCCAAGGACCCAGAGTTTACTCCTTGCCCTGCTCCCCACCTGGACAATCCAAGGTCCCATTCCTCCACATGGGTTCCTCTATCCCTGTCACAGACCGGTGGATCCCCCACATCTCCCCCAAGACCAGCCCCATGCTGGCAGCAGAGATGGGGCATGTGCTCTGCTAGATGCATCTGCTGCTGTTCGCCGTGAAAGCCCTTACATCAAGGTTGGAGAAAGGCAGATGCAAGGCTTCATCCCCCTGGTACTCTTGCCTGTTGGGTGCTTTGTCAGCCAACAGAAATGTTATCAATGCTCACTGCTCCCTAACGCTAAGCTCTCCACAAGCACTTTTGCCTCACAAACCTATTTTGCCTCACACATTTGCCCTAATTTGTGTAAAGGAGGAGATTCGCAACACTAATTAGAAAGCTAGGACTGTACTGTTTTCTCCAGTTCACCTTATCTTCCTCATTCAGCTTCTGAAGACTCAGCTATTAAGGGAAATTAAGTAATTCATCAAGCCCTTTTCAATTACCTGCTGTTGATAACATCAGAGTACAATTAGCATCTACAAATGAACCAAGTGCCAACTGCCAAGCTGAAACAGAAGCTAATTTACAGCGTGGGGCAGCCTGCAAGAGCTGAGAATTCAGGGGCTGCCAGCAAACACATATTTTGTTCTACCAGCAACAGCCCTGTTCTGCCCCTCCCAGCCAGCTGAGAACACATCCTTAACGACAGCTGGAACATCAGCAGCGCGAACACCGCATCCCAGAGCAGAGATGGAAATGCATCTTTGGTTGTTTCCACATCTGTTACTGAAGAAGCAGGAATGGACTTCACTTTGACGTAATTCAGTCCTTCGCAGCCTGCCAGCAGGATGCCAATGTCTCTCCTCAGAAGAGGATGAGATTCCTACACTCTATTATTTAAATATGTACATTCTGAAAACAAACTTAGGATTTGACCCATGTGTTTCCCAACTTACACAGCAGCAATATATTGACATATTCAGCCGATAAGCTCACAGAGAAACGGCCAGGTAAAAAAACACATCATGTCTTGCCTTAGTGCAAGACTTAGGTTTATTTCTGACACTTGAATAGCTCTTCAAATACACTTTGCCTTTTCTTTTCCCTTCTGCCATCAGCTTGTGCCTTCTGGTGCCTTTCTGAGCAGGTTAATAATTGAACATGGGGTACATTACACTGGCACACAATCTGCCAAGTGCCTGTTTAATTTATGAAGACAGTCTGGTGAAACTATGGTAACTAAGAAGATAGCATATAGCAAACCTCGCGCATCCTGGCAGCAGCGCTGGTAGTCACAGCATTCCCTGACAAATTCTGCTCCACGTCAGGGCCTTACCTAGATTGGAGGAGGCTCTGCCTTCAGCAGCTCGGTCCTGCAGGCTCTCAGCAATGTGCAACTGTTCTTCATGGTACTGCTTAGCCCTCTCCAGGTCCTGCATACATCTAGCTGCATGGCCCAAGCCAGCATAAGCTCGCATCTCAATGGCCTTCTCAGCCAGCTCCTGGGCCAACTCCAACACGTAGTTGTGGTAGGACATAGCTTTGTCGAAGTTTCTCCGGTAGTGGTAAGCACTGCCTAGGTTGCTGTAGGCTCGAGCTTCCTCCCGCTTGTTCCCCAGCTCCTTGGCAATCTTAAGGTGTTGTTCATGGCACTGCACCGCATTTTCAAAATCCCCCATTGCAATGTACACTGCTCCCATGTTGCCCAGCTCCCGCGCCTCAGAGAGCTCATCTTTGGACTGCTTTGCAAGGAGGACACACTGCTTGTGGCTAGCCAGTGCATTTGGGTAGTCCCCAATGGCTGTGTACACATGGCCCAGACTGCTCAGTGCTGAGGACGCTGCCTGCAGGGATAAGAGAGAAAAAGTAAGTACAAGTATTCATGGAAATAAGTCAGACGGCCCCAGTCCTAGAAATTAAAGCCACCAAACGCCATTCTGGAGAAAGAATGTGACTGCCAGCCAGAAACCTGCTCTCTGCAGTTCTACACCCCTCAGGGCAGCTCCGGCAGAGGCGGCAGGAATGGGGTTGACTTGGGAGAACAGCGCTAGGATCGTCTCTTCCTCTGAAGCGTACTGTGTGTGTGTGCCTGGTAGAGGAGAAGGACGTCACTGCAAAGATGCAGAGACCACTGAGGATACAGAGAAAGTGATCTCTGCAGAAAACTGCTCCAGCACCAGCCTGAGCTGTCCCACTGAGCAGCGCTTACCCCATAGGTAGACACACCTTAGGTCACCTCTCTTGGCAACTTGAACATCTACACCAAGTCCTGCTAACACAGCAAACGATCCTGTGTATGGCAGCTCTTAAGAAAGCAGACAACTAATGCTATTCACCTGCAGAGAACATTGCAAAGGACTGCTTGCTGTGTTCCACCCTCCACCCAGTAAGCTCACATCAAAGCAACGGACTCCTGAGACCCTGCAGGCTGAAGCCAAAGCACTGTCAGGGACCAGCAGCAGAACGTGTAACTTGACATAACCACGCTGCTGGCTGAGCCACCACAAGGACTCTGCAGTCTCCTCCTTCCAGGCTACATGGAAATAGCCACTGAATACCTGTGACTGGAAAACTTCCTCACTTGTAGCCAGCACTCTGCTGGGAGAAGGGAGATGCCTCTGCTGCTAACCCTGCAGTACTCACAGGCCAGAGTGCAGTCACCAACACCTTCACATACTTCTGCTTGGCCAACAAAACCATGCTCCGAAGAGCACAGTTCTTACTGTGCAGCATCAGGGTCCTTCCAGCACAACTCTGTTTGTTACTGAGCCCCAAACAACCTTGGGACTGCAGCAAAGACACCAGCAGTTCAGCAGCTGGAGCCTCTGTCCCCTGGGGATATCTTAAATAAATACAGCTATTAGAATACCTGAATTCTAACCACCGAGAAACAGCTGTATTGAACAAGACAAATTATCTGAGAATCAGATTGTTTTGCCCACTGCATCCACCAGGACGCAGGCCTTCCTTCCACCTGGCAGAGCCCGAGCAGACACAGCCAGACAGCAGGGCAAGCAGCCAGGAGCAGGGAAGTGTTCCTGCTGCCTAACGCACATCTGCTGCCTCAGCAGGGCTGTTCGTGCCAAAGCCCTGACCCCGAGTCTCCACGGTCCCTGCATGTGCATTTCCTTTGCGACCCAGCTGCTGCTGTGACCCAGTTCCACAACAGCCATCTTTGCCAAACCTCCAGAAAGGAGCCGTCAGACTGCACGGACTTTGGTCTCACCCTTCCCTAGCACCCTAGCTCAGGAAAGATCCAGCCCATCCTTCCACCCGAGACGGAGACAGCACCTCAGGACACCTGTCCTTGCTATGTGAAATGGCATAACCCCGTGCTACCAACGAAGAGGCAGCCTCACCCTTTTCCTATCCTTGGCTGTGCACTCCCAACGCATCCCCGGGCTGGCGTTCCTGTTCATGCAGCGGATACTGAGCTCCCCAGTCGCCTGTTCAGATTTCCTAACAGGCAAGATCTTTGCACTGAGCGGTGTGACAGGGGGAAGCGCAGCTCGACCACAACACCAGGCTGCAAGGAGGTGGGTCCCTTCAGCTGTTCCAGCACTGGGAAGAAAGGCATGCTCCCTCTGCTCTCGCTGCCCCAGCTCAGCCACTGGAGCCACCTTCTACTTTATGTTGCTGCCCCACTCTTGCCGTGACTTGGGTGGCTTAATGCGGCTGGTCCTGGCGCGTTCTGTTTAACGCACACTGTACCATTCTGGGTGCAACGTCCCTAGGCACAACACCGAGAGCTCTCCCGTGAGATGGGATTCCGTATCGTAAGTGCAAGGTGTGCCACTGGAAGCGCCTCACAGGTCATGCCAACCAGCCACCTCCAGTCTGAACACCACGCAGCTGGAGAAAGGCTTCAGAGCAATCCATAAAGACACCAGACTGACCGACAGGAACGGAAGACGAGATGTAACAAGCAAGCTCCTTGCTCACTTTCACTACGTATGAGACGTAACTCGGACCACCACTCCACAGGAAGGCGCAGACAGCAAGCGGACGCCTTGCAAGAGCCAGCCCGCCTCTTTTAACTGTCCTAAGCAGCTGCCTCTTCCACACTACAAGCGCACAGAAACACACTGGCATCCAGTTTGGAAGGAAAACAAAGCAGCTGGAGCAGCTAAGGGATGGTGGTGGCTCCCTGTCGGTGCCCGGAGTGGCCATGACGAACCTCTCCAACCCACCCAGCACCAGCCCTGCCACTTTTTCCCTGTGAAGTCATACACCTGCCACCAGAAGCTACACGGCTTAGAGAGCTTTCCCTCACCCTAGCAATTTCCTCTGGACACTCGCCTGCCCTTGATAAACCCATACATTCCTGCTTGGATCCCACCTGCAGACTGGTTATGCCCCGCAGATGTGGAATTTTAATTCCTTTCTCCAAGGCAAATGATTAACCTCCTCCTGGGCACACTATCTAGAAATCAGATGTAAAAAGTGAATCAGAAAATCTCTTCTACAGGGCAAAAGCTGGCTCAGCACCTCCCAACTGGAAGCACATTCTGCTGTTGAAATGGCATCCCTGAAGAAATCTTTCATGACTTTCAAAAACAGTGGCAGGAGAAACCTTCCTGAAGATTATTTTTACTAAAATCATATCACGATTGAAAAAGTAACGCTAAGTCAGGAAGATCTATGGGCCAGAGCAAGAGGCAGAGAGCAAAGGCGTTAAATTATGTTTGTGATCAGCAGCATTAACAGAGTAGTACTTCCACGCTGAGGAACTGTAAATATGCTGTGCTGATTCAAATTAATAGGAAAACAATCTTTTCTGATACAAGAACCTGAGGTGACAGATTAGCTATTAAAAACAATTTATAGGTTATAAGATAGAGAAGTCAGAGGGAAGCTCTCCCTTGGCCAGTGCCGTAAATAGCCAAGCTGCGTTTGCTCTCCCTGAGGCATCCTTTCAGGCAGCTTAATTACAAAGGAAGAACTGTCAGAATTCAAAATGTCTTAATTTTTTTCACTTAAGTGTTGCAGATGAACTTCATCCAGCACAAGGGACAATGCAAGAACAGCAGTGGCAGAGCAGCAGCCGCCGATAGCAAGCCTTGCAGCATCCCTGCAAGGCCGCAGTACCACTCCGTCTGACGGCAGGATGGGCAAGCCTTGGGCTCAGTCCCACAGATGGTGAGAGCAGCACTGGGTTTCATGCCGCCAATACATGCTATAATGAACTAGAACTAAGTTGTTTTTCCTGCCGTAATTACCACGGACCAGAGAGGGGAGAAGCTAGCAGCGACTCTTCAGTGACGTGGAACTGGCTGGGGACAAAGCTACTGAACACGCTGCCACGTGGTCCAATGGTTTCTTGGGCATGGGAGGTGTTTCGCCAACCGCAAGCACCACAGGTAGCATGAAAAACAACTAAAACCTCCAGAAATAAACAATTTACAGCCTCTGCAGAAGCACAGGCACTTGGCTCAGAAAATCAGGGACCAAAGCCATATTCATTCCAGAAATTACCTCCGCAGGACACCCTGCAGAGCACTGCCACCTCCACTTCACTGCTACCTCCCACACCTTCTCCTCCCGCTGGAAAACTCCACATCACCAGCCAGACCCAGCATCCAGTCGGCCACCCAACAGGGCAGCAACGCTTCGTGAAGGGCCCTGGCCCTACCGAGCACGGCGGCGGGCCGAGGGCAGGCGCTGGCAGAGCTCCCGGCCCCTCCTCAGGGCTGCGCCGGACAGGACCGGCCGCCTCCGCACGCGCAGCAGCAGGCAGAGCCAGGAGAAGGCCCTGCTCCATCTCGGTCAGGCTCACCACGATGTCAGGGCGACTTGGCCCTGGACGGGCTCTCAGTAACATTCTGGCTGACACCAGTGAGGAAACGCTCTTTCAGGTAAGAGCCTCTGAGGGGGCCTGTTTTGGGGCTGCTATAAAACCAACATGAGAACTTTTGCTCTGAATTTTAAACTATTTTCACACAAATCTTCATGAAGATGAATATATACACAGTATTGAGTCATTTGCAATCTTGCTTCGGAACAAAAAAAAGGAGCAAAATAAATACATGCAGACATCTTACACCAGCCCAGACCGAAATACTGCGTGGGGCCCATTAGAGGCTTCACGGTGCATCGGAGCTCCCTGCGTCGTGCTGGTGAGCAACACGCTCGCTGCTGCACGAACAAACCAGCAGCCCATTCTGGGGAAAGTTAAAACCCAGCACAACACAATCAGCAGGAATGATTCAGCAGCCTCGATGAATTTGGAAAGACAGGCCACCACCAGCACTTCGGCTCTAACTGGGAAAAAATGGTAATGTCTTCCCAGAAGAGGAGGAGTCAGGGAAAACTGGTGTCTCCTGGGGCTGCTAAAAAAAACCAAGTGGACACTCATGCATCCAGATTGCTGAATAAGATGAGCAATGGCAAAAAGCCATCTAGAGAGAGACTGAGATGATGTCAATGGGCTATGGCTAGGGAAGGGAGGCATAAACATGAAGCAGCAGGTCTCCGACTGTGTGCACAGGAGAAACTTGCCATGTGCAGAGGCTGCTCGTACTCGGGAAGAAATCTTTGATCTCTTAGGCTGGGACGTGGATCGTAGGAAGTGAAATTTGTGTGGCTGGAGATGTTTATTCTCATGGCTGCTAATCCCTTTGTCCAGCAGCATTTCCAGGCTCACAGTAAAGACCTAGAAGGAAGGGTACAAGCTTGGCAACCGTTCTCAGGGCGTGCAGAAAGGCTTGGCTTACACGCCCGAGCACCCAGGGCCAGATCATCCAAAGCAGGATGTGGGAGGAGAAGGGAAGCAAAAAGAAAAAAAATAGGAGACAAAAAGAGCAATGGAAAATGAAGGGTAAAGGGCTGACAAGAAATAGCCCAATGTGATTAGAAAGATGGGGCTGTTTCCAAGGGCTCGCTGTCGCTCTCACCAACAGCCAGACAAAGGCAGGAAGGCTGTTTCTACCCTCTGATGCAGCCTTCAGCGGCTTCCACTGTTAACTGACCTGAGTGTTCCAAGAGAAGCACTTCTCCTCATCCTGGAGTCTGCATGAGCAGAGCCCGTGGCACTTGTGGCTTCCCCGGGGCCGGGTGCGTGCAGCAAGATAACCATCAGCCCGCTCCTGGGGGCAATCAGTGCAAAGCCTGCGGAGCAGCTTGACACTACAGCCGTGTTTAGGAATGATTTGGTGATTACATCTGCTGGGGGACATCAGTGACTCGCCGCAGGGGGTTAGTAATAGGATTCCAGAGGATAAATTCATCACTGTATACTTAATAAAATCCTTCGCATAATAGGATCCACTGGGAACTCTAAGTGGCTGACACATGGGGGAAAGAGGGCAGGGGCATTCCCACAGGCAGAAGAGTCCGAGCGTTCCAGTGCGAGTCCGAGGTGGACACATGTGAGAGACTCCAGCTGTGCTAGCACGAACCTCTGCTTGGTGGCAGGGTGAGCGGGGACTACAGCTTCATAGCAGCGGGGTTTTGAACCAGCAAACAAAGAAAATCAATGCTTTATGTATCTGACAAAGACAAATTTCCTAGTGGGGGTTGCTTACACCTCCAATTATGCGATTTATCACTTTAATAGAAAGCAGATTCTTCTGCCACTGAGCTGAAGCACAGAAGGGAGTTCTGAAAAAGGTTTGTAATTGCGTTCTCTTTCTTGGGAGCAACAGCCAGCTTAGGTTTTCAGCTGAATGAGGTAAAGACTCTGATCTTAAGCAGATGTGCATCACACAATGACAACTAATAGGAACCTGCTGACTTAAGAGAGATGCGTTTCTTAAAATGGTCATTTCCAATTATGTCGCATTTAAACAGTTCTTTCACTGATTGCAGCCTCCTTAAATTAGGACGCTGTATGATAATTCTAAAATGGGCAAGGTGAAAATGCTCTGCCTGGTATCTCACTGTGAGGCAGCCTTAATCCCAAACACAGACAGCAATTAGGAGTGATCAGAGCTTGAGCTTTTACAGCCACGGTGGGGAAATAACTGGCATGGACTAAGTATTTGTGAAATTCAAAAGCCTGACTGCAGCGTGCTCTTGCATGCTGCTCCTCTCCACTTCTCCCTCCGGGCATGGGGTAACAGCAGTGCCAATCACACACAGTGCAGTGGAGCGGTATCCAAAAGATCAGCCATGCGTGTTCGGAACATCTGTACTCGGGACAGTAGCAGCGCACACCTCATGCTCCTGCCCTTCAACGCAAGCAAAGGTTCCTCGTCCACCGAGTGTATTTTGGGGTAGACGAGGGGAAGGCTTTTGAAAATGAGAAAGGAAGCAGCAGGCCATATTCTCCTCCTGTGCATTATCTGTATGCAGAAAGAAGGAACGGATTTGCTTTTAGGTAATTATTTCCCGTGGAAAAAAAAATACACTGGAATCAATAACGCTGTCACATCCAATTTATTTGTAGAAGGTCTCAGTCTTTTACATCGTAACTATCAAAAAGCAAACCACAAGGAAGCCAAAAGCATGGAACAGAAGCACTAGTATCTGAATGTCTGAAAGGAACTTGTTAACTACTGCTGACTGAAAGGGAATAGCCGGGAATTGATGCCACAATAGAAAAAGTCAAAATATACAGCAAGAGGAGAGAGCTCCAGTCCCCTCTTTATTAATGGATTGAATCCATAGCTCTGCATGTGTCAAGGACTTGCTGCTCATGCTAAAGGCTGCCATGGGTTGTGCTAACAATCCACTCCCAGCCCTCTCTTCCCTTACTTGTTCAGGGAAACGACAATGTTCTAGAGGACTAATCATTCTTCCTGTTTTCACGGCAAAAGAATCACTCAAAGTATGTGAATCCAGGCAAACCTGAACAGTACCATGGCTCAACTGTCAGGTTATTCAGTCATCTCCCTGAAACCAGAGGCTTCAGAGGGAACGCTGCCTTTCAGCTGCTCATTTGGGGAGCAAAATAGCACCGCTCCAGAGGAAAAATCCATTTACTTCATCTCCTCCATTATCATTTAGGAGGCAGGTGTCCAGTTCTGCCTAGAAAACTTGTAAAACCAAACCTCAGTTACTCCCTTAATGGAACTGCGAGTATTTTTGACCCAGTTAGCAGGGTTTTGCTGGAAAGCAGAAGCAGCAACTAGTCCACACCGATACTCATTTCTTAAAACTGCTTGTCACTTATACTGACGAGGCTGTTCACATTCGCTGTGCGAGCTGGTGCAAGACCGCTCGGCGTGCGAAGGCTGGATACCCGGGGGAGCGTGCTCCTTCTCTGGAGTGGGCTCTGCAGCACTGAATTCTCATTCCACAAAGAAAAAGAAGTCACACAAAACACACCAGCCCAGGAACACTACAAAGCAGACCTCAGCATGAAGCCTAAGCATCACCTGGGGCTCACGTATCTTTATCCCAAGTAGACAAAATTTGGTAGCTTTCTGGGATATACTCTAAAAGGCTCCTGTGTGAAATCGCTTCAGGGAGGATGGCTGACTTGACATTTTTAGTTATGATGCAAGAAAAGAAGCCCTCATTTAAAACCACAAGCTTCTCCGAGATGGGGATGCTGAGGAGTGACTCATGCCCTGGTCAACACGAGTCCAGAAGAATAAGCCAGCACATTACAAACTTGGATCTCACAGAACCCCGAGAAGCTCTCCGTACCGGCAAAGGAATCTCTACCTCCTACAGTGGCGTGCTGACCTGCACCAATTTTAACACCTCTCTTGCTCATAAAGCTGCATGCCACTTCGCTGGAAGGTCAGTATGGGAACGCCTTGGCTGAGGTGGGCCTTCTGAACACCCAACGAGCGCTGCTCCCCGAGCTGCAGCTCTTACACAAGTTTTCTGCTTCATTTCTTTTACTGCGTTCGGTGCAGGCCTCAGCAGAGCGCTAGGTTTTGCAGATACTGTGAGAGGTAAGTAAAACCAGAAGACTGCATTTCTTCCAGCTAAAATCCATGTGCTGTGGAGGTCAAGTGGGGACATTTAAAGGAGATCCTCAGGAAGTATTACATTTCCCTTTTGAGTTGGAAGTCCAAACAAAACAAAGCATATGGCCTTTTAGTGCATTCCCAAATTTCCTGCACTGGTCAGATCTCCCCTCGCTCTGCTTAATCCTATCACATTTGAACCGGACAAACCTGTATGAATCCAGTCAGGCTGACTTTAGAGCTGCTAAAGACAGAAAGGCAAAGAAGTTATACTGCCGTGCAAATCCAGCTACTTGATGATCAGGCACTGTGGTTGTTGACATCACTGAACTCATCCTCCTCGCCATGCAGGTAATTCAGTTTAAGATGTAAAGCAGTGCTAGTGCCCTGGAAGACCCAGAATCCTCCAACGAGCTCATATGGCAAGTGTTTTCCTAGCTACTGGTCCTCAGCCTTCCTTCACGAAAGCAACCCTCCCCCCAGGGTTTAAGGGAGTTTGCCCTGGATCCCTAAGGAAACAAGGCCACCGTCTGCAATGAGAAGCTGCAGTCAAAGAGGGAAAGGATAGCACCACACTTTTTAATGAGGGTTTCAACATACACCTACATCACCGGTCAGATCTGAGTCCCAGCGGTTAATCAGAGGCTCCTCACAGACCAGCTCAGCTGTTTGGAGTGGAAGTATACCCGGGAACAATCTGAGCTGGAAAGCGTATGTCTGTAACCCTGTACACCCAACAACCGAGCCAAACAGCTGGGTCAAAGACTGAACTTCAGTGAACTGAACAATGCTGCGGAGTGTCCAGGAAGACAGGCTGCACACTGAGTCAGATCTCTCAAGTTCTCATTAAGCTGAAGTCACACCATCTGCAGAACCTGAGACTTCAAGGGCAATAGGGATAAAAATAAAGCTTCTGTCCTGTTAGGAAATCTGGAAAAGGAATCTGCCCCACTCTCACCGAACCCTGTGCTGGCTGCTTCACGCCCCTCCTTCAGCAGCCCTCTGCACAGGGATCCATCACACTCGTGCTACCCTGGTCTGCTCAGCCAGCTCCTCTAGCAAGGGGCCAGTATCAAGGTTTCAGTTCTATAAATCACATCACCTCCAAGTTTAGTACAAAATCTGCAACGATTCCAGAAGACATGGACCAGGATCTGCAAACGCCACCTCAAAAAGCTGTGAAAGTACTAGTGACGGTCTCCTGGTAAAGCAAGCAAACTCTTTGGTCCTACACAGTCCTGAAGATGCCAACACTGCTTTTGGTGTAAACGAGATATGGCTTATAAAACGAAAAACACTCAGCCATTCATCATTGTAGTGATGGCGCACACGTACTGGGATGCCCTGTGGAGACACCCTCCTCCTTCAGCTCCTGGCTGAGCCCTGGAAATCCTGCTGGGCCCCTCCACCACCGCAGCTGCTATCCAGGACACTTTTGCCAACCCAGCCAGCCGTGCACCCGGGCTTCACCCATCCCTGACAGCACCCTCCTGGGAGAGAGGGCTGAAGCTGCACACCGGGCAGCGAGGGACTCCTTGCAGCTTCCCCCAGTAATAATGAAAATACGTATTACAGCCACCAAGAGAGCAGCAAGAAGGCTCTGTGATGCTAGGCTTTGAGCAAGGGCTCGGGAGAAACAACTTTCCAAGGCAAAGTGACCCTTTCTCTCTACAAGTATCCAGTCCCTGAACTGCCAAGAGCCTGATCTTTTTACCAGTTTCTGGTTTCTGCGGGTAATTTTCCACTGAGCTCCTAGGAACTGACACTGGTGCCTCACCTCTTCGGAGAGCAGAGACTGGGAGCGGCCTTTTGCTTGAGTGGTTAGCAGCCTGATCAACCATTCTGTTGTTTGTAAATCCTATGTAAACCGTCATGGGATTTGGAAAACTCTTTCTCACGCAGAGCCTGAATCAAAAACCAGCTTGTTTCAATTTCTTGAAAGTACCTCCAAGACTCAAAAGATCCCCTAAAAGATCCCCAGAGAAAAACAGAAGGCATAATGGAGAAACAAGAGTGAAGAGGTAATCCCTGGCACTAAAGATGTGTATGAATACAGACGCACCAGTCACCCATTTATCTTCTCGCTGCTTGACCTTTTGGATAAGGTACTGAGGGGTTTTTTGACAGAAGGAGAACACTCCGCAAAGTTACCAGCTCCACAATACATACTCACAGTGCTTATGCAACGGGCTGTGGTCTCTTGATGGTCTTGTGGTATCAGTAACAGAGAGACACTAATTTCTTAACAAAAGCTCTCAACGCCGTTTCCAACCTCTTCTATTGAAAAAGCTCAGGAAGTGACAGCTATCTGCTGTTTAACACAGCAGCAGTGGTCACACCCTGAACCTGGCATTCCTGCACCTCTATTAGCAGCGGCTGCATTAACCACTAATATAGATTAGCAATTAGCAAAGCCCTCCTTGGCGTGTTCCTCGCTTCTGGAACTCCAGTCAGATGCGATAGAGCTGTAAGGAATAAGGTTTATGCTCCTCTTAGTCTTTCCTGTTCATGCTGCTACAGGCAACAGATAATCCACTTCTGGCAGACAACTACGTAATAAATTATTATGAAGCCATGGCTTCACTGCAGAAGAGGAAAAGGGACATAAAATAGAAAAACAGAGAAACAAATACCTTCTCTGCTGGTTTTCTGCAAAACTCTGTCGCTTACTGCAGCGAGAACCACTTTTCCTACTTTCGCCTCCAGAGCCTGTTTCTGACATCTTAGTCAATGTTTTCATGCATGACAAATTGCTTTAGCCTGAAGACTCTTTCCAGTCCTCATTTGTGAGGTATTTATATCCTGTCCTCATTTTCCAGACTGTTTGCAAACGTAAGATAACTGCGGTCATAAGATTTTCAGATTTTTCCTTTCTGAACACTCTGGCAGCCGCAGGGACAGACCACCTCTTCAGACGGCCGAGTCCCACACAAACGCCACGGGCAGAGAAGCTGCCGTGGGCTCCCTCAAGCTGCGGTTAATGACGGAATCCGACCCGCGGCGCTCCACCCGAGACTGACGATAATGAAGCGTGAGCGAGGAAGCGACCAGGTGATGATCACTGCAGGATTTTCAGTGAGAAAGAGGCAGAGTTGGCCTTGGGAGAAATTCTATTTCAAAACACCTGAAAGCCAGCGGAATGCAATGGAAAAGGATCAGTGCTGTGAGTGATAACCCAGGCAAGGTTAAATTCTGCACAGAACAGGAGCAGCACCCAGCCTACTGCTGTGCACCCAAGTAACTCAGTACACGAGCAGGAGGGTAAACAGGGTTTCTTGGCAGCAGGTAAGATACTGCTCTGGAAGACCAGGCAGACACAGAAAGAGCCTGTTTCACTAAGCAATACAGAAGGTCTGGATGTGCTTGAATTTTCCTGAACATGTGCTACAGAAATCGGACTGAAGGATATTACTTTGCAAGCACGTTAGCTAACCAGAAGAGTCCTCACTTCACTGCATACATTTCTCAAGCTCTCTTAAAGAACAATCAACAATTAAGAAATCCCACGCACGTGCAATGTTTCATTCTTAGTAAGCTCGGGCTGTGACTGGGAAGTGGAAGGCGGCAGCAACAGAGCAGCACATCCCACAAGACATGCAAGAATGACCACCCACGGGACTCTAGCCAGTCTTCAACGAGCTGGTGTCTCACGAAGCCCTCCAGGATGGCCCGAACCATGCCACTCTCGGGGAAGCGACTTGGCTTGCTCTGGCGAGAGCTGCAATGACAGAGTTGGGTGCCAGCAGAGCAGCACCACGGACTCCGCAAGGACGTGGCCCAGCACAGCCACTTGCCGGAATGTGCCGGCTGCCGGGATCCCAGCTGCGAGGTCAGGCACTGGCACTGCGGTGAGGAAGGGCTGTGCGCACTGCGGAGCGTGAGCTCTACTCCAGCTTCATCCCGGTGACGGGCTGGAGCAGTGCAAACCTGGGGGAAGTCTACACAGCTGTGGAAGGACTCTGGATGCCTGACAAGGTAACCAGGAGGGGAACCTGGCCCACAGCTAACCAGCTGCACATGTTCCGATGAGCTCACTCCACACTGACATGCCCTGTGAGGGTTTCTCCGGAGAGGAGGGGTTGCAGAGATTCACGCTTCCAGCCAAATCTGCAGCAGGCTGCAAGCACTGGGATCCTCACAACCAAAGTGCAAACAGTTGTAATGTCATCTCTGGCAGGAGCCCTGTGGCTGCCAGCACAGTCCAAGCACAGAAATCATTCTGGGCCAGGAAGGGATGCAGGCAGACAGCATCCTCCCTGGCACTCCACACGTTGGACAAGCTCTCTTGCCATTCATTCAGGAAGAAGTTCAGCTAGGGGCACACGCACCTTGCTCAAGCATGAGCCAGAGCTGACAACACCCCGGCACGTTTCCCTGGAGCCATTCAGCTGGCAGAGCCCAGGGTGCCCAGTTTTTGGCACTGGCAGCACCCTGGCCTCTGCACAACCATCCCAGAGCAGGGCAGCTCAGGGCACTGGAGGCAAGGTTTGGAGCACACCAGAGGGCCCCATGGGTCCTATTTGAGGAAGAATAAAGACAGAACAGTTGTGCCACTTCGAACTCAGACTGTGTTCCAATCTTCTTATCTAACTCAGCAGAACAGATATTTCTAAAGTGATCAGCAAGGAACATGAAATACAAAACATATATTCTTTTGCCCTGTACCATCATGCACGCAAGGAGTTCAGGCAAAAGGCTAACTATTTACAGCTTTGCTATTTACTGAAGATGTGGCTTGTACAGACAAAGCACGGCAGGAAGGACACCTGGAAAGCATTTCCCCTTCCCTTCAGGAAGGGGCAGAAAACCTTGTCTTTACAGAATTTACAGATTTCAGTAGGAAGGGATGATCTATCTTTCCTTCGGCATGTTCTTCTGGAAGTAAGAAAGTGAAACTTGATCTCTGACTTGCACAGCCTGACAGTAAGTAGCTGTAGTTTACAAAATGTAGGAGCTTTATGCTGTGTTCCATTGCTGGCTCAGGCACGCTTTAAAGGAGACTGGGAGAAACTACCAGAATCCCAAACCACCAGTGGCTGAGCTACACACAAAGTATGTTCAGACAGTTGCAGAATCTGCAAATTCCCAAGTGAATCCAGGCACTGATTATGTCTGTCACAGCAATCATACTTCACCAACACTCCTCCAGAGATGCACAGCAGCCAGTTATCCCTGACAGCCTTCCATGACAGTCGCCTGCTGCCAGCAAAGGCCTCTCACTGCAGTCAGCTCCATGGCAATGCTCTCTCTGCAGCAGAGAGCCTAGCACCTAACTGGCTTCTTGAGTCTCCTGGGCTTCCAGCCCATGGTTTCCCTTTATTACAGGAATTTCTGCATGCTGATATTTCCCCTACCACACAGTAACTTCCATAGATAGGTAAGAGCAAGGTGACACAGAAAATCCATGAAAGCCTGCTTAATAAACACCTTTCTTCTACGCCAGTTCTAATTACCATCTTCATCATTCCCTTTTCCTGCAAACAGTCAACCTTTCTGAAAAAAACCTGCTGAAGCTGCAAACATGAACCCTGCCTTACACTTGCAATTATTTTAAAACGCCTCAAGACAGTAAATTCTAGTTCATCTGTCTTGTTCCTGAGCATACCCACTTGCCGCAGACAATTCTCAGAGCCACATATGCTTGTGGAGACACCCAAATGCAGCAGCCAGTGGCCACAGAAACAAATGGTCAGTAACAAGAGGGCATTGAGCCCTGGCCAGTTCTGCATCCATCCCTTCCAGGAGCAGCGGCTTCTAGAGGGCAGGCGGGGGGAAAACCCTTCAAAACTGGGCCAAGAATAATTGCTGCAAGCTGTTGGGCATCCTGAGTCAATGCGGGGGCAAGCTGGCACTGAAAATCCGTCAGTCTGTCCTCTGCTCTCCTCTGGGCCCCACCACCTTTCCCACGCCATGCTCCCTGAGAAAAGGGGCAGCAGGAAACACTCAAGTTGTTCAGCTGCATCTTCATCCCAACCCCAGGGAGAATTCAGGGGTACAAACAATCCTCTTCCTCACCAACACCTTCTGTTCATCCCCGCCTAGTGAAGAGGGATGCTGCTTCTCTAAGGAAAGGCCCAGTTCAGCTCCAAACGTGCCGGCCAGCCAGCACAGAGGAGCTGCCAGCACCCAGTGGCTTCCTGGCAACATCGTCCTTCCCCAAAGCTCAGCACTGGCAATGCACATTCACACAAGCATTAATTTTATCATGGTTAGTTTATGATTTTGCCTTACTGCCCTGCTATTTTTGAACGCAGGGGTGTAATAGAAGGCGTCTGACAGCCCCGGAGAGAGTGGAGCTATTACATTGTGGAGTCCCTGCGGTATCGGTGGCCTCTGCAAGACAAGATTCAAGCACAACCTATGTGAGGGTTTGGACAGTGAACCCCAGGAGGGGCTCCACAGCTTCCCTTTCCATTTCTGCTTGTCAGTCCTCTCAGCTTCAAAACACTCCCTCAAGTAGTATTTTTCCAAATGAGATGCTTTGGAAGGAGCACAGATCCTTCCAAAAGGTCATCAAAAAGGGCCACTCCAACTGGTTCTGAGAGATCACCTGCCGTTAGCTCTCCCCTGGCAGTCTGGCGGTACAGAACTCCTAACACAAAGCAGTTCTGCACACCTGCGGAGCACCTAGAGACGAAGAGGAACAGGGACACAGACCTTTCATGGGCACTGTGTAAAAACAGGAACAAAGAGCAGCAGCCCCAGCCACCAGTACGTATTTTCCTCAGCACATTAGCCAATGGACAATGTGCACTGACATTTTAGTAACAGAAAGTACAGAATACATCACAAGAATGTGAGGTTACTGCTGGCATAGGGAAGGCTGTGCATCGTCGAGCAGCAAGGCAAAGTCAACTGTTCACCGTAGCCAGGACGGCTCCGAGAGCAGATCCTCTCGTCCCCATCCAGAAGCACTAACCCCCGTGCAGGACAGCGTGCCATTATTCAGGACAGGAGTGGTTAAACTAACACTCTGCAGCTGGCTCTGAGGAAGAAAGGAAAAGCCAAGCCTGTACCCAGGGGTCCCACCAGCCTAGGAGTGTTTTATTGCCACCTCTGTGCAGGAGTTAAGTGGGTCTTAGTTGGAGCTAGTGCTGATGGAGCTGCGCAGAGACGAGCTCCCTGACAGGCACACATGCACAGAGCTACGGTCCCACCAGCCCTGCGATTGATCCCCATTCAGACGAGCTGCGCAGCACCCCACTCGCTTCGGGAGGTATGGCCAAGCTCTGTGCTACCTACCTTGGGGCAAAAAGGGCCATAAAGCCACGGGTCAGTGATGCCCACACTGCACCAGCAGCACGCTGAAGCATGGATAGGTATATCCACATCAACATCACTTCAGCCACTACAGAAGAGTTCGCTGTAAGAAGAGCAGCAGCAGACTGCAGGATTCTCAACTTGAGTACATTCCCAGGGTCTGCGGCAGGCCAACACAGCCCACGCTGAAGTCTGCTCTGCTTCACCTTCACCAAGAACCGACAGACTACCGAGCTGCGCTGCTGTGTCCTTCAACTGCCGCTGAACAATCTCAGCTGAACTCCTGTGCTCACCTCCGTCAGCAGGGTACCTGTCCTTCTAGATGCTCCTGCCTACCTCCCCCCTCCTACTGCACCTCCCTTCTGTTGTCCCCCTTTTAAGGATGGTACCCTACTGACCACACTGACCATCTGCAAAGCTCCACAGGAACCAAAGAATGCACGGAAAGAAAAACCCAGTCGCTGATGATTTCTAGTTTCCTGAATCAGCTGTACTTTTCGGTCCGCTAATTCTTTCAGAAACAATCTCACAGAATTAGCTCATCTGAATTTCTTGACCAGCCACAGCAGCTGGTCAAAAAAAACCCAACCCATCACTTAACCGTGGCAGAAAGCATCGAAATGCCCCTGGAGGTGGCTACTTCATGGTGCCATTACAGCGTCTTGCTAAGAATCCGTCTGCTTACTCGTGTGCCCAGACCAAACACATGTATGCTCAGCACCCCAGGGTGTCTCTGGGGGATGCTAGAGGTAGATCAAATCCCAGCAATGACTTCTCCATTCTTTGTCTGGGCAGGAGTATCCCAAAACAGCCTGAACTTTTCCCCCCACGGTGTCTGCAAAGCGCAGGTGATGTATCTGGATGTCCGGGCTGTGCTCGGCACCATATGGTGCTTGTAACAGGAGCTGCACAGGCTCCCCGTGGCAGGGAGAGAAAAACGTTTGAAACCGTCCATCCATTTAGCTGCCCATGTGATTCCCCGCTCAGCTGACAACGTTTCCCTTCTCCAGGCTTGGGGACGACGCGCAGATGTGCATGCTACGGCCAGACCCGCCGCAACTTCCTCCTGGCGACACAATCCAGCTCCTGGTACGAGCATTTGCTTCAGCAGCCTCAAACCCAATGCTCCCTCCGAGGGCAACAGTCTCCCGTACAAAGGAGCACTTTTTACCTTCTAAGCCAACTCTCTGTATGGCTGGAGGTAAAACAATTACCTCATTACAGTCGCACACCGAATTCCCTTCTGGTGGAATTCACATCAGCACTACTGCAGCTTTATAACATTTGCATTATAAAAATGTCTGCAAAGGAGGCCAAGAAAAACAGCTTTTTGTTCAGAGGAAGCTCTGTGGTCAAGATGATGTCATCAGAAAGCGCCAAATTAATTTCCTGTGGTTACATCCTACAGGAAATCCCAAGCAGCTCAGCTTTCTTGCTAAACCAAGTAGTCATTTGTTGTCAATAACTGTTAATTATGTGCCCAGATGTGTCATAAACTAAGAACCATCACGATTAGCCTTCATTCCCCAGATTCCTCCCGCTGGGATCTGTTTAGATCAGTGGCCTGAGGTCAGGGAAATGCACCAGGCACTTGCTTCCCCGGGCGAGCTCCGGGGAGCACAGGCTGCTGCCTTGCACCCCCCCAGCGAGGTTCATCCCATTTGCCTCAGCCCCTTCCCCAAAACGGGGCATCTGCTGCTTAGAGGACACCACGGAGGAGGAGCAGCTACAGAGATCAGACTCTTGGTAGGAATGGGAACCCCTAATCAAGAAAACTGTAAAACCAGTGATAAGTAACAGCTTTTCTGCTCTGCGTGAACAGAAACAAGGAAATTGGGAGTGAATCAGGAGGTTTTCCAGCTGGTAAAATAATCATGAAAATGTCTAGCAGGACTCTCCCCCGGTCAGCCCTTCCACAACCTACTGAAAGACGCAGCTCTCGGAGGCTGACGTGATACTGAAATTACAAACAACACTTCAGGAAAGCACTTCGCTAATTCAAATGGATCTTCACCAGCTGGAAACTGGCCTCCCCCAGTTTTTAGATCTCCCCAAAACTACTCATGTTTACATGAATCCACACCTGCCCCACTGCCTCTAGTCCCTCCCTTCACCTGCCGTGCAACCCACAAACCCTCCACCTTCCCATTCACAGTGCAGGGGAACCCACTGGCAGGGGAACAGCTTTCGTGTCTGTAACTTGCACTGAAATTACGGTTCTGTCCTTACAGTGAACTTCGGGCAGAAATCTCTCGGGACAGACTCTTCAGCCCATGCAGCATGCTTCCCTGCCCTGGCAGGGAGCCCAGCATAACACCTCCAGGGCTGAATGGTAAACGGTCAAGGCAAAGCAGATCCAGTCCAAGCAACCCTTACGCTTTACACAACACTGTATTTTCAGTTCTGCATGGATTCTTTTTCTTTTCACTAGCTTTTAAACAAAGTGTATTTTATGTGAACATTCGGGACAGGGAGCTACTCGTTACATGTCTGGAAAGGGCTCAACATCGGACGCACCCTAACAGAGCTGGGATCAGCAGCACCTGTATCACAGGGAAAGCAAGAGCTGATGACAGCCAGCGCTCAACCGCAGAGATGCTGCACTGACACCTACTCGGGTGCAGCTTTTACCCCAGACCCTAGAGCCCATGTGCTGTGGGCAAAATGGATGGGAAGGGGGAGAGAGGGTCAGAGCCGCACGGAGACTCGAAGCAGGGGAGGCAGAAGGACAAGCCAAGGATCCTGCCACTTGCACTCACATACTCTACCTACTGGCACAAACAGCTGCTTTAACAAAAGGCAAGTGAACAGCTGGAAAGAGAAATCATGTAGCTTCTGAATGCTCAGAGTAACAGGGCAGACGGACAAGGCTTCTTGATGTATTCAATTCTCTCTAGACAACCACGCAGTGCTGACTCCCAGTTCGGTCTATTTAATAAGCTTCCTACCTCTCTGTCCTTGAGTTTCATGGCGAGCACCAGCTGATGTCTGTGGTTAGTAAGGGCCTCCCGGTAATTTCCTTTGGAGAAGAATGCGGAGCCCAGATTTCCATGAGCTCGGCATTCTCCCGTCTGGTCACCTGAGTCACATGCAAACAAAACAAAGGTTAGTTAACAAAGGCGTCGCTGGAGGCGGCCAGCAGCAAGACTGGAACACGCTGTACAGGTGATGTTCCAGTGTGAGAACCAGCACCAGAACAAACTCAGAACTGGCCTTCCGAAACTTCCACAGCAGCCATCAACCTTATCTTTAGAGCTGGTTTGATTTCTTCTTTGGCCTAACACTTGGCAATCTCCCATTCTTCCACATTTATTCCTTGCTTGACATCAGCAATTTGTTTGTGATGTTAAGCCAATTGCCCAGGCTTAAAACAAGCAAAGAGCATGCCAGCTTTCTCCTGAAAGCAATCCAGCAGCACAGCTCAGCTCAGCCACTGAGCTCAAGTTCCCTGAAACAGTGAAGTGTTTATTTTTTAAACTCTCCTGATCATCCATTGCCTCACTCCTGATTTGTTCCTTCCCTGGCAACTGTCTCAGAAGCTCAGACTGAAAATTCCTGAATTTTCCTAATTCCTGAAAAAACAAATTGCTTCATTTAAGACTCGTTCAAGGTTTGGAGCCCCAGTCTACAGGGGATATGAACAGTTCGCACATATATGACGCCAAAAATTAGAGGACCCTGTAAAACCTTGGCACACTCATCGATCATCTGCCCCCTCACACACAGGTAACAGGGCTACACGAGCCTGTAGTTTGCATGTTTCAGAAATTTCATTTTTGACTGAGCAGCTCGTGAAATCCCACAGAAACCTGGGCATTACAGACTGATGCTGACCATCTACACAGCCATTGATTTGTTCCATCTGTACCAATCCAGAGAACCCTTACCTAAAGTCTTGGCTACGTCCAAGTCCTGCTGCATGTATCCAGTGCTTTTCTCCGTATTCCCCAGGGACCAGTACGCACTGCTCAGTGCGGAGAACACCGATCCCCGCAGCTTCAGGCTGCAAGTGCCGATCTTCAGGGCAGCCTCCAGCACCACCACAGAGGCCCCATGGTGGCCCGCAGTCAGCAGCTCCTGGCCGATCACAGACACCACTACAAAGGGGCTCTTGTCCAGCTTCATCTTCTGCAGCTGTTGATAGGTGGGCTCCAGGGACTCTGAAATACAAAACAAAGGCAGAGTTACTCAACAAACCAAGTTGCTTGCATTTAGAAATCACATTCACAACTCATCTTCATTTTTTGGTAACCAAGTGACATGCGAGTTAAGGGCCAGGCTGCCTAAATCAAACCAAGATTTGCTACAGGAAAACTATGAGGACTCAAACACCTCATCCAATATCTAGCACATCTAGCAAGCTGATGTTTCCCTTGCAGAAAGCACTTCAGGAGACAGCACAAGCGTGCAGAGCAGCCCGACACTGAGCTCTAAGACTGGCCAAGTGGCAGGAGGGATACAGAAAACACCCATAGAGTTCTGTAGGAACCTGGAAATGAGCCACCAGCAGTGTATAGGAGCACTGCAGTTTCTGCTCCTTCAGCACAAGGTCTGCAAAATCTGTGCCTGTCCTGATATCCCAGCACACAACATGTGCCAAGGGAAGTGACAGAAACTGCAGAAAGAAGCTGCTCCTTCTTCTGCAGAAAGTAGTCCTGCAGAATGACAGCACTGGACCTGCCAGACTACTTCGAATTGTCTATTTGCTTCTATCATTCAGATGATAAAACATTTCAATAAGGACATCAATATAGCAGGACTCCAGAATGTGTTACCAAGGGGCATTTCTCAATTCGATGCTCTCACCTGAATCAACACTACCACTGCAACCTCAGAAAACCACTTGCTCCCCGTTTTCATCACTTCTGCCTCTCTACAGTCACCAAGTGTATAAACAATGACAAAAGAGAATTTGAACGCTTCCCTGAAGATGCAAAGCGTGAATGCGGTGCCAGTTACTGACATCCAATTAGATCCTAGGATTAAATGCAGGTGTAAGAGGACAGAAATAGTTGCTGTGACATGCCACCTCTTATCATGCTTACCACTGCAAGAGCAGGTACAAGCTCAGTTCCTGTCTTAAGGCGCTTACTTACAATCCTAGCCAGGTAATCCAGGCAAACACAGGGAGAGAAAGTGCTGGAGACAAGGAGAAAAGAAGAAAAAGGAAAACACAAGGGAATTGTTCCTGCTAATGCTGAAGTCCAGTAGGAAAGGGAGAACCAGAATGGTAACAGAAGGGCAGACAGGGAATTCATTACTGCCCTTGTACAACTGCAAATGGTAAGGGAAGAAACAGCCACAGCCAGGTGAAAGATGCAGCAACAGTGATTCAGTTATTGGGTAAGAGTTGCACCCTCATCCCTGCATACTGCGGACCCATGTTCCCTGAATCCCACTGCATTTAATAGTCCTGAGTACCTCACTGACACTTACAGCCCTTTTGCCTTTCTGGCTGCTCCTCTTCTTCCTCTGAATACAAGTATCCTGGAAGCTACCACTCACATCAGTCTATCCACAGCTTCACACAATCTATTATCCTGGTGGAATGAAGTTACAAGGAACTGGCTTTACACCAGAGACACCCGGGGAGATCTTCTATGCCTCTCCTAGACAGCAAGCTCTTCAGCGACTCTGAGAAGCACAGCAGGAAGCAGCAGCGTAAATATACTGTGAGATCATCCAGCCAAATTTGGGGATGCTTATGTAGAAATACCACATCACCTGCATTCTAAGCAGCAGCCACAGTACCTTTGCGTATCAAATGAAATTAGCTTCACGAGGTAATTGCTATGTAGGACAGAAACTTCCAATGAATTCATTTTAGAGGATGGAGAAAAACACTGTTAAAAAAGAAACACCAACGGGGATATTTTTTCATTTCAGTGCTGCTTGGCCCCTAAGCCCTGGGGGCCCAGCAGCATCTGCCAAGGATGAGAAGTGTCATGTTCCCTTCGGAAAATACCATTAGGATACTGCAACACAAAGCCTGCAAGAGAAACAGAGCAAAGAGGAGACTACCTCCTTCCTCTAGAGAGGAAAATCCTGGAAACGGGGACATAATGAAAGGGAGGCAAACGCTGTACAGGGAATATGGCTTCAAGGCCCGCTTACATTCAGGAAATCACATGGATTAGTAGAGGAGCCTTCTTGCGTTTAGAGAGACATTAGTAGTGTGGAAAAGCTGCTGACATGCTCTTCTGGGCAAACACTAGCCCAGAGCATTTCAGACTCCCAGTTCCCAGTGGCCGAGCACCAGAGTGTCGTGCAAGTTGTTCCAAGTAATAATACAGCCAGGACCATGGCAGCACACACGTCTCCAGCTGCACTGCTACCGGACAAAACACAAACGAGGACTTCACTGCAACGGCTGCACAACACCAGTCTGATTCATCTCCTGGGTATCACCATCTTGCTGTCCCACTGAATTAGAATATTTTTTTGTTCCTCCCACTTCAGGCTTCTTTCTCAGCACCTACTGACTCAGCAGAGCCTGAAACTTTTCTGAGGTTCCGTCCCCTCAGATGCTGGCAGAGTCACCCATGGACTGACACCACTACGTACCCCAGCAGCAGATCACCGTCCTTGAGAAAATCTCCTGGCGCTTACCTCGCATGGGAGATTTCATGGCGGCCTCGACCATGCCAACCAGAAGCTGAAGACTCTTGGGATCTTGAGCCAGTCCCGACGCAAATGCTGCCAGTGCATCCGCATGACGTCCGAGATACTGAAGGGCCACACCCTGTCGGAAGTATGCCTGAAAGCCAAAAGGGAAGAAGAAATGCCAATTACTTAATTGGTAGAAGTCACACATAACAAACCTGCCCATGACCTGGTGCTGGTGGACGCTGGGCTGCACGCACATTCAGGCTTCTTTGGTCACACTGGCTAGAATCGGAAAAATCCAACACCACATGTGGTTTGTGACTGCCACCCAGTCACTTATCCTCTTGGGGTGATGCCTTAACCTTTGCAAAGCCCCTGGACTCGTCTGCAGACCAGGGATGGTAATTACTACTAAGTCAAAGCTTGCCCCTTGGACTTGGCCAATTACTTATTGTTGTCGCCTCATAACCAAACACTCCTTCCTGGGACCTCCATCTCTGCTCTCTCGGCTCACACGGCACACAGATAACTTGCTTCCTCTCTCATCAGTTCTTGCCAACGAGTCTAGGGCTACTAGAGACCAAAACGTACTGAAAGCTCAAGTTGCAGTGAAATATGATGCAAAAGGCCCAGAAAGGAGCCCAATCTTCTTTCTCCACATGCATCCCCTAATGCAGACTCTGCCCAGCACTGCCCTTGGTGAGTGCAGTATATATACACGTCTATATAAAATACACACATATATAGGTGTGTATATATATATATATATATATATGCACTACTTAGATTGAGGCAAGACGCTCCTAATTTTGAACATGTTTACAAGAGCATTTTTCTTTGTTTCTTCCTTTCCAAGGAAAACTTCCTGGCAACGTGCAATGCCTGCAAAGTAACTCAAACGTCTCATCACCGCGTATTCCACTTCTGCATCACCAACGACATCAACAGGCGGCTGCAAAGCATTCCCAAAAGAGCTTCCCGCATCTCTTTCAATTGGGATCCCTGTAACGCACGCACGCAAAGCAAAAACTGCAGAAACAGGTTCTGCTCCCACATGAAGCAACGGCAAAGCCACGGCTCAAAGGGTAGCCAGAGCTTCCTTGAGAGCTACTGGGTAAGAGGTCACAGAAACCAAAAGCCCGTATTTACTCAAAGTACTCAGGATTATTTGTAGCACAAACATCAGTACACAATGTTATAAAAAGGTCTTCAATCTTTAAGCACCTTTGATGCCCATTATTCAGGGTTTTCTTCATGTCCAGCTCACGCCTTTCTGATGCAAACTGTGCTGCACTTTCGGTTCAATCAAAGCTATTTCAATACCACAAATAAAGCCGTCAGAACAGATGATAAAATGTTATTTGCATTTCTTAAATAGTGCTTTAAGAACATCATCTGATCCTTGAGATTGGTTCCTAGTATTGCTTTCCTGAACAAGACCTCATCACTATTTCTCTCCATCTGTAATAGAAACCTGCGCTCCAGATACATTAAATATACATCTGTGGAAGTCTCTTTACTTAAACAGGATAAATCTCCAATTAATATCCAAACTGGTATTTCATTAGAGCTTTCAGACACTTTTGGAATCCAATCCAGGGAGGCAGAGATTAAGGAAAATCAGAAATGACAAGAGAAATTTATAGACATGAATATTTAATCTCTTTTCCATTAGTAAGCTTTTATTGTAGAACCACTTTTAATGAATTCAATGAAAGCAGAACTCTTTTCATTAACCTTTAGTATAAATGTGTTCTTATTGAACCAAACAAGCTACTGTACTGGAAACCCAATTCAATGTTAATTAGATTACTACCATGAAGCTTTAAATCAAAGAAAATACAAAGCACTAACAACGTGCCGTGGCCATCAAGCACGAGTCCTCCCAGCAGTGAGTGAGCTGTCACCTAAATCACAGCACAAGCTGTTAAGTCCTCTTTTTTCCCCAGAATTACCATTTACTTTCCTTCTTTACCACCTGATGATGGAGGCAGTTTGATGCAGCATGTCTCCGATGGGGACCTTTCCAGCCAACAAGGCTGGTCCAGGACAAATGTGCCTGCCTGATTCAATTATCAAGGATGAGGGCACAAATACGCAGCAGCCAGCAAGGGAATTTCATACTGCGTGTAGGCGTCTCCAACACCTCACGCTTCACAGGAAGGCAGAAGCCTACCACGGCCCCTCTCAAAACAGGTATCACCAGGACAAGTGGCTCATCACGAAACGTGGCTTCCTCACTACTGCAGAAAGTCCCAGAAACCCAAAATTCATGGGGTTTCAAGGGAAAGGCAGGAGGGAGACGGATGCTACAGGCAATGCAGGCAAGCCTCCCGCAGCCTGCAGGAGACCGGAATGCTACGGCTCCTGTTCCCAAGGTTCAGAAGGGACCATGGAGTGCAATCCTCTCTCCCATCCTGTACACACAAAGGCTGTAGGACAAGAAGTGACTTTTCAACTAAAGGTATGGAAAAAACTACCTTTCGTGTCTCCCATGAAGGAAAATGGTCCCTGTGAGGAAAAAAGAGAAAAAAAGCAGAGGTGAAGGTAAACACAGCAGAGGTGAAGGCTCTGTGGAACTGGAAGTGGGGCAGAGATCCAAGTGAACACCAGTTCCCAGCAGGAAAAAACACATCACAGAGAACCAGGGGGGAAGCCTACCGGGGGAGGGCCCTGCCTAGCTGGGATGCACCAGCAGGGACACTGGTTTCCAGCGGGTGCCCAGCCACCCCATCACCTGTGGAGCACCGAGCACATCGGAGCTCCGCACGCAGAGGAGACACCACGGGCTCCAGGTGACCGAAGGCAAGACAGGGCTGAGATGCACAAACAGCGCACAGTTCAGTGCCTGCGCTTCCAACCGCCTTTCTGGAAAGTGTTTTTATCCTCTCCTCACATCTATTCCTGGAAGTCCTCCCCGGAAACCACTGAATTTGAATACAAACACAGCATTCAGAGCCCAAAAGAAAAACCTATTAATCGTAGCTGAAAAGAAGATTTTGGCCAGTTTTTCTCCTGCAAAACCCCCTTCCTTCCTTTCTCCCCGGCTTCCAGCGTATACAGAATGCTTTCCACACATTGTGTTCTCCGGGGACATTTAACAAAATAAATAAAAAGCATTCACATCACCTATTTCCTCCCCAAGAGGCATTCAGAAGTTAGTTTAGCATTGGAATGAAGACACTGTATCAAGGGAAAAAATCTGCAAAGAGGAAATGGTGAGAATCACCCTCTGGAAGAGGAGAGGAAAAGGAAAGGCAGGGAGCCAGCAGCTGCAGCTGAAGAAATGAGACAAGGAGCAGCTTCCAGTCCCGACACAGACAGTCTCTTCCCACGCTTCAGAGAACTTTGCATTTTTAATCGCGCTACGGGAAGATTGACGAGTACTCACTCGTCAGTAAAAATGACATTAATTTTCCAGTAATCCCAGGTAAGAAAAACCTATTGATTTCTTTTAAGAAGATTAAAGCAACGGGAGAATGATGTTTTGCTGAAGACGGGACAAACAAACAGCAGGTGTTTTCTAACCTGTAGCCCTTTGCATCCTCAGTGACATACAAAGCTGGAACAAACTTGTTCAACTGCATCGCGCTTCCCAGGAAGCGTGCACCTTGCAAAAGGGAAGTCCCACTCTCAGCCGAAACTTGGCAGTAGATGTACCTCCCTCGGTGGTAACTATTTTCTCCTCTCCACGGTGGAGCATGCTCTTCCCATCACCAGCTTCACCAGCGTGCCACGGGTGCACACCCTGCACCCAGCGCTCCAGCCACTGCCAACCCAGTTCCGCACGTCGCGGCTACCCACGTCTCCTCTGCCTGCGCCTGGAGTAGGAACAGGGAGAGTGGGGATACCACCAGCTGGAGCCTTCTGGAAGAGGATTAAAAGGTAAAAGGCAGCTTTACCAGCAGCCCATCTTAGCAAGTCACCGATACTAAATTAGAGAGGATGTTGTGAGTAATCCCACGCACCTACGGACCTTTCGTTCTGGGAAATCAGACCATACTGCAGTCTCATACAGTCATTTTTTCAGCCCACTGGACAACTGGCCCCACTTCAGCCAGTTTACAGATTTCATATAGCCAAGGGGACATGACCAGGGAAGGAGGACAGGGATACCATTCATGACACCATTGAAAACACTGTTGATATTCTGGAAGCGAAAATGAACTACTCTAATGGATTAACTCGCAAAGATGTATTTGGCACTTGAGACTTCAAAGCGATGCAGAAAATTGGCCTTGTAACAAAGGCTGCTCATGCAGCAAGTCCAAGTACAGAATGACAGGGATCTGGAGTTGCACTGCACAGGACCCATCTGAAAGGTAACAGGTCTTCCCACTTCATTCAGGTTTTGGTGTGTCATGTCCCGTCCCCGTTTTCCCACCCCATTTTTCCAGACTTGTTTTTTTGCCTCATGGTTTTCAGGACATGACGAGTTTTCATGGCAAGATTACAATTTTTAATTTTTTCTCTACTCACAACTTAGTTTTAGAAAAAACGTATGAACAAGTGAAGAACGTGACAGACCTTCCTAACTGGCCACTCCAGTTCTATGGAGGCGGCAGAAGGCTGGGCTGCAGCAGTCAATACCTGCCCAACCAGACGTAGTTCACTCTGCAATTCCAAGCACGAGCCCTATTTGTTCTGCTCAATTTATTGACCACTGTAGTTTCTATACAGGCTAGTATTTTTCATCTGTGTTTATTACAGGCCATTTAATGCACGAGGAGAATTTCTATCTGTCCAACCAGGAGTTGCCACCGGACTGACTGCTGCAGTGTCCAGGCAATGCAAATGCAAACATGCGTGTTAGTTTTTGGATCCTCATCACCTGAGATCCCATCTAGATAACTGTCTAAACCATGAGTGTTAGATTTACACATGCACCCTGAAACAGGATTAGAATGTAAACGCCATCACTGAATCAGCTGACATTAAGAGGGGTTCTGAAATTTTTATTAACCTTTTTAATTTCAATGTGCAGGAACCGTTTTAGGCAGAGCAACAGTAATTGGTTTATAGTTATACAAAACATGCAATAAAGATAAAAACACAGTGCAAACCCCCAGCATTTATGAATATGAGTGGGACCTCTACATCTCCCAGGATTCTGCTAGATAAAAACAAGCCCAGTAAAGGAAGCCCAAGGCAACCCAATGCTTTTCTTACCAGGTAAGTATCAAAATAGTTTTTTGGACCAGGGATCTCAGCAAATACTCATGCTGTACTGGCATCTGTAGCAGGCTCTGGTACAACTCTCTGGGCTCATACCAATCTCCCTGTAGAATCCCTGGCAATAAATCATTCAGAGCCTTAGCACGTCTCATTTGCCACGCTTGCAAGAGTTCAAGGGAAGCAGCAGCCGCAGGAGTTCAGCCCTGTCTTACCACGGTCTCTTGTAAGTCTGAGGCATGAGCTCATGTTTCTGGAATATAATTTAGCACCAGGGTACAAACATTTTTCTAGCAGTAGCCCATATTATACTCTTTACGGGGCAGGATGGTATAGTGTTTATAAATATTTTAAACTAACATTAAACCTAGGGGGATTAAGTGGTGTGTAGGAGCCCTGTGACTGTCACCCGGCTGCCTGAGGACACACCACAACAGCCAGGCAGAAAACGGGGAGCCCTACCTTTCTCCCTGAAGTAGGGTAACGCTTTTGAGAGTTTCATGCACAGCAGACAACACGTGCATGGCTGATCCTCTCCGAGCTCTCCAGCAGAGATCCTGCTGGCTGCCCTCAAGGAGTTCAGCAACAGAGACTGCCCTGGCTGCAGGGTCTCCATCTGCCGAGGGTCAGGCACCCCCCCTCCCTCCCCTGATGCCTGGGGACTCCTGCGTCTCCATCTGCACCTCCTCGAGCCCCTTTTCTGCAGGTGGTCCCTCTGCCATGGCACACGGCGGCACCGCGCTGCCTCTCTGCGCCCGCGCCGCCTTGCTAGGGCTCATCTGATAATTCTGTCATCAACCTTCAGCTCAGAGACTCATTTACATAACGAATGGCTGGCCGAGTCGTAACTGGGTAATGGAGACAGAAGAACGAACTGGAACAGCCTCAGAAAAACTTGGAGGAGAAAATTACTGTCAAACAAACATGGAAAACTTGGGAAAAAATGCCTCAGCCTTAGACAAAGGCTCCCTTGTACACAGGGGAGGAAATTCAAAACACCTTCATATTCACGTCGGCTTCAGACCCTGGACAACCAGTATCTGGACAGGAAAGGCAAACACACAGAACATGCTTTTTCCACAATGCTCCCTTGGTTTGCCAGATCAGGAAATGATGCCAAAAATAGCAGGAATAATCTATGATGCATTTAATCGGCCTGTCCTGAGTCTGCAAAACACCTCCCGGACAGACGGACCCAGTGTCCTATGCGGGACCGCTCCGTGTCCACCAGCCAGCTCCCCCCTGCCACCCGCAGGAGCCAGGCCAATGTGTGACGGATGGAGAGGAAAATGTGGGAACAGCCACTACAGCTTCTCGGGGCCGAGCACCAGGTTGAATCTTTTCCTCTCCCCTTGTAACAGCTTTACAGCCAAATTTTAGAGAAAAATACAGGACAAATCTCTGCTGTGGGGTTTCAGGAATGTGAGGAGAGGGAAGAATGCGCTTTAATTCAGAACACATGCAGCACATGCATAAATACTGCTGGCCGTCCATACGAATCGAACTCCCGCTTCCACCAAGTGGAGGCTGCACGCTGGAGAACAGTTTTCCTTCGCAGCTCGTACGCTCGCCTGGCACCTGAACCACCACCGCGATCCTGCCCTGCAGAACAAGCAGAGATGTGACAAATGCCCTGTCTCTGCAGCACAGCTTCTACCTGTTTCCAAGGTGTCTCTGACAGGAACTACGCTACTCAGAACTGGAAGTTCCCTTGGAGCCCCATTAAACATCTACAGAAAAACAGGATGGGGGGTGTGTAAAATATCATGCCTTGTTTTATCCAAAGGGCATTTAATCGTTCTTATTAATTGTGCTTCCCCTACCTCCAGCGGGAGACTGTGCACAGGCCACCTGCCCACCTGAATTAAATGTAACCATCAGTAATAGGGTCCAATCCTTGCTCAGTCAGTTTGGTTAGCACAGAAGCTCACAGCCCAGCTTTTCACCTGGCTTATTGTAGTCGCTTCATTCTTGCCTACTCCGGGCTCACTTTAGGAACAGCAGCTACAATTTAGATCCCCTCTTCAGGGACATCCCTCCCCTTTCCTAACAGTGCGTGGTAACAGAGTCTTCCCATCTTTATCAGCTACAACTCTACTTAAGCCTTATTTAATAGCAAGAACTAGCCACGAGTGAAGTGCTCTAGACAAGTAACCAACCTGCAGATGCCCAAATACAGCTCAAGGAAAGCACAACCAGCCTCTAGGCTTTCAGGCCAATGGCACAGAGGCGAATACAGCATCTTCTAGAACTCCTCTCCAAGCCAGCAGGGACAAAGCTTTGCCCAACTTCTGGCTAAACAACTTGTTTTAGAAATTGCAGAAGAAAAGATAAGCCACCTTCCACCCTGCTCAGAAGTAACTCCAGTCTTGGCAAGATATTACTGGAGATTTGACAGATACAGAATTACACAAAAGATAAATTATCAGATGACACCTGCAGGCGGCTTCTCAGTGAAGTTTGTGGCCGCAGCAGCGCTGTCTTTAACACCATATTACCCAGTGCTCGGTTTAGTTTGAGCACTGTACCATGATTTAAATTGTATTAACATTTGATATTTAACTGCCAGTGTACATCTGCACACAATTCTCCCAATTCTAGCAATGCTGAAAGTGTTGAGAACCTTTGAAGAGCTCAAGAACATACAAACATATGCTGCAGTTTGTTCTTATACCGTTAAAAGCAAACACAAATGAGAAAGCAGTACAAAGGGGAAAGAGGGAATAATAAAAATCATGTCCTAAACTGGAAGACATCCACCACAAGAACTTTTTTTGCTATTCAGCTTGAGCGTTCCAGCACAGAGTTTCATTGTCTCACTTCGAATTACTCATCTGAGCAGCAGCTCAAATGACTGCCCCCCCTCCAGCATTTCTCCATTTTGCACGCTGGCAGGCTCTGCAAGTTGAGGTGAATCACACTGAAAACCCACAATAAAATCCAGGAATGAGACATTAAAGCATCTGGTCAGCCCACAGCCATGAGGCTTGGCATTCACACCAAATCCAGCGGGGATATTTCAAGGATCCGTGTTGGCTAAGGCAGCACGCGTGGACTGGACAGACAGTCCGACGCAGGGGACCTGGATTCACAGTTCCGGCAGCAGGTCCTGTGCTCATTAAACTGACGCCGTGCAGTGATTTGTAATGGCCATCTTGCAGCGAGAAGATGACCAAACTCCTGACATCCTGACAGAAGAATAAAGAATGTTATGGTAGTGGTTGTCAGATCACTCTGCCCTCTCCAGGCCAGCAGCTCCAGCAGACGATGTTAACGGCACATCTGTACACCCACCCAAGGTGCAGCACAGTTCCCAGCTGGCTCTCCGGCCCAGGGAGCACTCGGCTCCAGCAGCACATGGACCACATGGCAACGCACCGGAGGGGCACTCTCACGGGAGATCCTGGCAGGCACCTGACAGCAAAGCCCCCTTTCAGCTGCTAGATGGAAGCCATCAACAGCCCATCTTACCCAAAACCACAGCCAACCACTCTGTCACCGGCTTCCTTCCACATCCCCATTCCTAAGCAGGTCGTGTCCTGCTACCCCCAGCTCCACTTCTGCACAGCAGGTAGGTCCTGGCAGTTCAATCTCAAAACTACCTCCACACGTCTCGTTTTCTCCACACCTAGGCACTCCGCCTCTGACCAGAAGACTGGAGCCTCTTGGCTTCACTCTGTAAAATCCCTCCGTGCCTTCACTTCTCCATTACCTGCGGTACGACGGCCTGCTGCCAGCTGCTGTTTGACTGCTGTCGTTCTGAAAACCATTTAGGGTTGTTTTGGAAACGTGTGCCCTTGTCCTCACTGAAGTAAACCGAGATAAAATGAGACTCACCAAAATGAGGACAGCTGGAAGGCAGAGACTGTGACTGGCGTAGCAGCGATTTGGAGCTACAAAGTGCCATCTCCAATTTGGAGTCCAATAACCAATAAAACATTTGTTTGCTGTGAGCTTTTTCCTGCTTCGTGATTTCAGCTGTAATGTCTGAATCCAAGTGTGCTTACACCTAACAGCCGTAGCAGCTGGGCGTTCCAAAAAGGATGGAGAGCGAAGGTCTCCTCGGGCACAGACTGCTCAGTCACACCAGCAGCTACCCGAGGACTGTGCCCACTTGCACGGGCATTTAACCAAGCTGGGTACTCTATCTTGCCAGATTTCAGAGGGCTAAAACCTGGTAACCGCAAAGGGGAAGTACTGAGGTCATCGCAAAGACTAGCTGTCTGGCAAGATTCCGCCGTGACAGAGACAAGTGACTTTGTTCTTAGCTATGAAGAAAATCTGAGAGAGCAAAGCCCCAGATAGAGTGAAATTTCTTTCCATTTCCTTTTCAGCACTGCAGCAGAGTTAACTGAAGTCCCTTTAAAAGCCACAGCTGCTCACCTGGATGGCTTTTAATATCAAACACATCTGACAAAGAAAACAAAACACAGGTTTAATGCAATCCCTCCGTAGAAATCTCGCACCTGCCACAAAGCTGATGCTGCGGATAATCTTTCACTCCATTCCGTGGCAATTGAAACCCACAGGCAGGGCAGACAGTTGCTTATTATTTTTAATGTTTCTAGCAGACCCTTGGCTTTTCCCTCAACCTCAAACTGGGTATCTGAGGTTTCTCTTGCCGAGTCACTCCGATACGAGATATCTGAACTCTGAACGAAGACGCACGACGGTTATTAGTGAATTTGGGGAGCAAGTCCAACTGGTTAGCTCCAGCTAGGGCACACAATGTCGACCCCTCCAGGAGAAAGAGGAGAGTGGGAGATACAGATCCTGCAGGAACTGCCCAGCAACAGCCCAGTATGTTTTCCTTACATTTCAGTTATCATTAACGATGAGGTTAGGAAGAAGATACGCACCATCTTAAAACAATGCCTATCTGCCTTATCTCAGGGAGAATAAGATCTGATTCAGCCTTTGTTTGTTTTAATGTCTGCAGTGAGATCTAAACTATGAAAATTAGGAGAAACAAGTACTAGAAACAATCACAAGACACAGTAGAAACAAAGGCTGACTGGATGGGCTGTGGAAAAGTAGCATAACGGATATCCACAGCTTTGTAGTTTTCCTTTGTTTCTGGCAAAAGGATAGGGCTGAAAATTAGTTCAGGATACTGAGCCACCTGCACAAACCAACACAGCACAGCTCAGCCTTCCTTCCTTTCAGCTGCAAACAAGAGCCTGGCTGTATCACCTAGCAAATGTTTATCTGTCAACCATCTGTGAACTTAACTCAGACACGCAAAAGAGGATCTGTTTGAAGCTGGATAATAAGAAAATTAAGATGACTAATTACATATGCTGCCATCAGCTTATGGTTTCAACACCACAACTTGGTGGCCTAAACGAACGCTGGGAAATCAAATGTCATCTTCCTGAAGCATCCCATCTGGAAATCTGAATCAGATGCGGAGGAGAGGTGACAGCTCAGCATTTCCACCAAGAACGCGTTCGCTAAGGTCCCCAAAGCGTCCTGTGCAGACGCCTTCCGACCTCCTGCCAAGTTACAGCCTCCCAGCAATCACTGAAGCAGCACAGGGGACTTGTGGGGCCATCCAGCAAGTTTGCTCCTCATTTTCACCTGAAGTATTTGCTTCAGGCTTGTTGAGAGGGAGGCGGATGGGTATTAGGTGCAGCAGTCAACACCGAGGGAAAAGATCCAGCAGAAATCCTCTGAGATGTCATTAAAGCCGCCACAGTTCTCAGTTCGTATAAAAAGCGGGGGAGGGGAAGGTTTAGAGAATCAGGTCTCTTATCTTACCAATGCATCCATTACCACTTTTATCCAAATGACCCAAAACCTCTAGCACTGCTGAAAGCCAGAAAAACTTTAATCGGCATCAAATGTAAATACCAGTGTGAATGTCAAAGAACTAGTGCATTATTTTAAACAGGTATTTCAGGATTTTAACACAGATGGTTTTCCCAACATACAAGACACATTCCACTGAAACAACACTGCATCCAAGCGAACAGAGGTGCAAGCTGCTGGAAGGCACCTTGAGACCCTTGAGGTGAACAAGCCCTGAAGCCGTTTCCCTAGGACACATTCTCCATGAGTCGATTCTGAAGAGTGCCCGACCCTGAGCTACATCTCTACCTCAGAGCAGAAACAAGTGAGGAAGGAAAACAGCCAGAATAGTAGAACCCCCAAGAGCTGGGTCAACAAAGACGACACAAGTCAGACAAAATACATAGTAGTAAGGGTGCAGCAGGGTAATGGTGACTTGTAACACTCACACCCGCGTACCCAGCAGGGAGGAGCCGGTCCGTACGCGTCAGAGAAGGGCCTTGCGCTCAGCAGCGCTGTGACGGAGAAGCCCAGCACACATCCCCTGCAGACACCGGCTCCTGCCTCTTGGCTCACAGTCCCTCGTCCCGTCCCACCCTCCAGTCCACGCTCAGTCAGCGCCGCCTGCCAAGAAGGACAAAGCTGATGACGGGGGAAAGAGGAAAATCAAATTTGCAGAAGTACTAAATATATAAATCTCTCTGGCCAAGGTGAACGTGGGAAAAATTCTTCAGGAGAGGCGTCACATTTAGCAAGTTTTTTGCCAGATCATTACTCTTGTAATGCAAAAGGGAGAAACATCAACACCATGTTTCCCTGTAATGACTCTCCTCCTTTATCACAGGCTTCCGAAGCACCAAGTAATTTAGTAGTTGCTATGGAAACTGCTAGTTTTATTGAACAGCTCTGAAAGGGTCAAGAGGTACCATCAAACTGACCAACTGTAAATTATTTCCCTGCTAAACATCTGCTTCATTTTAGCTGCCACTTCTCTGTTCTGTTGTTAGAACAGTATTTGGACTGACTCCACAATAGGTATCAGTCTTCAGTGGGGCTGCAACAGGCAGCCCAAACATAGCAATTTTTGTGCTCTAATACACTCAAATCCTGCATTCGGAGGGGCCACACTGAGGGCAGAATGGCCAAGGGACTGTGGACTATTCCTTCTCCCACACATCAGCACTGACCTGAAATGGTAGGAACTAGCATAAAGGGTTAGTTTTCACTACGATCCCCAGAGGTTCCACACTGCTGCTTACAACAGCCATGAAATGAATCACCCACCAGACTGATCCACCTGTGCCTTCAGAGAAGGGAGGAACAGGGCAGCAGGAGTGCCCATCCCGGTGCTCAGCTTCATACCCTGAGACGGGACCTTGCTAGCATGGGTCTGCCCTGGGAACACAAGACATCCCCTCGCCTGCGCTGGGCTGCCAGAAAACAACATGGTCTGCCTGCCTTCATCCATCACACAGAAATTACCATGGCCATGACAAAAGCCAGTTAGCAGCATCTATTCCTACAGGCAAGGAGGAGAGCAGGAGTGCTGGCTGCATTCACAACTTTGCTCTTGAACTCACTAGATTTCTTTGTCCCACAAAAGTGCCTTCCTTCACAAATTCCTATAACCCCATTTCTTGAATGTGTGTCTGCTGTAAACCCAAAAGCACCAGCAAAAAGTAATAAGAGTGTAGGAGGAACAAGGTTTCTTCTGAGGAAGATGCAAACAGCTTCCCAGCGCGGAAGCACTCCCTACTTCCTTTCCATGGACAGAAATCTGCCCTAGGCGGCATCACCTCGAAATCCTCATTCCAACATCTCGCACCTTCAGTCGATAACTGTACTTAATTCAAATAACTGGGGTGGGCAGAAGAGAACATTTTATTACAGAGCATACCTGAATTTCAGAGGCTGCATGCGCTCTAATAACAACCATGCCTAAGCTCTTCACCTAGGGCAAGCCACAAAAGGGCAGGCTCTGTTCCTTCCCCACACATCCTCTCCATTCTTCATTTGGCTGAAATAATCCAAGTGATGAAGAAGAAAGTAAAAGCTACATCTCTGTAGACAAGTTCTGGTCTTTCTCACATAATCCTGTGAACTCCACTACTTCCCTAAGTCCTGGCTTGGAAGAAAATCTTCAAACCTCTGAGGCATTTGGCATGCCTTGGCATGGACATTCCAGCTGTTATTCAGACGTTCCATCCCAAGGAACACCAGGAGAAATGAAGATGTTTCTCTGTACATCCACAGGAAAAATTTTCGCTTCGTCAGGTGCTGGGTTCATAATGGTAATGTTCTCCCTTCTAAAATTATCTACCACGCACGAAAACTTCCACACATCGGAACGCAGCACATACCTTAACGCTGCTCCGTTGGGAGACAGAAGAAGAAGAGCTGGAACGAGGTCTTGGCAGTGGCTACTGCCCCAGCGTCAAGCAGGGCTGCTGAGGAGCAGCGGTTCTCATAACGCTGGGGCTTTGCTGCTCGCAGAGTTTAAGTCTGGACTCCTGAGAAAATTATCAGTGGATGAACCTGTTCAGATCGGGCCACTATCCCTAACTGTGCACACTCATAAACAGGACTTGCAATCACAGTCTGGCGCCTCTGTGGAAAACACATCTCCCAGTGACCTGTGTGACAGCCTTTAAAAAACCTCTCTACCCCACGGAGACCAGGAACTTTAACAGGAGTCTGACAGCTGCTCTGTCCCTTGAAGACAGTAAGCTGCGTGCACAGCTCCTACGCACATCCTTCCCTCTTCTCTTCTGCAGCTGGCACCATGTCACTCCCAGTCCGCCACAAACATGAGCAGCGAACCCCTGAGGTCAGGAACGGTGCAAGGGATGAGCTCGAGTGCGGGGTGCAGGGCTGGAAGTGCCTTCGGGAGAAGGAACAAAGTGCGCGCTTGGTTCATTCTGCTAACAAACGGGCTATTCCCAGAACCGGGGCCGCGCGGCAGGCGGAGGAAGGAGCAGAACTTGGGCCAAGTGAGAGACATCCAAAAGGCGCAGAGGGTGAAGGAAGGGACTGTCTTCCCATAGTTGCCCGTAATGCCAGGGATGTGCGGAAACTGCAAATTGTGTAAATGCAGCTACAAATGCACCGAAACCAAGGAGGAACATTCATGTGCTGCAGATACTTCCAGCAGGAACTCACTACATCTGGACTCAGAGGCAGGCAGGTGCCACGTGGTGTAAAAGCTTCCCTACATCCAAATACCGCAGGACATGCCTGCAGAGAAAGGTCCCACACCGCCAGAGGCACGGACTCGGGGATGCTGAAGGAGAAAGCCCTCACCGCCTTCCCTGCAGCCAAAGCCCAGCCTGAGGACAGCGGGTCCCAGTTCACTGAAGCAGCTCAGCCGCAGAATGATCAAGTGTTCACTCTCTCCCAACACACACAGCAACTGCCTCTACGAAACCAACAGCACGAGGTTTCGGTACCGAGGATCCGTTTGGCATTCAGCAAGTAAACACTTCACTGCACGACCGGCTCTTGCTTCAACCGAGAGTCCCTCAGGAGTGGCAGAAAACAAGGAGACCCTCGAGCACAAGGCACCCACCGCCTGCGGAGAGCTCGTCAGCAGTGCTCCCGAGGGTAAACCCTGCGTCACCCACTTCTCGCAACTTCCTCTTCCACTGGCTTTTATTTTGGCACCTCCACAGGAGATCTTCTGAAAAGCAGAATGTTGCTGCTCCACTGTGGCACTCTTGCAGGATAAACGCAGTCATGGTGAAACTAAAATTTATCTCTAGGGAAGGAGAAAGTTAATTACAGTTTGCTGAGGATATCTCCAGACAATAGAGATGGCTGTGGTCTCTTCACTTGATGTGAATTACAAAAATTTGAATAACCTTGGGCAAGGTTTAAGACCATAAGCAAAAGGAAATTTTTCTCCACAAGGTACCGAGAAAAGAGCCACGAGAACAAAGAGCAGAAAAGCACTGTCTGCCGCTTGCCACCAGCCTGCTACTCCATCAGGGTGCCAGAAGGTGAACAAGCAGGCTTAGTGAATAATTGAAGACACAATAATGAAACTTCAGAATGTCAGAGACATAATATAGTTTTGTAGGTTTCATCACGAAGCCTTTGAATTCCCAAATAAGACACACTGAATAATTTATCCCTGTGTCAATACTGGGTCAGCAGCTGTTCACTCAAAGCTAACGATAGTCCAACACGCTTCAAGACACTTGAATGGGTCTGAACAGATTAATGAGCAGGGTCCAGAGGGAAGAAGCAATGAAAACTCAACCCACTCACCCTTCCAAACACTAAGCTTAGATAAAAACCACGTAGACCCAGCAGTCATGCCGTGTGCATCAGGTCCCAGAGGTTCTGAACCCACCACCTTGTCCCGCAGCTGCTCCTCCACATCAAGAGAGCAGGGAGCCGAGCCCCACTGGGCTGGCTGCAGGCTGGCATTTACACCCTGTCACCCAGACCCATGCTCATTCCATTCCAACCCAGAGGCTCACCCTAGTTTATGGCACCCTACCAGATGCATCCGTCACAGCACAGGGCAAAAAATATCAAGCCAAAGGATTCGGCGCCATCCTTCTGCTCTAAAGCACTCTCTCTCATACAGGCACTCATCCCAGGAACCTGACTTAACGGTCTTGTTAATTAGGAAGGTAAACATATTTAGGGAAAAATAAACATGACTGACAATATGAACTACCTTATTTAATTTGGAATACTCCTTGTGGGCTCCCAGCTTCAGGTGTCTGCTTGTCCTGTACCCCTGAAGCACAGCGTGTGCAGCTCTGGCAAAGAGCTCACTTTATTTAGCTACCCATGTTCTTCCCAGCATCCAAAACGAACCATAGCAGAAAAACTCTTACTGTCTGCAGTATCTAGAAGTCCCCAGTCTTAGCTCTACAACACTAAATCCTACTCACTCAGCAGACAGGCAGTGTCCAGCCCAGCAGAACTTGGTCCCTAACTGTATGTGGAAAAACAGGTAATAAACCAAGTCAAGAAGAAAGTGTGAATGAGGACACAGACTCCCCCGAAATAATAATTCAAGCATGATGAGCACTGCACAGCTTTTGTCTAGCCATCATTTGGAATTTCCCAGGTATTTAGATTTTAACACATGAGTTTCTTGGTTTATTTTTTCATGGTTTTAGCATTCAGTGATGGGCAGGCACACACGCAGCAATCCATAGCTGGTCTGTTTAACCAATAACTGTATGGCAGCAGGTACAAATCCCTGTATTTCCAAGGGAAATCCCACAATTACCACACCCAACCATCCATGATAGGATCAAAGAGCACAGCTCAATCTGCCCTGGAAATCTGCTTTCCTAGAAATGTGCTTTAGATAATATGAATACACAGGCATCTAACACAAAGCTTCAAGGATTTAAGTCAATTCTGAGCCGCCACGGACTCACCCACATGTAACAGTCCCAAAGCAGCCCCATTAATACTAACTGACCTGGTGGCATGAGTAATTACCTTCTAGTTCATCCTTTAAATGATAGAAGAGTTCTTCTGAGCTGAGCTATTCCCCTGAGCAACTCTCCGGGAGGAAAGAGCAGCGTATTGGAAGCAGAGCTGTGTGCTTTCCCTACGGAAAAGGCAAGCACTCACTCGCAGATTCCCCTTTTCACCTATGCTTACGTTAGTTTTGTAAAGTGCCAGATTATTTGAGGGGAAAAAATAAAATGTAATACAACTACACTGTGCATGTGTTCTTCTTGCTTTCAGGATAATAAATGCTATCATTTCTCTTTAAAATCTATGTCATTTAAATGAAAAAACCTAGAGATTTGCAGTAAATTTCGTGCGTATCAGTTATGTTCATTCATCTGTAACATACAACAGATCCTTCCGTAGGAGACCTCTTGGACTGCTACGCTAACCGGCAATCACCGATTCCGCACCAGCCCTTAGCAGAGCTCCTTTTCTTCCTCAGAGCCTGACACAGGCAGAACGCCTTCCGATCTCGCGCACAGCCCAGCTCTGCGACCTGCTGCTGCGTGCGAAGCCACCGACCACGGCCACACCGCAGAGCAGTCGCACTGCAAAGATCCCGGTTCCTATCCAGGAGTGATGCTGGGCAGCTTCACTTCGATGAGGCGAGTTACACACCACGGTACTCATCGATGCTTTAAGCTCTGGCTCCCCGTTACCATACGAGGTCTGTAAGCTGTGTGCAGGATCTCACCGACAACACTCAACCATTGCCTTAATTATGATCATCAAGGTAGAATAATGCTGAGGAAAGCATCAAGTGCCCCTACACCTACAGCTGGAGAGTAACCCGAATTCACCATTTATGAAGAGAAGCCAAAACTCTTGGTGTGCACAGGGCATGTCCCCAGGCACTCCGAAGGGTCCTGCCCCACAGCCTGCAGTGATCAGCACTCAGCTCAAAGGCTCCTAGACAGAGTCACTGATAAACGGGGTGATCCTCAGCAACTCAATACAGAGAAGATTCGAACAATGCCTGGGTGCTAAAAAGGGAGATGAAACATTTTTTAAATAAATGTAATGTGAGAATCAAGAGTGTGGAACGATTTGCTCATTTAAATGACATCAAGTTAGACAAAGGCAAAAGACAAGGAACGAAGAAATCAAATTCACTTAAAGGTGGCTGTGCATGCTCACGCATATCTAACAGAAGATGACATCCAGCTGCCGATCAAGCACGCTAACATCATATTAACAGCAGAAAACTCAGCTGTGTGTTAGCGTGTGTCCACTGGTGTAGAAGCAGAGGCGTAAGGAAAGGTGTCATTTCACTGTGTCCCTGTACTGTCCTGCATTATTAATTATTTGTGAAGTTTTAATGCCATTCGTTTCTCCTGTGGAGTAGCTGGTACTACAGCTGCTGGAGATTCAGGGTGTACCAGGGATGCTCAGCAGCTCCAGGGAGGTTGACTGCAAGACGAGAGTTGCTTCAAACGGAGGCACAACAAGGCCCTACCTCGGAAACTGGAGACATCTCTGTCACATCAGGCAACCAGCTCTCCCAGGAGGCGACTCGGGCAACCAACAAGTGTTAAGCACCGGAATACCATGTGATTTGCTTACCAGACAGTAATGTTGGACCTCACAGACTGCTGGCTCGGTGTGATCTTGGCCAAGCCACTTCTCTCTGTGTGGCAGCTGAGCAGATCTGCAGAGGATACCTACCATTCCCTGGAAATAATGCAAGACCCACGTGTAAGGAAATGCTTTAAGTGCTGTTAAGAGGGAGACAGGAGTCTCATCACAGCTTGTGGCTTTCGGTAGGAGAGTTCTGCAGAGGTACATTCTTAATTTAACCAGACAATAAATACGTGAAAGCTAAAAACTCATCTTTTAATTGAAAAATGAAACAATTAGGAAGTGCTTTTTTCTGGGAACATGCTGCTTCCACTGCAGCATGACAGAGGTTATTCTGAACTTATTACTTTGACTCGATTCAGCTGTAAGTAATTAAATGTAGTCATAGAAGTCTGATCTATAAATGGAACCAACAAAAGCAATTACCATAGCTTCCATTAGATCAGTAAGCAATGGCAGCTCTGTTTGATGTAAACCGAAAGCAACATTATTTATACTGCACCAGAAATCACAGTAACTCAGTCCCCTTGCAGAGATTTGCTTTGAAAATTACGGTTTTCAGTGAAGAGAGTCACAGGTTATAAATTTCAGCCATGCTCCGCTCCTTCCAGTTTAACAGCCTCATGGGCAGAAAGGACAATTGTATCACACGATTCAAAGGAACTATTCTGGCTCCTGTCCTGTACTCAGAAACCAGATGAAGGAAAAGCTAAATTAAACATGCAAGAGGTGGAGTGACTAAGCATCAAGATTTTTTAAAATATATTTTATACTTGCTTTTGCTGCTGTTGGAGTCTACACTGCGCAGAAGCTGACGGACCTGTGAACCAGCTGGTATCCCTCAGCACAGACCCTAAGCGTACCCGTTTTCTCAAACCACCACGGTGAAAGTCAACTTGAAAAAGCAATTTTGGAATGTAAATTAAACAAAAGCACCAAAAAAACCCTAACCACCAGCTAGGATACTGGGAAGCACAGCCTTCTGCTCCCACCTCTGAGGGTACCAGAAAGAACATACAAGTAAAAACCCCATATCTGACAAAAACCCCTATCCCAAACACACCAGCAAAGTGCAAATGCAAAATTAGGTGTCGTAGCCAGAGCAGGCAGCACATCCTACAGTTAAGAAGATTACCTGACAATTTCCAATACATAATCCCCATTTTCTGCCGTTTATAAAATTTTGCCAATCGGACACAGTTGAAACTTCCCATACTGGTTATCCTCAGGAGACTAACTGCCTAAAAACTATGCTAAATGGTACAGCCATTTCTCTGAGCAGGATTGAGTGGTGGGTTTTTTCCTTTGAGTATAAAAAAAATTAAAAAGAAGCACCTATTTATTTTCCATCTGCCTCCTCCAAAATTTCTAACTGGAATCTGAAAATAAGCAAGGATGCCATCCCTGCGACAGGAACATGCCCTTCGATGACGTTCTTTGAAATACATTTAGCCAACCTGCAGATCTCGGGAGAGCCTTGGTCCAGCCAGCAGTTACCCACCCATCCAAGGCCCTTACTGGTACTTTTTCACCTCAGTGCTGCAAGATGCAGAACCTGCCCTGCACTGACACCTCCTGCACGGAGGCACCGAGACCCTCGGCGCGAGCAGAAGGACCGAGGAGGATCCGTACTGCTCCGCTACCAGCCAAGAGCCACACGACGTCCTCCCGAGACAACTCCCACTGCCAACCAACGCATCATGATGAAGGAAGAGCTGCAGCCGACAATCACTCCTTCAGCCTATGTGCCACAATCCCTGCTGTGGACCTAGAAATTGCTAATATTTTGGAAAAAAACATGCTTCCACATAATGCAGCTGGGACGGGGGGGGGGAGGGGTTGTCTGGTTTTGGGTGCGGTTTGCCTTCTTTTTTTTTTTAAATACATCTTTGAAGTTACACTAACAGAGTACATTGAAACAATACCAAAACACTATTCTTTTAAAAATCAGATTCAAAAAGTAAAAGACCACAAAAAGGAAGGTGTACAGGCAACCAGAATTCAGGTCTTCCATGTACACATTGTCTCTTTCCCTAGTAATATCAACACATCCTCTTCCTCCCAGCCAGCTGTTAAAAAACAAAACAAATCCCACCCAAAACATCCCAACAAACCACTGTAAACAAACTCTGGCATTTCCTATTAGCCAAGGGCTGTTTGACCCAGCAGCCTTCAGGTTTTACACACTCCTGGGTTTGTTTTCAATTCTCTCCTATCGACCCCGCTGGCCTTTCTTTTACTCTTCAGAGCCGGGCTTTAGGCACACGGCGCTCCGTACCTTACCCAGCGTGGGCTACGCCGTCGGAGCTGAACAAGTAACGAAACAGGATGTTCCTTTAGCACAATAAACACAAACTTCTGCTTGCTGCCGACCCTCACAGGGCAAATTCCAGGCTCGAGCGTGCATTGCGTACACCGCACAGCTGAACACCAAGCAGAGGGAGAGAAACGGCGGCGATTTCCCGCTCTCGGGAAGACGTCGGGAGCCTATCCTTGTGCGACCGCTCACCCCCGAGCTGCGCACTCATGGGTGGGTTTATACCACACGCTGCAGGTAGCACGCGCTCGTTCTTTCTGGTCTGTAGGTTGGAAAAAACCTTAACAACCACCACTGCTTAGCACTGAGACCAAACTAATAGAGTCCGTCATTCTGCTAGGCTCTTGCCAGCAGAGGCGGCAGGCAGGACGCACCCGCAGGGGTGCCACCCGAGCGCGCCTGCAGCACCAACAGCCCATTCCAGACGCTGCGGTCTGCTGCCACGTCTCCTTTTCCACTCCATTCTCTGTCTTTCCACACAGGCAAGGACACGTACTGACACGTGCAGGAGAAACAGCTTTAACGTGCTCCCTCTTGTCAAGAAGATGGAGAGCCTGTGTGTTGCTGGCAGTGAGATCTGCCACACACCCATCAAATTTGAACCCCCAGCTGGAATTGCAATCCAGGGACCCTGGGAGCAGAAGGTCATTGTGGTAAACTCCTCTGTGCTCAGATATTAGCATTGCCGTCAGTATTACAGTGCTCACCTTCATGGTACTGCGAAGATAACAACCTACTCTTCTTCAACTCCTTTTATTTTGCAGAAGAAAGCAGAAACAATAGTTTGTTATCGAGTACAACATAATTAACAGAGTGATAAAGATCAGAACCATGGCACGTTGTAAAATCTTTGCTGGGTTTTAAAGGAGTTCTTTGACTATTAATGACATTGTGCAATGAAGTCTGCAGCAGCATGGCAGCATTAAAAAATGAATCACTGCCACAAGATACTTTTCAGCCGATGTATTCAGGAATGCTCAATCCGGCAAGCTTTTCCTGATCAATCCCTGTGCATAAAAATACAGGGAAGACACACGATCTGTGAGGAATGAACACAGACCCACGCAGGCTGAAAATAATAGAGTCATTATAAATCTTTTATAGGACATTCACTGTCAGATGTTCAAATTTTGTTTGTAACACAAAAATTATCACTATCATTTGATAAGAAATATGCTGGAGTCACTCCTCAATGGACTGAATACACGGATTCTGCACACACTTATGCTACTGTGGAAAAACTGCAGACACAAAAAGCAGGCATTATGACAGTTTTCACACAACAGAGTCTGCAATCAGAAAATAAGTCAAACATACATTAGCAGATGAGGAAACCCTCTAACAATCTCTTCAGGACAACTGCTTTGAACCTGAAGCCACTGAAGCCTGACTAGGACAAAGTTATTTTGAGGATCATCTTGATATTTGCATTCTGACACTGAAAAACAACAACAAAACCCAACAACTTTGAATACTGAACCTGGAATAACCTGCTTACCACGAGAAGCCTGCCTTCTTGCTAGCTTAACATCAACTGCTGTCCCACATTAGCATCTGCAAACACCAACTCAGGTCCCAGGCAGACTATCTCACACAACAGATCCTCCTTTGGGGAGATGGAAAGTTTAAAAAAGTGGCACATCCAACAACGATGTTGACGTGTAATTTTGTGACTGTGCATTTCATAAGCAACTGGGAGATTTGGTACAGTAATCCAGTGGAAAAGCAGCCCACAGCCACCACATTCCCAACAGGAACACGTGCTCTGTACACAGCACACAGTCTCCCAACAGCAGGCATCTCCGTGCCACACGCAGCATTTTAACCCTGCAACCTCTTAGCACTAATCAATCCTAGATGGGGATGCAGGAGTTAAACAGATTTGGGTAGCTCTAAATGTTTGTTCCTTCAGTAACACAGTCTCATTTTGAAAAATGAAAATGTAATTCAGCAGGGTCTGAAGGTTTCAGTTTTAATCATCTCCCCTTTGCCCTTTCACACGACTGTTCCCAAAGGAAATTTGGCTTCAAAGCATCACTGCTCCAGGCACCTGAATCAATAAGCCTCTGCTCTGAAGCACACAATAGCAAGGGAATACACTATCCCCACTGCTTTTAAATACACGTCCCTATCCTACACGCAGACATCGATCCCCTCTTTCACACACGCGAGCCTGCTACGCGCTCCCTTCGCATCAGACGCGTGCACGACTCGCCTCCGCGCTCCCGAGCTGCTCCGGGCTAGCGCTGGAGTGCCCAGAGCTGAGCACAGGCTGCCGGGTGCCAGCGGTGGAGCACGCTGTGCTGCAGAACTAGTTCTCCTCACAGGGGCTGGTACGAGGCCGGTTTGGATTTGCCCTGAGCAGAGCACTGATAACACGGGTGGGTTCAGTTGGTGCTGGGGAGTGTTTGTACCAATCCATCGACTTTTCCAGCTTCTGATACCGCCCATGTTCCCAACTTTCTTGCTACAAGCAGTGGGGGGGACACAGCACAGACAGCTGACCCAAAGTGACCCAAGGGGTATTGCATTCCATAGAACATCATGCTCGGTATGTAAGCCGGGGGTGAGCTGGGGGGCCGTGGTTGGTAGTTAGCCAACCGACCCACCAACTTTCTCGGTCACCCTCTCACTCACGGAGCTCGCTCGGATTCTGCTGTGACCGCTTTCGGGCTCTCCCGTGACTGTTGCCACACAGGTGGGCAGCAGACAAGCTTCGAAAGCAACTCTGGGATTTAGGAACTTGAAGTAACACCAAAATGGAATCCATTGTAAGCCAAACATTTATTTACAGCTGTACTTCCCACACCCCGTCTCGTAGGGCTGGTGGAGTGGTTTAAGCCCCTCGGGCAGCTCAGCCCACCCAGCCGCTCGCTCACCCCCCCAAGCGATTCACCTACTTCTGCAAGCAGAAGTAAGCGTTAGGACTGGAGAAGGCTCTGATACATGGCTCTGGTCTGAACACGTGCGTGCGTGGGCTCCCACACCTCTAACTGCAGTTTGGTAAGAACCAGCTCGCTGATTCACCAAACTCCTCAGAAGTTCAATCCCGTTTTACTGGTCACACGAAACATTCTTGTCATGAGCAGTTGTAGACTCCTCAAACGGGAGATTTATTATTCCCACCTACACAGGAAAAATTAGAGTGCTATGACAGTTTATACGGGCAAAACTATGCTAATGTAAAAGATTTGCTTTACATTTCTTTTAACGGGATAGAAAACGCAGAGTTAGCGATGGCACACAACCCTGCTCCCAGGCTTTGGTACTATAACCAGCTGGGAATGAAAACTCTCAAGCCAGCCCAAAAGACCCCATACAGCCACCACTTCAGTTAAAATAGATTTTAGCTTGAGGACAAAGATTCAGCTGGAACTTCATTCTGGAATTTCCAAAATGTGTGTTGCATTTATTAATATATTATTAACATCAGTAGAAAAGAAAACCCATCAGCTCCTACAGAAGCCCCGACTCATCTGAAGGTTGTTAACAAAGTGGTTCAGCAGGAGAGGTATGAATGAAACTGCCATGCAAGAGCATGGGATGCCTGGCTGAAGGTGTACTCTTACAGCAGAGTCCTGGAAACATCGCCTAAAATAACACTAATTCCTGCAACTGCTAATGCTGAAAGAAAGTCCTAGATCCCAGTTTAATGCCCTGCTGAAAAAGCCAGGACGGGCCTGTTTCTCAACAGTCCTACCTGCCACTCCGTTCAGCGAGTTCCACCCAAATCAGGTGCTTGACCTTGCAGATGCGGCCACCGAGGCCAGAGATACATACAACCAGAAAGTCACGTCTGCATACCTCCCCCTCTATCTGGCACATTTTACGTGTGTTCGTCAGTCAATAAAGGAGCAGTAACTTCAGGCACTGGATTTAAAGCAAGAGACAACTAAATGCCCTAACTGCCTTACTGCTGGGAAATTTCCCTATTTCACTGCGGTTTCCCCTTGCTAATGTAATCCCACTCCCCCCATCATCCCACCCTGAATAATCTCTCCCCAGCCCTTCCCTGTTTATACACGTTCAATAATCACGGACTTTCATGTTCCCCGTTCACTGTCAGTTATCCAAACGCTACAAATTCACCCCCTTTGATCTCTCCTCATACATCAGTCCCTCCAGGCCCCTAATCACTGTTTTCACTCTTCTCTGAACTCCCTCCAGTAATGATGTGATTCTAATCCTCTGAAAGGAGAGGCTTTTGGCTTCAGTCCTTCACACAGATGCGAGCAAACGAATTCAGAGAGACTTCACAAGCTCGGAGCGCAGCACTGTCACCGGCCGCCAAGCATTAAACCGTGACACTGAAACAAAGATGGAATTGTCTCGTGAACACTAGAGATGCCAGAAGCTGAAAGAAAACACAATGAGGATTAAACAACGAGCGGATCAGCGCTTTATACAGCCATCAGGGCTCCGTGTGAGTAAAAGTCACATTCAGGAGACAGGCACAGCTGTCTGCTGGATGCTTTGAAGAAGCTCAGGTGACAGCCCTTGATGTCACACAGCCGCAGTACGCGCAGACGGGTTAACGGCGCACAGAGCAAGCACTGGGGCTTTGCCCACAGCGCCCGAGAGTTGCTGAACAACCACCACCCGCTGCAATTCTGTGGGAAGCGATAAGAACCCTGCTCACACCCATACAGAGCCTGGCAGCCCACCAAAGGAGGGGATGCTATTAACGCCTCCACCAAGACCCCAGCCAGCTCCAGCGCCTCCAGAGGCCAGGCATGGCCTCCTGGTGCCGTAAGGCCCGTTTTGAACAGCTTCCAAGTTTATAGATTTGTTGTTAATTGAGGTAAAGCCACACTTAAATAAATAACATGTATATATATTTACAATAGGGTAGCTGACAAAAAACAGGTATTAGTATATACTAGCTGGTACAGCTGAGAAAGAAGGAAGTCTACTGCTTCCTCTCTAAGAACACCCCTTGTATATTGATTTAGACAGAACGCAAACACAAGTAGCAAGTATAACATAAACGTGAAGAAAAGAAACTAGCGATGCTATACACACGACTTGGCAAAGTCAGTTCAATAAAATCTAAGACAGTTAGGTAACAAGTTTAACTTTAGCCGTTACACTTTGGAGGCTGCCCGCCAGTTGGGGAAGAAGAAAATTAAATAAATCTCTCCCCAAAGCCACAGCAAACTGATTTTTAGAATTTATTTTCCTGATGTCTATTTGACTTCTGTGTTTTAAAAGCTGATCTTTTAAAGAACTTGAAGTACTGTTAAAATATTGCCTTAATTAGTAGTTCAGTGGCTAACTGCAGCCAGCAGCACATCGTGGCGTAAGATGACCTTTAGATTTTTTGCAGTTTTCCTCCTTTCATTATGAGTTTCTTCTTGTACCACCTACGAGACAAACGAGGGCATCTAGAGGCAACTTCCTGGTACAAACTGAGAACAAATTTGTGTTCCATACGCTACTTTCACTATAATCACACTGCAGCAACGCTACAAAAGCTCCAGCTCCTGCCTTTTCTCCCAACCTGGCGCAGACAAAAGCAGGGACAGAAGCTTCCCACCTCGCCAGCCAACCTAGCGCTTTGTTAGTCACCCCTTGGCTTCAGCAGGCAGACCGCAACGGAGACGGAGCAGTAACATCCAACACGCTGCACAGCCACACTTGGGATGCGGAGGAAAAGGAATGAAATGCATTAAACACCTGAATCAGCTGAAGATGTGGCTCCTTTTGTCTCTCTTCAGCAGGACTTCAGCAGCACAGAGCAGCAGGATATAAGCACTGAAGGCTTCAAAGGGGTGGTTATACCAGTTCCAGTACCCAAGAGACCTAAGACTACTAATCAGCAGTTAATCCTGATGCAGGGAATCTCACAGTAAGGAAAGCCCTTAGGTAGAACCCAGCAGGTTATTAGGGACACCACATACTGTGGTCGGGCTGCAAAGACACCTGGGTGCAGGTGAAGGGCAGCAGGACATGAACTTGCCTTGTTTCAGTGCCAGGCTGCCCAGCTGAGGGTCATACTCACCCACAGCAAGGAACAATTTCCCATAGCTGAATTCAAATGTACAAACAACAAACGAGAGGCATCGGAGCGTGTTTCCAGGTAACACAGGGCACGTTCAGTGTAATGAAGAGTTCAACCGCAAGGTATGCCCGCTCTCTGGCGTTACGGGGAGCTGATTCAGGTCACACGAACACAAATTCGCACAAACACACGCACAGGTCTGTATCTGGTTCACTGCCTTCATCAGCAGTGCAGCCCCGCAAACACGTGTGCTGGCCCTTCCGGCACAGACACGAGCCTGAGAAACGCCTTACCTAGGACAGCGCTAGCAGCGCCTACCTGCTTACCCTGAACCTGTGGTCTGCAAGGAAGGCTGCACTTTCACAGCACGCTTCATGGCTTTATCCAGGTACTGACCGTGGCAGACTATTCCAAACACGCTGCGCACCACCAACACCATCTGACCACTGAACAAGCTGTCAGCCGGCACAAGAGCACCGTGCCTGTTTGCTACGTGACGGTACCAAACGCACGGCAACTCTAAGCCATCAGACAAAGGACTCTAACTTCGCTCAGTATCTCGTCTTTGACTTAAGGATTCTTCCACCTATTCTACATTAAGCTCTCACTGATTAGAAACCCATCCGCACTGCTCCCATGTCCATTTGAGCAGCAGCAAAACCTGCGTTTTCCCTATTCTTATCAGGTAATCCGTCACTAAACCACTCCAACCCTCTCAGAACGTCTCACGTCTACACGGAAGCACGCTCAGTTGGTGCGTAAGCATTTCAGTGACCCCAATATCAGACTTGCAATTAGTCTGATTGTCTCATCACAGCCATGCTGAGTACAGCTTCCCCGCAGCCTTCACCGCAGCGCCTGCAGAGGCGACACCGGATTCTCTGGCCTGGGCACCCAAAGGCACTGCAGCTAAATGTACGTGGCACTGCTACCAAGATTTCAGAAGTCGACAGTGAGAGCCTTGAGCCTCCGCCTGCTTGATCCGACAGGACACAACAAACCATCCATGTTTCGTGCAGCCCAGCCCACAGCCCGCTAGTGGTTAGGTAGCCAGCGGCTGGTTAACTAACACAGTCACATCACAGGCCATGCACACCCAAGGTCTGAACCAAAGTAATAAAGTCCTGAGACTCTACGGTCACTGAAGAAAATAACAACTTAATAAAACTTGATGACATTTCCAACAGAACAGCCTCTCTCGGTGATATTTTCCATGTTCATAGTTCACTATTCATGAGGCACAGAGGATCACAACGCGCTTCGCAGGACTCAAACTGTTTATACATCCCCTCTGCTGCGCCTTCTAATTCCTTGTATGCTCGTTGCTACACAGAAGCAGTCCTCAATATTTTAGACGATTTCCCTTAGTGCATTTTCTAGTGAGCATGTAAATGAACTACGACAAATTGACTCTAATTTGACAACCAGTGAGTAAATACCCTTTAAATTCTTTCCACAGATGTGCTGTCCAATTAGTGTATTCACCACCACAGTTAAGACAGTAAATTTCTGGCAGAGGAAAGTACCTTTATCAGAATCCACAGGACCTTGCTTGTTGCAGAAAACTTCCAGTTTTATGCAGAGGAATTACACCAGATCCCTCACCATACCAGAATTATACATACTCCAGTCAGACCGGTGACCCTCTCGCAGCTGGATCCCATGGGCACACCACCACTTCTCCAGCTGGGTAGGATGCAGACCTCCTGCCTTCTTACACATCAAGTGAAAGCCAGAAGCCTTATGCAAAAAACAGATGGCAGAAACAGCTCAAAATGCTGCATTTCCACAACTATAAGGTATCAAAGTAAGAGGGAGTCAGCTTCTGTAGGGCCACAAAGTGTTACATCCAGCAGCTATATGCCTGGAAGGGCACAAGGTACTGTGCTATGAGCACAGAGGAGGTGGAATTCATCAAAGCAGGATTCAACCCAGAAAAATGCTGACGGAAGCACAAGGATCGGAACCGCAGCAGCAGGAGCCGCCATCTCAGCGCCAGTTTAATGGCCACTGGTGATGCGTCTCCATGGCAGCAAAGGCTGCAGCGAAACTGCTGCCTGAGAAAGGATGGGTCTGATCATGGGAGGACTGGGAGACGGAACAACACACGCTCCAGCTGCAGCAGTCTGGCTCTCTCTGCTCTGTTTTTAAATAGGAGACCAGAGATGAATAGAAATGAAAACGCTCCTTGAACTCAGTCCCTAACAAAGCCAGGTCGTGAGCCTCAGCACCTCAGACCTTTCCCTTCAGGTAGAGGCACAGTAGGGAGAAACCAGGTGCAGGGCTGTAGTGCAAAAGCCCTAAGGTAAGAACCCCTTAAACAGGTTCTGGGGATTCAGGGACAAGCGATTTTAATGCAGCTTTAAGCCATTTTTTGCACAAGCCGAGAGCTTCAGTGCCATCTGCATCCCAAACTGCCAAACGCATCTAGGTGGAACGCCTCAAAGCATTCAATGCTGCTCAGATGAGAACATTATTCTCTGATGGAAGTAATAATCAGGCAAGGACATGCTTGGGTTCCACTGGAACCTGCATTTGTCAAATGGATTCACCTGGATGCAGCGAGTCCAACAGCAGCAAACACAGAGTGAGTGAGGACACCTCCTTGTTACACCTTTGGTGATCACCAAAGACCCAGACAGACCTAGAATACAGCTTGACATTAAGATAATTATGGTTCTGACACTTGGTACAAACGGCACTGGACATATTTGGGCTCCAAAGGGATGAACTAGTACATCTGTGCACACAGCACAGATTATCTTGGGGTGGGGTCCAGGTTTTCTAGGACTTTCTACAGAAGCCCCAGGTTTTGCACTGAAGTGCATAGGTCAACCACCAGCAGGATCATAAAGAGTCTAATAATCTTGTTAATAATGTCTCTGGAGATGCCTGCAAGATCTGGGGTCACTTACACTGCTGCGAAACAAGACTACAAAGAGGGTACAGGTTAACGTAGCTAACGTGAACATTTATAATGGGGTGAATCCTAGTTTTAGCAGCTTATTGGAACAAAAACATTTATCAGTCAATGCTGAGATGATTAACGGCATAAGATTAAGGTTAAAACTAGAAAATCTATTAACCTATTTAAGAAATAAATGTTGTACCCAGGAGGTCATCAGTCTTTTAAGCCTCAAGGGTTTAGATGCTCTAAGCAAACAGGAGCCTGACTCATGCAGCCTGAGGCTCTGTGCGAAGACTAACTGAACTGTAATTGTCTTGCCACGTCAGAAGCCATACTCCTTCTCCCTGAACTAAGCAGGGTACGCCACAGACCGTCACTTTAGCTTCATCTGCAACAGACACGAGGTACCCTAGCCACTGTATAGGGTAGAACTTGGGAGGAAAGGCTGAGCTAGTGGGGTTGCTACATACCACAGGAAGCAGGAAAAATAAAGAAATCAGCATCTGGAACGGCAGATTCAACTTCATGTCTGTATCATAACAACTACAAATGCAGCTCATAACAAGTTTTAGGCAGAAATTCACGCAGTCTGCCTGTTCTAGTCTGCGTACATGCTTGTCATTCAGCTGTCACACTTACCCATTCACTGCGTGTTGTGAGAATAATTGTAAAGAATTTTAATTATGCCTCAGAAGACATACCTTCTCAAGGAGACAGAGACACACAGTCCACCTGCATCTTTCAGCCTAATTTCCCTTAGGAAAATTTCCCTCTAATGCATTATTTCACATCAGTCAACCTACTGAGAGCAACTCTCCAGACTGCACTAATTGTTAAAACCTTGCTGTTGATCACTTCCTGCTTTTTTAAAGCCACGTATAGAGCCTGGCAGGATTGTGAGAGCTCAAAGACATCCTATTCAGAGGGATGCTGAACCCCAGAAATGAGAGAAGAAATGCTGAAGATGACAGGGGTCCGGTACTTCGAAACTCAGACTTAAGAATATCAGGAGTATTGTCACCTTGACAGAGAACACAGCTCAATGCACAACCCACACAGGAATTTACCCTGGCACTGATGAGAATGCTCAGTTATGAGATTATAATGAAAAATACGGTTGGATAACTGGAATCAAATAGTAACATAGTGGCTTGCACTTTTCACATGTATAAGAGGTTGTCATGCTTGTCGGATTCTGAGGTGTGCGGAAAAGAGAGTCCAAAAGGCTCAGTTTTAAGTATTTACTTGAAGTTTTACCACAGATGGGTTTCCTCAGCATCAGAACCAGAATATGAAGAAATAACAGGAAAGCAAGCTAAAGACCTGTCAGTCCTGACCAAGTAGCCCCTGCAACTTATTCTGCACACACTTTTCAGTAGGCCGCCAAGCATCCTACAGACTGCACCATCCAGAAGACACAACGGTTGCCAATGCTTTTGTGGGCTGGACTCTGGAAAAACAGAATAAAGTGACAACGATTCAACCTGTATCCAGAAGTCCTTTACTTAAGCACGAGTGCACCTAGCCAGCTACAATCACCACAGCACCAAGACTTTGCCTCAGGTCTAACCGAACATACGTATTTTTGCTGCCAAGACCCTTGTTCTCTCACAGTGGGGACCAAAAAGCATTCCTACTCTCCCAAGAATTCTCCTGTGTGTCAAAGAAAACTAGGGAATAGCTAAAGTAATTTCTGGAGAAATTAGTAACAGGAAGAGCATTGGACTGCTCTTTAACAGAATTGTAAAGAATTTACCCTGTCTTCCTTCTTTACTTATGCACCACATACTAGATTCTCTTCTTAGAGAGACTGCTTATTAGTCACCAGACTAACGAGGCACACGGCTGTCCTCAGTAAGGAGCTTCCCACATCAGCTGGCTCCTCCACCCACGTCAGTTTGATGCAGCTGCCATCATTAACTTCCCAGGGAGAGCTGTTTCACTTTGCTGGACACCAGATGACAGCCTGGTTCACGTTCACTCCCTGGATGCCAGTCACAGTAACGTCTGTCACACTGCCCTGAAAGGCTGACACCAAAGCTCCAGGCGAGTTTCCCGTCCTGAGCTAGGGCTGGTGTCGTGGTTTAACTCCGGCTAGCATCTAGTCTGACCCTGCACGGCAGGCCAGAGCCGCTGCCAAAGCATCGTGGCATTCTGCTCAGCCCCACGCTCCTTCTAGAAACATACTCGTGATGCAAAGCCAACAAGCAGCTGACTTCGCAACACCGACTCTTCAGCATCCAGCATACGGCAGGACTTTCACATCTGGAGCCTTTTTTGTGGAGTCAGCAGAAGTGCCAAACTCCCAGATGGGAACTGTAAGCACAAACGTGGCACTGTCTTCAGCCCAAAACAGCTTCTGGTCACAGGTGACTCCATGTAATCCTGTCAGCTCTGCACCCCGGTAGGTCAAGAATCATGTGTGATGCTAAAACAAAACATCCTAGTAGGTGAGACTCCTGCTAGTGACTGACTGCTCCAACGAGGATCCAAACTGTCAGCTCTTGCTTGTTTGATCATGTCATGCCAGGAGAAGACATGAAAGGAATGGAGGGAGTAACTCCTTGCTTATGACAAGGTGCATTACAATGGGCACCCAAGGAACCTGCAAAAACTGCACTACCCGTGTTCCCTGAGCAACCACCGACAGCCTGCAGTGGGTTGGCCCCAGCCAGCAGCTAAGTACCACACAGACACTCACCCCATGAGTGGGACGGTAGAGAAGTGCAAAGGCAAGAAGACTCATAGGTCAATATAAAAATACTTTAATAAGCAAATGAAAGAGGGAAAAAAAAAAACCAAAAAACAAGTGATGCAATCACTCACCACCTCCCACAAACAGACTGACACCCAGCCAACCTCCAAGCAGCAGCTAGCTTCCCAAAACCAGACCTCCCTCAGTTTTTATTACAGAGTATGACATCTTACGGCATGGAAAATCTCTTCAGTCAATCTGGGGCAGTTGTGCCCTCTCCCAGCCCCAAGTCTGCCTTACTACTTGGTGTTTGTGCAGTTCAGTATGGTCAGTCTTGGGCAGCGAACGGACACGCTACTGAGCACACCAGAGCACAAAGCGTAAGCACCAAAGGCTGCCCCTTTGGGATGAAACAAAAGTCCAGGAACAACCGTGGCTTTGGGAACTGTATCTCTCTCACTGAGTGCCTGTGCAAAATATAAGTCTTTCCTACATTTCTTTACCCACCAAAACATAGGTCTGTTCATTCTAACCATGGCACACATCCACACCCCAGAACAACAGACCTCCAAACTTCAGGGAGAGAAGGTGTCACAGGAAGAAGGCTGCAGAAGATGGTAACTGGGTCACTGGGGCACCTCCTTACTAATTATCCCATTTGCTATGTAGCCAAGGAAGAAAGTGTGTCAGGCTCCAGCGAAGCTGTCTTCAGCAACTTACGGAACTCTTCTCTAAGCCATGATGCAATTAACTGCCAAGAAAGTGCTGAGGCAGGCAGAATTAGGAAGCTACAACAAATCAAGTATATAATCCTACACCATTTACATTTAAAACAGCTGAATCGCTTACAAGTCCAAGTGCTGTAGCATGTTTACAATTTTGTTTTGTAAGATCTAGATGTTTTATGCCCCCGGAGCAGGACAAATGAAACAATCCAGCTCCAAAGCCAAAACAGGAAAAGACTCAAAAAAAGGCAGAGCTCTCCAGAGGTTCCTGACCTGGGTGGTGATACCTGACCCCCCAGCACACCCCCGAAGTCACAGCGAAAATCCAGAACCATTAACAAAGCACAGTTAGCTTAGTTGTTCTTCATCAGCTCATAGGAAATCTGAGTAGCTGCACAATGTGGAGATCGCCGGGTTCAGAAAACACTTTCACGTCAAACAAGGGTGCAAGGGCTTCAACGTTCTTGATGCTGTATCCAGTCAAATGGCAGAGAGAAAAGCTAGTGGTGTTAAACTGCTAAAAAAGGCTGGAAACCTTCTCTTTGCTCAGCCTGAAGCAGATTCCAAGGAGAACACACCACTTTCATTTCAAGGAGAGTTACTGTTTTCAGTATAAAGGTCAATCTCTTCTTGCCTCAAGTCTCTAACTGTCAGAATGTCACCTTCCCCAAGTTTGTGTATCATCCCGTAACAGCACATCAAGCCAGCTCTTTTGAATCACTAAACTGTACAAAACTTCCCTTATCCTAGAAGTCTCACAAGACACTAGCTTTTCAAAAAGCAATGGGGGCCAGGGGGGATGATGACACACAGACATTTCTGTAGACTTCGATAAGAGTCTATTAAAAAACAAACCAAAAAACCCAAACATACACACAAAAAAAGCTGCTCCTTTCTTAAAAGACAGTAAAGGAAGGTATGACAAGGCCCTAAGCTTAAGTTCCAGTGTCAGAAAAAGAACATATGCTGTTGAACACTGATGTCTTCAGCAGTCCTGGCATAAAAATGGTTGGGCAGACCCAGATCCAACAGCTAATCACACATGATGGGAATTTCTCTGCTAACTCAGATGACTTTCACATTGGAGTGCTGGGCTGAAATTGCTGCTAATTGCTCAGAAGGTAACGCCGGTTAGCAAGGAAAGCAACACACAGACCCCACAAAACGCTTTTAATTTCTGCCAGCTACACAAAGTACAAAACAAATGCATAAGGAAACCATATAAAAGTGACACCTGTACTCAAAAAACTCATAATCCCACAACAATCAGCATTAAGGTATGTGACACACCGTGACCTGATGCTGAAAGATTCTGCCAATTCCAATAGAAACTTCCAAACCTCCACTATGACAGAAAAACGCACGACAGAGAGGAGCGCTGGGCTTCCTCCCCAGCACTGCGGAGCGGGTCACACTGTTTTAACGGTGGGAACACTGCAGATTTCCAAGTATCAGGTACTCCTTCAGAGCCATCAGAGCTGAAGCACAGCTGGGGCTTATGTCCATATGGGAAATTTCTCTCTTTAATGTAACTTTGATACCAAGATGTGTAAAGTCTTTGATTTTATTGGCAGATGCTGACTGTATTTGCCTAACCTCTGAAGCCTGCTGATTGACAGTGTTAATACACTTTTTAATGGATGAAAAAGGAAATGACAGCTTTTGGCTCATTTTCAAGCACATTTCTTCACTGCAAAATACCCTACAGTTCAATCTGCTTTTCATACAACCTAAGAAACCTATTCTTTATTGTGTTGCTAATAACTGGTGGCACACTGAAGCAAACAGGAGCTGGATAGGAATATTTACTGAGGGAGCTACTTTACTGCTTGAAAAGAAGATGTTTTCTTCCTTTCTTTAATTCGAGCTGCACTGATCTTATCTCACAAAATCCCAGACAGAAGTTAAACATTACTTCTAAATAATTTCCCAGCTCCTTCTACATCAAACAAAGTTTCCCCCCAGACTTTTCAAGAAGAGCAGCTATGCTAACAAGAAGCTAGTGGGCCAAGTGTCAGAGGTAATTTGCATGGACTGCTGTCCAAAATAATACCTTCGAGGGCAGAGGGACAGCATCTTTACACATGATGGAAACTGTTTAAATACAACAGCAACAAAACCCTGCAACTGATGAGCCTCACCCTCACGATGGAGATTCAGCTGAAGGGAGGATGAGTGTGACCTCCCCTGCGCAGCACCCCCAGCGGCTTCGTGACCCGGTAGTTTATCAACAGTGCGGTACTGCATAAGGCCCACCAAAAACCAGGGCCCTGTTACTCCTGGCACTGAACGTACACACAAAGCAGCAGTAGATAACACATCACTTGTGGCGTAAGGAGAGAAATGATGCACGACACAGGGAAGAACAGAATACAGAGCAGAACAGTGTCACGGTCAAGAATTGCATCCTAGTCAGACTTTCTTCAGTGGCAGGAAGTGAACTGGCGTTAGATAAAACACCATCAGTTAAAACACGAAAAGTAGAGAGGAAAAGACCATATGATCTGTAAAGACAAAGCTCTGCCTCACTCACCCCTTTCTCAGGTGGGGCTGGATGGTGTGTGACCCCGTCTACCAAGCTTCCGTGAGAACAGGCTACCAGGTAGGGTCCACAGGACATACAAGCCAACTGGATGAGGTGGGGCAACACGGCAGGAGACCACAGCACAAGTCTGCCTTAGCCAGTCTGCAATCCCAGTGCAAAGCAGGAAGGCCTAGTTCTGCAGAAAACTACAGGCCTAGTTACGTATTTAGTGTCTACATACACTGTAGGAAGGGGGGATGTTCAGAGTTTTGCCATTTGGCTTCCCAAGTAACTGTAACGTGTCGGAGTTCTGTTTTCCTGGGGATGGCTGAACATCTGCTTGCCAATGGGAAGTGGTGAATGAATTCCTTGTTCTACTTTGCTTGCATGTGTGACCTTTGCTTTACCTATTAAACTGTCTTTATCTCAAACCAAGAGTTTTCTCACTTTTACTCTTCCAATTCTCTACCCCATCCTGCTGTAGGAGAGTGAGCGAGCGGCTGTGTTGTGCTCAGCTGCCACGTGGGGTTAAACCATGACATGTTGCTGGCCTCTGCTCTGGTCACAGAGCACACTGTCATTACCAGGACTCTCAAGGTGGGGAAGAAGGCACTGAACCTTCTTGTTAACATGTCTTGAAGTCTATCAGTTGTCCTTTACCCACCCTTAGGGCTACAAAAAGCTATTCACTCCTTTGTGTCCCTGAAACAGTCCTGGCGTCTGAGCTTAATTATGAATCTCATGTTACTCCATGAATGTCAACTATGATGGCAACTGTTGTTTACAGCATTCACTGTACAGCAAGAGCCTGGCATCTTCTGCAGGCCTAGAAGCCTGTGACAGGGCAAAGAGGACCATTAGCAGAAAAATAACCTAATTTAATACAACAACAGCTGGCTGTAACAGTGACCATTTATTTTGCAGAACTTGCTATCTAGAAGATAATATCAAGAACAGAGGTAGAGTTTTAAAAGAGAACTGCTTTTCTAAACACAGAACCAATTTGGCTACGACAGGCCTGGCTGGCTTCAGGACTCCAACCAACCAGCGTGATAAGATCGGAAGGATGGAAGCTGAGTTCCGAAGTCCGTTGCTTTACAAAGTCCTGTCTTTAAAGGTAACAGGACTTGTAGCTAAGAAAGTCCCCACTACACCAAAACCCATGGCTTCATGGCCCCCTGGTACCTTACAGGTGTAATTAGGAAACCAGAACTCCCACTGCCAGGAAGGCACCAGGGACATGCCAAGAATCTAGCAAGCCTGGGGAGAGAAGACCCTGTGGTATGCATTCCACGATGTGGCAAACTGGCAAAGGGATTTGCACCCATATATACCAGGATATGGGTCTGCATCTGAGCCAGAGCTAGAATTCAGAACCCAGAAATTCACAAAGGGCTCTCCAAACATAACAGATTAACATTTCTATGGAAAATGGGATGGTGCCAAGTCGTAACAGTCTCTGTAAAGTCCTAATTAACATGAATAACACAGCTGGATATTTTATGTACCAGCCTTCCAAGTCCCTCCTTCCTGCCACTTAAGAATAAAAATAGTAGAACGTTTTATGGAGGTTAATTCATGGCTGCTTAGGTGTGATTCCTCTTTAAGAGAAGGCAGAATTGCTAGCCCCTTGCAGCCATCCATATGGGAGGCGTATGGATACTCCAGCTCAGTGGTGTTTGCTGAAGGAAGTTAGAAAACAGCAGGTTTGTCAGGGAAATGTGGATCCTTGGCAGAGTATCAATGCAGTTACCTCTCCTTCCATTCCAGACTGGGGGTTGAGGGTAGATGAGCTGATATCATCATCTGGCTGGTTACAAGATAATCATAAGAGAAAAGGAAATACAATGACAAGGTAAAAAAAAAACCACGAAACTCTGAAAGGAACCAGCATAGCCTACCTGGAGATCAGGCAGTAGTTTTAGCACTCTGATGGCAGTTTAGTGCAGAGTATATTTTGGCATGCTTCTTCACAAAGAAACAGCAGCTGAATTAATTTGAGGAGGCAGCAGCTCCCAGATCTGCACAATTTTATCTGGGTCCTGCGAGAGAAGCTCCTCAACCAAAAAGCCCCCCGCCGCCAGGTTACCCCCCAGGGCTGCTCAGCCACTCTGACAGCACGGAATCCAGGCTGAAGAGCCTCCCTGCTCCAAGCAAGACGTGTGCCCCGAGAAGCGGCAGATTCAGACCTCGACCCCAGCGAGACCCAAGGCAGACTGGCACTGAACCACAGGGAGGATCTCTGCCCCTGAGCCTCCCCTACAGCAGCACAGCAAAGACTCTTCCTCTGCCCGCTGGGAGCCAGCCCAAGTCTGCACTGGCTACTGCTGAGCCAAGCACAGGCTGCTTGGTGTCTGGGTGTCTCTGCATTAACATCTTTGGCTTATAGGGAGATGTAAACTGCCCGTTTGGACACCACACTGCAACCCTCCCCTGACCACAGTGGGAGACACCCCCTTAGCTCCCCAGGGATCAGCTCCCGCTCAGCTAGACTCACTAGGATAACACCCAACTGCTCCATCGCGCCAGTGGCAGGCCAAACGACAGTGTGTCCAGGGAATAGTCAACCCATCTGTACGCTAATCACAAGAAGTGCTTTTACAAACCGCCTTCCTTTAGAAGGACAGAAATTATTTGCAACTAAAGCCACACAAAACTTAATTCTGATTCCAGAGTTTCAGACTAGAGTATCCCATAAACATTCCCATCTCAGCTGTATAATTTTGTTCCAACGTAGCGGACATCAGGCGAGAAGCTAAACAAGCCTAGACCTGAGTTATTAAAACAGCTGAAGTCACTGAACGGCTCCTGCTCCCAGGAAAGGCGTGTAAGCATAGTCTGCATAAGACGTCACACTTAGGTTCATCTCACAGGCCTCATTTACGCCATTAAATGTAGCAAGCTAGTAAATAATACAAATAATAAAAGAAACTATATGTAACTTGGACAGGAAGAGCCGCATTTCAAACATGGCTTACTACTCATTGTCAAAAAAACCCCAACCACACTCAAATCACAACAGCGACACCAAGGCCTGGGCCTCCAAGCCCAGAGGAGAGTATTACAAATACGCTAATAAGCACTAATTTCATTTGGCAGCTAGTTCCATTTTTTCCACATAACACTGAGCAGCAACTTTAAAACTTGTCAGAAAGACTCCAAATCATGAAATTCTTTTCCAGTGTTCAATTCGAACAGAGCAATCTGACAAACATCCGCAAATACAGCCAGATAGTAAACCACGCAGAGCAGGGTCTGCAAAGCCAACCTGCCACGTCTGGCTCGCTGCAAAAGAAGACGGAGACATCGGCCCTTACGTAAATGGCAGCTCTAAGGCAGTGCCAAGCAAGGACGTGTTTCACCATGGCACTGTGCTGATCACATCTGAATGACTTCTGATTGTGCACGCAGGCGGAGCCGGTTCACGTCCTCTCCAAGGAGGGGAAGAACACGTTGCACTGACCTAGAAAACACTGCGTAGCCCGATCCATTCCCTTGCCCCATCTGCTTACGTTGTTACGATCTTCCGTAGTTTGCCCCGCACCGAAAAGGCTCCTTACCCACACAAACCACACCGGACGTTTTGATTTGACTCTGCCTCCGCGATTACCAGAACACACATACAATGGGCGTGTCTCGTACCTCTGCTATGGATTGAGCTCTTACCTTTGCTGAATACCACATTCTCTTCTTTCACCTTCACCATGCCTAACTTCCTTCTTGTGCTTCTGTATGCTCATTTTTAACCTCTTTTGTCAGCTTTTGGAATAACAGGCCCAGTTTAAGAGAAGCTTTGTGCATGTTATTGATTTTTCTTCTAAACCAAACTAAGTTTTAGTGGAAATTCAAAAGGAGGAACAGGATTAAAATGGTGATTTTAGACACACCAGAAGGTTACAAAGCCCATTCACAGTAATGAAGGAAGATTGCATTAATCTCCTAAAAGGATTCAAATGCTGCAACTAGAGCAATTCCATTTCTTAACACGAACAAATTAAGACCGTTTCCCTTGCAGAAATTTCCATAATTACAAGTAATTATCTTCTACTCTGAAATTCTCCACTATGGCACTTACTGCGAAGAGTATTCCTATCAGATGCTCTATTTAGGAAACAGAGGAGGAACTGTTTCTTGGTGAATTGTATGTTGTCATCCCATTCATTAACCCACAGTTCTGCTCTGCCAGAATATGCATCTACCTTTGACAACAAGAACCACCAATCCCTATCTGATGACCCTACCATTAGGTTATTATGAAAGCCTAAAAAATACAGACTTCTAGAAGTCCGTGCAGAGAATGGGAGGAATAAACCACATCCACAGATTAAGTGAAAGGAAGATCATGTATAATGCTACATGAGACAGTGCAGTTCTATTCTGCTGAGTAAATCAAAGGCTCAAAGACAGCATTTTAATGCACATTCTTTTCAGGCAATAAGGACAAGTATGGCAACAGCTGCTGCAGTATTTGTAAAAACTGTGTAACTCAAACAAAATACCAGAGGTTACAAGAAACTAAGCTTTCCATTTGTTCTTCTTTTGCACAAGGAAAACGTATGTCAGTTGTTCTTCTATGTAAGGAAAATCACAGAACGGTTTGGGTTGGAAGGGACCTTAAAGATCATCTAGTTCCAACCCCCCTGCCATGGGCAGGGACACCCTCCACTAGACCAGGTTGCTCCAAGCCTCATCCAGCCTGGTCTTGAACATTTCCAGGGATGGGGCATCCACAGCTTCCCTGGGCAACTGGTCCCAGTGTTTCACCACCCTCTCTTGGAAGAACTTCCTTAGATCTAATCTAAATCTCTCCGCTTTCAATTTAAATCCATTACGCCTTGTCCTGTCACTACAGGCCCTTGTAAAAAGACACCCCATGGCTTTCGTGTAGCCCCTTCAGGCACTGGAAGGTGCTGTAAGGTCTCCCCTGAACCTTCTCTTCTCCAGGCTGAACACCCCAACTCTCCCAGCCTGTCCCCAGGCAGGGGGGCTTCAGCCCTTGGAGCATCTTCGTGGCCTCCTCTGGACTCGCTCTAACAGGTCCATGTCCTTCTGATGTTGGGGGCCCTAGAGCTGGATGCAGAACTGCAGGTGGGGTCTCACCAGAGCAGAGCAGAGGGGGAGAATCCCCTCCCTCGCCCTGCTGGCCACGCTGCTTTTGGTACAGCCCAGGATACGGCCGGCTTTCTGGGCTGCCAGCGCACACTGCCTGGGTCATGTTGAGCTTCGCATCAACCCACACCCCCAAATCCTCCTCAGGGCTGCTCTTGATCCCTTCTCTGCCCAGCCTGTCCTTGTGCTTGGGATTGCCCTGACCCAGGTGCTGGACCTTGCACTTGGCCTTGTTGAACTCCATGAGGTTGGCAGTGGCCCACCTCTCCAGCCTGTCCAGGTCACAGCCCCCAGAAATCTTTAGCAGCGGGCCTCCAGCGGTCAGAGCTTGTAAAGACTTGGAGATAACATTCATCCTGAGGGGTCTAAAAAGCAAAGCCCTGCAATTGGCAGCTAGTTCAGCTGCAGACCTTATAGCTCCTTAGACCTGACAGCTTCGGAAGAAGCTTCTTCATTCCAGGCCACTGTTAGAGGAAAGTGGGACAGAGCTCTATCACAGATTACCAGCTCAGATTGCTATGAATTCAGGCATAACATCATTCCAGAGCCAAGTGCTGTATGGCCTTAAATGGAAAAGATCTACAATATTTAACAGGTCAGGAATACTATCCATTTTTGTTTATTTAAGCATATAAGAGGGTAGACTTAGATTTTAAAAGCCTCTTAAGAAATAGGAGATAGGAAAGCTCACTGTGAATGTTTTTAAGTGCTCCCTGACAACTGCCAGTTATAAGACTCAGACAAGAAGCAGGGAAAGGAGAAGGGGGTAGATACATTTTAAAAAATTAATTTTCTCATTTTCACCTAGTATGAGCAGAAATCTGCAAAACAGGTTTGCTTTTCCACTTGCCACGTCAGTGAATCCTGATGCAATCCATCCCTCTATTGCCCATAACCTAACGGGTAGAGAATGGAACCGAAGAGTCAACTAAGCTCATGCTCCTTCGCAGAAATTATCATGGTCTTCCTCAGTTCTTTTCTGTTCCGCAGCACAACTCATGTCACTCCACAACCCAAAGGGAAAAGGTTACTTTGACAGAGGCAGCCCGCCCGGCAATGAGCCCGTTCGGTTCCCTACAGAAAAGAACTCCACAACCTGTGACATTTTACAAGCGATACAATACAGATTGCATTCACCGTATTTTCCCAACAGTGCTTCTGCACAACAGGCCACGCAAGCACCATCACTGACAGGAATAAGGGTGCGAAAAGATATCCCATTGTTTCTGATGGAAGTAATAGAGGCTGTCTCATGCAGCCCAACACCTTCTACTCACACTCTGCTTCAAATCTCAGTTGCACAGGGAGTAAACGGCCACTCTCCATCCACACGGAAGTGGACACGCATTCCCAGACTGAGTGGCAGCACGGAGAGATGGAGCCATGAATTGTGGCGGACAGTTACAGGCTAAAAGGAAACCTTAGAAAAAAGTTGGAGCTTTTGGATCATGCTGTCACACTTTTTAAAAACAACAGTGGCCAAGATGAAATGCACTGTAAAGTCTTGAGCACATGTTTAAAATCCTAACAGAGGACTTAAGGCATATCATAATACTGTAGATCCACACTTCAAAATCCTGCAGAGGATTTTGATCCCAAAGAGACTAAGTTATAGCAGAATATAATGAGATTTGCATGAATTTACTAAGAGCATATTTTTTTCTGTACTGCAGGAAAACTGAAGAAGCTATTTGTTTACAGGGGAGTTGGTATATACGAATGAATCCTCTTACTGATGCGCTCTTGGTAAATATACATAACTTTTGCATGTCAGTAACGCAGTGACGACCTGCAACATCCCTTTGTTATTAATGATTTATTGAATCCTTCATGAAATCTGCACCTCAGTCAGTGATTTCAGGTTTTGCCCTGCATTTAGACACCATAACTGAGGAGCAAATGACTCCTATATGCAATTCTTTCAACATCTAAACCAGTTTCTGTTATCAGGCTTTTTAACCATGCAAAATTTACCACACCGCTCCTGCGTAACAAACAAGGTACATTCAATAAACTTGAAGCGCCACTTTTTTCCTGCTGCTGGCATTACTAATTTTGAAAGGAGCGCTGTCTCAGCTGATCTCCCGTATCCCATTGTGTGACCACAAGTATAATGGCCCTTTTATTATTATTCACGGATAAAAGAATCGGTATTAGCAGACAAGAACACCCCACCACCCCACCTATGCTCTTCCTCCCTCAGCCGAGAGACTGCAGCAAATCCCAGGCGACGATGGGTCGGAGCAGTGCAAGGCAATAAGATCCAGCAAAAAGCACCGCGGCACAGGCCGTTTCATTTGCCAGGGAGCTGACTGAGCAAGCATCCCCAGGACAGCACACATGGCACACTCATCCTTCCAGCAAACTGGAAGCTGAAGGAACCTTCAAAAAAGGTTGTGATATGGGATGGACTGGGAAGATGTAATCCCTGCAGCCTGAGCCACTCAACAGATTAACATGGCTAATTTTATGCTTTTCAAAGAATATAATCAACATTAACACATCAGCCATATCTGCCTCCAGATAATGTGTAATTTAATTACTAGCCCCCCGAGAGTTCGTCAGTGCCGTTGTGCTCACCCTAACACACCGGGCGTGTTATGCTTGAATTTTAGCCTGGCTTCCCAGTGAAACCAGCTTACACAATGCACTAGCAGCCCGCCTGCCCCCACCGCAGCTCTGACGGCTTCGGGGCCCACTGACCATTTGCCAGAGAACCCTATTCCTGTGGCAGTGGCCACCCAGGCCACCAGCATGGACCGTGCTCTGAAGCAGTCACCTGCTGGACGGAGACGCTGGGGGAACCTAAAGGGAATGGAGTCAGAGGCAAGTCACGGAAATCCACAGGAAAAGAGTCTTTATTAGATCTGGTCCTCGTGGAAAAATGTATTAAACAATAGCAATTTTCTAAAGTTAGAAAAATAGCTGTGATTTATGACAGGAAAAAGAAATATTTCAGTCACATGCAAACTTTTTTTCATTAGCTGAAGGCAAGGTAATACCTTACGCACTGCAGGCGATAGTTGTATCTTAGCATCACCAAACAAAGGGGCTTACTCCAGGTTTACACAGAGGAGTAATAAACTGCATGCGATCCTATGCTGCACAGTTTAACAGTTGTAAAAGCAAAACAATCCCTCAATGAACAAAACACCTTAAACATTCAGCAAGAATAAAAATATGGGTAAAGCAGAAGAACATGAGCACAAGTACAATGAATCAAACACGACTCCTAATTCCATGCAGCAGCACACGTGATCAGCATTTGCACTGACAGCTCTCACGTTTGCATATTTTAACCGAGACGAGGCAGGCAAATCACTTTCCAAAAGTCACTTTCACGAAACAACCCGCCAAGGGCTACACGGAACGCTGGCTACTACACCGTGTTTCTCATTTCGTGTCCTGTTCAGAAATGGAGCAGCAGTGCCTTCTCGAGCGGTTTGCGTGAGTCATTTTCTTGAAACTGCCCTGTAAAGCACATTGACTGCAACACTACAAAGGCACTCAGGCCAGGCCAGCAGAAATCCTGGCTACCCTCACGTGAGAATGCTGGCAAGACTGACAAAATAACCTCTGCTGAGATTTTACTGGTACTACAGTTGAAAACAGAACCTATTCCAACATGCACATAGTTTCCATCACATCATAGCTGGAGCAGGATTTATTTTCTGCTCAGACTAGTAAGATGCTTGACAGTTCATATGAGTTCAGCTATCTTCTGTACCCTCTACACGATCAAATTTGGTTGCCCCAAATCAACTCAATTTGGACACAGACGATAACACAGAGAAAAAAAATAACCATCTGACACGGTGATTTAAACATAAGCATGTGAGCCAACGCTGCAGAGTGAATCCTGACACTCGAAACGGAATCTTCCAGAGCCGAGGAGTCCAGCCAGCAGCCAAGAATAATATTTCAGTGGTTCAGTCGATACTGCTGTAACCATGGCCCGGAGGGGTTTCCATAGCCATAACCACAGGAGTGACTGCACATTCAGTTGAAAATAGTAAAAACAGACATTTAAAAATCTATAGCTTGTAGACATCTTAAAAACCAGTTTGAACAGAGGCACAGAGGGGCTTGAAAAATGCACAGATGCTCCCACTGAGCTTGCCCATCATCTGTTTATCCTGCTGAAGACACAATGATACGAAATCAGAACTCCTCTCACTAAACGCAATTGCCCGCTTGAAAAAATTAAAGGAACAGCTTCGGAACAGCTGAAGAGAGATGAGGTATCAGTGACACAAAGCCTGACGGATTACCCAGAGATGCGGTGGCAATACGCACACTCCAATCAGGACGTTCTGAAGCACCATTTATTTTCAGTGTCTAGAGCTCAAAGCGAGAGACGCTCTCATGCATTTCACATATGATTTCCATTTCTTCCCTGATGTAAAACACAGTATCGCACATCGTGCTACAAAGGAAGAAGGAGCCCTGCTGGTTCAAACAGGTTTTTCCAACAGAAAAAGGGGGAAAAAAGAAGGGAAAAGGAGAAAATAAGAAGTATAATAGTCCACAGCTGCCAGGAGCAAGGGGTCACTGCCGAGGAGGGGCGGCACATTCGGTTTGCGAGATTTTCCCGTTAAAGAATGTCAATAAAAAGCCCTGCCAAGCGCGCTGAACAGCGTCCTGCCAGGCGTCACCGCGCGGCCGTCGCCCCGGGACGGCTCCCGGGAAGCGCCCCGCGCAGCCGAGCCCGCCGCCCGCCGACAAAGGGCGGCCTGTCCCGGCACGCCGGGTCCCGCCGCCACCGCCGCTGCCCCAGCGCCGCTCCGGCCGAGCAGCCATATTAGGAAACAGCCCGAAAAACGGGCTGCCCGCCCGCCAGGAGCACCGGGGCCGAGCGGAGGGGACGACGGCTCCGCGGCCCGGCTCGGGGCCCCTCGGCGGAGCCAGCCCGGCCCGGGCGCCGCGCCCCGCGGCCGCTTCCCCCTCGGCGTCCCGGGCGGGCCGAGACAACCGCCGGAGGGAAAAGAAAAGTTGGGGCGGTACCCGCCGCGGGGATGCGGCGGGGAGAGCGCGGCGCTGCCGGCCCCGGGACGGCAACCGCGACCGGGACGGGGTTCGGCCCCGCCGCTCCGCCCGCGCCTGCCGGGGCAGCCCGCCCCAGGGGAGCCGTCCGCGGGCCCTGCCCCGCCTCGTCACCCACCTTCTTCCGGGGCTGCCATTTCATCATATTTGTAGAGCGGGGACGCGGAGCATCAAGGTCGCGCTCGGGTACCGGCGGCGAGCGCAGCGGGGCCGCAGCCCGCGGTCATGCTGCCCGGCCCCGCCGCCAGGCCCGCGCCGCGCCCCGCCGCGCCCGCGGGAGAGGAGCCGGCCCCGCCGCGCGGGCCATAGGAGCGGGGCTTCTCCTCAGCCGGCGGCGGCCGGCTCCTCCGCCGCCGCGCTCCGCCTCACGCCCGCGGCCCGCAGCGAGCCGCAGCTCCCGGGCGCATCGTGCGCGGCGCCCGTCCCTGCGCCGAAGTGTGCGGCGAGCCCCGGCCCGGCGCCGCTCCGCCGCGCACGGAGGCAGAGAGGGGCGCGGGCGCCGGCAGAGCCCGCCGCGCCGCCCCCCCCCACTTCTTCCCCGCGCCACCGGGAGCCCCCGTGGTCCTGCCACCGCCCCCGGCCCGCCCCCCGCCCCGCCCCCTGCCGGAGCCGCCCGGGCCAGCAGGCGGCCGCGGCACGCGGAGACGGCGGGGCCGGGGCCCAGCCGGGAGCCGGAGCCTCGCCCCGCCGCCGCCCTCCCGGCCCGTCGGAGGGGTCCCGTGTGGCTGCGGCTCCCACGGGATGGGTGCGCTCCCCGGGGTGGGGGTGCGGGCTGGAAGAACGTGGGGCACAGAGGCGGGGCGGGGTGGTGCCGGTTGGAACGGGCCCGGCGGGGGCAGGAGGTCGGGCTCCGGCAGAGGCCGGTTGGGCAGCGTGGGCTCACGGACACCCTCGGGTTGGAATGAAGGGTTAACGCGCAGGTGCTGCACTGGTCAGCAGAGCCAGGGGGGTTCTACCACCATACAAATCGCAACTAAAACCTTGCTCGAGATGGGGCGTCCTCACGCTCAGCACCTGCCAAACCCACCGCCAGCCAAACCCACCACCAAACCCCGCATCCAACCCCTCTGCATCCCCGTCTCATACAGCAAAAAGCAAAATAACACTGTTCTCCCCCACAGGTGCATTTTTCCCCCCACCGCAGAATCCAGGACAGCGGGTTAAAGCAGCCCAGGAGGCGGTTTACTCGTGATGCTCCAAACTGCAAACGCTCAGGGTTCACGGGAGCAAAGAGTGTGCCCTGCAACACGCTGATCTCCGTAAATCTAAACGCTAGCACTGACACTTCTCAGGAGTTCTGTAAATGGCAGAGCTGGAACTCGAGTGAAGAACAGCAATGCTCAGAATCAGACAATGCCATCTACCATGATGCTGTCAGAAAGCAGCTTAATTTAATTCATGGACAGATTGCAAAATGTGTTGTTTTGACATGATCAACAGGAGGTTTTTGAAATTTTGCCTGAGTAAAGATAATTAACAGGAAGCAAAGCAGGAGCTGTGCATATACACCTGTCACAAAAGGGAGTGAGCTGGTTCACTCCTAATCTTAATTCTTACTCCAGCGATGGGAATTTCTGCTACATACGAACCTCTGGTTTTTCTGCAGTTGAAAAAAAACCAAATAACATTGGCACTGTTTTCAAAGCCATCCAAAATATCCGGAACAAGGGCAGTGTAACTGCCTAGTATCTGAAGGAAATGGCAAACATTCTCCATTCTTTCCAAGTCAGAGAGTTAGACTTCTTTAAGATTAAAGAAATCACAGTACGGTTTTTGTTTTTCAGGTCCCAGTTTCTCTTCCCAGGTTGGAAGCCAATCAGTATGCAGTGATTCAATTGCCAGAAAATGCTGAAACCATCCTCTACACTGGCAGCTTCCATCTCCTCCACCACGAGAACGGAATCCTCATGTCCATTTCAAAGTGAACCAATTCATTTTCTCAAATAATCAGCGGAGCCAAGAAAATTCAACTGCTAGTCTGGATCAGCGGACAAGTTGTGTAGTAATACGGATACGAGGTAGGAGATAACGTTCGTCCACCAAAGTTAAATGCCTCTCCGTTAATTAAAGGCGAAATGGCTGACAGGTAACGATCAGCTCCCCAGCATCCCCGGCCCACAACACTGCTTGTGTCTGGAGAGCCATGTGCCATCGTTTCCCACTCAGGGTTATGCCCCGTTCATAGAGCCTGTCACAGGTTACTGACATTTCTTCTCCGTAAGAAAGAGCATGATGAATCCATTCTGAGTGAATGGTCCAGACTTCTGTGACAGGAGCTCCCAGGGAACAGTTTTCTCATCCAAACATACATCCATAAGGAATAAACAAATTTTATTCCTTCCAGTATTTGTGAGTGAATGATGGTCAGCATTTTGGCTGGTTGGCACAAAACCATCCAGCAGAACAACCGGCTACAGCAATACCTTCTATTTTCCTGTTATTTTTAAAACTCGGACTGTGGATCCAACAGCCCAGTATATCATGCCAATTACCTGTTCCTTTCCTCCTCAAGATGTTGACTAACATAGATGAAAGCTGTGTGTTACTAAGACATATCTGATATTAGATCACAATCTTACAACTCAATTAAAAAAAAACAAATCAAAAGTGTCTTTTGCAAATTAATCTTTATCAAGAACCTGGAACTATTTTGTATACTACCTCCTTTCTTGCATTACCCTTCGTTTTTAATAACTTCTAAGTTCTAATACCTCTGTTACACCTTGAAATTCCCTCTACTCCACCGAAGTGCATCACCTAGAAGCAATCGCACATACTGCAAGTAGAAAAAGCTCCTGCTGGCGATGGCTTGGTGAGCAGACTGCACGTCAGGCTATTCAAAGTGTAGGAGAATTCAGTTTATTGGGTCATTCTACAGTTGGTTTAGCAAGCAGCTAAATTGGAGAGTATTCAGCAAGTACATAAATATTTAGAGTAACAGCGTACACCTCCCTGTGAATTCATGGGACCGTAGCCTGAAAGATGCCAGCATTTTAACAGTTAACAATACACCGACACAGCAAGAGGCTGCAGATCAAGCTCCTAATAGCCAAGTCCCTTGGCAAATTCATGAAGCATAATAACATCAAATCCTTTTATTTCTGAATTTATTAAAGCAGCTTTCAATTCATTACAATGATGGCGTCTACCGCTTTGTCTGCCTCCAACGAGGATGCTGAACGCAAACACGGCACCTTGCAATTGTTTAAGGATGACGTACAACTGACCTGAGCTACTGCAGCTGCTCGGCAAGTGTGAACTATGAAAGGGAGAAAGTATTTCAGAAAATTCTCCTAGTCTGGGAGAAGAGAACTCCCTTGAAGCGTGGTAATTGGTGTACTGGAGTTCTGAAAAGAATCTCACTCCCGTGGATCACCAGAAATCAGCAAGTGCTAACTCATCTCGAGATGTTAATTTATGGCAAGTTCTCGTGCAACATGCCATCAAAATTTACTTCCAACCTCCGCACTAAAGGCGCTTTGGGCACAGGATTACCGCTCCTTTCCTCTCCAGGAAGGCAGATGTACCAAGTTCAGCTAAAGGTGCTGGGGTCAGTTAGCATTATCATAGTACATGCAACAGAGAGACTGCGCAGTAAGGGGCTTAGGAAAGCAATTCAAGGTGCTACAAAATTTTTGCATGTTATTCTGGTCTTCTGGTCCATCTACCTTTTGTTCCTGTTGCATTTTGCTACTAGAGCATAGCATTTTGCCCTGTTCCCTTGATAATAAAGATTGATTGTTCTATGCTGCATAGCAGTAGCATGGATTATTTTCATTATTAGGTTACCTGGGGTTCACATCTCAGCAGCTGACTCTCTTCAAAAGACTGAAAATCACTTCAGAAAATACTTTGTTTAGTCAAGCAGAAAAAGCTTTTTTCACAGGGGTATAATCCAGGCTGAAAAACCAAGGAGAGGGCTTTGAAAAATGAGGATATACTTATCTGGAAAATACCACTTTGACAGGAGAAGCAGCTGAGAAAAACTGGTTGCTTAAGACTAATTAGAGAGTTGTACCACGATTTAGTTCAAAGAGATGCAGATCTGAAATGAACTGAAGATAAGGGAAAAGCCTACAGCATTTATTACTGGCAACTGGATTCAAGAAGCCGGAGGGGCAAGGGAGGGAGGTGGTCACACGGGCCAAATTATCTGAGGGCTGTGGGTGCCTGTTACTAATTAGAAATTATTCAGTGGTACCGTGAAATGATCAAATAGGTTAATAGAAGATTAGGACTAATCCTGTGATAAAGAATCACCTCTCAAGTGGTACCTGAGCTAGGACTTAGGGAACGGACTTTTGCACAGGTATCCATGCTGGTCACAGGGAGCAATGTCCAACACTTCAACAAGGAAGATGCTGTAGAACACATAAATACTTTCCAGGTCTCCACAGGAGGAACTAGTAAGAATTCTGTCCACACAAGAGTAAGTCTAATATTAACAGAACATCCATGTAAACATCTGCAGCAGGGACAAACAGCGACAAAACACAGGGAAGAAGTAACTACACTCCCATGGAGACGGCACTCTGATTCTGCATGGGCACACGCTCCAGTCGATATTCTGAAATATTCAGGAATCGTTATGGAGGGCAAATTCTTCTTCATTTGCAAGAGAAAAGCTAATTACATACAGCTCCCTGCCAGACAGAGATGGGGAACTTCCAGATCAAGAAGCCTAAGGATGAAGGATTCAGTAACAGTTTCTGGCTAGTGACTGTATTCATCGAGAGAAGCATTCTTTAAGTGTAATGTTGTGCCTGTGAAATATTTATGTGATAATCTTGTGGCAAAATGTGTGTTTCTGTAGTTCATTGGGTAGAAAATACACCCTAAATTTTAACTCTATCTTACTGAGGGAGGGGTTTGCTTTCCAACTGTGGATTGTGACTGTTACAGGTTTAAGAAGCTTCAGCTCTTTCATTACGTGTTTCTGAGCAGAAAGTACCGTGTTTGGGACCTGCTTCTAATTATGACCTCCCCCGCCCTTTTTCCTAGGAAGCACAATTACTGCTGCTATGGAGACAAGTGTAATTCAGTCAAGATGTGGCTCAAAGCAATACTTGGGAGGCAACACTTTACCAAAAAGTATCCTTTTTTCTATATCTGTCCTCTCCTGGAGAAGGGTCTTCTCCCAGTCTTCCCTTGCTCACTTCCATCACCATCTGCTGTCTCAAGTAAGAAATTCAAGGAGCAAAATAAACCACCAGTAACTATCTAAAACATGCATCACACCAGGATGATCCGGCAACTGATCTGCCCCTCTCGCGAGGCCGGTGACAGTGGGGGGATCTGCACGTTCCACAGCGGAGCCACCTGTGCCACACAGGGACCGGCATCCTTGGAAGGACAGGTCCAGTCACCTCCTCCGCAAGGATATTTCTGCCGATTCTAAAGGAATACGCTTGAGGTTGAGGGAAGAAGCCACCTACCTCTGAGCCCTGAAACTGTGCCTTTTGTCAGGGTGTGTTATTTATTAGTTATCAGTAGTAGAACTGCGTGACAGGCACCTTCCAAATCTTTAAGGATAGTACATTTTTCAACACACAAACAGCCAAGAAGAGGCATTGAGGGAAGAAAATTATTATTACCTGGACATACTGGAAGTGAATTGATTATAACTAGTACAGGATGGCCCTACACATGCCCGTAACACAAGTGGAGTGGCACTAAGTCATGGCTGTAATTCCAGACAAGCAGTTAATATCAAAGGAGGAAACTTCATGACCACAGCCGTAGCGTTTAGATTCTAAGCGAGGAGAAAATCCAGACAGCCTAGACCGTACATTCATCCCAGCAGGATCATCTCTCCACCTTTTTCCTCACCCATCTTTATCCTGATGGAAATGTCTGTCACTGTTCACTATAGTAAAAACTACTGGTTTTCCATGACCCTTTGGACTTTCTCACGTCCTGTCATTATTTACTAGGATGCTCTGAGACATGTAGTCAGTTTAGGTTCTTCTTCCCCACATTTCCTGAGTGCACATTTTCTAGTGCTATGGATACATGGGTGATCTGATCAGATTGCAGGTGAAAAGAGCTACCTAGCTTTAAAAGCTTTTGCCTTTCTGCGCTTAAAACCGACACTCTTGTACACCTCTTGCTGACTTCATCTCTATTTTTTCCCCTGACACCCCCAAGTTACACAGGGAAGAAAAAAAGGGGCTGCAGGCAGGGGGGCAGGAGGAGTAAAGAGCAGGAGAGAAAGCACGCACGGGAAAGGGAGCAACACGTCAGAGCGGGAAAGAAAAGAGGATGTGCACGGGCATGTGTGATTGCGTGTCCACGGGCGTGTGTGCGCTCATGCGCGTGTGGGTGTCTGCCTTCCCACTCCTGCTCGGTGGCACTCCCCAACACCTCGTCCATGCAATTAAACAGCGGCACTGATGGGCTCCCGAGAACTGGCAGCGATGCTGAACGAGGATTGGCACGGGGAATACACAGGAAGTACTGTCACTCGGAGAGGGGAAGGGGACATCATGAATGGGGAATTTAAAAATAAATATTTTTGACTGTAAGTAGCAGAATTCAAAGGCAACCACAATTTCATCCCATGTTCTAATATTCACAATATTCCCTCACATCCCTGAGAAATATCCCCAAATGCTGTAGGTCTTTGAGGAAACTCCCGTTTCACATGCCAGTGATTTCAGAGGGGATGCTGTTGTTCATATATGGGGAAGCTGCTTTTTCCTCCTCGCCTCCCTCCCTACTCCCGCTCGTTGCCAAGCAACTCCAGCCATTCTACAGGACCTGTTTTAACCACCAGCAGCTTAAACCATTACCATTTACTGAAAAACACCATTTTAAGAATGAAAACGGGCACGGCTAAAACAGAAAAGCATACATTCCTTTAGCACTTGGATCATTTTGTGGGAACCTCGGAGGCTGCAGTTTGTCTGCAGGCAGTAAAGCACAGAATCCCAGGACGACTGAGGTGGGAAGGGGCCTCTGGAGGTCACCTTGCCCAAGCCCCTGCTCAAGCAGGGCCACCCCAAGCCAGCTGCCAGGAGTATGTCCAGGCAGTTTTTGACTGTCTCCGGGGCGGGGAGACTCCACCACCTCCCTGGGCAACCTGTGCCAGTGCTCAGTCACACTTCACTGTGAAAACGTTGTTTCCTGAGGTTCAGAGGGAACCTCCTGCGTTTCAGTTTGTACCAACTGCTTCTGATCCTGGCCCCAGGCACCACTGCAAAGAGCCTGGCTCATCCTCTTCGCACCCTCCCTTCAGGTATTTATGGATTACCAAAACTAGCAAATGCTAAAAGCACTTCAACAAAATCTGCAAGAAAGTTTTCTGAAGTGCTAGAAAACCTCAGGGGGGTCACTCTTGCTACTTCTCATCAAACGTAACGCTAGCAAAGAGCAGCACCCAGCAATAAAATGCACCTTAAAAACGGCAAGGACGTGCCTGCTTCAGGCACTGCCGCAGGTGCAAAACCCATACGCCGCTAGCAACACCAACAAGGAACACACAGGCACTGCTCCCAGAGAGGTGTACTCCAGACACACTGGAAAATGACACTGAAAGATAAAATAAACGGAATGAGTCAAACTGCCAGTATATAATCGCAAATAGTGAATCTTGGCACGTTACTAAGCAAGTCATAGGTAATTACACATAAAGAAGCAGCACTACAAACCAAAAATACTGTGTTCACTTATCAGCCTCGCAGAGCAGAGGAAGCTTTAAAAACGTTTATGAAGTATGAAAATGTAGGAAGGACAGTGAAGGGATAATTTAAAGAGACGACACAAAAATAGAAGTGGGGGAGAAAGACAAACTGTGCTAATTAATTTCATGTAAGAAATGCAACCAGCTGCATAACGAGATGAATCACCTCATTTGCCAAGAGCCAGAAGCAAAGTCAAGTGGTGCTAAATGGTGGTGATTCTTCCTTAAGACAGTCCATCAGAAATCTACAGTACTTATCAAAAATGTGAAAACACAAACGGCTTTAACAAACACCTTTTCTGGAACTCAGGGATTTCTTTGGAAGAGGAAATGGGGGGAGGAAGTTACAGAGTTTTGTGACATACTCTGCATATTAATTTTGTCCCCCTTTTCAGGACACAGAACATACTTCCCATATTTAAAGAAATGCAAGGTTTAATTTAAAATTCTTTTTTATTTTCCTCTGAAAGGGCTACACATTAAAACTATTGTATTGTAAAAGATCTGCTTTGTCTATTCAAAATTTCTCTTCCACACAGTGGATATGTAGGTATGTTACACCAGCGATCCTACTCCCAAGCCCCGAGATACTCAACAAAAGATCCTGTAACGGTCAGAAACAGCACTTTTAACTCTCTAAGGAGACTTCTCTTACTGATTTACTGTAATAGGCAGTTCTGCTGCTGAACTTTCTTGTAAAAAGTGGAACAGGAATTTCGTTTGTGTCTGTTCACACAGTCAGTTGGGACTGTACGAATAAGAGATGTGACAATTCATCCATATGCAGCAGCATCTTTTCCCCAAACCGCAGTATGCTGAAGCCATACAGCAGCCCTTTCCACTGTCACAGCATTACAAGAAGGGAAGAAAGGGATAAACCGAACTTCTGTACAATGACAAAGTGTCTACAGATACAGAGCCAATGAGCTCTCAAAAAGAAAAAAATCAGCTACACCTTCAGAAAGATGCTCAAAGAGCAGTTCTTTCTTTAGGCTACCGTTAACGTGAGGAATAACTTGTCATTCTGTGTCAGAGATAACCGTTTTAAAAGTGGGAAACAACCCTGAGATGCTGTAAACTATACAGCAGCACTGAAATCATTGGAGAAGGGACAATTTGGACTCTCTGAGGAGTTACAGCTAAGATTCTTAGAGTACAATAGAATAGTTCCAGTTGGAAGGGATCGGCAACAATCATCTAGTCCAACTTGCTATGGGAGAAGCATATCCAGCTGGAGGTTTAACTATATTGTCCTCACTACTGACACTACTGTCAGCCTGGATCTTTTCCCAGCCTGTCTACAGTGAGCAGACAAGCCTAATCCTATGGGGCACAGCACACCCCCACCCCTCATGGAGCCTATGCTTTCAAAACAAGGGTGTCTCTATCAGATAAGTAGACTGGACGCAGTCTACTACACTTCACCTTCCAGTACCTGAAGGGGCTACAAGAAAGCTAGAGGGGTCTTTTCACAAGAGCCTGTAGTAATGGGTTTAAACTGAAAGCTGGTAGATTTAGGTTAGGTATCAGGAAAAAGTTCTTCCTGAAAAGGGTGGTGAGGCACTGGGACAGGTTGCCCAGAGAAGCTGTGGGTGCCCCATCCCTGGAAGTGTCCAAGGCCAGGCTGGGTGAGGCTTGGAGCAACCTGGTCTAGTGGAAGGTGTCCCTGCCCATGTCAGGGGGGCTGGAACTAGATGATCTTTAAGGTCCTTTCCACACCAAACCGTTCAATTATTCTATGATAAAGTTTCTGACACAGTTTTATTTAGCTGCATTGCTTTGGACAATAAGCTTAGGAAAGCTCATCCAAATCAGAACTGAAGAACCTGCCAGTGGCCAAGGCAAGTCTGTCAGCTTTGCTCTACAATGGAGAGGCCAGCACGCTACTATATCACAAAACACTTAGAGCCTGACTTGCAATGACATTTTTCAGCATAAAGTTATAGTGTTTCCTTTCTTTAATTCACGTAATCATATAGTTACACAGAAGCAACAGTTCCAATGACTGGCAGTTCCAGGCTTATGTGACTTCTGCATGGGTGTGCACAGAAACCAAGGCTTTATCCAGTTCAAACAATTGCTGAACACAGCCTGTAGGAGCAAATGAAAAGGGAATAAAGGAATAAAAATGCCTTGATCCTTCTGACATAACAGACAACATCAGTCCAATCAGCCTGGAAACATACCTCTTGCGGATCCTCCTTCTACAGAATGAAGAATACAGCAAATAGTTTATCTTGAATATGAGGAAGTAAACTCCTTTCTGATGCCACTTGTTCAAAGTTTACGCCTTGGAGTCTGAAGTCTGGGAGCATTTATCATGTCTGTCTAAGCACAGTGATATTTACGGAACATAATTTGCCTCCTTAATTGCCAAGCTCGAGAAGCACCAACAGACACTGCTGACGCGGTCTCTGTGTTATCATTCGCATGGCAGCAATGCTCAGGCATCCCAAACAGAAGGAAGCAGGTCCCTGTTGTGGTGCACCACCTCAAAACCCAGCAGAAGAACAATTTCTACTCAACGAGTATAAAACACGAATCTCCCAGCAAGTCACAGCTTTCCCATTCCTCTGAGGCAATGATCAGATAACATCTTAGACCTTTCAAAACCAGCACAGTTCCAAAGATTCCAGAGTGGCCGTTTACCTGTGTAACTATTATAGGAGCCTTGTTTGTAGTCTTGTATACAGACCAGCAAGATTACAGTACCACTAGTTAGCAATAATCCTTTTAGCAGGAAAAATCATCAGTAAACATAAAAAATAACATAAATATACAAAACAGAAAAAAATCCCTCAAGCTTGAAATGCTGTCCCATTTGGATAAGGAATTCCTGACTTTCTGCAGGCATTCTCCTGTTGCTGCTTTCCAGCAGCTCTCCTCCTCCCTTTAATACCTCAGAGCCTGTGCAAAAGGAAGGAGAAGCAAAGCTAAATTTAACTCTCTGTATACCGATGAGCAGGTAACATACACTGTACTGAATACAAATATTTGTAGTTGACCTCAGAATTTAGAACAACATTGTATTTTCAGCCTCAAGTACAGAAAAATGTAAACCCACCTTAGGTTTTATTGCATGTGAAGCACTGTTGAGTAAGAGGTTCAAATAATCCCTGGAAGCACGTTAATCTGTAGAGCGAGCTTGTGCATCAGTGAAGACAACAGTGGCTGGCACCAGAAGCCTCTGCTGTAATGCTGGTGTGACCATTCACAATAGGAAGGAAATGAAAAGTGGAAAATGGCGTGAATGGATTCCTGTGATTCTCATCTGCTGCAAATAATTCATACTAAGAAGCTCTGGATAATGTTTTCTGGATAAAATAGGAGCTTCGCAGACTTCCTCTCTGAACAACAGAAAAATGCTGAATAAGGCCTTCTATAGACTGCTCCTGAGAGCAGAAACCTGGGGTTTCGGAGTGAGAAGCCCCGCAGAGCGTATTTGTACTTGGCAGATACTGTGGCTGAGACCAGGCTCAGTACAGGACATTCTTATATCATTTCTTAGTATCTTTGTAAGATGGTTTTTCCATTTCTCAAAGTGCGTTCCAGCACACACATCTGGCAGCGCACTGCAGTGTGAACAGCATTTACTAGCTCTCTGTGCATATGTTATGCATCCAATGACATCATGCACTCTTCAGCTTGCCAAAGCTCAGTCTCTACTGTACAGACCACCAAAACAGAGCCTCAGCAGCCCCACGGGGAAAAAGGGCTAACTTCCAACCCAAAAGGTTCTCCCCCTGCAAAACCTTACTTAATGCTTCATCTGTTGTGCTCTGTTCTCTCCTACTCACACCCATTCTACTTCTCATCTACTTGAAAACAGTTTTCAAATCATTCCTAAATTGCTTATATTTTATCCTGCCTGTAAACATTTTCTCTTTGCACAAGGCCGTAACTTCTCTAAACAGAACATGCCTTTTTCTTTGTATTCACAGTGGGTTTTTAACTCTTTAACAGCCTGAAGACTGGAAAATCTGTATTTCCAAAAAAACCCCTTATATTCCTTTTTCTTTGCTGCGGATATATTCATTGTTCTCTGGAAGTGAGACCAGCGGCTCATCTTGCGTGATGCTCATGGCTTAGCATTGCCTCAACAGCCAGGAAACTCTCTAGCGTGCTTAAGGAAACAGGTTTTACCTTGCGGGGCAAATCAGAAGAAAAATAATTCTATTCTCAGAAAAATGTTTGCGTTCAATCATAACTAAATCCTTCAAAACCTTTTAAAGAAAGGCAGAACTATGCCAAGGTGAAAGGTCCATGACTTTCATACTCGTCTGCAATGTGGAAAGCCCCGCACTGCTGCAGTCACACCGAGGTACCATCTCAGTAGCTTATCTCCGACAGTGGTGACTTGAAGATGCCTACGAATCAAGGCAAGTATAAAGCAACCCTTTGCACACTCATCACACACTCATCCAGCTCGTGGCAACCTCATCTTTTTGAGACTTCCTAAACCAGACCGGGACAATTATGGACCATGCACTTCAACAATCTTCTCATCTACGAATCTGTATAATTAGTAGTGGAATCCAAATACTTCCGCAGGCTTCTACAACATCCTATATAAGCATATCCCACCATGCAATTAAGTTGTGCATGGAAAAACACCCATTTTCCACGCATGCAAGCTGAAAGCTAATTACTGCACTGCGATTCAGCCGTTACATCATTTATCACATGTGGGTAATCGAAAGAGACAGTTTCATTCCCTGACTCGAGCTATCCTGGCTTTGAACCCTCATCGCCTGCTTCCTCTAACTAGCTATCCTCCAGCCTCTGACTTTGAGTAGGTTATCAGCAACACACCTAGAATGCTATAATTTAATTTGGTTTAACCTATTGCTTAACCATTTCTCTTTGAAAAACTCCAAATAATCATTTATTTTTATTCTTTACACATTGATGAGTTTATAGACCTTTTTCAGATTATCCCCGTTACCTTTTTTTCCTGAGCTCAACAGTCCAAGTCAATTTACCATCTCCCTACATAAAAGTCTTTCCACCCCCCGATACACTTTCCACTATTACTTCTAATACATATATATTTTAAACAGATGCAGCGTTCAAAGCACTCAGGAAGACAGAAACATCATAGCTCTATCCTCTCTCTTTTTCTAGTTATTCCCGAGACTCCATCTGGGAGCGGGGAGATTAGGAGGGCTGGGAAATGGGATAACTGCTGGTCAGGCATCAGCTGGATTTTCAGGGAACCGTCCATATGAGCTTCAAGCGTATCTCCCACCTGAGAGACACGGTGACAGCCAACTTAAAAGCCTGTCATAATGTTTGCACAGACAGGGCTGGGGACCCCATAGCACCCCACCATCACCACCACCACCACCCCCGCCCCGAGCATTACTTTGCACTTTGCAGGATTCAATACCCTAAAATTTTACCACCCAGTCCTTCATTAAATTACCTGTCCGCAAGCCTTCTCGTTTTGATGGGGTTTGCTCCTTCTTTCACCATTACAGTGATCAATTTTTGTTTATTCTAGCTCCAAGGATCCTGAATCCCATCACTGTTACAGAGTACCTTTTTGGTAGTCACATCTTGGATGCAGTCCTCTGCACTGTTCAGCATTTGTTATTTTAATCCTTGAAATAGATGGGTAATAGAGCCAGTCGAAAGCATTTTTCACTGAAGTCGTTATGGATTGAAAACACTGCCTTATGAAATTCAGTTTTTCATGGGAATTGCTGTTTCAATGAAAAAAATAATTAAGCAATTTTTTCACATCCAGGAAGATGAAAGGAGACAAAAAGGTACCAAGAGATCCAATAACCTGACGTTTACAGAATTCACCTAGAAAACTGGGAAAAGAAATGAGGAGAAGTAATTGGAAAAATAACTCTCCAACTCCTCCAGTGCAGGTCTTAATCTGCAGGCTGTACGATTTCGTCTCTCAGCAAACACGTATTTGCAATCAGCGGTGTGCACCCTAACTGCTGCTGGGGTTTAGAGTCAGTCTTTCCCAAGTTTCCTTCTTATAGCTCTTCTTTTTATTTGCAGTAGACAGCAGCTCTAGATAATTGAGGGAAGTCTGATATGAGCCAGAAAAGTTTGGGAAGAGCAGTCAGTGTTCTAATAACAGCACCTGAGCAAAGCTAGGATGAATTTGAGACCAAAGGAGAAGAAGAAGCTGGAAACCACTCTACTGAAGGGCAAGCTCTCGAGCGCTGTCAGAGCAGAACACTCTGCAGTTTTCAATGCTCAGGCATGGGATGCCACCCCGATTTTCTTGGTTTTCTCTCGGGTGGAAGAAACTAGCAGGGACTTACCACTCCTTGTAGGACACTGAGTTGCCAGGACAGCAACAGAGGCAATATGGACCATCTCTAACTGTTTTACTAGCTCTGTCTCTCTCACATTCATACTCTTTAGCAATTAAGAACTGATACCAGTTTCAGATCATGAATGATCTACATTCGCCGCTCTCTGTACACACAAACTATCTCCCACTACCATAGAAGTTCTGGAATGTACCTAAATAGGCTCTCTGCTTCATCTCCTTTTAGCAATCCCAAAAATGTCATTCAGAACAAAATACATATACTGCAAATGGCAACAAAATAATGATGAGAGATAAGCAAGGTTGTAAGATGTCTCTAACAGAAGTGAAAAACAGTTTCCAGGTTTGATTCCACTCAAACAGGCTTAATTGTCAACCATAAAGCCGCTCAGACGGTGGATAAAAATTGCAACAGATTGAGGCTTCACAATGAAAAATTCAGGTTTGCTGTCATGCAAAACAGTTTCGTGTGCAACAGAGCCAACTCACTCATCAGTCAAGGGTCACTCAAAGGTTACCCACAGAAAGACAAGAGCTAGAAGCTAGATCTGTCTTGAGCATGTTGGCTCAAGGTAGCGGCAGCACATAAATCCATTTTTCCCAAGATACTACTTGTGTTTCTAGATATAGTGATTCTGCTGAAATCTCCTTTGCTTGCCACCAAAGTGTTTCCAGATATCAGTCTAATGTTCCAGAACAGAAAAACGAGGGCATTTGCATGATTTCACATCACCCCACTTCTAAATGAAAAAGCAATGTTTTCCTCTTTCCTGCATTTGGCAGCAGCCAACTGTACTCATTTACTGTAGCTACTAAGGGTTGCTTCAGACCACTCTTTAAAAGGCCAGCTATAGAGGCACAGCTAATGTCAACAACCCTGCCTAAAATAGGCAAAAAGCATGTTTAAGAGCAATTAGTTAGGTCTGGCGTTTCCAGATCAGTTGGGCCTGCTGAAACCCAAGTTTGCACTGCAGACAGAAGAGACAAGCTGCCTAAGAGCAATTTGCAGAGGGCTTTAAGTATTCCTGAAAGATGGCGGGATTACATTAATTCCTGGAAAAACACTGGAACAAGGAATCTTACACATCGTCTGTTCGGATACGAGAACACCATGACAAGCTTAAGCAATAACCAACAAGCGTTTGACTTTTTATCCAGAACAAATCTCAGTTTAAAGGAAGAAATTAGTTTAGATTTTCAGTGTAGCAGGGCTTGCTGACAATAGTGTAGCTGCGCCAAACGTTCGAGAAACGTGACCCAACAGCACAATGCAAAGCTGCTTGGTAAACTGCAGGCACACAGTTACCCAGAAACAGTGCCAAACTGGAAATAAGTACCAGTGAGAAGCGAAGAGGTTTACACTTGATCAGTAATTACCAATTCATACTCAAATAGCTTACATGAGAAAATGGAGGGTATTTTTATTAATTTTTAAATTATGACAAGCTAGGGGAAACTAAAAACACTACCAGAGACAAGGTCAGAATAGAGGATAAAATGATAAATTGCTATGAAAAACAAACAACAAAATTTAATAAAAGATAATACATTTTCATGAAGAAAAAATAAATAAACATAAACAACTGACCAGGCAGCAGTACTAATTGAAAACTTTCAACAGGAAAATATAGCAGATTGATTATTAACAATATGACACTATAGCAAAAAAGGGCAAAACTCTTCATAGGATGCATTTATATAAGTATATTCAAGGCATAGAGTAATTATTCCATCCAACCAAGCAATGGAGAGCCTACTGACTGCAGTAGTCAATCGAGTTTTGTGCAATTAAAACAAACCTGAGAGAAGATAAAAAATACAACTTTTTAAGAAACATAACAGAAAAAAGATTGTCAACTGGACTACAGAACAAGTAGAAAAGTAGTTCTGACACTGACTTCCAGAGGCCATCTACCTACTCCTGCTGTGCACAGGCCTGAACTGTATTTAATAGAAGTTTGCTCAACCTCTTCTTAAACACCTTGCTTGGTTGGTGTTTTAAGAAATTACAAATTGGAAGAAGCAATCATTTCTCCTTCTTCCAAAACTTCTTGTTGATTGGAAAACATACCATGCACATGCTACACTCCACAGAGGATACCCCTAGACACCAAATGAATTTGTCTTCCTGAATTTCAGTTCTGTACCTGTTCTCATGGCAAGTTACTCCAGACGAAGTCTTTACAGAAGCTTTAAAGAGAAGTTATCCTGTGACCTTAGAGAAGGAGCACTAATGAGTTTAATTAGAATGCAACGCAGCAACCCTTGATTGAGACATAGCCCAACATGATTAATTCCCTGTTGGAATGGCTACAGAGAAATAGAGGGGGCTAACAAGGCTGTCATTTAATAGCTGCGTCCACCCACTTCTCTCCACATGCCTGAAGAGGTGTTCTCCTTCACCATATGCTTGACTATCACTGTGACAGCTGTGGACAGTGTAGGCACCAGCTCAACAGAAGATAATTCATCATCTTCTCTATTAGCAGTTACACTTGTCCATTCCAAAATCAAGGTCAGTTCTATTTAGCCTATTTATCTTGCACAATAGTTCCGAGTACTACTGGCTATTCAGTGTCAGCTACTATTTACTTATACAAAAACCAGAATCTCCAGAAGATTCTTACCTCCCAGCTAAATTTATAATCATGTCCCATCAAACTAATTAAAAAATTATCTCAATTTATCCTTTGAAATGCATCAGCCGGTTCCCTCAGTCCACCCACAGTTATACCAATAACAAAAATCCAGAGTTAAAAATGTATTTGCTTGATTTTCACTTTTCAAAACATCTTGAAGATATATTTGACTATAAAGGATACTGGAAGCATATTTGGAAAGCAGACTGCAGGTTAACCTACAGCTGCCTAGAGTGTATTGGCACTCCCCGGAGAGCTGTCACTTTCTGTAGTTTTAAGATGCCCCTAACGAGGGTTTAGCCACAAAATGTTAGGCACCAGAACACCCCCCCCCCATATGCTCCTCAGTCCTTACAGCCAGCAAATAGAGTACAGAATGCCTAGGTCTCGGCCCACTTCCCAGTCAGGCACTCAAATACAACAATTTCAGTTATAAAATCTCCATTTCTTAGGCAGGCTAGCTTGTTCTAAAAATTTTACATCTCGCATAGATGCAAAGCATCTACGCTACACGTTTGCTTTTGGTAGTGTATGTTTGGGTCTGCTGGTCTTTAAAGCTGCCTGCCAACCCAAGCCACTCTGCGATTCCACGTTACAATAAGCGTGGAATACAGACCTGAAGTTCGCAGAGGAGCGAGTTTTGTATTGGTGTGAACGACAGAAGTTTCATAACACTCTTCCAACGGTTTTCAGTACTTAACATGCCTGCAACATGTGGTGGAGGCCTCCTTCCTGGCTATTAAACTTGCTATGCGTGCAATGTAAATAGTTCTCACATGGTTATGTTATTTCTGATATAGGCCTGTCTATGCCACTTATTATTACTGAAAAGCACTACTAAACCCTACTTACGCCTCTCAGCATCTGCCAAAAAGCTGCAAGCCACACCAGCTCCACTTCAACCCTTCCATTTGTAACACATCTAATGAGCAGATGGTTAATTATTTGGGGGGGGGGGGGGGGGACGGGGACAGAGGAATAAATAACAAAACAACTTTTGTTGGTGCAAGTGACTGGGGGTGCTTTAGTTTTTAAAAGCCAGTTGTTTTGAAGATCTGCTCAAATTCTTGACTGCAAATTTAGCTTCCTCTACATTACTAGAGAAATATTCATATCCTGTATTTGTTTTCAAGTAAAACAAAAAACTGTTAGATATTGTTCGAATGTTTTCAGATATTTAGCAGTTGGGAAATATTCCAAGACTAACAAAATTTTCTTGTGCCTGGTTCCTGTGTAATACCAGCAATAAAGTCCTTGTACCTCTTGATCACAAAGGGTATGTGTTTTCCCATCTTTATTATTGGCACCTCATTAAAAGACAGTAGATGAAGTTCCCACACAACTCTAAGTACCTCATCTTCGGAGCGAGTTTCTCTGTAGGGTCTTACACCGAACCTGAAGGCCAAACAATATTTGAAGTGTGAGTATTTGCTGCTGGTCTTGTCTGTAGTTTCAGAAGAAACTAGACCTAACAAATACTGGTTCCCAATTATAATTTTTCTCAGTGCAGCTGAGGAGGCAAGGGTTTCATTCAGACACACCAACATAAAGTGTCGTGGTTTAACCCCAGGTGGCAGCTGAGCACCACACCGCCACTCGCTCATTCTCCTACCCTGGGATGGCGGAATCCAAAGAGTAAGTGAGAAAACTTGTGGGTTGAGATAACAACAGTTTAATAGGTTTTAAAGCAAAAGCCACACAAGCAAGCAAAGCAGAACATGGAATTCATTCCCTGCTTCCCATCGGCAGGCAGGTGTTCTGCTATGCCCAGGAAAGCAGGGTTCCTCCACATGTACTGGTTACTTGGGAAGACAAACGCCGAAACTCCAAACCTCCCCCCATCCCTTCGTCTTCCCCCAGCTTTATATGCTGTGCCTGACAGCATATGGTCTGGAATATCCCTCTGGTCAGCTGGGGTCAGCTGTCCTGGCTGTGTCCCCTCCCAACTCCCTGTGCACCCCCAGCCCACTCTGGTGGGGAGGTGCGAGAAGCACACAAGACCTTGATTCTGTGTAAGCACTGCTCAGCAGTAACAAAAGCATCTCTGTGTTATCAACACTCTCTTCAGCACAAATCCAAAACACAGCCCCAGACCAGCCACTGTGACGAAAACTAACTCTACCCCAGCCAAAACCAGCGCACAAGGGAAATAATTAGATAACAAACTCTGTGTGCTGTACTGTCAGGATTTTGGGGGGTTGTAGCAATATAGACATTCTCAGACACACCTAAAGTAAAATATAAACAGCATTTTGTCTTTACTGTGATGAAATGCAAAAAAATTAGCTAAATGAACATAAAGGTCCATTCAGAGGCCTCAGCATTTGAAAGACCAGCATTTGTTCACCACACTTACCTTAATGGAAAAACTGTTTCATTTCCCATTAACAGAATGAAGATTTGCATATCTGATACATTTAAGTTGCTTCTTTCTGTTCTATGGAGTGATTTTATAAAACATGAATTCACAGAAGCTACAGTAAATTTTTAATTAGTGTAATAGAGCTGGTTATTTCCATACAAATTTTAAATTTCCCTATTTTATTAAGCACCAGAAAGAACACAATGTGCAACATATTTACAAATGCATAAAAATATTTATAGCTCGAGAAATGGTTTCTCACTGTACATAACAGTACTGAGCACTCTAATTTACCAATAATAACAATTACTTTTCAGTGATTTCTTTTGTCTAGTCTAAGCATAATTTTATGTGGGGAGACAGGAGGAAAAAGAAAAATAAAGCATTATTATATAGAAGGAGAAATTATGTGAGAGCATAGGAGACAATGGATGTTTCTGAGCCAGACTGAGTTGCTGTTTTGGATCATTAACTAATAGCTCCGGCGCTCACTGCTCCTCTCCATACAGACTTCAGAATCGCTATCATTCTTCAGTGTAGCCCAAGTGTGAGACAAAGGAGAAGAAATGTGGGAGGGCATGAAATCATACAGGCATCTGATTTCTTTTTTATTCTCTGGAACGTTAACCTAGGCTCTTTAAAAAGCTGTGTTTACTATACACACTCCTCTTATTCACATTCCTTTTCTGCTGCATTCCCTATTCTGTTACAGCTTTCCAAAGCCTTAATGATTGTACACTGCAGTATCAAACATTTCCCTCTGCAGTTAAATGCACATATTTTTGTCTTTTAAACCTAGGAGGGTTCAGTGCTATAGCTGTCCTTTCCCAAAGAGTCACAGAATCCATTATTTCTAGGCACACTTTTATAGTGCAACCAAATCCAAGAAGCTGACATTTTTTATTTAGGACCCGTGGGCTATAATCATGAAAAATTTACTCCCCGAAATACAGTTGCCTGCATTTCATATCCACCATACTCATGATAAAAAGTAATTTCCTTGAACACACTGGTAACAATGGTAACTTAACAAAACGTATCGACATAAAATAAACATGAGTGTGTAGCACATCTGAATTCTCCCGAGTGAATGAACTAGTCCACGTTCCTAGCAAAGATGTAAATAAGTAAGAGGCCTTGAAGCTTGACACATATCTCTACAGGCATGGGAGAGGATTCAGGGAAACTGTCATTAAAATAAATTGCTATTAGTGACTACAAACCTCCGATAACACTGTGGCTGACTGCAGGAGAATTATCAGAGGCGAAAGCAATGCCCAAGCAATGAAAACCAAAAGATAATCAAGAACCTTACATGTACTCCTGTGTGAGAACTGAGGGAGGCTAGAGGTTACATTTACAATGGAATTTAATATTAGATTGTTTGTTTTCCAGTTCCTACCCATCTGGTAAAAGAAAAGCAAAGGAGCACCATTATTTTTTATTTTGGACCAACGAAGACTGAATTATGAACTGAGAAACAATGACAAGAAAATAAAAAGAAGAGAATCAGTGCAGAATCCCTGTCCCGAATGACTCCAGAAGGCCAAGGGAACGCCAGAGGCAGGCCCCACGGAGACCCCGCCCGGTTGCGGGAGCTGTCCAGCAAAACCCAGCCTGAAAGCCACCACCAGCGCAGGAAGAAAGCCCCGCTTTGTTCCTTTCCTCACACAACACTTAGAAAAACAGTGAAACTGAATTCTGCGAAGTGTTATGGTTCTGTAGGACAAACGGGCTCAGAAACAATGAAGCTCTTGAGAAGTCCTTCAGTGATAACGAAAACAGAACAGCTCAGATACAACCTCCAGGTCAGAAAGCCCCCGAATCTCTTTGACAGCTGTCCAGTAGAAGCGTTTCCTATCAAAATCTTCACCTTGCACATCCTGTTTCCTTAAACATCTGATACCCACCAGTGTGTGAACTCCGTTATGTGGACCTTCAGTCTGATCCCACATGGCAGTTCTTACGGAATAAAAGCTGATATTTGCCATCTATTAGCTGAAGGGAACGGAGCATTCAAAGAGACAGAAGGCTTTTTCCACTCTTCATTGAACACCCTATACTACACTGTAAAACTTGTTCACGTTAACAACATTATTTGTTCTTTTTTAAACAGAATAAAAATTGAAGATGACAAAATAAGCCCCATAAAAAGGAGTTTAGAATGAACTGCCGACATTATTGACAGCCATGCTTCCTGTGCTCTCAATATGATTTTACACATGCCTCTCTGCTAGCTGTGCCTAGTCTTGCTACGATCACACAAAGGCCTGCGGCCCGCAGTCAGAGTAATCACAGAGGACTGCTTTTGAAACACATGCTCTGTGTGTGCTGTAAAAATAAATGGTCCTGCTTGTCTTCTACTTTGTTTTATGATGCTCATTTTGGACGTCTCTAGCACCTGAAAGACACAGCATAACTTCAGCTAAACATCAAATAGCAGCATAAGCAACATCAACAAAGGAATTAAGTATACTCAGGAAGCTGAGACATATTGGGCTTTTCACTCCATAAAACCATTTTACATAAAGATAGGGCCATAACCACTCATTACAGAGGTTCATAACAAAAATATTAACATTAGCAGGAATCTGATACGGATAGAAATGCGCGTACACAAAAGCTTTGGGAGAAACAGCAGAACAAGGGGTAAAAAAATTAGCATAGATTGATAAAGAACACCACCATTTCCTGTTACTTCTCCTAGCAGTAACATTAAGGAATGCGTTGTATTATGTTATGACCACAAGGACTATACTCTAACCAGACCACAGCACAGATGAGTTATCAGCCCAAACCCCTGCACTTTAACATGAGCACAACACCACATTTGCAGCACATCACATACGCCATTCCTTCCCCTATTAGTCCCCCGGGAAATCAGACACATATTTCAAACGAACATGGATGCCAGACAATGAAAAGCAATTTTGCCTAAGATTTATGGAAAATGCAGCAAGTAAGATTTTGAAGCAAAAGGACCACACCATAACAACTACTGACTTCTGAGGCGTATAAGATCTGTCCAAAGACTTGTGCATTGCTGCCAATTGAGAGGGACCCAAGAGACACAGTAATGACCCGACAGCCAGCATCCTTTGTCCTCCGTGTTGCACAAAAGTGATGCTGGACAGACTACATGTGTCTTAGTGCTTGAGAGTACGTGGGTTTCTAAAATCATCTTGCTTAAATATTTTTGTATAATAACTTACATTCCTTTTTCTGCTAGATCTTGCACTGGTTTTTGCATTTTGTTTGTGAGGGACACAGCCTGCAAGCAGACAGCCCCAATGAGTAAAATATAGACTATATAACCCATAACCCAAAATATACACTACATATAGCAAAAATTAAGTATTCTTCACTTTGAGAAAGGATGGAAAATTATGCCCAAATTATGTATTTAATGCACTCTTTCAAGAAGGTTCCTTTCCACTTCACGTATTAGATGAGCTTCTATTAACAAAGGTTTCATCAAAGTACATTCTCTCCCTGTTAGCATCCAGAATAACTAGGGCTTGGTATACATTTTTGAAGAAATCCATTAAAAATGCATCATAAGCCCATAAATTTAACATTGCTCCAAATAAAAAATAGGTTTTCCACTAGGGGAAGTAAGCACAGGTCTGCCGAACACACGACTGCACTGTATTAGTTCTACCACAAGAAAAATGAGAGGAATAGTTTTCAGTTACAGGCCTCTCAAGCACATTGAATAGGAGTCTTACCAATGCAAGACTAAGAAAATCCATCAGATACACAGTTTGGTGAGAATATTGTCAAATGCTGGAACACTAACAAAAAGGATGCCTTTATTATACTTCTTTTATATACATCAATATTCATATGATCTATTACTTCTATGAGCTGGCTCCTCAACAGCTTTAGAATGAAAAAAAAGCAATACAGGAATTTGCCAACTTCAGGAAAAGTCATCAGAAATTATAAAAACAACTGCTCTGAGGTGCTTACAAATCTTGTATTTCATGTTTGGGATGTTATGACAGACTTCTAACAAATTCTAGAGACATTCAGTTATTTGACTTCCATGACACAAATTTGGCATTCAAAAGTGAAGGGAAGAAGGAAATAGTTCAACACTAACTTAAATCCAGAAAATGCGATCAAAACTAGCATGTCTAGTCACTATATGACAGAAAAAACAGTATCGTTCAACTTTTTTATTTTAACCTTCAGGGGTGAATTCTCTCTGAGCTGGCAGGAGCCAAGCTATTAGCAATTTCTCTCTGTTGTTCCATATAGCAGAAGGGTCCTTATAATCCGCCCTTCGGAGCAAAGGAGAAGCCATGTATAAATGCACTTGTAGCAAACGGCATGCGTCACCTGCTTTGTCTAAAAGTTCAGGTGAGGGGCTGAGACCTTAGCACTCTCAGAAAGAAATGGACAGCAGTGACTTTGAGAGAACAACGGATTTGTAGAAACTCTAAGAATTGCTACAAATTTCTTCCCTGTTTTCATTAGCTTGAACTGTCATCATGCTTTTGACTTGGACAATGTCTGTGCTTAATGGGGCAATTATCCCTGTGCTGCATTTCCTCCCCTACATGACCATGTACACTTCACATCCTACTTGGCTACAGGGAAGTGAGATGGTAGGAATAATGTCACCTGAATCAACCCCTGGTGTGTGATGAAAGGCCAATAAGGCAAAACTGTTAAGCCATGCACATACCTTCAGTCGTTTTGTAGCTGTCATTCAGTCCCATCACTAGTTAGTTGGGGTTTCTTGATCCTGGGACAGTGTAGTATACTGTGAATGGTACACTGAAGTTTCCTACTGACTTAGTCAGGGTGATTTGCTGCTTTCTCCATTTTTAGTATTTTCTCTTGTCTACTTGTTCTCCCAAACTCTCTATTTTCTTTAATTTCCCCAGAGACTGGCTGAGGTTACTGGTCTGTGATGAAGATCCAGGGATGTCCACGATGTACCAAACTGTATACCCAAACAAGAAATGCAGGTTTCCAAGAGCATTCTTGTCTATTAGGGAAGAATCCAGGTACAGCATCCTAGAATCCCCTCCTGTTCTTTACTGTCATACAGCCACCTATTGGTAGCTCTCAAAAAACAGGAAGTCTCAGGGCTGACCTTTTAATCCATGTCTAAGACACTCTCCTCCCTTGTGCTGCTCATATGCTAATCCTTGGACAGCCAGAACTACATCACAAATTTGGAGAGTCAGTATAAATCCAGGATGCTAAACACCTAACAAAAATAGGGCTATTTGCTGCAGAACTAAACCAAAAACATCTGATGCACATTTTTATGTGATTTGATTAATTAAAGCAGCAAGTAACTTGCATGTAGCAAAAGGAACAATAAATAGGAATAAGGGGCTTACAGACACTTCGTTAACAGAAGCAGAGCAATCAATAAAAACGCAAAGAAAAACAAATGTGTGTATATAATGTAAGTTTTAAAGCAAACCATTCTGGAAAGCACATGTAAGACCTAGCTGCTCTCCTTCCATCGCTCTGCATCAGTGATACACATCACACCCTCAGGGAGCCTGATCTATTAGCACTCTCATGCCAGCCATATCCAGTTTGATTCCAAAGAAAAGGAAAAGGCAGTACGAACAGTATGGACTTTGGAAAAAAATAAAACCCTCTTAGAAATATCTAAAAAGTGTGAATATCTGTATACAACTTAAATCAGATCATAGTCACTACTTCTGAAATGTCTAAGCACAGAGCGCCCTCTCATGTGTGCTGTTCCTTACAATTCTTAACAATTCCTCAACTCCAGACTGTGAGTCACCATTATCATAATATTAAGCAAGAAATTATTCTCCAAGATGAGGAAACTCCATCCTCGTATGCTAAGAAAAAAATAAGGAATAAACATCTCATTTTTAAGAATAAGCAAACTGAAAAAAAAAAGAAACCCCTGAAGAGCTGAAAGCTGATTGGAAAAGTCACCTGGCAACTAACTCCTTGGGGTTTGAGGAGGTGAGAAAAAGAGGTAATAACGCATGCTAAGGTTTTAGTCTAAAACTGCCGGGTACGAAATCCAGTATTGTGTAAGCAGATGAAGACAATCCAAATCTTAACATGATATCCAGTGGCTATGTGCTTGACTCTCAATGGGCAGGTAACAAGATGCTTTTTCTACACTACTACCCTTGCAGATCAAGCTTCATCTCTGAAATTCCTAACTATTTCTGCATTTGTGCGATGGATATTCAGATACATGAGGAACAAAAAGCACTACACTGTTCCTATGTAGCAGTACAAGCCATTCCAGTAGGAAGGAAACTGTGGAGTAAAAAAACTATCACCTTCCAGAAGAAGAATTTACATTACAGCATTTAGACTAAGAAGAAAAATTGCAATTCAATTTAATAAAAGAATAACTTGTTTTCTTACATATACAAACAGGCTCCAGACATTGCAGAAAGGAGTAACGAAACCCTACAGCAAATGCTTGGAAACTTTGTGTTGGCTTGTTGCGTGCTGAGACTCAAGTACCTCTGTGAGGTTTTCAAGGCAGTAAGCTGATTTCTTAGAAAGGAGCAGTTTTTCCTCTATATTCGTCTCAGAAAGACAAACCATTACATGGGAAAATACATTTTTTTTTAGGATGACATAACTATAGTGTCCTTCATCTGTCATCATTGTTGTCTCCCTGCCCCAATCCCATGTTTTACTGCTGCTGCTCTATGGTTTTAAGAGTTTAGGGAAAGAAGCACTTATACAGCTTATCTGCACAACAGCTTTTCCCCTAGCAGTACCATAACCATCACTTCTGGTGCAGAGAAGGTAATGGAATATTTCTCCAGTGAACTTGAATGTTAGGAAAAATGTTAACTCCGTAAGGCTGTCAAAATACTACATGATGCTCATTATTTAAACACCTAATTAGAAAAACACCTGACAGAGAAAAGGATGATCCTGTGACTAGAGCCTGGGTTAAACTTGATATTTCACAGACTCCCTGCCTAACCGTTGAACAATTGCTTCAAGCGTGCCCAGCTATCCTAGGTCCAGAACCAAGAGCAGTATGGCCACGTCGGGGGGATGTAATGCTCACGGCCAAATACATCGGCTCAGGTTGCAGCGCTGCAGTCACACCGTGCTGCTTTCAGCCCCACGCTAGCCAGACCTCGTTACATGGATGCAACAGCATGGCTTGGCACTAACACAGCGTATCACTGAACAACAGAACCAATACTCTCCCTCTCTCTATTCCCAACTGGTAAAATGAGAACAGAGCTACCCCACCCACTTTACAGACAGTAAGTGTGTGTTACATGAAATGTAGGGAAAAAATTACGCACACATTCTACTTCAAAGGGTACACAAAGTTGCCATTATTTTCAAGAGTATTATCAGAAAGCAGAACTAAGAAAGAGAGAGGGTGCAGACAGCTGAGACAGCTACAGTGCCTTAATCACAATAAACAACGCACTATTAATTTGGAGACCCACCCCCACACGGACCAAAAAGAAAGAAATAAAACAAAAGTAAGTAAAAGTGTCTCAATATAAGTAAATAAAGATACAGAGCATTCTTCTGCCACTGGATTAGTGATGCTCACTTTGGTACAGGGTTGAGCTTGACTCTACCAGCAAAAAAAAAAAATCACTTGAAGAGAAGGAAAGGGAAAGGATGAAGGCACTGAAAACTACAGCAACAAAACCCCCTAGCAAGTAAATCTATATATCATGAAAATACAAGATAAAAACCTATCTGCAGTGCTGTGACCAGTTCTGGGCTCCCCAGTCCGACAGAGAGGGACAGACCGGACCTCAAGGAAGAGGTCACAGAGATGATTAAGGGATTGGAGCATCAGCCATACAAGCAGAGGCTGAGACACCTTCAGCTGTTTAATCTCGAAAACTTCTCTTCTCCAGGTGTCAGTGGAGTAGGATCTTACTAATGTGTATGAATGCCTGATGGGGGACAATAAAAGAACGGAACCAGGCTCTTCTCACGGGTATCCAGTGACTGGACAAGGGGCAGTGAGCATAAATCGCGACACAAGGTATTCCATTTAAACGTAAGAAAAAACTTTTTGGTGAGGGTGGTCAAACACTGCAACAGACTGCCCAGAAAGGTCATGGGAGTGTCCATCCTTGGAGACATTCAAAATGCGACTAGACAATGCCCCGGACAACCTGCTCTAGCCGACCCCGCTTTCAGCAGTGGGGGCTGCACTACGTGATCCCCACAAGTCCCATCCAACTTCAACCATGCTGCGATCCTACAAGATAAAGAGACAGAAACAAATGCACGAACCTCAGGATAACGTAACACAGCGAGTTCTAGCAAAGCCAAAAAAATCCGTTAAACAGTTTTATGCCTGAAAAACTGGAATGCATCTTTCTGCAAATTAAAACCAGACTGTAAGCCGGAGGACAGGACTGGAAAGTTCCTTGCTCATCAAATTAAAAACAAGAGGCCTATTCATGAAAAAAGTTACGTGGTCAAGTCACATTCTTTGCTCAGAAGTTTTACATGCAGCTGAGGGTGGGCACTCGCAACTCATTGAGAAACTTTTCGTCGTTACGGAGCGCTGCAGCACACGAGGGTACGTTTGTAAAGATACGCAAGCAGGCAGTGGGAGTACAAGAGGATGAGTAAATGTCCCTTTTCCTTTTAAAAGGACTGGCCACGTGACTAACAGCTGGAGTCACTTAACAAATACCAGTGCAAGCTATTTTGTTGAATTCCCTCCCCTATAGCTACATGACAACATCTAAAACCCTCCTGCATTTCAAATACTCAAAGGCCTCACGGCTCAAAATCCCCCCTTCTTTCCGTTCTTTCCCATTTCTTCCCCTTCTACATAGAGAAAGCCACATTTTTGAATGAAATGGAGGAGACGATAGACAAAGATCAGAGGAGAAATGCACCTGATGAAAGGTGGTAGTAATTCCTTCTTCCAGTTACGTTTAGATTAAATACACAGAGGGCACTCCTGCATCAACTAAATTCTCCAGACAGTTCACCTTTTCTCTAAAAGGTGTTGCAGCTCAAATGCAGTTTGGTATGAAAAAGTCTCCCTGTTTTAAGAAATAACATTTTTACCTGCTCTGCGGCTTAAACAGTTGCACATAATCACAGAGCATTGTTGAACCCTGGTCTTCAAACCTGTTAGCCAGCTTGGCTCCCTCTTACTCAGTAAGGGAGCACTGCTACTCAAACACCAGCACCTGGGGCTTCAAATAGCATAGTATTACTAAACTGTTCAGCCAGCATCCTCCTCCCCACAGAAATAAAATAAAATCAAGGTGCTGAAAACATTCATCTTTGTGGTTCTTCCTTCCATGTTAGACTTTGGTTGTGAATGTCCCATTAGCCAAACGCATTCAAGTCTGACAAAGTCATTTCATCTCCTGTTAATGATTTTTTCTGGTGGGAGATTAAGACCATAAATCAATGCCTAAAACCAATTAATTATTCTCACCCAAGTGCTGCCTGCTCTTTCCCAACGACCAAATCTTAGATAAAACAGTTACCCAGTTCTTAAATAGAATTCCACTGGGCATAGTCCACATTTACATTCAGACTTGGGGATTATCACTCAAGACCAGAGATTTTTCTCTGCACAGTATCTGAGGGTGGGCTGGGAAGCACAGTCTCAATATTTTTGAGCTCAGACAGTACAAAGTGTTTGCCAAACACCTCAAAGCTGTATAGAAGTTAACAGTGTGTAAGTAACAAGACCAACAGCCACTACAAGCTATATCAAGAAGCAAAATGGCAAGGTTACTTATTAGAATTAAACAACACATTTCTTAACTGGGTCAAGGTACTATTAATCCCCATTTTTTGCACAATACTTAGAAAGAATTTGGCTGGGCCTAAACCACAAGAGACAGACAACGGGCTGAAAAGAAAATGCCAATTAAAAGAACAGTGAAAGTACAGTTTCCAAAATATTCTCAGATACCGTTTTTTAATTCTTCTGTATAAGTCCACAAATTATCCTTGTATAACTGTACTGATGACCCGAAACAGTAAACAACATCCATCCATGTTCTTGCTGGACTTAAGATTTCTATAAGGTAACAGTTTTATAACCTGCCTCAATTGTTGTATCAGGTCTAGCCTTAATTCTTTATCTCTTTATTCCAAGTAGTTCAAAGTGCTGATTTGGAAAACTGGAATCAATAAAGACTTCAGGGTGACAAAGTCATCACTGCCGAAGTTGTAACAGCATCAGCTGTTACAGGAGAAAAATAAATTCAGAGAATATTGCAAGTTTGAAAACTGGTTACTCAAAAAAAAGAAAAAAAAAGACAAATTGCGAGATGATGAGACCTATAGTGATGGATGGAAACACCTCTGACATCACCTAAGAGCTGCCATGAAATACAACTGTGAGTGTCTACATCACATACATTTCACAACCAACCACACATGGCTGGACACGGCTCTTCAGTATTTGCCCGTGAATCAGTTCGGATAACACTACTACCCAGCGGTCCTTAGGAAGCAGCTAGCATTCCTCAAGTAAAGCCAGTCTAACAACTGCATTTAGTCAGAATTATTTCTTATTAAGCAGATGAAGTTGCTTAAAGGCTTTGAGCTTCCCCCATAGGAAAGGTTACAGAAAGGACCCTTCATGCAAGCTGCAGTGAACAGCACACGTTCGGTGGCAGAGCTCATGCTCTGATTTATGCTAGCAGGAAAGTGATGAAAGGCAGTGTAGCAACAGAAACCAAGCCTAATACTTGGAAAAAACCCCCATGCATCCACTGACACTAGCAGAGCCAGCTGAAGATCTACAGCAAGAGAAGGAACGCCATGGGAAGTAGTCTTTTGACTTCTGGCAAGCGTCTGCCCAATGCTACTGCTAACTAATCTGCACAAACTTGCCCGGAGAGCCCAAGAACAAGTTTTCATACCTCCTGGTGAAAACTATAAAGAAAAAACACATCAGTAAGTCATATCAGATACCTCCAGTATCCCCAGACTCACAGAGAGGAGAGAGCCTGCAAGGCTGGGGCAAATTCCAAGGAGCAAACCCCAGTACGCTGTGCTGGCCTGTGCGGGTGGACGCAGCAGTGACAAACCTGTGCTGGTCATAAAGAACGCAGGTGGGCAGCAGCCGTTACATGAAATTATAAATGGCCACCCGCAGCATCTTGTAACAAAGACAAGGTTTCTAGTTATTTTTGTGAATTTGTCAAACTGATTTCTCCCCAGAAATGAGGCAAACAAGATCTTTACTGAAATTTCAAAAATTATGCCCAAACCTCCTCAGTCAAGACAAAACACTTATTCTCCAAGGAAATAAATTATCATAATAAGCTCAATTATTAATTACTCAAGTTTTTCAGTACTAAAAAGTTCACACATTAACATGGTAAAGATAATATAAGTATCTTAAATTACTTTCTTGCCCTGTGTAAAGTATTGGAAACTTAAAACTTTTCTGTGCTTCTGAAGAACTTGAAGCCACAGAGGCAAATCAACTGGTAGCAGAGTTTAGGAGCATAATTTTTCCCTAGCAGTACATGCAATCCTATCATTAAAACCTCCTTCTGTTCTCTCCAATTAGGTATAAAGACACATACGAATTTATTCTTATTCTGCCACATGTTCGCAATTTTTTCCAGTAGCCTGAGAACTGGAATGATGCAAATGCTCAAATATTTATTTTAAATAAAGCCAGCTTTTTTTTTTTTTTCCTGTTAAACACTCTGAAAACCAAAGGAATGAAAAAACCTCTCACCACTATGTTGTATTATCTCCTGTGCTGACACCTGGACACAGATTATCTTAATCAAATCCCCATACATGCCTCCAAGGCTGCTACTTTCCTGTTATCAAAAGGCTTTTGAACATCTCCTTTCTCCCCAAAGGCAGAAAACACTTCTGCAGCTACAAAATTCCACAGTACTTAGACAATGCAATGATAGCATCTACTATTAAACTCTGTGCATGCCATGGTTGTGTTGTTGTTGATGTTTTTGTTTTAAAGTTACTTTACAATGTTTACTTTAAGTTTACTTTACAATGATTCTTTTGGTATGACTGTCTTCTAGACTGTGTATATCTGGAGGCTCGCAAAGTGCATACTAGATAAAAACATTTGCTTGGTTTGTTTGGTAAGTTTAGCTTAGTGATGCCAACAAAGAAGCGAGCAGAAAGTTAAACATGACAAATTCTGAAGACGAAACTATCCCTGACAATTTCTGTGTGACTGAGACTGTGGAAATCAAGCACCATCCAAGCAGAGGATCAGGAAATCCCTGTATTGATTGCTACAACAACAGTCACAGTACTTAAACTTGCAGCAAATTCCTGAGCGATTATACCTAAGTATACATCAGACACGGTCTCAAAACGCTGAACAAAACTCCCGATTGCACAGGTGGGTGCAGCACAGCCACCCACGACCAGAAACCATGGAGCTGGGCGGCTGGAGCAGGCACCCCAGCGCTGCTGCTCCCCAAACAGGCCGACCCACTGGCAGGCAAGGTGAGCGCCAACCACTCCTCGGGCTCCGGAGATACTCGGTCTCAGCTTCCTTCTGCACGTTTGGACAATGTTTGGTCCTCACCGTACAAATATTTAATGTTTTCAGCCTAGCAGAGACTGAAACACACCATTAGGAACTCTAGTCACGGTAAGACCAGTGCTCCACCCAGGCTGGTCCTTGCCAAGAGCCGTCTGCAATGGGTGCTTCCGAGGATGGCACAGGAATGTGAAATCTGAAGTTCCAAGTTAGCACTAATGAGTGACTCATGACCCCTGAAATTAAAGCTTATTTCTCAACCATCTACTCCAACCTGAACACTTCTGTAATTGTGATACTCTCATCATCTGGAAGCTGCCGGTCCTTTCAGAGTACGGCTACAATAAAGGTTCATTTCAGTAATACACTCTGACAATCAGGTCCCATGGACCAAGAATAGATAATTTGAAAATAACATTTCTTTGCATCCATTTTAAATATGTCACCTTTTGATTTGTTCAGATACCTCTTTATTAGTGTATTGTAAGAATGAGCTGTCCTGTAAAATTTAGGTGTCTTGCTGCAACGTCCTGGACAACCTGCTCTAGCAGGCCCTGCTTTGAGCAGGGTTGCTGGACCAGTTGATCAAACTCAGCAACGCTGTGATCCTGTAATTCTTGAAAGTTTTTTTCGCTCTAAGACATTGTCATTCCCCATCCCCCAAAAGAAACTCTGAACTTAGAAAATGCTTCATAAAATCTCAGAGAATGTGAATATTGGAACCAGCCTCCCACAGGGGTTATTAGAAACAGCAGCTAAGGAAAGTAAGATTTGGGGGGATATAATGGAAAATTCCTTTTTCCTTTTTTTTTTTTTTTGTTTTTAGTATGATGATATAAACATCAAATGTTGCTCTACCAAACAGAAGCTGTAGTATTTAATATATCTCCTTTATATTATAAAGATTCAAGTAAAAATATCTGAGAAGTACAGTAGAACATACGGCACAGGGCTGCATTTTCATTTAAACCGAGACCATATTATGATAAACGTTATTTTACGTAGCTGGCTCTAGCAGAGTAAAACCAACACACACAGGACACAGGTCAAGGGTGCAGACTTTGGAGTAGGTTGTATACTTGGACTGACACAGTCAAGCCCAGTCAATAAAATATAACAAACATACCCAAGTGTTGGATCTGCAGAATTTCTGACAGGTGCAGACCCAGACATCTGGAGTGTAACTAAAGAAGACTTCCAAAACTCCGTATCTATTTGAAGGCCAGAACACACATCTTTGATGATAATGGGTCTTTTTACCACACAGAATATTGCCACCTTAAGAAAAAAAACCCGTCATTCAAGCTTTTCTTGAAATATTTTGGAAGAAAAAATACTTTAAGCGTTACCTTCACACATGCCCCATGTTTCTTCAGCATTTACAGAAGATTCAAAACAGCACTGTTGGAACAGCGTGATACTTTCAGAGAGACATGCTGGATCACTCAAGCCACGCTTCGTGTGCTTTGAGAGGCGCGTTCAGCTCCCGTATTTCTGACCATTTCAGTACCGCAGAAAGCTATCGAAGGCCCAGCTCTGCACGCCGTATTTAGCCAGGCTTCAGTCTGGTTTGACAACAAACGCGCAAACTGCAGGTGCATGTTCCTACGCCAGTTGCACAAACGCCAAATGCGAGATATCTGCAAAACATCAGCTAATTCTGCAACAATCAGCCGGTCAATAAGTGGTTGTGTGACACAAGGGAGGTGGAGACTTTTGGGGGGAAAACGAGAGCAAAGAGAGAAAAAGAGAGATTCAACCAATGCGTGCACGTGTGCGTGCGCGTTGGGGGTTTCAAGAGCAAGATCGTGAGAACAGCAGCATGAGAACAAGGAAAATACTGCCCCACAGGCTCTGGAAAACTGCCACCACAGAGCAGGGCTTCTTTCTGTCAGAAAAAAGAGCTATCAGCACCAGAATTCATGAGGAAAGAGTGAGTATATGAATATACTTCCAGTTATCCCTTAGGTTTTAGCTGGTCTTTCTGAGAAAGCAGAACTTCAGCATACGCAGAACAGACACCATTTCTGACTCCTATTCCTGTCCACCTTCATTTCTCCACTCTGCATTTCTTTTTCTGGAGCAACTGTCAGTTCTTCCTACACAATTTGCTCAGTTTTTCCAGCCCATCTATTTAAAGTAATAAAAATCAGTGATAAAAACACTGATGGCAATTAAAGATTTATAGTTAGATCATGAAATTAATGTTTTTGTGATGTTGGAAAGGCAGCCCCACCAGCTAAATCCAAGGCTACCCAGGTTGACAAACGCAAAATACTTCCATTTATAGTTGCATTACACTTGGAATACTTGGGCATGTAAGTATGAACAGTTTTAAATAAGTGTCTTGCAGAATCTAAATAAAATTATCCCAAAAATACAAAAATTACCGTGTTGTACTTTTCGAGATTGTTTATCTATAGCATCCATTAGTAACAAGTAGACACAATCCAGCAAAAATCTGGTTAGGCACAGGGCAAACTGTAAGTACGCCACAGGTCTCCAAAGTTAACCCTACAATAGTGGAATGGTTTTATTTGGGATTCATGAAAAAACATTCCTTACATAAGCATTTCTGTTGTCTCATTAGCAGCAGGCCTGTTGTACCCTTGGTTAGCTGTCACAGCACTGAGACCAGGTGTCTATAACTGAGCCCCAAGTTACTACACATCTGCAACTGTTAGTGAAATCTACATTTCAGCACAGCAGTAAGCCCAAATTTAAACAGTGCAAGCCACAGCATATTTTTTCTATAATGTGAGGATTAAAATACCCATATCTCAAAGTCAGCAAGAACTAAGAAGACACTGTTCAGGTATCAGTCACAGAACATATGTCACTCCGTTTTCATGTACCATATCTAAGATCCTCAGGCTGCACAACTGTGAAGAGAAACTGAATAAACATCTTTTAGAGCCTGATCAACAGCAAAACAAAGAAAACTGATGGGAAATCAAAGAACAAAACGTGCCTGATCTGTCTGTAGGGTACTCCCAAAACGCAATTTAATTCCTGAATTATTCTGTTATCTTTGCACTTCTCAGTGACAAGTACACAAAATATTTCTAAAATAGCAGGACTTAGGAGCCACCCCTCTTAGACAAACAGTGCCAACAGTGTGCTGTAAACATACAAACAAACACGCTACAGTCACACAACACCCACAGTCAGTCATTTGGATCTGCAACAGATCAGAACATTTCTTACTTCAATCCCTTTCTCACTGTTCATGTTTGGTTTAAAGTCGCAGTCGACAAGCAGATGTATCTGTATAAATATAGTTGCTTATTACTCAACGTGAATTAATGCTTTAAAGACAGATTTTGGGGTGGGGAGGGGAGCCGTGTTAAGAGGATGACTTTCAGCCACAGATTTTCCTAATCTAGTCTTTTTTATTAAATTAAGATCACAAGAGGATAACTGCAGTGGGAGCACACACCTCCAAGAGGAGCTCAGTTGGGGACACAGTACGCTAGTGTGCCCCGGTGTGGAAAGAAGGGAAACAGTGATGTTACTTTAAAGGATCGTGGCTCAGATTTTGCAGGATTCAAAAGAAGTGGAAAATAATAAAAAAAAGTTAAAAAAAGGTATCTTGAGAGAACTGGGCTGGAGGGAGGAGGATGGGGGATCGGAACTTAAATTAACTCAAGACCCTAACTGGAAATATAAGCTGTATGGAAATTAATATAAGATGTATGAAAATAAGCTGTACAAAAATTCCAAGTGAAAGACAATTGTGTTTGAAAGCATGAAAGCAAGAACAACCCCTTTCTCACTTTCTGCACTGCCTCACTTCACAGCTTTATTTCACAGTATTTTTGGTTTGGTTTTGTTCCCCATCCTCTGAAGAAAGGATCAGCTTAATGTATTGGCCTGGTTAGAGAGTGAAAATACATTTATTTAAAAAAAACACATGTAAAGTTGTGACACTCCCCATTAGCACTGTAAATGGTGGTGATATGAAAAAATAAGAATGTAAGAATTAACTAATTGCATACCCAAGATAAAGGAGGAAAAGAAACAGAGACATTTACATTTAGTAGCTTATATCCCCAAAAACTTGGATTCAAAATCATTTTCCAACTTCCTAAGTAAAAGGAAACTGGTTCTACATTTAAAACTCCAGCCTTCAAACAAAATACCAGTTATACCTGTTAAGCTCCCTCTTCTGGCTAATTAATAAAATTGCTTCGATTTTGTCTACATAAGTTTCAATTTTCCCAGTTAGGTTCTATCAATAAAAATCAAGCAATTACTTTTTTAAAATCTATAAAGCAGCTTTGATATTTAAATATGCAACGTAAGTGTTCAAGTTTAGACAGTGCCCTCCTGCTGTCACACACCAACAAGTCGCACACACACAAAAGATGAAATCCATGTCCTGTGTAGGGATAGCTCTGCAAACAGCTTGACTAACAACCAACCCTCTAGACCGGGAATAAGTTTGTAACAGCACTGCGTATTTTCTCATACCAGATATCCCATCCAACCTGAAATCTCTGTGTTCAAAACACACCAGACTGGTTAATTAGTCCCCAAAGTACCCCTTTCCTTGTGCTAGCTAGAATTAGAATTAATTGTGAAATAAAAATGCAAATACATGTTTTAGAAAACATAAATGTTGGAAATGAGGAAAACATACCACACAAGCTGCCTCCGTTCCGGGATTTCCCATCTGTGCTGCGATTTCCAAAGCATTTCTGTTGGATGAGCACGGCTCCCAGTAATCAGAAACAGTCGAGAAGCACACGAATGCTACCTAGCGTTCCCCTTGCTACCACCCACCCCCAGGACTGGCATTTCCCAAAGTAGTCGGGGGGGTTGGGTGGGTAACCACACTATTTATCTGTCGGTGAAATGGGAAGAGGGACAAAAAGATGCCCAGTAGCCAGGATAGTGCGTAACTTCGCCTCTGCCTCGTCTGACCAAAAGTCGTTTTCTAGTTCAGCCAGAAAACTCATTCATGTTTGTGTCCTTCAACTAACTAAATAAATAATGGATAATTAAAAAAAAACAACCACCACCACCAAAGACTCGTCTGTGCTTTTTCCAGAAAGGAAGAAGAGTAACCCAAGAGCTCCAGCTACTGCGAGCACCACAATCCACAATCCCCTGCTGCACTGCTGCTTCCTATCACTGTTCCACGGAAATGCCCAAAACAAATGCAAAATACACTTCAGGCTAGAGGGACGCAGAATTCATCATCCCCTACAAGCACATAAATAGCCGTCTCACAGGGGTAAAATAATTACAAGTAATTAGCGCTTCCCCTGTGCACTGACACGTTAATCACGCCGGGACAGTTGCTATAGCTGGGATGTTGAAAGCGGAAAGAATTTCTCTCTGTTAACTGCTCCAAAGATGCGTGGAGCTCAGCTAACAGCGGGGTTTGCAAGGTCAACATGCTTGCGCTTTTAACTGGATGTTCAAGTCAGCTTTCTAGGTACTGATCCCTTTCTTTGCCCTTGCTGATACTTTACGGAAACAGAATTAACATGAATTCCTTTTAAACAGGACAGTACCACCAACAGGCTTCAGTATTTCCAGTTCCATTCATCCCAGCTAATACTTTAATCGAAACTGTCAATTTAGTAACACGGTTAAATAACTGCAGATGTGGAGATTTACTCTAGAATCTAGACTTATTCTAGAATTAGAATTTATTCTAGCAGTAAACTCTGTTCTGTCACGGGTAGGAATTTTCAGCCTGCTCACCTAGCTTTAGCACTGCAGTGGTTCTCATCGGCACAGCTGTGCAATGATGTTGTCCTCTTAATAAAACAGGACGCTGAAAAGTACCGTGGCATTTTCAGGAATAAAAGGTAAACTTTCTAATGACATTCAGGATAAAAACTATACCAAAAATTCTAAAAATGAGATTCAATTGCAATTCTGTCTTAAGACATACTTTCACTAACTTCAGCTCCCAGTATGCCCTTGCTCGTCACAGACAGATGAAAGAAAGAAAACAATATTTAGGTGTCCATGAGAAAAAAGCATCTTTATTAAATAAATTATTTGGAGAATCAGGGAAATTGGGGAAAAAATGGACACTCACCAAGAACAAGAAAGGGCATGTGAAGAGGAAATAACAAATCCACAGCGGAGGAAGACAAGAGCGGGCTGAAGGCTTGAAAAGGAACATTTAACAGCGAGCTCCTGGGATGCGGCTTGCAGTCAGATTCAGCAACTGGACCCACTAGTCCTCACCAAACTAACACACATTCATGGCACAGAATGAGGGGGTGGTGGCAGCTACTGGCCTCCGTTTGTAGCTATAGATGTCTTAAGCCAAGAGTCACCCTCGTTGTGGAGCAGCCAAATTAACGACAAGCAGAACTTGACAAAATTTTTCATTTTCATTGCAGAAGTTTTCTGTGGAAACAACAGTTCAAAGCACAAGGGAAGTACTATGTAGAAGAGTGTGAAAATCACAATTCCAGATGGAAACAACACAAGAGGGTTAAAAAAAAATTCATTCAGCTGTGGGTTTTCATTATCTCGGTCACCGTAGTAGCATGATGGCTCCTTTTTAAAAGGCCAGATGTGCCCTCTGCCAAGCCATCTTTATGAGACTTCTATCATAACTCTCTAAATGAAAGCAGACAGTGCAGTCAAACTCTGACCTCCACAAATCATTTCCTGTTCAACACCCTACTGACCTTCAACCCAGCTAATGAAAGGCTTTGAAAGGAAATTCATGTTCACGCCATTACTGTACCTTTGGCCCAAGTGAAATCAAAAATCTATTTCTACATAGAAAAGCTTAAAAGAACCATGAATATAAGTGACGACATCTCATTGCGGACCAGACCTGAAATATACCCGCTGTCACGGAGGACATGCTGAGCCACGGCCTCTAGAGTAAAATGATGCGGGACGATCTGATGATTAAATGTCATTACGGTCTCTCAAAGGCAGAGTAGCTGCTTCTATCATGTACGTGACTACATAACCCTTGAAAATCTCATTAGCCTTAAACCCAACACTTCTAAAAACTTGTCTTCATATGATTTATTCAACTCTGCTAAGAGCTTGGCTTCAAAGCCATGAATTGGATGTCCAGGATGGAAGGCAACTCACTGGTGTTGCAGTGAGGGAACGCTCACATCCCACTGGTCAGGCGGCGAGAGGCAAATCCATTTCACAGCTCTGCCCCGAGGGACGGACCACGTTTCAAGTTCAGCTGGTGGTGGACCTGTGGGACACCTACTGGCCGATGGCCATGGAAAAGGGGGAACAGATACAATCAGCCAGCTTTGGGCTGGAACAGAAGGAAGAAGTGCTGGAATCAATACACAAGTCATCTGACAAACTGCCTCAGGACAGCATGGATCATGAACGGAGTCTATACTATTTTACAGCAGAAGTTTATAATAGCAGCAGTTATTATAAGTAATGTTTTTCACTTCAGGTCAAATAGATGCCAGAAAGACAAGCTGTAACGTTTAGAATTTTTTTAGAAAATGTCCCAAATTCAGACTTTTTTTTGGTGGTGGGGGTGGTGCCAGGGTGTGGGGAGAAGCATGCATTTCTTGAATATCAACTGTAGACCTACAGTACTTCTGCTGCCAGACAGCAGCTGTGATTCATCTACATATTCTCTTATTAGGGTGCCATTCAACATATAAGTAGGACAACATACAAGTTAACAACAACATATAAGTAGGAATGATCTAAAGGAGCTCGATTTTGGCTCTGTTTCGCGTGTCAATGAGAATTATTTTTTTAATGAAAACATAACACCCACCGCTGTACCACATACAGCTGAAGAACAAAAACCCTCATTATTGGTACTCACTTACTTTAAAAAGTATATATTGTAGGAGCAAACCTAGAATAACAAAAAACCACTGAGTCATCACAATTAGAAGGTAGGGTTCCAAATGGGATTCTGGTGGTTTGGGGGAAAAGAGGCGAGTGCATGAAGCACTGAAAATCTGACAAACTAAGAATATCACCATGAAAAGATAAAAGGAAAGATAGAAAACGGGACCAAGGATGAGCTTCATACAGGACAGAAAGCCTGCAAAAGCTACTTTGACTCTTCTAGCTGACAGTAACTTTCAAAGTATATAAACATTTTGTATCACAGAGCAAGACACCCTTTACACATCGATCCAATAAAGCAAGAACAGATGCTGTGTCATCATAACAACATCATTTAGGGCTTTGGCTACTTTTTCCACCAAGGAGGCTCAAAATGTTCCATAAAAGTGATTCCTGACCTTGTAAAAAACCTCAAACAAACCAACAAGCAGAAAGTTTGCTCAAGGTCAGGTGGACATTTCATAGCAGAACTAGAATCAGAGCTATTTCACGTTTTTTACCCAGTAACATAGTCTGCCTGAAAAAAGTCACACTTTTTCATTACTAAAAATGTTTTTGTTGTGGTTTTTTTTAACTATTCCACCTTAGTACTGCGTCAATACATAGTCTATTACCTCTGTATTTAACAGACTGATAATAACGCCTTCGTTTAACACAGTTAACCTGTAGGTAGTAAATCTCCTATGCCATCTTGTTTTCTATTTTGATCCATAAATCTATTCCAATGATTAATTTCAAAGGTCTTGTTATATTTCTATCTGTGACTGGCATTTAAAAGGTATTCTTTTGTGAAGCTTTTCATAACTTTTCATTAAGTGAGCTCTACAGTAAATCACTACCAGACTTCCAAGAAACAGGACACAAAACCAAGCAAAAGCACCCTTGCTTTTACGCTCTAACTCCCTGCATTCAGATGGGAATGACTGACCTGGAAGAGTCAGAAGAAATCTGAAAGTGGAAGAAATCTAGAGTTTCATGACAGTAATGCAATTTTCTTTTTTTAAACACAGTCCTTCATACAAATCTATGTAAAATCTTCCATGACATTTGGTAATACAAGCCAGAACTTAATGACCACAAAAAGAAAAGGGAAAAAACCCCTGAAAACTGACAAGCTTATAAATCATGTCCCTGCCAAAGCAACAGTTTCTTTATAATGTGGGCTGATACAAACAGTAAATTGCAGACAGGCTTAGTAAAAATACCAGGGAGAACACAATAAAGCTCTTTAAGAAAGTTTAAACAGAAGTACAAAAGTGAAAATAAAGTACAAAAGTTAAGTGTGAAATTAAAGTGTGAAAACAAAACACTAATTAAAGTGCTGCAATTCAAGATGGCAACTCGGAAAAATAGGATCAACAAAAGGGAAGGATCTCCTCTGGCCCATGATCTTCCTTTTGTGATTAGGAGTGGGCAGAGCTTTAGAAAACCCTTTCAATAACATTTTTCTAAAGATCTCACTAAAGAGAGAAACTTAAGAGTGAGAAAGTTTGTGTAAAACCGCAGTTTCTTGACTTCAGAAATTCCAGAATTAAGATACCAAATTTTGACTGGGGGGAGGGGGAGGAGAACAGAATTCAGGCTCTTTTCCTTCCAAAAGATGCATCAAATTAAGATACCTGCAGAATGCTCTAGGAGAATGAGAGAACTAGCAAAGGAAGACGTGCCTGGCAGTCCAGCAGACAAGCTGTCACAGCTTCTACATGATCGAAGGCAGAGGCAAAAGTGACATTGCGCACACAGATTGTTCTGACAAAAAGGAACCACCAGTCTTTTGCCTTCAAACGTACTCAGATGTGGCAATCCCTGTCATTTCTTCTGAGGTGGAATGAGCAGACACATACCTCAGGTAGCAAGATGATGTCTCAGGAGCTGCAGAAAGAGCAGAAGCTTTCACAGCACTGAATCCTCAAACCATACACATGTATCTAGGAGAAACATCCTGTGTTCTGAGTGGAAAGAACACCGGTTTATATATATATTTTATACAGCAGCTTCCACTTTCCATAAGGAAATACACTATGCAGGCATGAAAAACCCCAGTATGTCTACTTACTGCAGCACAGCGAATGAAATGATGGGGAGTTTGGAAATGTAACTGCTAAGCAGTTGGCCACTGGACTAATACTCATGCTTTTTAAACTTCCAGGCAAGATACAGACAATGACTGACGGGAAAAGGGAGAGCAGACAAAGTTGATTTAAGGGTATACAACACAATCTTAACACATGAAGCAGACACTGAACACAGTTTGGATCTGTGCTTAGAATATAGGTAAAGTAATTAACAAAGTCTTAAAGAATTGTATGATAAGGCTTTTCTAAAAACTAATAAACAACTGAAAAAAAAAAACCCAGAATACAAGAGTTACAGTGATCTGCTTTGAAATAAAAGGAAACTTAACTTCAATAGTTTGGAGTCCAGCTGATGGACAGCATTATGCTCGCTACCTGCCATAATTTCTGAGAAGAACCTGGGTGATGAATCTGCTCTTAAATTGCATCTTTAGCTAAAGTGGCTAGTAAGACTGTGTAAAAGTTTGACAGGAGAAACGCAATCTGGAGCAGATGTCATTAAAATTGACAAGCACATAAAGGGCTGGCCCTGGGCTAGCCAAGGGTGAGTCAGTTACTGAAGCAATCCATTGCAGCTAGTGGCAAGCAAGCCCAGAAGGACCAGGCAACCAACACCATTTACTCTTTACAAAACGTTCCCTTGCGTAGTCAGAACTTACTAAGAATGCTAAGATACACATTTCTTCAAATGTTTATCCAACATATACTTATACATAAACGCTCTTTGAACACTATTTTGAAAGCCTTCTTGCTCCATTACTAATAAGAATCGCTTTCAAGATGTTTTGCAACAATATATTCCTCAATGCTACTGAATGCTGGCTACGTTCAACATTGAGACAGATGTCTGGTCTTCACCACCCATAAACCATGCTGGTTTAAAAGAGTAAAATACTATCATACTCCCACTGGGGAAAAAGAATGCTTACACAGAAAACAGTTGAATACACAACAGGAAATTCAAGTCAAACAGCCTTTAAACACAAAAGACATTACCTGGAGTTTTTAACAAAACCAGACTTCAGTACAGAAATATATGCACTTGTTTACACTAGGTGTTACGTATGTGAACAGCAATCCCAAAGGAGTTACTCCTTCCCCAGAAGACAAATATACTTTCTTACCTTTGGCCATTTGGGATTTAGAAGTCGGGCTTTGATTGCGTCATCCAGGGCCTTGTCGTACTGCTGGATTTTCATGTAGGCTGCCGAACGGTTACTGTAGAGGATGCAGTTCTGAGGATCAACCCCCAAAGCCTCGTTGTACAACACAATTGCTGTATGAAAATCGCCATCATGGCAAGCCTGGTTGCTCTGGCGAACTTTCTCGACAAATTCAGCTTTGCTCAACATGGGACTGTCAGGGCTTCTCTGTCCAGAAGATTTTGATCCAAAGAAAGAAATCTGGGAGAAAAGGGAGAAATTATATGTTAGCGTTGAGAGATGCTACCCAGAAAAAGGAAAAAAAGTAGAAACTGTACAGCAGAAATTAAGAATTAAGACTTTTAGTTATAAAGATTATTATTTAAAGTGAGCTGTATAAAGTCATAGTTCCATTGATTCTGGTACACCCGTTCTCCTCATTTAACTTCCTACGTTCCTTCTTCTCCTCAGCCAGTCATTTGCAGTCAGTACCTGGTTTTGTCACGTATACCCCACTAACTCCCAAGGACCCTCAAACACGCCGCAAGAATATCTCTGTACAACTCTGATTACCGGACAGTTGTGAATTCTGCGGTCACCGTATCTGGCGACAGACAACATACTCATATGGTAACATTCAAAGTATTTGGAAACACTCCTTAAAGGTTTGGACTACTATAAACGGGATTGGTGTCATCCATTTTTAGTCCTGCAGACCAAAAGCGGTTAAAAATTTTACATATTGTTACCACAACACAACAACTGCAGGGCTTAAATACATTACCAGAGCAAGCTGAGGCATATTTTTAGGAGGAAAGGGAAGCAGGCTGCAAATGACATCCTGTCTCCAGCATCAAAATGGTCTACAGGCTTTTCTTTCTCTTTTTTTTTTAGTCAAACAACAACAATAGAAAAGCAGCGAACTAGAAACTACTGATCTTTTCCTTATGATTATACCCATTTTTTTCTGGCAGGTGTTTGTCCACACTGTTTCTATACTTCTCTACTGAAGGAGACTCCATGTTTTTAATGCAGGCAATCTCATTACACTGCTTCATGATTTTCATCATTAACATATTTTACCTAATATGCCCCCCAAAACTCCTTTGTACGAGTAAACGTACTGTTTCTTGTCCTGTCTAGAGTAAGACCAACCAAAAACTTTGTTCCTCTGAACCGCGTGTCCTTTATATAGTAGTCCTGCTGATATAAGCTAGTACGTAGCTTGCCCAGAGAAGGTGTGGATGTCCCGTCCCTGGAAGTGAGGGACCACAGGGACCGATGCTGCTGCACCCACAGGAGCTGCTTCCCTGCAGGCCGCCTTCACAAGCTCACCGAGAGTCACTGAGCACCCTCTGCGGGCCATGTCCCATCAGGCACCACCCCAAGGTGCACTCGCGAGACTGAAGACCGCGCAAGCCGAGCTACAGCTGTCTGTGCTGTTCACTATGCACGAACAAATGGAAACCCAAAGCTGCGAATGATCTTCCCAGAGTCACAGTGCGAGTCTGTAACAAGGAGACTCCATGAGGAGACATCCTCTCGGTCCAAGTACAGTGGTTTCTGCCTCTAATACCCCGTGAAGTGAAATAATCTCATGACAAAAATGAAACGTTTTAAAGGAAACTTGACGGTAATTTCTGGAATATGTTATTATTTAATTCCTACTACGATGAGAACTACGTAAGGCAGTAAAACATCACTAGGTAAAAGAAAGAACCACAGAACAAAACTGAGTCACTCTGGCACTCAAACCACGAATAAAAAAAGTTCTGATGACGGTACCAACCCACAAAAAGTACTCATTACAAAGCCATCCCCGCTTTCCAGCCACGACTGCTCTTCTGCTAATGTAGTGGAAGGTGGTGGCAACGCACGTATTTCAGCTGCCAAACACTGTTACAGAAGATATGCGTATGCACTAAACCAAAGCTAAAGAAGAAACAGAAGTTCCTTAGTGCAGTGGAACAAAAAGGGTGGGCTCTAACAAAGTGCAGAAGAGGATCTAGCAGAGACAATCTAAGGGAGGAGCTCACATACTTCTGATAAAGAAGATGACATAAGCTTCTCAGCATCACTTCTCCAAACCAGCAGTGGGGGGCTTTGAGCAACCTGGTCTAGTGGAGGGTGACCCTGCCCATGGAGGGGGGTGGAATTAGATGATCTTTAAGGTCCCTTCCAACCCAAATCACTCCGTGAGTCCATGAATCTTACACCTCAGAGCTTGTTTGTATGTGACCCATCTTATTTAATGGTACACAATAGAAACAACTAGGCCTTTTACAGATGGTGCCTTGGGTGGCAAGTCCATAATTAAGACATCTTAAAAAACTCTTTATAACTCAAAAAAAAAACTTTAAGTGTGATATGTAGCATTTTTATATTTAAATTATCTAAATAGCTCAAGCTACTCAGTGAAGCATCAGAAGAAGGAAAAAATAAAGAGGCAAGCAGAAAAATTGGCATTCCAAATGGATACAGAAGCAAAGTGACAGTGACTTGTCTAAACACGCGTTTCCAAAATCAGCTGAAATCTGCAACTGAGCTTCTCTTTCTCTGAAAACATCTATACAGCATCTTGTATTTTAATCTATAAAGTGGGTTTACGTTTTTTTCATTCCATATTCTGTGGTATTACAGTTGGACAAGAGCCCAAGAACAGATAAAGAATATGAAGTTCCCCCCCGCAACCTCCATGCTCGTAACAGGGAGCACTTCAGCTGGTCTGTACTACACTCCTAAACAGACACGAAACCTTGCCAAGCCACATGCAACCTTCACCCAATCCGAACAGAAGCTTAAACAGAAATAGTGTGGGAAGAAATGAAAGGCCAAACTTAAACTGAAAATTTAAGCCACCATAGGATATACACAACAGCTCTCAAGGCTGCCAGATTTTTCTAAGCCGGATTCTATCTGTACAAATTGGTAAGAAGTATGACTGGGAGTACATCTTCATAGATAAAAGAAAACATTTCATCTCAGCAACATAAGATATACACCACGCAAGCGGGACAGCAGCAAACCAGTGACTCAGATTACTCCCTGCTTAAACCTGTAGGTAAATGAGAGAAACGCTACTCACTGGACAGTTACAGAACAGACCCTGGAAACCCCCTCATTCCAGGGACTGCCCGCTAAAATAGGCCTATGCAGTTGTGATGCCTCAGTGAAAACAAAAACCCTGCCACCACCCAACAGACATACTGCTAAAGTCACCTTCCATCTAGCAGAAGCAATGTGAAGGAAATCCTACAAACGTCTGTTGTTTCTGTCACTTCTGCAGTTTTTAAAATCTAGCATTTACTCTGTGTTAACTATCAGGGTGTCTAACCTGACATCTACTTCAGTCTAAAGTACTCCTAACAAGTGCCAGTAAACAGTCTTCTGACAGACAGGGGTTCAATTTCCTCTGGTAAATCTACATTATAGGGCAAAAACCCCACCAAGTTAGAGTCTCACAAAATCAAAGATAACATAGAAGACAAATTTCTATATTTTTAAATAAAATCCCAGAAGGGATGTTTAGATGTTCATGGAAATCTATTTTTAGATCATAAAAAAGCTGTAACTTAACAAAAACCATAAATAAATCAAGAGGAATTAATACCTTGAATGTAAAACCCTAACTTACAGCACTATTCTATAACAAAAACAACCACATTTCAGTAAATTTCCTAGTGGAATGTATGTCCAGACTTCTGGAGCATATTGTTCTGCAAATATTTTACTACTTTGGTTTTCATTGTAATTAGAGACAAAAATATTTTAAATACAAACTTATCAACAGGACAAAAACTGATTTTCTTTTAAACTGGAGCTTACACAAAATTTTCTGAAGAAAAAAATTGTCTTCTCTAAAGCATTTTCTAAAAATGAGACGCAACTGTGAGCTTCCGATACTGAACGTGGAGTGATCTGCAATCATAACATCAGTTAGAACCACTCTAATTTGAGCTATGCTACATGTTCTAAAAACTGAAACAACTGCTATGCAATCCACAGCTAAATTTAAACAGTACTTTTTGGTTCATAATTTTAAAAAGCTAACGGTTACGCAGACCAAATTATGCCCTCACATTTTTGCAAAATGCTTCAGCTAAGAAAAAAAACGTATTTTCAAGTAAATACTCCAAAATCAAGAAAGAAATAAGTTGTGCAGATTTTAGTTTTAAATACTATTAAGAATCTAACCTGATTTCGCTGCAAAATACTATTTGGATCACGTATGCAACGCAACCTTTTCATATATCCAGTGCCAAATGTAATCATTTGCAACAACTGAAAAGCTTTAAGCAATATACATCAGGTTACTGCAAATTCTTCATTCCCACTTCCCTCAAACTGGTGACCCCCAAGTTCCCCTCAGTCCTTCCGTAAGCAGCTCAAGTAACGACGTTACTCCAACTAGTGATGAACAAGGAGACAGCGTGAAGAGACCACGTCAATCCCTCTATGTGTAACTTTTACAAAAGCTCTGCAGTCTTGCATAGGTCAGCCTGAGACTGTCCCGCTTCCTCTCCTGGTTTTCTGATTATTATACCTACTGGTTCCACTGCATCTCCAACTGGAAGCTCTCCAAGACTAGGTGAGTCCCCGTTTGACCTCCTGGTCCATGAGCCCCTTGATCCTTCTGGACCACATTTGTAAAAACTATGCTCCTTCTTATAAGGGCCACATTATTTTATTTTTCCATTATATATACCATTTATTATAATTAAACCCTTCTTTCGTGAACTTAAGAGAAAACTGGAAGCAGGTTAACATTTCAAATCTCCAGTCAGTTACATGTAGGAATTACTAAGAGGGATTTTCCCCAACTGGTCAGGCACATTCAGGGTAAAAGACAGCTTTTACCTTCTTCTAAAGGATTAACCACCAAATAGCTGGAGACAATTTATCTAAACTCCAAACCAGCATCCCGCAGCCTCTTTCTCAGGTGTCTGCTGGTGTTCCTTGATCACAGCCATACCAACCATCGGACTAGAAAATGTACACAGTTATACTGGCAAGGAGGTTAGCAAGAGAGAAGAGAGGGGACTGCACGAGCGTGGGCATCACTCCCAAACTCCTAGGCAAATTTGCATAATGAATTCAACACGCTGGCAACACGTTTCTCATTTTCTGACCGTGGCATTGTGCTGGGCTTCTCAGAGACCTAACCAGAACCGCTTTGTGTGGTACGCAGGTGAGCTACAGAAACCGTACACTAATGAAGCAAAGCCATCGTCAAATGCAAAACTAACCACCCCGTGCACGGAAGGATATTCAGGATATTCCAGAAAATAAACACTCAATGTCAGTAAATGCAGAGTGATTGGGAAAAATAAATCCTTCGTTGTTATCAGAATAACTGGCCCCAAACATACGCTTACTCCTCACAAAAGACACTTACGGGTCCTTGGAGGAATTCTCCTGGAAAGACTGCGCTCATGAACAAAGAGTCAAGTAAAAGAATGAGAATCTTTGGGAAAGGAGAACCAGGAAACAACTATGCCCTTCTAAAAATCTACAATAGAAAGCGCATTTAAATACCCTGCAGTTTTGTTGCCATCACCACACAAGCACATAAAGATAGATAAGTAGAAAAGGTAAGAGGTGGGTAACAGATAACGAGATACAGATCAACCTCTGTATCCAAAGAGAGTAAGATTATGAAAGTTATTCTAGAAACTAACTGAAAGGAGGAAGACAAAGGTCTGTAAAACAGGAGAAAAGCACAGGGGAGGTAAAGGGAACAATTATTCACTATTTCACAGAAACAGAGAGGCATCAAATGGGCAGAAGATGAAAGAAAACCAACTGACATAACCTCACACATGCAGTACAGTTAAAATGCAGAACTACGCCGTGTGTTAGAAATGACAATAGTAATAATGGATGAAAAAAAAAGTAATTAAAAACATTAAAGAAATTCACAGAAGTCTCTTGAACATGAAATTGAAATTACACATCTTGAATGTTCGGTAAGTTCTAACTGAATTCTCAAGTACTGTATAAAGAACAGTTAAATTTTTTAAAACTCACTCTGAAATACAGAACAGTGCTTTCATAATTTAGCAGCACATGAAAGAAAACATAAAATGCTCCTCAATTCTTAAGATTTTAATTTTAAATAAAGGCAGAGACAAGCTTCTGTCTGAAAGTTATGTCTGTACCATAGATGGCCAGATCCACGGTTACAGAGACATTACAGATGCCTAAACCAGACCCATCGTCTTGCAACACTGCCAGTCAGTTTGCTGGAAGTTAGAAAAAATATATGTAATATGTATATTGTATAATGTATTTATGTATATACTATATAAATAGATTATTGAGGTTTGTGTATTCAGAGTGCTTCCAGTGTAAGAGCAGCTGCAAGTCAGCACACTCTTACTGAAACTGTAGCACAGTGATGTCAAACATACAGGCAACAGGCCACGTACGCCTCGCGTGATGTATTCATGTCGCCCGCGCAAGAGACTCAAACTGAACGGGAGACACGTAGCTTTCTCCTTTGCTCAGAAGAAAAGTAATCTACCTTCACTGGTCTCAGAGGCAACCTGCAAAAGTAAATTAATGAATGCAAATTCAAGTTTGTGTCTGAGCATGCTAAAAGCCTAAAACTAACTCAAAGGTTGAAATTTCCCGATCCCTGCTAACCCCACTAGACTGTCCTTACAGATCAGGAACAGTTCTCAGCACCAACATACGGGACGTTACTGTCAATCATTTGAAAGGAAGAACATGAAAGAGTCAAAATTCTTAAAGAATGGAAGAATCAGTAAAAACACGGTACAGAAGAAGTGGAAAGTCATGTGAAAATTAAGATGAATGAGAAATTAAAGCAGAAAGGAGCTCATTTTCTCACTAAAAGCCAGTCAGTACGACACTGAGACATAGAAAAGAAATAAAAGTTGACCTCTTAAGTCTAAAGACTCATTTGCTCCCATTGCCATCAACAGATCTATCAGTAACGTAAAAGTCAGATCTAGCATAAGTTAAAGGGAGCACAAAATCTTAAATTTCATTACTGTGAGTAAAAACTGAATTATAAATTATCAGTGAGGACTCTGACCTTCCCCTCTGACCTGTCAGTGAGCCCAGGCAGACACAGTCACAACGGACCGACACATCAGTAATGCAGCAAAACCAGGGCTGAACAGGAAAGTCACTTCAGGGAGACTTGTGAAGGCAGCAGGTGGACATGCCCCCTGGATCTTGTTGTCCACAACAAACCATTCAACTGTTGTAGTACAACTGTTGTCTTCTCTGAAGGGATGTGTGCCATCTAGGAGCGCAGGTCTGCCGGCACAACAGCAGTAACAGCATTCACGGATGCAGAGGTAATTCACCCACCATCTCTCAGTATAACACACAACATTACAACACTGGGCAAAGCGTTTCACACTGTCCCGCACAACATCCTTGTCTCTAAACTGGAAAGACACGGATTTGACAGATGGACCATTTGGTGAATAAGGAAGTGGATGGATGGTCACACTCGGAATTGCGGTCAACGGCCCAGTGTGTCCGTAGAGACCAGTGATGAGCCACATTCCTCAGGGGTTGGTACTGGGACCGGCGCTGCTCAACATCTCTGTCAGCGACACGGATGGTGGGACTGAGTGCACCCTCAGCAAGTTTGCCTATGACACCAAGCTGTGTGGTGCAGTCGAAATGCTGGAGGGAAGGGATGGCATCCAGAGGGACCTGGACAGGCTGGAGAGGTGGGACCGTGCCAACCTCATGGAGCTCAGCAAGGCCAAGTGCAAGGTCCTGCACAGGGGTCAGGGCAATCCCAAGCACAAGGACAGGCTGGGCGGAGAATGGATCGAGAGCAGCCCTGAGGAGAAGGATTGGGGGTGTGGGTTGATGAGAAGCTCAGCAAGACTCAGGAAACATGCACTGGCAGCCCAAAAGGCAAACCGTATCCTGGGCTGCACCAAAAGCATAGCCAGCAGGTCGGGGGTGGGGGGGATTCTCCCTTGTGAGACCCCACCTGCAGTTCTGCATCCAGCTCTAGGGCCCCCAATATCAGAAGGACATGGACCTGTTAGAGCGAGTCCAGAGGAGGCCACGAAGATGCTCCAAGGGCTGAAGCCCCCCTGCCTGGGGACAGGCTGGGAGAGTTGGGGTGTTCAGCCTGGAGAAGAGAAGGCTCCAGGGAGACCTTACAGCACCTTCCAGTGCCTGAAGGGGCTACAAGAAAGCCATGGGGTGTCTTTTTACAAGGGCCTGCAGTGACAGGACAAGGCGTAATGGGTTTAAATTGAAAGCGGAGAGATTTAGATTAGATCTAAAGAAGAAATTCTTCCCACAGAGGGTGGGGAGGCACTGGGACCAGTTGCCCAGGGAAGCTGTGGATGCCCCATCCCTGGAAATGTTCAAGACCAGGCTGGATGAGGCTTGGAGCAACCTGGTCTAGTGGAGGGTGTCCCTGCCCATGGCAGGGGGGCTGGAACTAGATGGTCTTTAAGGTCCCTTCCAACCCAAACCATTCTGTGACTCTGATTCCCATCCCAAGTGACCTGCCCAGTAGGAATGAAAGTGACTGGTACCCAGGCAAGGAGGAAAGGATATGCAATGGGTCATATGGACATGGAAGAGGTTTTTCAGTGTCAATCAATAGGGAGACAATGTGATACAGTGAAGCAGCAACAAGACTTGATCAGTATCCAGCAGAAATACGCACACAGACTGATGCTGTTGCAGCAGTAGATTTCACCTCCTGAAAATTAAGATTTGGATAGTATGGAATATCACTGATAACCATCACTAATGATATCATCACTAATAATAATCAGCAATATGTTACACTAGTGCGACCTAGGACTTGAAAAAAATGTGTTAAGATCAGACAACTCCCTTCCCCAAAAAGGGAAGATGTCCAGTCCCACCGGTGCCAAAAGTCTTTCAATAGTCAAGTCACACCAACCTATCCATTTACCAAAAAACTCTTTTCACAGAGCGAAGGGTTCCATTAGCACCTGAAGAGCTCGTCTTCAACAGCAGGAGGACATTGTCTAAGACTGTGCAAACCTCCAAGAAAGTGAAAGACATCAAAAATAGACACGAACAGTTCCAAGGAAGGAGGAGAAGGAAGGGCAAGAAGGCACAGACACCCAGCCATTTCAACTCTTCATTTACTGGGGACAACTAGAGACATCCGTACGGCTGCGACATCAACCTACAGGAGCATGGACTGCTGAGAGGGACAACACAACTCATCCTTAATCACCAACCTGTATTCCAGCGAACAAACAGAACCGTGTTCATGACATACGCTGTCATCCATGATGCACAGACTGAACCCAGCCTCCAGATCGCAAATTCTGTCCATAACAAAGCTCTTATAATCGAGTTATTGACAACTTTTTCAGTGGCCAGCACGCCCAGTTAAGGTACCATCGGTTTGAGAACGGGTCTGTACCGTCGGTTCCGCTAAACTCCACGGTGCAACAAAGCACATCTGACACACCAAAAAGGTTGTGAGATTTTAACAAGTTCGGCTTAGTTTTTGCTTATCCAGGAGCCCCGAAAACACACTTTTCACGCCGATACCCGTGCATACGGGTGCTCACTCCAGCGAGCTGCAGGCTAAGCCACCGACATGGAAGGAATTGTCCGCAGGTCCCGGTAGGTCACGCTGACCGCACACAGATCCCTCGGCCACTGCCAAGCGCCGGCTCCCGGGCAGGACCGACGCCCGGCTGAGCTCCCCTCCCGCCGCGGGGATGTGAAGGCGGCCGGCCCGCCCGGGACAGAGGCTCTCAGGAAGGCGGCGGTGCCGCTCTCAGTCCCTCAAGAAGTCCAGAGCGAAAGGAGCACGAGCAGGCCCGCCGCCGCTCTGCCCCGCACCTCACCTAACCGCTGGGCCTGCGCCCTCCCCGCGCCTGCGGGCCCCCCTCCGGGCTAGGACAGCGGCCCGCCCCGCCACTTCCCTCCGACGCCCCCGGGCAGGGATCGAGCCCGGCCCGGCGGCCGAGGAGGCGGGAAGGAGCCCCGGCGGGGCTCCTTCCCGCCTCCTCGGCCGCCGGGCCGCTTCAACGCGCCGCCCGTCCGGCGTCAACTCACCCGGGCAGGCTCCGCGTCCCGCTCCCGCCGCCGCCGAGCCCGGCCCCCCGCTACGGCCCCCGGTGGGGCGGGAGGCGGCGGCGCCTGTTGCTCCATCGCGCTCCGGCTCCTCCTTCTCCTCCTCAGGGGGCCGCCACCGCCCCCCCAAACTAACGCCGGGCAGATCCCGCTCCGGCCGGCCGGCCCAAGGCGCCACGTTCCGGGCCCGGCTCTGAGGGAACCGCACGGCCCCGCCCCGGGGCTGGGCTCCCGTCGGACCCCGGACGCCCCCCGCCCGACGGAGCCAGGCCCGTCCCTGCGCCGGACGTCCTGCGGCTGGAGCCCGGCCTCCCCGAGCCGGCGGTGGGCTCCCGCCAAGGCAGCCCGCGGAGGGCAGGGCACTCGGTGGCCCGGCGGGCGAGCCCGGCCTCCACAGGGGCCACGCAAAGAGTAAGCAGCCCATGAACTTGCCGTGAACACTTGCGAGCGCCGGCTTCACGGAGAATACAGCTCTAAAACCCTCGTGTTGCCGTAAAGGTGGAAGACGATCTCCCAAAGGCAGCAGCAGCAGCCTCAGCAACAGCTGATGAGGGTAAGTGGGGTTCCACATCTGCAGATGACACTGCTCACTGGTGGCACTGCTCTTACAGCCACAGCCAGGCTCAGCCTTTGCCTTCTCATCGCATTTGTACGACCGGCATCCCCGCTGAAGCCTTCCTTCCGTCTAGACCCACGCCTGTTAAAACGAACAGGCAAGCAGATTATGCTGAGGACTCTCATGCTGCAAGAATCATACATAATAAAGAAATAATAATTTCTTGTCTAAGTGAAAATTGGATGCTACTTTACCTTAGTGTAATCTAATGACACCTCTCAAACTTTTTCATGAAAAAGAACGCATCTGAAAGCTCAGAAAGCTTTCTGCAATAAAATGATAAACACACAGCCAGTGGCTCAAAAGTTTGACTTCAAACAAGTGAGATCGAAATTAAGATTTCATTAGAAAGTAGGTCTTAGTCAGGACCCAGGGAGAGGACCCAAGCAAAACAGTTAAGAAAATAATCTAACAGTAGTGGGATGTAAAAAAGACAGAGAAATAGAAGTTTTCTATTTCTATCTAAAGACCAGTTACAGGTCATTTGCCGACTTATGTGAATTATCTTCTCACCTGTAACGATGCAGGTCTTGTGAAAATCACTAATAACCAAATCCGAAGGGTATCAGTTTTTGCAGTACACCAGATCACAAACCTAGCGAGTCCTTTCTGATTCTTTTACCTATCAAATGCCAGCTGAGTACTCCCCTTTGCTTCAGATGAGCTACCGTAAGTGCCAAAACTCTTTGAGCGTGTTCCAATCAGTCACACGTGCACTAGAACGGGAACACCATTAGAGGACAGACACGCATTTCCTCTGTTTTATCACCCCGGTGTGTCTGGAGTGGGTTTGAACCAGTGGCATTCTTTTCATCCAGGTGCCCATGGATGTTCCTCCATCCAGTTCATTAAGAAAAGCATGAACATACAAGAATTGCCATTTTATCATTAACAATGGTTAATAGCAACTACCTCAAAACACTCAAGACCTGTGCAATAGGCACATGTGGGAAAACCTGACTCATAAATGTCTTATCTTCATTCCTGCTATGACTTTGGTTTCTTTCAGAACACATTAGGCTTTATTCTTTCCAAATCAATTTACAGTAAATGCCTTTAACCAAAAGATGCATGTTTTAGAACACAGTTACCAACTTGCTCCCTCTTAGTCAATAATGAAATTAATATCCTTTACTAAGAGGCACACAGTCCAAATTTTTCACTTAACAAGTGAAAACTGTTTATGCCAGTTTAATTCCTAGTTCTTCTCTGGCAGAAACTTGTACATCTTCCTTACATCGCTTCTTCGCATGTTTCCTCTTACCCCATCCATCCTATGATGATATAAACACAGTACACACTTTTCAAGAAGAGACCAGCTAGAAACTAGTCAGATGGTAACTTTTGCTTTGAAAACCTACCAACCCCTTCACAGATCACAACACTTGAGTCTGCCCGCCCACTAGTTAGCTTTATCTCAAGTCCAGAGTGCCTCAAGCTCCATCAGTAGTTTTGCATCAAACCTGAGTCTTAGAAGTCTCCTCAGAAGTCTGTGGGCAGCATTTGGTGTCAGGTAATGCTATGTCTCAGGCAAAAGCTCAGCTAACTTAGTATTCCTTTTTTCATCTGTGAGGACTAAGCAATATTTCCATGTCTACCCTAGAAACTGGAACAGAAGAAACAAAGAGTGTAGGTGGTGATAATGCAAGCCTAAAAATTGTCGGTGCCTTAGTTCATGAGTTTTTCTGATACTCTCCCTGAGTCAGCTGGATGAAAGGGAACATGACTATTTGTGTAGATTGTCATGCACACACAGCAGCCACTTCAGTCTTACAAAGTTGTTTTTATTTAGCAATTGCATCTTCAACAGTTATTCCATTATTAAGATTTTCCTTAAATAAAAAAATCTACTTTCCATAAAAAAAGCGGTAATTGACAAAAGTCACTTTTTCTTTTCTTTCACCTCATTTTCTGAAACGATGTAGAAGGAACAGCACGCTTAGAAGAGTCAGATTCTTCCTCACTTTCATGGAGACGCTTTCTTGTTGTGGTTGGCTGCAACAAAGATACAGCAGGATGGCTACATGAAACCAGGTAAGAGAGCCCGACTGTTCTGCTTCCTACAGAATTACGGATGTTGGAATAAAGTCTCCTTTCTGTGACCAGAAGAGCAGCATGACTTAACAAATATTTCTCTACCAAGATCTATCTAATTATATTTGATCCTTCTCATACAAGACGTTGCCCCCAGCTTTATCTTCCACTACTGTTTAAAATTCTAATTAGCACCTGGTAGTGAATGTCACAATACCATTCTAAACGTTCACTAACAGGAGAATTTTTCCTTGAGTACTAAACATTGGTGACTCGAATCCATCAAAATATGCACGTTCAACAACTTCATTTTAAACATATGAATAATCCTTTAAAGCCCAGGAGACTGTTTCTGTACGTTTTAACGAAGTGCCTTGCCAAAGCACAGAGGCCTGTTGCTTCTATTCAGAAAGCAGAGATAACTACCAGACTGCTACATACAGCCAAAATGCACGTTTCTCTAACTTCTCAAAATTAAGTGATTTTATTATTCTGGATTACTTTAAAATCTAATTTTTCTACACATCAGGTATTAATCTGTAGAGCCTGTTACACATACCATTTTTGATGTTTGCGGTGGATTCATATTGGCACCACTTGTCCTAGCAAGGAGCTGTTGAAATGTACTCTTCATATCCTCATCCTGTAAAAAAAAATCTCTAAGTAGTATATTGAAAATTTAAGGGAAAAGCCTACATTTTGGCTAATGAAATGGATAAGCAATTAAAGAATGAATGAATAAAGGTGAAAAGGAGGTTCCCCCACTTCCCACTAAATACTTCCTAACATGGCTTCACCAAGGGCAGATCTTGCCTGATCACCTAGTGCCTTCTGTGATGGAGTGACCACCCCAGTGGAAAAGGGAAGAGCTACGGATGTCGTCTATCTGGACTTCTGTAAGGCCTTTGACATGGTCCCCCACAACATCCTTCTCTCTAAATTGGAGAGACATGGATTTGACTGATGAACTATTTGATGGATAAGGAATTGGCTGGATGGTCGCATCCAGAGGGTATTGGCAAACAGCTCGATGTCTGGGTGGAGATAAGTGACAAATTGTGTCCCTCAAGAGTTCAGATTGGGACCAGCACTTTTTACTATCTTCATCAATGACATGGATGGTGGGAAAGAGCCCCCCCTCAGCAAGTTTGCCAATGACACCAAGCTGTGTGGTGCGGTTGACAAGCTGGAGGGAAGGGATGGCATCCAGAGGGACCTGGACAGGCTGGAGAGGTGGGACCGTGCCAACCTCATGGAGTTCAGCAAGGCCATGCACAAGGTCCTGCACATGGGTTGGGGAAGCCCCTGGTATCAATACAGGCTGGGCGGAGAATGGATCGAGAGCAGCCCTGAGGACAAGGACTTGGGGGTACTGGTGGATGTAAAACTGGACATGAGCCAGCAGTGTGTGCTGGCAGTCCAGAAAGTCAACCATATCCTGGGCTGCATGGAAAGCAGAGTGGCCAGCAGGTTGAGGGAGGTGATTCTCCCGTTCTACTCTGCTCTGGTGAGAGCCCACCTGCAGTTCTGCATCCAGCTCTGGTGTCCTCGGCACAGGAAAGACACGGACCTGTTGGGGCGGGTCCAGAGGAGGGCCATGAAGATGATCAGAGAGCTGGAGCACCTCTCCTGTGAGGAAAGGCTGAGAGAATTGTTCAGCCTGGAGAAGAGAAGGCTCTGGGGAGACCTTATTTCAGCCTTTCAATACTTCAAGGGGGCTTATAAGAAAGATGGGGCTGACTTTGTAATAGGGTCTGTAGCAACAGGACAAGGGATAATGGTTTTGAACTAAAAGAGAGTAGATTCAGACCAGATACAAGGAAGATATTTTTTACTATGAGGGTTGTGAAACATGAGAACAGGTTGCCCAGAGCGGTGGTAGATGTCCCATCTCTGGAAGTGTCCAAGGTCAGGTTGGATGGGGCTCTGAGCAACTTGATCTAGTGAAAGATATTCCTGCTCACTGAGGAGGGGTGGACTAGATGACTTTTAAAGGTCCCTCCAACCCAACCCATTCTATGACTCTGATATGCCCCACAGTAGAATCTTGAGCAGGTGGTTCATGTACAGTGCTGGTAAGAAAAAATAGTTCTATTTCATTCCACAAAGAAACAGTTTCCTCTCAATAACAACTTACACTAAACTTGCAATATCATTCAACAAAGCTGACAACACTGAAAGAACAGTACATACAGACTAGGAGTTTGTGCAGGTAATTCATTAGTCAGCCTTATCAGAAGAGGCCTCATCAGGACTTGGGGCCTGCTTGCACCAAAACAGAGTTAATCACTCTTCAAAAACAAGTATTTTCCTTATATTCTTACATTCTGTTCTCGTAACGACTTCCCTTTCTAACAGCGTATTTCCATTACCACTGCCTCAGCCTCATCATATCCCAAATCGGGTAGTTTTCATTACCATCCCCACCCCTCCTAAGCAAAGCTGTTGTACACAGTAGGTAGAGAACCAGCTAAAACACCCATATTCTACCACCTAAACCCACACACCAAACTTTCAAACAAAACGTTACCTCAAAACGCATCCCACAGTAACCCTTAACCTAATTAAGTCCCTAGAACATATTAAAGGTTGTAAATGGAAACATCTGGAAAGCAAATATTCAGAATTTGGGCAGGCATTACCCTGAAGTTTTCCTTTTGAAAACCCAAATTATTATTAACAAAAATTATATTCTTGATAGAGCATTCTTATCCCTATAGAAGTTCACTGGATAGCACAGGTCATGCTCTGTTTACTCAAAGTGGTCAGCCAGAAGCTGCCATTAGTGCAGGGAGTGTCTGGGAGAGATGCTCTGCCAGAAAAGTGGACTTGTTAGTCCCAGCTGTGCATAAACAGGCCTGGCTGCAGAAGCATTAAGAGGAGGGAAGGGCAGCACAGATGCTTTGTTAAGAGAAGCTAGATTAGCAAAAGTCAGGCATGTTTCAAGAGAAAAGGCTAGCATGTAACCTCATTCTGGTTCAGCTGCCCGCGACCGGGGTGCTCTTGGTATATGCTGAGCAACCTCAGGGAACAGGCAGGCAGTGCAAACAAGATGTTTAGTTGACACGGCATACTCCCCATTTTAAAAAGAAAAGTTCATTCTCTAGTTTTCAGCAATTTCTCCTACAATAATTTTATTAGAATGGGTTGCTGGGGATTACCTGCAAACCCTAAATCAGACTTCCAAAACCTGAAATCGGGTCATTAAACCAGGACTAAACAAAGTATGCTGCTCACAGTGGTTTAACAGAGATCTTTTCCTTTGGCTGAGCTTTGAACAGGGACTGTGTGTCCGCCAGCTGAACGGCTGATCTAGGACCAAAACCAGACATTTATTCTAAACAACTGACTGGAGCTAACAGGCTGGACAAATTTGTTCCTTTATCACAGCAAAAATTGGGAAACTCAAAGAGAAGCAAATAGGACATTCACTGCTAGAGGCAGTTAGAAACAAGGATCATTGAGACCCTAAGGATTTCAGATGTTTTAACTGGGGCGTTTGCATGAAGGCAAGAAAGGGGTTCTTTTTCTAAGCTATGCAGTATTGCAGTATCTCCTTTTTTTGGTTTAAATATGTTCTTAAGTGCTACAAAAAAGGTTTGATATTTTATATAGAACTGGGAATTCTCTTTCTTTTCAAGTCTCACCTGTTTTGACTGTGGCTACATTTGAGCTGACAGTAAGAGAACATAAATATTTTTCAACTTATATAACAAACATCTGAGGTTTTTTTCAGCATGCAGCCAAACTAATCTTGTCCCATTCAAAAGATCCCAATAAAGTTTTCAGAGGCTCAAACCAGCAATTAATTTTTCATATGCCTCTGAAAATTTTTTTATTAAGTACCTAGTAAATACAGGTAAGACTTCTCCACTGAGTAGTACTTATGCTTAAGCAGCCCACTAAGTTTTAGATTTAAGCAAAGAATAGAATAAACAGTACAGATATTTAAAACACTAATTTGAAAGCAACAGTGGTTTAAATAAAGCTGTAGAAATTAAGGTTTGTTTGGAGAACATGCTTGCTTTTTATATCTGAAAAATTCCCCAGTGGACCCAAAATCATTAGAGGGCTAACAGGCATTAGCTGTGCGCACGAAGTACGCGGCTGTTGCGGTTGTTTCCATACTAACTTTTAAAGACAATACTTACAGACAACACAAGAGGGAGTGGGGAGCCAATAACTCCTTCTCACTACTCACAGTAACAGGACTCAAGGAGCTCTTTTGGTGGTAGTGTTCAACGTGTGTGATATCTAGAACTGAACATATTGGATGTTGGCCTTCCGAGCAGGCAGTGTACATCACCTATAAACAACTGATACTCTTAGCAACAGCCCATGAAGGGAAACAGTTTAAGGAAAGGCATCTAAATGCCAGACGACATTTGAATTTGTAGGTACAATGTTTTCTGAAACTTTTTCTCCTGTCTTCAAAATTAAACATAACAGGAAGAGAGATGTCCCTAAAGGGAACATATAATCAATATGCTATCAACTTGAGTTCACATACTGAAATATAACAGTGATTTGGACAAGCTAAGAATTTGACATATATTTCCCCTTTCCCATTATGCACACCAACAGCTCTTAAAATCAGTGTAGCATGGTTTATCAATACCGCTTCCATCTGTTTCTTATGCTCTTTACCTAAGCATCTGAAAGCAGACACTGTTCCCAGTGCGGGAATATGAAGAGCATTATGCTCGGCATGAGTAAATAGAACCCGCTGCGTGGCTCTGAGGTAGCCTGGGTGACTTTCTTCAGCCTCCTCGAGCAAAAATATCCAGGAAAGCTCATAGGCCCAGTGGTCACCTCTGGCGTGCCATAATTTATAGAAGACCACCTAAAGACTGCTTCTTATGAACCTAACTAGACTGCAACAGGAGGCAGGGAAACCATCACCTCAGAGGGTTCCCAAAGCAGTGACGCTTATTTATATTCATCGTAATAAGAACATAGTAGTCCAGAAAAACTGCTGGCTTCTGCGCTGCCTGCCCACACAAACAAGATGAGGAAGTGGGACTCTGTTCCGATGCTCAAAGGAGGAGGTCCATCCTGTCAGAACCCCAATCAGACTTGGTCTCTAAAAAGCCCATCTTGATTCTCAGATGTTAACAAGTTCTGAGAAGAGGCATCTCAAAGGATGCAGAAGCTGCTGGTTGTACTGAAAGAAGGTATTCAGCAGAATACTCCATGCTTTTTTCTGCAGTCCTCTCTGTAAAAATTTGAAAGCTCGGACTAGCTACAGATGCAGACTGGGCTTTATTTTCTGAGAAAAAATTCCAGATATCCAGGATTTCCAATTATATTCAGAGCAAGCCATGGAGGCATACAAAGGGTGTTGAAGCAGGACCAGAATATGGAGAGAAGCTTAATACTGGTATCCTTCAACAAAAATTAAGACAGAGAGGCCTGTCAACCTCTGCTGCTGAGCTGGCACCACACCTTCCAGCAGAAGCCAACCGGCTGGTGGGAAAGAATTAGTGATAGAAAAGCTGGCATTAAATAGAGCAACAGACATGGAACTTGCTGGATGGCACGGCACAGAAGTAGACAGAACCGTACCTATCACTTGTGCTCAGCCACCAATAAGCTACAGTGTTGACCCAGGCAGATATTTGCAAGCTCTACCTTTTCTAAGTCTTCCTGAGCAGACACGATGAAGAGCTCATTGTTGGTATTTACCATTAGGACCACTGAAGTCTGATTCTCTTAACATCAAAATCAGTTTCGTCTTCCTCCCACAAGGAAAACACAGCTGTTTTGATGGAAAGGCCAGAGATAGGACTGCAGGAGTCCTAACACACTACTTAGCTAAAGGCGATAGGCTGGAACAGGACCTAGTTTAGCTTGACAGAACTCTTCAGTACTCTACAATGCCTATAAAACATGGTCTAGAGTCATACACCTGTGGGATAACCACAGAACAGTGAACACAAACTGTGAAACGCCTTCTTCCAGCTGGATGAATTATAGGATCCAAGTCTTTCTCCCTTACCTTAATACAGGTGACTTAAGATGCATCAGCCATGAGATAATGCAGATTTCGCCTGAGAAGGAGCCAAGCTGCTTTGAGCCACCTTATATGACGATGTAATAAAGACCATGAGACCAAGAGAACAAAAACTCTCCCATACAAGTTCTTACGGCTGTTGCCAAGGGACCCAGCAGAGTTAGCAATAAGACACGTTCTAGCACGGGTCAGGCTGCATCAGGAGGTAACCAGATTGGTGTGGGCTGAGAAACGCCCTCAGCCTGTGCAGAAAGGGTGTACAAATTCATGTGGGCTGCAGTACTGTTAGATAGTTAAGCCACAAAGACGATGCATTATCCAGATAATAAAGAGAAAAGACAACAGACATAAAACCAAGGACAGCGTGGCCACGTTGGAGAAGGGAGAAAGAAGTTACTGATTCCATTTTTCTCTCTGGCAGAAATGTGTGTGATGTGGCAAGGTAAAACCTACATACAGCGACTTCATGACAAGGTGGAGAGCAAAAGAGGAGTCAAATCATAAGGGAAATCAAGCAAAGATGTGTTTAGGGTGGGAAAAGGCACTGAACAGCATCAGGCTACAAATAGCAGCAACAACAGTTGAAAAGGACCACGGAACTGACGGACCAAGAAAGCACACCGTGCTGTAAAAGCAGCAATAGGAAGGCATAAGAGCTAATGAAGGCTTTGCCAGGGACCAGTAAAACGAAACACACTGAAAATCCACAGGGTGTCTAGATGCCACTGCAAGAGGAAAAAACAAGGAGAACAAGAAAAGAACATCTGCGTGCTGCAGAGACAGCATTTGCTTGTTGGGAGAGCAAAGAAGCAGCTGCAAGAAAGAGAAGGCTTCATCCCACAAAGGCTTTGGCTTACAAGGTGCTGCAAGATCATCTTGCTTCCAACAGAGAGACATGGAAGCAGGCTGTTCAAGATGCTCACTCCGTTGGGTTTAAGAGTTGTCCAACAGGAAAGTGGTGCCTACAGTATCTGGGCTAACATCATCCTAGGGGTTGGGATCTGATGGCTCATCTTGACAATGCCAGTAAAACAAACAAATAATTCCTAAACATATGGCCTTTTCTTTCTCTCTTCTCTTTCCATAGGTAGACAGCAGGATCTCTCTGGTTTCAGGCAGCAGAAACTGTACAGCCAGCTGGTAGGCAGGCGGCAGCACATGCCCATAAGAAGCATCAAATGACAGTTGCTTCTCTGCTGGCCACTGTCAGAGACAGCCTATGGGCAGGCAGACTTAAGCTCTGACTTAAGATAACAGTTGTTACTTCCATGAAGCTAAAGAATTGCAGCTCTGGTATCCCTTTTATGGTATTCCCAACAGAGGCAGAATCAGGCAGGCATTACATCTGTGGTGACCAGAGTAGTCCGTGTCCCCTGCTTCCTTGCTGAAGCAAATTACATGGTATCAACAGAACCTCCTAACATTCAGCCTACTGAACTGCCTTTGAATTTACATCAAGCAGTTATCCCAGAACAACCCAGCCTTGCTGAATTAAGACTCAATCCCTACCTGAAGCCAAGGATGCTCTAAGGCTTCCTCTGTTGTAAGACGTTTGCTTGGATCCACTACTAACAGCTTCTTCACGAGATCCAGAGCTAAGATAATAAAAAAGTTGGTTGGCATATGATCAAGAAATTATTACCCGAAAATAAGTTCTGCAGTATGCATACATCAAACTTATGTGCAACGGCAGATCACTTTTCTTTTTCTGTGCATAGGGAGGGCTGCAGACAAACCGTTTTTCCTTCATATGCACAATTCAACACTATTCAGTATACCAAAAGTACCAGTAGATATAAGGAGCATGTCCACAATTTCTGTTCTGAGCATGCGCAGGAAGCTCAGCACTTCTCTAAAAGCTTCAGTATTACTGTGGACAAGCAAAGACAGGTTAATTTAGTTTCCTGGTTTACAGTGTCTTGGAAAGCAGATTATCCACCTGGGAAGACGGGAAAGAAGAGACAAGACATACACATGTATGCTCAACATAATCACATAAACCTTATTTTCTTAGGAAACTGCTTAATAGGAACTGTGAAAAATATGGCATTTAGGTAATATTTTATGACTCCAAATCTCCCATGAAGGAATTTGTCAAGATTTACTTTTCATTGTATATGATTATTCTGTTATACATAATTAGGACTATGTTCGACCTTAACATAATTCCCATTCTCATATGTCTTATTATTGAATAAGCTTCAAATAATTCAGGAAATAGTTGTATTTGGTAAGTTTATTAGAAAAAGAATGATCACAACATTTATTAGAAACTCCTTTGCACATACAAAGGAGTATCCAAGGCAAATACTACAATTATTTTGGGCATACAAAATGTCCTGAAGAAAAGCACGCAGGCAGGAACTATCATTTTAAAAAACTCAATTAGTTTTGCAGGCTACTTAGCCTAGAATGGGGCAAACTTAATAGAATTTCTTCCTGCTATCCAATCTAAATCTCCCCTCTTTCAATTTAAACCCGTTACTCCATGTCCTGTCACTACAGACCCTTGCAAGAAGTCCCCCTCCAGCTTTCTTGTAGCCCCTTCAGGCACTGGAAGGTGCTATAAGGTCTCCCCAGAGCCTTCTCTTCTCCAGGCTGAACACCCCAACTCTCCCAGCCTGTCCCCATGGCAGAGGAACTCCAGCCCTCGGAGCATTTTCGTGGCCTCCTCTGGACTCACTCCAACCAGTTGGTATCCTTGGGTATCTCTTAGAACTCTCACTCATATCTTAAATTCGTGTCATCTTTGGTTCAACATTTGAAGAATCATTGAGCAAGGCAAAGTTTGTTACACCAGCTTGATAAAGTCAGAAGAAAAAATGAGAATAGGAAAAATAGACATATGTGCCCACAAACTCTATACTTCTGTAGTTAATAAAGCTAAATATTACTAAAAAATCTCTTCAGTGAAAATGTATCTGCTCTTTCTCATGCTTCACTCTGAACTTAAAAAAAATCAAAACAATTTTTAAAAGACTACTTAAAAACTAAACATATCAACATGCAAATCGCCATACAGCTGAAAGGAAGTTAAAGGAAAAACCAAAAACTACAAGGAAAGAGCCAGATATTCTGCTACCCACTGTAAGGGAGTCATACCCAGGTGTGATACATGCTTCCATTCTTTTGCAATGAACGTGTACTTGCCACAGGTGATTTGGTCTTTCAGAGATAGTTGAGTATTTTGCTCATTAAATGGTGGATATCCACACAAGCTATACAAAGGAAGAGAACAAGTTAAATAACACAGATTTTGTTATAGCGAGTGAAACACTAAAATCACACATCATAGCGTTTTTATGCGTATATAGTTTTAAACTCGCTCTCACTTCCTAATCAAGACACTGAAGTTGCCACGTCTCGAGCCATGTATGTCAGCGGCTGCCCAGTGAAGGTAGCATCTACACAATTATCTTACCATACAAAAAGAATAACTCCTAAACTCCAGCAGTCCACAGCTCGGCTGTATCCAGCAGTCCCAAGTGAATTTAGAACCTCAGGAGCAAGATACGTGGGAGTACCACATAATGTTTTCATAAGGGAAGTTTCTCCAAGAATCTTGGATTGTCCAAAATCTGTAATCTTGTATTTAAAAACGGTAACACCACATTACTTGTTAGGACTGATTGTACTAGCACATATCATATTGTCAACGTACATCAGGAGCTAACATTAAGTTTCTTCCTTCCACGTCATTTTCAGTACATGACTATAAACAAAATTTGCCCCAAACATTAGGTATCCAGTAACCAACAAGTGAGAACAGGAGAGGAGGAGGAGGAAGAAATATGACAGAGGATCACACTTTACACTAGCAAATCGCACTCTCAGTTTTGGATGTAAATGGACAACCACAGAATAAAGTAATGGTAGCTTATAAGAAGAGATTACTTGACAAATATGCAGTTTAGCATGCAGATCTACTCAATGCTTTATCTGGGGGGAAAAAACCCAACCACCCACAAAAAAACACAACCCCCAACCCCAGCCTCCAAAAAAAACCCCACAAATAAACCACCACAAAAAACCCTGTCACCATTCAGCCTGCCTATTTGTGGAAATCTGTCTGTAATGCAAGAATTTAGATTTTACCGGAAAAAAAGTATGGACATTTGGAGTTGTGTACTCAGTTAAGCGCTATACAACATTCCTCAGCTGCTCTTAGATAAGGGTATGGGTTGAAATATCCACAAAAGTAACATTAAAATTAAAAAAACCCAAAACCCTCAATGTTTTAAGCTTGTATCACTACTTCAATTTTTAATTTTTTTGCTATGTTTAACTCCACACTGAGAAGAATGGGAAGGAATACTCCCAAATTCCTAAATGAACAGTAAGAAATGTAAGTTTCCTTACCTTTATAAGACATGTCTCTTCAGAAGATGAAAGTAGCACATTCTCTGGCTTTAGATCTCGGTGTATAATTCCATTGTCATGAAGATACTAGATATATACAGATATGCAGCAAAGAAAAACAGACTAAGTTAAGTTCACCATGCCACAACAGTCCTCACGCTGGTAATAGTAGAGAGATTTAAAAAACACCTCAGTCGAGGTGTTTAAGAGCTGGAGGTTGAAAAAGCGTTCAAAAACCTAGTGATATAACTAGGAAGACTGAGGAAGGAAGAGACAGAAGATCAATGTCAGGTTAAATATACAAAGGACTTTGAGGAAAGTGTAGAATTGCTCCCTTATCTGTAGTTCTGAAGTCTACATCCAAGTCTACTATCCAGTTTTCTACTGGCTCCAAATTTGAGAATAGACTTCTAGCTTCATTAGGAGAACGTTTGACACAAGCAAGGATCAAAGGTCATAATATATCATATTATATCATATATATCATAAATGACTGATATATTAAGATACAATGAAGTCTGTGTTAAAACTAGGAGCAGTGTTGATTCTAACTAGTAGTACAAAATAGGTACTAGGGATGTCTTCACATGCACACTGAAGGGAAGCTTTTCTTCATTAAATCTGAAGACACAGTATCATTATGAAGTAGAAGCTAATGACAACGAGTGGCTGTCCCAAAAATGAGAATTGGGGAAAAATACAACAGTTTACTCACCAATGAGAAATATAATTCTAGGCTTATTAATTTTCTATTAAGTTTCTATTTTTGGCAACTACAAGACATTAAAATTGAGTCCAAAAAAAAAAGAAAGGAAAAGAATTTATCTGAATTTTCTGGACCTGAATATGCTTGAAATGATGTAGAAAACAATCTTGCAGAAGTTACTACTGAAATATGCTTACCATTTCATGAATTTAGAATAAATTGGTCTAAAGACTCACTATTCAGTATTTGAGATCTATTAAAGTAGTCTTAATCTGTTGTCTGCTGAACTGAAATGCTTACTCAGGAGTGCATAGGAAAACATCTGATCGCTACTTTTTTTGAAGGCTACTACACCGCTGACTCTTCACCCACACACTACTAAAAGTCTCACATGGTAACCCTGCCATCAATGAGCAGAGCCTGTGTAATTACTTTAGTGCCTGTTTTTAGTAAGTAAGAGTGTTTGAATGTTCTTTGGCTGCACCGAGATGAAGAATCTTGTTAAACCAACGTGGTAAGAGCACTGTGATGATTGCTTGCATGGGCTTCCCAAGTGACAAATGACAGAAAAATTCATCCGACTGACATTCATATGCATAACAATATTTTTCTTGGTGGAATTAATGATTATGTACCTTCACAGCCAGCAGCATCTGATAAAAATATAACTTGCAGGTAGCTTCTTTCATCTTGACTGGCCTCGACACTCTGTCAAACAATTCTCCTCCTTCCATCCTAAAACAAATGCAGATAACAAGTCAATATATCACTTCAAAAGAGTCATCTGATTAGACAAAGACTGAGACAGAAACATTTTGCTATTTCGGCTACAGAGAAGGAATATATTTCTGAGAATGAGTGAGCAGTGTCCTAAAGACAACACAGGCGCTGCTGAATTAGGCCTCATCTCCTGAGCCTTCACTGGGAGTTATTACAAGATTTCTGATCAGCCTCCTCTTCTAAGCTCAAAATCAAAAAGTAGGAGCAATCCACAACAGCAGCATAGTGGGCAACTCTCCAGGCACTAAGTGCCCTCGAAGCATACAAGGATTAGTCTCCCGGTTATCCTAGTTCCTAATTTTACAGGTTTCAGAGAACGGTGGAGGCCAGCAAAAGAATAACAAAACAAACAACACCCCCCCACACCCCAAGTTCAGAACTACACGCATTCCTTGTGGCTATGAAAACATTTCATTTTACGCATTGACTTTCAAACAAGTTACTTACAGTTCCAAAACAATGTAGTAATCTTCTGCTTCAAAGAAGTTTTTGATCTTGATTAAGCAAGGCTAATAAAAAAAAAAAAGAGAACACAGACGGACACACACAAAAAAGTAGAATCATTTGTACAAACTAACATTATCAACAGCTTAGCATCCCAAAGCTCCTATCTGAGTATGACTTCAACCGTGCCGGTTTAACACTTAACACAACTGACTAGTGCCCCAGGCTTTGGCAAACACTTCATATTCAAGTCTGTTGCCTTCTCCCCCGTACCTCCACACCTCTCAACTCCTGTGGTGACTACAGCTCAGCTAGTATCCTTACCTTTGCCAGTTGTGAGTTACCACACTCTCAAGATTGTCTTCATACGCAACAGTACATTGGGAAGCAAGAGAAAGTTCATAAAGCTATGCAAACCTTCTACTTAACAGAAGTAGAAGGAATGCCCTTTGCGGGGCAGGGGGGGTGCGGGGGAAAGAGGGGATACAAGTTCAAAAAGCTGCCGGTGGAATCTAATCTTTGTATGTGGTTATCTGGCAGTATTTACAAAAACCCTCATCAAGGAAAGGTTCCTGCAGCTGGGGTTCAGGTTGAAACTCCTGTGAAGTTTCTTCTCAAATTTACACCTCAGCTATTCAAGGTTTTAAAACCTCAAGTGTGTACAGCCGTAATAAAGTAGGGAAAAGTATTCGATAGACTTATTTACAAGAAAATTTATATGCATCCTTTAACATATTTTCTAAATAGATAAAATTAATCTTTCGTTCCTACACTAAGGTCAGTGAACTACAGAAACAGAGCAAACAGCGAAGAGGAATAAAAATGTACAGTAACACTCACATGATCTATTTTCTTCAAAATTTCAATTTCTGTATTGATATTAAAAGCTGGGTTCTATGAAAATAATCAAACAGCATATTAGGTAAGACAGTGCTGTTCTGGAATAAGACACATCAGAAATAAGAGCCAGTACCAGACAAGCCATCACGACCCGTGCTACTTCAAGTGACCATAACATATCATCTTCTCCCATAAGCCAAACAGGTGCCTTCAGTGAATTAAACGAGCAGTACCCGATGAAATACTTTGTCAGCTTGAACCAGTAAGCCAACCGTATCCTGGGCTGTATCAAGAGAATTGTGGTCCCTCTGCTATGGGGACAGGCTGGGAGAGTTGGGGGTGTTCAGCCTGGAGAAGAGAAGGCTCTGGGGTGACCTTATAGCACCTTCCAGTACCTGAAGGGGCCTACAAGGAAGCTGGGGGGGGCTTTTTACAAGGGCAGTGAGTGACAGGACAAGGGGTAATGGGTTTAAGCTGAAAGAGGGAGATTTAGATTAGATATCAGGAAGAAATTCTTCCCAGAGAGGGTGGGGAGCACTGGGACAGGCTGCCCAGAGAAGCTGTGGATGCCCCATCCCTGGGAGTGTTCAAGGCCAGGCTGGGTGAGGCTGTGAGCAACCTGGGCTAGTGGAGGGTGTCCCTGCCCATGGCAGGGGGGTTGGAACTAGATGATCTTTAAGGTCCCTGCCACCCCAAACCGTTCTACAATTCTAAGTTCTGTACTCCAAAGTCCATTTTCTCATCAAATAAATTAATAAGGTTAATGCAACTTGAATTAACTTTAGCAAAACCACAGCAGTACAACTTGCAAAGCTCCTCCTTCCATGCACTTTTGCCTCTAACTGTATTTTTCTTCAAAATTTATCCTATACCCTTATATAAAACTAAAGTAATAGGGAGTTGCTTGGATCTCTTTCTCATGTTGCAGTAAAGCCACTTGGCTAGTTCTCCTTCAGATTCCTGCTTTTGCTACAAGGCTGAACACCTGAAAAGCCCTTCCCGAAAGACTTCATATCATTCTATTAGAAAGTACCATGGAGAATTCAACAAATCAGCACAGTCTGAAAACGTCTGGTCAGGCTCCACTGGTTACGACGTGCCGAACTGATGCATTTTAGGAGATTAATCCCACAAGACTCGCCCTCACCCTTTGTATATCCCACATTAACAAACAGTCCTAAATTACAAACATAATGAAATGTGGTCAGAGAATAAAAGCAAGCATTTTCTAGAGAATTCTGTAAGATCCACAGACATTGTGAAATTACACAGAAGACATTAAGTGAAAAAATCCTCATTAGTTGAGATGAGCTGGGAAGTCGGAGAGGTTACTGAATATACCAGGACCACTGCAAGATGGCCAAAACCCAGACAAATAAACAAAAATACTTACTGCTTCTCTAATACCACTTGCCATAAACTTCCGTTTATTGATTATCTTCACCGCAACTTTGTTACAAGTGCTCTTCTCAAACGCCAGTTTGACTTCTCCGCAGGCACCGCTAACATGAAAGCACAGCTATGTTAATGCTTGCAACCACTTCTCAGAAGTCTGCACAACAAGGAAAAGGACCGGGAAGCATTGGATTACACACAGTTTGAGGCTGCTGCTTTCTAACTGTCTGAACAAAACTTTCTCAGAAAGCACCCCGTAGTTGGGAAGTTTATTTATGTAGCACGGGATGTCGAGGGCCACCCACTCACGTGTGCAGGAGTAAACAGGTGAGCGACTGATGTGTTTGTACAAAGGGTACCAGGGAGTATCGCGGCCAAGCTCTGTCAGTATTTCCATCACACAAGTGCATTTCAGAGCAGAGAACCTGCTGAAGAGTTCCCTCAACACCCGACTGCACAAATCTGAAGAACAGGTATGACAGTACGTTTATTTTTGTATCCTTGTATTTGGCACTCGGATTTGTTTCCATTTAACCACTCTCCTCCAAGTTCTTCACTGACCATCTTTTTCCAAAAGATAAAGAAATACAGCTTCTGCTTAAGGTAGCCTCTCTCCTTTTACTGAAAACTGTTCTTCCTCCTTCTGTCGGAAGGCCTCAGCGGTGATGTAGAAAGCTATATTCTCACACAAAGCCCTTCCTTCTACTTCCAGTAACTGAGCAAATTAATATAAAATATTTAAAACTTGTTGACAACATACAGACTTTGTTCTCTTCTAGAGGAAAAATCCCTGAGTTTCACAGTTAATGGTGGGTTACAAACCCCAAGCCAATTATACGAGTAAGGCCAAAATTCCCACGTAAGCTGCTTTAAAGAACAGGTTTACACAAATAATTAATCTTTTTCCTTTTTTCTTTGGTTTTGGATTTGTCTTTAGCAGCAGCTCGGTTAAGACTGGTAATAATTCCAGCACAAGGTACTGAAAACAGTAACAAAATTAACACTTAATACTGCAAAAAGAAGGATGCTTACCTTCCCAAAGTCTTGGACATAATAAACTTCTCTCTCAGTTCTACAGGATACACCAACTGATCATCGACCGTAAGATCAGAAAATACAAACACTAGGAAGATGAGTGGAGATCATTTTGCCATTAATCACTTTAAAATCTTGTTATAACAAACAACTATGCTTCCTGAGCTTTTACAGTCAACAAGGTAACTGAAAAACCGCTGTCTGCTAGAAAAAACACCATGAACGCATTACAAAGCTAACTGGTGCTCTAAATGACATCAGCCACAGGTTAGCAAGGTGATCTTACTACTGAAAACTGCCATCTTTGGTACTGACTTCACAACAGCCCTTAATCAATTACCACTCCATTTAAGGACAAAAATGCTAGCTTTTCAGTGTCACAGCAGGGAACAAAGGGCAGTGACAATCAGGAACACAGCACCTTAGTGGAAAAGCAGAGACAAAGAAACAAAGCCCCAACCCCGCTAGTTTGTAAGGGGGATTTTTAATTATTATGCAGCACCAGGTAAGTACATGGGTTATTTTCAACTTCCCCTAACAGTCTGTTTCTCCTGTTCCCACCACCACACACTGAGCTACTGAAGCACCAAAGCGTTTAAAGAAATAGAAAAACGACTATAAAAGTTTATACTCCAGTAAAGGTGGTTCCTGATGCAGCTTCTTTTAGATTTTCTTTTTGCATTTGTTTCTAGGTTTGAGTCGGATACGGATAATTTGTAGGCCAGCCCTAAAGCATCAATTCACAGCTGTATTTTAACAGCACTCCTCAAGAAGCTCAGCTTGCCAGAAACATATTCAGCTCACTGCAGAAACGACCTCTTGGTCAAGACACAAAGGACCTGCTTATGCTATAGTATATTTTACCCTTATTAGTCTGTATAGACAGTGCAATTTCAGAGTTGTGAGTCAGTGGAAGCCTCTTCCCTTTTCCAACAAGTTCTCTATTAACAAAAGTTCCATTTGCACTGTGGTCTTCAATGTAGGCAACATAGGAATTTTTTGGACCCGTTTCCTCAAAGAGAAAAAAAAATGGGAAAGATAACAGTAGGGGAAAAATGACTTTACTGTAAAGACATGACAGACTATAGAAGGTTACTATTGCTGGCTCAGGAAATCATACTACTGAGGGTATTTCATAAACTGGGTTAATGGAGCACTGCCAAGAGCCTTGCTAATCAACACTGAAGGTACTTAAACTTCGATTTCTTTAGGGTCAGCCCTCACCAAAGTCAATCTTTTATTCTACCTTAGCAAAATTGAAAGATAGTTAACCTTTTCAGCACCTACCCTGAAAATTCGGAAATGCTTCTTGCTGTAGTTTTGGTAGAAGCCAGTCTCAGACAATCCCAGCTTGGAAAAACTATAATCACAGCTTTTGTCTCTTCCAAACCAGTATTCATCATTCACACAGTCTGTAGGGGAGGGGGAGGTAAAGCAGAGAGAGAAGACAAAATTGCAGAAAGTTGTTAACTAAGGCACTGCAGAACGATGCCAAACAGGAGTGCGTAGGATAACAACGACAAGATACTCTACAACCAAGTTTATTTCTCTCAGTTCAAAGCACTATGCACCTTGTACACTATTTTAATAATTTCACCCTCTTCAGTATCAGCAGGGTTTTCAGTTCACCTTCAGCAATAGAGAGACTCATTTGATACATGTAAACAACATAAATTGAGATGGGAAAATGAAGCGCCTAACAAAGAACATGAATACCCCAGAACTCCTCTAAGACTACGGGAGCTGTGTGTCTGGGTACTCGGCATTAGCCCTGGGATGTAGTACAGAATAAAACATTCTTGCAAAAGTTGCAAGCTCGTACTTAAATTTGCTTGTACTTCATTTGAAAATGAACAGACACTGCTCTCTACCAAGCTGCGCAAAACTCTGAGGTACCAAAACAAACCAAGGGGCTTATTGCACTATGCACATACCACAATTGCTGAAACCTTTTCCAAGTGCAAAGAGTCTACCCCAAGGCTTGGGAACAAGCTCTTCAGATTCCTGGTCTTCCTGGTCCTCCGGGATCAAAGGAAGCTCCTGAGTGAGAACGGTATCCAAAGAACTGAGGGTCCCGGAACTTGAGGAAGACTGACTAGTACTCTGTGACCCACTGGAAGAGGAACTGGTACCACCCTGTGACTGCTGGGCACCTTGAGACTGCTGCGCTTCACTTCCAGTCTCTCTCGACATGTTGGCTTCAAAGAGAACATTTGAAAACCCCAATTACTACAGCAAAGTAACACTGACAAACTCACACGCCGTACTAGTAACGCCAAGTCTGTTCTCAGTCTTCAGTAAGTAAAACTTTCAACCACAGCGTGCATGTGTGGATTTTATGTAAATCCCCAAGCATTTTGAAAACCATGATGTTCTTCCTTTTGAAAAAGAAGGTGGTGCTGCCCCTACTGGTTCTAAACCAACAGTTACATCTCATTCTCAGATTTTAACTTGAGCTCTTCACAAATGCATGCGCGGCACTCTCTGACAGAGCATCCCCACGCGAAGCAGTAACCACCACAGCTTCCCAAACACAAAGGGAAAAACTGAAAAAGGAAAAATAAGGGCAATAAAATTAAGTTATGCTTTCTTAATGCTGAAAGCGCCCAACAGATCCATCGCACGGCAAGCCAGTTTGGTGCTCTGGCTGAATATTCTCTTGTATAGCTTATAACTCACAAATTCTCACGAACCACGCAGGTTCTATTCATCAATTTTATTTACAAAATAGCCACACCCACACATCATTCGTTTACAAAACTGCCAGACTGGAAGGTACACACCACAGCCCTAGCAGCTGCTGTCAAAGACAGCAGCGAGAAAAGGCCGCAAACGGCATCCACCTGCCCGGCTGAGACACGGGCATTTACAGCAGGACCGTGGGAGGGACAATCCACCGGCCGACGCATTGTTACAGCTGGCTTTTTTCAACAGATCCGTGTTCATCGTCCCAAGGGGCTACTACAGTGTCCCAAGGGGCTACTACAGTGTCCCAAGGGGCTACTACAGTGTCCGTGAGCCTTCCCAGGGCACTGCCATCCTTTGGGATCACCTGCTCGCTGCCTCGGTTTACCGTGTATCTTGGTTTTCAACCTGGCAGCCACCCGGCTCAGCGTACAGCCCAGACTAAACCTCTTCACCGCTTTGCTACGTCTCCCTGTTTGCCGAAAAGGCCCAACAGCGCCCTGGGGACTCGCTTTTTCACGGGAGCGCTCAGAAATGCGGGCGGGGCCCGCAAGCTCCGACAGACGCTGCCCCCACAGCGCCGCGTCCCTCGCGGCAGCCGCTTCGCCGCCGGGCCAGGCCGCAGCCTCCCGCCGGACGGGCCTGGGAGAACACCGACGGCAGGTCCGGCGGCACCAGGGCCAAACGCGGAACCCCGGGCCCCGCCGCGGCAGGGACGCAGGGACTCCCGGACCCGCCGGAAGGCCTGTCGGCGCCCCGCCCCCCTCGCCCGCAGCGTCCCCTGCCGCCCACCCCGAGCACTGCAGTCCCATCCCCGGCGGCGCCGCGCGACCGAGCGGGCTGCGCGACCCCCGCAGGAAAAGCGGCGGAGGTCGGGCCGGGGCAGCCGGCACCCGCGGGCCGGGGACGCCCGAGAGCCGGGCCGGGCCCCGCCACCCGGAGGCGGGGGGATGCGAACTCACGGCTGCTGGAGCCCCCGCCGCTCGCCGCGCGGCCCCGGCTGGCGCGTTACCCAGCGCGCACGCGCCCCGCCGCGCCTCGCTACGAACTGAGCCAATCAGAGCGCGGCCGGCCGCGCGGGGGCTGCTGGGGGCTGCGGTCCGCCGGGATGCGGGCGGCGCTGAGGCAGCGCCTCGGCAGGGCGCGATGGGCGCTCCGCGTTACCGAGGCGGCCCCGCGGCCTCGCTGCGTCGGGCCGGGCTCTCCCCCGGCCCCGCGATGCTGGAGCTGCGGCAGCGCCCTCCCCGGTGCAGAGGGGCTGCCTCAGTTCTGCCCCGGCTGCCGCGCCCTGCAGCCGCCGCGGCCTCGGCCCGACCTCTTCCGCCTGATGGCCTGGTGAGTGCCGGCGGGGCGGCCGCGGGCCGGGCCGGCCGTGGGCCTCACGCCGCCTTCTGTCGCCCGCAGTGACCGTTCCTTCCGCATCGACGCGCAGCAGCTGCAGCGGCGGTTCCGGAGCCTGCAGCGCGCCGTTCACCCCGATCGCTTCGGCCAGAGGCCGCCGGTGAGCGCCGGGGCGGGCGGGGGGTGCCCGGTTTGCCCCCGGCGCGGTTGGCGCGGTTTCCTGAGCGGGGCGGACGGGCCTCGCTGCCTGCCCCGTCCCCACGCCCCAGCCCGCGGGGACCGCGGCGGCCCTGCGAAGCAAAGCGGGGGGTGGCCGCCGCCCTCCGGTACTGGGATTACAGGGACCGTCCGGTTTTTGTTTCCTGATGGCGAGTTCTGCTCACAGATTTGCGCTGGAGGATGACGATAAGGGGCTGCTGCGGTTCTGGAGAGCTTAGTTGAGTGAGATGACAGTTTACATGTCCAGATAGCCCTCTCCCTGCTCCTCCTATCTGCCAGAAATGAACTTGTGGTTTTACACACAGGTGGTGTTGTGGGAGGACTTCTCTGCGGGTAACAGTGTGTTTTGCCACTTGTTATTAACTTGTGCTACTACTTCTCATCCGTTTGCAGAAAGAGCAGTACTACTCTGAGCAACACTCTTCCTTGATTAACAAGGCCTACCGAACCCTCCTCAACCCTTTGAGCCGTGGCCTCTATCTAGTAAGGTGTCCGTTGTATGTTTTATCAAGAACTAATCATAGGTGGCTGGGGATGCTGGCGGTAACGTAATGAACCAGGCCTTTGACTCCATCAGTAACGTCTGCTTTGTGTTCCTCTGAGAAAGAGGATTAGGGGGGACTGAAGGGAGACCGAAGTCTGTCGGAAAATTCATTAACTTTTCCACTACTTTCCTTAACATCGTACTGACTGTTACCATCTCAGTTGCTGCTCCCGTTACATTAGCGTTTTCTGCATCACACGTTGGGTTTGGCCGTGGCCGATCTTTGAAATTTCAGCGTTGGCAGCCTTCCGTAACTACTTCTTTGCGTTGGTTACTGCTGGTCTACCTGTGGAGTTAATTTTAAGACTGACTGTTCATGCTCATTTCATGGAATAAACCACATGTTTATCAGATACAGATCTGAGTGAGCCCTACTAAAAGACATAATAATCAAGAAAATAATTGACATTGAAATGGATGTCAGAATGCGTCTTTCCAAATTCCCATTTTCTCACCAGCTGGAGCTGCATGGAGTAGAGCCGGCACAAGAGACGGACTGTGATGCAGACCCGGTGTTTCTCACAGAAATCATGGAAATCAATGAGAAATTAGCAGAGCCTAAGAATGAGGATATCCTTCACGAAATCGAAACTTTAATTAAAGGTAGGTTATGATTTGAGGGGTATGTACAGAACTAATTTATTGTATCTTGTGTTATACAATTCTTTTTGAAGACTCTTAACTTTTCCTGTGTATTTCTTTTAGTATCTCTAACTTGCATTAGTCTTGAATTGGCTCACTGCATGAGCTTCCCCCCCCAAAAAAATGTCTTTACCAATTTATGCCACCTAAACATCAAATCTGGATTGAGAAAATCCATTTAACAGTACCTATTCTGATGGCAAAATAGGTGGAGAGGGAGAGACTATAAAAATGAATGTATTCGACCTTCAGCAGATTAGGGCAAGTAGACTGGAAAAAGGAACCACCCAAAGTGAAGTTCAATAAAACGACTGACCACATTAAATAATCTCATTATACAAACCATATTTCTTTCACTTTCTTCAACTTAGCAACCATGATATTAAGTGATTATTATCCTTACACAAGCAACTGTCTTGTCTGTATAGTTGGTGATACCCAGAGCATCGAGTTTATCGGTATATGTAATTCTTTGCAGTAACAGTGCACCAAATTAGGACAAAAACTAAGTAGCATGGAAGAAAATTACCTGCAGCAGGGTAAACTGCTGCACCAGAGGTAGGTTAGATTGCTGGGAAGTTAGTGACCGTTGATTTGCATTGGAACTGCTGCCTGTAAACCAGTTTAACCAAAGGAATACATCTGTTTGAAATTAGTTTTTAAAAAATGGATAGCAGTGTGACAGAAAGCTCTCCTAGCTCCCAGAAGACTATGAAACCAGTCATGGAGTTTCCCACCACAGACAGTCAGAATGCAGTGGTAATAAATACACTGAGTACGTAACAAAAAGTGAATGAAATCATTTGTTTTACAGTCAAACAAGAGGAACTGACCAGGGAGGTGACTGCAGCTTTTGAAAGAGGTAGCTGTTTCTATGAAGTACTGCGCTGCCACACGTGTCGGTTATTAATGCTTAATAAACCCACATTCTCTTCTGGGCAAACATTCCCAGAACTGCAGAACAGAAACGCTGCGTACACAAGTGTTCTTTGTTTGGGATTTAGAATAATTTCTCCTAAGCAGACCTTTCTGCTGATTCAGGAAATTCCAGACCTCACATTAAATTAAAAAATTCCAGTACAGAATCGGCGAATTCCATTTGCCTCACGGTGATCATTTCAGGTGGGAATGCAAATGCTGAGAACTGCTGTTTGTTGCCCAGTACAACATCAGGCACAAAAAATGAGAATTCAGCCCTCCCTCTGCCAACCAGTAACGTTCTGTTTCCTTGCAGATGATCTTCAAGAGGCCAAGAAGCTTCTAGCCAAAATGAAGTATTTTGCAAACTTAGAGGATAAACTGAAGAACAGGAAGATCCGACCCTGACGCTGCCTCCTTTACCATCAAGAGTTAATGTTATGTTCAATTAAACAGCTGGTTTAGATACCAAAATCAGAAAAATGGTGTTTGCTTCCTCTGTTTTCACTAGAAGCTTTAATTCTGAGAGAAGGAAGATAAACACAAAGTGAATCCAGTGCTCACTGTAACACTTCTTTAGTAATGGATGGAACTGGGAAATGTTTACAGCCGGGAAAAGCTGCAATCGGTACGGCAGGGCTGTCCCAGCAGTTACGGCACAGAAATGAGTGTCAGATAGGCACACAAACACCCCACTGTAATTAAGATTTCTTACTTTTTGACTACTGAAATACAAAGGATGTGTTTTAAGCTGTGAAGGAGTCCCGGAGGAAGCGCTGGAGATGAAGGAGCAAGCTCAGGCGCTAGGTCCCCCAGGCTCTCTGCAGTCCCCTTGCGTGCTTCTGTCAGACCAACCTGAACAGAGGTGAGAAGTGTTTAATTCCTGTCGTCCGTCCTCTGCTCCTCAGTGCTTCTTGTGATGCTGAGCTCGCTCTGCCAGGCACTGACCTTCGAAACTACAAGTTGCACGGTTTGCAATGTTAAGACGCTGGTTGAGGAGGAAGAAACAAATAAAGCCAAACTCAACCCCCAGAAACTGTTTTATTAGTACCCTTTTAGCAACCAAGCGTTTCTAATAAACTATTACAACTAACAGTTATTCGGATAGGTGACGTACTGTCTGTGCAGTGACAGGAGTAGGTGAGCAATGCCACCAAATCGTTCCAACAAGTTACTCGAGTGAAAAACAGCAACTAAATACCCCGACATATATATAAACTGGAATGTTCCAAATGCCGCTTTCTCAGTAGGTCGGTTCTGTCTGGGTTTTAGCACCTCCAAATACTTCATTCAGTATTCACACGCTCGACCCGAAGCTGAAGAAAGGCCTTAGAAATCTAGGAAGAGCTACTGAAGCACCGTGCCGGGGGGGAGGGATTCACTGAACGCCCTCCCCTGGCATCACCCCGTCCCTGCGGCAGCAGGTGGTACCTAACCAGCAGCTCCTGGATAACAAGGTGGCAGGAACAGCCTTTCAGAAAGGTTAACTTGCCTACCTCTCGCCATACGGGAGGAGTTCAGAACCTGCTTGGCACGGCACTGCACTGCGAATCTAGAAGAGGCTGTTGATAGTTCTCAGTGAAATTCCATTACAGCTGTGAAATGGAATGATTTTAAATGTCATCGTGGAGTTGTCTTCTTTCATAAAGCTCCGTTTCCCGTTTTTTGGTATCTCTTCCAAAATTAAGCTTGTGAAATTCCTTTTTGATTTCCAGAAAAGATTTGTTTTTTGTCTCGGGAATGACGAGGAAGATGAAGGCAGCAACCAAGGAGCACTCCAGCAAGAACACCACAAAACAATACTGCTTCAGTCCAGTCTGAAAATAAAACGTATTGGATTGGAACTCAGTTCAGGGTTTGGAAAATGAAAAGCTTTTTGGTTCCACTCACGCCTCACATTGCTGCTCGGATAGTTCTAATAAAAACACATTTAACTCTCCTTCCTTTACCTGTAACTTCGATTTCTGGGGTTTAGATAAAAGACTACCACGTGCTGCGCAATACACTTGGTACTTCTCGTTAGAAACGCAAGATGAACTGTTCAATCACACACTGACAATTTGTGCTGTAATGATAAGGCACCATTTGCTACTCTCATGCTTAAAGATTACATGATTTACTTTCTTCTCAATGTTTGATAATGTTTTTCAATGCTCTGTGTTAAAAACCCCAACTATCTTATCGCAGCAGCGTTCAACCAAGAAGAAAGGACTGCCAAACCAGGGTACCCTGCTGCATGCTGTTCCTGCATGGTTTGCTCTCAAGTGCGACAACTGAAACCACAGAGCTGGAAATGAAAGCCTGTATTGTTTTTCCCAATAATCTTCCTGATCACGGAGCCGTCTGGGTGAGTTTAACGTGCTCTCAGCGGTGCGAGCGACTAACCCCACGTACTACTCCGACTTTACTTTGACATACGCGCACAAGGCACACAAGAAATGTGTTGTTTGAACCTCAGTATCTGAGTGAGTTTTTCCAGTTTTGATAACTTCAGTTTTCAACCTAAACGTGACGATTACCCCCACGCACTCCATGCATCGTGGTACAGTATTTTTTGTTGATACCTAAAAGAGGTTTTAAAAGGGACCACGTCTAGTTCTCCTCGTGTGCATCCTGTGTTACTGTAAGAAAAGGCAATTGATGGAGCCCGGGAGAAGATCAAACGGGAGGCGAGGCCGTTGGGGAAAGGTGTTACGCATACTTACCACTATGAAGGGAAAGAGCATTCCGATTGTGAAGAAACTAATCCAGCTAATAGTCCCTCCTATCATGTACGCAGCGGGGCGTGAGGACTGTATAAATAACTCCGCTGTCAGGGTATTTGTGATGCCACCTGGGGGAAGGAGTTTCAGAAACAAGAGTTTACTATGCTGAATGTCCATTGCTAAGTGTCCATTTGCCGCATTTCCAGTGCCGGAAAAATGGAATTGCCTTGGAATATGCCGCTAGCTGATCTGATTCTGTTAAAACAAGCAGACTCTTAGGAGCACACGCTGGAACCTCCTGCCCGTGCAGTACGTGTCCTTTGAACAGTGGCTCTATTTCAGCAGCTCTGCTCAGCGAGTGCTTTCAGAGCGTAACAGCCTTCTTGCTTCTCATGTGACTCGGCTGAAGGCCAGCACTAAGACCCCCCGGTGCATAGCTGGCCCCGAGAAACACGCACGGCCAGGCTCAGTTTCAGGCTATGGGAGGCTAAACTGTTCCGACATGGGCTCACTCACGTCCCTCAGCCAGAGCATCGGCAGCCTTGCAGTAAATACTGCCTGGCGTACGCAGCAGGGCTGCTGCGCCCCCCCGGCCCCAGACACACCTCACCACCCTAAACCGTGCATTCCTGGGCAGTACCTGGTCCCAGCCCAAAGCTCAAGATGAAGGCAAATATAGATGCCATGCTCACATAAGGCACCCATGAGTACAGTTCCTGGAACAGAAGAGAATGAGGTTTAGTTCAGTTTGATCATCCAGTCTTTAAGTCTGGCTTAACAGTTACATTTCCTTTTGCTGCTTTACTGCGACTCAGACCAAGAGTCGTTCAGTCAACAGAACACTTAATGCTGCATCTCTTCGTACTACATCAAAGAGCGAAGCAGGATGTTAGCGTGCAGAGGATGTTGCCTTTAAGGCACTGTGAGTATCTGCAGGGAGTTTGCAATAGATTTTGTGCATTTACACTTCATGGATGTAAGCGCCGTGAATTTCAGTATCTTCACAATACTTTTTGTTTGATTGGTTTACAATTCAGTGACTGAAGCGGGCTGATGCTTATTACCCTCACTATGTAGTATTTAAACCTAAAATTACTTTAAAAGCTACAAACCCCACTATTTTGTGTTTGTCAGCATTAAACGCAGCTGTAGCTTTAAGACAAATACACAATCAAATCTAAGCTGAGGGCAGTCTCTTATTTTAGGGAAATACAGCTACAGAACAGCTCAAATCTTTCAACTGCTGGCATTTTTACCCTGCTGTTTACACCCATGCAGCTTTCATCTTCCAGCTGCTTCTGAGCATCACAGATTTCCCCTCACCATCTATCATGTAAGATAAAGGAGTCCTCCTTCGCACCTGGTAAGTCAGAGAGAACGTTAAAACAATGCTCCAAAGGGTCATGAGGAGATAACCCCCAATGATGAGACATCTTCTTCCCACGTAGTCTATCAGTAAACCCTGTGGGCAAGGCAGAGTTTTCTGTTACCATACTGGTCTCGTATTTACCGCACGATTCAAGAATCGTGACTCTGTGCTACGGGGCAGAAGTTGTTACCTACACAGGTGAGGGCTGTGAGGCATTCACAAGCTCCAGTGCCCAGTGTCACGTACGGGATTTTTTCTGCTGAGATCCCAGCTTGCTCAAAAATGTAAGTTGCATAGAAATAAATCTACAACAGGAAGAAAAAAGGGCATTCCCAGTAGTTAAATGGTTGTGTGGAAACAGTCAAGTTCACACTAAATGTACAGCTCCATGTATTTTATACTGAGTTATAATTATATAATTACTCAACTAACCTAATACTTGACTTTCTTCAACCAGACACAATGGGATAAGCTGATTCACCTTTATTTACTTTTTCAGAAGGATGTAAACACAAGCATTACGTCGTTCTCTAAAGGAATTTATACACCAGCAACACAGAAAGTTGAAAAAAGAGGAACACAGAAATAACAAAGGTTCTCTGAGCTTCTCTGTGTGGATCCTTTGTGTTAATAAAAGGTTGCGAAACAGAGGGAAATGATATCATTATTTAAGCTGTTTGTGCGTATGAAATCTTACAGCATTTATCCCACTGAGCTGTTGGCCCAACGACATGACAATCACAGTAATGAGCTGCCATCTCACACCACGATCAGTGAATAACTGCCAGGGCTTCTTGGGTTTCTCCCCATCTAAGGCAAAACATTCCCGCTGTATGTCTTCCATCTCCTTTCGATACTCTGAAGAACCATGAAATCGCTTCAAAGCTAAAAAAAGAAGAAAATAAATTCCACAGAATTCCAGTTTACCACAACTTCTGAAAAATCATCTCTTCCCATAATGACCTGGCTTTTCCTAGGGTACGAAAACTTGATGCTTTAGGAACCTGGGGAAAAAGTAAATTGCTTTGTGACTTGGTTTTCACTTGCCAGTTTTCCAACATTTTTTGCTGTGGTGGATTTGGAGATTTCAGTGGCATTACTTTGGGTTTTTTTAGAGGAATATCTGACTTGAAATACTTACCAGGCAAGATATTTTGAATTGTTTTGTGTCTGAACCACAGACCTTCAAAGAGTCTTTTCATTAAAGGGCACTCTAACCAGTTTGAAGTCTTTTGTTTAAATTCTAGGCAGACACCAAGCCTTTTGTTATGTCCCCATCTTTAATTTTGCCAGCGGAACGCATTTAGTGAGCTGGAGTAAAGATGGTAAGTAATTCTTCTAAGGTGAGTATCAGCAGAAGTCATTTGGATGCAAGACCAAAATCTTTACTACCGGTCCTAAGACCTAAGAGTACGGAATATCAGTTCCCCTAAAATCTTGAGGATTAAATAGATCATAAATGGCAATTTGCCTTCTTAAGGGCAACAGAACATTTGATGATCCTGAAAGCAAACCCTCCCATGCTACTGTTATCACTAACAGCGTAACAGCTAGAAGCCTGTGCTGGTTTTAGTCAGGAAAGAGTTAACTTTCTCCACAGTGGCTGGTATGAAGCTGTTTCTGGATTTACCCTGAGAAAAGTACTGATAAGGCATCTTTTTAGCTGGTGCTGGGGAGTGCTCGCACCAAATTCGAGGTCTCTCAGCTTCTGACACTGCAGCTGCGTTCCCAGCTTCCTCACTGCCAGCTGGGGGGGACACAGTTCAGACAGCCGACCCGAACTGACAGAAGCGGGTTTCGTTCCAGAGCACGTCATGCTCAGTACTTCAGGGGGGAGTGGGCTCAGGAGCCATTGCACTCTGTCACTGGCTCTTGTGTGAACTCTTTTGCTCCTTAACTCCTTTGTCAGCTGCTTCGCTAACTCCTGTGCCGGCTCGTTCGTTCGTGACTTGGTGGGTCGGTTAGTTCTCCCGGTCGTGCTGTCACCGACAAGGCTCGCTCGGACCCTGCTGCCATCGCTCTCCAGCTCCCACTGCTCGGGACCTGGCGGGGCATCGGCCAGCAGGTGGTGAGCAACTGCATCATATGTTTTATTTTCTATTATTTTAGTTAATTAGTATTTGTATATATTCGTTTATATATGTATTATATTCATTTATATTCAATTAGCAAATAGTCCTTGTCTCAATTTTATGAGCTTCCTTGTCTTTTTCCTCCGATTCCCCCCCTCCACTAGAGGTGGGGGGAGGGAGGTGTGAGAGTGGCATTTTGCTGGTCAGAGTTAAACCACGACAAAGCTCCAGCCACTCTTCAGTATCAGTTCAGGAGCAACCACAATCCTTGGGGAAAAAACAGCCCATGATTATGTTATTTAAAGAAACAAACCTACGGGTACCCTTCTGAAGACACTGAGAAAGTATAAGTTACCTTTGGCGCAGCTCAGCTCATCACCTCTGTCAATAAGAAGGAATCTGGGACTTTCAGGAAACCATGGCAGGAATAAAAGCTGGGCAAATGCTGGGAAACAGCTGCTGGATAACAACAGAGGCCAATACATTTCTCCACCTAATAATTCCCTGGGAGAGGTATGGAAACAAGGGAAAAAACCACAAGTAATGAGCTGGTGGTGACTGTTGAGAAGACTTCTGGGAGCAAGGTAACTGTTCTTTGAGAAGAGTTCCCTTACAACCAGTTACCTAGGTCTTGTGAACCTCAGCAGAAAGAGGTTGGGAAAATATTTTCCAGCCACTCTGAAAGCAGGTTTCCTCGGTGACTGTACTGCTGCTCGTTGCTGTGCTGGTCCTAAGCATTACTTTCAGGTTTGCCAAATCCGTGTATTCTAGCAACGCAGGAACGTAAAAGCACACGGACTTCACCTTAAGGTTGGCAGCAGCATTTGCGCTGCAGAATCGTACACTAATTTAGGATAGAAAGGGACTCAGCGTCAGCTGACCGCACCTCCCATTCAGAGTGGATCTAATGCTGTATTGCACGGAGAGGAATCATTACAACTGGCATAGTCAGAAGGACGTGCGATGTGGGCGACGTAAACTCGTTAAAATGGGGAGGGTACTGCATTTTAAATACTGACCCTAGGTTCTGCAGTCCGAAGTTTATATTGTAGCACTTCACACCCAAAGCATCTAGCAAAATGAGTTAACTCAGAAGCTGGTAATACGGAAAAAGAGAGGGACAGCGAAAAAACAGATAATGTGCTGTTACTCAGGGCACTAGCAGCTGCTCTTAGGGCTGTGGAAAGCTTCTAGCAGACTTGAAAGAAGAATTTCATCCTCAGGCTGTGCAGTCTATGCTCTTGGAACTTTTTAAGCTCCAGCTGGATAAAGTCCTCAGCAGCTTGCTCTGATCCCACAAGGGCCAAACCCAGCAGTAGTGCTACAACACGGAAATGATGAGTCATTGCTCTCCAGGCGTATGAACGTCCACTGTCTCCAGCAAGAAACCGGCAGAAAACATGAACGCTGCATGTATGTTTTTTCCTGTTTTCCTGACGTTGTTCTGCCTGGCCCATCTAAACTGAGATACTTCTCTGGCAGACAGCACAGATGCTTTGCAGTTGTACGAATAAGGCGACAAAAGCAGGGTTTTCTTCTTACAGGCAGACCTTCTGCGTGAAGCTGATTCACTAATGCTACAGTGGCCACAAGGAATGTTCTGCAGGGAATTCTTTACATGCGAGTAACCCAAGGCAGGAAAAGAGAATGCGTTTCTAACCTCAAACCAATGATCTGTCCTGTCAGAATCCCCCCCGTCAGGAAGATGGAAGTCCCCATGGCCATGCCACCTCTAAGATGTTTTGGGGCAATCTCCCCAATATACAGAGGTTGCACACAGATCCCAACGCCTGCAAGTAAAAGGAGAAACATTTTCCTATTAACAGATTTTGCTTTGAAAAGAGCTACTGAACCAAACCAGACAGGATTAGGAGGTAGTTAATTTCCTATTAATTTAGCTGCCTTCAGATTCCAAATGAGGCTTAGACCGCAGAACATTCTTGTCATCAGATCTACAAAGCAGCATACAAACACATATCATAATACCTAAAGAATCAGCAGTAACAATAATGTACCACTCACCATAGTTCATTGAAAGTAGCAATAGGAAATCATTCACCTGAATTTATGCCAATCAAAAACCTTCCGGCAATCAGTAACTCAAACAATCCTGTAGGAAAACTGATCCCCATTAAAACGGAGGCCAGTATTGCTATAACATTATTCATCAGAAGAGCTCCTTTCCTAAAGAGGAGGGAAAAAAAAAGACAAACCAAACATTAAGGAAATCTGCAATAACGTGTTTTTTAAAAAGCTTTCTTTTCTGGCACTATGGGAAAAAATGGGCTTTATACTGAAGAAGTGTACTATTCACTGGAAATCCAAGTATCTGATACAACTATTTATTCATGTTAAAAAAAAAAAAGTCTAAACCTGAGGATAATGGATAAATAGGACAGAAATTCCTGACCAGGCAGGAGTGGGGTTTTCTTCCTTTATGCTGTATCGATACAGAACACGCAGCACGTCCTTACTGGCATGACGGCTGCAAATGCGTATGGGGGACCCGTGTTTCCTACCACACGGTACGTGCATACTGCCACTGAGATTTCCGTAAATACAGTGGAAGGCTGTAATTCAGGGCTCCTATTTAAAGACACATTGGAACAAACTGTAAAATTCTATTTGAGAACTCTGCTTTGAAATGAAAACCTTTTACGGTAACCTAAAGGTACATTTTCTCCCACTCTTTTTCCATGTATTTATATTCCAGTGAGAAAGTAGGAAAAGCAAACAAGCTGCTACGTGCCGGCTGCTGTAACTCACCTGCCCAGCCGAATCGCCATGCTGCCTCCAAGGAGGGCTCCACACAGGCCTCCAAGTGAAAATACAGAAGCAATGACAGACCAAATAAAAGTCAGCAAATCTGGATTTAGTTCCTTGTGGTAACGACTAGTCCAGGTTTCATTTAAGAACCTGTGTATATGCTGCAGTAGAAAAGAACCATGAATGTGTAGCATTATGTGTAGCCCTACAGCGCAACACTATAAATAATTTGCCCCTCGATCCTGGAAATCAATCTGGGAGCTAACAAAAGGTATCATCTTAGTTGTACTGTATTAAAACCACCAATGGCTAGCAGAACCTTCCTTGAGCACAGGACCATTTCCCACTCCCCATACATCTCAAAGACTGCTGAGCAGCTTTGCTTTGGTACCCCGCCTCGGGGGAGGCTGTATGCCACTACAGGAGAAACATAACCTCCCCATATACTGCTAACAGCGAGCTTTGAGGTCTTTCTGAATGCAGGAGGGGCAGGTTGGATGGGCAGGTCCTGCTGATCTTTAGCTTATGGGACCTTTGTTGTCTGAGATGTTCCTACAAAATTTCGCTGTCAGGAGAGTCATTCTGCCACTCAATTTCACTCTTCCTGCCATAGTGTAATTCAACAACTCATAGCAAAATCCCTTTCTGCAACCCTAATCCTCCTTCGCCCTTTTTACAATATTCATGTGTCAGAACTTTTAAGCTGTTATTCTGCATGCTTGGTTTCCTAACATCTATCTTTAGAAACTTTCCAACTGACACATCTGTAATCCAAGGCTCCTGTTCTTTGCCAGCAAAGACTTAACAGAACAACAAAATTCCTGGACTCTATTTTCCACATATTGTATGTTCTTTCATAAATGGCTTACTTTAACCTTTGTAAAAAGCATACAGTGCTGTAGCAAATTCAGTCTTCACAGTTTCACAAGAAAATGAATCAGATGACACCAGAAAATGTTATCACTCACTTTCACAAGACCATTAGCTCAGATCCTCGAGTTACCCACAAAATATGCAGAATCCTCAAGGCCATGGCAATGGATGTGAAAATAACAAGTACATGAAAACCACAGAACGGTTTGGGGTGGCAGGGACCTTAAAGACCATCTAGTTCCAACCCCCTGCCATGGGCAGGGACACCCTCCACTAGACCAGGTTGCTCCAAGCCTCATCCAGCCTGGCCTTGGGCACTTCCAGGGATGGGGCATCCACAGCTTCCCTGGGCAACCTCTGCCAGTGCCTCAGCACCTTCACAGGAAAGAACTTGTAACCTAAATCTACCTTCTTCCTGTTTAAAACTGTTACCCCTTGTCCTGTCACTACACTCCCTCATAAATAGTCCCTTCCCAGCTTTCTCCACTGGTTGACCACAACTCTGAGCGCCACCAGCCAGCCACTTCCTCATCCACCAAATGGTCCATCCATCAAATCCATGTTTCTCCAGTTTAGAGACAAGGATGTTGTGCGGGACAGTGTGAGACACTTTGCACAAGCCCAGGCAGATGATGTCAGCTGCTCTTCCCTTATCTACCTACGCTGTAACCCCATAGTAGAAGGTCACCACGTGTCAGGCACGATTTGCCCCTAGTGAAGCTGTGTTGGCTGTCACCGATCACCTCATTTTCCATGTGCCTTAGCAGTTTCCATAGTTTACCGAGGAGAAACTCAGACACTACAGATGCAACTTTTTGACCCCCTTAAGATCTTTCTCAGTCAGCTGCCTGGTGATGGACAACTGTAGCTATCCTTCTCCCTGTACCCAGTGATGGGATGTGTCGGAAAGGGTCAAAGCTGCATCAGGGGAAGTTTAAACTTGGTAGGCATTTTACAGAAAGGGTGGTCAAACCCTGGAACAGGCTTCCTAGAGAGGTGGCTGATGCCTCGCGCCTGTCAGTGTCTAAGAGGCATTTGGACAATGCCCTTAATAACATGTTTAAATTTTTGGTGAGCCCTGAACTACTCAGGCGGTGGGACTAGATGTAGGTCCCTTCCAACGGAAAAGTTGTGTTCCTTCATACGAGAGGAACCTGCGATCGCAGTGAAAGTGCATTTGGCCTCCCGGCAGTTAGACAAGGCACCTCCGTGACTGTAAAAAAACCCCGTGAACAAGAGACAGTGTTTTACCTGGGTGGGTGCATTGATAATGGAAACATTATACCCATACTGAAAGGTCCCTCCAATTCCGACAGCACAAACAGCCAGAAACAAGGTGCAGCTGGGGAACTAGAAAACAGAAAAGAGTAAAGGGCATGAAAAGAGGGTCTTGAACACACACACATATAGAATCACAGACTGGTTTGGATTGGAAGGGGCCTTAAAGACCATCTAGTTCCAACCCCCCCTGCCATGGGCAGGGACACCCTCCACTAGACCAGGTTGCTCCAAGCCTCATCCAGCCTGGCCATGGAGACAGCCAGGGATGTCATACCTAGGAGAAAATCACGGTGAAAGATATAATTTATTTAGCTTTGAAAAGTGGAAGTATTTGTTTAGAAAACTACATCAACTCTCAAGCACCTGCACCAGGAGAAACATTTCTCACTGTCTTTGGCCATGATCACAAACACCTTTTACAGATGCAACAATTACAAGCATCCAGACCGAGCGGAAGCAACACAACCATTGCACTGCTGACAGCGTATTTACTGAACTGTGTAAACGCTTTCTGCGTGAACCACACTGCCCGTGGTGTCTGTTTTTTATGAAAAAGCGTTAGGACTGCTTATGCTCGGTGTTAGAGGCACAACGACTCAGTATAAGAATTAACCAAATCCCAATTTCTATGGCTCACATTTCATCTGAGAAATATTTTATTCCCCTCAGCAAGTCCCTAAGCTGATTACCGGCTGTCTGCAAGTTAGCAGGTGCTAAATCTTAGGATCTTAAATCACAACATATTGTTCACTGATAATAGTACTCAATCTAAAGTTTATTAGCATGTATTTTTTAATTTTTCAATATTGATTACCCAGTTACATTCCTAAATCAGCATTTAGGAACTAAAATTAATAAATTCACAGCCTCACAGGTTTTAAGGTCCACAGAAAGCAGTATTACAATACATTCAAAGGAGTCTAATTGGTCATGAAACATTCTTTGGATGAGGACTTGGGGTCAGAGATCATCTCTGGAGCTTTATACAGTGTCTGGCTTTCCAATGGGATGCTTCTTGACTCTACTTTTTATTGAACATGATAGTACTAAAAATAACATCCAGTTCAAAGGTTTAGCAACACCTCATTAAAAATGAGGTCCCAATTTCATCTCATAGTATCTTTTTGTCTTAACTTCAGCCAGACACAACAATGTCTCCTATATTAAAGGCAGTTCTGTGATCAAATTTCCTCTTTCTTTACAGAGAATATACATAATCTGTTCCTACAAGCTTGTACTCCCTGAATTTACCACTGTAACATACGTAGATTATTTCTTCATCGTTCTCGCTCTTGGTCCAGTTCCCAGAAATGTTGGGCTATTCCAGATGCTATTGTGCCTTCTGAAATAGGCGTGCCTTTCCTGAAAATAATTCATCAAAACATCCTTCATTCAGGACTGAAATTAATCTTAATAAAGTGCAATCCAGTTAATATTTCCTTACGGTTTCCTGAGAATAAAAAGTGTTTCTATGACAACAAATTGATTAAGACTAACAAACAAGGGCTGCAGCGAGTACGGTAGAAAGAATAAATCCAGAGGTGGGAAATACAGGCACTGCACACTCAGACCGTTCTGTAACCTACTTAACTCCTGGCAGTTTATAAGCACTTTTACCTCGTTTCAGCAGCACGCCACAAACAAAATTCAATTTACATTCGATGTAAAACGTAAGAATCCGAGAATGTGCTTTTACAGCTCCCGTTCTGCAGCACTGCTAGGTGTCCAAGGAAAACTGAGCCCTTCAAGCCCGATGTAAAGCAAACGTGAGGGAAGCAGAGCCGCTGGCCCCCGTGCCTCCCGGCCAGCGCTACAACCCCCCAGGCTCCTTCTCCAGACGCCAAGGCAGTTCTTACCTTGCGGCGCGCGCTGCGCCCTCTCAGCAGGGGCCGGGACTCCATTCCTAGCACGGGCTGAATTGGATTTCCTTTTGCAAAGTTTAGTACGCTACACTACAGGCACAAAAGGTGCCAAAGAAATGAAGTTCCTATTGTATTAAAACACAGGGGTTTGCCTTCCATCCCTAGCCATTGGGATTCTTCTCAATGGGTCACTTTTTCCCGACGGACGCGTCCAGCCCGCGCGCAGCCGTGCCGCAGCCGAAGCGCCTTCCCGTGCTCGGCACCGCGGCACGGGCACCTCAGCCGCTCAGGGCACAGAGCCCGGCCGTGGCGCTCAGTACCGCAGGACGCTGGAGGCGATTACCTTGCGCGGGGGTGCCATGCCTCCCGACAGCCCCGACCGCAGCCCTCCTCGCCGCTTCCCCGCGGAGACGGCCCCCAGAGCCGGGGACAAGCTGCGCGCTGAGCCCCTCATCTGACCGGGATTTGGCTGCTGCGCGGGGCCCGCCCCAGCCCGGCGGGTCCTGGCTGCCGCCCGCGGAGGTTACGCCCGGCCGCAGACAAAAGCGGGTCTGTCTCGACGTTCCGTCGGGAGACGGAGTTTTGCTGCCGCCGGGGAGGGCGGGGTCCGCCCCGGGGAGGGGGGCCCAGCAGCCCCATGGCCGCCACAGCACCGCCACGGCTTCGCGCCCCGCGGCGCTCCGCCGCCCGGGACTACAGCTCCCGCCGCGCCCCGCGGGCCGCCGCCCCGGACTACAGCTCCCACAGTGCCCGCGCCCGCCTCCTCCAACCGCGGCGAAAGGCCTGGAAAGGACCTGGGCTGTGGCGGTGCCGGCCAGCTCCGGGCCCGGCCCGGCCCGGCGGTAAGCGCGGCGCTGCGCGGGCGGGCGGCGAACGGGGGGCGGGCGGGCGGCTGGGGTCCGTTGCTGCCCCGGGGCGGGCCCGGTCCAGGCGGTGGCCGGGGCGGGCGGCGGTGCCGCCGGGCCGCTTCACCTGCGCCGCCGCTGGTTCGCGTCTGCTACGGGAGCGCCTCGGGCCGGGCCGGCAGCGGGAGGGCGGCCCCGGGTCCCCCTCCTGAGGAGGCCGGCCCGCTCGGCGGTGCGGACGGGCGGCGTTGATGTCCTCTTTCTCCCCGGCAGCAGGAAATGGCAGCGCTGGGCAGATCCTGTCAGGGCATCCCCGCGGGTCTCGCCGTGGAGTTCCCGCAGGCCCCGGCCGCAGTCCCTGACCCGCTGCCCGGAGCAGCGGGCCTCGGCCGCCTGCAGCCAGCCATGATGGTAACGGCAGCGCACGGCAGCGCGGGCGCGGACGGCGGCGGCTCCTCTGGCCTGTGTGTGCGCAGCAGCCGCGACGTTGCCTCTCTGGCTGCGCTGGGAAGTTACAACGAGGGCTTGACGGTGGCGCCGGTGGGCTCCTTCACCAGTGCGGCCCCCCCGCAGGGCCTGCACCCGCAGCTGGGCCACGGCCAGTAAGTGCGACGCCAGTGAGCTGGGAACGGGGACGGGACCTGTTTCTCGGCTGCCCTGGCAGCCTGAGATAAGTTTTCCCCTAAAGGCGGGCTGTAGTTTGTTTTCTTGTAGCGGCATTGGGCTTGCACGGCGTTCGAATTGTGTTGTGCTTGATTTGCGGCCTCCAACTTGGTGGGTGGGGGAGGAAGGAGCCTTCTGAAAGGGAAGATCTGCCGCTAAGTTTTCCAGCATCTTGAACCGCTTTAAGCTCATGGCCTTTTTTTAACCTTTTTATCTTTAACTTGCTCTTTCTCATACCTGAGCACAAAATCCTTAAATTATTCCGTAAGATGCCGTTCGGTCGTGGTGAATTTGAGTGTGTCACCATGAGACGATGTGTTAAGAGACTGAAGTTGGATCACGTGTCGCATCTTGAAGCGTTTGAATTTTAGCAAAAAGTGGGCTTGTCCCTTTGGAAAAAGGAAATAACGTAAAGAAAGAGAAATTAGCACGGAATGCTGCTTGGAGAACTGAGTAATTGCAGCTTTCCTTGACTTTCTCTGGGGACAAAAGTGGTCATTTATTGTCCAGAACTTCCCCTCCCTTCACGCCTGGGTACATACTGCAACTGTTGCTCTTAGTGGGAAGTGAAATTTAAAAAGGGAGGTAAATACAGTTTGAAAATACCAGTGTCGTTGGAAGATGCAATGAAAAGTTAAATAACTTTGTTTTTCTTTTTCAGTATCTCTGTTCGCTGTGGGAAGAAACATAAGCTCGAAGATGAGGCGGAAGGGTAAATTAAATTTGTCCTTTATAGCCTGAAAAATCTTAATTTACTTTTTGTTTTCTATAAAGATTTGAGCACATCTCACCTCGAACATATGCAGGAAGGGAACTTCTGTCATTGTTTCCCTTTGGAACTCTTCCCCTGAATTTCCCATGAGCCCAAACCCATTTCAGTCACCCAGCTGTCAGCGTAGCACTGATTTCCTTGCATGGGTACCCACGTTTTACTAAGAGCAGTGTGGATTTGTTTTCTTCGTGGAGGTTGTGTTTCCACAGTGGGTCAAGTCCGTTGAAATGCACGTGACTTCCTATAACGTTTTTTTCCCGTAGAATGCCGCATTTCTCTTTGACAGTTGTTAACTTATTTTGTTTCCTAGTTGTCCTGTGCGGAAGAAGAGACTGACAGGAGCCAAAAATTGCCCTTTGAATCCCAGCCCTGAAGAATGGATTCTCTGTGCAGGTCAGCAGGCAGCTGGGGAGGTAGCAAGTCAGTATGGTGGCAGCGATCCTGAAACTGCCATGTTAGAAATTCCCTCTGAAGAAATGGATCAGACAATGGGGGAACAGCAATGCGAGGTTGCTCGCAGGAAGCTTCAGGAAATTGAGGACAGGTAAATGCAGGGATTGAGTAGACTGGCTTTGCTGAGCTTTCCCTTTTTTGGTGGGCATTACGGGGTAAATCTAGCACTTAGTGGTAACGCTACTGCGAGGCTGAGATGAACCTTCTGTTCAAGTGATTTCTGGCTGCCTATGGCCCCTGTGAGTCTTGGGGCTGATACTGTGATCTGAAACTGAGGGTGCTAGAGCAAGAGATGCTGAATAAATAACCACCTTTTCACAACCGTTACGCAGCATCTGTAGACCATAATAGGGTTTTATGCTCTTGTGTGAGTACCCAGGGCTCGAATTGTACCTGATGTTATCTGGTCAAACTTGAGCTCAGCTGTTTTAACCAACTGCAGCTTGTTCTGTGATTAATACTTCTGAATGCTCAAGACGGATATGAATTTGCCAGTGCAGAGAATAGCATGAACCAGAGAGATCTCTGCACGCAGGCAACAAGACCGAGGTTCATCTTGCTGTTAAATATCATGTGGCTTGATACTGGGGCAGTGGGGTGGCTGTGGGCAGTCTACTGCGATTATGTAATAAATGTACCGTGCGTTCTTGCCTTTGAAGGATTTCTGGGAATGTCGCGTGTGTGTATCAGCTGGTTGCAGCTGAGCTAGTATTCTGAAATATCTGAGATGACCACTGCAGACAGTTATTACAAAAGCCAAAGTTATATCATTTATAAAACAAGATTTTTTTTTAGATGATTACTCCATAGATGATGCGTGAAGGGAAGCAAGGTACTGTTAGATTATTTTATTTTTTCATGGGTAAATCAGAGTAGTGATGTATGTCTTTATTATCTGGCTGTGTCTCCATTACACAGTGTGCTCTGAACCTCTCAGACGGTTGTTCCCCATCCTTCCTAGCTGCTCTGCTGAATTTTCTTTAAAAGGTTTACCACAACCAAAGGAGATAGCTCCAATTTCTTCTAAATGGTTCAGCTTTTCATGCTGTTTTCATCTCTGAGAAATTGGTGCAAGGTCATTAAAGGTTAAGAACCATACTCAGTAGCTTTTCAATAATTCTTCAAGTTAAGATATTGGGAGTTGAGCAGGCGAAGCTACTGCCTGACTGAAGCTCACTCTTGTAACGTGACTGAATCATAGTTTCCCCTGAAGTGAACTGACGTATTTTCTCGTGGTGGATATCTGCACTGTGCACTGCAGGTCAGTGCAGGGGTAAGAAAGCTAGCTCAGGTACCAGAAGTGGCATAGCTGCTCAAGTGGTTTCTATGGCAGCAGTCGTTCTTAGGGTATATTGGCCCAAGAGAGGCTGGTGTTTGGCCCCGCTGCTTCTGGTACCCAGCCTCGGTGAGATATCCACACTGTACAGTGCAGTGCACGGAGATGTAACTGTAGTCTGCAGTTGATGTGCCTGTTAACAGTATGCTCAATAGTGTTTATCTCCCTCTTCCCCCTCCGTTCCTAGGATAATTGATGAAGATGAGGAAGTTCATGCTGATGGAAATGTTAGCAATCTGCCCACACTTATCCTGTCAGATACCCTTAAAAAAGGGATGAAGAGGGATTTTGGTGAAGTCCTGACAAAGAAAATAATAGAATCTATGTAAGTTCTGGAGGAAATCATGGTGCGATGTAGCTAACACGTGCAAATGAACAGAGAGACCCAGTCTCATGTTTGTGGAGGTGTCCTTAATTACTGCATGATGCAGCCAACGTTGTATCCCAGACCATCCATCTGGTCAAAGATAGGAACAACTATCCTCCTGTAAAAGAGAAATAAGTGTAACTGTGGTGGTCATCGAGCGGTCTGTTTTGTACTCCTCGCTTGTACAGTGTGAAATTTGGTGAAGAAACCATTGTATCGTGATGTTTATGCATGTGAGATTCCAAAAGAAGGTGGTCCTGAGGTGTGACCTGTGATGACAGTGGTCATCCAGCTCGGTCCAGAAGAAAATATAGGGTCAGAACTAGAAGTGATGGAACTAGTTAAGGAAGAGGAAATTGAATAGGAGAGGAGCATTATGGATACTGGAATATAGCTCCAGGCTTGCACAAAGGGTGAAAATACTCACTCTTCTGCATTTAAGAGTTGTGAGTGGAGAACTTAAATTTAACTGAGACTCCATCCCTTCCAGGAGCCGTCCTTCTATGGAGCTGGTGCTATGGAAACCTCTTCCTGAATTTCTCACAGATAAACTGAAGACTGTGTCTGGTAAGAACAAGCAGCAGAGTACAGAAGGGTGTCAAGCCAAGCAGTCAACGCCAAGAGCTGCTTTTGACCCACAGACTGAAACATTCCCTGAATCACAACAGACTGGCATGTCTCCAGATCCGTATGCTAGCTTGGGAATCTCTGGCTGTGCAGAAGAAGAAATGGAACTGTAGATTTTTAGACTGGACATGGTGAGCTTCTGATGGTTTTTGTTGCTGTTTTTTGATTCCCTCTTTCTTTTGGGTTTGATGTGTGAATCTGAAGTTTTATTATTTGTTTTTGGTTTTCCTACTAACAGTCATAAGAATGTGGATTGGCCAAACACAACTTAAGGAAACTGAACCCAAGATTTCTCTACTCTAGTCTGTTAAATATTCTTGGTTGTACTGAGAAGGTAATCCAGGGGCCTTTGGAACAAGGAGTTAGCTTTCCATCTGGCTTAATGGTGAAATACCCTCTTAATTGTCCTTGGGAAAGTATAAAATCCAAATATTGAATGTAACTTGGCTGAAACCGCGTCTTTCACGTACTGAGCCGTTAAGACTTTGGTGCACATACTGTGCTTGGTCAGTTAGTTTAATCTGAATTACAAAGGGGTCTGTAAAGGAAGGAGTACTTCTGAGTCTAGTCACAGATGGAAAAGCAATCCGTATGGAAATACAGCTTTTCACACTTGCATCTGTGGCTGGTTTGTACTTGAGGTACACTCAAGTGTAGAAATTACACATTCTGCAGTGTGTAGGGAAGGAAAGTTATAGCTCAGCATAAGCCTCTTGCTTTGGAAGTGAGCAGGGTATCTACTGACTTTAGTCATTGTTGGTTCATTGGCTCCTAAACTGTGTTTGTGGGGGTTTGATGCCCCCTCCCCAGAGGATGCAAAGCCTGCAGAAAAGTGTCTCCCAGCCAATTGGTTCACATTTTACACTGTGCTGTGATTCTCCGTATCCATCGGGTCGCAGAGTCAGCTGAAGACAGTGTAACTTTTGATGAAATAAAAGGCATCCTTGAACGTTGATACACGCGGTAAGTAACTGGGATAACAGGGAGCTGCGTTGTGGCGTAGAGGGCCAAACGCTCGGTGTCGTCTGTAACCAAGTCCCAAGCTTTGAGACTGCTGGCATTGGTGGTGAAGTAGAACTGCTTGACTTCTTCCTGAGGGAATCTAGACTTAAAAGTTAAGCCAGAACATGTGCCATTCACCTAACGTCACATAGCTTATACAGATGTATGCCAAAAGGATTTTGTACCTTGCTTAGGGTGTTAAGGAATCCTCAGTGAGTTACTGCTTGTACCTTCCTCAACGCACAACAGTTCCATTACGCCTAAAACCCTTAAACAAGGCAGAGAATCTTACCTTCTCTTCTTAAGTCCTTGAGCTTTCTCAGAGATAGCCGAATTTAAGCTTCTCGTAAGAAATTCCTTTCCAAGTTCCAGGTTCTGTTCAGTCTCAGCATCCCGGTCTGCTTTTGCTGTCTTGCTACCACAGAGGAGCAAGCGCACAGTAGTGCAGCTGTTTGCATAAGAAAATCTACTCTTCATTTGCACAGCTAATTGATAATCTTTATGATGATATTTTTTTTACTGTTGAATAACTCATAGTCACAGGTTTAAAATTAAGCGTCCCTTTTTTTCAGTCACGCTTTCCTTTCTCCTGGCTGACAGCAGAAGCTTTGTTCAAAAGATAGCCCTATCTGTTAAATCCTGTCTATCTCGCTGCTCTTGTCGAAGGTTGCGTGAAATCTGCTGTCTCTTGCTAAAACATTTCAGAGCTTCACAAAAAACACCCCAACATTTGAATAGGTATTACTCTGGGAGTCGGTGTATTAACTTTACCATCCTGCAGCCTTTATTAAAGCGGAGAACACGTGCAGCTTCATCTTGCTATTCTGTCTAACTTAATTTCAGGGTCTTCTATACATCTCTTGCATGTAGCGTGTAAAATTTCTCACATATTAAGCTGCTGAACGTGCTTAAAATCTACGTTTGGCACGCTACGTGGCTCGAGTGTGAAGCAATGCCATTGGAGAAGGCCGTAAGCGCTGCAGGTAGAAAACGTGGTGCCTCCATGTAGTGATCTGCTTTAAGCTTGCAGGACTACAGTGAAAGTTCAAGGTTGGAACTGTTTTAGCTGATAGCTCTGAATCCTAAATAAACCGAAAGGGTAACAAAATTCAAAACTCTGATGAAAGCAGCTCAGCAACGCTAAAATTGTGACAGGCCTCCCAGTTTTCTACATCCTCTAAATGAAACAAATCTAGATGCAGGGGTTTACCTCTTAAAAATGGCAAATTGCATATCAAATTTGCAGAAGAGGAGATTTTTGTTGATGGCTTTTAAGCATTTTTTTCCCTGTCACTTGCGTTCCAAAGGTTGACTTCCAGAGGTGTATTTCCTCTGCGTTGTTTGACGGTAACACGGCATCACTGACCCATTATTCTGCCGTCGGAAACAAGAGTGTAGCGGTGGGCTAGTGACAGAGACCACAAGATGGGAAAAACCGCCCAAGAAATTTGCTTTAGTAGAAAACATCTGAGTTTTTCATCATTTATTTCTGCTCTTGTGCTGGGGGAGAACAGGGTTGAATCCCTAAAGGTGATAGAGGAGGGGAAGAGCAGGAATCAAGATTCTCGCTGCAGCAATCATTTGGAGAGGGTAAGAGAGAACAAGCTACTGGGCGTTTTCCAACTTCTCTGTTTGTAACAGTTTCATTTGTTGTTGGCTTCCTTAAGACTTTCATTAATGCTGTTTACAAGCGGGTTGGCAAATGTGATGCAGTATTAGGAAAAACTTTATTTTGAATATGGAAGATGTGGTTCTGGTCTGTCTTCTCTTGGGACCAAATCACCCTTTGTATGTCAGTTTTCAATAAATTTTCTAAAATATTTTTTAGATGGCTGTGTTTCATTCCTAATAGAAGTGAAAACGTTGAGGGCGTATGTCCAGTCCTTCAGCTGGAGAGTGAAACACTCATCACCCAGAAAGATTAACTGAACTACATTGTCCCAAGGGCACGTGACTTCCCTCCTCCCGTTGGTGTTCACCAGGGCAGGGTCGAATAAACCTGAAGCTGCTGTAACAGTCACGATCCAAAGGCCTCTAACGGAGCAGAGGGTTACCAAAAGGTGCTGCTAGAGCTTGTGTTTTCAGACCTCTCGTTTCACTTCAGACTGAAATTGCAAATGCCTAGCTTGCTTAGCTCCACAGAGACACGAAATGTTTGATGGGAGTTTTAAAACAACTTTTTGATTGGAATATAACACTTTGCTCTTTAACACCTTCTGTTCAACAGGTTTTCAGGCAGTTGAAGGGTACTGCTAGGTGTGCTAGACCACCATTATCTTTGCTTTCAAAATGAGGGGAAAATAGCACCTCAGATTTATAGTGAAGAGCAGTAATAAACCCCCTTGGTTTCTAAGCAGGTCAAGGTTTGACTTGGCCTAAACTGTACTGTGGATTTAGCCAAGACTTAAACACTCCTCTGATGCAGAGCCAGAGAGAGAAGCAAAGCCCAACCCATTTAGGATTGTGTAAGGCTGAGTCTCCTTGGGGACGTGGCTGGGAAGCTGTAGACATGGGAGGAGTACCTCTGCTCCAGAGCCAGCCCTGTGGAGAGGGACAGGCTTCATTCTGGCACAGACTTGCAGTTGTTCCAGAGCCCGTCTTGTCTCAGCTAGAGCAGCTGCATGGCTTTCATCACAGATGATTTATTTAATCAGATGCAGACATCACCTACATGTGAACCACAAGGCCTGGGTCCATGCCTGTTGTGAGGCAAGCAGGACTCCGAAACAGAAGGTAGAACAATCGGATCATCTTAAGCATACTGCAACAGGGAAAGCTGCACTCTGGGCACATGTTACTCCTCCCACTGCAGCCCCAGCTTTGCCTGGGTTCAGTTTAACTTGGCATCTGTCATCTGCAGAGATCTCAGATCCAGATCCCACTGCCCACTTACATTCTCACACTTCCATCTGCGGACATTGATGTACTACATCAATGTACATATACACAAAAAAACACCCCCTCATTCTGCCCTGGTGGCACCTAAGTGGATTTGACTCTAGTAAATCTTAGGGCTAATAGAAATTGTGATGCTGTTCAGCTTCCAGATGCCCAGCAAGAACTGTTTGTGTCCTTTTAGCAGAAGGGAGCTCAATAAATATTAGCAGCTTCTCTTGGAACCTAAAGCTGCCATTAAATCAGGAAATATCCATAGCTGTAAAGCTCAAAAAGGGAAGGAAAGCAGGGTAAACATTGCTTCATTGAAGATCTTTGCTGTACTTAAGGTTTGGGTGTAAACCTACTACACAGTCCATTTCCAAATATGATGGAAGCATGACCATAACAATTTTCCTTGAATTTTTTAGATGTTAAAATCTGCAGCTCATGGAGACACAAGGTGTTTGGCTCCAAGTTACACAAGTCACAGGGTGGCAGTGCTGCTGGCATGGAACAGAGCCAGGCCCACCAATTACTATGTTTAGTCTCCTATTGCACCACCTTTCAGAAACCAGATGTCTGTGCGAGAACAGGAAAAACCACCAGAGCAGCGCGATGGGCTGCACATCTCGGCTGTGCTAATTTTAACCTTCCTATAGCCCCGAGGAAAGTAGAAGTATCACTCCTTTTGCAGGTGCTGCTCTGAGCTGCTACATACTTACCCTGTAAGCTGTGTCCAACTTTGAGGCTAGAAGAGGTAGAGCCAAGTTTTAAAAGAAATTAAATTCCTCCCTTACATTTTCTGATGAAATTAAATTCACTTTTTAATTTCAGAAGGAGTTCCAATAATACTGACAAAAGTAAGGCAAAACTATGGATCAAATTCTCACTTTTCCATTTGCGTTTTGGTCTCACAACAAGTATTTGGTACTAGGGGTCCTCTTGCTGTCATCCCCATTTTCCAGCTGGAAAGTAAAGCAACTTACACTACTTCGAGTTTATTTTAAATCTACGTTTCTGCCCTATTGCACAGCCGTAGCTCTTACTGCTAGCCACTGTTCAGACAGAACACCACAAGCTGTTACTGAAGTTTGCAATCCACAGCAGTTGTCACCTTGAGTGTTAGTGACCAATACCCTCATCCCATCCCCCGTTTCCTTCCCTCCCCCACCTCAAGTTATTTTTGTCAAAATTTAACACAAGACATGAAATAGCACTGAAACCAAGAACAGCTGGGCCAGCACCTGGAGCCGCTCTCAGTACAAGGTTTCAGTCTCTTCTCAGTCACTCCAAGTGTTTTTAATACTCTGGTGGTGGAACAAGTAGATGAGGACAGAAGGAAGTCCTACTGAGTTATCCGAAATCGGCTCCTGCAAAGTCTACTTTACACTTCAAGAATCCCTGTGGTAATGCAGAATCTGCACCTTTTCCCCGTGTACATCTCACGGCTTCACAAACACCAGACACGCCGCTCCAAATGCGTTCCCCTTCGCTCAGGCTGAGTTTGGAATGGCATGACTGGCCAACAGGAAGATACCGCTCAAATTTCATTCCGACACCAGGCTACGGCCACCTGCATTCCCCAGGCAGGCTGCACATTCCGCTCTAGCGGCTCTGGCCATCACACAGACACAGCTACCTCGATCAGCACTTGCAGCGTCAAGCACTCCCAGAAAGACACTGCTAAAGCATCCAGCTACACTCACCACGGAAGCACTGCTGGTCAGCACATCAAGGGGGTGTAAGGATGAGACACAGACACCTCGTGTCTTAAAATTTCTACAGCTTCAAGGTCTGCAAGATCCAGATACTCTCCTCGCTGAGATCCAAGGCAAAAGACGGTCGGCGAGCTGCACTGCACTTTAATTGCACCAATACAGTTAAAAAATGGAGAAAGCAACTCTACATAGCAAATGGAAAACAAGCATTTACACAGTAAATCTGTAAGATGTACAGACTATCTAGTTTTAACCCAGTTGTCTATACACAAACATCCCACTGCTGGTCTGGTGTTAAAGTTATTTGAAATGGAAAACAACATGAACAGTTTAAGGTTCACACAGAATTGGCAAGTTACTGAGAAACAAACTTCCCTCCCTCGTCAGCCACCCCGATGGGGGCCCAGGGGAGGGCAGGACAGGACAGCCTAGGCTTTTCATACCGGAGAAACGCACTGGCCATCACTCCATCTACTAGCGTGGCTAGAAGTGAGCAACACTTTTCTGAATACACTTGATTTTTTTTTTCCCCCCCACACCCCAAAGGGGAATATCCTGTTATCCTGCCAGGATAGTTATTCAAGGGGAGTTAACACTACCGAGTTAGACACTGATCAGTTGGGGAAAGAGTTCATTGGCAAAGCTATCCTCCCAGGCATGCTCAGCATCAAGTGGAGAGGACATGTCGCTGAAGGGTGACAGGGATCCTTCATATCCAGAGTCACTGCAGGCATCCAACAGATAGCTTGAGGCTGCAAGGCTGTGATGAGAGGAAAGCAGATGCGAGATGCCCAGTTCGGGCATGAAGCTGTCTACAGGCTCCTCTTTCACAGATACTGGGACCTCAGGGATAGCTTTGTCTTCAGATGGAGAGAGAGAGACTTCCTCAATTTTTACTAGCATATTGGTCTGGTTGCCCACTTTAACAGGAATCTCCAGTACCAGGGGCTTTGTGTACACATGATCAAACCTTATCAGTTCATTAATGGCCTCCAGCTTAGCTGATGAGGACCCCAAAGAGGGAGAGGGGGAGGTTGGTATGGAATTTGTTTCTCCACACATCTCTTCCTCCAGCTTTTCCAGACACGTTGATTCTGAATCAGCGTATTTGAGAAACATCTCTGGGTCCAGACTGTCCAGAAAGCCCAATAGGAGATCAGACTGCAAAACAAAAATACGGATTTAGAAAGACAGCCTACTACTGTTAGAGCAAACATCAGTTGTGGCATCTATCAACCCCCATCCGGATGTTGACGTACACTGATGTGATCACAGAGCGAGTTGTTTTACCCAGAACACCACTATGACAACAGACAGTCAAGGCATCTTTCAGAAATGCTTTACCCATTAACTTTCCTGTAAGGGTACTGGCAATCCCTGTAGAATTCTACACACATTCAACATTCACAGCCTCCATTAGCAGCTCCTCCAGATCTTGGGCCCCCCAGGTGCCAACACCACACTGCCTGCTGGCTCCATGGAGCAAGTACCAGAACCTGGCTGAGGCACACCTGCCCACAAGCAAAGCTGGGGGGTTGGGTTTTTTAAAAAGGTGAAAGATGCTGCACCTTACATTTCTGAATATCCTTCACAGGGGACAAGCTTTAAGTTAACAGCTTTGCTAACTACCAGTATATCAGCAAAATGGTCACCAAGTTTCCTCCCACCCCAACAGCAAAAGCACAGTATGCTTTTGGTATCTGTACACTCCTCTAAGAGCTAGAAGACTGTTTCAGGCAATATACTGTAAGATTTTATGTAATCTGGACTTGAACAAGTTGCATGAACTCCTCTACTCACTGGACACAGCCTAACACAGCTGTTTGGTGTGGCAGTCTAATGCTCTGAAAAGCAGCAACTATGGAAAGTCATCAAGTGACTTCACATCAGGAAGTCATGACACTAGTCTTAAATCCACTGTGGTTCCGAACTGCATGGGCACTTGGGATAGGAGCGGATGCTCACCTCTGCGTCTGAAGAGTCGCTGCCATCAGAATCCATGTGAAAGCTATCAGAAATGGTGACTGCTGGGCCTGCACCTGCTGCAGAGGAACACGTAGTCTGAGTGCTGCGGACTCAGCGGACCCGGTCACCAATCTAATCTCATCCACCTGCGATTCCTTCGCAACCTGTGCCAAGGAAAAAAAAAATCCAGTCAAACACCATAAGAGTTATGGCAGACAGTACATAATCCTGAAAATCATGCTCTTCCTGCAAAGGCTTCCAACCTTAGATTCTCCAGTTGCTTGTGCAACAACCTTAAGGCAAGACCACTCCTAAAGTCGGCTCAGTCTTGCATGCAATTACATGTTTACTTTGTTCATCACTTCTAAATGAGAGCCTGACCCCACTCCCACTATACCCCCTGTTCTTTTGAACCAGACAGACATGACTAGCAGTTACCACTTCACCTCTAGAAGGTAAATGTAGAGGAGGGGATGAAATAGCCTTAAACCAGCTTGGAACTAGCCACAGCATGCCATCTCCCACACTACCAGCGGCACCCACTCAGCCTGGGGGAAAGCCTCCGTTCGGAGGAGAGTGCCTCTGGCACGGGCAGCGTCCCTCCGCACAGCACGGCATTCAGCCCGGGAGCTCTCAGCACCCGGTCGCTCCTCCCCGCCCACCGCCACGCAGGTCCCTCCAGGAGCTCTCGGCAGGCTCTGCCCAGGGAGAGCAGCCACCAGCGCGCACCCGGCTCACCTTGGACTCCTCCTCCTCCTCCGATTTCAGAGCATCTAAACCCAGGCGGCAGCGGAGCTCCTGGTTCTCCAGAGCGAGGTTACACGTCTTTTCCCGCAGAAGCTGGTTCTCCAGCAGCAGCTTCTGGTTCTGCAGAGAGCCGTGAGGCAGGGAGGCCCTGGCGCCGGCCACGGCCGCCCCCCGCCCCGCGGGCCCACCCGGCCCCTTACCTCCTCCTCCAGCTCCACCACCTGCTGCTCCAGCTCCGTCATCCGCGCCTTCTTCCTGTCCCGGGCGCTCTGGGCCGCCACGCGGTTCTTCAGCTTCCTGCGGGGCAGGGCGGCCGTCAGCGCGGCGGGTCCCCCGCGACGAGCCCCCGCGGCCGGCCCCCCACTCACCTGCGCAGCGCCTTCTCCTCCGGGCTCAGATGGGTGAGCCGCTGCCGCTTGCGGGCCGGCTGCGGGGTCTCCGCGCCCGGCGGGCCGGGGTCGGCTCCTGCCGGCAGGACAACGGAAAGATGCCGGCTGGCTGCAGGGCCGGGAGCTTCGGCGGCTTTGCTAGGGATGAGGAGCAGCCGGGCGGCTGCGGCACCGGGCAGCGCTGCCATGGCTGGCGCGGACGGGGCAGAGGCCACACGCTGCCCGGCGCCAGGACCCACAGCCGTCTGCGCTCCCCACGGCCCCGCCCGGATTTCTACCATCGTGGCTCTTCCTCATTGGCCAGGGCGGCGTGACGCTGCGCGGCAGCCAGCCCGTGATTGGCCTGCGGCTGAGAGCAAGGCGGGAAATGAATTGCATCAGGCGAGGGGGTTGGGGCTGGTGAGGTGGCGGAGGGGCGGGGCCACGGCGGCTGCTGGGGCCCGGCCCGGCCCGGCCCGGTTCGGTTCCCGCTTGGGCCCTCGTAGGCCTCGCCGTGCTGCTGCGGCGCGCTGCTGTGGCGAGAGCCGCCCCTGACGTCGAGGAGTGTCTCCAGGAGTGACCAAGCACAGTCAGAGGTGGCTTTTGTGTGGCCACCTTCCCAGAGGCGATCTGTGCCAAGGCAGTCACGCAATCCCGAGGGCAAGGGACAGCTTCCCTGGGAACACGGGTGCCAGGAACGGAGCTATAGCAGATGCCATGAGAATGGGCCCAAAAAGGCAGAGAGGAGATTAGCGACTGGTGAGTTGTGAGGGAGCACCAGAAACGCCTCAGGGGTTGCCCTTTGAACCCGGCCTGTGCCTGGAAGCGGCCGTCCCCTGTGCGCCGCTGCTGCTGGCGAAGGACATCGCTGCACCGTGAGGGGCCAGTGTCGGGTCTGAGGTACCTTGGGCCCAGACTTGGAAAGGGTTTGTAGGTGGAAAGCCCCGAAATGCTAAGGCCGTGGGAGAGCAGCTGTTCGGCAACGTGCGCGCAGCGATACGCAACCACCTAGGGCATTGACGTGTCGACCTTCGCTCCGTGCCCAAAGCTTTCCTCGCTGTGCTCGGGGTAGGTGCCCCCGAGCCAAGTAGGAAATGTTGAAACTTTGGCTACTTAACGTTTATTTCTGAAACCCTTTTGTACATTGAATTTAAATAAGATGTTAAACAGTAAAGGAAAAACATAAGCTTTAAGGTTCAAAGGCACTGGTGTGCTGGTTTGGCACTGCTCCTGTGTTGGAGTTCCGCCAGGCTTTCATGAGACAAAGAACAAACTGCATTTCTGAGTTGGTGTTTGTTCTTTCCTTACTCACTGCAGCATGACATTTAGTTAAGGCTGAGAGTTCACCTTTCTACTTTGACACCTTTGTGAAAAACACGGTGACTTTTCGATAAGCCTTTTAGTCCAAGTGCAAAAAAGGTGTTTGTTCTGGTCCTGCTAAGCCCTTCAGATACTGGCCTTTGAAAACCCTCTGCTGCTTCTTTGTCTGTCTCTTCTGGGTTTGGACTTGTGTTCCTTCTGTAATTCTAATTCACAGTCAAAAAATTTACTGTTTTCTAACAAAATGCAGGTCCAGTATTAATATCTATTTCTGATCTCATTCATTTCAAGTGAGTTCCTCCTTTTTACAACAAACGAGAATGTTGAACAGGCTGCCCCTGCTTGTGCTGCTTTGTGATACTTAGTTACACTGCCGAGACCAGCCGTGATGTGATTTATCATAGATATCCAGATTTCTTAGTATTATGGCTGATGAAAAATCCTAACTTTCTGTCTGTATGTGATTTAATTTTCCTATTTAATTTTACATGGAACCAAAGCAAAAGCATCTTTTTTCCTTTTGCAACAGACAGTTGTGATCATGAATAAATTTCAGAGGTGCAGAGACATATGTACTGTAGTGGTACATGAGCCACTTCACAGCGACATGTGACCAGGCACAAACCTGGAAGCTGCCCTTGGCACTGGTGATGTCCACTCTTACTGAATATAATAATGGCATCCATGAACATGTCTGTGACAGCTGGCCAAAGAAGGGTATGACACCCTGCAATCTGGTCCTGCTGAACAATCTTAGTAGCATTGCTAAGACTAGTTGTGATGTAGTTAATGAGAATACGTTTAGGCTCACAAATATTATCTTACTACCGTTAGGATACATAAAGCCTTTTGTTAAATATATGGTTAAGTCACTGGGTATAAGGGGCAAAGCAAAGTTCAATAAAGCTGCTCTTGCACTAAGACACCCTTTCAAAAAACTTTAATTAAAAAGACTTTAATTCTGATTTCCATCTTTTTTTTTTTTTCTCAGACTCACTGTTTACACATTCCCGTTTTGAGGTTTTTTCCATGTCCATTTTTTCAGTCATTGGATTCAAGCCTGTGATCCACATGACGGTGCTTCAGTTACTCAGGAATGCTTCTCACCCTGCCTTTTAGTTCAGCACCACCATCTATCTAGAGGATGTGCCAGTGAAGATACTGTTGGCTGTCCTGCCAGAAACAGCATTAGTTCCTGCTAACCGCTTTATGTTGTTTGTTCCAGGTGGCCAACCCACCAAAGGAAATAGGTTTGTTTAGCAAAGGTGGAGAGACTTTGCCCTTGTGTAATATCAGATACAGAGAAAGAAATACAAGTTGAATGTTATCTAGGTATGAAAAAAAAAGGGGAATAGAGAAGGGAAAGAATATGGAAGAAGAGGGTGTAGAGAAAAGGTAGTTAAACTATCAAGCATAGTCTGAGAAAGACCTTGTTTGCCCAGTGTGTGTCTGAAAACACTTGGAAAGTGGCCCAGGGCCCCAAGCTTGTGTCAACAGCTGGAGTATTCCCAGATCTCTATCAGTAGCTGATTAAAGGAGAAAGGGAACTGTTCTGCAGTCTAAAATGAGGTCATTCCGAACCTGTAATGTTTATAATAAACTTTGTATTCGTTTTACTTCAGTTTCATCACTACCCATTGGGATTCAAGAGTGCATCTCTCAAAACTCCAGTGCTCTCAGTCGCAAGGTGGAAAGTAACCATTACCTTTCCCTGAGAGACTCTGCTGGTGTAGTTGCCAAATTCATCGTCAGCTGGAGCAGGGGAAGCGTTTCACTTCAGGCACGTTACTCAGTTGTCTGGGGAACTGGCAACACTTCCTTCTACTCTTAGCAGTTCAGGCTTTCTGGAAACATGGGGTCCTGCTGCTCCTCTTGCTCTGAGTGAAGGGGTTGCTCTTAATTCTTGTAGTGGGTGGGGACAGTTGACAGGCAAGGTGATAATAAAGGAGATAGCACTTTTTGGCAGTCTGGCAAACCTAGTAAGAACAACAACATACCTTTTCTTCAGCGAAAAGGTGATACTCCTATGGTACGAGGAATTAGGCAGAATCTGTATCCTTCGCTTACCGCATGGAGCTGCTAACCTAACCGCATGCTGTAGGCATGATGTCAGCTTTGCCTCTTAACACTGTCACAAGGAAGTCCTGCAGAAAGGTGATTTTCTGTTCGGCTGTCATCCCTTCTCCATCAATACTTACTGCTGAGACTCTGCCTTACGTTTGCTACCCAGAATTGTGAGGAACAGCGGGTAGGTCTGCCTCGGTTCCATCTTAGATCTGTGTAGTGGGCCACAGGCATGGGCTGGAGATTCTTACTTTGATCACGGCTCAGTCCTCTGCCCTAGCTGATTTTGTGAGGGAGAGATTCCCATCACACTTGCACCTTGAGTGCCTCCTGTCACAACTCTTCTTCCAATACCTTCAGAACTTGGAGCTGGAGTTCTGCCTGTATTTACCCCTAAGCAGTGTCCTAGCTACTACCAGCAGCATCAGTTGACTCGGGCAGCAGATATCTTGTGACAGAGATCACACTCCCTCAGAGCAGGCTTCTCTGTATCCCCATCCCCATAGAATTAGTTCTCCCATCACCAGAATCAATGAACCCTTGCTTCTGATTCACAACAGAACTCTGAGTTAACTCAGACGATGCTGTTAGTGTTTCTGGAACAAAGATATTCTGAAAGTTGGATAGAGGTTGGGCCTTTTACAAGGCCTTTTTTCAGGAAAAGAGGGTCTCCCTTCACTATCGTTGGAGGTCCCAGCAGCCAGAGGCAGGGAAGCTCACCTCAGAGCTCCTCTACGCAGCTCAGCAGCATTGCCAACCCTCAAAGGGGTGCCCTGTTCCAGGTTTAGTGGTAGCTTAGTAGCAATGTTTCATGCAGTACCTCTTAAAAGGCAGGTGGGTCCTAAAGACCAGCTGCAGATGCATGAACAGCAACTGATTAACTTAACTTTTAAAAAAATAATAAACCTCCATTGTTGCCCTCTCCTGTAGTAACCTTTCTGCGTCACAGAGTTGTTGGCAGCAAAATCATCTCATGCTTCATGGCATCTAACAATTTTGTGTGCAGTTCCTTTTTTTAAAGTTACAGAATACAAGATGGCAGATTTTTCTTAGCGAGGTGTAATGATATGTCATCTCTTTTTGGAGTGGTAACAGTAAATTTAAGAGCAAGCAACTTATGTCAAGAGCTCAGAACGTTCCTAGTATCTTCTTTTCCCAGCATTTCATTTGCATTGTAATTCCCATTTGCTTCATTTTGTTAGACTCTGAAACCAAAGAATTCTCTGGTCTCAGGCAAGACCAGAAATTAACTATCCTGTATAATTTTGTTGCAGTTGCAATATTTTTGCCAATTTACTACGTTTTCCAGAAAACTGGGATGCCTATTGAACAGCAGAGCTCTCAGTGTGGAGGCAGCCTACTAATCCCCCCTCCCAGATGAACGTTGACTTCCCCCTCCACTGCCACAGAACGCTGATTATAAAGGGAAAGTCTACCTGTTTACAAGGACATTCCAGTATTTTGAGATAAAGATCGCTTGATTTGTTCTGTCAGACTGACACCCAAATTTCTCTTGCACATTCAGAGACTGGAGCGCACCACTCACGGGAATTTAAAAGAAGACAAGATGTCCATGCCACGGTAAACGGAAAGGCTTGCTTCTCAGCAACCCTGTGCTACCAGTTCTGTAAAAATCAAACATTACTGGAAAGCTTTGCAAACATTGGTCACGTAAACAGATCTTTATACAAAGTGACTGGATGTCCTTGGGAGGATTTATGTCCTCAGCCAGTCCCTGAGAGACTCCACCTGGGAATCAAACAGCATTGGATCAGCTGGCCAGGGAGGCAGGTCAGGGAATCTGGTGGCCATCCCGGATAGCTGATAAGTGAAGGACTCCCACAGGTCAAGGAGAGGTTGTGGTTGCTCAGTGTCTTACTCAGGGGCTTTGCTTTGCTGTTCCGGCTTCTGTTTCCAACCAACTTCCTTAATGTTGAGCCCATCCCCTTCCCACACCACTCTTCTCTCCTTGAGTCCCTTGTGTGGATTCCCTTTCCCTTTAGGTCTAGCTGGTGGTGTCTGGTGCTTGGCTGTGGTCTGTCTGATCGTAATGCCTGTTTCCATGCTGCAGTCCTACTTGAGCTGTTTGGAAGTGTTCTTTCTAGCTTGGTCCCAAGCACAGTGTTCCCCTGCACAGTTCTCTTCACAGCGCTGGCAGGAAAATGTGTACGAGAGTTGTGCAGATTATTCAGGGTTTGGAGGTTCTGGAAGATGCCACATTTTAACATGATTTCCAAATGTGATTAAGCCTTTGGCTAACCAGAGGATTGAGTTGTGCACTGTGAGTTCTGTCTTTAGATGTGATGCTACTTGAGAGGTATCATGTCCACCTGGGATGCACATTGATGCATGGCGATGCATTGGTAGTCACAGGTGAAAGGAAAAAGGTAAAGGTAGTACACTTAGTTGAGATGATGCAGCGAGTGCATCACTGGGGTGATGCTGCAGAGTGTGCCTGGGCAATACAAGAGAGGCTGAGCTTGCTGTTGTGCCAGTGAACTAATAGCCTGTGTTCTGGAGTCTCTGTCTGCGAGTATTTAACATGTTGAGCAAGCTCCCTGAGGAAAACAGCCAACTGTTGAAACCTCACATGCCTAAAAGTGCCTGTTCTGGTAAGTTTTTCTGTTTGCACATCCTGGTTCAGAACTAGGACCTCTTCTTGGAAAAGCCTCTGGGAGGTAAACAACTGTGCTCAGGAAAATTTGATGACTACTTCCTATTGGCAGAAGCTAGTGCTTCTTTGGAGCAGTGCCAGCTTTTGAAAGGAAATACCTTCTCTTATTTCTTAGTCATTCTCTAGGCTTTGAATGCCTTTAGAAGCTCAGCGCCCCTGGGAGCCCTGGCAACGTTCTTGTTGTGTAATTCTGAAATGATTTCCTTGTATTCTTCCGTTTGGGTGCCTTCACCTAGTTCTGCCATTTGTACACAGAGGCTCGCCTCTAGCTGCTGTAGACACCCTGTGTGGAAAGAGGCAGAGGACAGCTATCAGGGAATGTCAAGTTAGGAATCAGTTCTGTCTCACCTGAGGTTCAGCATGACCCAAAATGTGAGGGGTATTGTCAGAATCATCTGTCTCCTGCCACATGCATTTTTGATTTACTGAATGCTCAGAGGGCACAGGGTAACAGCTGGTGTTCACAGAGGGATGAGTCTATTGTGCTTCCCTTCTGGTAGCCTCATTTATTTGCTCTGTTAGCACTTTAATGATAAGTCTTATGTAAATGGTCAGGGGCAGTTGAAGCCCTTTATATACTAATTAAATAGATCATCTGCTACTACTTCGATGTGGAAAATGCAGTGCTTTAAGGTGATTAATTATAAGTGTCAGTCAGATCTTCTAACTTAGGTGAGTCTTATAATAGAAAACCTAAGATGAAATAGAATAAATAGTTTCTCAACTGACTTTTGCATTAATTAATTAGTTGTCAATGTAGTAGTTCCTTCATTTTAGGCAGTCACATTTCAAGAATGTGTTTTGCTTTAGTAGTCAGTAGTGGTAAGATCTATTTTTTGGCTTAGTCATAGAATCACAGAATGGTTTGGGTTGGAAGAGACCTTAAAGATCATCTAGTTCCAACCCCCCTGCCATGGGCAGGGACACCCTCCACTAGACCAGGTTGCTCCAAGCCTCATCCAACCTGGCCTTGAACACTTCCAGGGATGGGGCATCCACAGCTTCTCTGGGCAACCTGTCCCAGTGCTCCCCACCCTCTCCGTGAAGAATTTCTTCCTGATACCTAATCTAAATCTCCCCACTTTTAGCTTAAAGCCATTACCCCTTGTCCTGTCACTCACTGCCCTTGTAAAAAGTCCCCCTCCAGCTTTCTTGTCATCCCTCTCAGGCACTGGAAGCTGCTGTAAGGTCTCCCCAGAGCCTTCGCTTCTCCAGGCTGAACAAGCCCAACTCTCTCAGCCTTTTGTCATAGCAGAGGGGCTCCAGCCTTCTGAGCATCTCTGTGGCCTCCTCTGGACTCGCTCTAACAGGTCCATGTCCTTCTGATGTTGGGGGCCCCAGAGCAGGATGCAGAACTGCGATGGGGGGTCTCACCAGAGTGAAGTGGAGGGGGTGAATCACCTCCCTCAACCTGCTGGTCACCCTTCTCTGGATACAGCCCAAGATACGGTTGGCTTTCTGGGCTGCCAGCACACACTGCTGGTTCATGTCCAGCTCTTCGTCCAGCAGTACCCCCAAGTCCTTGTCCTCAGGGCTGCTCTCGATCCATTCTCCGCCCAGCCTGTCCTTGTATTTGGGATTGCCCCAACCCATGTGCAGGACCTTGCACTTGGCCTTGCTGAGCTCCATGAGGTTGGCACGGTCCCACCTCTCCAGCCTGTCCAGGTCCCTCTGGATGCCATCCCTTTCCTCCAGCATTTCGACTGCACCACACAGCTTGGTGTCTTCGTCAAACTTGCTGAGGGTGCACTCGATCCCACCATCCGTGTCGCTGACCGAGATGTTAAACAGGACCGGTCCCAATACCGACCCCTGAGGAACTCCACTCGTCACTGGTCTCCACTCAGGCATCGAGCCATTGTCTGTAACTCTGAGTGTGACCACCCAGCCAATTCCTTATCCACTGAATGGCCCATCCATCAAATCCATCTTCATATAATTCCCAGAACTATACAGGATATATTATTTACATGTTATTTACATTGGATGCTTCTTATTATGAGTATTATAAGAGAAGAAATCACTAAGCGCTGACATGATGAACACAAAATTAACAGTAATCTGGGATTTAGTGGGATTGTAACTGGAAGTGAGTAGAGATGATACAGAGCAATCTCAGGGGTGCAAGAGGGCGGTGAAAGGCATTTGTAAAGCATTTGAGGGTACTTCGTGCAGAATGAATGGATATTGAGAATCTTGAAAAATATGGCTCCACGTTTTTTACAGATTCATTCTGTTCCCATCTGTCCTTGCAGAGATTTTAGATGATCAAACAGCAAATAGCAACAATTTCCTAAACCTATTTCGTAGTGTTCTTTCCCTGGTAACGTGATGTGCTGTGCCTGCGCGCTTGGTGAGGACCCTGAAGGTGTGCATCGTGCGTGTCTGTACCGTGCTGCAACTCTCGTGTAAGCTTGTACTCTACACTGGACAATAGTTTGCAAAAAGAAAAGGCTGCAGTTATCTAAATAAGGGTATTTTTAGTTCAATTTAATATATTTTCATTTTAAAAGGCCTGATTCATTGTTAACTTTTCCTTTCATTAGGAAATTACGGGTACAGAGTGAGGGGTTCCCAGATCAGAATTTTTCCCCTTCATGCAGATTTAGAAGATTACACGTTGTTTAAGACATTGGAAGCCTTAACTTTTCAAACATGAGCAGGGAATTTTGTTCACAAATAATTTTTATACTCAAAGTTGTCTTGGCTGGTCTGCTGGTTAATTTGGGTTGCTGCAGTGCTGGACACTTGGATAAATGGTGTTTCTAAACTTTAAATAGCAAGAGGTAAAGCCACAGCATGGTGCTTTTTCTTAACATAAATCTCTGCTGATTTGGGGGTTTTGGTCTTTAATTAAGCTGACAAGTTGCAATAGTTTGTTACTTTAATTTAGAATAATTGATGATAACGATGAAAGCCTGGTTTTCATAAATATAAACCCACTTTGTCCATTACAGTTGCCTTTCTGTGCCAAAATGCAATAGCCAAGTTCGACTGCATGAAAATGAACGGTTGTGGGAGACATCTTTAATTCGGACTAATGTTACTGGGGATATTTCTGTGTGTTTTACACATCCTTGGTGTGTTTCGCCGAAGGGCAAAGGAACTCGCCTGGCTTTTTGAGTCTGGGAGGTCACCTGCTGGTTGCTGTGCCTCAGTGCACCCCGACACCTCCTCAAGGGAACATCAGGATGGCCTAAGCGTGATGGAGAGACATCGCCGGGGATCGGGAGAGGAGGCTGTCGATGCAGCTTCAGGATTGGAAACCCATCAAGCACTCACATTTGTCAGAGTAAAGCTGTCAGTCAGCCCTGCGCCTTTGTTTGTGCTGTGCGATCATGTCTCCGGAGGCGCGCAATAACGATTTTGCGTGGTGGTGAAAAAGGACGGGCATGTACGTGGCTTTGAATTTACTGGGAAAAGGACATTGCTTATCCTCCCATTGCTTATTAGGAGGCACAGCATTTTCATTTTCTTAGGAAACAAGCTGTAGTAGTATTCAATAGGGGAATAGAAGGTTAATAGAAATAATGGGGTGAAATTCTGCTCGTTTCAAAGTTAGTGGAGCAAGGCTTTCTCTCTCAGGAGGGGGCCAGAAGGAATTTCCTGTGTCTATCTAATCTGAGTTTTTTATAATGCGGGTACATATAGTGTCATAAAAAAGGTTCTTTCGTCAAGCCTAAATGTCATGGCTTGAACTAAAAGAAAGTATGGTCTTGCTTGTTTATTGGTCACTCAAGTGATAAAACACTGCCGTAATTACTAGCTAAGCTGCAATAGTAACCTGTTGCCTTGTTACAATTGGACCCTGTCTCAGCTCGAATTCATAAAGCTTCAGTTTTTTAGACAAATTTATTTAGCTGCATGAAGTTGTCTATCTGGACAGACAGTCCACGGGACCATGATCAGATTACTCCGTTAGTTTTACTTGAATAAACTGAGTAGGTGGAACTTCCTAGACTCAGCTGTTCCTTAGGCCACAGAACTAAAATGCCCCTTGGTGTTGTGTTAAATACAGCTGCTTCAGTATCCCTTGACTACACGCTCTTTTCTAGGGATCTTTTCCTTATCTTGCAATTCTGTGAAATAAGTGTCTTTATTGTTTAAATGAATATTGTGACAAGTGTGATAATGAGATTTCATGAAATTTGCATTTCTATATGTGGTTATTTTTACACAGTATTGACTAGCACTAACATATCATGGATTAGGTTGCTTAGTAATAAATCAAGACTAAAGTAATTCCTGGTGTGAGTCAATAGTCTGGGTTTTGGTTTAGTTTTGGTTTTCTTCTTTTCATTGCCACTGCACTGACTTCTTTCAAACTGCACCTTGTGTACCTTGGGGTGACTGGGGGAATAATTGATCTTACTGACTCGACAGAGTATGTGGGTACTTCACAAAACTGCATCAAGAATAAAACTTCTTAAACCACGAAGCCGGTTATTTGTCATACCTGGGCCAAAACACCATCTGACTCCAGCCCACTATCTTGGAGAAACTTCAAGTCTTCTATTTAGGAATCACTGAATTCCTTTACAGAAGTGCATCTCTCCTGTATCATCACAACATTGCCATGGAAATTAGTAATATGCCCCAGCTTTCAGGAAATGCTCTTCACACAGTACGATTAACTATTGTTTTAAATGAGATAACTGGGCTGCCTTTGCAAGGTGTTTACTTTGCGATAGTTACAGCAGCAGCCTGGAACCCTATTATTGTCTCACTTAGCTTGAAGATGTATCCACTTAGGTATAATCCTTTTTATGGTCACTATGTCAGTGCTCAGCTCTTTCAGCATCTCAGGGAGTACCATTGGTAGCTCAACACTGTAGCTGGAGTTCCCTTGGTGACTTGTCCTCCCAGGACATTATGCCTGTTCACCTACCTCCCATCCATTCTGGTCAGAACACTTCTACTGCATATCAAAGCTTGATGGTGCTTCTGTGACTATCAAAGACGAGAGGAAGACAGGAGGTGTTTTGTAGTCACCACCGATTCTTTAACTGCCTTTACAGAATAAATAGGTAGGAGGATGAGAAACCGTTGTGTATGATCTGAATTAATTTGGGAAGTACTGGAGGGATAAGCTGCTGTCCTTTCCACCAGCACTTCTGCAGTGAGGAGAACTGATGCAAACCAGTTTTTCCAGGAATAAAATTTCTGTTCATTGATTATCGTTGTCAGGAAAAGAAGGAAATGACCAGGTTGTTCTACTGAAATACAATCCTTTTTTTTTTCCCACACACAGAGTTTATTCTCAGCCAGAGGTCCCATTTGCCACCTCATGTTCGGAACACTTATTAACTGGCGACAGCAGTGGTGGTTTGTTGGGGGTGGTGGGATGTTTTTTGTTTGTTTGATTCAGTTTGGTTTTTTAAATGGCACCTTGTGAAACTTGCAGTGTATACCTGGCAGTTAAAGGGGAATACAGTGTCAGTACTCTCGATTTGGGTGTAGTTACCTGCAAATACTCACAGCCCGAGTAAGAAATTGCTCACCAGTGGGGGGAGTCAGTCACCGGACTCTGCAGCCACAGGGTGCCCTCACCCTTGTGCGTGGGTTTCCCATTGAAATGTAGCCATGCTGGGTTATCTACTGTTACCGGATCACTTCTTAGGGTAAATCATAGGAGGAAGAACCACCTTTCCTTGCTACTTAACATAATCTGAGCACTGAGAGATTTTCTTTTTTCTTTACAAAGTGGATAAGAGAGGAACTATGCTCCAGATGAGGTCTGACTGATACTAGAGACAATCCCAATCAAATGAAAATTCAAAATTCACAGTAACTGAAATACTCCTAATCCGTGCTCATTGGTTAGTTTCTTTATTTCATTGAAGAAGGATCATGTTTCCTTTGCTATGCTAGAATCTAAGGCAATATATGAGGGCAAAGAAAGTTTGTTTAAGAATTCACAGTATTACTGGCTGAAAGTTCAGTAAATCTTTGAGTTCTGTATTGCTGTACTGATCGTAAACTGGGTCATCTGACACTAGCGGCATTGTAGATTGTCGAGAGGCTGGGTTTTGGTAATGTGTCTTAAGGAAACAGTTGAAAATGTCATCTGCTCTTTGCCGTACTAATAACTGATAGTAGGTTTCGGGGAGGGTCCCTCAGTACTGGAGGACAAACAAGTTAGTGCCAAAATAGCAGAGCTAAAGATGCTTTGTTTCCAAAATATTTGTTCTTAATATCTCTGCGCCCCTGCCCTTATCACCTCCCCTCAATAACCTGAGTTCTTCCTTTTGCATTCCTGAACCATCCTGGTCAAGCAAAAGCCGACATATGCTGTGACTAATCTGCTGCTGTGCACACACGTCTTTTCTGGCTGCTGCCATGCAGAATGTGTAACAGCTGAACTCCACCAACCGCTGCCCCCCGCCCACTGAGGGACACCATTCTGTACCAAACATTCACATGCACACACATTTACTTACCTCCTTTCCTAGCGGTAACCCTTTAAAATGCAAATACAGTTACAAAGGCTTCATGTTAACGAAACGGGATACGATTAGAATGGATTCTTTTCTTTTAAAAATGTAAAATCAACAACAGACTTCTCTGTGGACAGTAGAATCGAAAAAGCTCAGTTTCTGATATGTTTTCCTGCTGCCCCCCCTTCCCGCATGTCCTTGTTGGATACTGCTGCAGTACCCAGCGTCCAGAGTCTCTGATTTTCACAACATTCCCAAGAATGTACGATCTTAAGACCTCTGTTCTGCCCTCAAGCTTGGTTAAAATTAGCTAATAGGTTCAGAAGAGTGACAAGGCAGACAGGCAGACGGCATATGTTTAATTTCATTATGAAATGAGGCTAAATGAGGCTCTAGAAGGGATTCTCCAGTGCGCTGTATTGACTGCGCAGATGTGACAGAAAGCAGCTTTCAGTCGTCTTCAGCCAAATCTAGTTCAATAACGGGGATGGCAGTACGAGGGAAGCTGGGTTCCTGCCTCATTCAATGCTGAGGATGGTGGAGGGATCTGCTGCGAGGGGCTGCTCAGTGTTGTTTCTTCTTGCCTGATGTGCAGAGCTATACTTCCCGCGCAGTATTCCAGCTCTGCTCTCAGCACAAAAGAATAAATTTTGGGTTGGGCTTTTTCTATAACGTTCATCACAGTAGTATGTGGGTACTTCACTAACATTGTTTTCTCCCAAGAGCAGTGTGGGGGGAGGAGGGTTCTATACTATCAATGTCTTTGCAAGGGAAATTAGATGTAGTAAGGTTTGTGTCAAAGCATCCTCTAGTGCTGCTTGTCCTCTTCCAAGATGCCTCGGGCATGCTTTCTCAGACCATTTGGCATTATGCATCATTTCATTATGTTCAAATCACAGCTCTTACTGTCCTTGGTTGCTGGTACAAATGCTTAAGACTTCTGTGTTTCAGACCCTGGGCCTCAGTTTGTTACGCAGGGAAAAAAAAAGAAAACATATCTGAAGTATTATGGCCTGACTGAATTGTGAACTGTATGCTGCCAGCTGGGAAGGAAGCCAGTTAGAAATATTTGATTGCTTTAATGATAGACAGTCCATTCTCTTCCTGCAACCTCCTGCTTGGATTTCTGCCCAAGTAGAGGGAACTTGGTGACCTGAGGCCTCGTGCCTCCTCTCACTCCTCAGTATTCGACTAGGAGGCAGTTTTGCTGTGTCTGTGGTCCAATGATAATGACAGTTTAGTGGGGCGGATCAGGTCTTCAGCAACTTTTATTTTAGGAGTAGGATGCTGTCCACTTGTTACATAAAGCCCCATTCCCATATTTTTCACTAGTTTCCAGGTTTATTTGGCCTGCCATTTCTGCACTCCTAACTCTCAACCTGAGTTGGAGAGGCCCTACTTCCAGGCCATTTCCTGGGGAATGCCAAAAAGTACCGGTGATTCCATTTAACAACAGAGGCAGAGGTCTTATCTATAACATTTTTTCACTGTATTTCATTGATTTTTACTGACAGTGGCATTCTCCTGTGCAGCACAACCCTGTGGGAAAAATGTACCAATGTAACAGAAGAATTTTCCAGTACATGTGGACAGGGGACCAGATTACCGCTGAATTGTCTAATCTGAATAATCCCTATTTTCTTGATATTTAAATATGAAATCTAATAATATCTCAAGGTACAATGTTTATGTATTTTTAAAAGATTAAATAGAAAAAAAGAAGGAAAAATAAATATGTAGTGTTCATGGATGCCTTGTGACGGGCATTTAAGTTTGATGCAATGAATCTTAGACAGTTGCCTGACACCTGAGCCCCTACACTGCTGAAGTAAATTGACATCCACTTTGTTGACCAGCAGGGATGGACCCAGCATTCTTGACTGTTCAGTTTTACGGTTAAAAATCAGTAATCTCAGGTTCTTCCCAGTTTTTGTAGAATTAAAACTGTGTGTTCCACACACACCGAGCTCTTGTCATGGTCTCTTCAAACTCCTAGATTTCCAACTCCCATCGCCACTACTCTTCCCAATACTATTTTAGCTTGCTGATTCAGTTTAAAAATAACCTTCTCCACTCCATCCCTGCCCCCCACCCCAGGCTGCCTTTAGCCCTGGTCTCTTCCCTGACCCAGTTTGCCACACAGCTCCACAAAAGGCACACCGGCACGATTATGGAGAAATCACAGAAATGAAACAAGTGGCAAGGGAAGAGCTGTTTAAAATAAATACTTCTCCTGAAACAGGCGAACTTCTGTCAGATTTGGCAAGTCACACTCAGCAAAACACTCATCGACTGGCACATCCAGTGCTGTGGCTGTCCTCAGGCTCCGACCGTGCCTGGGACAAAGCAGGACAAATATCATGATGCTGGGGGGTTCCTCCAAGTTGCACAAGTGTCCTGAAGACATTCCGTAAGGGGAACCTTTCGTGTGACAACCAGTGACACCCCATTGTCCTCCAACACTGGAGTTCCAACTCTTCTGACTGCTGATAACCTGATGACATATCCACCGAGTGTAGGACAGCTGGGAGGTGTTGACCTACAACCACTTACAACATAAGCTGTTTACCAACAGAACATCGAAAAAACTTGATTACAGTGGAATAAGGACCTTTGCAAGAATTCAAATACTTGGTGAAGAGAGACATCCTGAATGTGACATGCAGGGCATAAAACCCTGCCGAAGACTGGAAATGACTTGCCATTGCCTCTTCTGGAAGGGATGAGAAGACAGCAGGTTAAAAAGTCTGGGTATCATTTTCCTAAACCACTGGCGTTAGTGAAGAGTGTATTAGCTGAACGCCAAGAGTCTTTCTCCTTGTGACACGTGCACAGCCTGTGTTAACAGGGACCCTCTCATCATCGTAACACCACCTCCCTGCATACATCTCTGCTTTTGCCACAGGTGGTGAAATGATTTAGCGGGCTCAGCAGGGAGAAAAACCTCGCAGAGTTCTCAATGTTTAACCTGGCCGGTGTTGATTATGGCGCAGGAAACCCTGTGTTGTCTAAGCATCAGCCATTTGCCTCACAGGTGAAGGAAGATCAAGTAGTTTGCACTAAGGGATTAAAATGCTTCTATTTAGTACACTAGATGTTAATGCATTTTTGAAATCCTTCTGAATCATACCTGTAATCTAAAATTCACGCGTTGACCACATCTAAGTTTGCATAGTGCATCCTCTGTTGCTACCAGGCTAGAGCACCACAGTGATGTCCCTTCCAGCTCTCTTTCTGTGCATGCCGTAGTTTTGTGCCTTTGATCCACTGTACTCCAAGTCTGTGGAGGTATTTTAGGGCTTAGGTACGTTCCTGTGATCCCTTCTTGACCCTTCTTGACTGAAGAAATCTTCAGTGTTTGTTAAGCTAATGTTGCTCACTGTGTCACGCTAGGGATGTCACTATCTTCAGTTGTAACGATGTGCATTGAGGAAAACAGCTGGCAATTTGTAGACCGTGGCACTATTCCTTCTGCCAGAGGGTTAGGGATTCACCCCAGAGCTGGAGTTTGCTTCCAAACATTGTGCTTCCTAACCAACAAGGGATCTTGCACCACTCTAATCCCCCCTATAACCTGATACTTTTAGGTTCCGTAACACGGATGTACATACTTCTAAGGGAAAACTGTGTCACTGGCTGCCATCCAGTCCTTGTAGTGTGAGATCGAAATAAAAATCCTTACCCGTACACCTCTTCCACACCATTCACGGAGGTTTCACAGACCTGCATTAACAGCCGTGGCCAAGACCCGGGTTACCTAGTCTCTAACAGCCGCACTTGCGGGTTACTGAGTTCCAGGAGCCCCACCAGCCATTCCCGCCCCCCCGACACACACCGGGAGCCTGCTGGATGCCGGCAGCCTGCTGGAAATGGCAAGCCTTAGCGGAATGCCGTGCACATGCCACGGTGGAGCAGCGTCTCTCCGGAGAGCGCCGGTGGCCGTGGTACATGTGGTTAGAAGCACAGTCCTGCCCGCCCGGGCCGCGTCCCGCCGGGGCAGGGTCCCCCCGCCGGGGCGGCAGCCGTGCAGCGATCCCGGCCCCGGCCGGCCCGCCCCGGTCTCCCGGCCTGCAAACGGCCGCCGCTCCGCTCCGCGCCGGCTGCCAGGCCGCGGGCCGGCCGGGACGACAGCCCCGCCACCGGCGGGAAGGGCCCCGGCGGCCGCGGGCCCGGCCGTGCGCCACAGGCCGCCGCTCGCGTCCCGGCCCGGCCCTGCAGGCCCGGCCGCGTGGGAGGCCGACTCCCGGCAGGGCCTTCCCCTCCGCCGCGCCGCGCGGCTCCGCCCGGCCCGCTCCCGGAGCTCCGGCGAGGCTCGGGCCCGGCGCGGGCCGCCGCTCCGCTCGGCCGGGCTCGGCGGGGCTGCGGGCCGTGTGTGCGCCGAGGGAGGGACGGAGCGGGTCAGAGCCGCGCGGAGGGCGGGGATAACCCCGCGGTGGCCGTCACGTGGAGCAGATGAAAGGGAAGCGGCTTGGCAGGGCGGAGAGGAGCCGGGGCGAGGGACGGGGAGCGCGGGGCAGGCGGCGGCGGCGAGGAGCGGGGCGCAGCGCGGCGGGAGGGCTGCTGCCATGGGGCGCTGACCCGCCCGGGACCCCGGCCCCGGAGCTGGAGCCGCTCGGGAGCGATGCGCGGCGGCGGCGGGGCGCCGCTCCCCCCCGCCGCGCGATGAGGGGCTGCGGGGCCGGCGCGGGGCTGGCCGCGCCGCCGCCGCCGCTGCTGCTGCTCGGGCTGCTGCTGGCCGCGGCGCCGGGAGCGGCGCTGGGCAAGGAGACGGCGTTCGTGGAGGTGGTGCTCTTCGAGTCCAGCCCCAGCGGCGACTACACCACCTACACCACGGGGCTGCAGGGCCGCTTCTCCCGCGCGGGGGCCACGCTGAGCGCCGAGGGCGAGATCGTGCAGGTGAGCGCCGGCCGGGGGGCGCCGCCTGCCCCAAGATGGCTCCGCGGGCCCGGCCGCCCCGTCACCTGCCGGCACAAAGCCCGCGCCGGGCCGGGCCCGCCGCCCCACGTGCGCCGCGCGGCCTGGGGGGAGCGGGGCGCGGCCGCGGTGACAGATGCGCGGCCGCTCACAAAGGCCGCGGTGCGTCCCGCGGCCGCCGAGCCCCGGCCTCACCTTGCCGGGCCGACGGCGCCGCCGCGCTCGCCCCGTCTGACAGCGGCGGGAGCGGCCCGAGCCGCGCGGAGCAGCGCGGGGCGCGGCACGGCGCCCTCGCACCTCCGCCGGGCGCGGGGCGGCGCGGTGCCCGCGGGGCGGGGGCGGGGCCGCCGCGCGCTCCGCGGGGGGCGGGGCCGCGGGGCGCTGCGCGAGGGCGGCCCCTCGGCGCGGCCGGCGGAGGTGCGGGGCGCCGCCGGTGCCCGCACAGCCCCGTGTGAACGCGCGGCGCCGGGGCCGCTGCCGGCCCTCGCTCTTCACCCGGGCGTCCTCGGACACCGGCTCGTGGGCGGCCGCGTCCTGCCAACCTGCTGCTCCCGCGCTCCGAGCTAATCCCGAGCGCTTCTTGCACAACGGAGAGTTTCTCCTGACGCTGCTCTTGACTTTCTCACCGGAGAAATAATTTGGGGTTTATCGGAACGCAGCTACTCTTTGCGCTGTTCGAAACTCTTGAAGTGCTTATCTAATTCCTTTGTAGTCCCTTGTAACTGTTGACTTTATTTCCTCCCCCCCCCCCCCTTTGGCTAAGTAAAGAAAAATGACTTACATGGTGTTTTAATATGTTTGAGTGTTAAGCAATTGCCAATAGCAATCCTTATTTCTCATTAACAGCCGTGGAGTTTGTTTGCTTGAGTTCTACGTATGTGCCCAAACACCCATGTAAATACACATACGAAGGCTTAAAAAAGCTCACTGGTGGCGAGCGAGCTCTAAAAACAACTGGTGAAGGTCTACAGGCACAATGCGTTGCTATCAAAATAACCTTTTCCTCTTTCAAACGAAGAGCACTGCTTCTGAGCGCTTGTTTCAGAGGAGTTTCGGCCGGGAGGGCTTCTTGGAAGCTGTCTTGCAGGCAGAAGAGTTGTGAGGACGAGCTTCTGGTGTAAGGGCTTTTATCCCTTCAGAGGAAAGAGGGATGGACCCATTAATCTATATTTCTGACGTTTTGAAAAAAGGTGCTGGTAGAGGCCGGAACAGACATTCCCGTTTTCCCACCTTTGCGCCCGCTGTCAGCCGTGTGTGAGCGCTAGCGCTGTGTCTTCGGTCGTAGCAGGAGATGGAGTTTCGTTTTGTGTCAGGTGTTTGTGTTAAGAGCGGAACAGAGGCCGTTTGCTGGGGTCACACTTTCCCTGAGATTGCAAGTGAAAGTGGAGGAAACCACGTACTGTTTTGTTAAGACTCACGTTTGCATAACTGGAAACAAATGTACTAAGTGGACTTTGTGGGCTTTGTTATGTGTAACATCAACTGTCTGCTTCCTCTGGGCACCTGGACAGACGCCCCCCACGCAGGGGCGGCTGCTGTGAAAGCCAGTTGTGTGGCCAACCTTTTACAGTCATTTATCACTCAGACTGTTTCGCTTATTCATCTGTACCTGTGCTAGATAACATCATGAACAGGCTGGGGTTTTTTTCCCAAGCCACCGTGTGTGCTGGGTTTTTTTGGGTAACAGAATAGCAGATGTTCCAGAGCCGCTAGGCTGAATGCTGTCGGTCATATTGTCACTGCTGAGGTTTTAGCTTACGTGCAGCATCTCTTGCCGCTGTCATGCTTCCTCCACCTCCTCCTGAAACTGAGTTTTTCAGAGCCAAAATCTATAAAGGTTTTCAAAGCATTGTCTTGCCTCCCTTTTTCAGCTTGGCTGTATATTCACAGAACTGTATAAATCTGCTGTCCTGGATCGTTATTTAAAGCTCACTGTGAGATTTAGGACAGGATCAGGAATCCAGTGCCACTAAGAACCTGTTCAATGGTAGCTTGTGGTACATCAGTCAGTGATATGAGCTCTTCTTGGCCCCAACCATTTTGTCAGTGCACCCTGCTCTTTCAAGATTAAGATGCATTTTTCTTTAAAATGAAATATTAGAAATTCTTGAAAATCAGGTACACATTAAAGAATGGATCAAAGGAATTGTGGTTCTGGGACTACACAAAGGCTTACTTTTGTTTATGTTAATAGCATCAATTACTCACTGGTCTTGAAAGTCTGAACAACAACCAAAAAAACCTGAAGAAACAATGCGCTTTCAGCTTTTGATAGGTCATACATTCATTCCTAAACTGGTTATTGGTCAGATTCCTATCCAGTAGTGGTATGCTATTATATTGTTTCTCATGTTGTTGTGAACAAGTCTTATTAGGGTCAGAATAGCTCTTCAGAGAGATGAAATGTTCGTATGTCTTCTTTCATGTGGCCACCGTTTGTATTCAGCAAACTCATCCTTAGGTTGCTGTGTCAGCTGGTCCTTAAACGGCTCGAAGGTCTAACCATCGCAGTGGTATCTGGCATACTGGAATATTAAGTGTTTCTTGAGGCAATATCCTGGCCGTTAGTATGGTTGAGATTGGAAATTGAAAACGTCTGATTAGGGAGTGAAGTGTGAAAACAAGGCTTTGTTGAAACCTCTACAGTGATATTTGCTTTAAAACAGATTGTGACTGTGGGACTCCTTGTGGTTGAAACTTCTTGTGGCATTCAGGCCAAAAGCCTAGATGTAGTTCCGTGTCAGAGTGGACGCTGCATGGCCCGGTACCGACTTGCAGTGCTAGGACACTTAAGTGCCACTGATTGGACTCGCAGTGGCTTTTTTGCTCAGAGTGGGATTACGTAACTTAATGCTACTTGCTGTTGGCAAGGTTCTGTTCCAGTTGCTTACTCTGCTTGATAGCTACGGTGTGGAGCATCAACACTGTTTCTTATGAAGTTGTGGTGGTGATGGTACTGCTCAGGTGAGGTACTGGGCAAAGAGAATTGCATTTAACATTGATTTTAGGTTGCATTAAAAACTCCGACAGGTCAAGAACTTTAAATGCTCATGTTTATCATTGTCACTTGTCTCTCCTAGTCCTTCTTTTCGCTACTCCTGCCTCAGATGCACTGCTGAATACAGCAATATAGGTGGGTTACCAATATATACAATTTTGAAGAGAAGCAGCGTGGAGGAGAGATTTAGGAATATTATGCCTGGGTTTTCTTGTGCTGTAAAAATTTGGGGTTTGGTTGATTTATTTCTGCTTGGAAGCCTCGGCAGGAATAACGAACTTCATGTAGCCATTGAACTGGAGTGATGTGTAGATTACATGCTAATCTCCAGTTGCATATACTTCCTGTGCTCAGAAGGTAACAGTTTGTGGACGGCAAGCATAACTCAGTGCTGTAAGCTCCGTGAGGAAAACAGAAATGGGATGCTTCCCAACTTACTGCATGGCAGTTCCTTACAGCAGTGTTGTTGCCCATCTTCGTTCTCTTGCAGAAGGTGGGGGGGCTCAGAACTGGAGTGCAAGACCGTGTGCCTGGGTGTTCCTTCCTTCTGTCTCCCTCCCACCCTGTATTTATTTGAATAGCTTTGAGCTTTTCCTCTGTTGTCTCAAAATTCAAAAGTTGCTGAAGACTCTGAACTTCTGTCAGGTAGGCTTCACGCTCTGAAGCATCAACAGTTTGTAACGTCCTTGAAAGCAGTGGCTTGACACGTGCAGATACATAGATGCCTGGCAGTGATCAGAGGAGGCTGAGTCAAGGGAATGTTTGTGTCTTTTGAGAATGGAAAACAAAAATGTGTATTTTCGGGTTTTTGTTGTTTTGTGAATAGGCAGGTTAAGTTTCTTCTTGCCTGAGTTGAGTGCCTGAAGGCCATTCAAATTGAGGAAGTGGAATTATTTGTGGCTTTGAGTCACTGTCGTCTTGGATGTTTTCTTTGCTAGTTATCCTCTTAGAACGTGAAGACAGCCGTGATGGGCTTTGTGTTAGTTTCCGTACCTTAACTGCAAAGCTGTGGCTTACAGTAACGATCCTGAGGACATCAGGGATAACAGATTTCACTGGTAAAACTGAGTTCCTAGTACCAGGTTTTGGGGCTTCAGGTTTGCTTTGTCATCGCGTCCTTGGAGTGAAGTATCTTGGAATTGGGCTGTCATTGGAATGTGGCACTTCCCTTCTGGTGGAAAACGGAGAGCTGACAGCCGCCGGATGCTGAGAATGGGATGAGGAGAAGGGCTGTTTGGCATTTACTATGTTTCTTGGGTTTAGTACAGAAACAGGAGGCCTGAAACATACCTGTTGTGTCTTGTGTGAGAAGTGGGACTAGGTTTATAGGCTTTGTCCTCACTGATCTTCGGTCTTTGATGTTATGAGCAATTGGCAAATGTTGTGAGGCAAGTGAGAATAGTCATCTTTGAGATGTCCGCCTTCAGCTGGTGAATCTAAGCACCGTCCTTCCTGCTTGAGCCTCTCAGCTGAACTTGTGTCAAACAGAACCGTGAGTCCCGCCACCGTTCTGAAGGCCTGCCAAAAGTTAAGGAGTTTGTTTTAAATAGATAACAAGACTGAATCATGAATGGAAGAGACTCAATTGCTGCTGTCTTAAAAAAATAAATCTGAGCTTTCACAGTGCTTATTTCCTGTTTTAATATGTGTATTGATTTATTTTAATAATGGCAAGTCACTGACTGCTCCTTTTTGGTTGTAACAGTATCAGGTGTGTGTCTGTGGTTACGTGGTCAGAGCAGTGAGGAATTTCTGTACTTGTTGCTTTGCTGCTTTGTGGATCATAAACCTTGTCTAACCTAAGCTTCAGTTTTGCTTTTGTTTTTCTGGTTATTGTTGTATTAAGACTTGACTGTCCAGCTGGTAAGTACAAGACTCTTGTATACTACTGCCTTGATGTGTGTGTGGAATAGCAGAATGCGAGTTTTGGTTGTGCATTTTCTGAAATCTCAGTTCTTTAAAGCATAGGTGCAGGTTTTGAAACCTGAACTAGAGGTTTCAGTCTGTTCTGTGAGTTGGCAGGGCTCGTCAATCCTCTGTTAGGGAGAGAGTTGACAGGTGAAAAACAAGATAAAAAATGCAGGTTTAGTCCTGTGGACAGCAGGCTCCTCTTCTGTAGTTTCTGCAGTGTGCTGTGCCTGACCTGAGCTTGGTCGGTGCTTATTCTTCAGGAGTTTCTGATGGAAGAATGAAGATTGCTGGGCTTCTTTCAGGGCTGGAGTCCCCCACGCTGTCTCTGCCAGCTGAGTTTTTGGTGCTGTGAGAGTGTTGTTCATGGGAGTGCAGTAGGTGACTGCAGGTCTGGCTGCTCTGCAGGAGAAGGGCAAGATGATAAAGGAAGTGCAATTCACATTTAAAATCAGAGATGGTTGAGGTAAAGACTTGCCCAGTTACTGTACCTGTACACCCTTCCTGGAGGGTGGAATGCACAAGCAGCTTGGTTGCAGCAGAGGTATTGTCCTGGGCCTGATCTCAGATTAATCTAGCTGTTTCCCAGCTGCCATCCCTCCTGTTTCTCCCTTCCTTTTTGTTAAGTTGCCGTCATGCTTTATCCATCCTGTGCAGTGGTGTGGGGTAGTGCAGGGGGGAGTTGAAGACAGCCCATCAAAGGGGTTTTCATCAGTCAGTCATCCTCCTGTACTGTTTTGTCTTGACACTGCGCGTCGTCTTCACGCCGTGAAGCTCCAGCCTGGTCACATCGTTGCTGCTTTGTTTAGTTCATAAGATGTGGCCAGTTCTCGTTGGCTTCTGAGTGCGGTATTGTAAATAAGGATCCTTATTCTTTATTAATTCTTCAATATTGCAAAATCCAAGATATCTCTTAGAATGGTGGTGAAAGGACTCCTCCTTTGGTAGCCACCGCTGTGCGTGGTGCCTACTTGCAGCTGTAGTGCTCTGCTTTGAGAGTCCTGTGCTTGTGCCGTCCCACTAGGGTACACCGCGATACTGTAAGAGAATTTAAGAGGGGAGTGTCAAAGATCATGGTGAGAAGGGGCACTTGGCTGCTTAAACCTTCGTCGAGAACATCCTTCTCTCCTTTGCTTGTACAGTTTCCTATCTTCTGGAAGAAGAAAGACTGTATGAAAATAGTTAATATAAACCCAAAATGATCATGGAATTTAAGGGCTAGTAAATCATATTTACCTAGGTAAAAACTTTGGACTTTGAAGCTTTAGACTATCACAATCCATTATAATTAGGAATGGCGAGTTATGGCTGCCTGTGCAAACTGTTTCTGAATGAGTAAGGCTCATTTACTCAAACAAGTAAATGTTTTGAGGCATTACTACAGGGGAGAGGGCTGCTCACAAGGTAAGGTACCAAATTCAGTGAGGAGTTACTGGTTATGGAGGAAGCTCCAATGTCTGTGGTGTTTGCACAGAGCTGCAGCAGTGCCAGAATCCTCCTAGCAGAGCCCTGTCAGCGCACGAGACTGACGGTCCCTTGAGGAGAAGGCGAGAGGCACAGTATAAGAAAACGAGGTAAAAGATAGCAAAGTGTGGAGGAGAAGGTACAATGGAAAGGGCAATAAAAGGCTAATGTGACCTATTTAGGGGAATAAGAATAAAGTAGGTTAAGAAAATAAATAGAAGCAGAAAGCTTGCAGCACTGGGTCTTGTACTCTGGCCAACCAGTGCAATTTCTGTTCACTTCCAATGGAAGGTGGGGATTCAGCTGAGGAAAAAATAGTTTGTGGGGGTTCAGGTGACTTTTCCATGTAGTCCGTAAGTTTAGTTAAACCTCCGCAGAGACGCTGAAGGTCTGTGCTGGTGAAAACCTTGCTCTTGCCGGCAGGATGCTGACCACTTCCTTTTCCATGTACTCCTATTGCTTGTCTGGGAGGTGGAATGAGGAAAAAAATCCCAGAGAGGAGTGGTGCTCAAAAATTGTTAAACATGGAGCCATTTGGAGAACTCTTTTTCATTTATATGTATTTATGTTGAGACTGGATCTTATGTGACTATAATGGTTTAGGTATAATTACAGCCTGCTTCACAGTGTTACCAGCACTTGTGGCCAGCCGTGCCCCACGGACAGAACTGGCACTTGCTTTGCCTGAGCACTGTACTGGTGGATGTGATTATGGGACAGGGTAACTTCATTTTAATTGCTTTGCCTCGTCAAGGGCTTCTGAAATGACTCCAGGTGAAGCATGGAGAGGTCATGATTTGGTGTGGCAGGACTTGGTGAGAAAGAAACGCAGGCAGCTTTGCTGCAAGCGGATCTTATAGGAAGGTCTTGAGTAGTTGTATAAAACCATTGATTAGCATACATAGTAATTTTCTTCCAGTTTATACCATCTTGTGGTGGAGCGTGTATTTAAAAATGCTCCTTTTTTTTTTTTTTATTACAGTCTTCTAGTCCTTGTTTTGGAATTTCAAAGTGAGGCCCTTCTGGACCAAAATAACTTTCATAAACATAGTTTTTCAAAGTGTGAATGCTTTCAAGAGGCCAGCATCTTACTGGTTAAGGAAAGGTAAGATCTGGAGGCAGTCATCTGCCGTATGTTCTGCCCAGTTATGTAGGTGGTACGTGTATTTGCATTAATACGCTTAGTACGTTAGGAGCGCTCAATTTAGGAAGTGTTAAGTATTAACTTGTACATACTATCTCTTGTTTTGGGCATCTGCACTTCAGTATTCAGCTGTGGTCAGACCAGAGCTTGTGGTGCCTACATACGAAAACAGAATGAATGCAAGTTGAATGCTTGGCCTTATTTCTCATGTTTCCTGGCTTGAAGGGAGAGCCCTTCACATTAAAGGAGATTGGCAAAGGAAAAAGAGATTGTTTTTAAACAAAGACATGTTTTGAAATTGTTACAACAGCAACAGAAGGTTCATGTAATTTTTCTTGACTGCTTGACACTTGAACCAGAGGTGACCAGGGGAGTGCGATCTTGCGGATACCCAGCAGAGACTGCCAAAAATTGCACTTTGCTGCACTTATCCTATTGGTGGAGCTGTGCTTATGTTAGGATTGAGGAATAGTGCTCAGGAAAATAGGGTTCTGATGGCTTAGGGTGTCCTCTTCACAGTGACGAATTGCTTTCATTCATTTTTTTTTTAATTTCCTTTTCATGCCGCTTTAAAAGACTTTTGTTGTTGCACTTGGCTTTAAGATGAAAAGCCAGTTTACAAAGGTTGATTAGGTGCCTGTTATGTTCCAGACACAAGTACACCCTTAAATATGTAGCTTAATATATGCAGACTCTCTAGGCTTCCCAGACCCATGTTACTCTGTGCATTAATGTAAGGATTTTAGTTGTTTTCTAAAGCTGCTGGCCAGCTTAAGCTTTCTGTTGGTTTTCTTGAGCTGAAGCTGTTCTATTATTTTGCATCATTTTCAGTAGTAAAGCAAACTGAAGAATCAGTGAGGAGGTGACTGGCCCGACAAAGAACTGAGGGGCATATTTTAGAGTCTGCAGTCACGGTTTGAGTACAAGTGTTTAATTAGCTCTACAGGCAAGCATGTTGGAAGTACGTGCCTCCTACTGTGAATTTATTGCATATGCTTGGTAAGCAACTTTCAAATGCTTCTGATGGTAGTGTTTGAAAAATTGCTTTTAATTCAGGAAAGACCCTAGTTTGTGCCAAGATCTGTTTTTGTACTTTGAGGCTTTTGATGCTTGCCTGCTTAAAAAAAATTACAATAAAAAGTGTATTACGTGTGGGTGGGAAAAATCCTTCTCCTCTATTTCTTTCTTTATCCATTCCGCCCCCCACCCCCCATCAAGCAGAAGAGACTCTAACCAAACTTTCCATTAAGTCCACCTTTGGAACTGAAAGTTTCCAGCCTTAACCAGTCCGTTTTGATGACAAATTAAGAAAAGTGGATTTGGAGGACTGACTTGGGATTTTAGAAGGTATCCTGTTCTTTTTTGCACACTGATGGGTCAGTTCTGAAACTGTAGTTCATGGAGAAGAACCTTTTCACAAGGCTGTGATTTTTATTATTATTTTTCCCCCTGCAGAGACTTCCCTTGAAGATTCATAGGCTTTACAGTTCGTGTTTGGGCTTGGCTAAATGGTGACACTCAACAGAGCCTTGATAGGTTTTACCTTAATAACAATATCTGTATTTCATAGATAAAACATCAGTGTTATGTGATGAGCGTGCCAGTTGTGCACGCTAACGCTGTCTGTTTTGCTGCACTGAAGTTTTACCTGTCCCTGCTGGCTTTGGGGATAAGGGCAGAGGTTAGGATATGCCAGTCGCTGGCCTTTTCTTAGGCAGTTTGGGATTTCCCCTACGGCAGTGTCCGAGGGGTGTGTATGCTCTAACAGGAAAATGTATTGGTTCCCATTGCAGTGTTGTATTTTACAAGGTCCAGCATACTTTCTCATACCTGTTTTGTGTTTATTTAGAAGCCCTTTGAGCAGATACTGTCTTGCATGCTGTGAGGATAAAGAGGAGACGAACACTTTATGGTCTGGATGCCAAGCTGGCAGATGTCCTGAATGATGTGCAGCAAGGCTGGGAGCAAGAAATGAACCCATGAAACAGAGCCAGGAGATGCTACTGAGTTCAGTATTTAATAGGAGCCAACGGCTGGAGATCTCTTTTTGCTCAGAGGCAAGGTATCCCCAGTCTGCTAGCTGGCAGTGTTTTGCCTGTTTAAAAGATACTGTCTTTCACATTCCAAAACTGTGTCTGAGGAAAAGGCATTGCGGAGTTAACGCAAAGAACTCCCAAGGTGTGATCTTAGTTGGGTTTTTCACTATTTCACTTGAGCAAGCTGCACTGCTAGAGTTCCTCCGCCCCATCACGTTTGTAGCTTGCAGTGATAGTCGTCATAGGTTTTGATACTGGGGATTTACAGAAATTTTCCTGTGGTGAAAGAACAGGGTTGTAGTTGCAGATTGGGATAAGTTTCTCAACCATGTGGATTTTGTTTATATTCAGTTGCCATCGGGACCTGAATATCCTCAAATAACAGAAGTCAAACAAAGTGATCTGATCTCCTTTTGTCTACCCCTCTTGTTATCTTCAGGCAACTATGGGAAGATAAAGATTTGGAATCCCTTGGGTCGGCTTTAGTATTAAACATAGATCCCTGATGTGGAATAGTCAGCCCTGTGTGTGTGTGGAGTGTTCAGTATGATTAAATTAAAGTTACACTAAGATGAAACCAACAGAATCTCTGTTTATGAAGACTGCGTAAGCATTTCTTTCAGGGGCTTGGATAGGAACCTTCCTGGAGCCTGGAGACATCCCAGCTGTGGGAGTAGTATGGGAAGAAACTGCCATCCTTTTCAGTAAAAGGGATGAAGTGTCCTGAAAGAGTTAAGCTCTAATTAGCTCACTCGTAAGGTATTTAATATCCTTATTAAACTCAACTGCTGGTTCACTTTTTTTTTTTCTTCTTATGGTGAATAAAATTTCTTGAAGAGCTGAGCCTCTGCCTCCCAGATCAGAGGCTCACATGTTGAAGCTGGCAGTGCTAGAGGCTAGTTCCTATCTGTGTGACAGCATTTTTAATTTAACAGGACCGGCTTTGATGTTCTCGAATATTTATAGGCAGCTTCAGATCACTCCAGTATGTATTCTTTTTAACTGGAGCAGAAGTTCCTCCTCACACACCAAAAATTCTTTCCCTCTGTTTACTCTTGGGTCCCTTTTGGATTTGCAGTCATCAGAGTGGTTTTATGTTACAAAAATACTGCTTAAATACTTACTTGTGGGAGGAACCACTTGATTTCCTTTCTAGTTCTGCAGCTCGGGGGCAGTCCAGTTACTGCATCTCAGCTCCGTTTGGGTCTCACTGCAGACACGTACGTTGTAGAAGAGGCAGATGCAGGGAAATGGAATTTGAGCAAAATGGGGTTATCGTGAAGCCTCGTCTGCGGGACCTCAGGGGTGCCCGTAGTGGCTCTCACCTAAGGTCCGCTTAGGTTGGAGCGGTCATGGGCCCCCTCGGGGGGACACAAATGCCTTTCAGGTACCCTAGAGAAAGCGCAGGTTCTAGTCATGGTTTGTGGTTTAACGAGGAACTGAAAACTGGAGGTTGGGATCAGTGGGAGCTGATCAGAAACGATGGAAAACAGTTTTAGTTGGAATTCGCCAGTTGAGGAAAAGGAATTGTTCCACTCGGGTGGTTTGACTTGCGTGAAACTCGGGCAGGAATCTTGAGGATACCTGACGGGTCAGCTGTCAGCCAAGTTTTTAACCTGGCCCTCGGCACACACCGCCTGACTCCAGGCCTAGGCCGGCGGCCCAGGCAGTGGGCTGTCTCAGAGCTGGCACTGGATGGCCTTTCAAAAACAGAGATGGGGTGGGGGTTTGCCACTTCAGAATTCACTGGTTTTGGTGTCTTAGACCTCGTTGTGGTTTGAATCTTTGCCTTGATTGTGCCACAGGAGGAAGTGTGTATGTCGTATGAAAGCGTTTCCTCAGGCTAGCTTTTGCGGTAGGCTTTTCCTCCCTTCTCTGGCATGTTTCTCTTCTGCTTCACCCTCTCAGCTCTCTATTGGGGGTCTCGTGTGGACTACCTGGTTGCCGATGTTCCGTCCCAGGGAAACCTTGTCATGGCCAGCTGGGACAGCAGAGCTACGGGGTTTTTTCATAGAATTTTCCCATGTGGACACCAGTCGTTCAGGCAGATTTGTGTGTCCTGTTCTGCTGCGCTTCGTTTTTGGTGTGAAGCGTGATGATCTCCTAACTAGAATTCTCTTCTTGTAGGCTTATCCGGAAAGCCCGTTATCAAAGTAGCAGACTTTCCGTGTATTAATTTGAATTGTTTCACTTTGTAAAAAGTTCTGTCTCTTGGTGATGATAATTTGTTTTAATGCATGGCCTGCAGTGGAAAAGGTTTGTGGGTTTAGACATTCCTGCTATAGATGCATTTCTTTGTTGGTACAGCCTTTTCTAGTTCAGCAAGTGAAATCAATTATGTCACTGCCTACATAGCTAAATAGCGCCGGGAAGTAACCACGGGAGGAAAGTGCTTTATTGTCTGTTTGGTGTAAATAGTTTGCTCAAAGAGTTAGGCTTCTCTTGCTACGGAAATTCAGGAGGGAAATAGGGATCTGTAACTTACTAATGCAGCAGTGAGAGTTTATAAAACATGCCAGTAAACAGAACTTTACTAAGGTGCAAAAGTAGGGAAGGATATTGATACTGCTTCTTCCAGAAGAAAAGAAAAATACATGCCTGTAGCATCTAAACGTCACTTTTTCACCGATAAAATTAAGGGAAGGCCTATTTAGGGAATGAAGCACCTGCGCGTTCGGTGTTCGTACTCATTCTCCTTATGCCAATGTGAAGTTGTCTGAACTATCTGGCTGCTGGAGTGCAATTTCAGTGCTTGCATCTAGGGATGGGTGGACGTGATTGTGAGTTCTGTTTTCTTTCTGGTTTAAGATCAGTTTTACCAGCCTGGTGACTGTTGCTGACGTGCCCCTGCCCTTAACAGCTGCTCCTACCTTGCAGGCTTTCCTGTGGATAAACCGTTGCGTTGCGACCACCTAAATGAAAGAGTGTGCGCTACTGGGTACTGAGTTGCCATCCGTGAGCTGGGAAGTTAGCATGTCACCTGCTCACTCTTCCCCAGCTGCAAAGTAAAATGCCATCTTGAAGCCAACGCATTTTTTTCCCCTAGTATTTCTTTGGTTGCTTGAGCTCACATCTCTGAAGGGGCCTTGGGAGTGTAAAGTGTGGTTTTCTGGCAGCAACTGATGGCACAGACGCCTTTTTGCAAACGAGCCCCTTCTCACAGAGGTTGCTTCCTCTGCGTGTGGTCATGTGTCACAGCAGCATCACTGTTACTGCTGTGTGACGGATCCTTGATCCTTCCCTCATCCTTGTTCAGGTGCGTGCGGGTCCCTCGTTGCTGCTGTGGAATCTTGCCCAAAGTCATCATAACCAAAGGGAAAGTTGCTAAAAGGGCCTAAATACTCTTTAGGGCTTCTGGCAGGTGATATCCCATGATACGAAGGAGGGGAGAAGGAATGGTTTGTGTGTGTAGAAGATCTGTTTTTCCTTGCTCCTTTCCTGCCCTCTTTGAATGTGGGTTGAAAATAGTATCAAGTGTCCAGGGGTTGGATGGTCTTAAATGGATTTAGGCACTAACAGGATGTTCTGTAGAGGAGTGTTGTGATTGTGCCTATATTGTCTCAAGATGCAGCTTTCATGGTCCAGAGTTACGCTGGGGAAGAATCATTTTTGTGCTGGTAGCAGAGACCTTGGTCCCATCAGCATCCATATTTAGTTACTGGCACAAATGAGAACTCTTGTTTTCTTGCCCTTTAGTTGTCCTTACAGTTTCCAAATCTGTTTCTCCAGTGAATATGTTTCTCGGTGACATTTAGCGGTCTGAAGTCATTGATAAACACGTAGGCAAGCAGTAGCTGGAGCCACTGTGGTTGAGTCTGGAGCTTTGTAGTTGTTCTTCCTCTCAGGTTACTCACATGCTTGGACGCTTTAAGTGAACTAAACGGTGTGTGCTGTGCTCAACCAATGTTCTGCCTTATGTTTAGAGACTTTGGAAAATTCTTCTACTTTGGAAAGGGTTACTTCCATCTGATGATGGTTATGGAGCATCTCATGATTAGAGAAAAGTTTGTTTGGAAAGCAGAATGTTTACATATGTAAAGGATATATCTATATATTTCCCCCCCCCCCGGCTTTAAACTTCTTAAACTTCGAACTGCTTTAAAGCATGATTGTATGGAGCTTTTGATTTATGTGCTGGAACTGTGTGCGTTCTGACCCAATGCATTTGGGCAGCTCTGCATAGACTATTCTCTTCCTATGCAGTGTGATTTTATTTTCACACAGCAGGATCTCCTTCCACCTTTTTCCCTGCTGTGTGGTTGTCATGCATAGGTTAAAAGGCTGTCAAACACTTCATACTTTGGTTATCTAACTTGTTACCTTAGATCCGTAGATTAGAGACCTAACAATCCTTTTCTTTTTAATTTACAGATTCCCTGACATTTTTTCCAGTGAGGGTATGGGCTCCAGTGTGTCATTTTTAAGCTTATCTACAGCAGGCCTCCTTCTATTAATTTTTATATACCCTTTTTAAGTAATCCACAAGTGTGAGGTCCACACCTTTCCTTGAGGATGTTGTGCGCCACCTGTGTGAGCGGGGCCAGCGCTGGTACCTATGTCTGGATGTGGCTAGGATTTTAGAGATGCTTATGCCAGCACTGACGTGTGTTGTTGTGACCCTGGGAAGAACCAAAACTAGAATATTTTGGGATGTTGTGGGTCAGGACTGATGGTGTAGATCCTATTACTCTCCATCACTTTTAAGCAGGCTCTGCAAACACTATTGCCATCTCTCATTGTGGTTTTGTGTTAGGAGGAAGTAGCAGGCAGTAGCATACATCTAAGTCAGCCCTATTGTGAAGAGAATTTTTGCAAATCAAATACAAATTATTTTCAGTCCTTAGAAAGGATTGGTGTCTTTGAATTGGAACCAGCGAAGCTAGGAAAGCGTTTGCTGCCCGTGTAAGCGATACAACATGCTGTTGCTGATAAGGATATTGCTAGTGAATAACCTCCTGGATAAAGATCTTTGTCAGGCTAGATTGTATTGCCTAGGAAGCTGAATTCTATCTTTTAGCAGTTGTACTACCCAAATGCTGCTGAATCTTGAAATCTCATCTTTATAAACATATTCCAGATAAAATGGACGCTGCAGTCTTCAAAACAGAATACACCAACTGATGCAGTTATTGCCAAACATGTTCTTAAGGCAGCAGAATTCTGACCTGGGTTAGGACCAGTTCAGTTAGGAAAGGCTGAGAAAAGTGGTAGGAGTTGGGAATATCTGCCAAGGGGAGGTGGGGCAGGGAACTTCACTGCTTTATAACATTCTTCCCTGAAAAAAAAAAAAAATAAAAGATACTCAGAAGAATAGAGAGAAGCTGAAAAGGCCATAGAAGAGAGCCATCCCAAGGCAGTTGCTGGGTGTATAACAAACTGTAAAAACCAAACAGCTGGAGAATACCCTTTAGCACTTTTTCTGCCTTCAGAGACGTGGTAGTTATGGCTACCCTGCTTTAAGGAATGGTTCATGAACTGTATGATAGAGGAATTTAATCTTTGTATCAGGACGATAATGTGGCATATCCATGCCCAACTGCAACGCTCAGTTTCTCAGCACAGAATAGCATTTCTTAGCCTGGAAGAGAATCTGTAAGTGAATTCACAGACTTTTGCTGTTGGTGTTATATGGAATTAACACCACAAACTGTGCCTCTGGGAGAAGGAGTTGGTTTTATTTACCTTTGCAAACTGAGACTGCTGCTAGAAGAATACAGTAATTTTTTTTTAAATCTTTAGAAATAAAGTAACTTACATTTGCATTAATAATGTGGTGGTTGTTCAGAAGAATTGCAGGCGTTTTCACTGTTTCTCCTTCAGCTTAAGGACACAGAATACCTTCGTAAGCATATAGCCATTTTGAAAGCAGTGTGCCATTTGGTGGGACTTCAGGGGTACCTGCGTCTTTCGGTTTGGTTTTACTGTCCATTTAGAAAGCGGTCAGTGAAATGTCCTTGCAGAGGGTTGATTGTTAACAGTGAACAGGGTGAACTATTGGAAGGTTGAACAAAATGGGTTAGAACAAAACACGTGCTTTGCTTTGCTACAGGTGAGCATATGCTGCCTATCTGAAGTGCTGTAAAGGATAACTTTTAAAGCATGCATGTTTTGGGAAAATATTTGTAATATGTCTTCTGGTGTTGGCCTGTTCCTGTCTCTCATTAGCTGCTGGGGAATTGCATCTCTGATGTTAAGACTCTGGGATCATATTTCTACGGCTGAGGCAGGTAGTGGGTGAATAAACTTCATTCACGCTGTTTAAAACTTGGCAGCTAATCCTGGCACAGCAGCACTGCTCCCCTGCTGTCCTCCAGAGAGGCAGATTGCTTTTCCCAGCTCACGTTCCTGCTCCGGGTGGAAGTGGCGGCACTGCCTGGGGAGGGGGAGGCGGGAGCAGCTCTCCGAAGAGGGGCTCCGTTGGCTGGTTATAGGCTGGACGTGTTGTTTCTGGGGCTGGCAGCATGGTTACCCTGATGGATCAGGAGTGAATGATGTTAAATGTGGATGGGTGAGCAATGGATAAAAAAATCCAGGCTTGACCTCTGATTTCTTTCCTGGTGTCTTTTTCTTGCCTTTGCTTACTCGTTTTCCGATTCCTTCTTGTTCCTGTGTAAATTCTCAGTGCATTACCATGGATGCACACTACCATCTTTGAACTCCGGGGTGAAACTGATTTGCAAGGTAGAAAATTAATTAAAAGTTCATGATCCTAACGTTTTGACCCCGCACTTGTACCATACAGATCGCTACTGTGCCTTTGCACTGGTCTCAGTTAGTTGAATAACTAACTAAGCGAAGATATTAAGAGCCAAGGCTGCATTTCCAAGGAATGTGGTAAGGGGGAGGGTGAGGATGAGGAACAGTGTATGGGATGAGCACTGCTGCAGCAAGACTCCCAGGGTTTTTCATCCTGTGCCTGATCTAGACATTCCTGAAGAACTCGGAACAAATAACAAAAGCTCTTCAGCCCTGAAAGTTGAGGAAACTGGCACCACTGTGCAGTGCAATCGGGCTGAGAAATCCAGTAGTTCTTAGCCTAAGTGAGGATCCTTTCTCGCTGTCCAGGAAGGATGGTGATGCTGAATGGGGAGCAATGGAGGACGGTTGAGGAACAAAGGAGGCACGGGTTTCTGTATCTGAGGTGAAAGTGTTAGGACCAAAGTTTTCTCTTAGCTTACATGTTGGAAAGGGATACAAGACTGACTGAGATGGCAGCTGCTGGATGTTGGGAGACCGTTGTGTATGGGGAAGAGTGTGACCTTAGCTGAAGGTGTGGGGTAATGACAAGAATTGTGCCCTGAGTTAACTTCTTGCAGCCACAGTTCGTTACATGCATGAGGTAGATATCCTGGCAAGGATGGGGTGATAGTGTGGTTTATGGGTCCTTGAGCTGTGTTCTGTGAACGGTACATGTGTGATGAGCAGCTTGAAGGGAACCGGGTAAGAATACGGAATACTGGGAAACTGGAGAATGATGAAGGATGGACAGGACTCTAGGATTTGTTGGCTGGGTAGCATGTGAAGCAAGGTTTGTCTAGCTTTTCTAAAGCTCCTCTAGCTTTAATTTGGGGTAGTAATCTTGGAAGATTTTACACGTGTGGAGAGGGACTAGTGAGAGATTATAATGGTGACATGTTTGCTTGGAGAGGCCTGGAGCGTAGGGAAAAGCTGGAGAAAAGGTTGAGGCAAGCTTTGCTGGAAAGCAGTGCTGTGGTGTCTGGCGGGGAGTGCAGTGACAGGGTTGTTGGACCAGAACAAAGGTTTTTGAAGAGAGGCTAAAGGTTGAGAAGGCAAGTGATGCTCTCTCTTGTGGAGTTCTAGAGCTGCAGAGATGATGATAGACTTTTAGGAGAAGGGATAGGGCATGGAGTGGGAAAGGGCCATGGAAAGGCTTGCCTTCTGAGCTTCTGGTAGTGGGATGGGCCTGTAGTGAAAGTTAGCAGGGTGGATTGAAATAGGTGAGATTCAAAAGGAATGTGTCAAGCATGGAATGAAGCAGTGAGTGGGTATGCCACGCAAAGTGGATGAGAGGTCTGTAAAGAAGGGAAAACTGATAAAACTAAAGATTGTACAGGATGCTGAGAACAGGGAGATGGGAAAGCTAGTATTAGGGATTAGTATATGGGGAGGAAGTGAGAGTGATGTGGTCTTCTGCACTAGGACTGTGCCATGGTTTGTTCTGAGCCATGTTTGGTCCCCTATGAGTCATTCTCAGATAAGAGATGGGGCTGTTGCTGCTCTTGAAAAGCTATCTAAACTTGCTTGCTATGCTGTTGGTCTGTTCTCGAACCTATCATAATTTTTCCCCTTTTCAAGGGATTGTTAGAGTGTCAGAGTAGAAAACAGCAAGCTTGGTATGACAGCAGTGTGCAGAATTAAATCCTGTCGTATGGGTGAAGAGCATAACTTCTTAAATAAATCTTCTGCTCATATGTACGTGTGCACTGTTTGTTTAGATTGTGGGAGTATCTAACCTTAGGCTTCTTGTGATTGTGACGTGGTGTGAAAATAAAGCTTATATTAATAAATGAAAACAACCCCCTTCCAAACGATTTGTCTTACCATCTGCACTGGTGTGGAAAGCTGGTGAAGATGAAAACTTGGAGTTTTCAAGCAACCTGCTTCTGAAAATACACGCTAAAATGGACTGTACAAAGGAGAAAGCCCATGTCAGAGGTCATTCTTGAACAGGTCCATGGTGGGTCTTTGCCCTAATTTAAGAGGACTCTATGGTTTCAGTAGCTGTCATACCATAGCACCTGACATGTAATCGTTGCTGTATGTAGGGGACTGTTCTGAAGGAATGGTCTGGTGCCCAGCTTTCCAGAGAGTGAATAAGTACTGGGTGTCTGTCTTTTGTCTTCCCTTGGAGCCACAGCACTGAAATAGTGCATCAAATTTTTGTAGATGATCTGAGATAAGTTTAATTTCTGTTATGACGGTTTTTATATGCTTCACCTGTGTGAGGGAGTAAGCAGGCAGCATAAATGTCTAATTTCTTCAGTGCTGACAGTCTTCCATATACGTGTGGATATTTTTATACAGAAGGTTCTGTTGAGGAATCTAATCTGTAAATCACTTAAATTCTTGATACAAAGATGTATTAGAGCAGGCAATAGTTCTAGAGCAAGGACAAGTATCAAGGAGTCAGATACCTTATACTATAATCATTTAGATTCATGGTTCTGTAGAACAATATTTGCAAGTGTTTCCCTTGAACAGTGGAGTAGAAGACAGTAAAAAATGGTAATAACCTCTAACTAATTCAGAGTTAATCTTGGTGTAGTAGAATTTCTCTTACCCTTCGTTTTGAGGGTAGAGAAGGTAGCTTTGGTTGGTTTTGAAATGTGATGCTTTTAGTCCTATGCAGTCGGAGGTATCTGGTAAAAGTTGCCTTTGTCATGTGTAGGCACAGATGTGCAGTGAAAGACAATTAAGACGAGAGGATTTCTTATATGTGATGCCCCTGACGTGGCATTTCTAGTATAATGTCTTCCCTCTGTTCCTTTGACATGGACCACGTGTAAAAGGATGTTTAAGGGAAATGCCAAGGTGTCGTGGAACCTTGGCATTCTCAGCCCAGCCCCGTGGGGCCTGTTAGAATAACCACTGGTGCCCGAGTCATGGGTGACCTTCATGGTGTTTTGATAGGTGGGACTATTCCTGTCATGTTGCGATATTTCACAATGAAGTTACTTCCGGATGGGTTGCCGGCAGAGAAACCAGGGTTGGTATTTCTCATATCAGGAGACCTTGCCTTTCTGAAGTAAAGCTACTGAGTAGTGCTTTGGAAATCAGTTCTGTGTCCTTCATAAAGTCAAAATTAGGGATTTGACAGAGAGAATTGAGGTTCAAATAAAGCGGATCCAACAGTTAGTTGCTTGGGCATGCGCATCTCGGAAGTGCCAGCAGGCCTTACTTTTTTCGCTCTGGTATTGTGCAGAGGGGTCTTGTGCATGAATAGGTGCATCAGTGTGCTACTCTGTTAGGTTAATATACTACTTTCATAGTCCATATCATAGAATCCTGTGCTGAAATGTTGTCATTGACTTCCATTTTATTGCAAATTTTGTAACACGAAGTGTTTGCTCCCTTTCCCCAGCCTATTTGCTCATACCACGTTTCTAAAATTGCAGTATGAGATTTTAAGCTGCTGCTTGGATTGAGACATTTCTAGAACGAAATTGAGAAAACCAGAGGTTCATTTTCCCACAATTAAATATTAAAAGCAATCTTTTAACTTTAAAAATATGATTTAATGTCTCCTTTGCGCCTGACTCATCCCCTTGTTTAAGTCACCCAGGCAAAACTGTTAATGTCTGTTGGCGGAAGGGGGAGGCAATAATTAGTCTGTTCATAAAGACTGCCTGTCTAAGCTTAATGCTGCTTCCAGGTAATGGTGTTCTCCTGTTACCAAATCTTTTGGATTCTGTCCTGTGCGCCAGTTCAGCACTGGTAAGGCTTGGCATGAGAATCCGTCTTCAGCACCGGGGTGGACATTCAGCCGCAGGCGTTCCTGCATGGCATCCCGATTCCCTGTGACTTACGTCCTCTTGTAGCCCTCAGTCCTGGCACCAAAGCTTCGCCAACAGCCACAACTGTGTTTTCACAGTATGGCTCAGCCGAGTTCCCTCTGGTTTATCTGTGCGGGAAGCCTGCTGCAGTATTTGCCCAAAGCTGTTCCGGTAGTCGTTGGAAGAAGTAAGGACAATTTTAGGGTCCCCTGACTGTAGTTTGTGCTGGCTCGTCAGACTCTGCCATGAGCGAGTGGTGCAGCTGTTGCAGATTTTACCCAGTAGTTGTGAAGTAATCCAGCACCTGGAACATGGAATGTTTCGAGTTGGGATTCAAAAACCTGGATAATGTAGAACTGGCTGTTATCTCCGTGGGAGTTGCTTACCCACCTGTTGTAGAGAAGATCAGTGAAGGAGGGATTTGTCAGCTGTGTGATTCAGGTGGACTAGGGAGACTCTCTTGCCAGTTTCAGTTTGCCTGGAATTGTGTGACATGGAACTTTCCAACTTGCAGTCTAAGGAGGAGTTTTATAAACCTCTGTGAATTCGTCGCCCTTATTTTGTTTGTCCATCTTGTGTACTGAGATAGGTCTTGTAGAAAAAGATTATAATGAAATGAATGACTTTATCACATTAAACGTTCACAGAGGGTCAGAATTTTACACGTTATCTTCAGTTCTGACTGTTCTTAACTTTGTAACCATGTTTTGTTTCCTTAGAGTAAAATCCATTGTCATATGGATCTAGCAACTATCTTGTCCTCAGGTCTTGCATTCGGTGGACTGTGTGCCAAATCTATGGATAACTAGGATAAAACAAACAAACAAAACCCCCCAAAAATCCCACCTTTACTGCTGATTGTGGTTCCTGAACGAGCTTCTTACAGTGCCTAGTAATTCTGTTCCGTTGTAAATTATTCGGTGTGAGAGCTGCATGTGCTCTACTTGCTGCCTGGGAAGCTGGAGAGGTGGGAATATTGCTCAGAGTTCAGTGCTTCCCACCCAGTATGGCTGCTTGTACCTCTGGAGTGTGGGAAGGAGAGTGATAACCCACAGGGAGGGGAGCCTGAAGACATCCTCTGAACTCCTAAGACACAAGGACCCCCACGGAGAGGAGTGCCAGAACATCAGTCTTCTTACAGCGATAGCCTGAACGAGCTAGTGAAGTGTTACTGGAGACTAACTCAGTACCCAGAGAAATCAGAAGATGCAGCTCGTGGGCTGAATGTTAAAGATCCTGATAGTTCTAGGAGCAGAACTCCAGACTGTGCCTCCATTCAGCAGATTTGGGTCTGGGACAAAAGCACTCGGCTATACTTCATTCCTCAGCACACCCAAAGTAGGTGCATTTAACAGGCACACAGCCCTTGGTGTTCTGTTGCTTGTGCCTTCCACACATGCACCCCTGACTTCCCTGATGATCGTGCTGTCCTCTCTTAGGGACTGTACTCCAGGTAGGTGAGGCTGCTGAAAAGGAGAGGGCGGAAAGGAGACATTTTAATGCCATCAGGCAGAAGTCAGAGTGGGAAGCTAACTGGCATACAGTTATTTACCGTGGCAAATTCTGAATCTTTAGTGTTAAAACTATTCATAATGCATTTTGAATAAATAGCATTCAGCCTGGAGGATGGTAAGAAAAGAACGGTGTGCTCTAACCACTTGCCCGTCCCTTCCCTGGCGATGGGGCCGCCACAGCGATGCACGACCAGGGCTCGTGCTGCTGCATTTTATCCCTTGGAGGAAGGGGCTCACCTGCCTTAGGGACCTGCAGCCCTCTCCAAATGGACCATTTGCCATGCTGCAGATGTGGGGGGACAACTGACAGAGAAGGAGGAGTTAAATGTATCCGAGCTCTAATGCTGTGTGCTTTTAACAGAGATGCAGTTATCTGAACTATCAGCCAGGTGTGTGAGAGGAAAAAAACCTGATTTCAGCAGTAAGCCATCCAAACTAAAAATGCAGATATCTCCTACCCCGTGCTGTAATCTGAATGAAGGCGCTGGCAGCATATCTACCCAGGTTTCGAGTGTGTTGAGATGTGCCTTAGTAAAGAAGATGTTGCTTTAGTTGGAGTGTAACGTGGTACAAAGGCAGAAGTCAAACAAGCTCCAGCACAAAAAATATAGAATAAAAGCATAACCGGGAAAATGGCATGAATAGACTTACTGTAAGCAAGTTTTGTGTGTAAATAATAGACAACCTCTCTTGTTTAATAACCAAGCAAAAGGAAGAGTAAATCCTAATGGGTTTTGCAGGTTCTGTAATTGAAACACCTGCGTATATGTGCTGATGTCAGAGGGAATATTTACCCATCACCAGCAGAGGTAGAGAGGAGAGCCTTTCCCTGGTCTCTGGGTGTTGGTGGGAGGTTGTGTCTGTACACAGTTGGCTGTGAACCATCTTGGGCTGAAACAAAATCACGAACCAGGGGAACACAGGAGGCGGTGGGCGGTGGCCCACCTGTGTGCTCCAGTGCTGGGGAATAACTGCAGCACATAGACACTCCGTCTTCAGGAGCAGCCCTGGAACAAAAGGCATTATCGATCCCATTTTCCTGTAAGAACAGCATGATTTAGTGTCTTCCTCTACTTTTCCAGTTGTCTTGCAGCATAAAGGCATCCAGGCCATTTTAATATTTTCTGCAAAGAGTTACTTGAGGTTCCGTTTGTGAGGACACTGTCCTCCAGCCTGTCACTGCTGCGAGAATGAGGGGCGAGGGCATGGGGGGCAGTTAATTTACTGGAGTTTGCAGCAAAGTGCTAAATTTGTGGGATCCTTTGGTCCAGCTTGAGAAGGTGTTTAGGTATTTATAGCTGACTCCACATTATTGAAAGAAATGTGGTCTTTTAGCCATTTAAGCAAAATTCTGATATGTTGTGGAAAGTATCTGTGTGACTAATAAATTTGTTTTGAGAGTTCTAGTTTCTCTACCCTCTTTCTCCCCTCCAAAAAATGTGGGAGGAGAAATGGGAAGATCGTGTGTCACTTTTCATTGAAGTTATTAACACAACAAACTTAATATTTAGGGTCCTGGTGAATTTTTTTTCTTTACACACCCATCCTCTGCTGAGAGCATAGCATATTGGGTACTTAAGGGTTAAATCATCTTGCTTTGGAAGCAGCTGGGCAGTTTACACTCCTTGCTGGGCTGTACAAAAATACTTTCCCTTTGAAGTACTGGGAGGAGCGGCTAAGGGTAAAACCTGGAATGGGCTTGCAGCTAACAGTTTGTAGTGGGCTTAGCTTGGAACAGGCAGCTGCTTGCAACTGCAGAGTGAGATGGCAGGGAAGGTCAGGGCTTCTTTCACCCTCGCCTTCACTGTCTCAGCGTGAAGGCTTTCTTTCTGAAATTCTTCAAATGCTATTTAGTTCTTGGAAAATTCTTGGATTGGGACAGGTTGCAAGAAATACAGATTAAAAATATCCTTTCCCATAAAGGCAGGCCAAATATAGGGGTCCTATTGGAAGTTCCTTGGCTGCTTCTGGTCTGATGTGGCAGTGAAGTGTATACTGCTGCTGCCTGGGATGAGAAAGATCCGGCTCCTCTGAGCGGTGGGAAGAAGGTTGAACTCTTTAGAACAACACACGTTCTGGAAAGAGCTTTTGAGAAGTCCTTTCTTCACAGTTTGCTAGAACTTGCGAAATCGCAGACCTGATGCCATACCTTAGATATGTTGAACCCTCAGTTTAGCAATAAAACGGCTGATGGGAGGATGGCGGTTCTGGCACTTGCCCCAGACGGCTGAAACCAAATTGGAAGACATCATGTTTGTAAGAAAAGCCACTGTGTTTATGGTGCTGTAGAGCAGGAAGCCCTCTTCTCTATTGTATACAGCATGCTACACAACTGTGAGTGACGGCGCTTGGTCCGGCTTCTTAAAAGCAAATCTTTTCATAGATGAAACCTGATGCAAGCCGGGCTCCACTGCACTTGCTGTTCCCTGCCACCGCCAGCAGTGGAACTGGACACACTCCGCTGCTCTGTGGATTTTTAGGGTAATACTTTGCCTTAGTAATAATTTCTTGGCAATATTCGAATGTATTTTTGGGGAAGGTCTGAATGTGAGAGATACTGTTGTTGCCATTACCTGAAACCAAGGCAAAGAAATTTCCTTTTAGTGCCACTGAAGGGACAATCAAAAGCAGTTTACCCACCAGCTAATGAGGGGTAACCTTAAAATGCCTGGCTGTATCTGTTAAATAGATGATGATAGTGCTGTGTGTCAGATCTCCAAATTTCAAGTTAAATTTATCTTAACTGCCCTTAATAATCCTGTCATCCTCACTGCTGTAAGGATCTGACAGCTGTTGGTAGGATCTCCAGGTTTATTTCCCCGCTGCTCTGCCACTCACTCCTTAGTTTTCTACCTCTGCCTTTTTTCTGAACACAGAACCTGTCAAGAGTTTAATTGCTAAAATAAGCAGAAATTTCCTCCAGGGTTTCTGCTGTTCTATGAGTTATACAGAGGGTCTGTCCTTGAAATGCCTGGTTATTAATACCTGAAGTAGCTTGCTTTTCCATTTAACAATTCAAGTGCCGGGGAAAAGGTATAGTAATACAGGCCTAAGAATCTCAGAAAAGATCATCTGGTTTCATCCCAGAGCTGTCGCTGAAAATCTTCGCTTACACCCAACACATTCGTTCTGTAGAAAGCGAGGGTTAGTTCCATGGCACAAGTGAAAGGCCCCAGAACAGGATTTGGGGATATTCTGGTTTATTTTATTTTTTTCAAGAAGCTGCTGTCTGTGTTAGAAGGGGAGTTGCCCATCTCCTTACATGTTGGGTGTGCGGGTCTTTTTGTGTGACTTCCCAAGCACAGGAGTCCAGCCCGTTTGCCACATTGGATGGTTTGTGATAACTGACACACTTCAGTCTGAAGCCGAGGATGTTTCCTACTTCTGTGTCAGAAGAGACATGTGTTGATGGGCTTTTGTATTATTATTAAATATCCTTAACGAAATGGAGCCTCGAGAAACAAGAACACCCAACTCCCAAGTGTGTAGGTTGGGTGGCTGGCATACAGTGGCTTCGCTTTGCGTAGCTCGAAGACTAACAATAACTTGTCACACTCAACTACTTTTTAACAGGAGCAAAAATGTAGTCTGTCCAAATGTTGTTATAGCGGCGTATGTGCATTGACTGTGTTTTTATGTGTCTGCCTCTCTGGGGTCACAGTTAACAAAGCTGCTCTTGGACAGGAATGGGTGCTGCTGCCTTTCCCAAAACTGTGCAGGCAAAGCAGATATTATCAGTGCTGGCCCTGGGGCATAAAATAGAAAGATCAAAGCACATGGCAGCAGCACACAGAGGCTCTTCAAAGCCTGAGTAAGGCAGGATTGATAGAGAAAAGGAGAACGCTCTTGCTGATGTAATCACAGCCTGTGAGACAGGTTGGGGTTTTTTTTTTCTCTATTTCTTAATTTAAACAAAGACACAAAGAGGGTTCTTGTTTGTTTAGAGAGGTGAAGCGTGTGCCACAGAGATAGAGCAGGGATACCTGGGTATATAGAAGGTTTTCATGGCTAACATGGAGCTCAGGCATTTTGAAGTCACTGCAAACTTGCAGTTTTCCTTATTTTACTTTGCACAACTTCCGCATGTGGTATTCTCTCACTTGTGGTGTCGATGTGGGATGAAGTAGGAACATGGCAAAGGAAGGAATGCTTGTTTTCAGGCTGCCTTCCTTATTAAAATGGAAACTATTTTGTTTTTTCTTGAGAACTCCAGTTAAAAATTTCTGGGATTTGTATGGAAAGAGGCTGAGCACAGGCAAGGTGGAGTTAGAGGGAAAGTGATACGCCTTAGCCATTGTCAAGAGGCGCAGGCTTGTTCAGGCACAGGCTGTGAATGGAAGAGAAACAGTTGTTCTCCCCCTTTGTGCGTGTGGAAGGGAGGAAGGAGAGGTGTGACTTTGCAGGAACAGATGTGCAGGGATGGAAAGAGTTTCCAATCTTCTCCTTTACAAACCTCCCTTCTCATTACGTGCTGCAGCTGCAGAAGTGTGTTTCTGAACCTGCATTTTGATTATAAAGGTGAGGGGTAGAAAACAGCTTTTCAGGGGGAACCTTGTGGAACTGTGAGCTAGAGTGTGGTAGTGCGGCTTTTCCACCCAAAGGTGTATCTGTACAGCATATGGCAAACGACCTGAGCTCTAGCGCAGTCTGGTACCCCAAAGCTGTGCGACCTTGTGGGCATAGCGCAAAGCCTGAATGAGAAAGCGTCGCAAGAGAGGCGACGTATATTAGTTGATTTTGCGTTGATTTTGTACGTGTTTGGAGCTCGGGCAGACCAAGCTCTTCTGCTTGGATGGTGAGCAAAGTCTGCCTGCATCTGCTCTTGGGATAGACTTCGGGTATGTCTCTGTGACAGAGGGCTGGAACCAGTCCCTGCGAGACTGATTCCTGTTAGTCTCTGGGAAACTGTTAACTGGAACTGAGAAACGACTTCACCATTCTGCGTTGTTTCACTTACTGATTATTTTAGAAGAAAGATCTAATGGGATTATCTCAGTCCCAAAATGTATTCCAGGATGCCAGAAACCACAGTGGTTATTTCTGTCTGGCAAGTTCTCCAGCTTTCTTTCCCCCATGAGACTGTTTGCAGAGCAGTTCAGATTAGTATCCAGAAGTGTGGCACTCCTAGGTCTGGAAATCTATCGTGAGGGAAAGGTGGCTGTATGTATTGTTAACTTTCAAGCTTCATTCTGGGGTTGAGGCTACATTTATAGTCTGCGAAATCAGCTTATTACCTTAACAAGAGGTCCCTGCTCAAAAAAGGGATGCATCCTCTTTATTGTGGAGTATGTGGGATGAAACTGGCATTCCTATGTTGTCTCATGTGGAAATCTCCCCATTTTGCTGGTCGGCATCAAAACCGCTCCACCCTCCTGAATCTCTCCCCTACCATGCTCCTTCCACAGATGTGTCTGATTTGACACTTGACACTGGTAGAAAGAGCTTCAGTACACTTGAAATACTCCGATTTTGGTTTCTAGTTACCAAACCTTCAGGCACCGGGAAATTTGCACATCTTAGAGCTCTCCGATGGGCTCTGACATGTGCTTTTGTTACTGCTGCAGGCACTTTCCCCTCATGGTACGGTAAGGCTAGAGAAAAATTCTGGGGTGGGAATCTGGGCAGTTACCGTGGCTTTCCAGGAACCTAGGCATCTGCTTTACAGCATTTCCTCCCACCCAGGTATGTGGGGGACGGGCTGGTCCAGTGTGGTGTAGTACACAGCAGCTCACAAAGCAGAGGTTTCTCTACCCGTGGAAGGAGATGGATTGGAGAGTTCTGCCATCACTATAGCATCCCCACGCTTTTGCTTCTGGTGAGCAATAGAATGAAGAAAGAGGTTTTAACTGATTTCCTGAATGCTCTACCGAGTTTGTGTCAGCAGTATCCCTGGCCTTTTGGTTCATCCAGCCAAGTGAATGAACACAGCTGCCATGCCAAGTTAACCAAAATAATTCCTCTGCTCCAGCCACTCTCTGGCACAAGCCAGCGGCGGATAGTGCGAAGGAATGTAAGATGAGAGCAAGCACATGGCGAGAAGTGTGTGGCGCATGCTTCCAGGCTCTGCCGGCTTGTGCCTTAGGACTTCCTCCTGGTGACAACTGGTACGATGGTGTTTCTTCTGCATCTTTTTTCCAGTCTGTTACTTCACCTGTAGCTTTCTTGTCTGAATCTGAGAGAGCACAAGGAAGATCTGGTTTGGTTTTGAGGGCCTTGTGAGGGTTGCTGCGTGCCGTGACACTGTACGGATCCGTGTTTTTGGAGAGCAGAGGAGTCAGGGCTGGCGCGTGTGGTGCGGGAGTCTGGAACAGCAGTGGTGTTGGCATGTCTGGGAGGGACCTGGCTGAACTGCTGACGGACGGGAACGGAGGGAAGATGACTGAATCTCCGGAATTTGTTCTCATTCTCGTACTGTTCAGCATAAGTTCTGTAGAGGGTTTTTTTGAGCTGCAGGGGGAAAAAACGTTGCCAGGAAGTAATTGTTCTTTCTGTCTCTTTCTAATTCTGTGCAGCAGCTGCCTGGTCTTTAGCTGCTATTAATGTTCAGAGCCCTTTGAACAAAGGGGCGTTAGGCTGATGTAACTTCTTCCTCTGTCAGACATTCCCTCTGAAGCCATCTTTTGTCTCGATGGCCCTATTGTAACCATTCATATACTGATGAATGAACAGGAAGCTGATGATGATAGTGAGCAGATGAGTTTGATCTTGAACAGGTTTTACTCAGACTCCAGCTTGAGGGAGTTTATATAGGAACTGAGCTGTACCACTGTCAACACAATGCTGGATTTGTTCATTCAAATTTTCTTTCGTTTAAGGAAATGGGAAAAGATTATTAATCTTGGAGAAAATGTGCTAACTTTTTTTACTGAAGAACAATATTGCAGATACAAATCCAGGAATTCTATCTGTCACCTCTTCATGCAAAGAGAAGTTTGCTTGAATGGCTGTATTTTTATTTTTGGGATTGTAAGTTCCTTCATGTTTGAATAGAAGTGATGGTCTCTCAGTTGTTGTCCTGCTCGTGACAAACCAGATTCAAACTCGTCCTGAAGATGCTGTGGAAGATAAATTATGGTGCCTCAGGTGACAGTGATTGGTGGGGAAGAAGAGAGGGAGAACTGAATTTTATCAGCTTGGAAAAGAGGCTGTTGACAAGAGACTGAGTAAAGTCTGTTGTAGACAGTGACCAAGGAAGGATGACTGGCTATTCCTTGCAATACAAGGACTGTCAGAGCGTACACACTGAAATTCACAGAACAGCTTTAAAGTTAGCAAACTAAGGTATATTTCTAAAAGGGTAAGTTGTGTTACTGACTAGGATGGTGTAAAAGCCAAAAGCGCAGGTGTCATCCAAAAGGGATTAGGCAAAGTCATGGGATATAGATGCGTTGCTCACTATTAAACACCTTCTGGGTGAAGTCTCAGCTCTGGAAGTCTTTTAGTCACTGACAGCCTTCATTAAGAGACTGTATCAAAAGAAGAATCATTCTGCATCTATTCTGCTTTTCCTATTCTCCAAACTTCTGCATATGGCCACTGTTGGAGATAGGATGCTGTGCTGGTTGGATTTTTGGTCACACCCTGCCTGGCTGTTTTTATGACTTACCCAACATTGCATAGGAGCTCTGTGGCAAAGGAAGCAATCCAGTCTCTTGGGAAGCATTCAGCTGCTTTAACCACAACGTTTTATTTTCTTTTCTCATAGTATCTTACCTCATTCACTGCACTGTCCAGTTTTTCTGAGATGTGAGGGAGATGTCCTGCAGGCAGCACTCATTCGTCGCACACTGCTGCGTCCTTGGAGTACAGTTTACACCATTAATTTCCCAATCAGTGAGGCATACCTCAGTGCTGAGGTGTGCCAGCAGTAGATACACAGCACTAAACACAAGCTGGTAAGCTTTGCTGGGCTTATTAGCGTGGGCTGTATGCCAGTGCTACAGGAGTTGGTTTAAAAAAAAAAGGAAAAAGGGGGGTGGGGTTGAAGAGAATTAAGGGGTAGTCTGGAAGAGAAGAGAGATGAGGCGATAGATTAGTGGCCATAGGAAGGAGGAATCCAGAAAGAGATAAGGAAAGAAGGAAGGAAAACTGTTGTTGCATCCTGAAATGCAGCGCAGGTATCTTAAATTAAGGTGGGATTGGGCTGCCTTAAATCTTGCATTTAAAGTGTGAAACACCTGCTACTCCAGCCTTCGCATTCCTATGCAATTGAGATAAAAATGAACGTGTAGAACAGCAATGCCAGATAAAATTATTTGGGGAAAAAAAGCTTAGGTAAATTTTAGGAATTCTAGTACCTTGGTGTCCCCTCCCCATTCCCCGCATAGGGTGCGGTAGTTTGATAAGCATGCACGTTGGTATGGTGTCAGAGAAAAAGCTGAGGGAGCTGTTGTGCTTTACAGTTCTGTAAAACAGTTCAGTTTGGCAGTTCTGTATTCAAAGTGAAGTTGAATTTTGCTCTTAGATCAGGGAATTAACCTCTGTAATGAAAGGGGGGAGTGCATCATGTCTCCAGAATTTCAGAAACTTTCATTATTGTTAGTTTGACTTTAAATAATATGAAATGAATCCTTCAGGCACCAAGTGCTAGGTTTCTGCAAATGCCTTTGAAAGATGGAGAGGAACGAAGGACTAGTAATTTCTTGAGTGCAGAATAACGTTCTGGTTCAGTATGTCAAAGCATGGACTGTGAGCAGAGTGAAACTACATCAGTCAGCCTCGTGTGCTGACAGAGTGTGCACTGGGCTGAGTTGTGGAGACCGGTTTACATCTAAGTTGGGTTATTTGCTGTGCAAAATAAAACAAATTGAGGCTGAAAGAGGGAAGAAGGATTTCATAGGGTATGAAATGGGGATATTTGCAGTGACTATTTCAGCAATTTGCTACGTTAGAATTAAGAATAGCTTTTTATTTTGAAGTCATTCTCCCTACTACAGAACATTCTTCAGTGGTGACTCAGTGTAGAGCTAATCTCACTCAAAATGGTTGCCAGTTGCCACTTGGAACAATAGGACTGAAGCCACAGGCTGCCATCAGGTGGCTGTTCTTAAGAAGGGCATTTTTTCCCCAGTGGATTTGAGTGTTTCTTCCCATCTGATAACATAGATGGTCTCAATAGTCACTGAATTCTTGTAATAGAAGACTTTGAAAACAGTGCAGTTACTCATTACTTTATCTGAAATGGAGAACCCAGTGCACCAGACAGGTTTTTTTAATGGAAAAAAATCAACATTAAGCCTTAATCTGTTTTCAGGAATGACTCTTTGCACCTCATTTGTATGCCATAGTACAGGTCACTGCTCAATACCTCTGTGGGCAGGAGCACTTTTCCTTATACTGTGAATGAGGAAGTTAAGCAGAGGGGGAAAGAAATGATTTCCATACACTTGGGAAGAGAAATGACTTCGCTGGCACACCAGTCCAGCCACTTCCATCCTTCGTAAGGGTGAGATCCGGCCATCAGGCTGGTCTGTTTGTTCCACCATGGCGTTATGCAGCAACGTAACACAAGTCTGCCTCTGTGATCCTGGGAGCCATCAAGTGAGACTGGACATAACAGAGGATGGCCGGTGTCCCAAGAGCTGTGTTGCTTGGACAGGGGGCTCTGAAGTGGAGTGAGTGGCCTTCAGAGAATCCCGGACCTGTGGGGCTGTGTCAGAGGAAAAGGGGGAATGCATGCCGTTCCTTCTGTGAGACAAGCTGAAGTATGATGTGAATGTCACCTTCCCTTCCAATAAAGGAGATCATGTTCCTTTACATACAGCCTATTCTAGAGCCACGTCTTGTGTAATTGCAGCAAGGGCTTTGGCTTCCCCTGTATTTCCATTTTAAATAGGTTGGAGAGATTGTGCTGTTATCTGTTGTGACGCTGGACCTGACAAAAGAAGTGTATGTTAAACTAGATGTGATGTTTGGACTTTGCCCAGTGAATGTGAGTGCAAAGCAGGGGCAGAGCATCAAGGAGCCTGTGGAGGTAATTTGTTGAGAACTCGATATTGAAGGAAGGAGAGACAGTCTAGAAACAAGCAGGAGGCTGTGCCTGTTTGGAGGCCTTTGCTTTCGGAATCAGTTGGCTCCTTTCCCTCTGCTATTTCTTTAACACCTTAAAATGTTTTCACATGGGCAGAAGTCATAAATTGAAAACAATCATTGAAATATATTAGGTTGTCAAATTGAAAAAGTGATAGGTCTTGGAGAGGAGAGTTAAGGAAAATTTGGAGCACAGAGTGGGGAAAGTGGGATATAAGAATGCATATGGCAGCTGGAGTTGGAACTTGTGTAAACTTTACATGTTTGTGTTTTGCTCCAGGATGGCTTATAAAACGTAAGCACAAATCTGACCAAAGGTTAAACTTTAAAAAATTATTTGGAACTCGCTGTCTTCAGATTGTACAAAATGTCACAGGTCTTGAGCATTTTTGGGTTGCTGCAATGTAAACTAAAGTTGCACGTAGAGAGTGGGAGAGTGCTTTGTAAAATCAGTCGAACTGTAGCAGTGTAACAAAGGTACATGTGCAGTTAAGACCTGTAATACCCAGAGCTGATTTCAGTATTCGTGTTCCTCTTACGTCACGCAAGAGATGTGTGAAGGGATTTGCAGTAGACTGGGCCTGAAGAGGGGCTAGGAAGTGATTCGTGGCAGGGGAGTGAGGGAAGACTGGACAGAATATGCAGCGCAGGCAGCTTCATATCAAGACAGAGGAATAAATATGATTTCTTAGAAATAATGCAGCATAAGGGAGGAGCAACTGAGGGAGACTGTGGAGGATGCAATTGAGTGCTGGCAAGTCTAGTCTGGGTGGTGAGAGCAGCAGATGCAAGAATCTGACCTCAGTTGGGCCTCTGTTTCAGGGTCTCTGTTGGGCCTGTGCTTCAGGCCTCAGTTGGGCCTCTGTTGGGCCTCTGTTTCAGGGTCTCTGTAGGACCTGTGCTTCAGGGACGTGCTACTTGCTCTGGGAACTGAGAAATAATTACTCCCACCACCGAGCTGAGAGCGTATTGCTGAGGCACAAGCTCAAAGAGATGGTAATTTTTTTTTTCCAGAAAGTAAGCCATGCTAGGAGTGCTCACAGAAGGAAACAAAGCTGGTATACAGTGCCTCAGTTCTCAAGGAAGCCCTTCTCTGGGGTACTCGGTATGTTGAAGACATGGGGACAAATATCCAGGTAAGCACCACAACTCCACGTTTGGTCATCGCGTTGTGTGGGATAGGTGGAGGTCAGTTCTGCTGTGTGTGCACACACAAACTCCTTACGCTCTGCTCTGCTCTTAGAGATGGAGAGCTCAGAAGAAATGTCCAGTATGTGGGGTCTTTGTCATGTCATTAGTTTCAGTCTCTTAAAATCCCCTGGTGGTGATGCAGACGTTCATATACTGAATTTAAGTCTGCTGGCAACAGGCTGTCTTATTTTAATTAACTTTAGCACATCACTTGGAGAGACACAAAATCCCTGTTTCAGGCTGTTTGATGTGCCTTGCCCCAGTGGAGGGTATCCGTATTTTCGTCATACTCAAAAACTGCCTTCTGAGGCACAGGCTGAAGGAACTTCAGTTAGCCAGAGACTTTATGGCTTACAGAATCTTGAAAGAGTCTTCATGTAAATATTCAAAGATTAACTCACATGCTGATCTGAGAAATAGCGTACATCTTTAGGGTAGGAACTATTATGTTTCAGTCTGGAAAAACTTCTTTTGTGCTGGCTAACAGGAGTGCAGGTCTAATACTGTACCGCTGGTGTGCCTCTTGCTGCCTTGGCCGTGCTTCCAGACTGACTTTCAGTCAAGGTGGCATTCAAGAACTTTCTAAATATTGAAACCTTCCTTCCTGTCAGCCTTTGTATTGTGACCCAGAGGGTGTGTTCAGACCACGTAACCCTGTGCCGTTTGAATTTTCACTCAAGCTACCACTGTCTGCTGGCGTCAACTTCATGCTCCAGAATGCAAAGATGTGTGCCTGTTCATCCTTAGCAAGTGCCAGCTGCTTCCCCTCTTCGTGTGCTTTGGGGGAGATTCTAGGCATGAGGTGGGAGGTAAATACAATGATATCGTTTCTATCCTACCGTTGCCTGGTAATTCAACTACTGCATTTTGAAGTTCTGTCAGCTAATTAAGCCCCTTACCAGGGAAGGTTGAAATTTTCCTAAAGCAGAGCCCCTAGCTTCTGGGGACTGCAGAAGTCAGAATTTAAATTTTTAGATTTTTGTTCATAATAGAACAATTCTGATTCTTCTTTGCTTTCTGATTTTACTTAATCTGTTAGATTTCACTGCTTGCATTTGCAGCTGCTTTTCCTGTACTCGAGGACTAGGAGTTTTAATTTTTACATACGACCATCATCTGTTCATTGAATGCAAAGAGCTAAAGTTCTGAGCATTCTGAGCACCAGAATCTGTGTTGTTCGTATGCTTGCTTCTAATCTTTTTTATGCAAATGTTGCCAGTCGCTAGGAGTCTGTGGTACATCTGATACTTTCTCCATGACAAGTGATACATGCTTCGTTTTTGGTAATATTTTCAGGCAGTTTTTCTTGTGGGCCAGGCTCCAACTGTGTATTTGTATTTCCTGTGAGATGTAACGAAACTACAGCTGGCTGTGCATTATCTGCTGTACCTTTTCCATCTCTGTTGTGCCTGTAGTCACTGAGCCAAAGTTTTAATTTTGAACTGAGTGGAAAGTTGGTCCTCGGTGCTGCCTTCTGCCTGCTGCTGCACTGATTCTGCAGGATGTATCGTGATGAGTTGACAGTAGTTCAAGTATCTGAAGTGCAAAAATGGGTGGAGAGAAGGATTAAATATCATAACCCTTCTCTCTTGTGCTTTCCCTGTTGCAAAGTGAAAAGCTACCCATTTTATATTGCCAGCTGGAGCAGCTCCAGCACTGTCCTCCATCTCTGAATTTCACTGCAGCCCCACGGGGAAGCTGCACCTCTGTGGCTCTCTCACAGCTGCTGGACTTTGATGGGGACATGCCTGTGCTCTTTCCACTGGCCTCCCTTGGCAACCAGCCCTTTGAAGATGACCTCTTGCTGTTTGCCTGTTGTCTCTCTTGTGTTGGATTATAGATGAGAGGTTGGCATGAGGGGAGGGGGATGGGATGGAGTGTTGTGCGTTTTAAGCCTCGTTTCTTTCTGCAGTCTCAACTGTTGGGGTTTTTTTTTCCCCTCTGCGGCTTTTACCTTATGTTGTCTTGCGTATGGAAAATGGTTTCTGGCAGAAATGCAGAGTTTCTGCTTGGCATTTGTACATGGGACAAAGGAAGTTTGATTAGTTTTGTGGTGAGGACATGGCATTTTTCCTGTAACAATCTACTCGCATTAGTTCCCTTCCCCCATCCCTCTTTTAAGGACAATATCGTTCTTAGTTATAGGGCAGCCTTTCTCTGTGTGCATGTTCTGTGTTCCTCTTCCCTCCCTCTGGCCCCAGTGAACGCACCCTCCCGGAGACAGCACAAAATACATCACCTTGTGATGCAGGCTGTGGTGCCAAATGGAGAGGGACGCACGAGAGCCCTGTGGCTGTGGGTTGCGTTTTGCGTGGACACTGGTGACTTTTGGCAATCCAAACAACCGGGCTTTGCTAAACACTGACAGAATCCTTCATGAGGGTCTTGCAGTGAGACAGTAGCTGTAGGCTAAGAGGTAAGGTATTGTCAGGGGTCAAAGAAAGCATAGGAATAAATGTCCAATTTTCACTGCAATGAAAGGTGAACAGGTGAGGTATTTTAGCACAGAGCATTGTAACTAACAGTGTTTACTTTTACTAACTTTACCATCTCCTTTCTCACTGTTTTCCCTCAGTGATGAAATCACTTTAGTCTGCCTGTGTCAGCACTTAATCTGTCTGAGGGTTCTTCAGTCTGGGCATGGAGAGCAGAATGGCAGTTGACATTGCCGTTGAATATTGGTTCATAAAGTCAGGAGCATTACACAGTGTTTTACAGCGAACGTGAAGAAAATAACTTGGATGTGCCTGTGTATGCACCTGGAACACCTCAGTGCAGCATACCACCCAAAATTAGGAGAACAGGATGTGGGAGGTATCTGTGTTCTCTGCATGTACCTGGTTCATCCTTGTCGGGAATATTGCTTTTTACTTGGATCTCCTAGTATCAGCTTCTTTTTGGAAAACAAACACCAAACCCAGCGCTCTCACCCCAGCTAGAAACAGTAACCAAAGATATAAGATAGTAAAATTAATAGATTGTTCTCTTGGAAATTGGAGACTTCATCAGACAAGGGCAGGGGCAAGTTTGTGTTCCCTCTGCTACTTCTCTAAAGGAAATCCAACATGGATGTGTCTTTTCAGGACCTACCTTCTTCATGTAATTTGTTTATTCTTATACAGCCTGAGCAAGAGGAGGCCATGTAGATTAACTCTGTGCTTTGTGTTCTGGGAGCTACTGATGCGGGTGGTGTAGCCTAATCCATTTTGACAATTGCTGTAAACTTAGGTTTCCTCTGAAATAAAAGTGTGACCTACTGGGTTGCATTTTGTAGTCTTCAGCCCATGATGATTATGTGGGCCCATTGCTGGATAATGCAAGATTTCAACCCCAAACAGTGCAGATCACAAATACAAAAGATTTTTCCATACAGGTTTTACCCCCACCAGACTCCCCATTTCATCTTTCCCCATTCCACAGAAGTCTGGCTGGCAAAAGCTACAGTAGACTGAAATTTCACACATAAGCTTTTCATTCATATCACAGTGTACCTTGTCTATTTTAAGTGAGCTGATTTTTGTCACGCACAGAATCACAGAACGGTTTGGGTTGGAAGGGACCTTAAAGACCATGTAGTTCCAACCCCCCTGCCATGGGCAGGGACACCCTCCACTAGACCAGGTTGCTCCAAGCCTCATCCAACCTGGCCTTGGGACACTCCCAGGGAAGGGGCATACACATCCTGTTCCAGTGTCTCACCACCTTCACAGGAAAGAATTTCTAATCTAAATCTCCCTGCTTTCAGTTTAAACCCGTTACCCCTTGTCCTGTCACTACCTGCCCTTGTAAATAGTCCCCCCACCCAGCTTTCTTGTTGGCCCCTTCAGATATTTGAACGTGCTATAGGGTCTCTCCAGAGCCTTCACTTCTCCAGGCTGAACACCCCCAGCTCTCTCAGCCTGTCCTTATACAAGAGCAGCACCAGCTCGCTGATCGTGGCCTCCTCTGGGCTCTTTCCAGCAGGTCTGTGTCCTTATGTTGGGGGTCCCTGAGCTGGACGCAGAGCTGCAGGTGGGGTCTCACCAGATCGGAGTAGGGGGAGAATCACCTCCCTCAATCTGCTGGTCGTGCTGCTTTTGATGCAGCCCAGGGTACGGTTGGCATTCTGGGCTGCAAATGCACATTGCCGGGTCATGTTGGGCTTCTCATCAACCAATGCGTGTTGTCTTTTAGTTCCCTCCTAACACTCTTGGAATTTTCATCCCAGCCAAATTCATTCCTTTCAGTGTGCATCGTGTGGGCTTTGGGCAAGGGAATGCAAATGGGTATTTCTTTAGGGTTCCTTATATGAAGTTTCAATCAACTGGAGTTTTTTTGGCTGTTGAATAGTTATATTCATTCTTTCTGGGATCAAAACACTCCCTGGGGTTGAACAAATAGACCCCATTATGTTACACAATGTGTGTCAGGGTCTCTTCATATTTCCTACTCCATTTTCTGCTAGAAAACTTACTTGCAAAGTATTTGTACATCCATACGAGGCCTTTAACTTAAACTGAGGAGATCTTATGGCACTGATCTGATACTTGCAGTTTTAAGTCCTGACTTAAGTGCTACAGGACAAATGTAGTTATTCATGAGATTTCAGATAATCCTGTTTTTCTAGCCAGTTATGATTATGTCTAAAGTTCTGGCCATTACTGCATTTTTGGGGCCTGTCCTGTTCTGTATAGGGCCAGAACTCTTTTGTTTTGCTATATAGCTACTGGCAGCCGCCTTCTGCCAAAGTAATCTATGAAGGTATCACTTTACTCCTAATTTTCCCTCCAGTTTCCCCCGTCCTTAGTGGCATTGTGTCTGCATCTTTTGCCAGCATCTTTCCACCCATTTAAAGAAGAAAAAAACACAACCATAAACATGACTTTGTTCCTCTTTGCTCTGTCGGTACTGTGGTAGGAGAATTCAGTGTAATCAAAGCACTTAAATTCTTGAGAGAAGAAATCTGCCCTCAGATTATCTTGGGTATGCACATCTTTTCATGGAGTTTTGCTCTTGAGACCCTTTGAAGGAAGGAGAGGCCAGCTTTCTGTTTGAATGAGCTGGGAGCTTCCCTTGCAAAGTGTTTGGAATAATTAGTGTCCAGCTGCTTTGTTGCTGTAGATTGCTCAGCTGCATAGCGTGGGCAGTACACTTGATCTCGGCCTGTGCAGTAAATCTGATGCAGATGTGCTGAATTTACAGTTTTGTACACATCTGTTACTGTACATGTGCTGTGGGTTATCTGTAGCGTCTCTCTGACTTGGGGCAATCATAGAATAGAATCATAGATTCACAGAATGGTTTGGGTTGGAAGGGACCTTAAAGCCCACCCAGTGCCACCCCCTGCCCTGGGCAGGGACACCCTCCACTAGACCAGGTTGCTCCAAGCCTCATCCAGCCTGGCCTTGGACACTGCCAGGGATGGGGCATCCACAGCTTCTCTGGGCAACCTGTCCCAGTGCTCCCCACCCTCTGCAGGAAGAATTTCTTCCTGATGTCCAATCTAAATCTACCTTCTTTCAGCTTAAGCCATTACCCCTTGTCCTGTCACTCACTGCCCTTGTAAGAAGTCCCCCTCCAGCTTCCTTGTAGCCCCTTCAGGCACTGGAAGGTGCTATAAGGTCTCCCTGGAGCCTTCTCTTCTCCAGGCTGAACACCCCAACTCTCTCAGCCTGTCCCCATGGCAGGGGGGCTCCAGCCCTCAGAGCATCTTCATGGTCTCTTCTGGACTCGCTCTAACAGATCCATGTCCTTCTTATGTTTGGCCCCAGAGCTGGGCGTAGAACTGCAGGTGGGATCTCACCAGAGCTGAGCAGAGGGGGAGAATCACCTTACTTGACCTGCTGGCCACGCTGCTCTGGATACAGCCCAGGATACGATTGGCTTTCTGAGCTGTGAATGAGCATTGCTAGCTCGTATTCAGTTTCTCATCGCCCAGTACTCTCAAGTCCTTCTCCTCAAGGCTGCTCTCGATCCATTCTCCACCCAGCCTGTACTTATGGTTGGGATTGCCCCAACCCCTGTGCAGGACCTTGCACTTGGCCTTGCTGAGCTCCATGAGGTTGGCACAGTCCCACCTCTCCAGCCTGTCCAGGTCCCTCTGGATGCCATCCTTTCCCGCTAGCATGTTGACCGCATCACACAGCTTGGTGTCGTTGGCAAACTTGCTGAGGGTGCACTTGATCCCTCTGTCCATGTTGCTGACCGAGATGTTAAACAGCGCCGGTCCCAATACTGACCCCTGAGGAACTCCACTTCTGGCAGGAAGATGCCTGAGAGCATGCTGTTACTGCCAGATACGCCTTTCAGCTGGCAGTTTTCTTCTCCTGAGGGATTTGAAGCTGTGCCTTGGCATAGGTGAATTGCTCAGAAGCGCTTCACATACTCTGTGAGTCACAGGTTGGCTATCCCTGTATCAAAGGAGTAAGGGAATGATGCTGCTTCTTGCTTCGGGTGATTTTGTGTGCGGTTCAACTCGGTCAGTGCCAAGGTCTGGTTCCCTGGTTAATACAGCCTACTCGGGCGGTGCTTCAGAGTTTACCGTTGCTTTGCACAGGATCTGGTGGACTGTTAGTGCAGGCTGCTCTGCACTGTAGAATTTTACTGGCCTTGTCTGCATGGTGGATGTGTTCAACTGCATATCTCTGTTCTTACGTTTAATTACAGCACAGACTGGATTTCTCATCATCCCTTTTGGCATACTTCCTGGAGTAAAGTGGACTGTGAGAGGATTTCAGGAATGCTTGATGCTCTTGCTGTAGAGAAAGTTCGGTGGAAGCCACTTGTGGGTTCAATGCTAACCGCTGGGTCGAGCCGCACGGTCACAACTGATAGCCAAGAAAAGCGCGCTGCTGAAATGCTCGGGTCCTATAATGTTACATTTTGTGGTGATTTTGGCTTTTGGCAGGATGTTCTTCTTCAAAACAGAAAAAAAAGTCTGAAAGCAAAAAGGAACTGTGTTTTAATGGAGTTTTGTAATTGCACCAGAGGCCAAACGTTCCTCTCTGCGCAGCAAAGCAGAGAAGCACAGGGTGATGAGGAAACGCTTCTGGCTTTCACCGTTCTTAAGAAGGCTGCTATGTTCCAGCTGCAGCCAGCATCCAGACCTCATGGTTTTTCAGTCTGCAGGGACAATAGCAACTCCTAACTTTCAAGAACTAAAGAGTTGGATTTTTTTTTTTTTTTTAGAGATTTACATCACCACCACCACCCCCTCCCCCCCCGCCATTTGTACAGTTTTGGATTGCCCGTCTGTAATGGCACATTCTACTTGTCTTGTTAGGCATCAGTGAGTAAATGGAGTTGGAAAAGTTATGTTCTTCATTCCACTGTATTTGTAAGTAGTCGGAACAAATACAGCCTTGGGGTGATGCAGTTGTATTAGTAGCTGCATTATGTTGAAGATCAAAATCACAGCAGTGGCAACAAACAGTGGGAAATCTGTCAGCTGGGATGACTCAAGTCTGTCCTGGACAATGAGCGCACAGTAATTTTTGTAGTCCTTAAGAAGCAGTTTCTCTTTTAATAGGTAAGAATGTAAAATTTCAGAGGAAATGCAAAAATGAGTGTTGCTAACACTAACTTCACTGTTTTGTAGCCTTCTGGGTCTCCTATTGATTCTTTTAATACCTAAGCCCTACTGGAGTACTTCACACAATTGGTCCTCTTACTGTTCTCACTAGAGTGTTAGCCAGATACCTTGCCTTTGCTCTAAAAAGGCTTACTTTGTGCCCTGATGGAAACCTCTCTAGGTTACTATGTTTTTCCTCTCTGCCCCGTGCCACTGTTCAGCCCTGCGCTCTGTTTTGTCACAGCTGACTTTCTCCTCACATTAATAAAGTGGAGACTTTTTTTAGGTAATGGCAGTATGCAGCAAAGGCTCAGTTAGGTTGGAATCTCGTCACTGGAGCAGACTGAAGACAGAAGCAGTTCTGCTAGTGAGCTCTAGATTTTCTTCCTTCAGGTGCTCATCTCATGTGATTTGGGCTCCGTTGCGTAAATTCCAAATTCCTACATTCTCGCGGTGTTCTGATGCTGGTGGAAAGTAGGCTTGGAGACAAGTTAGATGTTCTTCAGTGGGGTTAATGATTGTCTGGATAGTTGTTCCATGCCATAGAGCTATCAAGTCTGTAGTTCCTGCTGGGACAAAGCACACGACTGGGGCAGTTTCTAGGCTGTCCTGGTGCAAGGCAGTGTATGTGATGAGCTGAGCTCTCATTGCTCTGACAAGAATTTTCTCACTGAATATGAGCTAGTACTCTGGGTTTTTTTCCCCTTTGGTCAGTTGTCACTTACGTGTTGAACAATCAATGGCTTTGTTCTGACCTGTACTGCTACAGTGAAAATACAGCTCACTTAACATCCTTCACTTGTTTTCTAATGTTTTTAGGTGGGAAACTGGTAACTTGCCACAAGTTCTTACTTCATTTCTTCTTCAAGCATCACTATATGCATGATATCCCACAGATTCCTTATCTGAGGGCACTGAAAGATTCAGATTAGAGCCAAGTACTTAACAAAATGTTGTGTAAATCCAAGTAATTTGGGGCAACCTCATTTAGAAGAAATGTCTTCTTCAGAAGAGGTCTAGTCCTGTAGGAATAGGAACAAGGACAAAGTGAATACATTGTCATAACTTCATTTGCTCAGGCCATTGTTTTTCATACCATTTGCTAAAGTCTGTGTTTTTGGCAAGCCAGTATTCCAGATCATGTATATATTTGCCTTTACTGGTGTGTCCGGTTCTGTTAGGGTTAGACCTTGCTTTTGGGCTGTTGGAACCCTTTTTGATGCTGATGAATAACTGCTGGCATCTTAAACACACATCTTGTACATCCGAGACTATAGATGAGGAAAATTAGAGCAGACATTATCTGTTCTGTTAGGTGTGGAAAGAAGCTGTTTCAGCAGTATTATCCTCAATACAGGAATTTGCAGTTGATGCTAAAAAAGGATTATCACTCCAGTGAAAGGTAAAATCTAGAGCAGACTCTTCCAAGGAAATTTGAAATCCATCACTTTGATTCCGGAGTTCCTGTGTGTCCTGTGAGCTTTGCAGATAACTTTCCAAATCTGAGTGGATGTTATTTCAGCTCGTTGTCAGAGCTGGGTCAGTAGTGTGAGTGAACCCACCCTGTTGTTCTCCCACCCGCAGTACGTGCAAACAGCTGTGCAGGAGTGGACACTTGGTTTGCAGATCAGTATGTGGTATGAAATGGGCTAGCACCAGCCAGCTTGGAGGAGGGTGCAGACACCAGATAGTGGCCGTTCTGTTCTCTGAGATTTTCTTTTCCCTGCCTTTACAATGTGGTTGTTGAAGCTGCATTTAATATGTAACACTTTCTTACTCAGTCTCACTCCTGCCCCTGTCACTTTTCTGGTTATTTACTCCTTCCCTTTGACGGTGAATGAGGATGGAAGCTCTGCAGAGGGCTGGAAATCTTTACCCTACTGACCTTTTTTCTATATGTTGTTTAGTCTGGTAGTCCAACAAGTCCAACTTTAATGCAAATACAACTTTATGTAATGGGATGGTTATTGATAAAACAGTTGCATGTGTAATGGGCAGTGCGTATTGAACCATTGTGGGTACTCAGCATTAACTTGCTGAAGTTGCAGCGTGGCAAGTCTGTAGCTTTTGCGAATTATTTTTGCCTTGATTTGGAGGATGGAACTTAGAATCAAAGAATGATAGAAAAGTCTAGGCTGAAAGATTTCTGGAGGTCGTCTGATCCAGCTTTCCACTGAAAGCACATCCTTAGCATCCTTGTTATTCAAGGTCATGTCAAGCCGAATCTTGAATATTTCCTGCAGGGGATGTTCCACCACTTCCCAGGGCAACCTGTTCCACTCTTTAGTTGTTCTTACGGTGAAGAATTGTTTCCATATATCCAAACAGAGTTTTCCCTGAAGTATCCTTGTGCCTATTGCCTCTTGTCTGGTCACCATGTGCCCTCATGAAAAGACTACTTTTGTCTTCCCTATAGTTACCTGTAAGACTGATGAGATCCCCCCCAGCCTTCGCTTCTCTAGGCAGAATGAATGGAATTCTTTCAACCTTTTTTGTATGTCAAGTTCTCCAACCCTTTTATCATCTTGGTGGCCTTTTGCTGGACCTTCTCCAACCAAAACTGGACACATTACTCCAGGTGTGGTCTGACAAGTGCCAGGTACAGTGGAATAATCGCATTCCTTGATCTGCTGGCTATACACGTGCTCCAGGTGCAGCCTTAGCTGTTGACTGACATTCAGTTTGCTGTCCATCAGAAGCCCTGTGTCTTTTTCAGCAGAGCTACACTGCAGCCAGTCAGACCATACGCAGCCTGGACTGTGGCTCAGTTTTACTCTATCCCACATGTAGGGCTTAAAATTTGTTTGTTGTCATCTGCAGACTTCACTGAGAGTGCATTTGGTCCTCTCCTCTGGGTTGTTCATGATACTGAATAGTATCAGACCTAGTACTGACTCTGGAAGAACTTGTGACCAGCTGCCACTTCACCTTTGAGCCATTAACCACTTTTCTTTGAGATAACTGCAGACTTTCAGCCAATTTAGCCAGTTTCCAACCACTTTGTGGTGCAGCTGTCTAGTCCATATCTTAGCAGCTTGTCAGCAAGGATGCTGAAGGAGGCTGATGTTAAACGCTCAGCTGAAGCCAGGGTAGATGACATCCACAGCTCTCGTCTCATGCACACAGCAAATTGCTTCATCAGAGAAGGTACTGAGGTTGGTCAGGCATGACTTATCCTTGGTAAATCCAAACTGGGTTTTTTAGCCATTGTCTTGTCCTTTGTGTGCCTGAAAATAGTAAGGATTTGTTCCATGATTTTCTCAAGCACTGAGGTGAGACTGACAGCTCTGGGGTTTCCCAGAGCGTGCGCGCGTGTGTGTATGTGTTTAGTAAGACTGGTTTGACAGGGGAGAGATTTATTACAGAAGTCCCAGCAGAAGTGTACTGTTTTTTCTCCCCCCTGTAAAACACTTATGTCGTTTGGTTGCCTTAGCTCACTTGAGCCATGATACGCTCTAGACTTTGGATCAGCCCTTAGAAGAAGGAAATGAGACCTAGAGATTGGAGGTGGTGGCTGGGTACTGAGGGGCTGGGTAAATTAAAAGCATCTGAAGTCTGCACAGAGTTACCTGGCTCCACTTCCTTCCCTTCAGTTACCAGATGCTGATTCCACATACACTTGGTTTGGGGGAAAGCTTTGAGAAGAAACTGCATTTCCCTGATGATAGACTTCCCATTCAGGTTGGGTTCTTTTTTGTTTTGTTTGTTTTTGTTTTTTTGTTTGTTTGTTTGTTTTTTTTTTTAACACTGCAAAACCTCATAAATTTTATTGCAAAAACCTGTCTGGTGAAGGAATGTGAAAATTCCTTCCTTGGAGGGATGGTAACTGCCCAGAGGATGGGACATGGGTGCTCAGGGTATAATGTCAGTCCCTCACCCTAATCCCTGTCCTTGCAGCAGTGTCATTTCTGGTTACTGCTGCAAAACCATGAGATTGTGTTATACCTGGGTTATCCAAATGTTTCTCTTAAATACACAGATAAACAAAGGGGAAAATACTGCAATTTTGTATTACAGAATGTGCTGGTACTTCAGATAGAGATACTTAACTAGGGTGGGATGTAACTTCAGTTTCGACGGGCAAGATCATCTGGTTCTGCTAGCATGTAGTTCAGAATTTTGCAGCACATACTCCTTCATGGCTATGAGGAAGTTAATCTTAATTTTTTGGAAAAGGATGCCTTGGTACCCTGGCTGTTGTTTCATGAACTGGAACTACATGTAATGCTTCTCTGCACATGAATCCTCTGCCACAGAAAGTGTGAAAGTCCTTATGGCAGTGTTACCCACTGAAGTTCCAGATCGATGCAGAGAGTTACCTAGGGCCCTGTGCCATACACAGATCTTTACCTGGCTTCCCAGAGGTACATCTACTCACTGGATGCTGAATTCCCAATAAAAATCGGCCGCAGATTCTGTTGGTGCACGTTGTGTGTGGCTTTTGTGATCTGCTCAATGGAACGGTGAGAATAAGCCAAAGATGAATAGTTATCTAGCAGACATACTGAATCTGAGAGATGCTCTGGGTTAAAAAAATTGACAGAATCAGGTCAACCTCAAATATGGGATCAAACCCGAAAATGAATGAAAAATATGTATGCCTTGTATCTCTTCCTTGCTTACTTGTCGGGAGATAAATCCCCTGTTAGTTATAGGGGATGAAGCACAGAGGGAGACAAGGGCAGCTCGGTTTGGAGAAAAACTAAAATTTAACTAAGAAAAGAAGGGAAGAATAAATAGGTAATTTTAGTGAAGAGTTACTTGTTTAATTTGATTGTTACTGATCTTGTGTTGCTGTGACCAGAACACATCTAAACTTTGTACGTGCCTTGCTATGTTTCCCTACTGCCCTATGGAAAAGGAAACCTTTCAGGAGGGGAGCAGCGGTCATGCCACCAAAGCTACAGAGCCGCTCTGCCAAGGCATGCATGTTACGTGGGCAATCGTCTAGCTGGTTTTTGCCCAAGGGTGGAGGAGAAAGAACGATGGTTTGTGGCTTGTGGGATTTAAATAATTGAATTTATAATGAAGAATTCAGCCAGAGAAAGTTTGGGAAGGTAATGCTGGATCTCAGAGACATGTTAGTGAAGTTTTTAAGACTGTCCAGGTCTTGTTATCCAGACCTGGCTTCTATTTATTAGAACTGATGTCTTGGCAGGAAAGGGAAGCGTTGGGATCTGGTAGGGTTGTGAGGGTTTGTTTTCAGTGGAACTGGAATTAGGGAGTCTGTTTACAGTGTTGACATGCTCTGTCTCTCTGCAAACTACTGGAACAACGTAAGACACAGAAGTGCCAGCCTGGTTGTATCCAAGCTAGCACGGGCCCCTAAGCAATATAATGGGATCACCCTGGTGTGTGTGGACATGACTGTCCTGCTTCCACACCCAAACCAATAAATATTTGGTGGCATGATATACCCTGATTTAATGGCTTGAAGTTTGCAGAGGCTCACTTGTGATCTTCACATTGGGTGAATGTACCCTTTGTACTGTGTTTTTGTTTGTTTGTTTGACTGTTCAGTGGGGTTTGTTTGTTTTGTTTAGGCCCTTTGCGATCCTTAATTGTAGTGTGAATTGAAAAACAAACCCAGCCCTATGAAGGGGCCACTGAAGCTGGCTTTCCTGATAGCCACTGGAGTCTCAATATGAAGTGTGAATGAAATGCTGTGGGCTGGGATGTGAAGCCAGAGAATTTTATGCAGGGGAGAGATTCCTGGCTGGAAATTGCATGCTTAGGGGGATGCACCACAAGCACAATTCTGACAGTGCTGGTCAGGGGGTTACTGTGGGGCTTGGTGTGCTCAGGGAGAAGGAAGCAGCAGTAGGTAGGATGGACATCGATGAGTTGACGTATAAAGGCGACGTGCATTCTGTGTGGAAGCCAACACATTAAGGGATTTTTGGAGCCCAGAGGAAGAGGTGCTGGAGGGTGGGGATGGAGGTCATGCTCCCAAGTTCTGGTCATTATAAGATCAGTAAACTGGTAGATCGTATAGCCTGTCATTGGCTACATAGTGCCATTTTATTGAAAGAGCTGACACTGGGTACGTGAATATGAGTTTCCTTGATGTGTTAATGGTTACACAGAGCTAATGACTTATGTGTCTGACTTATTCCCAAGCTGAGTATTTGTGTTGGTCCTGTAGCTCTTCAGATTCACTGGAACAAGTAGTCTAGGAACAGTTTGGCTTTGCAGTGCACATGTTTTTGATTGAACAGTCCAATGTTTTTGTCAGTTGTCCCTTCCTGAACCATACAGACTTGGAGGCAGGACTGCTGGCATAATATAATTTGTTTCGTTAATTACTCTGGTGAGATTCCAGTGTGATGCAACAAAATCCTTGGGAGTTTGTAGCCTGCAGATGCACATAGTAAGTTCTCTACATTTGCCAGCACAGAGCCTGCGGCACACTGTTAGTTTTGCTTACTGCTTACACGGGGTTTTGCATTTGGGCTTGAGGTGCAAGATCATCTTGCCATTGTGTGGTGGTTTAATAAATTTCAGTCTTCTCCCTGCTTCAGTCGTCTATGCGCCAGCAGGCAATGTAAAGTTGACATTCTGTGCCAGGGTCGTTGGACTGCAAAATAGAATCCGCTCGCTGTGCTCACATCTGTCCTTGCACAGCAATGGCAGTTGCCAGCATGGCCATGTTGGAGAATTCTTCTGTGACGGCTGTTTGTTTCTGTTTGCTAGCCAGAGCACAGCTTTCTGCTAGTAACTAGTTCACAGTACAAACTTGGCTGTAGTTTGTGAGTAAAAATGTGTGTTCTAAGTGTGTTTGGACAAGAATTTGAAAATTTCTTTCTCTCAGGGTGAATACAGCTGTGTGAGTGGCATGTTCCTGCACTGAGAAGATGAGTTCCTCCTTAAATTTCTTCCCTTTATTGACAAACTTGCCAGGGATTCCTTTTTTAGGTTCCAGCATCAGAACAGAGTTCAGAAACGTCTTAGGAAATGCGGTTCTTTGGACTGTGTTCAAGAAGCAGAAGCTGTTGGTACGTGGCAAAGGAGTTTCAGAATGCTGTACAGTGGTCAGTAAATGCTGAGCAGGTCACCTCTGGCCAGAAAAATAATTGGTATTTCTCAGGTTTCATACAGTTCTTCGTTCTTACCTGCTCTCCGGCCCAGCTTCATATTCCACACTCAGTTTGAAGTCTTGTGCAGCTTTTCAAAGCGGCAGCTCATTTAGTTACACAGATTGGTCTTGGTTTTAGTCCACGTTCCAAAATTCAGTCTCTGGATTTCAAACTTAGTGCCTGGTACCTAGTGCATGATACCGGTACCTCAGAAGACACTAGATGATACTCATACTGACACATGAACTTTGCCCAAGGCAGCTGTAAGCACACGACGCTCTCTGAGTCCTTCTTAATGCGTGTGGTTTCTCAGAGTCTTATTTCTTGGTGAACCTGGTCTAGTGAGGTGAGCAAGTCTTCCTCTAAGATTTTCCTCTAGACTCTGGACAACACACTCCTCTGGTGGCAGGGAGAATGTACGGGATGTTCCGTCTGTTCCCACCTTCTGACTGGAACGGAGGAGCCCTGCAAAGCTCCACTACAGGAGTGGCCATTCTTTATGATCTTGGGAACTGCATATCAATTTTTTCATACGACAGGAGACAGAGTCCTGCAGTTCTATCACGGAGAACCATAGAAACAGTGAGAGTGGGGAGGCACTGGGACAGGTTGCCCAGAGAAGCTGTGGATGCCCCTTCCCTGGGAGTGTCCAAGGCCAGACTGGATGAGGCTGTGAGCAACCTGGTCTAGTGGAGGGTGTCCCTGCCCATGGCAGGGGGGTTGGAACTGGATGGGCTTTAAGGTCCCTTCCAACCCAAACTGTTCTGTGAGTCTATGAATGTGGTTAATAGTTTGTCAGAAAGAGGTGAGCGGCTTGTTAGGAATCTCGTTACTCCATTTGGGTTGAAGCTAGATTCAGAATGATCTGGTAATTTTATCCTTGGCAGCTTCTGCTGGCTTATGGTCTGATGGAGGCAGGAATACAGTGATGTGCCAGTCTCCATTTCAGCAAAACGCTGTTGTTGGTGTGCGATACAAACCTGGAATGAGATGTACGTGAGCCAGAGGCTGGTTTGTACCTTATTGTGTCTGTGATTGCTCCGTATTTTTGCTGCTATTCATAGCATCATAGGTCCTTTTCCAGGCCATGTAGCTGTTTGAAGAAGACAGGGGTGGTCAGAAATGCAACTTTGATGTTGCTAAATGCCTGGTCGCTCTGTGGGTAGGATACGTGCACTGTGTGTGAAGGTGAGCTAGGGTATGCCAAGTGCTTGACTGCTGCAAATTCCTGACTGTCTTGAAAACCCTATTCAGAGCCTTTAATATTCTACACTGCAAATATTTAACTGTCTTTGGAATTGTGTAATTTGGAGCTTTTTTGCCTCTATAAAGGAAGACTGTCTTCTCAAGTGTTTGGGGCTTTATTGTTGGAGACAGGTGTTGGCCAGTATCGTCATTGAGAAGGGAACAAAGTCACCAATTTCTTTTTAAAGTTAAGGAAGCACAGGCTTTGTAAAAGGAAGAGAAGGGGCTCTCTCAACTTTGGGCTTATCCTGATTTCCAGTGACATGACTGCAGAATGTGCTTGGTGACTGTGATCTAAAGGGCTGTTCACACTTGGAAGCTGTTATGGAATAAGTGTTCTGGAGGAGAGTGGCTTCGGAAAGAATTCTCTGTTCCTCTTGGCCTTCTTCCAAGACGTTTTCTGGACTAAAGTGGGCAGCGAGAATTTTTTTTGTATGTTCAGAAAAAAAAGACCAAGACTTTTTATGTCGTGACAACGTATAGAAAGATCCTGAGCTGATCCATGCATATGGTGGTTTGTAGCGCTATAATGCCTTATCCTGGCAGACAGAAAAAATGGACAAAAGGGTGGAAGTTTTCTTTTAATCATCCGGACTCTTTTGAGGTGATCGAGTTACAGAGTAAAGTGTCCCTCCTCTGTTGGTTCACTGTTTGTCTGCTCTGTAACACTAACCCACTTAAAATTTGGGCGGCTCTTTTTGAAGCTATTTTAAACCATCAGCAGTGCATACAGATTTTGTAACCTTGGATCAAAGCACCTGAGCTGTGGTTTCAGTTTTGCCCTTTCAGGCGTGTGGAAAGTGCCCCAGCACATTCTGAGGCTTTTGAACTAGAAACTTCTTAGATTTGGGTTATGGTTTTAAAGCTCAATTGATGCAGCGTATGTCAAGGGAATGCATCAAGGGAATGGTTCTCTGTTTCTTTAGGTAGTTAATACAGATTAAAGCTTTGTGTTTACTTAAAAGATCCCATGGACTCCTTTTGGGGTTAATTATGTTGGAATATATGCCCTGGAAATTTTGCAGAGAGCACTCTGCCTGACTCCCTTCCCTGGTTTTATGTCTCTGCTGAATAGTTTAACCATCGGATGCTGAGTTTAAGGAGTGGTTCATTTTCCAGCAAAAACGATCACTTATTGTGTCAGATCACCATCATGTTTCCCGTTTTTCGCAGTACTCACTCAAGTTACTCAGAAAGCCAGGGCCCCGCCAGATAATATATATATCTCTCCTTGTATTGAGTCACTGGCAGTGACTGCAAAGCAGTTTGTATTATTTGTCAGTTTGCAGGGAAGGGTGGTTAGCAATATGAAGTGGAGCTTTATATTTAATTATTTTATATTTGAGAAAAGGACTGACAATCACATTTAGTTGTGAGCCTCAACTGACTTTTCGTAAGCAAGAGGACAGTGAGCTCACATAACATTCCAAGGTTTTGTACTCATAGCATGCTTCAGACACGTACTGCCTTCTTCATATACGCCGCCTTACACCGTTTTTCTCATGTGCCTTAATAAAGTGCATTCAAATGAGACATTCAAATGCAATCTGTATGCTTTTTGAATTCTACTAAAGGTTTCTTTCTGACTCTATTTCAGATGCATCCGCTCGGACTGTGTAACAGCAATGATGAGGAAGACCTGTATGAATATGGCTGGGTAGGAGTGGTGAAACTGGAACAGCCAGAGTTGGAGCCTAAGCCATGCCTCACTGTCTTAGGAAAGGTAAGGAGGTAGTCTGGGGTAAATGCTGCGTGTAACTGTTTCTTGGAAGGGTTAGTTCCTTTCTGACAAATATCAGCAAGAAATAAAACCAGAGAAAGCTGTATTTACTCCATGAAATATTCCCGTTTTGCCTGTTTCCACATTAGATGCCTCAAAGATACTGTCATAGATCCGTTGATAGGGATGGTGACAGGGAGCTGAGTGCACACATTCCCTTTTCGAGCTCCATAGGAACCTAACAAAGACTTCTGCAAAAACGGCTGTTTAGCAGAAACGGTATTGGAGTGGGAATAGGTTTTACTGCAAGTGTGATGCTAACTCAGCCAAAGGAAGCTTCTTACCAAAAGCAGTCAAAATGAAAGCATTTTATTGGTTTTCCTTAGGTACAGTTTTCTCAGGAGTCTTACATTAGTTTATTTTTTGGGGGGAAGAGGAGTCTTCAGCCCTAGAAGAGATTTCTTTGCTTTAACTGTAGGATAGGTATCTTTAATAACAAGTGAATCTTATTGTGTTGGTCAAAGAAATAAAAATGTTCATCTTGCTGGAATCTCTGTGCGGAATATGGTCTCTGGAATCTGAATTCCTTGCAAAACTTTTCCCTTTGTTTTATGGGATGAAGTCAGTAAGACAAGTTAAAAAGGAGAGCAGAAAGCTGTCCTTTTTGGTTCTTATCTTACAAACTTTGAGGATTAAAGTTACTCTGTGTTGACATTTGAAGTCTGGAGTGGTTGGAAGTGTGTGAAAGAGCATAGGCCACAAGTTCTGCCAGTAACAGAGTAGTTGAAAATGCATAAAATCTCTGGGGTTCATCCTAAAATCCAGCTGGCTCAAGTTGCTGAGATTTCAGTAGGACAGTGTTGGTGACTTCAGGAGAAGTCACCACATTCAGACTTCAGGGGGAGATGAGAGTGAAAATGGAATGAAAAGGAAAAGGCTGGGCAAAGGAGAAAGGCCAGGAAGGGAAAGGGAAAGTAGAGGGGAAAGGAAAAGAGAAAGGAAAGGAAAAAGGAAAAAAAAAATAAAATGAGGGAGGGGTGGCCTTGAACGGGGAAGGGAACTGGAACTTCTTCCATTTAGAAAAGGAGGAAGAAATCAGGAAGTGCAAGCCTACTGTTTGTTCCTCATTTAGTTTGATTTATCCTGCCCCAAGGTGGCTTGTGCTGCACTTTTTCATCCTCTAGACAGATACTGTGTTTGCCTTTCAATTGGGTTGTGGTAAGCTCTTGCTCTTCCGGAGTTCTCTAAAGTAGGCCTGCCCAACTGCCGCATCTATTGTAGAGACAATGTGGCTGTTACAAGATGCGGGGCTGATGCAACATTTCAGAAACGTACTGACCTCCTGGATCTGTGAAGTGTTGCGTTTCAGCTTTGCTGCCGTCGCTGGTACCCAGATATTATGCAAGTGAGAGAAACGGCAAAGCAACCCCTTGTCACACACACATCTGCATGAATGACTCGGTGGGTAACAGGAAGACCTCACTGAAGGCCGATATTCTTACCTCCTTAAAAGATGTAGTAGAGTGCATAATATGGAATATGTTTGGCATTTGAACTTCCAGACCATGGGAATTCTGCTTTGCCTAGTGAAGACACTGTGATCAATTATACCTCCTGATGGAAGCAGATACATCTCCTTTCTCAGTTCCCATTTATTTCCATTGGGATCTTCTAGTATCTGTTCTTAGATCTTAATTCCTTTAGAAGCTATTCTGTGAAACGAAAGCCAAATCTTGTGTGTTGGGAAAGTGGTGTGGTTGGATCAATCTGACCTATTGATTTGACAGTGGGAATAAAACTGGTGCCAGGAAAGCAAGAAGCTAAAGGTTTGCTTTAGTTTAAAACTGTTGTGGGCATAATTAAAAGTCTGCCACAACGATTCAGTGCAAAATAAAGACTCTGCCAGGGCAGTTGTCCGTCAGCATTTCCCTTTCCAGCACATGTGTGCTATTCTGTTTCATTTGGACGCTTTTCACTGAGAAAGCTAGTTTGGATATCCTCATCTTTGCTATGAACTAAGAGGATACACATGGAGAGTTATCCAAGCTCAGCTGGCAACTACTTTGTCCGTCTTTCTTACGTACATAAAGAATGGATAACCTTGTCAGCTAAAGCCTGTCATAAATGAGTGTGTTTAAAAGCTCAGATTAATTCAAACCATAAAAGAATTTGTAAGTCCTGTTCTAAGGGAGCCAATTTAAACCCGTTTCACTAAGACAGGTGAACATTTGTGTTGAGTAGTATCGTAGTAGAAGCAAAAAGGTTATTGCTTGTGTCTGTGTGGTGGAATGCATGCATATAGGAGGGAATAAATGATGAGATTTTGTTTAGTTTAATAGTAAAGGAAGAGAAAGAAAATAGAAATGCTATTGTGGAAAGTTTGGAATATTGTGAAGTAGAATGTAGAGACTACTTAAAAGCTGTTTGTAAAGCTAAATTCCGTGACACACAGATCTGGTACAAAGATGTATGGTTTTATTCTTATTGTTGTTTTTGGTTGTTGTGGTCTTTTTTGATTTGGGGTGTTTTGGTTGTTGGGGGTTTTTTTTGTTTGTTTTGGGGTTTTTTGTTTTGGTTTTAGTAAAACGCTGGTCTGTGTTTTCAGAAGCTTCACTCCACTTGTTTATCCATGTGCTAAATGGGATTGGTAGCTGTACAGAATTTAATGTGTCCATTTCCATATAGATTTTTTTAAGTGCTCATCCTTCTTAGTCAGATTTATGTGGTGTAATGGAAATGAAAGAGTTTAGAAAAATGTATCTCCTGTTAGAGTGCCCGTGCAAACTGGACCCTGATTGGGAAGGGGGTGTGTGTGGCAGCTGTGATTTAACGTTGCCTTTGATCACAGTGCAGCCCTGTTTGAGGCAATGCTGCATGCAGGCAAAGCAAAGGCCTGGGTTTTACTGATCTCATGAGCTACTGAATAGGGCTAGAAGGGGAATGACAGAGGAAGAAGAAAGCTTTGGAAATGAAAAGGAAACCCCGTGAACCCGACCAGCATTATTGGCTGGATTTGCCTACCAGGGAGCCGCTCAGTTTCTGCCAGGCTAATTCTGCTCCAACTTCTCTCCCCCACACCCCCGACCCCACCTCCCCCTCTCCCTTTCCTCCTTTCAGACTTTTTTTGTTTTTGAGGCATGGCTGTAGTAACTTGGTTCTCAGGCTGGGAACCCACTGAGCTGTTGCCATGGTCACTGGGAAGCTCTTCGTGCCATGTGCTTCAAAGGGAACCTTTCCCCTCGCGGAATTCCTGCCTTCCCTGGTACAGCACAATGAGGCTCCCTCTCCTTTGCCTGCCAAGCGCAGCGCTCGGGCAGCAGAGCTGTGCTCTGGAGGAACGGAGCAGCGGTGGTACCTATGATTCCCGGTGGTGGACGCCTGCAGCCGCAGTATCTTGTTGTCGGTACCTGCACGTTCAAGTACGCAGCCCCCCTGTTCTTCCCCTGCCCCAGTCACTTTTGAAGCAAATGACACCTGTCGAGACAGTGAAATACAACCCAGCGATGCCATTGGGTTTTTATTTCAGTACTGGATAGATAGTGAGAAAATGCAGAAGATTTGCTTAAAAGTAGCACTTCTTCCCTTTCTGCAGGCTTGGGAAGGGTTGTGTTCTCGTTTCTCTGGCAGGGAGTGCTGAAGGCACCCTTCTGTATTAATAGGATGTGTGTATCTGAGGATGTGCATCTGAGTAGAACCTAACAAAGAGAGGATGTCCCTGCTACTACAGCTTCCTGTTTTCTTCAGATCAAAGGAATCTGTAATATGAGGAAACTCCTAACCGTTCTTGCAGTATCCATTCACTTCTCTCTTAAGAGTTTATTTACAAAAACATTTACACAAATACTAACTAGAAGAGTCTCTTGTTTTGCCAAGTCATCATTTTGGTTATACAACTTGGGTTGGGGCCAAAATCATCATAACTTGAGTCTACATTAGGCAGCCTAACTGTGAATCCTCACCTTTTGTCTGACAATTTAGTTTACATGCAAGGATTCTTACAAGGTAGGCAAACAAGAATTCGTGGGGCTTTGTTGCTGGTTTTGTTCCTGAATGAAGAGTGATCTGTTCTGAGACTCGAGGAACGAGGGCCTGTGGGGAGTCAGTTTTAATCCTTTTCTTTCAGAGTTACTGAAAGCAATAAAAAAAGGACAACTTAAACAAAATCAACGTACACCTTTATATTAACAGCAAGTCAGAATTGCAGTGACTGTATAAGCATACCTTTTGCTTCTGTGTAACGTTAATAGTTTTATATACAGTTTGGATAATTCCCTGAGAAATGGATGCAGTTCAGTTGTAGAAATGCATATGGAATTGAGGCAAACGCTCTTCCCTGCTAAACTTTTTCAGGAATTAGGACTTCGCTATGCAGTAGATTAAGATCTAAAATTAATGAGACATGTCTAAAACCATTGATCAGTGTTTCCAAAAGTTTGCTTGTTGAGATACTTTCAGCTGTATTAACATCCACTGGAGTAGCTGACATTCCACTTGTGGTATCCATTCCACAACTTGGGCACCTTCGCTGCCTTCTGTTTCTCAGCCCGTGTTTCTTTGTAAACAGCATCTAAAAACCATTTGGAATTGTTTTCGAGGCAGTAGTCTCAAAATTTACAGCAAAATCTAATTGGTCTGGCTGCAGAGTAATAGCATGGGTGACTTTTAAGCTGGTTGGTTGGTTTGTTGGCTGGTTTGTTTCACTGTGTGGCTACATGATGGTTCATGTGGGCAGCACAGTGTCCAGTGGAGGTAGGAACAAGCAAGAAGACAAAGGTAAAGGGACTGCTCACTCTGATGGCAGTGCTGGCCTGAGTGTCAAACTACAGACTGAGAAAAGTTGTTCAGCAGCAGAAACTTAATATTGGTTGTTCTGAACTCTCAGGCATTCCGTGTTAAGAAGGAAGTTGTTAGGAAGCAGAAGTTTCTTGAATGAGCCTAGACTCCTTTGGCTGTGGCCTAGTTGATAGCTTCACATTGCACATGCCAAAACTCAGATCAAACCACAAATTACGTTATCAATCCCATTGTTTTGTAATGAAGAAAAGAGTATGTGTTTTGAGGGGGGGAAATAGCACCCTGGCAGGTGTTAAACACTCTGACCTTCTGAATCAGTCCCGTTCTTTAATAGTCTTCATTAACTTGCATTTAAGTTTTTCATTTCCATGGTCTGTTGTCTCAGCACTGCCTAAAATTAGACTGAACTGTGAAAAGAAGTATACATAATTGCAATCCCTGCCTTGCATGTGTTTTTCTTACTGTATTTGTTCTAAAGAATATATTGAGAAACAGGAGACAATTACCATTTTCCTGAAGCACCAAAGAAGAACATAAGTGCTGCAATATCATACTGTTTCTTTCCCCCCTTCATTATCATTTATAATGTCCAGAACCCCTGAAATGTTAGCATCCATTTTAAACAACCATAGCACATCTTTACAAGATGGTATTTGAAGTGATACTGTTACTTGTGCAAATATTTTGGTTGTCATTTATCTTCCGACGTCCTGGTTTCTTACGTGCCCAAGGCCAGCGGTGTGATCAGACCTCTGCAGCACACAGACGTAATGATTGCTGGAGTTTAACACAATTGCATAGATGAGGTCAGAAGAGGAGATAATGTATGTTTTTTCAGGAAGAAGATGGATTTTCATATAGATAAAAGACAGAACAAGTCCTCATAATCCTCCTGATTAGGGACAAGTGTGTATTTTTGAACAACAAAAAAATCACACAAAGCTAAGTACTTTTGCCAAAAGCTTGGTGTATTTCGGCTTCCCATCTCCTTGACTCTTCTTCCGTCTCCCACGGACCATACTCTAAAAAGAAGCCTATTTTAACAGATTAAAAAAGAGATTTGAATGGGAAAGAGAAAGAAAGGTTTTGTGTAAGTGTGTTTGTCTGCAGAGCACGTGGGGACGCAGCAGTCTCATCACTGTAGTTGAAATCTTGAGTTCAAATGTACCTTTCCCATGTCTTTTCCTCTTTAAATCCTCTCATTCCTGGACGATTTGGCACCTTAATTTCAGCAGTCCCTTGGAGGAGGGAAGGGAAGGTTGAGCACAGGTAAGAGAAAGGACCAGCAAGGTAATTAAATTCTGGAGACAGGGGAGAGGTTTGTGTTGTGTATGGATCATACAGAGAAAGTTGTAAAAGGAAAAAGAAGAGCGGGATCAAAGCCCAGGAGGCTCACAGGAATGGACAAACAAGGGCTGAATCAGGCTGTGGAGGTCAGAAGAGGTAGATCTGTCAGGTTTTAATTCATGGGTGGTGGCGGGCCCTTTCCACTGGCAGCTGGTGCCAGCAATCTGTTACTGCATTATTTTGCTAACTTCCTTTTTGTGTTCGCTGCACAGTTACGACAAGCAAGAGCTATTTGCGAGGAAAGACTGTCTCTTATGTTTCTCCCTCTGGGCACTCCTTAGATTTGCTATTGTTGGATGGATTACTTTAAATAAATGTCTGCTTTTAGAGTTGAGTCCTTAGCAGTCCCCACTGCCATCTTCACTCCTTTCCAACCAACTGTGGGACACAGCTGCTTCTCCCTTAAGCTAAAGAAGCAGCTGCTGTTGCACAACACGTGTTACTGGAGCCTTTGCTCTGTCAGAACTCCCAATAAAATTAATGGAAATCCAGGCTGAGTAAAGACTAAGGAACAATTTTTAAGGTATGCTCTATACAAACAATTGTAATAATAATATATAAAAGTTTTATGTGTCTTAAATTTTTGGACCCTTGTGAGTCTCTGTGCCTTGTGAGCCTCTCAAACGTTGAGAGATGTTTTTGTTTTACACGCAGAATCTACCTGTTTCTCTAACAGGAGAAATGCACGATGGCAGACTTGTTGGAAGAACTACAGAAATGGGGTTTGAAGCAGAGAAGTGAGTGGGTATATAAGTGCAGCTATGTTGGGGTATAGAAATCAGCACAAAGGAAGGTTGGCAACAGAATCAGATAAATGGGTCACAAAGTGATGAAAATAAGGAGCAGATATGGAGGCAGGGAATGGAATTATTTAGGATTCACGGATGAGTGACATGCCTAATTTTGGTGCAGTAAGAGACAGAAGGCTTTGAAAGAAATTGGAGAAGTGGGGAATGTAACCAGAGCTGTGTCAGAGGGACTCCGATATCCAGAGTAAAAGATGGGCAGATACAATCAGCAGTGGTAGAAAACAGTGGATCATAAGAAATTGCAGACATAAAGTGGGAATGCAGTGATTTTCACAGGATTGAAAGGGAGGCAAGAGGGAAACAACACAAGTTGTGCTTTATATCCTACTCCTTTGAGATAGTTTGCCAGAAGCTGTTGTTCTGCTCCGAACATTTTATCTTCTTGATGGCCAGGTGGATATTATCTAGAGGGGCCTGTTTGGATGACACGGTGATTTAATGTTTGTACTTAGTTCAAGGAATCTACTCCAAACGAGTCAAGTGATCATCCTGTGAACCCAGGAGGAGTGTGAGGTGGGCTTTTTGGTCAATGTAGGGAGCATTGCCCAAGCCATTTGCAATTCTGGCAGGTTATTTCTTGAAGATTAGAGCTGGACATATTTGTGGTATGAATTCTCTAGACAGATTAGGTATGTATTATCAACATTTGCATAGCTCTTGCATTAGAATTGCTCAATATGGATACAAAACTCTCACCAAAACTATTAAAAGTATCAAATGCATGTATGTATTCTAGTGCAGTCATGTCTCAGCTGTTGGCCCACTGGGGTTTTGTTCAGTTGATAAGCTAACAGAATGCATCACAGACATTTAATTTTTCAAAATGCCCAAAGAACTTGGTCCGCTTTGGATAGGAAAAAAGATGGACCTTAGCCCTGAGGATCTTCTAAGAGGTGCAGGGGGGAGGCATTTGCGAAGAGCACAGAATGCATAGCCTCTTGAGTCCATGAACAGTGTTGAAACTCCCAGAGGGTCTCTTCAGCTGACTGCAAGGGACTAATGAGCCAGCCTGGCTGTTTATGGGCTGTGGTTAACCTCTTGCAAGTTAGGATTTCCTGTCGCCAGCAATGAGCTGTGACCGCCAGCACCACAGTGTTAATGATGAGGTAGGGGCTGATGAATGGCTGGACTCCAGACAGCAGCCTTCACTGGCAAAGAATCAAGTGGCTAGAGGGGGAAAAACATTGATGTCTACAAGAGAAATAATGCAAACTCCAGAACCTATAATTCCCATGTTTAAAAAAAGAAAGGGAGAAAGAAACTGGGGACAAATTCAAACCAAGTGAAGCTTTTATCTCTGCATTCTGAATAGAAGATTGTTCTTCAGCAAAACTGGCTGCAAAAGCCAAGCCAGTTAAAACAATATGCAGGCTGCTTGCCTCCAAGTAACCAGAAATTGTTGGCTCAGAGTAGCCTGCTCTGAGGAGCCAACCTGCTGGGAGACGTTATCCAAGCAACGGCCTGAATGTAATTCCTCCCGCTGTGGAATGGCTCTTTGGCAAATGAAGACCCTAATTAGAGATGGAAGGGTTTCTATTTTGTTTTTCTTTAATCCTTACCCTGAGGCCTCTGCAATACAGCCATGTCTCTGCTTGTGTGGAGAGAAGTTTCCAGTTTCCCTTTGTAACAAAAATCCTCCACCTTTTTTATTCTTTTTTTTTTCCCCTTCTTTTTTTTTTTTAACTTTTTTTTTTTTTTTTAAAGAATCAACAAACTGTCAACAAGGGCCCACCATGGTTTGGGTCCTTGAAACTAATCTAATCCACACCCAAGGAGCACTGTTTGGAAGGAAGTCCATGTCATCTTCTGTTATCTAGCAGCTCCCCGTGGGCTGGCTGAACTGGAATATGGCCTACCACATGTCTTTTTACTACTGAACCTATTACCCAAGGTGATGCTTCTGAGAGGCAGGGAGAGGGTATCAACAACTGGATACCAAGGGAATTTTACCTGCCTTTGTTCATTCAGAAAGGTTGAAGTTCCTGACTGGGGGTTGCATGCATATTCTGTAGTCTTGGATGCAGATGCTCACCCCAGGCAGAGAGGACACAACCTCTAGGGGAACGTGCTACAGCATTTTGACTCTAATATGTCTGGAAGTGCAAATACATTTGCTGCTTGACAACTCACCTTGGTATATGGTGTCTGTCTGAACATACTCTCACAGACTACGTGCAGGCACTTACTAACCCTGCAGAGAGCACTGCATTTTCTGTCACTATTGAGACTTCGATCTGCTGTTTCATCACCTCAGATGATGAGTGTGTTATCTCTAAAATGCCCTTGTTTGCAGTAGATATGGATGAAGGCCAGCTACTTGAGGATGAGGCTAAGCAAGACAGATGATACTAAGCAGAAGGCACAGTGATTTTTCATTTCTATCAGTTTCTTACAGTTGAAAAAAGGTATATACTCAAAATTGGCCTGAATCACTCCTAACTGTTCATGCTTAGTTACGCTTGCTTTCATTTCTTTGCAGCGCTTCTGGCGGGCTGTGGCCATGCCTCATCTTCCAGACAGAGGATAGCAGTAGGGTATTAATGAGCACAAAGCTCTTCAGCCTGGCGAATAATTTTTGATAAATGTAGATGTGTCAGTATGTCTTGGATGGACTACTCTAAACACCTCGGACCAGTACTGTACTCTACATAATTTCACACACGCTGAATCTGTTTGACATTTCTCCTCTTTCCTAAAGTATCTAAATATTCACCTAAACCTGTGTGTTGGGAAGCATGGCCCAAAACGGTTTTGTTGAAAAGAACATTGTGCGATGGGGTGAGGCTTGGTTCTCAGGAGGATTGAACGTGCGCCTTGAATTCACAGAGATTGGATGGGATTCCTGCAGGATTTACAGTTTTAGAAAGTTTTGCCATCTCCCATTATAAATGCAAGACATAGGCCTTATAATTCCTTATTTTCCCTTTTGATGCATATGCATACTCATGTATAATTTTAAGGTAGTTTTCTATGAGAGCACATGCCTTGTAGATCTGAGAGAGGAGGAATTTTGGTACATTAACGATTTACACAGCTTGGGTACCGTAGGGATGGCTTCTTACAGTGGCCTAGGTTAATAGTTCTTTTAATTTATGACTCCTCCAACACTTTCCCGTATCTCCATTTTTTAATGACTTCTCAGCACCACAGCATGCTGTATGTATGCTTTATGTAATTATCTCAGGTCAGGTTTGCTCTTCCTAGTTCATTTACTTTCAGTGCACCTTTAATGCAAAGATAAGAATTATCTGGGTTGGCTGTAGTGGTATTTTATAGTATGTGAATCTTTAGTACTTAATTTCCAAAATATACTCAAAAACATACTGTGACCATTATATTTTGGAGGTTACTGTATACAGGAATCCTGTTGCCCTGAAAAAGCTTGAAGGGTTATAAAACATAGCATCATTTCTGTTTAACGCCATCAACTGTCATGAATGCGTCCACCCACTTCTTGCCAGTGTGCCAGGTTCTCTGAGGGTATGTTACCTGGTTCAAGACCGCAGTCCCCTCCTGTGCTCTCCTCAGCCCTCTCTCTGGGACTGTGCCTCCTCATGGCAACAGGGCTGCTGGCCCGCAGCACGGTCTGTGGTGGCAGAGGGCAGGGTTTGGGGATCGGAGTCCCATGGCTCTGAACTGTATCACAGGAGACTTGCAACCAGCAGGCTTTGCTGCGTGCAGGATTAAATAAATGTCTTTTTCATGCTGGTTTTACTCAGTCTGGACTCAGAACTGACAGTGTTTCTCCCTAACTCCAGGAAAGAGAGATACTTTGGGTTTTTTCTCCTTCGTTTTAACTACGTGAGAGCCTCTCAGTAACGAGTGGTATGGATCACGTTGGTATCTGTTATTGATGTGATTATGTACTGCATGAGGTGATATTAAACTGAATATATGTACTATAAGAAGTACATGGGTTTTTAAATTTTTTTTACTTTTTTTACCGAAAAGTACATTGGTTTTTAATTGTGATTATATCTTTAAAAATACTGCTTCATACTTTCTATTTCTCTGTTTCTTAGTTGATAAAACAACTGTCATAATGCCACATAATGTATATATGAATAGGGCGTATGTGTAAAACATATCCCAAAATGCCAGAGAGTTGAGTATTCCAGTCAGGAAGGGGTTTTATGCTGGTGTGACACTCAGGGATTTGACTATCTTATTATATTCTGCCTCTGCTTTCAGACAGAAATCTGAAAGTTCCTTTTTATTATCTTTGAAAAGGTTTGAAATGGCATCCTGCCTGTGCTTGGCTTAACTTAGTTTCTGGAGTTACTGGGAAATTGTACATTAACAGGCCTGAGGCATCAGCTGGTTAATTTGTAACTTGTGCTGTTTGCAGAGTAGATGATGTCCTTTTCCCCTTCCTCCTCTGCCCCCCAGAATTGGCCTGTGGCCTGGCTTTCTAGCTCCAGCAGTGGTTCAAGGGGCAAGGTATTTTTGGTGATTGACTGAGCCTGATAGCAGTGGAGGAGAGACAGGGGATGCCTGTATTGCTCAGATGTTGTCGTCTGTGTTCTCTGTAGCTCTGGGAGAAAAGGAGGCTGTGCAATTCGACAGCTGTAATGAAAAGGTGTATTTGACAGAACGCTGTGGGGGTTGTGTACGACTCTGTGCTGAGCAGAGTGCAGCAGACTCTTTCGCTGGAGTGTCTTTGCCTGTGGCTGACGGTCCATGCTTTTGCAAGTACAACTGTGAATCTGTGCTAGAAATGGGGTTTATTCTGCTGATGACATCACACTGCATCTCCATCAGTAGCTGCTGCTAACTGACTATATTACGGATAGTCAAATGTCAGTAGGAAACACGCATCCTTGCTTTAGGAGATAGCGTTCCAGATGTAGTTTCAAAATCACCTGAATAGTAATACCTGCTGTAGTTGCTGTTTTAGCAGCCAGTATAGTGGTGTTTAAACATACTGACAGATTCTGCTGAGCTGGTTTTGGGGTTTTTTCCGTCCTCCTTAACGCAGCGTCTTTCTTGCGCCCAGTTATGGGGAGGAACATCTAAAGTATTCCAGTGAAGAGTACTTTCCTTTTCTGCAGTAGTAAGTACAGTGCTGTAAAGCCTGCTGTGCTGCTATACGGAGTGAAGATGGGAAGAACTTCCTGAAGTCCATGTGTGTCTCGATCCTGATAGGAGATTATACTTGGCTTGAAGAGAGAACCTTTACCCATCCAGAAGTCACAATCACATCAAAAACCAGGTCTGGATTCTATTGCCTAGCATCATGTGATGCCATTTCTGCCATACTGAAAACCTCACGATGCCGTGTGTGGATTGAGGGTGCAGTTCATACCCCCTGCACTCTTCATAGGGTTCTTTAAGGTATACCTCTCTTCTTCAGAACTCAAGGGCTTTAGGAGCATCAGGGTGAGAAGCAGCAGAGGTGTCCTCTGCTAATAGAACAAAATTCAGCGAGGACAGGTCTGCAGAATGCCACTGGAAAAGCTGCTGTTCTAGAACTCGGTACTGCATTTTCTGTATCGTAGCTCTGGTAATATTGTCTAAATCTTTGTGGGATCACTTGATCTTCATATGGAGAAAACAGGTGCAAATCAGTTGGTTTGTGAGCACTAAAAATTACTGGAACAGATTTTGCTACTTTAGAGAAGACCATGGCCACTGAACCGCTATATTCATCATTAGTTTTGGTGAAATATTGCAGGTGGAAACCTCATCCCTTCAGCTGTATCCCTAGCAGTCAAGATTGTTGAAATCCTTGACCTGCCTTTCCAGAACAAAAAAGCAAGACGCTGAACCTTGTCATTGAAAGTCATCTTGCTTGGAGTCACGGAGTATGGAAGTTGCTTGGTAGCGAGCGTTGCTTTGGTGTCACCAATATGCTGTGAGAGAAGCTGACCGCTTATTTCAGAGGACCAAAGACAGCTGATGAAAGAATTAGCTATAAAAAAGATTCCGCTTCACGCCGCTTGCATACTCCCACTCGTTTGGCAGATTAATGACCACTAACTCCGCAATGTGGAGAGTTCTGACATGGAAGATTGGATCTGATGGGCTGGGTTAAACAGCAAATATGCCTGAAGTTCAACGATTTTTAGTACATAGAGAAATTGAGGGGGAAAACCTCAAAAACTGACAGAGGGAATGCGAGTTTGGTCAGGCTGGCTCAGTTCTCAGCTAAATAAGGTTTTATAAACCAATTTTCTTGACTACTCTGTTCAACAGTCTGCACAGAGTTAGAGCAACCCAGTTCGCGTATTTTCTGCCCCAAAAAGTGTGAGTTGTATTGAAAAAAATAAAAAATGGAAAGGAGAAGGGAAGGGAAGAGGAAAAATCCACAGTTACACCTGTTGGAGCTGTGCTGTTTCTCAGTTCAGACTGAAAGCAGTGTTTTGCTTTTGAGATCCATAGTCTTCTGCATGCTACATCCTTACTCTTCTGCTTCCTGTCTTGTTCATTTTGGAGGACCAGCGGGCACCTGATGGAATGGTTGGGATAGTTTGCTAAAAGCAGTTTACTGGTGTCTGTACTGGTTCCCACCTAAATCATTGCCCAATCTCCCCCTCCCTGTATTGGTTGTTTTCTTAAACCAGAGGATAAATCAGCTCCCTCATGTACCACATACCACTGTTACAATGAATGTTTGCCGTTTACTAAATTCCAAGAAGAGGATTCCTAGAGTTGGATGAATGATCCAGCTACTCCAGGAGGCTAACCCAGGGAGACAGATACATAGTTCTTAGGGTAATTGTGAGAACACAGTGTTAGAACAGCAGGATATTGCTGTGCGCTTACACAGGCAGCCAGTACTTTTAAAGCATCTTTTTCTCCCTTTAGTCTGTCGGTTTTATCTAGGATGTTAACTTTAAAAAAGTGTGTTTGTAGTGATCTGGCTCTACCGATGGCCATTTTCAACAGAAAGTCTTGAGCTACTGTCCTAATAAATGCAGAATGCACTACTATGTTGACGTAAACAGTAGAGCTGAAAGTGATGAATGAACTTTGATTTCCCCACCTATGGTTCCAAGCCCCGGTCCTTCTCTCATCCGTAATTTATTCATTTTCTGCAACTCATTATGTCATGTCCTCATATACATGACACAATATGTAGGTTGTGAGGAAATTAACTGTGGTAAGGAAGTAAATATAGTGCATGTAAACGTAATGAATTAAGGCTAATGTTGGTATGATTTTTGTCTGAAAGGGGGACCTTGTTCAGCAGCTCTTACTCTTATGTCGGTTTCTCCACTGTTGTGTAATAACTGACATTAATTGGAATGAGGCAACACTAGAGAGCCGAGGAGATGCTTGCAGTGTTCGTATCTCTAAGCATGGAAGGTCCTTCTGGATGTCAGCAAGTGGCTGACCTTCCTCCTGTTTTGATTGTTGCTGTCCTACCTGATCTGAGTGAATGAGAGGAAGCAATGCACCTGTTTAATAGTCATCTGGTCCCTCGGGTTGAAAGTTGGTCTCATCAAGGAAGTTGTTGCTTCCTTATTGTATTAGTCTGGCCCACAGGAAGGGAGTGCAGAGCTCTTCAATTCTTTCTGGTGTTCTTTGAGGTAATAACTAAAATTTCCTCAAGCCTGGAGATGTGAAGAGAGACTTTGCTCGTGCTTCTGTCATACGCGTTTCCTCTCATCCTCTATAGATTACAGTGTCTAGTAAATTCTTCCACATTTTAATCTGAGACAGCATTTAATGTGCATCTTATTGGTAGTGGTTATCAGCAGTGAGTTCATAACAAGTAGGTGTCTAAAATACACCCTTAGCACTTCTTATCAGTCTTCTCCATGTGCTGGGACAATCTAAAGCACTGCAGAGTGCACCACTTTCTAAGTAAATGTGATATGTTTTATTATAAATGTGATAATGAGAATAATGTTTTATATGAAGTGATTGAAATCACTTTAGAATGCGCAGTAAACACACCATATCCTTCTGTTTACATCTTATTTCGAGTATGAAGTAACCAAATGTATTCTTCAGCAGAGGGCTTCTGATAAAGCCCTCGGCTGGTGATGTTTAAGGAATTGAGGAAGGCTGACTCAGAGGTGGATTTTGTATCTCTGGTCATTTTAGTTACTTTAGGGGTGCCTACATTTCAACACTGAACTAGAGGAGACAGACAAATGCCTGCCAGGTGTTTGAATGAAGTCTAACAAATGGCAGATCTCTTATTAATGCTCGTTTACAAAGAAAAACTTCAGGTGTCATTTGAAAGGATTCCTGAAGTACCCGAAACTCTTAACAGCGGTGACAGCCAAGGTGCGTATTCTCTGTATTTTATAATACAGAGAAGAGCAAATGTTTGCTGGTTATTTCAGCTGTATTATTCATGAGCTTGATTGCCTTCATCTGCTGTTGTCATCTTCTCCCCCACTGAACACATGACTTAATCCAAATGATAATCTTAAATAATAAAGTTTACTGTAAAGGGTAAGCCAAATAAGCAAAAAGAAGCAGACCTTTTTGCATTTTCTGTCCCTCTCTCGGTCCCTTAGTCATGACTGGTGTCAGTAAGCGCTACCAGACCCCCTGCCCAGGCCCGACTTGCACATACCCAGGAAGTTGCGGGTATGTTTCAGGGTACATACTGCTTTCTCTCTGCACCAGGGATACCTTTTGTCCATCCTTTGAAGGTACCGTTTCATCCTAAGAGGTTCAGTTCCATTATACAGCCCTGGACTTGGTTCATTTAGGGCAGAATCTTTGCTTTCTTGCATTTTGTTCTGGTCTACTTGTTTTGACCAAATCTGTAGATTGAGCAGGGACTGTGAGATTGACAAGGCAATGATTTTTATTCTTCTGGACATGCTGCAATACAAGGTTAATAGGTTTAAATAGAACCCCAGACACTTGTCTGTCTTCTCCTTTTTATTTTCAGCCTATTCACACTAGCTACTATGTTTAGTTTTGTAGTATCATTAATGCACAAGGCAGTAGATTTTTTGAAGGGTTTTTTTTTTAGGCTTTCTAAAGGGAAACACTACTAACTTGCTTGATTGTTCCATGCCTGGCTTATCATTAACTGAAATGTCTTTGAACCACTTTTAAGCTGTTGTATACTATGTCAGAGACAAAGAAGGAAAAAAACCCAACAGAAACTGCTGTGAAGACTTAAATGCACTGATATTAAAAAAAAAAAATATGGTTACTTTTAATTATGTTACCAAGAAGAATAGGGATTTATATGCAGTTCTGATCCAAGCTGATTTTGCATGTACTCAGGGGGTAAAGAATCACAGAACTGGAAACCAGTGCACAAGAACATCAGCTCAAATGGAGCATGAATCTCTGTACAAGTCAAATCAGTACCCAAGAAAAGGTTGGAATGGGAGAATACAGCTCCTAGCGTTCGCTGCCTTCACAGTTGCAAACATGGCTGCAGAATGTTCAGTGCAGGAAGGGAGGGAAACTCTGGGCACTTCATTTACAGTTTTGTTACTCCCGATTGCTAGGATAGATTTTAAATACAAATATTATTCCTCCTCAGGTGGTTCACTCTGCCTGTCTCACCACTCTGATGTTAGCATGCTGTAAATGGACCTCTTCCTGCTTCTTTGCCCTTTCAGCGATTCTAAGGGTTTATTCTTCCCCTCTAATTGTGCAGGATAGGCTACTCCTGCATGGCCAGTCTGTGACCTACACCCACTGACAATGCCTGTTGATGCTCCGTCTTCTCTTTGGCCTCCATGCTTCTGGCGATATTGTAGATGCATTTATCAGGGCACTCTGAAACTGGTCTGTGAAAGGAATTTGAAATACCACTGCTCAGATCATCTGAAAACCAGAACTAGAGATGTTTTTTTCTCCTTCTGTGAGGGCTTTCACACTGCACTGTAGTATTGATGCGGCTAATGCATGGAAAAGGAAACTTTAGTTAATCAGAGCTATCTCGGAGTTCATACAATGAGCAATCTGAGATTCAGGCTGTGGTTGTCACAGTCTCCTCATCTGGGGAGCACACAGGGAGCTGGTTAGAGCTCATACAGGAAAAGAGGGCTGCCGTGGGAGCAGCATGAACCTTCTCCATATCGCAGGGATGACCACATAGGATCATGACAGGAGATGGATGCAGGAGGACTCCTTAGTTTTGTGACAGATTTCAACATTTGGAACTTCATTCCTAAAAAATGAAAGAAGAAACTGAGATTTCTTTTTTTTTTTTTTCAGCTGTATACGCCCAGGTTTTTGTTAGGTCTCCCTTGCTTACCAGCTGTGTTCTACCAGAAATAGCTTGAGAGATTTTTTTTTTTTAAAGCAAGGCAGTTCCCAACCACAGCACTTACACATAGTAGCATAGCTTGGGAGTGCAAACCGTTGTTATTTTTACACTACCATTACATATAACACAAGGAGGAAATTCCAGTTTGCCCTCTGTAAAAAAAAAAAAAAAAAAGTATCTCCCTTCCACAGCAATCACAGTAATTTCCGTGAGTTAACGCTGTGCTTGTCAGGTGAGATGCCAGGTGACTTGTCTATCCTATGAAGGCCTATATCTAACCTGTGGTTTGTGTTTTATTGTGTTTGTACTTACGTATTTCTGAATTGCCAATACAGGGCCTGCTGCAGATCGTTGTCATTCCTAGTCCTGCTTCTAGGACCGAGGCATGCTTAGCCCTCGTCAGTGCTTTTGCACAGCGGGGCGCTACGTTTCTGCACGTCGGGCAGTTAGTTCGCTGCTGATCCGCAGAGAGCTCCAGTGGGGATGGGGGAGCACTTCACAGAGTACAAGGGAACGATGGAGGTGCTTGCACACGGTGGCTGTGCAGAGCGAACAGGTCAGAGCCCCTTGCTCTCGGGCAGCATGGGCTTTCAGACAATGCAGAGATGGACAGGGAGGTTGTCGTCACTATCAACAACGAGTGACCATTTGAATTACTAGCAGTGCAGTTACAACTTGGTTTGGGGTTTTTTATTACTCTTTACAAAAAAGGAAGAACACTGCTCTGCAGTGATAGTGATTTATTTTAAGCCACAGGAGACAGTCGCAGAAGGGGATGCCTGGCGCCTCTGCTGCTTGCTCTCAGCCGCACGGGAACTGACGTTTGGTTGCCACAGGTGTTGTGCAGGTAAAGCCGTGGACCAGCACAACTTCCCCTCATCCAACGTGTGCCTTTATTTTTCATGTAGGTTTTGTCCACTTTGCCCAGAAGAGTAATTCGGGGCAGTCTTTAAACACTCAGTAGCCCCAAATGAGCGTCACATGCCCGTTATGGACGGGCATTGTTTTAAGTGGGGCTTACGCTGCTGTTTTTTTGAGCTGTCCCGATTACCGAGCGGTGGACGGGCTATTTTCAAAGCCGGTTTGGCTTTAATTATCATTAACTACAGGGGTTTGGGGGGTGAGGTGGCCGGCAGGCTTCCCAGGGTCTCTCCCGGGCGTGGGGCGGGCAGCGGGGCCGGCAGCCCCAGGTGCGCCCGGGCCCTCCGGCTGGCACCTTGCGCGGAAGGGGCGGGCGGCGCATTCCAGCCGGGGAGCCGGCTGCGCGCTCAGGCCCCGGCCTGCTCGCACTCGCCTGCTCCTCCACAAAGTGCAGTGGTTTAAAAACGAGCTCGGGGAGGCGGAGGGAGGGGGGAGCGGCAGGCCGTGGTGTGTTTGCGGCTGCTCTCTCATCTCTTGCCAGGGAAACCTGGAAGGTCAGGCGGGTTGCCGCCAAGCCGCGGAGCCGGAGCACCGGCAGCCCCGGAGCGGGCTCCCCGGCACCCACCTTTCTTTCCCGCCCCTCCCGTGCCGCCGCGGGCGGGTCGTCCCCGCGCAGGGCCCTGGGGAGGTGGAGGTGTACGCCTCGCAACCGGCCCCGTGGTGCGAGCAACTCCGCAGCGCGTGGGCCAGGCTGCCCAGCGATGCCGGTGGGAGGCCGGGGTGCGCTCTCCAAGAGCGAACACGTCACCTCTCTCTTTGGGATCAGGAGTTCAAACCCTCGCAAGGGGAAAAAAAAAAAAAAAAAAAAATCCATGTTTCCCGGTTCTCCCAACGGTTGCCGAGCACCCCTCGCTCCCCTGGGCGGGACGTCACGTCCGGGGATGGGGTTTTGGGGCAGGGCCTGCGCGCCCCGCCGGGGCGGTTTGCGCTCGGCCGCGCTTCGGCTGCTCGCTCGGGGCAGGGCAGAGTCGCAGCCGAGGGGCTGCGAGCCCCTCGCCTCGCGCTGGGGTGGCCCGTGGCACGGGAAGGTAGCCCTGCGCACACCCCTGGTTGCAGGTGGCCGGAGCTGAACCGGCTCGGCGAGTCTGCGGCAGGGGCAGGGGGCACCCCGGGCACCCCGCATGCTGTTGCCTTTCTGAACTCGGGACTTGTCTCGTAACGCCTGGTTTTTGCAATACGCAGTAAGGAGTGCGGCTTGGTGGTGGAAACTTAATGAATTGCTGCGCTGTAAATTGCTCGTTCAGCACGTTCACAAAATTAAGGGGTTTTTTTTCAGAGCCAACCTGCAAAATCTCTTTAAAAATATCTTCAAAGTGCGTTGTTTGTTGACTGACCCTCCTGAAAGAACAACCTGAACGCCCTGAGCAGTTCTACCAGCACTGCGTGTCTGTAAAAGGTGCCTTCTAGGGAAAGCTGGATGAGCTTTCACCTCAGGGCCACTGCCACGGAGCATGTAGTAGATCCCTTGTAACTCTTCCTCCCCAGCAGCCATTAGTGCTTAGCCAGGTGTGCTGACTTCAAAGGGGACAAATACCTGCTGGGTGGGAAAGAGACCCCATTTGGGGGCTGGTTTCCCTCATGCACTGTCTGGTGGGCTTGGTTGATTTAGAAGAAAAACAAAATACAAGACTAGAGCAAGGAAGGTGGCCTGTAGGTGTTTAGCATCTCCGTGCTGGCCAACATCCTTCTTGGAAAAGAGTGATATTTGGTAATGCATCAATTTCCTATGTTTCTTGTATATCTCAAGTGGAGTTGAGGTTCTCCCAGTCTCCGTGAAGAGGCAGTGTCCTCCTGTTCGGTACTGTGATGGTGATAGCTGTCACTGCGCGCAGGAATATTTACTTGCCTTCTGCACAGAACAGAGGCAGCAGCAGCTTCGGAAAGTTCCTGGGAATGTTTGCTCTGTGGAGCCATGGAGCACGAGTTGAACAGAGCATACAGAGGCACAGTGGCAGAAACCGGTGAAAACACCTTGTCTGCGCCTCGGTGGTTAAAACACTCTTTTCTTTATCCCAGCAGATTTTAGTATGTTCTAACATCTCCTCTGTGCTGTTGGTAACTCCAGGTTTGGACTGCGTGTTAATGCAAAGTGCACTTAAATAGGTCCGATCAGCTGCGTAGAAGTGGTGTGTGCAACAGGGCTGACCTCTAATGGTCAGAAGGAGCAGTATTCTCTGAGGCACTGTCTGCCAGGATTGTGATGTGCTACAGTTTGTCCTGACTGTGAGAGTGACACTGGAAAAGTGTAAAAAACTTGGTCTGCTTTTATTTTCTACACTAGAGCGCTTGTTGCTCCACCCCACATCACAGCTTGTAGAAGCCTTAGCGAAGTTTAACTACTTTCCATACTGGTTCAGGAGCTCCTGTGTTTGTAATTACTCTGTCATTTGTTTTAACTACACAGAAACACAAAATCTTAGAGTTTGCTGTCTGGAGATGAGGAGAGGGAGTCATTATTGAGGTAAGAAGTCATCTCTTGGGGTGGGACTGAGGATGCTGTCTTTCTTATTGCAGGCAAAACGAGCAGTACAGCGAGGAGCCACAGCGGTCATCTTTGATGTTTCTGAAAACCCCGATGCCATTGATCAGGTATGAAGAAGGGAGCCTAGTGTTATTACAGCCTCTGTTGGGTTCTTTGAGGGTTGCTGAGGCAAGACTTCAGAACATACAGGTCTCAGAGCACACCTGCCTTAAGACATGCAGCTACTGACCCTGGTAACATGGTGCTGTGGTTTTCCTGCTCATCATCTGCTTGGCAAGAAGCGATGGAGGTGCTGAGAATGTGGTAGAAAGAGAAAAGTTGGAGGAGTTACATTTTTCTTCTAGCTTTTGCCAGAATCCAGGTCTGGGATTGAGGTTTTGAGAAGGGATGGAGGCAATTTTTTGTGGCCCATTATCTAGTCAAGGAGTTTTTCTTTGCCCAGCTCTGTGTACAAAGCAGAGCGTGTTTGGCCCTGCCCAGCTTGCGATCGATAGTAGTGTTGAGCAGCTGCTGTCATTGTAAAATGGCTTGCAGACCTGGTTCTAAACAAGATTCTTACAACACTTACAAACAATCTTTCTTGTTCCCGGCTGATGATTTCTGGCCTATGTGTTTTGAGGACAAAGAGGGTGTTCCTTTTTTTGGGGTCTCGGTACGACTTCCATCTTTTCATTTGAAGTGGGTGAGGTAATAGCTCTGTGAGATGCTTTGACGAGATCCTTCCAGCCAATTCTGAGTTATTTTGAGTAGAGAGAAGAAACATAACAAGCACAAAAATAGTCTGCATTTGGTTTAGTTTTGTCTTGAAACAAAACTGCTGTTTCTGCTGCAGCAGAAACAAGTGAAGCTGAATGTTTTTAAATGCAGCCTAAATTTCTTTGGGAAAAGAGAGACCATCAGTGTTTACATTTCAGAGCTGGCTTTGATTCTGAAATGAGCATCTGTTGGACAAAGGAATGCAGACCCTGTGCAATGGATGCTTTGAGAACTGTGCTCTGCATGTGCATCAAGGCTACAGCCTTGATCTTGCAAACATTCTCAGGGATATTTTTTCACACAAAAATTATCTGCCCAAAGTCATAATCTGTCTTTTTCCAATTTTTTCTCTGTATTACAGCTTCCAGTTCCTTTCAGCCACCCTGCTCTGAACTTGGGAAGCTGAGTTACTGCCTCTTGCTCTCTTCCCTTGACCAGCACCAGCTGTCCTTCTTTGATTCTTGATAATAAACTGGGTGCAACTGTCCCCGATAGCTGGGAAACCAGTCTAGTGGGTGATTTAATATTTTGGGTGTACCAATAAAATGGAAGGAGGTTAGCGGCTGTCTTAGCTACTGGTTAGTGCAGTAGCTGGCAAAATAGGCTCTGTTAGAGGATAGAGCAGCAGCTTATGCAAACACTCACAAACAGGAGAGGAATGACTGGAGCTAGCTTGTACTCTGAATGTAAGAGGGACTTGATTGGCTCCTTCTCATGCTGCTCCGGACACTTGTGTTTCATGTATTTTGATTCTCAGCCAAAGTCTTCAGTACCCTTGACATCTGGGGATAATAATTAATTTGTCTTTAAAATAAATACAATTCTGGCACTCATAATGGAATTGTGGAAAGCAGCAACAGATGGATACCAATGGAGGAAAATGTAATTTGAGTTAATCTGGAGTAACCGATTCAAATGGAAGTAACCTAAGACACTGAGGGGAGCTGTTCAGGAAGCTTTCCCAGGTACGCTTGTTTCCAAGCAATAGAGCCACTAAGGGAGAGTGCTTTGGAAGGGAGGAGTGGGGTATTATGAAAGGCCATCCTTCCTGCCAGTCAGTGAACAGAAACAGGAAGCAGGCCTGACCAGGAGAATAGCAGAATTGCTACCAAATGAAAGGGCTTTACGTACAGATTTTGTGGGGTTTGTTCCCATTGAGCTCAGTGTCTTCTGCTGTAGACTAAGAATGAAACCTTTATTTTTAGAAATGCTCTGCCAAGTCTGATTCGTTTCTTAGTTTTGCCTTTGTATGGTTTGAAGAGGAGTAACAGCACCCAGCGTGTGATGTTTAGCAAGACTCTGGCAGTGTGCAAAAGCTACTGAGGAGTCGGGAGAATTCTTTCTTAGACAAGAAAGCTTGAAAGAGAATACGTGTCTAGGAACGTATGGACAGGGATTGGATTTGGCCTTAGGCTGGCAGGCCTTGCAGGCTATCACCGCTTGCTCCCTCCCTCTCAGTGGTGAGATGGGGAGGAGAAGGTACAAGGAAAGGCTGGTGGGTTGAGACAAGGACAGGGAGGGGTCACTCACCAGTTATGGTCATGGGCAAAACAGACTCGACTTGGGGAAGAAAAATCAATTTAATTTGTTACCAATTAAATCAGAGTAGGATAGTGAGAGACAAACCCAGATGTTAAAAACGTTTTCCCCTACCGCTCCCCTCTTCCCGGGCTTAGCTTCACTCACCATTTCCCTCCCATCTTTCCCCCAAGTGGCATAGGGTGGTGGGGAATGGGGGTTGTGGTCAGTCCATCACAGGTTGTCTTTGCTGCTCCTTCATCGTCAGGGGAGGATCCTCACACTCTGCCCCTGCTCCAGCGTGGGGTCCCTCCCACAGGAGACAGTCCTCCAGGAACTTCTCCGACGTGAACCCTTCTGTCAGGCTGCAGTTTTTCACAGACTGCTCTGGCGTGGGTCCCTTCCATGGGGTGCCGTCCTTTGGAGCAGCCTGCTCCAGCACAGACTTCCCTTGGAGTCGTGGGCTCTTTGGGTGCAGCCACCTGCTTTGGCGTGGGGTCCTCCTCAGGCTGCAGGGGGGTCTCTGCTCCCCCGTGACCCTTCACGGCTGCAGGACACAGCCTGCTCTCTCACCACGGGCTGCTGGGAACCCCCACTCTGGGCACCCCGCTTTTCTGCGCTTCAGTGTCTGCCCTGGTGTCTGTCATCCCGCTCCCCTCTCCTTCTGCAGATCTCTGACTTCCCCTCTTAAATCTGTCAATCACAGGGGCGCTGGTTGGCTCGGCCGTGGCCAGGGGCAGGTCCGACTTGAATCCAGGGAAGCCTCTAGCAGCTTCTCACAGGAGCCATCCCTGTGGCCCCTCCTGTGCTACCACAAACCCCGCCACACAAACCCAGTGTAGGATCCCTGGGTTGGATTCAAGTACCTCAGCTAGATTTTAGCTCTTCAGAAGACATCTGTCTTGAAAGTAGTGTGATGGGTGTTCTCAGAAGCCCAGTCACGTCCTAGGAGTCGGTTTTAAAGTCTCAGTGAAATCTGTTACCGTCATCTGGACAGATGAAGTACTTTGTAAGCAGGATGATAGACCAGTCAGTTGGAAATTTCTACATGTTTTAGCCAGAAACAACAGGCAGATACCAACGATGTGGGTATGGTGTCTGCCATACGCTGCTCTTGTTCGAGTTGCTCACGATCCTGTCACCTCGTTCCTTGCCCCTGGACCATTTCCATCTGCTTGTGAGTGCCTGGCTCGTTTTGTGTCAACCAGCTCCTGTACTAGGATTTTCCTCGTGGGTCAGAATAAGCTGTATGAACTTACCATGTTGGTGCTCTTTTACGAAGAACGATTCCCTTGTTTTGTTATTCCCCTCTCTGGTATCCAGTTTAGCACTTTGCTTTTCTGGATTTGTTGGCCAGGGTAGTTATGCAGTCTCCACACTTGAAAGTTCTCACATCTGACTGTTTAAAGCCCTGAGCAGCCTGGTCTGATGTCATAGCTGACCTTGCCTTGACCACGAGGTTTGACTCGTGGGGTGCCTTCCCACCCACATTATTTTCTGCTTCTATGATTTGGCCTTTCAGAAGGACCTGGCTGGATCTGGAAGGAAGTTTCAGGGTGAATTAAGCTATCTACTCATACGCTTCAGTCTTTGAGGCCCCCACCCTGCCATCGATAGCTCTAGTGGTTGCTAGAACCCAAATAACGGTTTGAATGAGTTTTCTGAGTTAAACAGGAGAAAGTAGAGACTCTAATAAACTGAGTACAAAGAATCTGAAAGACAGGACTTTGGCATGAGATTGTTCAGAAAGCTGAAGGAATCTATGTAAACAATATAACAACAAAGCTGAAATGGCGAAAGGTTCAGAAAGTACGGCAAGGCCATTTGGTTTTTGATGGTGCAGATTTTTGTTCTTCGTTATGAGGTTTAACTTATTACATGAATATATGCACTGGCACACAATGCGGTTAAGGTAAAGCTGCTGTTCAGAATAATGTTTGCTGATCCTTGATCTTAGTTTTGGCCAGTAACAAAAAAAAGGCAGCTTAAGTCAAAAGTTTACTTCAGCTTTAACTCTGTGGAACACTTACGTGAAGGTCTGTGCTGGAAGGGAGCAAGCTGCTGGAATCAATTCCACATTTATACTCCTTTACGCTTCTCTCCGTTGTCCCAAAGAGAGGTAGCTTTCCTGAAACACGCCTTTGAGTAGATTATTTTTTTGTTCTAGCTGAACCAGGGCTCAGAGGACCCTCTGAAGAGACCAGTGGTGTACGTGAAGGGTGCTGATGCTGTCAAGCTAATGAACATCGTTAACAAGCAGAAAGTGGCACGAGCAAGGATTCAGCATCGCCCCCCACGGGTGAGCCTTTAAGAAACTTTATCTAGGTATTACCCTGCAGTTACTTCATGCAGTGCTTGCTAACTGCACTGAGTGTGAAGATGGTTTGATGCTCGCCGTGAGCATTAACACATGTGAAATTCTGTTGACTTAAATAAATGGAGCAACTGCACTGTGGACAAGCAGCTACGCTTGATGTAAGTGTAGAATCCACAGTGTGGCATCTGCTGTCTTTCATAAGGATTCTTGTGAATATGTACATGGCTGGAAATTTTATATAATAGAAGCTTTTCTTCTTAATTAAATCATTATTGCATGCTGCAGGTAATTCAGACTTGTGTAATGTGTTAATTAATAATTCTGCGGGTATTTCAACCATGGGTTAATCATTTGATATCTGATATTGTAATTGTAATATAAAACAGTTTTTCAAGAGGTTTTTTTTAACAACTTCTACATGTAGTTACAGAAGAAGAACAAAGCTTAGAGGCCATCCATGTCCCAGTTACTGCTTTGGTTTTGTTGTGTTTTTATGGAATTCTTCTGTTAACAAATGTATTTGAGAAGTGGGCCATTCGCTGAAAATTACGGTGTTGATGTTCACTCAAGTATATGAGCAAACCAACAAATGATGAAAATTTGTGTTAGCGTGATTCACTCAGTTAAAAACCTGGGTCTGTGGGATTGGTTCAGAGAAACTGTAAGTCTGACACCTCCTGACGGGCATTCTGCGGTTTGGTTCATTGGCAGTGACATAGGGAACCCAGGTTTCGTCTCCTAGAATCCTAGTTAACGAACAGAACGGTGTGCACTTTGACTTCTGCCATTGCGACTGTGTATGTTTGGCAATGACCACTAAGAAAGTAGAGAAGAGAAAGGAACAATAGATTTGAGTATGATCTAAAGAAAGGAAAAATAATGTTTTTGTTTTAATTTTTAAGCAACCCACCGAGTACTTTGATATGGGAATTTTCCTGGCCTTCTTTGTGGTTGTTTCTCTTGTTTGCCTCATCCTTCTTGTCAAGATCAAACTGAAACAGCGACGTAGTCAGGTAAGAGCAGTCACTGAATGCTGAAAGTTAGCTTCTCTTCCTTTGTCCTGGAACTTGCTACTTTTGGAAATGCAATAGCCCGCTTTGTGTAAAGGGTTTTATCCATGGGCATAGGCCTTCAGAAGAATTTGGAAGTGTCTTTAGAGGAGATCTGCATTGACCTTCAGTTAAATCCTGAAATGGGAGGTGGACGGAAGCAGTCTGTTTAGCCGTTGGGAGGGAAGAACGTTTCTGGCTGTACAGAGCTGATGGTCGTTAGCACTGGTGTACTTCTGAAGAGGTCCAAGCTCTTGTTGCTCTGTTGTGGAGTACTGTCAGTATTGAAAATAAACTGCAGCTCTTTCCAATAGAGTAACATCCGTTGATTGTTAATGGGAGACGTTTGCAAGGTAAAAGGTTTGGTAAGGAGCAGTTCTAGGTGCGGTACTTTGGGTTTGTGCTGTCAAACGTGAAATGGAAAGCATGTGGGAACTAGTGGACTCTGAAGTTTGGAGCTGTAAGCTGTCCGGTATATGCACGTAAAAGGAACGCGAAGCACTGTCGGTGCGTAGGGCTCTTGGTTTGGACATACTGAGTGGGAACCCAAAGATGTTACGGGCCAATAGCAGTGTTTAAAAACAGTGTTGAAAAGGGGGATGATAAATTCTACAGTACAATGACAACAGCCCACTGTTTTCCTAAACTTCTACTGTTGATTAAACTGGGGGGGAGGGGAAAATGGTACAACCGAGGTAGTAACATTTCATTTTAACCCCTCTCTCAAGTACTGCTGCTGTGATATGGTGGTAGCAGCGTAATGGGGCACTGCAGTCAGTATTGGCAGTTCAGAAAAGTTCCTGACCAAATCTTACATGTGGCCTCGAATAGGTGCTGCCTGTCAGTTGAGCAGTTGCAGTGGATCCCAGTTGTCAGCACCTTCCCCGTTTCAGTTCAAAGTAGCTTATCACTCCCACTAGCGCATGTGGCATACATTCTTTTCGTGTGGCTTCTCTTCTAGATTCTGACTAGCCTTCTCTCTGCCTAATTTATGAAATTAAATTAGTCTGGGTCTGACGGGATTTGGTAAGGTACATGCATTTGATAGGGTGGTGTTTCTCTGCTACTGTAATATAGACCCTTATGCAGCAGCATTGCCCTTTTTTAATCTTTTTTCTTTCTTCTGTTGCAGAATTCCATGAACAGGCTTGCAGTGCAAGCACTGGAAAAAATGGAGACCAGGAAGTTTAAGTCCAAAAGTAAGGGACACCGGGAAGGTAGCTGTGGAGCGTTGGACACGTTGAGTAGCAGCTCCACCTCTGACTGTGCCATCTGCTTGGAGAAGTACATTGATGGGGAGGTAAAGGATAAATGGTTTCTTCGACTTGGGCTGAGAATGTCGCTGGTTTGTTAGCACTGTGGGGCCGTTGGGCACACTGTGTACTGCAGTGGTGCCACTTGCCAGTCTGATTGCGTTGAGTAGCCAGCTCAGCCTGAACTGCATTCTGCAGCTTCCAAAGACGGCTCAAGGGCTTTTTCCCTGCGCTACGAAGTGGAAGGTGAGGGGTGTCATTCTGCAATTTGCTGCTTCCATCAGGTTGCTTTTCTGAGGAAGAACTCATAAAGAAGTCAGCGTTACCTCAGCGTTTAGTTCTCTGGGTACTTTTAACAAGTCGTGTGCTAAGGTGATGGTGCATGCAAGCTGCGTTAGACCTAAGGGATACATTTCCTGTTTTGCTTCCCAGGCTTTGATGGCACCTGGTTTTTAAAATGTCAGGTACACAGAAGGAGGAGATGCCAGAAGGTTCAGGAACCAGTTTTTGACTATTATCATTACTGCATTGATGTCAGTGATTGCCTTCTGTGACACAGTTCTACCCAGAGGAAGCAATGAAAGGATGAAATGGAAAATAGGCTCCTTAGAACACAGCCACTCAATAATCACAGCTTTAAACTCCCATCCAAAAAATTATTTGAGGACATTTTATTTTGAAATGATTCATAAAAAATTCATCATTTTTAAGACAATAGAAAATACCAGCTGCAGTATTTGAGTGCCACATGCTACAAACAGAAAGTGAATGAAGTTAGCCGATGGGAAATTATTCAGAGTAGCACAGGCGAAGGCAGACAAGAACTTCAGAAGGGCTGTACAAAACTGGAAATTCACAGCTGAACTTCAGCATGAAGTGATACACATGAGGAAGAGCTTCACATGTATTAGTCGTGTGTTGTGAGGTGAGCATTACTGCTCAGGAGCAGATCTTGAAGCTGGTTTAGATAGCTTTGTGAAAGCAGATCAGTGCTTTGCAGCAGTCAGCAAGGCAGATCAGATATTAGAAATGAGATGGGGAAGCCAAGAGAACTGAACAGAAAGTTCTGTCATGCCCTCACACTGAGCATTGTGTGCAGTTCTGGTCACAAAGGTATGTTGGAGATGAAGGTGCTTCAGAAAAGGGCAGTCACAAAGTCGTCAAAGGTTTGGAATGGTTTCTGTACAAAAAAAATCAGAGTGGGCTAGTAGGACTGTTTTGTTCTAGATTACTAGGGGGTGGAGGGAGTACAAAATCATGAATGAAAAGCACGAATAGGAATCAGACGTTTGGTTTTTTCCAATACCAGACTGGGTGCAGTTAAATGAAACTGCTATGACCCGGTCTGAATCAAAATGTGGTGTTTCTCCACCAGCAGGTAGTAGCCCTGTGGAATTTGTTGCCAAAGCATGTTACAAATTCAAAACCTGAACTTGTGAGGAAACTTGAGCAGTTCTTGGAAGGTCTGTTGTGGGTTTCTGAACTGGGAGATATCAAGGAGACTCAGAAAGTCCTGTAAACAGATAATAGCTGAAGGATGAGAGTGCTGGGCAAGGGGAAGAGTATCACACATGCTGTGCTGGTTTTGCTTTTCCCTGAGTGTTTTCCATTGCTAGTAGCTGTAGGCAAGGTGCATCATTAAATGGACCCTATTGATAGATTTCTTTTTTTTTCAAGTTCATTTAATATATTAAGAAAAACTTCAAGGTTGGACTCCTTCCAGGTGTTAGGTCCTACGGACACACAGCAAAAAGTGTCCAAAAGAAATGTAGTATACGGGCATGGAGCTGTGACGTGCCTGCAGACTGTTCTGTCAGTGGCAGCTGATACTGGCTGTTGTGCTTTTGGCTGTGCTGGAACAGATGGCAGTTCTTTCATTCTTACTGCTTCAGGACTAGGAATTGATCTGTTTAGTGGCTAAGTTGAAAAACTAGGAATAAGCTGTGAAAAATGCACTCATTAGGAAGGAGTACTTTTTCATGTTTCTTCACCTGTTCCTGCAGGAACTGCGTGTCATTCCCTGCACTCACCGATTTCACAAGAAGTGTGTGGATCCCTGGCTCCTGCAGCATCATACCTGCCCTCACTGCCGCCACAACATCATAGGTAGGTGCTGCAGTACGGATGCTCCCTTGAACATGGTACAAGATGGAACAGGAATTGTGCCTGTCTGTAAATCTACACGGAGCCCGTGGTCTTTATTGTAACACGGCCCTGGAAGGAGAGTTCTTTGAAAGTGACTTCGTGCCCTGGTTTTCCCTCGTTCTGGGTGCCGTGCCCAGGAGAGGGCAGCGTTGGTCAGCTGCTGCCTGCAAGGAGGGCAGATAGAGACCGTAGATGGGTGTGTTGTCTCTTGGTAATTATAAAGTAAAGACAATGTATTGTTTTTTATTTTTCCGTGGTGTTGTAACTAGGAATGTGGTTTCCCTTACTCGCCCTCTCCCCCTTCTATTTCCTCTGTCTTGGAAAAGTTTTCTATTAATACACATTTATGTACAATGATGCGTAAAGACAAAACTTGAGCAATGACTGCCAGCCTTGCTCTTAACCTGCCAGGTCAGGAATGCTGTGTAAGCAGGACGTTTTGCATATGTGGGAACAGTATCGGAAATCGCTTCTTTTCCTTTTTAAGCAAGCACAGTTGTCTCAAAGGCTTCCAGGCAGATGCTCTTGACTTGCTTGCTTTGTTTTGTTATTTTTCCTTCTGTGTAAAAAGTTGGTGCTTTTTTAAAAAACTCTGTTTTGTGTGTAATGTAATCAAATTCAGAACAAAATATCCTTCCTTCTTGCATAAAGTATATTCCTTTTTTATTCCCTCCTACTTCTCCACTCTTATTTCTCTCATTCAGAGCAGAAGAAGGGAAATGCGGGTCCAGTCTGTCTGGAATCCATCAACCCCGCACGCAGCCGGCAGCAGAGGGTGATTCTGCCTGTCCATTACCCAGGCCGAGTGCACAGAGCAAACCAGATAACAGCATATCCCACTCGGACAAGCATGGACCCTCATGGAAACCCTATCACAGTACTTACAGTTGAGCGACACGGTGAACAGAGCCTCTACCAAGCCCAGTCACCAGCCTATATCCGAAGTTATCAGCCTATTCATTTGGACCATGCTTTAAACACACATCACTGTAGCCTGGAACACAGGGCTTACTCTCCAGCTCACAACTTCCGAAGACCCAAGTTTGGTGGACGCAACTTTTCCAAAGCAGCGTGCTTTTCCCAATATGAGACCATGTATCAGCACTACTACTTCCAAGGCCTTAGTTACCCTGAGCAAGATGGACAGCTTCCAGCTGGCATTTCCTCAAAGGGTCCTTCCCGTGCCTTCCAGCCTGGTAGCAGCATGCTTTTCCCTCCTGTGGTACATGTAGTGCCCTCATCACGCTTGGAGAGCGGCAGTACCTCCAGCTTTAGCTGCTACCATGGTCATCGTTCAGTGTGCAGTGGATATTTGGCCGACTGCCCTGGGAGTGACAGCAGCAGCAGCAGTTCCGGGCAGTGCCACTGCTCCTCTAGTGATTCCATGGTTGACTGCACTGAGGTCAGCAACCAGGGGGTTTACGGGAGCTGCTCCACCTTTCGCAGCTCTTTGAGCAGTGACTACGACCCGTACGTTTACCGCAGTAAGAGCCCTTGCCGAGCAGGTGAGGTTGGTGGTGCAAACAGGGGTGCAATTGTTCTCTTGGAGGGCCCCCACCAGGATGAGCTCCCAGCTCATGGTCACAGTCTGGTGGGTGCTGACTGCCGGCCTGTGCCAGCTTCTTCCTCAGGGGACCAACTGTCTAATTGCAGCATGGATATGAACTATAGCAGTAATTCCTCACTAGAGCACAGGGATCCAAATGGCACTACCTCAGAGGGAGGACATGAGGCCACTCCTGGTGCTGCCTTGGATGTTAAAAGGAACTGGAAGAATCCAGAGATGGCAGGGCCGCTTATGGAGCAAGCATGCGCGTGCTGCTTCGAACTCCAGCACTCTGCCCTGGAGCCTAGCAACGGGACAGCTGACTGTAGTGCACTCTTCCTTAGCTCTCCGCTGTGGGGGTCGTGTGGCCCAGGAATAGAACCACAGTCAGGGAACACCCCGGGCTTGTACAGTATTAACTCAGACCACTTGCATAGGACAGATGGGGTAAAATACGAGGGGTTGCCCTGCTGCTTCTATGAAGAGAAGCAGGTGGCCTGCAGTAGCAACAGTGGCGGTGGAGGTGGTGGCTGCTATACAGAAGACTATGCAGTGAATGTGCAGTACACGCTTCCTGATGACACCTTGCCAAGCTGCTGTAAGGGTGTATGTGATCCAGGTCAACGCATTCCCATAATTCCTGAAGACAGAGACTGTGAGCTGATCCTACCTACAGAGTGCCAAGGGACCCACACAGGAGGCTGTAGTTCCTGGGATGGAACACCTGAGCTGGATACTTATCTGCACTGCCAAGGTATGGGAGAGGTACAGGCCGAGAGGGAGGTGTGCTACGAGGCAACATCATTCCTGCGGCAGAACTACTCTCAGGAGGAGGAAGCCGGAATGCTCTTTCCCAGTCCCACTCTGAACTCCCAGAAGCTGATGACGACCACAAAGGCCACAGGTAATACATGTGCTCTTTTTGATTACTCGCTACCTTTCTGTCCTAGCATGTGAAACACTGCCAGCTTCCTAGGAACCTGCAGCCTTAAAGGCTACTGCCATCCTTTGAATAACAGCAGGTTCTTGACTAATCCTTCACCCAAAAGTGTTATTCTCTTGTTACTGTGCTCATTTGGTTATAGCCAGAGGAATAGAAGATGATAGTTTACTATCTAACCCTGTAAGAGCTTTCATACCCATCCTCTGTGGGAAGGGGAAAAGTGACGGCTAGTACCAGGCCCCATTAGAGCTCCCACAGCCAGGGACATGGTGCCAGACACAGCAGCTGTGGCGAGCTGCCTCCGTAGGCAAGGCCACAGTGCTGGGAGGGGACAGAGGAGCTGAAGGATTTGGAAACCGAGTGGAAAAACTTGTGACTGCTATAGAAGAATGTGTGGGGAAGTCTGTGCTGTGGACATACACCAGAGGAAAAAAGAACCGCTCGCAGGATGAAGGGGGTATTCCTTACCTGCCTTGCCAGTGCTGTTTTTAAGGGTGTTCATAAAATCATAGGATACCGTAAGTTGCAGGGACTGCAGGCTGTCATGTATCCAGCCTCCTGCTCAACGCAGGGCCACCTCTGAGATCAGGCCAAGTTACTCACTTTCTCAGAGCAGACCAGGTTTATCCAGCTGGGCCTCGACAAGCTCCAAGGATGCAGAGTGCATTCCCTCTCTTCCCGGGCTGGACTGCCAGCATGATGAAAAGATTCTCCTTCCATCCAGCCTGAACATCTCGTGTTTCAACTTGGAGCTCCTTACCTCTTGTCCAGAATGCATCCCTGTGAAGACCCTGGCTCTGTCGCTGGCACAGCCTCCGTGTAGGTACTGCAGAGCTGCTAGGGGCACCCCCGCAGCCTTCTCTTCTGCAGGCTGAACAAGCCCCAGTCCCTCAGCCTCTTCTCAGGAGCAAGTGCTCCAGCCCTCTGAGCACCTTGGCTCTCTGCTGAACTTGCTCCAGTCAGTCCGTGCCTTGTTCTGGGGGCCCCAGAGTTGGATGCAATATGCTAGATGCAATGTTCCATAGTTTTCTTTATCCTTCAGGTGCTGGATCTCATCCCTTGGAGAGGAGCCAAATCGGTGACTAGACCTGTCCAGATGATCACGGATGGAGAAGCGGAGCTTATCAGAGACTCCAAATTCTCATGGACTTAATTTTTTTTAAGCTTTGACAAACACACAAAAGTGGTAATGTGGAGAAGTCCCTCCCCCACTTCCTCTTCCTCTGTGTCCACATCAGCTTGATTGTCTCCTTTCTCCCTCTTGCCTGAAGCCTTCAGGCCTCCGTTTGTGTGCAAAGCCCAGGTGGGACATGGTGTGGAGCATTTCTGAGCTCTAGTGCCATTTCTATATTAATGACAAAGTGTTATTTATATTTTCTTTTTAGAAGTGACCGTGTCGGCTCTTGCTGAGAGGTAACACGGTGTGTTAAATAAGCCAGGCTATGTGTAGATGCTGTTATCTCCTACTTAGAGGAGTCCAGCCTTTGATAAGCTCAGGGCTACACCTGCCTTAGAAACCAGATAGCACCTTGAAATATAGTAGTCCAGAGGGATACAGCTGCTGAATGGATGCTCTGATACCAACTAATCTGGTAGCAAATCCTAGTAGCCAGCAAGTTATGTGAGCGATTTGGAGGGAGGTGAAGCATTGGACTGTCTGCTTTCTCCTCTCCCCTCCACCCCCCTTCATGCTGCTCTGATGGTTTGGCTAGGAAGGGTCTCCTGCCATTAAGATTAGTTTTAACAGAGTAGGGGTAGGAAAACTGGTAGCTCAGAATGTTCTCATCCTCACTTCCTGCTAAACCATGAACCTCATTGTATCTTCTGCCTGGGGAAGAATGCTGGGGACCCCTCCCTCCAACACATGCTAGAAGAAAGTGCTTAGAAAGGGTAATACCTTTGTAGGTAATGAACCTTGCCTTCCATAGGAAGTTTTTCAGGCACCTGTAGCCCCTGTGATGGCTGTGGGGAACGCTGGCGTATGCAGGAAAACGGAGCTTACAGGGTGCTTGCAGCCTGGCTGGCTCACTTGGAAACAGGTCCGTTTTCCTATAAGGAAAAGGTGTTTCCTTACGGACTGCAAGCATACCCAAGGGAAGCAGTGCTGCCACCTTTTGTGCGTGTGGGAAAGCGAGGGACTTGGTTGCATCATTTTCTTCTTTGCTGTGGTCGATGTAGCTTCCGTAGATCAATCCGTTTGAAAGGTTTCTTGGGCCCAGCCAGTTGTGCTTCATTTTTGTCTTGTGTACAGAGTGCTCTCTGTACCCCATTAGCCTGGGCACATACTTTTGTTCTTGTTCTTGTACTAGTGGGGATGTCTGTTATCATGAGATAATACGTGTCGTCACTTCTGATAGCAATTGTTTCCTGTGGAAACAGCAGCTTCTGAGTAAGAGGCTACCATAGCATGGTTTAAATTGCCTGTCATGCTGCATGTGCCTGAGGACACAGTGTCATCCTGTCTGGTGTATTCACAGCAGGAATGCTCCTAAAGGGAAACTAATTATTTAATGCCCACAGTGCCAGTCTTCTGAAAAGATTTGTCCAAAGTTCGTTAGGCTTTGGAGATACTTAAGAGACATGAAAGAGGGATGTACACCTCATGTTACATTTTCTGCCAAAGTAACGTCCTTGAGAGCACTGGGCTAATTGTGAGAACCAGCAAAGTTCACTTGTTTGCTTTATAGTCCCAAATGAAATATTTTTAAAGAAGCAAACATCTAAGAAATAACAAATACATTCATCTGTTTACTTTATGTACTCAGTAAGGTAGGAAAAAATAATGCTATTTAAAGGAATTCACATTAAGTCTTTTTAAATTAACAAACACCAAGATCCAGCTGTTCAGAGAATTAATACAAGGCAGTATCTGGGTATAAGATTAAAAGCAAAATTCCAATAAACACGTTTTCTGTGTATAAAGCTTATTGAAAACTTATTCATTCTCTGAATGACTGAAGTAAGTGGTATATGTTGGGAGAATAAACTAAAGGTTTGGGTTTTTTCTTTGTTTGTTTTGTTAAGTCTTACCTTTCTCCTTCCTCCACTCAAAAGAAACGCATTGTAGAAGCTACGGTATACTACGTTGGTTATTCTGCTGGGTGTTTCGCGAGGCACTGTCTGAGCCCGCCCAAGATGCATTGTACGCTGTAACTGCACAGCACGTTGTGGTAAAATGTGGTTATAAAAAAGGAATCTGAATATTCTGGCTCATATTCTGGCCCTGGTGTTCTGCACGTACTGGTCTCATTCACGTGTTGTGGAAATTCTGCCAGTACGGCAGTCTCCGCAGGCCTTACCACAGAGGTGCCCTACACCTGGTTTCTGTGTTTGGGTTTATATTCAACATTGAGTTAATTCCCTGCTACCTGGATGTCCACACAGACTTGCAGGCTAGCTGGCCACACTAGATGGGTTTTATAACAAAATGCCTTTCTACTACTTACATGAACAGTTGTCATTGTGTTTGGCTCATGAGGCACTATTTAAAATGTTTTTAATTAAAGTTATCTTATAGCACTTAAAATTGTTTTGTATAAAATTTGCTGTAAAGATTTGTAAGATGGTCAAAGGGCTCTTTCTCCTTCATTACCATTTTTTAAAATGTTTTAAAAGCTAGAAAACATCTTGTATATATTCTGTATATGTATAGCAGCACATTTCATTTATGGAAATATGTTCTCAGAATATTTATTTACTAATATATTTATCTTAAGCCATGTCTTATGTTGAGAGTGTGTGACATTATTGTAATAATCATTGAAAATCACTAACATGAGGCCCTGTAAATACATGATAATTGCACACAAAGATTTTACAGTACTTGCCGACCAAAAATGATTTAAGAAAAGTTGTAGTTACCTGCAGTTTTGTAAGAAAGTGTACAAATGTCTGTATTAAAAAAAAAAAAAAAAAAAAAAAAAGGCAAAACCACACAAAAATACAGTTTTATTGCATATACATATGGAAGTTGTCCTTCTTGTTTTGGGGGAAAGGACATGGATAGCTGTGCTCCTCAAAGTATAGTTCTAGATGTACGGGGATGAACTGCAATAAACAGCACCATTTTTTTCCTTTTTTAAAGTGAAAGTGTCGTGGTTTAGGCCCAGTCAGGAACAAACCCAACACGAATAGGTGCGTGATATGGATATGCGTGCACACACTTACAGATCCTAACAAAACTGACCATGATAGCAAGTTCAGAAGTGGGTTTTTCTGGAGGCACCCCATAATGTTCTGACTCGGGACCGTTGCGCTTTCAGGACTGTTGAGCTTTCAGGACCATTCAGCTTTTCAGGAAGTGCCGCAGTTGACTATGCACCAGTAACAGCCTTTTTTCTACCCGGTCCTGTGCGCAGGTAAGCCCGGAGCTCAGTGGTTTGAGCTGCTGGCCCTGGGGGTCTCACCCCGTGGCTGTTACGTGAGGGCTGCCGTTGCCTCAGTGTCCCTGCTCGGCCTGGCTGACGTCGCTGTGGAGGAGCGGGAAGCTGGACGTACTCAGGACGGGAACACAAGGATTATGTGGGAAGGAGGGTGAAGAAGATGCAGGCACAGAAGGAAGAGTGTAGTGCACCGGTATGCTGTGGCAGAGCTGGGGTGAAGCTCTCTGCCTGAGGCACGGGCGTGCCATGAGGCAAGGCCGCGGGTAGCAGGCCGCCACTGCTGGACAGCACTCGGGCCTCTGCCTGCTCCTGTGGGGCCTCCAGGCGCCTGAGGAGCGACACACCCGCAGGAAGGCCACCCTCGGTGATGTTTGGAACCAGCCTGTCCCTTGTAGCAGAAGAACTTCCTTCTGGCTTAATTTCAGGTAAAAATAATTTATTGTCCTGAAATACAACTGCGTCGAGACCTGAGGCAGCGTGAGGCAGGTGGGCGCAGCGACCCCAGGCCTTGCCCTGGGTCACGCAGTCGCTGGTCCCCGTGCAGCGAAAATCGGTGAAAAAGGGTGCTGTGCTCTCTTTCCTCGGCAGAGGGCATGATGTGACCGAAGAGGTCTGTGGAGGCAGCAAGAGGGGCTTGAAGGCTTGTGGATAGAAACCTCTGTGTGTACATGTCTGTATTTGCGTAAGAATGCGTAGATGCTGTTGTGTAAACAGTTGGCCTCCACGCAATTATTTATTTCCCATCCAGTGATACACACACAAAATGTCCTTTCCAGGCTCCTCTCCAGTTTCTTCCTTCTCCCAAAGGTTTTCATCTGGTAATGCCTTGGACTTCCCGCTCCTCCCATCCATGTTGGAGTGTGCTGTAATTCAGTCACCTCAGAATTCCGCCAAGGAATGAGCCTTCCTTCGCTCCAAGCCCGTTTGGTGTGTGAAAACTCTGTGTTTGGGACCGTTGAACTGCAGTGTCCTTTTGCGTGGGATCAGTTGTCCTCCTCAGTGAGGTACTGTGGGACGGCCTGGTCCGTATGAGAGCACAGGCGCAATCAGGCAAGAGCAGCAGGCAGGAGGGAGTTAATTAGCACCAGCAAGTGCTTCCCAATCGAAGTACGTGCTCTTTTTTCGCTTGGAGAACAGAATCATGGCAATTGGCAATGATTATAGATACACATTTTATTTGCAAATTAGTTCATTCAACAATTGTTCTTAAAAATAGCACAAAACTTGTGTGTTTGGCGGATACGCCTGTGTTGATGGGTCACATCTGAGTCTCCCTCCGCCCCCACTGTTGCTATTGCTTTGTGATTTTTCTCATTTCTTGTTCCGAACAAAGCTGTGAGGCGAGTGTGATTAAGGACATACCGTTACCCTTGCTGTCCCACAAAATAATCCGCGAGCCCGTACTCTGTCTCTGAGGAAGACACTCGTGGGCTGTGCTTAGTTGTGTGTATGTGTGGCTTTTTTAAATGACCAAATGTAAACGTTTTCTATCAAAAATGAATATTTTGGTATTTGGCAGGGGAAGGTTCCTTTCACTGTTGAGGTTCAATATTTAAGGAACAAACCTGTGGCAAAATGAGTCCTGCGGACACCATAAACCTGTATGGAACGTCCATATGGTGAAACAAGAAAAGCAGGAGCAGACTGTTCTTAAAGAGATTGCACGTTACGGTAACACTTGGTGTTTCTGTAACACTATCTCATTTTTGCTGTAGCAGTGCTGGATGCATCTGTCGAATCCTGTGACAGCTGTTAGGGAACACTGGTTGTTACTTGTGTGGTGTGGAGAGAAAAGTCTCCTTAAAAGGATAGCCGTGTTCACGCCGAGGGAGCCAGCCTGGCCTCAGTCTCTGGCTGAGGAGAAAACGGCATACCTGAAACCAGATATTTTATCTTGCAATGGAAGCCGTGCTCCTGTGACTTAAACGCTTCATAGAAAAGTGTCTCTTTCACAGCAAAGAATACATTTCCCTCATGAGGAATGAAATTGTTGCTTGGGAAACAACAAATAAAAGGCAACAGTTCCTGGACTAAACAGAAGTGTAAGAGGAGACTCACAACCTGTATGGCAAGAAAGGAGAGCAGAGTAACTTTCCCTGTGTAAGGGGAGGCCAAGCCTCTGTGGCTGTATTGTTTCTAAAAGAAAATGAGAGTTTGAGTCCAGACATGAAAAGCTGGAGACAGTTTTGGTATCTGACACCGGCATTCAGATCTTCACATAAAATGTAGCTGAAGGTCTCTGAGAGAGTGTAGCGTTGGTTTGGTCAGGAGGAGGAATTCATGGAAGATGCATTTTGCAAGCAAGTGGAAATGGCATTACATGTCACTGCAATTTGTAGAGAAAACACTGAAAGATTATAGCTGCTTCTAACCATTTGAAAACATGGAAACTGAAAACTCTGATTTGCTGTTGCCTCAGAAATTGCTTCTCAGAGCGATAATGTATTTCCTGTATGTAATCACACTCAGCATTTTCAGCTGCAGTGTTCTCTTCTAACCTCCACAGCGGACAGTCCTGCTGTAATCTGCTGGTGAACTGCAGCAGTTTCTGCCTCTTTCATTCAGTGCTTGCCCACACTGTAGTGATACTAACAACTTCTCCTGCAGGAATTCACTGTATTTATTTTTTTATTATTATTACTTATAGCCATTTGCTGAATGCAGGATGGCCACGTATAAACGCAGCACGTATTTCAGTGGGGAGTCAGTTCAGGTTTGATTCATTCTGTTTTCTTGTCAGTTGTATTTGGTGCGTGCGATAGCCTTTGGATTTACAGCAAGTTGTCTTGAGACTGGAATTCAGAATGCCAGATTTCATCCCAAAGCACAGGCACTCGGTAAAGTTGAGCAAGTATGAGTTGCATGAAGTGTATGTGTGTCAGGGCGTGTGTTGTTACAGAAGAAATGGTATGGTGTGAAGGCAATTAAGTTTTTCACTCTCAAGATCCCAAGGTTGCAGAGTGATAAGGTTGTTCATAAATGTCTAGAATTAATATTCGGGTGAAACTGTCACTGGGCTGTATTTCATTGGAGCATTGTGAAATATCATTGCTGCAAGGTATTAAGAACTCGCCGGACAAGTATTTGTCAGGAGCTGTTTTTGTAGCTCACCCTTCCTCTAGGCAAAGTGGTGCACTAGAAAAATCTGTTGGCAGTCCGTCCCGGTGCCTGAGAAGGCTTATTAAGCAGAAGATGAAACTGGAATAGCTAGTCGTGCTCATTCAGTTGCAGCCAAATGTCTGCTGATGTGTTTGGCCTCTGGTCATACAAGCTGCAGATTCAGTACAGTTTCCAGGGCTATCGGTAAAAATCTCCCGCTTACGCTATTGCCAGGGGAGCTTGGAATGCAGAATATAATTCTGCAATACCACTGGGTTGTCTGCACGAGCCGCGCGATAAACCTCCTCAGCACTGCACTGGCTGTAGAAAACCTGGCAGAAACAAGCCCTAAAAGAGGACGATGTTAATGCTTGATTGAAAAAGCAGATGACATGTTTGATGTTAAAACGGGCCTGAGAGTACGTGCACATGAATTTGCAGGATCTGTTGAGCAGCCTAATACAATTACAAGCTAGAAATGAGATTCAAAGGAGGAAAGTTCGTCTTAAAGCAATTGTTTCATCAGCATCTATTCTGCCACCAAGCGGAGTCTGAGTTACTCTTAGCGTTCTTCTCTCATTTATACCAATGAATTTTCTTTGATTTTTTTCTATGGTTACAGTGTATAGAAAATTTATTTTTCCCAGAGTGTAAACTAACATCTTTTCATCCTATAAAATGTTAGCAAGATACAAGCATAATATGCTGTATTAAATAATGCATTTCCTATACATATATAAATATATATATTACTATGATAACATATCACACATTTTTAAATAACACAGTCTCTATTTCCCCCCAACATAACAATATTAAGACAAAAGTACATATAAAATCGTTTAGTCAACAAACTGAACTGGTTTTAAATGTGGATTTTGAATTAAGGAGGCCACTTGTCCAGCTGGCCCCTTCCACCTGAGGTCCACATAGACTGCAGGCTACGGTAACCGCCACGCTGCGGGGAGTACGGAGGCAGTCTCACAGACCGCTGCGGCGGCAGTGCCAGCGCAAGTACTTACTGTCCCTGCTTCTGGGGCAGGCATCTGCCTTCCTCCTGTGGCTCGCTGTCCACTTAGCTGTGTGAGCTCACCTCTCTGCGCAACCACCCAATAAACAAGATCAGAGAACTCATCTCTGTTAAAAGCAACTCAGGGAAGAAAAAGCGATGGTAATTTTTAACCCAACCAGTTTATTGCACCACCACACAGCCGGTCACACCAACACAACAGAGTGAGGAGGGGGCCAGAGCAGGGGCTGGAATGCGTGCATGTCAGGAGGCAGCTCCGCATGATGGCTTTGTCAAAACAGTTGCTTTTGAAATGGTGGCCAGTGTCACATTTGAAGCCTGTCCAGCCTGCTGAGGGAACTGCTAGGTAGGAGGTCAGAAGGCCATTCAGATACAATTCCAAACAAATTCTTCTTCTGCGGTTATTTTCAATTTGGGGAATAAAGCGCTGTAGACACTAACCTCCTGAGCTGTCCGAACCCTCCAGCTGTCAGCACTCAGCTGCTAGTGTCGTAGGGGCGTTGCTGTACACTGAATCATGTGGGATTACAACAGTTGTGCATGTCAGGCTTTTCTTCTCTCTCTCCCCAAACCCTTCTAGCAAAGATCCCAAAGTGCTGTGTTGGTGGATACCATGTACCACCACACCACTCAAGTGTCTGTCCTAGAGCGCAGATGACCGCACCACGTTTTGAAACACGCCGCAGCAGAGACCTACCTGCTCTGTATGGTCCCAGGCCTGCACAGTCAGAAGTGCTATTTGAGGGACCCTGCCCACGCAGTTTGATCTGTTGCCGTGTTTCCCAGTTTTAGAGGTATCTAGAGTCAATCTAAAATATTTGGGGGGAACATAACAATTTCCTCCACACTTTTCCCTGGGTGTTTACCTGTGCATTGTCCAGTACCTTATGCTTAGTCACGTTCATTGTTGCCATGGCCAGTTATACAGCTATAAACTGCTGGTTTTATGGGTCTTTTATACAGAAATTGGATAAACATTCCCTAAGAACGGCCCATGAAATAGGACTTTATTATTTAAGAAATAGTTGAGGAACTAAGGGACCGATGCAAAATCTGTTTGTAAACTCTCTACGTTTTGCATTAGTAGCATCAGTCTTTGTTGTTGTTTTTAATGGGCTGGAGAAGCTTAACAGTTCTGTATTTTTTCCTTCTGCAGCAGGTAGAAATCAGTCATGGGATGCCTCTCATGTTTTTTTCAGTTTATCAGCATTAGCTATCTGCTTTATGCATGTCTCTGACTTAACTGCTCAAGAACTTTTGATAAGGCAAGCAAACAAAGCTTCATCACTATGTGCTCATAACTCAACCCTTGAGGCTCTAGCTTTACACTCTATCTCCTCCTAGTTTTCCATTAGTGAATCATATTAAGCATGCTTAGGAAGCAAAATAATTTGTTTTGCTACAAACCTGTGAGGTGGACTCCTTCCCTGCACAGCCTGATGCAAAATCTGACTGTTAAAAAGGCAATTTTAAAATTTCTGCTGGGTCTGAAACAGATAATGGTTTTTGGTCCAACCTGACAACACATAAGAGATAACCAGCATATTTTACGACGCGTCCTGTCTTGATTTTAGGTGATGCTGTAATTATCTTTTCCTGTATTCCTTCCAGCAGCTCACACAAGAAAGTACTAGATGTTCCCATGATATTCCATTTTTGATATAAACAACTCCATAATTGCTGGCTTAGTAAAGTCTTGCTTCTATTAAGCATTTACTGTGCTGCTGTTCAGCTGTCTCTGGCACTCGTCTGCAGTGCATAGATGGAGCTGGAATGAATTCAGTTCAGGTAAAGGACTAGAGCTAGAATGGCAAGTAAGGCACAATAGTTCACTGTCTGATTTTTAGATACCCTATTGTTTCAAGGAAATCTATAGACCTCATGAAGGAGAGGGAGTTATGTCTTAAGAAGAGAAGGGCAGTTACTATAAAGAATTTAAACTCAGTGTCAATTTTCTAACTTTCCTTAGTTACCTTTTGCAGATGCATTTAATAGTTGTTCTCTGACTGCAGGTCTGCTGTACGCAGACTCAGTATACATTTAAACTGCTATTTATTCCTTTTGTCTTAATCAGAGTTACTGTACTTCAGTGACTGTCGCTGAATTTCCTCTAACTTAGTTCCAGGAGCTGCTCACTCAGTGAACTTTTCCAGTCAATTTATCTGACTTCTGTACTGGCAGTTTTTCCTAAATACCTTGCTGGTCTGGACATGCTGAGGCTGAAAGACTCACTATTGATCCTCAGTGGTGGGATAAGAAGTCGGAGCACTGTGGGTGGACAGATACTCTACTAAAGAGAAAAAATAGTTAATGCTGTCTGTTGCAATCAAAGAGAAATTATTTCACAGATCAGATCCCCACTGATGTTTCAGTTCTCTGGCAATTAAGGGCATTCATCTTAAAAACGCAGTTGAGTTTGAAATTTGCAGGCAAGGAAACACTTTTTCTTCTCACAAGCAAGTATCAAGGTAACTGTTAGGTATGGAGCACCTCTCCTATGGAGAGAGTTGGGGTGTTCGCCCTGGAGAAGAGAAGGCTCCGGGGAGACCTTACAGCACCTTCCAGTGCCTGAAGGGTCCAACAAGCAAGCTGGGGAGGGGGGCTTGTTACAAGGGCCTGTAGTGACAGGACAAGGAGTGATGGCTTTAATCTGCAAGAAGGTAGATTTAGATTAGATCTAAGGAAGAAATTCTTCCCGGAGGGTGGGGAGGCGCTGGCACAGGTTGCCCAGAGAAGCTGTGGATGTCCCATCCCTGGAAGTGTTCAAGGCCAGGCTGGATGAGGCTGTGAGCAACCTGGGCTATGGAAGGTGTTCCTGCCCATGGCAGGGGGTTGGAAACCTTCCATAGATGAATTGCTAGCAGGCTACAATTTTGTAAGTAGTTTAGGCTGCTGAGAGCACTACCTGTAACTTCAGAGTAAAAATGGTGTTAGCCTCACTGTTTAAAAATTCACTGGATTTACAGTTTCTTTGGACAATCCATTAAGAAGCCCTAAGCTCACAACCATAACGAATGCAGGACTTCAGACTGGAGTACAATAGTTTTTTTAAAGGGACACTGTTAATATGAACAATATTATCATAACCATCGGTGAATGACGGGTCAGACAGTCGTTGATAAGTCTTCATGCTCATGCAGACCTTGACCCGGTGAGCATCACTCCATCGAAACTCAGATTTGCAGCTGAAACTCCATAGTGTTTGCCTCCTGAATTTGATTTTTATTTGTACATCTCTGCTTGTAGAAACAGAAAATACGGAAACAGCAGAGCACTGGGCAACCAAGCTGATAGCTTCTCCGAGTCTTTGACTCCCATTTTCCTGTATAGTACCATTTAGACAGGTTTACATTAAGGCCAATGAGCTCTGGTTGCTGTGGCAGCTGAACAGGTTATCAGTATCCACCTCTGTCTTCAGCCTTGAGAATAAAGGGACTAAAGTAGCTTGATTGATAGAATAATACAGTGGTACAGGAAAGCAGGACACAAGATGTCCTCAGCCTGCAGACACTCATTGAATTCCGTTTGGCAAAGGTACAGGACATTTTGTGTTTTGCAGGTTTTCACATGTATTTTAAGTGCACTGGTTTCAAGGCAGTAATTAACAGCACTACAGATTTGATGAGCACCAGGTATTTCCAAACTATTGCTGCAGCTAGATCTGTTGTCACTGGTACACCCAAGAGAACAGCAGGTAAGCAAAGTCACTCAGAGGCCTTTGGAAACAGACTTCTTGGAAAACAAGTATGAGATTGGGAGAAAGAAAAAGAATTATTCCCAAGTCACCTGGATTTTAAGAAGATTGTTTCTTGTAAAATAAAAGACACTTCAGTTTCCCACTAGAGGGTTGCAATCATCTTGTTGACTTCGAAGCTTTTTCTTGAAGATTGATATTGATGTGGATGGCTGGTAAAAGATACTCCAGATCTCGCCAGCAGTAGTAACCTCACTGGAATCTTCTGTTTCAGTTGCAGATGGGATCCGATGGGATCTAGGAAACAAGTGTTAATTCACTGTAAGTGTGAAGGTGCTTGGGAAGCTCTGTTACAGGGTGTCTGCATTACGGCTACACTGGTACTGCCAGCAGCTTCCACTACAGCTGTGACACCTTTTCTTTCTACTGGCTGCACAGTTATGTAGGTTCTTGGAGTGCTTGTTGGTTGTTTCTTGGCCAAATGGGAAGTTAGGTGTTCTGTTGCTAGAATAGTTGCTACCCTAATGAAAGCAGCGGCATTAAGCTAATGAGTCTGTACATACTGTATTACTAATACAAATTAATTTCCTTGTACATCTCAAGCTGGTTGTGATATCTAATACAATATTCAGCATTTAGGATTTGTTGCTAACTCACCCATCATTTCATTCAATGAGTATCCATGCAGAGGACACAAAACCAACTTGGTATAAGTGTAGAGAAATACAGTAATAAAATTATGTCATTTTTAATGGGAAAAAATTATACTGGTTAAGTGTCACATCATAACACATTTTCATTTTTGTCATTCTTTTTTTGAACCATCTTCAATATTTCAGTAAAAGAAAGTAAGCATTAACTAGCCCATATCTAACCTTTGTTTTCCCAATTCCCCAATGTGGGATGAGGTTCTAGGTTTTTCCCCACAAAGTATTATCATAATTTGACCTCTTTGCACCAATACTACATGTCTGATTACGTTTTCCTCTTTGCTATTAGCATCACTCAGTATGAGAAACCTTTTTATTCCTTAAAATACAAATCTTGTCAAAACAAGACTGAAACAGAGATTCCAGCAGCAAATGCTATCCTGTAAGACTGGAAAGTTAAAATAATGTGCTTTTTATGAGGCTACAAATGTGTAGTATGTAACTTGGTTTTGAATACGACCAAGCTGCCAGTATCAGCAGGCAGAGAAATGAAGTGTGCCAGGTTTGGTACAGAGCTGTCTGGTACAGCCAGTTCTCCAGGGACAGTTGTGCTCCATACTCACCTCATGGTCATGTGGAGAAACACCTTTGCTGTTATGGCTGTAACACTTAGGATGAGCAGTGCTATGAGACTATATATTGTCCACTCTGTAAAAGAGAAGGGGGAAGGCGAAAAGGAGAAGAGATCTCAGTATATTCATTTACTTACAGTTTTTCAAGTAAGAATATTGCACAAAAGAAACACATAGCCTTCTGATGCTTTATTCAAAACTGTAATTGGAAGATGCCTTAAACCTTTAAGTACTTGCTGCAAAGACTGGCAGAAACTGTGTAACTCCCAGTCAGAACCATTTTTTCCCATGCAGGACTGCTCCCTGTAAAACTGAAAGCTGAGAAAATCCAAAGCATGTAACAGTACAATTACCTAACTAGTATCTAGGAAAGGAATCAAAACTCACTCAGAGGAAAATGTAAAAGCAGACTAAACAATACACTAGAATATATGCTACCAGTAGTAACTCTGTGTTTGCAAGGAGTTGGCCTGGTTTTATCTCAGTAATTATGTAGGTAATCACTAAGTACGGGGAGTTTTCTGCTTTCTAGAGCCCACTGAGACAGGTGATCAGTATTTGTGGTCTGCTATTTTATTACCTGACACTGAAGGCTCTTGGCCCTTTTATTTTAATTTCTATTTAGTTCTGGTTGTACCAGCAATTCAAACAGGACTTAAAGAACAGCCTGACACATTGTAACAGTTGAACTATTTATGGGACTGGGGCTCGGAGGGACCCGATTTCTAAATTATGATACTATCTTTTATTTGGACTTCCATAATCTTGCAGTGGGAGGCTACAGCATGTCAAGATGGGAAAAGGAATGGCACTAGAATGTGATTCCAACATAATTAGCACACTGAACAACCTTTAAAGACTTTGAATTATTAGAACTGAACACAAGCACTCACTTTCAGAAGTCCTGAACCTCAAAGGAGCAAAAAAAGGAAGCACTAGTTCCCTCCCACTCAATGCCTCCTCCTCAAAGCTTTGACTGTTCATGATGGTTTTAACAGTGTTTTCATAACTGCATAAAATACAAGGGTGCAGTTTCATCGTAGGTCGGTATGCCCAAGCTAGTTTACACTGGGCAGCTTACGTGTAGCTCTGGTAACTTAGGCATGAGCCTGCGCCTAGTACCAGAACCCTAGGCACGTTCTGTGACCTGGCTAGTTTCTAACTATTTCTAACTGATTTTTGCTCAGAAGTGAGTTTTGAAAAGTAATGAGAGCTGCATAGTTAGTGGTAATTACACTGAATGAAAATTCATCTATCAATCAGAGGCACAGCGGATCAGATAATGTGAAGGAGGAGGCAAAGGAAATAGCGACTTCCCACCTTTCCTTGTAATGTTACCTGGCATGGAGCTACTAGGATGACTTGGGCTGGTTGTGATGACATAAAGTATCTTTGATGACCGGGCTGCATTGATGCTGAGATTTGCTTGTTCATTTTTCTTCTCTGAAAGGGTCTGATTCATTGGAATCTTGGTTTGATGCACATTGTCCTTCACAGCTGAAAGCACAAGAGGACGCTTACAGGAACAATCTCCTAACAGGTGTGATTGGGCTTTATTTTGTGCTTGTAGACAGACATGTGTTTACTTAGAGAACCCCAATAATCAAATTATGTCTGATGCCAGAAAAAAACACTACTTCACCAAGTTGGGCTTCTCAGAATTTTTCTGGAAGCTAACCCTTCATCATAACAGTAGGTACAACTGAAGGACTAAAATGTTGTTTCCTGATGATTTTCAATCTGACTGGGATAGACTGTTGGAAGGAGCCAAGATGAACCAAGATGCAGCTGTTCTACCTTTTTTTTTTGGTTTGTTTCAGCTTTGTCATTTTCCAATCTGTTTGGACAGGCAGGTATGTATGTGAATTTTTGAAAATCTACATTTTGCTATTTATGACATAGCTGAGTAGAGTGTTCCAAACTGAGACAAATTTTAGCGAAGTTCTTACCCACTGAGCAGTGGTAACAAGACAGACGATAGACTTGTAGACAGGAGAGTTAACTATTTGCTCTTGTTTTGCCACTTCAGAAATCTCCTCTGTGAATTAAATGTTTTACCAGCTCACTGGAAGGTAGAAACAGCCAGGTTAAGCTCTTACCTCTGTATCTGATCGCAAATCCCTGGGCTTGATTGATTTCATCTGAGAAGAAGTACAAAATGACAAAATCCAAAGAGATGTTAAAGGTCTGGGGAGGTCGGTTCTTGCCATTAAAACGTGCCAGAACGTGATAGGTATAGCCGTCCAGCAATTCCACCATATCCGTAGCGTCTTTGATTTCAAAAAGGGCAAAGTTGAAGTGGATTTGAGATGCTCCTGGAACTTGTATGGTCCAGTAACAGACTTTGCCTGTGCCGTATGTGTCGGGAAAATCCGGGGAATAGATCACAGCGGTAGCAGAAGTGTAATTCCCCCCACAGGCACCGATAAGGGCTGTGAAAAGGGGAGGGAGAAAAATTAGAAAAAGAGGTTATACATTCATCACGCACAGCTTTAGCACCCTGCAGATTCTGATACCCCAATGTGACTTGAAGGTGCAGACTTGCTACCCCAGCAGGATGCTCCGTCTCTCAGACTGGCATTATTTACCTCCCACAGCACTGGCAGCTCAGCTATTACATTGCATTTTCTTGGGATACACTCATTCTGTCTCATTACTCTGAGACATATGTATCAATCTTGAATACTACAGCTATCCTTTGTCCTTGTATGTAACCATGTGCCTTCTCCCACATCCCTGCAGAACAGCATGAAAGCGAAATCATTGATTCAGGGAGTTCTACTCCATCCCTATCAGGCAGGCAGGCAAGTTCATTAGTGACTGTAACTCTTGCTGTTGAGTTACTGAAATTCCTTCACAGCCTTAGCAAATTGAACAAATAAATCTTCACAAAATTGATGAGGTTGGCAGGAACTCCTGTGGATTGCCTGGTTCAAACCCCCTGCCCAAACAGTAGACTTTGTCCAGTTGAGTTTTGAGTCTCCAAGGATAGAGACTCCACATCATCTCTGGGCAACCTGTTCCAGTGTTACCCTCTGGATAAAAAAGAGCTTCTCCTTACATTTAGATGGATTTTCCTGTATTTCAATTTGTGGCTGTTGTAGTGTCTATTCACTAGATAACACAGAGGAGAGTCTGGCTTTACCCTTTACACCCTCCCATCAGTTATTTATACAAATTCAAAAGATCCCCCTGGAGCCTTCTCTTCTCAAGGCTAAACAATCCAAGATCTCTCAGCCTCTCGTATGACAATGCTGTAATCCCTTCATCACCTCTGTGGCCATTTATGTGTACTTTCTAAGCATCCTGTCTTTTGATCTTGTCCAGTTAATGTTTGCCCCTACCTTCACTAAGTAATGTGAAATGGTCCTGTTATGAAGTCTAAAGAAAAACGTTTAAATTTGTTGCTACCTTTTATATTCAGAACAAGTACACACCCAGTAAATCTTTATATTGCTTGTCAACTATCCAGATTCCCAGTGCAAACTTATTTACCAATGAATCCAGACAGAGATTCAAATGCCGGCCAACTGACTTGATGCATATCCATTTGTAAAATGTATTGTATATAGGTATACTTGCATATGTGTATTTTTATATATCCCCTAAATACACAATATTATATATATTGTATAATAATGTATTTCATAACAAGACTGTTTGGATCAGTTATCACACACACACACCCCCCATATCATAGGCTGAAGGACTGAAGAATCAAAGTAGAATTATTTTCTCTGAAAGTTTTAAGCCCTGTAAGTCATGTGAGAATGGAAATACAGGAAGAGAAGTGTTTTGAAGTGTCTTCAGTTTTCATGGGCCTCTGAGAAAGAGCTTTAATAAATACAAATTAAAAGAGAGCTGGGGGAAGAAGAACAAGAAATAACATATGCCTGCCAGAATAATCATGTGAAGACATTTCTCTCTTTTCCTGGAGCGAGGCCTGATCGTAGCCTGAGCGAACTTCACACTTCAGTGCCACGCTATGGAGGACTGTACAGGGGAACGAGCATGAAAGCAGCAGCATAGAAAAAATGTGAAAGACCCCACAGAGGTACTGAGGCCATAGAGGAATCTGTGTTTGTCACTACTCCTTGCTAACAGAGCTGGTGATTTAATCAAATAGATAGAATTGTTTGGATAGATAGAATAGATTGAACTGATAGAACTGAAATTGGCCATTGAGCTATCAGATTTCCTCTTTGCAAATGGCTTATAGGTATTGTTACATTTGGCTGTGCTGTTTGTAATTACTGAATCACGAGATGTTCTTCAAACCAGCAATATTAACTAAGAATGCCAATGACTAGTGCTCCACAGATGCCTAACAAAGCACAGCATTGCCCCATATGGAATGGAAATGCTTTCCCTCTCTCATTTCCTTCTAGAGCTGGCTGAGTTCTGTGTTGTGGGTCGGACTGTTACAGCTTTAGGCCATGATGGTAGCACATAAACACATAGGGGTAGTGGAGGGGTGGGGCTGGGGGTGTGTGTGTACAGGGATTGGGGGTAAGGTTCTGGGAATATGACATAATCTGGAAAAGACAAATTTGGTGAGCAGCTGTTGGTCATCAGCAAAAGAAAAGAGTTACCAGGATGATCTCTCTTACCTGGCCATAGCTCTCTCCCTTGCTGTTTACCTGAAAAGACAGTGCAGGTCCCTCAGGGTAACGTCTTGCTGAGCCTTTGGTCCTTCCAGAAAAGGAAAGCTACAAAGGAAGCCTTTACCCATTGAGGATTTGGGAGGCCAAGAGCAGAAGGAAACAGAGGATGCTGTAGTGTGAAGTTACATGCTATCTCAACACTGAAAGCAATGTGGAACTGTGATGCTGCTTTTCGTATCTTGGAGAGAATTTGGAGGGGAGCAAAGAGGCTAATTCCTGTCTCAACCGAAATGTCTTTCTGTGTTGTGAGCTGGGAACCAGAGTTTTAGAGTAAGGAGATGGGAAGTTTGGTTGTGTGTTCAGAAGGTGGAAAATGATGACACTTTTAGTTCCAGAAGCTTTATAACTCAAAAGGTAACTTCTACATCAGAGGCAGTTGAGATCTGAGAAGCAATGATGTATCGGTGCATACTGTGAACTTTTCCAGTATTCCCAGCTATACTGGGAGCCTGTACTGCAGCCAGGCAACTGGGTACTCACACGTCAACCTGTGAAGTTACACAGCTGGCACTGCTATGTATACTGAAGAGTAGAAAGGATTTCTATGTATAAGAAATTATGAAACCAGCCGTGGTCATAATAGCAACCTCACTTGTTTGTACTTCTGCGGTACACTCCTCCGCTGTCTCAATTCTACTGTGTTGTGTTGACTGGGTTATAGAAAGTCTCGTCTGGTTTAATAAAAAAACCCTCAAGTTGGTGTAGATTGAGATTTTATTTGAGGTGCCTCACTTAATCATATATCTACTCTGTGGTAAGCGCAGTTCTGAAGGAGTCTTTCCGTGACATGCTGTTTGTGATCGCTGAGTTAGCACCACTTGTGGCGAAGGAAGAGACAATCTCTGGAGCATGAGTCAGTTGCCTGGGCAGGCATCATTTCTTGGAAGAGCTGTTTCACATTATTAGTGGATGTGCATTTTATGCAGAAATGGAAAGCAGCTTTATTTTATACTGAATGTAGGTGTTTTGCTGCTTTGTGTGCAATGGTTCTCATTGCATTTAAACCCTTTTCCCTAATTTGCTGAACATTTGAGGCCTCTCCTTTGGGAAAAACTGAGCCTGTTTCAATACTTACTGTCAAAAAGTATGACTCTGCCATCCCCACCGCAAGGCTGAGTATGGTCTCCAAAGCAAACACTGTTGCATTCCGTACTGGCTGCCTCCCCATATCTCCAGTAGTCAGGATTATTTCCACAGAAACAAGCATAACCTGATTCCATGCCTGCAAACTTTGACAACAAAGATGCACAAGGAAGGGAAGGATAATATTTAAACGAGTGACAGCAGGAGGTTGCATGAGCAAGAAAGCTGGCAGCAGAGCATGTGTGTTTTGGAGAAGTATGATTAGTCAGAGGTCAACTGTTTTTGTTTGAGCTGTCAGGATGCTGCTCAAGACTAGCGAGAAAGATGGAATGGATGGCAATTAGGGCACCCTATTCCTCCTAACGGCAGTAAGCGAGCATACTTTCTCCTGCCATCCTGGCATTATTAATTGGTCGTTTGCCCAGATTGCTCTGTATGCAGACAGGGCTAGGTCCCCTGGGAGTGAGACCTTAGACCTCCTAAAGGTAAATAAAAAAAGGGGAGGGGGGGGAGAAATGTGATAGAGCACTCGAGGCACATTGCCATCTTTTGTCTTTGAAAACATCTTGTAAATGGATGTCAAAGAAATCACCTTAAATTGTTGACTTCGGCAGGAACTGATGCATGTTTGGATTGTAAGTTTATTGGAGGTCTCACTGGTGCCAGTTAAAGGTGGTGGTTCTCCATGGTCCTTGTAACACCCCAGATTCCCCGGCACTGGCAAGAGCAACAGACAAGAGTCATTCTAAAGGTGTGCCTGGAAACACCCAAGACACAGACCACTTTGTGCACTACCTGGTTACTAAGCAGCTCTCTGCATGTTCTTGTCTTGATTTCGCAGTATGGGAAATGTTACTCTATGCTAGATCCTTGTCATATTTTCCAAACATGCCCAGGGATAAATGACAGGTGGTGAAATAGCATCATATCTTCTTAGCAATACACCTGCAATACTCTGTAGCTGGTTTCTGTAAGCTGCAGTAATATAGACAAGATAAATACCTGGTTCATTTCTCCTGATAGAGACAATTAAAAACAAAAGGCATTAATGGGGTTCAGAGGTTCTGTGGGTTTTTTGACGATGATCATGCACAGTCTAACAATGTAAATTAAACAATGTGATTTCTGTCTGATCTTCAAAACAATGAAGTTCTGGAAGTTTTCTAGAGGATATTTGAGGAAGGGAACCTAAACTGTTTTAGGATGGAATTTGGCAAGTTTTATGGGAGGGTCTATATACTTGTAAAGGGGAATTTCCTAATAGTTTAAGATTGAATTCTGATAGGCATTCAGGGTACCATGGTATGTACAAAGTATCATTAGGGTATGTACAAAGAGATTCAAAACGAGCAATATTACTTTTTTAAAGAAACATCTATTTATACTGTGTTAATACAATGTTTCCAGGCTCCTTGGTCGCCATGGGAGGTCAGAAAGAGTTTTCCCTCTTCCGTGCATAATTTGTCCTCTGTTTTTGTTTTGGTTTGGGTTTGCACTTTTCATCAAAGCGCTGGAATTCAGCCATGACTACTAGAGAGAGGATGTGGGGTACAGTATAGTGCGGTGCTAATGGCATAAAATTATCCCTTGCCTACTTGTCCTATCTGCTCACATACTTGGAATTAAATCTTTTACCAGCTCTGTGGTCAGATAATTTTTATCCCTGTACCAGACTGACAAGGATTATTTTTTGCCCACCTAACCTCCACAGCTCTGTATAACTCGTGATGCGGTCAGAGAACTGTATGAGAGTTTTACTTATTCAGTCGTTCATTATATCATTACCCAGTAAACTCTGAACTCTCCTGCTAACATCTCGTGGCACTGCGCTGTTTCAGGTTTTTAACTTGCCAATATTTTGGGGTGGGGGGGTGGGGTGCGGGGGGGGGGGTGGAAATGCTGGGTTTGGGGTTTTGCAGCCTCTGATGCCTGATAGTATGTGGATTAGCTGTTTTGGGTCCTTCTTTTGGACTAGCCACCTCTTGTACAGGTGGCCCTTTTCTCTATCAGATAAGCTGTGTGTTAGTTAACTGCGTGTTAACTAACAGTTAAACTAACAACTAACAGTTATGTTGTTGTACTTTCACATAAACACAATAGGAATGCAATGATGCTTTTTGTGCTGAGCAGTCTTGTACAGCAGTCCTGAAAGTTTCTCTTCATTGGATTCTGGAATGGCCATTTCTGGGATTTCTTACACATGTCCATGTGCGGCAGCCACTGAAATAATGCCCTGAATCCGGAATTTCTGTTAGTCTAATTCTAAGAAAGATGGTCTCGTCCCTATTCTTTTGGAATATGATATACCGAGCTTGTAAACTGATGTCAGCTTACCATTAAAATCTGAATCATCCCGATAAGATCTGTCAGAACTTGCTCCCAGACTTAGGCTACATTGCCTATGGCAGCTTCCTTGTTTTGAGGAAGAGGGTTAGTGTACCTGTTAGTGACCAGCAAATATACCGGCATGTATAAGATTGTACTCGTAAGGAGGATGATTATAGTACTACAAAGAAGAATTAATGAAGTTGGGAAAACTCAAGTACGTATATTTTCTGAATAATTAGATAATGTTGCTTCAAATATTGTTCATAAAATAATTTTGTTTTCTAAGAATGATACAATTTCAATTATAAATGCTTTCATGGAGTTATGGCTTTGCTATGCCCTGCAGCAACATGCGTATAAGTACTGAGACTTCAAGTTACAGCCTGATTTAACATACCTTTGGAAAGCCCCATTTGCAGCCCCACCCCAGCTGAGTACAGCTGGGCAGATAACTCTGAGAGCTCGCGTTTTTGCACAGTGCATGATTTCACTGCCCTGAAAAAGCTTCCTAGTTAACCAACGCAGCTCTTTTTCCTAGGAGACCTGGGATTTCCACAGAACACATATTAGATACTTTTTTTAAAGTAGCTTTATTGGTGAGACCCTTCAACCTTGTCTCCAGAGGATTAGTACTTCAGTATGTTCCATGCTACGAAACCAGACTGGGTAGCTGGAAAATTTCTTTAGTTTTCAACTAAACCAAGCGTAAAGCAATGAAGAATCAAAAGTATTTCTAGATAGGCAGTAACTGCTTAGCTACTCTGACCTTTACAAATTTCCAACTTAATCTTTTGCCTTAATTCGCTCTTAATGTTTAGCCTGCTAAAGAAGCTTGGCATAAATGAGGTAGTCAGTGTTCAGCAATTACTGTTCACGCTGATCAGTGATGTCTTACTGTTGCATGGTCTTCACCCATTTCACAAGTACTTCACAAGTATCTCTTGTGCGTAAAAGGTCATCTCCTTTGTGCAAGCATGGTATTTTTCTTTGAATCAGCATCTGACATGAGGTCCTGGCAAACACCAGAGCTTCTCCATATTACACGTTAAGGCACGTGTATTAAAACATGGAATTCATCCTTTTGAGCTCACAGCCATGTTCCAGCTCTGCTCATCTAGCTGCCTTCACGAGCCTCCTAGCTTTTCGCAGTGGTAGTATGCACCAGTATACTGTCTCAAACTGTGTGAGCTACCCTTTGTTCTTCTCTTAAAATGCATACAGGTCAAACTGACAGTGATCAGTACAGCTCTGTATAACTTACCTGGCTCTGCCATTCACCACTTCACTAGTATTTCGGTCAAATTTCTTACATGACATGCATGCACACAGGAAATAAGATCCCAGTAATGAAATCTGTTCGTGGTAAGAGCCTCATGCAGGCCGTAAACATGGAGATGCAATTAAGTAAGTGGGACAGCAAGCCTTTTCTTTCTGTTAGCTTTTGGGAGTGTAAGTTGTTATTTCCTTTGAATTTCAACCTAACTTCATTAACAAAGAGACCAAAAAAAGTGAGGAATAGCTGCAACATTTGAAACAAACCATCACAAGCATTCAGTTCTGAATTCTCCATGTGAGATGCACATGTTCTCTCAGGACTCAGTGCTGCCTTCTTGCCTTTTATTTTGTTTAGGTCCATTCCAGTCGGCTCAGCAGACTAGCCATTAAGAGGAGGAGAGGAAGAAAAGGCACAACTACGCTTTTACCGGGGTAACTACCACTGTCTTCTGTGATTATGCCCATCCATCCTCATCTAACACTGCAAAATTCTGTACAGCGTGTTTACACACGCAGAATGCCAGAGCACATTTCTGAATGGAACAGTGTTAACGTATAAATATTTGTGAACAAGACACATGATATAATCATGCAAAATCATCAGCATCATGAAAAATTCATAACTGTAGATTCTTAATTATTCTTACAGTGAATCACTGCATGCAAATCTCTCTAGGCAATCAAGATGCCTCTTCTTGTTGGCATTGTAGTGGGATTATGTGGGTATAGTTTATAGGTAAATTATGCTCCAGATACTTGTCTTTTCTAGTAGTAAATATAATTATGGAAAAGAACCTTATACAAGACAAATTTTTTGCTTCTCTCAAAATTTCAAATAGGATTTCTTTACACAATTGCTTTCTTGCTCCATCACAAAACTCAGTTTTGTATTATGCACTTCACAAGTTGGTTTTGATGGTCCTATGATTTAGCATCATGCTTACTGAAAACAGAAAATCTGGTAAAGAATAAGTGTTTTTTTACTTACACAGCTTCATAAACCATGAGGTTTGTATTAAGACTTGGATGGGCTTGCAATGTACAGTTTGTTCTAAATTGCTGCAATTCCTTTTTCTAGTATCCAGTTTCAGTGCAATGCTTGAAGCAGCTGCTACTGGTCAAAAGGACATTTTGTAAATGTAAGTCTGGATTATCTGTGCAAGTAAGTGTCCAAGTTTAAATCCTCTGCTCCCCACCACAGAGAAAATGAGTGAGGCTGGTTTTAAAAGGATCCTTTGTGTAGAACAAATGGAGTGGAGAGAATTTGCCTTTCAGCTTTTTTACTGGTGCCATATCCAGAGAATTTGTTAACATCTGTGGTCTTTAAAGAAAATGCAAATTCTTTCATTTTAGACCAAGATAAATTTCTTAATTAGGAGGGTCATGTTTCCTAAACAGGACCTGGTATATTAGAAAAATAAGAGTAAGATGTCCGCTGAACAATGAGTATCATAATGTTGAATGATTCTGTGTTATTTAAATTAGACGCCTTATCTGTACTTAAGTCTAGGCAAAAGTCACCCGACTTAAGGTCACACTTCTGTATTTGTTTGCCTGGTCTGAAGACGCGACTCACTCGCTCACATTCATAACAGAAGAAAACTGTCAAAAATCACTTTAGATCTCTTTGCACTTGTTTGGGTTTGTTTTCTTAACTTTGAGTAGGAAATGTACTTCTTCCAATCAAAAGTATGCCTACGTCAGGACAACTGCTCTGACGCTGAAGAGTATATACGTAAGCTATCCCTTAGAAACAGAGAGTACTTGCAGAGAAGTAGCGAGGAAGGCAAGCAAAGGCATTAATGATTAGGCTAAATAAAATGTATAGTCCTCGTTGCTTGTTAACATGCAAAACTGGAATCTCTTTTTAATATTTAGGCGTATTTTAAAGAATGTGATTCTTAGGAGTTTATCCTGGAGCACTAGGAATGAAAATCTTGGAACACATGGACACGAATCATGACAAAAACCTCCACATTTTGTACAAGGTAAATAATAGAATACATTAAAAATATTGAATACTGGAAGGAAGCTTCAGGTGAATAGCTTGTGAATTATCTGGTAAGAAACAATCAAACAAAGCCCAGTTTGTGGTTTCACAGCAATGTCAACCATATGCACCTGCAAAGAACAGGATTCTAGCCCTGAGCTCCTGTGTACCTAACAAGTAGCCACATTTTCCCCATGTCCTCACGTGTTATACACACTAAACTATTGACATCCCTTTTATAAGCTAATTGCAAATGATGGACACATATATACCTGGTAAAAAAAACTAATTATTAATTTCCTATTCATTTTTGTCCTCTGGATTTTAATAAATGAATTACATATTTCTATGGATTCAAAAAACTAGCTGTACTTCATAAGGTTTGAGTGATTCTCTGTCTGGTATTATTTGTAAATAATATCATCCAGTAATTCTGAGATGAGATGAGAAGGCTAGCAATTGAGGAACGATTCAGTAAGCTTGTCATTAACTCTAGAGACCCGTTTAAAATATCGCTTAGTCTGAAAATGAAAATAAGCTGATTGGCCTTATCCTAGTTTCCGTTCGAAAATCAGTACCCACTCTTGTGTAACTGCCAGTCTCTGTTCAGCAGAGATGCAGGCCTAAAAACCTTGCACGGTGCTCTTACTTCGGCAGGATGGAATCTCACAGTATTTCCAATATATTCCATCCTCATGCTCTGCAATGTAGCACCATGGGCTGACATCTCCATCAGGGTTCCTGAAAGAGAAAAATAGACAGGGTGAGTGAAAAGTCATCAAATATTTTCAAAAACCACACACAAATAAATCTTATTAAGCTTTAGTGTCATCACTATTTTCCCTCTAATACCTATTGAATATTTAACCCACTGGACTTAAATACCAAGAAAAATGCAGAAGTGGTCAGGCAGTTCAGACTTTGGTTATTACAGTACACAGCAAGAATAAGATGCTAGTAACATCTAAAACATAACTTGGGGGGTTGTAAGTCTAAAAGATGCAGAGCAATTTCTGAACATTACTGAGAGGAAGATTTTCAGCCCTACATCCTGCATACAGGTTCCTTAGACTCCTAAACTTGGTTTTTGCCTTAGTACAAAATACTCCCGACTCCAACTTTCTGTATGTATGATGACAAAAACGTTTATCCCATAAAGTCTTCCGGGAAAGACCGAGGTCTTTTCCTCCCCTTCAGTAAAGCTGAATAAATCTGTTCCAGTGATCTGATATACTGATGGATGAGATAATTCCTTATGTGTCCATTATCATTCTTTGCTGTTGCGTAGCATCATTTACAAATACATACCTAGTTAGTCACTAGGTTATTTAAAGCTTTTTCTATGAATACTTTGAAAAACTATTCACATTGAAAAGATCAGTTTAAGAGAATAACTGGTTATTTTGGACAGTCAGGTTGAAATATGACCTTTTCTGGTAACTAGGGCCAACTGCAATTTTTATCGTGTACTTCAGCATGAATTCTGTTAATGAGACCCCCCTACACTGAGGTGTCAGTTCAGCTGCATGTTGTCATTTGGGCATATTAACAATTCTTTGTGGGACATCCAATTTTAGAACTGCTGGGGATGTTTTCTGGTCAAATAACAGAATGCTGAAGGCAACTGGTGAATTGAGTTCAGTTTAGCTGACTAAAATGCTGCCAGTTAGGCTTCCAAACAGATCAGTAAAAGTAGTGGATGAGGAAAGCCTAAGACTAGTGTGCTAGGATTTAGGTGTAATGGCAGAGCTTCCAGTGGCTAAAGAAAGCAGAAGACTAAAATCAAAGAAAGCTTGTACTCAAAATAACAATTTTCCTTGTTTTCACAATTACAGGAAGTTTTGGGTTTACACCTGCAACAAAAATCAGATGTCTGTCACTGAATCAGGGTAAAGGCATTCCACATACAAATGCCTTAAAATGCAAGGAAATTGCAGAGAAATGTGATGAATGTCTTTAGAAATCCTTGCCTTGAACCTCAGAAGTGCACACAGTTAGAAAACAACCAAATGTCTTTCAAAATCTCCAAAAACTTCCGTCTGCATAATTTTGTTATGGCTGAAATGAGGTTTAGTGGAACATTATGAGGCATTTCCATCTTAACAGGGTATCTTGCAGTAAACAAAGTATTCCAAGTAGGGACCACCCAAGGAGAGATAACATGCTTCTGATTAATGCTTTAAGTGTAAAATTAGATTATTCAAATGTTGTCCCTAAAATTGAGCCTCAAAGCAATGTATTATGCCTTGTCCATTGTCACCAAGCAAGTGAATGGCAGGGAAAGCTAAACAGCAGTATCTTCACTCACAAGGCCTCGAGAAGAATTGCATGCTAAAGATATGCTCTGACACTTCTAAAACACTGATTTTCCAAGCTTTTTTCCGACAGAATGTGAAGTTAAAAAGCATCTGTTAGTTAGGATCATCATTCCATACGCCTGTGAGAATATTCTTGGGCCAAGTGATATAGCACTATGAAGGACACGGCTACCCTTCCAGTCAAAGAGGATAATCTAACACCTAGCAGACTGAGGTTCAAAAGCTGGATTTGGTAATCAAGCCATTTCTCAGCCGTACATACCAGATTATAGGCTTCTTGCTCCTTATAACACCAAATTCTCAGTTGCTAAGTAAAGTGAGGCTCTGTAAGGATTACTTGAATACCTGGATAAACATTCAGTTTGTTATGCACATTTCTGCATAACTTGTACGTGTTTTGCTTTGTACTAACGTAAACACTGGCCAGGGATGGCTGCCAAAAGTAGCACCCTGTAGATACAGTCTAAGATATGGCCACACAGCATCAATCAACAATCAAAATTATGTTCTTGATTCTGCTGTTTGTATCAGAGATAATCCGGTGGCCACGAGCCTTTTTATAGCTCCGTCTTAGCAGGCATACTGCTCCCTGCATGTCATGAGAGTCGTTAGGCATTTGGTGGTGCTGGGCTGAGGGAGGCTGTGAGGTGAGAAATGTTTTTGCTGGGAAGACAGTCCTTCCAGTGCTCACGTGCTGATCGGACACTAGACAGCTTGATGGGTTGATTTGGTTTCCAGGCCATTTTCTAAAGAGAATGCCCAACTTCTATGGGGTTTCTCTTCTAGGTGGTGTATTTTTCTTCGCTCCTGTAAGATGCTGAACTGAATCAAAAGAGAGTCAACTCAGAAACTGGCAGTAATGCTTTCCGCTTCTATGGCTGAAAACAGAGTCCAGTGGTGCAACACATTGAACAGTGCTGTTTTGAAGCACTGCTGCAGCCACTGGAAAAGAGCCCAAGTAAGTCTTTTTCTTCCCTGTCCTTCACCGTTCTTCAATGGGAAATGTCCTTCTGAGTCATCAAATACCTGGGAAATGCCACTGACTCCTTTCATCAGTGTGCTCATCTGTCTGTTACATGTCACAAAACCTCTTTTCTATGCTTTCTTACGCTCCATTAACTGGCTCTCTCTGTCTCTGTCATATTTTCTTGACTATCTATTACTTATTAAATATGGAAAAGTTCTTGGTTCAAGAACAAGGACCCTATGTTCATAACACAGCAACTGTGCTAAACTCCTGCATATTAATTTTGCCTCATTTATCCTGATTGATATTGCTTACAATGGAATTATTTCAACATCAAGGTGACAAGTGTATAGGCTCTCCCCTAGAAAGCCCATAACTTGCTCGGTAAAAGCATCTTCCAGGAGACTTGAGGTGTGCTTTGAACCTTCTCATGAAGGAGCTTTAGAGCTTTTCTTGTTATGCACAGATAAGTCAATTCTTAATCTCCTGGTTTGGACGTCTCCATCCCCATTACGCAGTGAGTAAGAGACACCACTCATTTCTGTGCATCCTAGAGGAGCTGACGATTATCGCTATTTAAGGAATGTATCTATCAGGTTATTCCCCACCTACTTCCATGGCAAGTACAGATGGGCATAAACTCAGTGGTTAGTCCTGCTAAGGCAGGGGTGCATGAAACCTTGGGATGCACGACATCAGGAAGTTAAATGTTGCAGGCTGAGAAGCGCCTGCAGAGCCTCAACATCTTTGAATTTAGGTTCTTATTTGGCTCCTAAATTCTGAAGTTCTTATTTAAGTTCTGTTCTGAGTTCTGTCCATAGTTGTGGAGGACTTATCCACAAGGCAAGGAAGTAAAAGTGGATCTGCCATGGTTTAAGCTGGTAATGTAACCACTGGCAGTGGAACTCAAATCACAACTCTGAGTCACGTAACAGCTTACGCTCACTGAGAATTTGTAGTGACTACATAACCTTCATTAGCACAAAACTCGGAAACAGTGCATAACAGAACCAGACTTGTGGGTGAGGATAAAAACCGTAATGCTCCAGAGACTCCTACAGCCATTCACTAGTGCTTCTGTACTTCTGACTTGGATCAATTTTTTTTTTATCTCCACCTTTTCATTTAAGTAATCTCTGTTTTTTCTGCCGTCATGCCAAATTATACATTGGATATATGATATGGACTTTGGGTGAGAGCTGGGTTGAAAAAGTTTTTCTACTGATGGTGTTTGTAGATCCAGGGTACTGATTACAGGATAAACCAAAACCTGTTAGATATCCATGGTGCTGACATCCTTCACTGTGTGACAGGAAGTTTCCTAATTTTGTGTCACCTGTTTAAAGTAACGCCGGGTACACAGGCAATGTTAGTAGCAATGAGGTATTTCTTACCTGCAGTAGTTATGCTCTCCAAGCCCTCCCTCCCCATTGGGATATTTCAAAGTATTATAAGGATGCTCAAAGGTCTCATTCCAAAAAAGACAAGGTTTCCCTGCATACTGGGAGGTCTGGTTCTGAGTGCCACGATAGTCAGCCCCATTTGCTGTGTAGCATTCTGGGAAGAAATGGAAATGGAAAAAGAGAAAGCATGTACGCAGGTTTAGTGTTTGGTTGTTCTTCCCTCGCCCTCCACCCCATCCCCAAGAGACCATGTTTCCTTTCACTAACATGTTTCCTGCATTGTTTAGGCAACTAAAGGTGTTGTCTGGGATTGAAGTTTTCTCTCAGAGTCAAACATCTATTGAACAGATTATGCTTTTATTGCTTTCCTAAATAATGTATAGGTCTGAAGAGTGGTTAATGCAATTAAGATATATTTTCTGAATAAGCATACTACATTTTTTACTGGTTTTCCCTTGTTTTACTCATTAGGTTGAATCTGTAACTTGTTCATTTTCTTAAAATGAAATCAGGTGATGTTATCAGTCTGCCACTCAATCAGTATACTACCCAAAACCTCCTGCCAGTTTAACTAAAGCTGGGAATATCTGTACTTTATAAAACGAAAGCTTCTGCAGGCATGGATCTTGCAAACATTTACATCCCAATTTAGAAAAATTCTTAGGCATTGTTTCCTCTGGCCTGAATTGCCTTAGAAATGGATCTCCTTACGTAGAGTATAGTCATGACACTGTGACTTGCTACTAAAGCATTTACGCTTAAAACTTGCTAGTCAGTATTCTTCTGCCTTACTCATGTTTACATTAGTTTTCCTAGCTTCCTAATGCTCAGCAAGCTAGAAATCAAAGCAAAGAATGATTTCTTTAGCCATTAAAGACACTATCGCCTTCTCAGCTGAACTACCAATCTCATGCTGCCTGGCTTTGCTGTGTCTTATTAATGACATCTTCCGATCAAATAAATATCCATATGCAGGAACAATTTCATCTTTGAAAAAAATGCAAAACATTTTTGATTAAATTATGCACTATGAGGGTGACAGAGCACTGGAACAGTTGGCCCAGAGAGGTTGTGGAATCTCCGTCTTTGGAGATACTCAAAAGCCATCGGGACATGGTCCTGGGCAACCTGCTTTGGGTGGCCCTGCTTGAGCAGAGGGGCTGAACAAGGTATCTCCAGAGGTCACTTCCAGCCTCAACCATCCTGCCACTTTGTGATCAGCTGCCAGAAATACACAATTAGTGTACCATAAATAAGTCCATCCTGTTTATAATTAATACTTTGCAACATTTGTCATCCATGCATTTATTTAAGAATAGTATTAACATACAACAGTCCATGACAGAATGAACACTGCTGTGTTACGCTGCTGTAAACATTTCTTTGTACTGAGTAGCATTACTGGGGACAGTCACAGCGGCTTCCTACTGACCGCAGGCTGAGCAGCCTTCTGTTCTACCTGACGGCATTCTCTGTAGAACCCCTGTAAGAGCTGCAGAGATGTTCCCCTCCCCTGGGGGCAAGGGAGAGTGCTCTGGGCTGTGCCAATCTCAGGAGTCCCTCATGAGATGGACCTTACCAAACAAGGCTAGAGAGACCTGGGTGGCTGCAGTAGGAAGAGGGAAAAACCCCCCACCCCAAACTTAATCCTGATACTAACAGCACACCTTTGTTTGTATTTAGAAATACACTGTGAGAAGGGAAAATGTATTATTAAAACCATGCCTTTGAAATGAGTTTAGGCTGGGCCCACAAATATCAGGATGGTGCAATTATAATGATTATTTCACAGTTTTATTACACAGCAGATGAAAGCTGATGGTTTTGTGCCTTCGCTGCGCATTTTCATGCCTAGGCAAGTTAGGATTTCTATTAAATGGAATTTTGTTGCTGAAGGCACACAGGAGGGCTGTCTGCACAGCCATGAAGGTATACTGCTATCATCCATGGACAGAAAGCTATCTAAGTTTACAAAAACAAGCCTCAAGTCAACACTCCTCCTCACTGTAATTTACCTGACTGCCTTAGCCACGCAGATGAGCTGCACACAGTTACTTGAAAATGCAAATCTGAGTTACCGGTATTCCAGCCACCACAGACAATTGCATAAACATATGAAAAAAAACCACTTTAAAGTCAGCACAATGGCACAACTTTCTTCAATACCTCTCTTGCTCTGCAGTTCATGTATAAGTTTTTCTGTGTGGTAGCTAAAAAATAAAAGCTGGTGAATTTGGCAGAAAAGAGAGGAAAACATAATCCAAGTGGATAAACAAAACAAGGTGCAGTATGAAGAAGCAGTTGTGAGAAGTGGTGAACACATCCAGAAAAGGTGACCACTTCAGCCTAGTGCTATTGCTTTTTTCCCCTCTCACTTCTGGATGAGAAGGAATATGTACTAACATCTACTCAGAATGCAAGGAATGCTACAATACCTGAATGTAATCTGGCACACCAACCTAACTGAGGCTAACACAGCCCAGTTTAGGATCTGCTAAGACTGGCCCATACTTTAACTTGCTGTAGCAACTGCCTTTCATTTTCATTTCAGCTTTTTTATTTTAATAGATTTTCTTTTCTTCATTGCACTAGTACTTTAAAAGGGCATCACACGAAAGAAAGAGTTAGAGCTCTCTTCACTCCTAGCTGTAGTTTTCTGTTCCCAAGACAATAGGCAGCTCTAACAGTGCCTCCTGTGTTCTTCCTCACTATCAAGAGATTGGGGGAAACCATGCCAGCTGAGCTGTAGCAAAGCTCCCCTGACTTTGTTAGCAGCCACATGTGGAAGGGGGAGGCAGTGAGATATCACATAAAATTATTGATTATCCCAGAAAAACTGAAAACTTTAAGTTATGGAATTCAGCAGCTGTTATCAAATGAAGTACGTACCTTTCTGTGTTACAGGGAATTTGCTAGGAAGGTTTCCTTTTTTTTTAATGATTAATAATAACTTTGCCATAGCACTGGAGTGCAATCTTTTCAAGTAAATATTGGCATTTAAAAATCAGGTCCTCAGTCCTCAGTCTTTTACCTTGAGCTTTGAGATCTGATGAGTTATATTTTGTACAGTTTTCTACAAAATTCCTAGTGACATGGACATGGATATCTCTGTATATTCAATATCTTGGCAGTAAACAGCTGAATTCTTCTATTTATCGTACATAGTGATTTTGCCATATCTTGCTGCACAACAGCTGAGACACCACCTTAGCGATTTCACTATGAAATTAATCTTCCCCGAGGTGTTGAAGGTGCAAAGTGAATGTTTCATCTGCAGGCAGACCCCTGTCCCCCCCCCACTTCAAATCTGTAGGCTGCACTTTAAAGACAAAGTCCTAAGGGATTCTGGAGAAGAGGAGGTTAGAACCTCTGTCCTTCTTTTCATCTAGCACCCCTGGTGCAGTAAGTCTGTGAAAAGACGAGATGAGAAAAGCTCAGCCAGATTTGTCTGCACAAAACTAATTCTGAAGAGATCATCTAAATCAAAGAGTCAGAGAAGAGTGGACTGAACACTGCTGGTAAAAGCCTTGGGTTTACTCAAATTACCTGATTTCTCTTTGGTACATCATGATCATGCAGAAGGGAGGGGAAAAAATAAAACAACCAACAGCAACCACCTCTCCTTTACAGTTCTGGCACCCACTGGATCCAACTGTTGGTTGACACTTCCATGTGACTTTAGGCTGTGAAGCCCTTCGCTTGGAATCTAACATCAGAACAGCACCTCACAGAAATTAATGCCAGTTCTATGAACTTCAGTGAGCCTTATTCCTTAAAGTTTTGTAAGCCTATGGTGTGCTATGCCAGAACTTGCACCGTATACAAGTCCTGTCCGGATGACAAAGACAGCAAGGGAAGAACAGGTACTCTGTGGAGGCTAAAGCTGACAGCTTCCTAGAAGGCATCAGAGTGCCACTGTGCTGGATAGATTTGGGACGTGGTTTCTCTTCATGTACCCAACGCTCAGTTTAAATTACCCTGTCAACCATAAACCTCTGTTAAAACACTAGGGTTTTAGACAGTACACTGAGAAAGCTGTGACCATTCAAATCCTGGAGTCTCCAACCTCCTCATATTTCTAAGATCTTAGTCAGCTGGGTTTCAGACAGTCTGAAGTCGAGGCTTGTGTCAAATCCATGATCAAAATCAACATCTGTGATGATGATTTCACTCTATTTAACTACCGAATGACCTGGTGCTTCTACTGTTTCATGGGGATGTCTGCACACAGAATTAACCAGAGAGAGAACTATTGCAGTGGTTCTAGCCATGAGAAGCTGGAAGGTTCCAACAGGTCCTGCTCAGGATAATGCTTCTGAGCTCAGTGAGAAAGCATGGGCAGCAGTGTGCTGTCAGGGCTGGTTTGTTTTCAACACATCAGGTGCCATGGTTGACAGAAAGATAACTCCTTTTTTTAAATGAATACTGAGACTAGGTAACTGCGTATTGAGTGGCAACTGCTAGAAAGGAAAAAGCAGAAAATAAGCCTGGGGATGGTTGTCCACTATGAGTGAATGCTCAGTGTGTGATACAGGTTCACAATTAGTTTTATTAGAGCCAGATCAACATTTGGAAGATCAAACAGCAGCTGTAGCAGAAATTTTTTCCATCTGTCTCGGTTTCTTCTTCGATGTAGGGACCTTACAATGATCATTTATGCCTTTGTTACTTTGGGACTGTATGGCTGCCTGCGCTCCACATGCGCGCCACTTTAGGATCATTTGAAAAATTAAGGTAGTGCAGAATATAACAGCCTGACTTTTTTACTGAATGAAGCACTGATGATAAACCACTGACATTGCAGAGTCTGCACTGGCTTGATGGCGAGAGGCCCAGGTACCTGAGAAACTCCCTTCGTGCCACAGACAGAAATAATACAAACATTTGAATTTCAGCTGCAGTCTTTTCTGTACAAATGAGATGAAAAGCAAAGCAAACAGCTATCTACTCAAACACACTTCCTTTTCTGGCTGACAAGTGGGAAGTCTTATAAATCTTCTGAGCATTCCTCAAAGACCGTATTTTCTCAAAGACACATATTTAGTGACATTACAAATTGCAGACTGAAGAGATGGAGGTTTCAGGGGGGTTTAAATGACTTCTTAGATTACTCTTCTAAGTCTGGGGCATGTACGTAGCTTTTGATACTGAAATTCCAGAATGACAAACTTGTTACTATTTCACTGAAAAAAATAAAGTTACTTGTTTTATTTGTTTGCTTTAGGTCCTGGAAGCTACTTGGAGTGCTGACTAGTGGCTGGAGACACTACAGGTTGACAATTATCCACCAGAAACTAACCTACCCAGGCCAGAAATTATCCTACCAGCTACTCCTGAACGAGAAGCAAGGTTTTCTTTTAACAATCTGCAGATTGATGAAAGGTAAATGAAAGTGGCTGCTATTTAAATCTTGGGTGTCATTACAGTGGTGTGATAGCCAGAACATTAAATGTTCTGTCAGGCTGGAGCAAGAAATAAAGGTTCCTTGAATTTACATGCCATAACTGTCTGCTCAGTTCTCACTTGTTTTTCTTATGGCCTTTCAGAGGAGTCAGAGAAATGCTTGGGCAGAACATAAGGATACGGAACGCAAGGTGCCAGGTCCGATAATGACTAGGTGTCAGTGCTTGATGCATGCGCTTGCACAGCGTTCCAGGAAGAGTTTTAAGTCATTTCCATTCTACCTAAGCTGTTCTAGTTCTTGCTAGAGACTGCAATTTAAGCACTCCTCCTTAAATGAAAGCACTGTATCTAGGTGCAGATGGCAACAGTTACAGGCACTAACCAGATGCTGCAGTCTCTAATTTGATTGAAAGGGTATAATTAGACAGCAGAAACACTTCAATGAGAGAGTAATGCACAGAGGAAAGGACAGAAACCACTTAACTGATGCCAAGATACCCCAGCAGTAACAGAGGCAGGGGCCCACGGATGGAAGGGGCAGAACACCAAATTACCTTCTTCAGATGAGAACGTTTTTGTTTCCCTATGGATGCGAATAGGGATTCTATTATCATAGGTTGCCACAGTTCTTCATGTGGGAACACTGATTAAAACCAGAAGAAGCTTCAGGAGATCAAAGAGACAAATATGGCTTCTGTGGTCATTATTAAAAATATTTTTAGCAGCGCGATGGTTTGCTTTGAAGATGCAGTTTTATCGATCGAACCGAAGGCTCATTTGCATACTGCCCCGCGAATGGCCAGAGAACACGCGCTCGGAAGTGCGTCACGATGCCAGACGAAGGCTTTGGGGACAAACGAGGCTGGTTTGGACCCACCTGAGTGAAAATCTACTGTAGTGTTTTTACACTTCAATACTTCACCATATAACAAAAGCCCTTATCAAAACCATCAGGCTTGGGTGCCTATACTGTAACAGTGAGGCACCCCACGACACAACAGTTGATACAAACTAAAGAAAAAAACCTCACAAAAGAAGGATCTTTGTTTAAAATTGCAGTTTTCGAAACTGCTAGAAAATAGCTCCCCATTTGGTAAATCAGCCAGTTAAATTCTGATGTGATGCTGTGAGGGCACTTGGTTAGCTGATTGTTTCTGCACTGCAGCGTAGGGGCACTCTGCATGTAGTTTAAAAATCACCTCTCATTCCACATATCCACACAGACACACACACAGCCATACACACGTAAGTTTTTTAAGTCCCCAAATGCACTCATTATTGCTGGTCAGAACGAGAGTCTTATTTAGCATTGGTGCGAACCAGAAAGTAGCCCCAGTGAGCACTCACCTGACATTTGATCAAACCTTTGCTTTGATCTGTCTGTCCTGTAAGAATGTACATTCCTGGGAATGTATAGACATGTGGAGTTCCATACTACTGCTCCCTGGCAGTATACGTGAACTTGCTATTCTTGAGAAACTGATTACTAACCTTCAATCTAATAATTTTTTCAACATTTTTCCTTTTTTGTAAAAAAGAAAAAAAAATTAAATGCTATCTGACTGGCCACATCCATTCTGGAGTATGTTGGAGGCAGGTAAATTAGGAAATGAGCATGAGAGGCAGTTACCATTATTTCTAATGCTTAAAAGTATGTATTTTGTACCTTTTTTCTTTTTATTCATGCAATACACACATGCTATAATAGCCACAGCTTTGCAGCTGCTGGCTGGTCCTCAGCGGCAAGATGCAAACACACTTGTCTTGTGATTCTTTATCACTGGAAGTAAGAATGCATGATGTGGCCCCGTAAGAATTTCTCTTCCTTAATACACCCATTTGTTTTCTTTCTTTGTGAAGTTTTAAAACTTCTGTTCCATTGTCAAGCGTGAAAATTTTATCAGGACAGGCCGTAGCCGCTGTGTGGATGGAGGGAGTGGTCAATTGCACAACCATTATGGTGTGATATGACAAAGAATGCAAATTTTGCAGCTGGCAGCATGTAATCCCTGCCTCCTTCCCTCTTCTTTGGTTCCATCCTGCCTAAATCCATTCACATAACTCTGGATTTTGACTTACACTCCATGCATGTACAAGCATGACATGCTGAAGTGTCTGACTATTTCATTTTCTATCTATCTGTTTGGTTAGAAATGCTTTTTCGAGTACGTCCATGACGATTGCTTGAGGCATATCAAGTAGACCTGCTTCCCTGAATCAGCAAGACAGGCAGAAGAAGATGACAAGAGATACAAGGTTTGTGAAAGAAGGCTGAAATAGCAGCTTAAAGGAAAGACTCAGATGGGAAGAAAACTGAGGACATTGTTAAATGGAGAGAAAGCAGAGAAAGGAAAAAGAGACTAATAATCATATACATTTCTGATGGGGAAATTAAATGAACGTTATAAATACAGAAACTAGCAGTGAGAACTTCTTGCACTGAGTATATAAAACAAGATTTGTTCACTGAAACTAACATTTGCTGAAGGCATTTGCATCTCTTTGGCCTTGTAATACAAAACTCACCAAGTGTAGACAGTCCTTTAATGTTAGGCAATCTATTCACCCATCTCTCATTTCTGATTCACTTGAGAAATGTGGTATGACTGAAGTTTCAATGCTGCAAATGTCAGTATTTGGATTAATAGGAATTGTTAGACATCACACAGCGAAGCAGAAACATTCTGCGAAAAGTAGTACAGTATAATGTACAAAACCGATTGTTAACTCCCTCTAATTTCTGACAACTCGCGTCATTTGTCACAGGGCAATTCCAGAAGTTAAAGTTGCTCTCCTATCTTAGCAAACAATGGTGTGACACAGTCTGTACTTTGACTGCCTTTTACAATAAACTTAGTAAGACACACGTTTGAGAAAAAAGTAATAGGCGTTAAAAACATCCCATGTGACAAACTGCCTTACAGAAGAAGTATTAATGTTTGTCATTTCAGGATTCTGCTAGCTTCAAGTGCAACCTGACCCAGCTGATCCTGTTTTGGTCCTGTGGGATTAAGGGTCAAGAAGAAGATCCTGAGGTAGGGTTTGTGTAAATTAACAACTCTCCAGATTTGGTACATGCCATACAAATTCTAGGTCCTTGCTGAAGTGTAGATTTGCACCGTTTCCAGGTTCTTTAGCAGAAGGCATATAGGTGGCAGTGATTTCTAGTTCTGTTCTCCTTTGCTACTCCTTCACCCAGAGGCATTATATATTCTTCCCCTCTCCCTCTGCCCCAGCTGCTTGTGCTCAGGCTTTTCTGTCCCCTTTAGCAGCTGCCAGTGCACGCAGCCAGCAGTTGGCTAGAGGACCGAAATACAAGTGCTTAAACAGGTAGAATCCTCTCAATAGCCTATGAACCAAACATCCACACTGCGATACACCCTCCACCTCCTGTCCCTGCTCTGAAGGACCTGGTCCCATATGGAGTCTGTCCGCGGTTCTGCTCGGAAACCGTGCGAGAACACATTCGACTCAAGCAAAGGAAGGAGTACCTACTGTGTGCACCAAATGTCCTACCGGCACTGGGTCTAACTGGCTGTTAGGCAGGGTCCTGACATGTCAGACGTGGTCTAGATGTGTCCTTGACTAGGCAGCTCTCTACACGCTTCTCTGAAAATACTCACTTCAGGTAAGTTCTGGAAAGTTGTGAAGTTACCTTCTGAGTTCCCTTTCTGGTAAAAGGCTTTGGTTTTCCCCCCCGAAAGAAAGTCGGTGTATTTTCCAAGTGTAATTAAGTGCGTCTACAAAACTCTTGATGGGCAAATATCCGTTCATGGCAAAAGGAAATAGAGCAAATTCTGTGTTATCAAGAATAACGACAATTAGAATACGTGAAATGTATCCAGGAGAACCAGGCATCCGGTGGCTGTGATGCTGTGACCGTCTGGAACGGCCACTTCGATCTCATGAAGCAGGGCCCACATCTATCAGAGCAGAACCGTGGTACTTGAAATAATCAGTAACAACTGGGAGGAGGGCAAGAGGGTCCAGAGAAATTTTAAGTGAAAAATCACACTAACAGGTAGCGAAGCTTCGGGCTTCCCAGATTCCTTGGCTGAACGAGAGCCTGGCTGGTGAGAGGAGCCCGTGCTTGACAGGGAGCGGGGGCTGCCCGCTGCGGCCCGGCGAGCCGGCCACCCTCCGCGCTCCGGCCCCGCAGCCCCCGTTCTGCCCTGCTCCCACTGGTCATTTCGCTGCCCAGTGAGTGTACCCACGCCCCCACTCCCCTCTCCCGCAGACGCCTCTGCTCTGCAGACCTGGCCACCAAACCACGTTGGTAGAGCAATGTCCTGCTCCTCTCCCAGCTTTCATAGAGTTTCCCGAGCTCCCCGCTCAGGGAGCACTGGGAGACCCTCCAATACCCACACGTTGCAAACTGCGCCCGGAAAGCCGCCCCTGGGCGTTCGCACCAGTAGCCCGGAGCCGCGCACGGACCTGTCGAGCAGGAAGGGACGTCGCCGCGCCCCCGGAGAGATGCTGCCGGGCGCCCGAGCCCTTCCGCGGGGGCTGCGCGCCAGCGGCAAGCCTGCGGAGTCGGGGGAGAGACTTGCCCGGCTCCCCCGCCGCTCAGCCCGGCCAGGAAGAGCGGGGCGCAGCCCCAAAACGCGCCCCCTCTTCCCCGCTCCCCGCGACGCGTCACTCACCGGAGAGAACGGGCTCGCGGCAGCAGCTCAGCGCCAGCCCCGAGAAGGCTACGACGGCGGCGAGGGCGGGGGGCTCCATGGGCAGCGGCCGCCGGGCCGCACCGCCCTCGCAGGCGGCAGCCCCAGCGCTCCGGGGGCAGAGGGGGGTCGCGGGCGGCCGGGGAGAGCGCAAAGTGCGGGAAGCGGAGGCCCTACAGCGTGTGTGTCCTGTAACTGCGCCCCGGCGAGGTGCCGAGTGGCAGATGAGGGATCCTATTACCAGCCATGTGACAGGAAAGGATAGAGCCCCACATCCCAACCTGCTGCCGCGCGGGACCGCGGAGCGCTGCTTCTGCCTTGGGCACCGACCGGCAGCTCCCGCCCGCGCGCAGCCCCTGCGCGGCCGCGGTGGGGCCGCGGGTGCGCACCCGAGGGCTGCGGGGCCGTGAGCGGCCGGCCGGGGCCAGCGCCCCACGCTGCGGCTTCGGGCGTCGTTCTGAAACCGACAGCCGCGGGTGGACGGGGGAGCCGTGTCGGTGGGCGCCCACGGGGACGGGACACGCAGGGACACAAGGACCCGCGGGCGCAAGGAGACCCCGGTACCCACGGCGGTAGACACGGGGAGACGGGAGCAGCAGCCAGCTGACCGTGGGACCGAGGGAGAGCGCGCGGTGCTGCTTCCTGAGAGCAGTGAACGCGCGTGCAGAAAGGTCGTGCATTTTTCACGTGCATCCAGGCAGCGAAGGACCACAGAAGTCAGGGTGGTACAGTATAAAGCGGTTGTACCTTCGACAAAGGTTTATTAGGTGAGCGGTGAGGCGTTTCAGCGATGGCAGTGCTTCTTTGCTGAAAAACAACCAACAGAAAAAAAACCCCACGCAGCAAGAGCAAAAAAGGCATTGAGAAAGTGCCCCTGCTTTGTCAGGAACCGGAGGGCAGCGGCCTTGCCCGTGTAGCACCCCTACGCCACTGCTGTGTAATGGGTGGCACCCTCAGGTACCTGAAAGGGAGCGGGCAGGTGGGCTCCTCGCGAGGAGAAAGCAACACTTCGCAGGCTTCAGCGGCTGCTTGGGTGCTCGCTACGGTACCCCTCAGTTCCGGCACGCAGCAGCCGCCCATCACACACAGCTGTAGGCTTGATTTGGAGGAGAAAAATGTCCTTACATTTCTTTTGGCCTATATGAAAAGCAGAAGTTTTACACACTAGCGTGGCTTGACACGTGTATTTTAATATCAGCATAATAATATGGCACATTCGTAGTTCTTCAAGCTGGGTTCCTAGTGAATGTAGAATTTTCTAAGCTGAAGAAATACTGGAAAACAACAGCAGTGTTCTGTTAGCTTGGTGTTACGCCTTTTTTTTTATTTTAATGGTAGACACAGCAATATTTAGTTCCTCCTCACAGCTACAATATATAAGTACACGCAGTTATTTGGCTCACAAATTCTGCTCAAGTTCCTGATCCTGAACTTGGGTTGCACAAGAGCGCTGCGAGCAGACCTGATTTTGTTGCCACTGCTGTATGTGTGCGCGCACACGTGTGTGTGTATGAACTGGGGAATTAGAGGTGGGAGTTACCAAGACCGACCAGACAGAACAGCTTGTGTTGGTGGGTGCTTGTTTTTACTGCTGCTTTGTTTATGATGGGCTAAGCCAAGCAATTCCGATTCATAGAAATCGACTGTGTTATCAGATTAATATCCACATTTTTCACGAGGACCGGGGTTCCAATTCATTGCACATACTCCTTTCCCAGCCGAGTGCTGCTAGCATTCCTTTGCAAGCCATTGCGTGTGCATGCAGCACTTCCTTGTGGTACGTGCTGTCTAACAGCACATGAGCCATTACTACTTTGTGATGTAATGACCCACAAAATTCTCCTCTCCCAGGACTGGGACCCCACTGTGTTACCCATTCACCCAATTTCGATTCCATTTGATCTGGCATTCTGTTCCTTACGGACACTGAGGCAGAGAAGGCTTACAAATATTTAACGCTGTACTGCTAACGAAGTTCACAAACTCAGTCTTATACATCTCCAAAAGGCCAGTCCGGTCTTCCAGCACTCCTGGGCAAAATCCCCTCTGTTCACTCTGCTGCCTGCTTTCTCCGCCAGCCAGTTGCACACACGGCTGATACGTGTGTGTGCCTCAGTTGCACGTTTGTTTTTTAACTGTAGCACACTGGCAGGGGCAGCCAGTTTGCTGCCCAAGGTCCTTCCCCAGTCTTCTTTCCAAGTTCTTTTTTTTTTATAAGCTTTTTCCTTCCTGTTTTACAGAATTGTTTGTATTTCAACTTAGTGCATTCAAGATCATTTGTTCTCATTTTGTGATTTTCTGCTTGTGGTTTGTGGGCTCTGTTTACAAACAACAACAATGGCAACAGCAACAGCAGCTAATAAGTAATGAATAATTTTATACTTCATAATACATGGTCCAAAGCATTTCTTTCATTTTGTCTTGCTCCCATTATAATGTAAAATCTCTACCATTTCATTTCTTCTTCCTGTACATTTGGTACATAGTTAGTCCTTGCTTTTTGAAACCACCATGATTTTCCAGTAGTTTATGAATTAAAGGCCTCAGAAAACCAGACCAAACGACCTGCGAAAGTTAGTAACTCTCTCACTACTGGAAAGGGTTGTGCAACGCGGAACTGGCTTCACAAACCCTTTGGGATGTAAGCAAAAGCAAATGGTGATTTTCTGGGGGTAAGAGGGTTCTGTACGAGGTAGTAGTTTAGAAATCACTTTTTAATGAAGACAGTGAAACACACTGTGATACAGCGAGGTATTAAAAGAGAAACAGTAGGCATGTTTTGCAAAACATTTCCAGTGCAGGTAACAGGTTTTTTTGGTTTGAAGGTGGACTTTGGTTGGACAGCTGAGTACAGATTTTTTTAAAAGTTAACCTGGAAGGAAAGGTTTGATATTCTCAGTACTGCTCCTCTCTCACCCCTTCCCTGTTGTGTACTTTTAAAATTAGGTCAGAACTGAAACAAAAATGGCACTTTGAGTAATTTCTTGCATTCAGACACTTGCTAAAATGTAAGAAAGCAATGTTTAAATATCTTCAATATCTCTCCCCCTCTACTGAAAAACTCCAACAATCTGCATATTCAACCTGACTTGCCAGTAGCCCACCTGACTGTGCATCCACTTTCTCCTCCATCTAAACCAGCCTTACTTGGCCCCAGAGAAGGCAAATGTTTCTCTGATAGTGGCCAGCTTAGTAGGCTCAGGCTCTTCCCATTTTCCCAGCTTTCAAGTACAAGGAGAAGAGTGCAGAGAAATCGTGAACTCTGTTGATTTTGTCAGAACGCTGGTTCTGCTGGCAGAGATGTGACCGTTAGAAGAAACTGAGGCCCGTAACTTTGATCCAGATGCCCTCAGAAGCGTTATCTGCCGCTCAGGTGAGAAACCCCCCCGCAGTTCTGCATCCAGCTCTGGGGCCCCGAAAAGCAGAAGGACATGGAGCTGTTGGAGCGAGTCCAGAGGAGGCCACGGAGATGCTCCGAGGGCTGGAGCCCCCCTGCCATGGGGACAGGCTGGGAGAGTTGAGGGGTTCAGCCTGGAGAAGAGAAGGCTCCGGGGAGACATTATAGCACCTTCCAGTGCCTGAAGGGGCTACAAGGAAGCTGGAGGGGGACTTCTTACAAGGGTCTGTAGTGACAGGACAAGGGGTACCGGGTTTGAGCTGAAAGCAGGGAGATTTAGATTATGTGTCAGGAAAACGTTCTTCCCAGAGAGGGTGGGGAGCACTGGGACAGGTTGCCCAGAGAAGCTGTGGATGCCCCATCCCTGGAAGTGTTCAAGGCCAGGCTGGATGAGGCTTGGAGCAACCTGGTCTAGTGGAGGGTGTCCCTGCCCATGGCAGGGGGTGGGACTGGGTGGGCTTTAAGGTCCCTTCCCACCCAAACCAGTCTGTGATTCTGTAAGTCTATCCAGCTGTAATAGTAGTGCTTTAAATCAGTTGGGTTTATGTGTGGGAATCCTGTGTGTGTAAAATTTGGCAGACATAGGTGTCCTTTCTCTATGTGTTTTCATGTATGCAAAACCCATTAATTGTTGCAGTTATCTACCCTGGTGGAGTATCCAATTTTTTTTGTACAGGGGAGGAACACAAAGTGTTCTGAGTACGAGTGTTCTCTGTGAAGTGTAGAATACAATGCCTGTGTGATTTAAAAGCAAGGGGCAGTATGGAGCAGTGCCTCTGTCCCTCTGACAGACAGTTAATTGACAGCTGAGCTCAGAATCAATGGGCTGGATTTTCGGTGATGGACATGGCTACTGTACTGTACTGGGTTCTGTTTCAAGAGTCTCTGCAATGGTGAATCTGTTGGAAAGGCACGGAGCCAAAAATACTTTTTTAACTGGCTTGTTAGCACTGGCTAACAGAATGAATTATGTACAGAATATATGAAATCATAACCACCTTTTAAAACAAAGGACTGAAACCTTGAAGGAGTAATTTATAGCCACCTAACATTTTGTAGAGATTTCTTTTTAAAATGTGACAGTTTTTATAGCAAGTTGATTTCTGTGTGGTAGAAAGATTCCAAGACTGAGCAGCAAACTGACATATCTTTAAAATTCTGTTCACCTCTTTGGCAAAGGAGACATGTAAGCATTCTCTAGGCAAATTCATGCAAGCCTAGAAGTGGGAATATGTTCAAAGGTATGTGGGAAGTTACAGTATCATGCGACGCATTCCTTAGATGATACATCAGATTTACCTGTTGGTATCATAAGCACACCTGTCCTGAAACAGAACAGTTCTAATCAGGTAGCTTTATCACTCAACAAATAAATTAGTTTGACCAAAAAGTCCTGTTCCTAATCAATCAGTCAATCAATCAATCAATCACGTTTGTGTGTTTCCCGATAATACAATTCCAACTTTGCTTCACCATCTTCCAGCAGGACACAAGGACTATCCAGTCTTGATGTTTTTTGTAAAAGATAGTAGCAGGAAAATATCATGTTTGATTTCTTTATCATTGAGAAAAAAATATTACAAAGGTCATAACACTTGCTATTTCTTTAGCAGGTTCATTTGTGTTTTCAGTTCAGTTAAGTCTTACCTCTCCTTTCTACATAAGCAAGTCAGACGTGCCAGGACCGCAAGACCCACTATTCCAAATACACAGCCGAGAAGAATCATTTGTTTGATATCTGAAAAACAGGGACCAACCACAATGAAATAGGAAGACATTGATACATTTTTCGTATCTGTTTGAATGTAGTCACAGGTGACAATTTTCTAAATTGTACATAGATTGTTAATTTTACTGTTCTTCATATTTGTGGAAAAAATCTGTTAAAGAGTAGGAACTCACATAATTCCTACACTTGACAGTTAGGGCAGGTGGCTGCAGAAGCTGTTCTAACACAAAGAAAGGATGAGTAGTGGTTACCATGTAGTGAACGTCACGGATGTGTGATATTTATGGAGAACTGCAAGTCCCAGTGTGAGCAATCTTTGTCCCAGGCTCAGTGTCAGGAGTCAAACTGAAGTGTAGCTCCCGGGCTCTGAGACACTGTGGTGTCCTAAGGTCAAAGTGGATTCAATGCCTTTTTCTGCACCCGGGGATCGCACTACGTGCACGTGTCAGGGAGCACACAGCCTATTTACAGACAGGTGACCAGTGGTGCATCTGAGCTTTAGTGCATCTGGGCTGCACTTTGCCAGCCCTTCCTTCCATTGCTTCGTCGTGCCTGCAGGAAGAGCTGCCCACACTACCGGGCAGCACGCAGTGACGCAGGCTGATGTAACAGACACTTTTGCGACCCTAGAATAGAGAATTTGGTTTCTAGTGAAGTTTAAGGAAAGAAGTGGGATACATAAACTGTTTCACAGGCATTGGTCCTTCATCCAGGAGCTTCTGTCCATGGCTTAAAACCTCCTGTTAGGCTTACACACACCTTAGAGGCAGGTACCCTGTCTCTGCCAAGTGATGAGAACCCACCATTGGCCTGGGTAGTTTGGTCCAGTGGTGATTGGCCTCTACTGTGAAATCTTTGTATTTAATTTATAATCTCAGGTTACATTTCTTGACTTTAATATGTCTTGTAGCTAGTCTCCTGGAAATGACAGACAATTCCATAATAGGAAGACCTAATGTTTTTTTGGCATCCTCGTCTGAAAAAAGTGCAGACGACTAATGAGATTTCTGACAACCTTCCAAAAAGAACTGATTTTACACAGAGCTTGAGCCTGGAAAATAAAACCTAGAAGTGAGAAGAGGAGGAGAAAAAGACCCAAAACCAAACACAAAAACACAACAGAAAAGAACCAAGAGACAGACAAAACAAGATTGCACTTAACAATATCAAAATATTGTCTGTTACAAACAGACTGTATGTATATATATTGCTAAGATTTTATAATTTTTAGGTGTATTTTACTTCTGATTTTACTTGATTCTCCTTTTTGCCTTTGCTGGATGGTTTCTTTTTCTTTCTCTATGTGATACTCTGTGAAGGGAGGTTGCTGTGGTACTGGCAAGACTTGCAGTGGGATTGTAATTAGAAGCATAGCAAAATAATTATTAGCAGAGGATTTCCATGGAAACTTTAATTCAGGGAAGCAAAACTCAAAAGCAACGATATGCAGGCCCAAAAGCATAATTTGTGTTTGAAATTTCACATACAGAAATGGATTTTGCAAAATAACTGGCATTCAGTTTTCTTGTTTCCACCTCTCTTCCTATCCACTTTTCGTCATCCTCATGCCTTTATTTTAGCTGTTCTGGCTTTTGGAAAACAGAAGCACATAGCAACTAGAAACCCTTGGTGATTTGCAATACAGAGCTTGAATCGGATGTGCCACAAGGCTGCAGCAAGTGTAACAGGCACAGAAGTGAAGAGAAGTACCCCTGGAAGCTGAGAGCAATAGAGGACTGGGTCCTGTGTTCTTGACCAGCGCGAAAGCAAGCGTTTGAAAAAGCGTGTTTTAATAGCTCATGCTGGAAGTAAAGATGTGACCACTAATCGCAGTGGCTGGGTCAGTGGTCACCCATTCAGGCGCCCAGAAATTTGGAAGTGCTGTCCATTAATTTTGTCAGCATTTTCCTGGCATCAGGAAGCCCTCTGTCACAGGGCTTGATAAAACGGATGTTGGTGAAACAGCAGTGTCCTGCTGTGCAAAGAGGAAAACAGTGAAGAAAACTGACCTCTGTAACAACAGATTTTGACAACGGAAAGGCCTTTTCTGTAGTTATGCTGAACTCAGAATCAACGCGAGGGAAACTGGCACTGACTTTCAGCTGTGTCCTAGACCGGAGGTGGAAATGTATTTAGTGGAAAGCAAGTACTAGCCATCCATGCCACAAATATACTAGAGGTTTAGATGTGAGAGAAGCTTTGGACTACTTTGCCCATCTTCTTTGGAGGGACTTGGACCTGCCAATAACGTAACCTTCCCAGGCAGAGCCTGATACCTGGCAGCATATCTTCTGATGCAAAAGGAGGAGCAAGGCTAGATGTGAATGCCATTATTAGGGCACAGCAGTAAAAAAAATGAATGAAGAACTGTGCCTGCCGTTTGTATTTTATATCGTCTCGATCAGTTTTTCAGTATTGTCAGTATCCTGCTGCTATGGGCAGCATTGCCGTACTCCAGCTTCCTGAGGCTGATAGAAACCATCATTTGTGGCTCACGTTACAAATGAGCTACAAAGCCCAAATATCAGATAGTAAGGAAAGTCTTTGTTACAATCAGATCTATAAAATTCTTTCACACCTTGGTTTTTTGTCATCTTTCAGGAAACTACGTGGTGGAAAAGACTGTGGGTTTTTGTTTGCGTATCCATAAAGCTGCGGCACGTCTCCGTCATTCTGAACGCAGTTCATCTCTGCGTATCTTCAACTCCTTCCCTCCGATCTCTGAGGGCTGGCTTTTCGCCTCGCTTTCTCTAGTGTAAATGTCAGCATCCGGTTTGCTTATTGAGACTGACTGGCTCCTATCCAGTATGTGTGCGGTTGATGGCAGCAATGGAAAAATGTTCTTAGCTTTCAGCTTGGCAAAATGTTTTGCCACTGACTTTTTAAGATCTGGCCTTACTCTGTAAAGATTTCATTCTTCTCAGGTTTTTGACAGACGATCTATTATTACTGTGAACTATGAAGCGTGTTAAATTATCTGCTGAACTTCTGCATCTCTCAGATTTTCAACAGTTAACAAAAGTACTCCATATGCTCTGGCCTATCACATGAAACAGAAATGGCTTGAAATACCTCTAATTTCACCCTTTCCAAAATAGCTGAGAGATTACTACTGAGATTGGCCCCTGTGAACAGTCAGTGGCATATTGATTACAAACGACGACTGGTCCAAGTAAGCATTCCATAAGCGTTCACTCAGCTATTTAAAATTAAGAAACATTCCCTGTTTTGTACGTGCAAATGTTCAATAATTATTTTTTATGCTAAAGTCCACAGTCTGCTGCCCAAACTCATGGTGGTTCCGCTCACAAATAGCATTAAACCTGCGGAACTGCGTTGGGAACGAACAGGCAATTGGTGCAGGCCCACAGAGGCTGATGAAATGTGTCAGCTGGTCAAGAATTCATTGCCAATGTGTTGTGCCCTTTCCACATTTCTTTGGAAGGTGCTCAGAATGGAGAATCTGTTGATATGAATTATTTGATGAGTACTTTAGGGAACAATTAACTCAGCATTAAAAGTGCTTCAACATGCCATGTGGCCTTGCATCACCCTGGTGCTTTGAAACATTGCCATCTTGAGGACATTTGGAGTGTACATGGTGTATGAATAAAACAAATTTGAGATTGTTAGAAAATGCTGGGCAGTTTCCTGTAAATCGTCGAGATAGATAGCCTAACTGCTACTAAATCCAACAATCCCAGGCTAATTGATAGTCTAATAGTAGTGACACAAGAGGGGTAATAAATTTATGTTATTTATAGTAAACATTATTGCATCATTGACAATAATTTAACTGTGATAGAATAATACATTCTCTTCTGAGATCACATAATCCTTTAGAGCAGAGGAGTGGAAGCCTTCAATACGTGTGGGCTGGGCCTGCTCGCGAATCACAGAATTGCAGATTGGTTGAGGTAGGAAGGGACTTCTGGGGATTGTTGTGTCTAACTCCACTGTTCAAGCAGGGCCACCCCAAGTCAGTTGCCCAGGACCGTGTCCTGATGGCTCTTGAATGTGCACCAGTCCCCTAATCATCTTCCTGGCCCTTCATTGGACTCCCTCCAGCATGTCCATGTCTCTCGTGCTGAGGAACACAGTACTGGTGTGACCTCCAGTGCAGGTGTGGCCTCCAGTGCTGAGCAGAGGGGAAGGATCACTTCCCTGACCTGCTGGCAATACTTTGCCTAATGCCACCTGGGACACCATGAACCTTCTTTGCTGCAAGGGCATGCTGCTGGCTCATCTTCAACTAAGCGTCCACAGGGCCCTCAGGTCCTTTTCTGCACAATTTATCTTAAGGCTCTCAGTTTTTAACACGTGACTTCATAGCCCACTCAGGTGGCTCAGGCTGGATATACATTTGCCCCAGTTAGTTGCGAAGAAAGCTAAAACTGTATTGGTGATGACAGAACAAAGGAGGGCTATATATGGTTGGGGGTTGTGCCATCATTTGTACCTGAAAAATAGCTCAAATTATGTGGATACTAAAGGATTTCAATAATCTCTGGTTCTCTCTCTGTATGCATTTATGCATCTATTATATATTTATAAAGCTGCTGAAAGAATACTACATTTATATAAGAAAATTACATTAACATAGTGCCGTGAATGATTCTTTCTGTAGCCTTTGTGGTTTTGTGTTATGGAATCATTTTTAGCTGTTTTTCTAAGACTGAGTTTGAAATTTAATTTAGGGTGTCCACTCAAGAAGTATGCCTACCACTTCCTTTCAGCCAAACCTACAGAAAGTGATGTAGCCCTAAACCCTTAGAAAGAGTAGGTACATGACATTAAAAATAAAATAAAATAAACCCAAACAAAAAAAAAAAACCCCACCATAAACCACCTGTTATTTAGATTTGAATATGTCTTCTTAGAAACTCAGGGGTCTCATGTCCAATGCCTTCCCAAATCAAAGTTGCTTTTGTCAAGGGCCATCATCGTATACCGAGATTGCCTTGTTCGTGATCATGAGTTTTAATGTCAATACGTAACAATTAAAGGAAACAGACCTGTTCCCAGGATGCAACTGGGTGCGTCTCCAGACCAGGTCCCCGTCACTTCGCAAATTCTTTCCTTTGCCCCAGTGAGTTCATAGCCCTGATCACAGGTAAAACGGATGGTTGAGCCCCACAGGTAGTTAGTTCCATTCTTTCTTCCGTTGGTTGGATGATCCAGCCAGCCACAAGAGATCACTAGTAAAAGAGACATATCTGGTTAAAGAATTTTGAATTTGGACTAGGAAATCTCTATCACAACATTCAAATGGCATTTTAATGGCAACTCAAGGAAAGACAAAGATTTTTAGGCTAACAGAAAGACAATATATTCTGATATTCTTTTTATTTTTAAGTCCAAGGAAGACAGGTGAAGGCATACAAAATGAACATAACAGTTCTACAAAGTGGTGTAGTAATGAAAGAAATTTAAAGAAATCTATTTGCTGTTTGTCAAAGTATCCTACCAGTGCAGAGTTTTCCTGGTACAAGGACAAATCTTCCCAATAAGAGTGTTTACAGGTGTGTGAACCTACAGTTAGGCAAAGCCTCCTCAAATAGTGTTAACTACTTAGATGCCCTGCAGAAAGAACTGCAGTGATGGATGCTTTGTGGAATGTTGTATCACCTGGCTCTAGACTTTCTACCAGCAGCTTGTGATTCCGATGAGATTGTTTTGTGGCACTTCCCACTTGAAGGCTTCTTGTTGTCAGGACATCAAATCTGCAGAACGGGTCAGACTCACAGAGCAAGACCATCTCTTTCACCAGGGGATCAGCAGGGTCTTCATGAGGAAAGAACACGGGCAGAAAGGAAGCATTGTGCTTTTCCCCATAAAAGAAATTGTTCAGTAGAATCTCTGTGTCATAAGTAAAGAGAGAAGTTCCATTTTCAATGGCCCCTTGGGAGACAGAGAAAGAAAGAGATTCATATATACCATTACCTACAGACCTATACCACCTTCTGCTACTAATCCAAGTGCTTATTTACATAAGCCTAGCTAGAGTTGGAAGAGATCTATGAAGCCTTCCAGCTTCCTTCCAGCTCATGATCATTTTCCTTTTTATATGCAGCATCTTAATTTAGCACTACAGTTTGGTTAACCTGGTGGCTGATCAGTTACTCACAATAAGATCCGAATAATTGTGTAGCTATGACTTTACATAAAGATGGTTTTAGATGCCTGCTGGCAAAATGGTGATAAAGAAGTACCTCAGACAGAGCTACCTAAACCAAACATTACAAGCGACACAAATCCTGATCCTGCATGTCCCTAAATTTGTCCTGTCTGCTGTGGCCCTGCTCTTTGTTTTCACTCTGCTATATCACAGACTTCCTGAAGTGGAAGCAGTGAGACTTTTCAGTGTGATCTGAATCCTGGAGTACAGCTACACTGTGCTCGACAGGGATCAGCTGGCAGCCAGTATGTTGCATCATTTCTGGCCCATCTCCTAACCTGGTATCAGGAGGAATGCTGACCAGTCTAACGCTGCAGGCTAGATATAGCAGCCTAAGCACTTCCATTAAATAAAAGCAGCCATTCTTTTACACACACATCCATTTTTTAAAGGGACAATTATTAAATTGTGATTTAATAAATGAATTGTCAGCATGATACTTGATGGAAACACTGCTAATATTCTGGAAAAAGATAGCTGACCCTGGCTATTGCTCTACTTCTGTAACACTTTAGTTTGCTGATGCTGTGTTCAGCTGACGGTAGTAGATGGAATTCTGGAAGTGTAAGCTGTGAAATATCAGCTCTGACTCTTGATGGAACAAAGGGCAGGATGTTCCATTGTCATTTTGTCTTCAATCATTTGGCGAGGCATGTTGCCCACTTGGATATAGAAGGGCATACTTCTCTTACTCCTTTCTCTTGCCCCAGTATATATTGCTTAGCACAGACTTCATTTGCTAGTCTGTAAATCGAAAGCTGTTTTGAATTTATAAAGAAAATGTAATAATAAACCAGAGAAATGACTTACAGTTAGCTCCAAACTCAAACAACTGCTGGGGACTTGCATGAACTGACAGGATGGTTTTATTCCTGAAGGTATAATCATCCACTGTATCGCCATTCATTACCCCAAAGAGACCCTGTGTGTGATTCGTAAACTTCTCTGGCAGCAGAACTGTCAGAGACAGAAATCCTCCGTTGCTTCTTATTTCTACTCCAGACCCGGAAGAGAACATCACTGTGATGTTCTGATCCGGTGTAGAATGGAGAAAGAGACCTGTGACAAGAAGAGCAAGAGAACAAACAGCTAATCATCCATAGGGAACGGAGTGTTGTGTCACCAGTTCTAACCATAGCGCTTTTCCTCCCTTCCACTCTGGGCTACATTCTGAGAAGTATTTAAAGGGAGGCCACACCTTCATGCCTACAACTGTGGTGACTACTACAGAGTGGTAGCAAAAGAAGGCCTACAGCTGCTGCAAGCTGCACTGCCTGCTGCCAGTGGCCCAGAGCAGCGTTAAGGTATGAGATGGTGACACCAGAGGGTGGCTGTGAGCTGGAAGCACTGCTCTCAGTGGTCACAGGTTTCCTCTGCTTCTGGACTGTCTTGTCAAGACTTCCCTACTATGGCTGCATCTCCAAGCCTCATCGCTGTCTCTTCCGTATTTTTGCCTTCCTGCATCTCTCTGCTTCTGCAGCTCCTTGTCAATGTAGCCTTCCCTCTGCTCTTCGTTGTATTTTCCAGCCATTTCAGGAATACTAATTGCCAGCCACAGAAAACTTTCTGCGCTGAACAGGAAGCTTATTGTTAAAATTCTAGTAATGTTTAAAGTATTTGTCAAATAATTATAAAAACTGGTGTCTCTGCCTCTTCCTGGACACGGCATAGGATTCTTCCAGTTACAGCCAGGCTAGCTGCCAGTAATGCTGATGAGAAGCAGGAAGGTTGCAGGTTCTGGTGTGCTGACCTGAACCATGACTCCCTGGACACCTCTCTGTGGGGAACACAGGTAGCCACGGTGTGCTTCTCTGCAGCACGCTTCATCCAACGCTGGTTGGAAGGAAATGTGTAGCCCGTAACTCTGGTGGTTCTATTCCTGCCCATGCTGTAGCTGCCATCAGTCGCAAAGGCCAGATGAGTCCATGCACAGGGCTCCTTTAAATGCAGGGCCAGGTAGGCAGATAGGGTGGAAAGGGCATTCTCCCATTTGCTCTCAGTCTTATTTCTTTCACCAAAGCCCATGCCAGCTGTGCACTATCGCTGATTCTGCCTCAGTCTGGCAGCACCTGAACTGAAGCAAGCCATGTAATAATCAAATAAATTCTAATGAGCTGGGACACTGCCTGCCTTTTGTTTCACTCTGACATCATTTTGAGGGTGACCTGCAGTCTGTTTTGCAAAAAGACACCGAAAACAGTCAAAATGCATGGATCTAGAGAAAGGCCTGACTGCACATGGACTCCATCAGAATACAATAGCTTACAAGGCTGGCATTTGTAACTAACCTTTCAGATCCATCCAGCGTTGCTCAGAGAAGCTGAGGACCTTTTGGTTCAACAAGACTTGCAGATTCAAGTCCTCCGAGTAGCGGACTTCAATCACATCAGAGTTGTTCTCCTGCATGGCCACTGCAGACAAGCCTGTCACCTGAGCCCCAGTTCCTTCCAAATAAAAAACCAACACCCCAGAATGTCCAACATGATATAAAGTAAATATGTAAGGTTATAATGATACTGAATTTTCAGTCCATCCTTATAATTATACCAGAAGTACCAAATCCTTGAAGTGTATCCCTGAGGCCAGTTGGAATATTCTTTCCTGAACGCAAGCCTGCTGTTCTGTGCATTGTAAAATAACACGAGATACAGGAAAAGCATGAACAAATGTATCTGACAGAAGGCTTTTCAGGTTGTCGTGAGAAGCGGGATCCCATTCTGCTATTTCATACTCTATTTTTCCCTCATTTTAAAATGCAGGTATATGAGAATCTTCTCCTTCCATGCTGGTTTGCAATGTGTCCATTCAAATGATGAAGGCCACAGGTACCTCCAGAAAGCTTCTTCTATCCTAGGTTTTGTTTTACAAACAAGCCAAAAGACCAGGACAATCAGACCCTTTGAATAATAATAAAAAAGAAATTACTCCCTTAACCAACATCTCACTGGATATTCTGTACTTTTCTGCTAGTTTGATGTGCCCAGAAAGAATATTTTTCCCCATCCAAAGTTTGTTTTCTCAGGTCCTTCTGAGACATTTTTGCTCTGTGAACACGTGCATGCATAGACACCTAACCCAGAAAGAAAATAGAGCAGGGCATACACTTACCTGCTTTCTATTAATTTTCAGCATCAATGCTATCACAATGCATCAGCTGGGAGCTGTGCCTCTTGACTGACTCCTACAACCAACCTTACGTATCCTTATAGATGGGAACGGGCATGGAGAAATATGAGAATTGTTTTCTTGAGCTATTAAACACAACAGAAAACCTTACACTTCCATTACTCATACCCAATTTAACTAGCAAATAATCTTTGATTAGGAAGTGGGTTTTCCCTGAACATTTTGTCTGCCTCCTGATTAGCTTCAAAACACTGACCTTTCACAAATGGCCAAAAAAGGAGGAATGTTCTAAAGTGTAAATCAAGCGACCTCAGAAGCTATTATTTGTCATCCCTTCATTCTCTGTTACCAACTTACCGTTGGGAAAGTGTGCCTGCTGTGTCCTTCCTTGCACTCTTAGGGATGTGAGATCAGACTCTACCAATGTGTATTCTCCTTGACCTTTGAAGGTGAAGTTCAGACCATCAAATGTGATAAAGTGAGGATCCCCAAAAGCAGATGCTGTTTGTGAAAGCAAAAAGAGAAGTAAGAACAAGCAAAACCCACAACCCATTATTCCTCTTCTTAGGTTCATGAGAAAAATAAATCTCATTGTGATCCGAAGAATGGCATTTAAACAAGGGGAAAAAGGCAAGGCTGATCCATGGTAAATGTGACATGAGGGGGAACCATGACAACCTCGAACGGAACAGTTAGAAATGTCATTACAGTTACTCTCACCTTCACTGGCCAACATTTAGGGCCGCACACTAAATTGCTGATATGGGCAGTATAGGTAGCTGGACACCCCAGCAGCACAGAAGGCAAAACACGTGGCAGCAACAGAGATAGGGCAAGACTTGAGGACTACTTAAAAGCAAGGGGCCGGAACAAGAGACACACCTGCAAATCGCAAAACTTCCGTGTTTGATATGAGTAGCATTTTTCATCATGACAGCTTTTCTCACTACTGCCAGGCTGTCATTAACATTAACCATCCCTAACCACCTTCTGTCTGAGAAAGTGCCCACTGATGATAGGAAGTCACGGTCATTGACTACTAAACTTCAGCTATTGAGGTTCCAGGAGTTAATGAGATCAACAGCAGAAAATCTTGCCGGACAATTCAAACCCACATACAGATTTTGCCCTGATAGATCAATAGAAACCATCCATGGAAATTTTCCACGTGACATTGAGCCCTCACCCTTGTCTACCGACAGACACAAAGATACGAATGTTCTAAGAGCCAACACTGTACCAAACCCCAATATTCCATGATGGAATTGTGAAAGCCTCACCGGCTCGAGGTGGGCGATACGTCCTGCAGTCGCTGGAGGCCCGCCTTTTCATATATAAGTGACAATTATCAGACCACAGGCAGCAGTAATAGAAGCTGATAACGTCATAAAGCCAATGGGAAAAGCCAGGTATCCGGGGAGGCTTCAGGAAAGGTGGTGAACCCCAGTCATGGCCCCGATCAGGTGTGCTGCCTCCCGTGGAGTCATGCGTGAGGATTTGGGTCCCTGTGGAGTCATAGCAGCACTGCTGTCCTGCCGCGTACTGGGGACTGGTTGAGAAAAGCAGTGAGAGGAGTCAGCGTTCAGCTCTGTGAAGTCCATTCATATTTAGGGGTTACCTATTGCCTTTTTACGGATAGAGCTAAATGGTTTTGTTGCCAAGCTCCATATGATGTCCAGAGAGGGTAACCGCCCAGTCAGACATCCCGCCCTGCTCCCACTCTGTTCTTATAGATCAGCCCAGATTAGGGATAAGGAGAGGTTTTTAACCAGGGCAGTACGGAAGTTCTGTAGGCCTTACAGCTACATGAAAATTGTTCTGATGGAAAGAGTGCAGAGAATAACTGGTTGAACTGACATAGACCAATACAGGAAAGGCTTGATCAGGCCTAATCAAATCTCTTCTAGACATTAGCACTTGTTTAGGTGTCCTAAGTTTTAGCACAGCGTGATTAATTTTTTAGTAACTCCAAGGCCTTATCCTCTCCCAGGAATGAGGGCCAATATGTGAATAAGAGGAAAACAATGGTTGCTATGAAGCTGAGGGTTGAGAGTACAGAGATCTTTGTGACTTTTGTGACGCTGATATCTCCGAAGTGGAACAAGTAATTAAAAAAAGGCAGTTTTAAATCATTTTCTTTACCTGGCTTGAATGGCTCTTACACAATGAACGGCACCAGGATGATAAGTACATACACTCCCCTTCTCAATGTCACAGCCATAATCTGTCTGAAAAAGATTGATGCTCACACTTAATGGTGTTCTTTTCCCATTGTCCTTTCTATTTTTATGTCCTCTCCCCACTCTGACGTATGTGTAAAGCCTAAATGAACTGGTTGTGGCTGTGTGTTGAGTAGCACGAAACGATAGGAAAACCAATGAATTTAATACTGAAGTGATTGGAGCAGCAGGTTAGCCTCACCTGAACATTTTGCAGTCTGTAACAACTGACGTCGAGGAACAGATGCAGCTAGATGGGGCGTTCAACTGTAAATGCTTAACAAACACAGATCACGCCAGACTAAGCCTATCTTTAGTTCTCTGTTCTTAGACAGAGGCTGCACAGTAGACCTTTTTTTCTTCACGTGCTTTTCACTGTATCATTTAAAATACACATCGTGTTTCGAGCTTCATAACCAGGAAAGGATAGGAACAAAAATCACTTCTTTTTGTTTTTTTGAATGTGCATAAACACGCTGCCACCTTTTGCTATCATAAATAGGAAAGGAAGTTACGCTATCGGGTCCTCAGATCAGCACTATAAGTGAAAGCGTAAATGGCAGTTGATTTCCTAGTTTTTGTCAGTTCCTTGTTAGCAGTGAAGCTGAGAAGGAGGAAAGAAGCAGGAGACGGAAAATAATGGATTACGGCTGTGGACTTGAGAAGTACAAGGTGGAAGGGTTTGCAGCAAATTATGATATGCTAGGCAGAAATGTGGCCTGTTTCTTCCAGCGTGGGATATTGCCTGCAAACACAGACTGCCATCCTGTAGGATCGCAAAGAAATCATCCCTGCTTTCAGCTCTACAGCTCCACATCCCTGCCCTTCCTGAGTGTTTTCTATCCCTGGAACTACTGTCTTAATTCCTAATTTGAACGTGATTTCCATCTGCTGTCCTATAGGCACTTTTTTTATTCACACTACCTGGATAAGATGTATCTGGCTCTGCCATTTGACATGCTACTTGTGCAAATTGAAATATTATTTCATTTCTTGTAACGACTTTTAGAGAAGGAACAGGAGTGTGTGGGGAATATGGCATTCCCTAAGCTTCTACTTGGAAGCGTAACAAGCCAGAGGGATCGATTAATAACTTACATGGAACCTGCCAGTGTCAGCTCTTGCCTGTGCCAAGGTGCAAGGGCAATCTATAATTTCTTCCATGAAGTTTGGAAGCTTATCCTCCTTTCTGTCCCATTCTATACATTTCGCAGTTGCCCATGCATTTGGGTCATTTCTGAAGTCTTCCCCAAGGTGCCAAGCTAATGCATGTTCCGTACTCCAGATTGATGGAATGTTGCTGGGAAAAAAAAAAGAGCCAAAAAATAGATCTGATAGCTGAACAAGCACTGTATTGGCAGTAACACTCTGTCTTAATCACTAACTATAATTACAAAGAATCTTTCACCTTGAGAGTTATTTGTTACAAAGGCCACTGCTTGCTTCTTCCTGCAGAAAGTTACATCAGATAACGATTTTCCTAATTTAGAAGGTGACATGACAGCATGCAGCAAGTATGAACTAATGAGAACACATTTTAGCATTTGTCATTCTGGCTTACATGGACCTTTTTAGAATATTCTATTCATGCCTTTTCACATTGTAGTTCCATTTAAGCCAGAATGAAGAGCATCTGGATTCTCTAACAAAACTAGGCCTGTGCCCTAGTAGTATCAGGGTTGATGGCAATAGATAGGGAGAGACCATTCAGAATCCTTTCCAAGGCTACTCTGCTCTCCATCCATGAAAAAACATCATACACAAACTAATAGAAAAAGACTCTAGAAGGAGAAAAGGTTGTGGGTAGCACCTCCTAAATGCTAAGCAAGGTTCTGATATATTAGTAGTATGTTCTACCACTGAAGAGGTGGCATTTATCTATTTCCAAAGCACCCTTGCTGGGTACTGACTGGACATCGGTCTGCAGGTGGCGAACGATTGCCTTTGCATTACTTCCTCTGTGCTCATGCCCCTCTTTACTCAGTAAACTGTCTTTATCTCGACCCACGAGTTTTTCTGACTTTTGCCCTTCCAATTCTCTCCCCATTTTTTCAAATGAAATGGAGCCTGAGTCCCAGTTTTAAATTTCAAAGGAGACAGCAGCTTTGATACAGGAAGCAATAACAAGGTGCCTATGATAAATGAATGTTGTGCTGTACTTGCCTCTGCCCATAAGAATAGTTGCTGGGTATAATTCTCAACATTCCAACGTCCCATGTACTGTAATTTCCTTTAGCGGGTTCAGGAATGAAAGAAAACTCCCCAGTATTGGGGATCTTTTCTGCCAAAGTATAAAGATATTTCCATTCGGCCAACCAGTTTTCTGAGTAACTGTCACCTGTCACACAGAGGAATAAAGTAATTTTGGATGCTGGAAAAGAAGTTACCACAAGATGCCTCCACCCATACGTAAATGAAGAGGACAAGCTGACTTTATTGTCACGTGTTATGTATACTTGCAGATCTCTTTGAGGCCTCAGTGAAAGTGACTGCGTGCTGTGCAGAGCTCTGCACTTAAGTTACGCAGGTGATGACTGCTTGTGTGCACGTAGGAAAAGTGTCACTTTACCTGTTTCCTGGTATCCCCAGACTTCTATGCTGACGTGGGTTGCTGCAAATGTCTGGTGTGTCCAAGTAACAGTTAAGTTTCCGTCAGTGTTGGGGGTGCCATAGTATTGCCATTTTGTCTCATTTACCAATGTGCATTTTTCTCCATCTGAAATTTTGCTGTGATGCACTGCATTACAGAACAGAAAAAAAGGATTGACTGTTCTGTTTGCATAGCTCTGAAAAGGTACCATTGTATTATTTAAGATTTAGCAGTATTTCCCAAGTAAGCTGAAGCTGTGAAAACACAACCCTCACTAATGTCTGTAGTCCTTTGATTACACCACCACAATGCAGTTATTTTCCGACAGAAGTAGGAAAAGGGAACTGTTTTGGTCAACCTCATTTATAAGGAAGACTTTTTATGAATTAATGCTGCTGCTGTACAGCAGCAGAACTCAACTGCTGTGAAAGTTCATGTCTCAAAGTATGAATTAACATGGGAGCAGCCAGTGTGACTTTTATGAGGTCAAACAGCCTATCAAGGAAGAAGAGAAAGGATCAAAAGGGAAGGGCTTATATAATCTTGCATCCATGGAGCAAGAATATGGAAAGAAGAGGTACATTGCAGTTTCAAGTAAGTAACCTGATAACCAAGTTCCTGAGTATGGAAACGTCAGGCCATCATCTGTAGAAACTTCCAAAGGGATGAAACCAGTCTCGTACAGCAATGGGGAGATGCAGTGGGCCTTCCCATCCTTATCAACGTAGCCACTGGTTTGGATTTTCTGCTTGAACCTGTTGATGTTGAAAACACTTTTCAGTATCAGCAGTGAGAGAAGGAAAATTCTGACACCTCAGTTGTGTTTCATTGAGAAACTCAGTGTAATGTGTAGACCTTTCCAAGTCCCGTGGCTGTTTTGATTGTGGCAGTGAATATAAACTGGGAAAATTTGTGTGTACTTTGTGCTTATTACACCAGTGTGGATTCTGCTGTGCACTGCACAAACACACAGCAATCTGCAAGCCTCAGATTTACTATTTAATTACTGGGGGAGTGGGGGCATGATAAATTAGCAACCAATTAGAGAGGGTCAGCAGGAAGACACAGGTGATGTTATAGGATTAATAGGATTAGGGGGTGGCTAACATTGACCATGATATGCAGGCATTGCGGATTTCTGGTTTTGTGGGGTTTTTTGCTAGTAAGTCCTGTGAATACAACGAAAGTTAACTCGTGCTGTTCTAGAAATTCTGTTGCAAAGATTAACTCAGAGCTCATTGCTTGTTATTTAACCATCTGCTTCCAGTTAGGGCTCTTGCCCAGTGCGCTAAAGTATAGTCCCACCCGTGACTCTTCAGGACTGATGTACGGTGACTGCATAGGTACTCCAAGTACTGCAAGGAATTGGGGTCTGCCGGGAAGTAGTACCTCTGCTTGTCCGCACTGAAGTTTGTATTGGCTATGATAATGCAACTGTGCAGGTGATTGAAAGTACACAGTTGTGTACTACAGAATGAATGTCTCTGTCAAAGGTTTTCCAGATGAAGAGCTAAAAACCTTTGCAGGTGTTGCTATCCAGATGGGAGCGACTCCAAAATCTCACTCAGAACCTTCTGTGGAAAAAATGTCAGGACATTGGGGTCAGTAAAATTCAGTGTATTGCATGTGTGACACATGTACCTGAGTGTGATACACATCACAGGATCCACAGCTGTCTTACAGGAAGAAGATGAGGTGTCCCACCTACATTTCTTTCTCATTCAGACTGAGAAATTAATACTCCTTTTCACAAAATGGAAATGCCAAAAAAATATTGATGACAAAGAGCCTCCAAAGGAAGCTCTTACACAACTCACTGTTAAGGGAAGAACTAGTGGGATAAAGACTGTATCACAAATAACTTGACCTAAATGAAAAGATCCTATGTAGAAGTAGACAATGTGTATCCATACATGTGAGGGTTAGCAGAACCTTTGTGTGTTTCAGGATTCTGACAACTTTACAAAGTAAGGTTTCACTCCTGTATGGACAAGGCTTGTTTTGTGGTAATTACCTATTGTCAAAAAGTGAGATTGGAAAGGTTCACCTCCCCTAGCAGAGGAATATAAAATCATTGCCCACCTGCACATTATCACAGAAGAGACATTAAAAGCTGTATTCGCAATCAAAAAGTCTTTGCCTCCCATCAGAGATCCTGAGTATGGAGAAATTTGAAGACAAAATTCTTTATAATCAGGACAACAAATCTCCAAGGACTGGCACGTCTCCTGGCAAGAACAGGTACCAAGCAGCTCCCCACATCGGTGTGAGCAAGAGTCTTGAGCTCCTTGTTAAAGGAAGAGAAAAACATAGTCAGGAATGTTACTGAACTCTTGTAGATGGTCTCTGAAATAGAAGTACATCTAAAGGACTACTGTAAATAGATGAAGGAGGCTGGTTATGTTAGTTTAGGAATGTATGTAGCTGAAGGCTGTAATCACCTGCATATTAAGGTTGCTCCATTTTGAATAGAAAAATACACTTATTTACCTCCCAGCCAGTACACAATTTCACCAACTCCCTGGGTATTTTTACAACTAATAGAAAGATAAATCTCCAGAGCAGCCCCTTGGGGAGTGTCTGTAATTGTATTCATTTCTGAGAGTAGGTCTTAAGCAAACCAGAATGTGGTCCCATCATTGTCAACCCTACATGGGAATCAGTGAGAACAGAAGGCCAGCGCCCTTGGATCAATGGAAAGCTAACATTACCGACAAAGCATGCTCCAACACGGGATTATGACAAGCTACTGAAATTTCTTTCTTTTTGGGCATTTTATCTGAGTCGAACCTTAACAAGGTGGCTGTTAAGATGATTAGGTACACAGACAGGTGACTAGGCACCTGGCTTAGGTCTGGCTGATGTCTAGCTGGACAGACCATGAGTAATTACTGGGCATGACATGAAAAATGGTGCAACAAACACAACAGTGAGGAGTTGACAGATGTTATAGTAACACTGTGAGGAACAGATGGATTTCACAAACAGTTAAGAGGGAGTTAAGTGAGACGAACAAGATGCACAAACAACTGAGAGCACTAAGGATCTTTTGGGGAGTGGAATCTTGCAAGGGCAACACTGCTTGAGTAACTCTCAATCATACCATGCAATCCTGAGATGAGGAAGTATCAGAAATTCTAACTTTGGATATGGGCATAGCAAAATTGGGACCAGTGATGAAAAAGTATTTAGGGGAGGGCTTCTTATTTGGGGGGACACAAACAAAAAGAAAGGGAGTGGTCCACGTGAGTGGTGAAGAGCAAACATGGGAAAATGGAGAGAAGGGAACAGAGAAGAAACCAGTCACACATAAACAAACTGCTGGTCAGTACATTTCTCTGACTGAGCCCTGCATCTGATTGCCACAGCCATTTTATTACATCCTGTGGCTATTTTCTGTATCACCTCACCCTACCCTCTGTGTGAGTGCACACATGTTATAATCATAAGTGAACTTGAGGATGAACTGGCCAGTCAGCAGGAGGAGACCTGCACTTGGAAAGACCTGAGGTCTAAGCTGTTGACCATGTAAGGGACTTGGGAACTGGGCTTAGCTAACAGGCAAATTTAAAGCCTATGCTAGCATGCAAGGAATGTGGTGGAGCTGTGAATCTAGAGAGAAGCTGGGGGGGGTGGGGGGGTGTGGGTGTGCTTTAGCTAGTGACCTTCCATGGTGATCAGCTGGAGAGGAGGAACAGAACTGGGTGGTGTGCAGGTTTAGGGGAGCGCTGTCTGTGTTTATTTGGATGCACGGAAAAGCACTGCCCTGTGTTAGCCTGCATGGCTGGCTGTGTTAAGGTGTAGTATGTGTATTTGCCTCTTTGCAATAGAGGCTCAGCCTCCTCACTGGCTGGACCTACAAACAGGAACAGCAGTATCCACATCTGTGGGACTGAGGCAGGAGGAATTTCCTGGACCTGAGAGAACAGCAGACCTGACTCTAGTGAATTGGGAAGAAGAAACCTACTGCATCCCAAAAGATGCTGGATTTACCTACTCCTCAAAGGTTGCTAACAATGTATGAACAAGACTAGGAGAGGAAGAATTTACAGTCAACCCTCATGGGGCTGAAGAGCAATTGCTTGTAGTTCCAGGTATGTCAGCTTCTGTCAATGAGAAAATGTCACTGAGTGTTGTTTTGTGTATGGGGTGAGGGGACAGGGAGGGCTGTTTGGGTTTTTTTGGTAGGATGGAGAGATCAAGAAAAGGAAAAGGTAGTAAAATCTTTCTCTGTTTTTGTCTCCCTGCAGGCATTCCTCCTTTACCCTGGGATAATATGTGGGTGTGTGGCAGGAAAGAACAGGAACCGTAGCAAGTCAGAAATAAAAGTCAGCCTTCATTCTGTACCAGAAACCTGCCTGTGATGGAGGTAGAAATGTTTGTTCAATATAGGGAGCCAGAAAGTTGTTCTGTGTCTTTAAAAATATTGACCACATTCTCCAGATTGTCTGTTTACTTACAGAAAAGGTCCATTGTCCTGCTGGAAATTACAGAGGAAGGGGTTGAAAAACGACACCGTGCCGGTAAAGCCAGCCTGTGTGCCTTTGCTTTAGCTTGCACACATGGTATCAGTAATTGCTTACCGAGGTGTGTATTCTGAAGTTAAAAAGAAAAAAAACCTAGAAAAGTTTGTAGTTAAAAGCAACAAAATTCTCGAAAGTCACTCACCTGCATTCCAACGAGCAGTGAGGGTGAAGAGGATGAAGAAAGAAACTTCAGTGCCAACAAATTTCATGTTTTGTCCAGCTGATTCAGGATGGCTGATTGTGAGAGCCTTTGTGCCTGTCCGGGAAAAGCCTTTTATAGAAACACGTGTCCAGAAATAAACAACATTCTTACTGTTCAAAGGTTTGTGGTAAATTACTGAAGCAAAACAAATTGAAGGAGAAGCTCCTTTTCATAGGTCATCTCCGATTCAGGAAAAGATGGAGGGGGTGGGGGAGGTAGTCAGTAGAACTCCTACACATTATTTTAATAGTTACTTTCTTCTGAAAAGGAGTGAGATGTGTGTTGCTTTTACAAGCATTTCTGCTCCAAAGTTCAAGACCACAGGGTCGTTGGCACAAGGTGCATGTTTTAATTTCATTGGAGGAACTAAAACCAGTTATCAGTAAGAAGAGCAATAAAGAATAGATGCTGACAGTACAGTTTTGTTCAGGAGATAATGAGACACTGAGAAAGCATGTTTACTGCACAGTGTGTGCCGGCATGAGGGCTGCCAACGAGAGAGGTAGACGAGATTTTGAGGAAGGCATAATTAAAACTGGTAGCATGACGATAGAGCAATGATATGGACTACAGGAGCCCTCTGACAGGAGCACAAGGATATTCTGGCAGGGAAGAAGGGCAGAGCTGATGCGGTAACAGCTACACTGTACCTGTCTGTTCCAATAGCAGAACAGGAACTTTATGATGGAGGGGGGTTAGCGGATTTTGGGGTGAAAGAACACAAAGCATACTCCACTGATCTGGCATGTAACATGTCAGTGCATAAGATAAGAAACTGCGCTTAGTTACAGCTGGGTAGAAGAATCGAGGACAGAGTCTGGAATAATGACAGGGGAGCCTTTGGAAGCAAGGCTGTTCAGACCCTAATAATCATATCAGTAGTGTCACATAATGCTGTGATTGCCTAGACTTTTGGTATAGATCTGGCAAAACTGGGACCAGTTGCCACCAGTCAAAAAATAATTAGGGGCATATTGTTTATTTGAAAGGCATTCAGATAAATAAAAGGATGTGTAATGGCAGCGGGCCCAACTTAAGAAAAAATGGAGTACAAGGTGTAGGTCACAGGATAATTCAGGTCAGAGGGACTTCAGAAGGTTTTCATGTCTCAAAGCAAGTTTAGCTATGAGGTCAGACCAAGTATCTCAGGGTTGTATCCAGTCTGGCCTCGAAAACCTCCAAGGATGAAGACTGTATGACTTCTCTGGATCCTCTATTCCAATACTCAGCTCTCCTCATCATGAAGGAGTTTATTCTTATATCAAATCCAAACCTTTCTTGTTCCACTTCACACCCATTGTTCCTTGTCCTCCCACCACGCACCACTTTGCCTGATTCTGTCTTCTCAATAATCACAGATACCAGAAGGCTGCAATTAGTTTCCTCCTCCTCCTCCCCACCACATTTTCTCCAGGCTGGAAAGGCCCTGTTCCCCTTCCCTCAGCCTCTCCTCACACCAGGAATGTTCCAGCCCTCTCAGCATCTTGGTGACTCTCTGTTGAACCCGCTCTAGCTGGTCAAGGTCTGTATTTGCAAAGGGACAGAACTAGACATGGTAGTCTAGGTGTGGCCTAAGGTGTGCTGAATAAAGATGATAATCACTCCACATCTGGCTGCGTCCCTCATAATACAGCCGAGGATGGTGCTGGTCCTTTTTCCTGTCAGGATGATGACTCCTGTTCAGCCTGCTGTCTGCGAGGACCTTCAGGTCCTTTTCTGCAGAGCTTCTCCCCAGTCGGTTCCCAGTCTCTATTCTCATGAGGGTTTTTTCTTTCCTGAGTGCATTTGTCCTTGTTCAATTTATTAAGGTTCCTGCTAGCCCATTTCTGCAGCCTGTCTAGGTCTAGCAAAAGAACAACAGCGGACACCTCTGTGATGGTAGAAATGAAAGGTGCCTACGGATGATAGTAAAGCTGATCAGTGAATCCCAAGTCCACCGGGACAGTGAAGGAAAAACCCTGGGACAACCCACAGCAATATATGTAATTTCTTAGATTTTAAGGCCAATAATTAACAGCTTTATAGTTGCAGGGAATAGTTTGCATCATCATTTAATTATGAATTAATACAAGTGTTATTATCTAGCTAATTATTATATTCCTTTTTGTTTTCCCAAATCTCTCATAATGTGTTCACTAATCAATATATATTACAGTCAGTTTATATCAGTTACTTCCTAGGTTTCCCATCTGAAAGTGTGAACATCAAGCCTCAGAAGTAAGAGTGTCCCAAGGCCCTTAATTCACCCTCTTTTCCTTCCTTTTGCCCCAAGACACATATATTGCTTTCTAGTGCCTCTGAGCCCTCCATTTGCTCTCTGCTCCCCTCATGGCAGTCATTGTTTAATCCCAGCCAGCGACTAAGTACCATACAGCCCCTCGCTCACCTCCCCCCTCCTTCAGTGGAGGAGAATCAGCCCATGATTTTTTTTGTCTTTTCCTCTGAGATAAGAACAACTCAACAACTGAATATAAATGATAAAAAAGTGATACTAAAAATGCAAATAGTATTGACAATGCCAGTAATAGTATGTCATGAAATAATGGAAAATAAAACAAGTCATACAATTGCTCACCACCCGCTGACCGATGCCCAGCCAGGTCCTGAGTAGTCAGAGCCTGAGAGAGATTGCACCAGAGTCACAGTGAGCCCCAGGAGTGGGAGCACGAACGAGAAAGCCAACCAACAGGATCCCTGGCCCACCCCCAACCTACAGGCTGAGCATGACATTTTATGGAACGAAACATCCCTTCGGGCCGTCTGTGTCAGCTGAATAGACACAGGACTCTGTCTCCTCCCAGCTTTTTGTAGCAAAAACAGTTGGGAACACAGGCATGGCATCAGAAAACAAAAGAAGTCCTTGACTTAGCACAAACACTCCTTAGCAGCAACTTAAAAAGTCAGCGTTATCAATATTCCCAGCACAAATCCAAAACATCGCCTCATACCAGCTACTGTGAAGAAAACTACCTCTGCCCCAACTAAAACCAGCACATGCCAGCCTTTTCCTTTCTGGGCAGCCCAGGGCTCTCCAGCCAGCTTTCAGCAAGCTGCCCTCTGGAGCACACCTCAGCTGCCCTTGCAGGCCCCCATCACCCCTGAGGGCCCCAGCCCGCCCCGCTCCCACACGCCTGGGCTGCAGCTGTGGGCAATGAGGGTGATGATGGCTGGTGTAGCCAAGGGGCACAGGTGCTCCCTGAGTATTAACAGCCCCTTTTTCTCTAAGGGGCTGCAGCTGCGGGGCATTAAGCCACTTTAGGGTGGGATAAAAGCCCTGCGTAGGCCATTGTGCCACATGCAGCTGTTGCGAGCTGAGGTGAGGTAGGGATGGTGGGGTGTCTAATACTCACTTATGGGGCCTACAGGGTTGTGTGGAGGAGGTGAGCTGGAAGTAAGGGGGGTGTGTGTGCCTGGGACTGTCTTGGCAACCTGAGACAGTGAGGGTGCTGTGGGGGTACCGTGAGAAATGGAGCTGCTGTGGTGGCTTCTGTGTGGGTATGGGGTTTTGCTGTGCTGAGGGGCCTCAGGCCATGCTAAGGGCCAGGCAGCTCTGCTGTGGGGTGGGAGGGTGGTAAATGTTTTGTGCTCCATGCCCTAAAATAGCTTTGTGCTTCCAGATAGTTGCTACAAGCTAGTAAGTCTCTGCTGTTGTAATAGTGTATTTCAAAATGAGTAAATACTCAGGTAATGGGGATGTGAGCAGTGCATGCATTTGGTGTGGGAATAGGATGTTTCTTCTTCAGCAGTTTTTCAGAGGTTTTTTTAGAAAACTCCTCAGAATACTGTGTCAGGCATACCCCCCTGCTCTTGCAGATGCAGGAGGTACCAGGTCTTTATTAAGTAGAAATTAACTTATTTAAGTTTCCAGGAGCACTTTGGGAAAACCTTGTTAATCCTTACTGTGGGGTTGTGGGAAGGACCCTCAAGAGTAAAATGGCTTGCCCTGTGCTAGTAGTAAACAAGCTGCTGCATACTGACTTAAATAACGAGTAGTACTGTCACCAGTAGGAGAGGAACACTGAAAGTAATAACTAGAATCTTAATGTGCTTTATCTGGGCATTAATGGCAGGAGTGCTGAAGCTGTTCTCTGGTACAGACCCGCAGGGTAAGGCAGAGAAGGCTTCCCGCCTGTATTGGGATTGTGATACCAGGGTTATCACTTGAGAGATAAAGCATACCTTCTGGCATAACACACACAAAAATGAATAATGACTTTTATGGTTTGTTTTACTTAGTATCCTTTAAGCAAACTTTTAAAAAGAAATGTGGATTTCGCTTGTTGAACAGTTGTTTGGTTTTTTTAATGTCCCAATTTGCAAATAGGCAGTTTGAGATGAAAACAAATAGCTGGCATATTAATGACAAATATCTACGTGTAACTTTTCATTACCAGTGAATAATGAAACATTCACTGTTGACTGTATCCTGTGGAGCAGGATCTAGGAACCTTCTGATCCAGCATCATGCCTTGTGTGTACACTTATCTTTCAAATAAACTGCTTTCAAGTAAAAACTTGCCTTCTCACAGCAGTGCTAAAGAGTTCATAGGAATTTGTACTGTGCAACTCAGACAAATGCTACCATTACATTGGGTTTATGTGGGTACAAGTGGTTACATCAAAGTGCAAAACTGGTGAATCAAAAGCTAAGATTTAATGCTGAGTTTAGTGGATTTACAGAAAGTCTTTCACTGGAGTTCCTCTTGAAGAACCTCTGTCAAATCTCTGCTTGCAGGCTCCTTCTACAAGGATCCCATGTTTGAGATGTCAGAGCTAAATATCACCTAGTTTGTTTGGGTGGTTTTTTTTTTTTTAAGGTAATGTCTGAGGGTCTTTGGGATTAACATGCCTGTCATCTGCAGACAAGGCAGTTTAGCAAAGGTGATCAGTTGTAACCTTGCCCTTCTATACTTCCTGATTCTAATGCTCAAGTGTCCAAACTGCAGAGTACTAGCTGGAGCTTCCCACACTCAGCCCTATGACCTGTACGGGCTCTTAGTGGGTCCTTGCCAACAGGTGTAATTTAAAGTAACTGGGAATGGTAGAGACTTTGGAGTGCTGCAGATTATTGGTAAAAACTGCTTTTATATTCTCCTCCAGTTTACTGTGGTGGTCCTGGCTGTAGACAGGAATTTTTAAATTGTAATATTGCAATTTATTTCTGCTTATCTCATAAGTAGTTAACTCTCTGGGGGCTTCTTAAGTGTGTTTTTTTTTTTTTTAAATTGACAGAGTTTGTGTTTACTCTCCAACTAGAAAATAGGTGTAATGATACTGGCATGCCTTATGAGTGTGTTTTTCTACACTGTGAAAGGTTCTTCTATATCAACTAATCATGCAGTTGGCTTTTCTTCTGAAACCAAAGATCCCTTCCCCTAAAAAAAAAACAACAAGGAATGATGGGAGATTTATCTCTGATCTGACAACTAAGTTTGCTTGTTTATCACTTTAGAAACAAAGGACACTAATTTCTAACTTTTTTTCTCTCCTAGAAGTACAAAAGAAGTGAACATTTGCGAACATCTCCATAAAGGTAAGAGTTGATCTTACCAAAATGATCTTTACCTAGTTATTTAATGGCTCTTGGAGATGATCCTCTTTCACTTGTTTAAAACACCACATGCAAGAAACCAGAAGTTAGATTAGCCATCAACACCTCTGCCTAAACACCTGATGTCTCTGACCTTTAGCCTAAGAAAGGCTTTTGTGAGAGAAATCTGACTTCTTTTGTGTTGCCTATCACTACTTCTGGTTGTAAAAAATACTCCTAATGTTTTAAAAAAAAAGCTTCAATAGTGACCAATATGTTGGAATTTAAAAAAATATTTACTCTCTACCAAACCAGCTGTGTGACTGTAAACAAATCTAATTCTTTGTAAAGGGCTCTAGCTTTCTAATGTGATTTCTATTAATGATGAAAGCTTGAACACCTGTATTATTAAGGAACTATGAATGCAACATTTGCCACTCCACGTTGCAAAGTATGAAGCTTTAGCAGCACCCTAAATCATTGTTAAAAATGAGGTTACTTTGCACTCCAATTTATGTAGTCGTGGATGCTAACAGATGTTTGCTGTCACTGGAATTTGCCCAACTCTATCAGGCGAGGACACAAAGCCCTTGGCCCCGTGTTTGTCCCACTGACAAAGAAAACATCTGAAGTGTAGATATCTTCTTTTGCTGGTCTCTGCAGCTCATTCCCAAAAGAATCTAGAATTATAGAATGATTCTGTCTGATATTTGCTAAAGATAAAGCTGTTATGGAGGGACTTTGAGTATCACACTACTGTTTAGTACATAAATTCCTGGAATAAAGGTAAAAAGGGCAAGCGAGAAGGCTGAAAGCGCTGTTGTCTGGTGAATCTTCAGACTAATATTAGCATACTGTCTTAATCCACTCCTATTGTTGATGTTCCTGTCATAGTCTTAAAAGAGCTTTCTAGACAGGTGAACAAAGCATTATCAGCAAAAAGATCTTGTGCACCACATGGCTCGATTGCATGTTGAGTGACTTTATGGTTCTCCACTGTATGAGTTACATCTCCCTCCTTACCTGCTTTGCAGAGGAAATAAATTGCTTTTGTTAAAAGGTGAAATAGCTGCTTCAGCCCAGGGAGAGGCCAAGATGCCAGCTGTTACACAGGTGTATTCCTTACAGCTACATCTCAAACATCAGTGTTTACTAGTTACCCCTGACCCTCCCTTTCTGTGGGATTTTCTCTAGGATCTCTAGTTGGAGGGGAGGGTTGCATTTTTTCTTCTGAAGATGAAATGGGCTTTTGTCTCTTTATTCCACATGTTGCGTATTCTGGACCACCCCCATCACAGATGTTCCTCTCTGTGCATTGAAAATGGGTTTCAGTTCTTTTGCCTTTAGCACTTAACTTTAAAAGGCAAACAAATCAAATCCCTTTCTCGAGGGTATAATGCATCATTTTCCCCTTTGACTGTGTATTATCTTCTTTTACATCTGATCACATCTTCAAAATCTAACTTCCTCCATCTGCCAAGGCTAATTAGTGCCTTGGCTTTCAACCTCTTCCTATCAAAGATTTAAAGATACTGACTAGTTAAAAAAAAAATCATTATATGCAGTGTTCTGCTCACATTTAAGGAACATGGGAAGATTTATGATTTCTCTGAATTGGACACACCAAAGAGTGAAAAAAAATTATGGGATGCAGAAAAAAATAAACCAGTGACTTGGGTGGGGTGGGGGGGAGTAGGATCTTCACACTAAGAACAAGTAGGGCTGGTGCTTCAGTGGCAGCAACCAGGTTGGGCTCAGTGTAGTGAGAGAAAAATCACTGGCTCAAAACACGTGAGCACTGTTAATTATTTGACTTTAAGCCCTTTTGAAAATGCTGTTTCCCAGAGATTGAGACCAATCAAAATAAACCCAGGGGAATTAAAGCTGTTTTGTAGACTTAGGAAAGCAAAACAAGTGTTATCTTTGGTGCAGTTGGCTGAAACTCTGCTAATCTAAGCATGGTGGATCAGGTAGGCCACTCTCGCTTTCTTCAGTCCAAAATAATTTGGAAAGCTAGAAAATTTCTTTCTAATGGCATTCGTATACTGGCTTTATTTATAAACAGGTTTTTGTGTTGCTATCAGATGGATATAAAGTTGCAAAGTGTATTCATTCAGTTTAATGAAAGGAAAAACGAAGTGGTAGATTTGAGACTGGAAACAATCTAGTGCTAAGTGTATGCTGCCACCTACTGGTCATCCCGTGCAATGTTATTTCCCACATGCAGCTCTTCTGTCAGTCTTGCTGGAGGAAAAGGGGTTCAGACAGATGGTTGCTGTATTTCTTCTAGATGAGGTGAAAAAATAACTGCCCAATTAGATAAACATATGTTTCCAAGCTTTAGACAAGCACTGAGTTGGAGAAGGAGGGAAACGAAGGGCCTGTGTGATGAGAGTGTACCTTCAGAAAGCCACAGGTAGTCCCAGACTCTTTTTACCTTAATCAGGAGGTGGAGGCAAGTGGTAATTTCAGGTGCTGTGTATTCTGTATAAAGAGGTGATTTGATTTCACCCAAAATGAGAACTGCTTTCCAGGAAAGTTGATTGTTTTAAACGCATGTGCAAATGTTCTCTGCTTGCATTTCTTGTTTGGTTACAAGAGCTCATGCTCTTTTGGCATATTAATGTGATTACATCAGGTTTTAATCATAATACTTCATGTATACTAAATAGAAACTTATAAGTAGTAAAAAAAGAAATGTCTGCTACAGGACAACATAGCAGGTGATCAACTGATATGTTCTTAGGGCATCAGGCTGCCTGCACAGATTATTACTTCATCTGCCTCCATTGGAAAAGGAAGAGCATGGGGTTGTTGGGTTGTTACACTTCTGGTAAAGATGCTCCTGATGGAAGTACTGCAGGCATTTTAACCATGATTATTCCTAGATGTGGTTCTGAACTCACAACTAATGGCAGAAGAAAAAAGGTCAGAAGAGGTTAAGAAACAAGTGTTAGGATTTGGGTTTTCAAAGCCACATATCTGAATTAGGCTTTCTAGAAGTTAATCTAGAAATCTGTGGACATTAATCTCTAATCCAGGACTGCTGCTGGCTGAGCTGCAGCTATGTTCAAGTTGTGGAGAACAGTATTAAAGAATCCCAAGAGATCTAGTGCGAGCAAGGTCTGCAGCTCCTCCCAGGCCTCTTGTGACCTGGGGGGACAATGGGTGGGTGCCTTGAACAGGCCATGTTAACTTTGAGTTTAATCAAGCCCTTAATTTGGGACCTAACCTATTAATAATCAATAAAGGTAACACGAACTGGCTTCCTGACACTGTTAAAACTTTCTATTCTCTTCAGAGACCTAAATTAGGTCAGGATTTCAGCTTAGGATAGTCTAGTTGCTTTTACTTCTTCATTTTGTGTGCTTCAGTCAGTTATACTTAAGCCTTTTGTGATACCTTCCTGTTGCCTGTGGATTTTCATCAACATGGTTTTTATACTGTCATTGTTTTTAGCAAAATACATACCTCACAATTAAGGAGAGATGGTGTTTTCACTCATTTCTTTCTAGAATCCACTCTTTATTTTTAAAGTGCAAGGCTGAATGACCTGGCTTTCTTGCTAAGCACCAAGTTTGTTATGTGGGGATAGAGTGGAGATTGGCACCTTGTTTACTCCTACAATTGGTACACAAGTTCCAGGGCACTTCCTCAACAGGAAGATTATCTTGGAACACTTCTTCCCAAGCTCAATCTGTAACTTAGGCAGGCCCTACCAGCCTACCAAGATGTCATTGCTCAAATTGCTGCCTGAAAATGTAGCCTTTCTTAAGTAACGCAGCTGCAAGATAAATGAATGGGGAATAACTTAGTGAGATTGAATGGACAGGATTTTGGACACCTATCATAGCTTCTGCAAATGCCTCATATCTGAGCAAGGAAGAACTAAGTTCAGAAATGACAGGATCATTAATCAACCTTTGATGTTAAAGTGATGTGATATAATGTTCATAGCTCGTAGAATATAGAATTTTGTTTTGCCTGCGTCTGCCAATCTATTTTATGTTTGTCTTAGCCTCATCATAAAATTCAGGGGATTAAAGTAACCGAATTCACTGATCTAAAAATAAGATTTCTGAAATACCACATAAAATAACAGGAAAGGATATATCTGATTAGATAATTTGTCCTTTGGCATCAGCCAAGCCAAGTGCGTATCTGCTACGGCAGTGCAAAGCTGCCCTGAGTCATGGGACCTAACATACTGTCTGTTGAAAGCAACTGGGGATTAGAGGACTGCACGATCACTTTGTGGAAGGATAAGTTGTGTGGGGTTTTTTTTGCTCCTATCAAAATGGCAAGAGCTCACTTTTTTTTTCTTAGTCTTGGATCACAGTAAATATTGTTGAATAAAACTGAGACCAATCCTGGGTTATACATAATGACAGATCTCCACTAAATTAGAAGAAGGGTTCTGCCTTGTTTTAAAGAAATGTAGTAGAGAGATCTGGAGAAGTTAGATATTTCTCTGGATAAGAAGAATATCCAGAGATACATTTATGCTAATCTTCATGCTTGTTTAAAGGATGATCTGGATGATGGAGGAGGGACCACAAAGGTGCCTATTGCTTATACTCCCTCTGAAACTTGAACACAGACTACTGTCAGGTGTCTGAATAGTGACAATAAGGAAACCACACATGTAATCTGTAAAATTTAAGTCTTTGTTTCATCAGAGAAAAGGAAGACATTGACAAAAACAGATTTCTTTTTCATAACAATGAAATGCAGTTATCAGTCCAGATACAAAATGAGATCCCTCACTAAGGCGTCCACAGAAATGTCATAATGGGATAGTTGGGGTTCTCAAGCTGATAAGTTTGAATTTAGCCAGTGCTTTCTCCTACTGCTAATACATTTGGCAGATAGCATCCTGTGTTTAACCTCCCCTGCCCTAAATGTATTAGCTAAGCAGGACTGGTCACCCTACACACATGTAAGAAAATCCATAAGTAGTTAGAAATAACAAAGGGTGTCTCAATGTCAAGTAGTCGGTACTTTGCAAAATCAGTAGGCAGTACTATTTTTGCATGCTGCAGTTCTTCAATTTCCATCATATAAACTTAAAATGTAATAACTTTAAACAAACAAATGGTCTATAGTTGGAATAGCTTTTTCTAGAGTATTTTTTAGTCAGATGTTAGTTTGCAGAATTTCATCATCAACTTACCTAAGTCCTCAGGGATATCCAGAAATTGGAGAAGAGTCTTCACACATCTGCCCTTGCAAGGTTTTTAAAAACAGGTTAATCTTTAGTATGCTTCCCCTTTCAGCAGTGCACATGGTGCAATGACAAATGTGTGTCCAGAGCCCATGCTAAACTTGCCCAGAATTCTGTTTTTAATAGTGGTGGTGTTTCAATGACTTGTTTCCCTGGGCAATATTTGTTGAATTTTTGACACAGATTTGAAGAGACTAATAAAAACAACCCCACCAAAACCAAACAAATGAAGGCTTTTGAAAGGTTTATTAAAGTTAGATTCTGAAAAAACCATTGCATGGAGTTACACTGCTGGAAAGCAAAACCCAATTTGGTTTATAAAAGCTATCTTTTCGCTCCACAGTGTTCTTCAGTATCTGTTAAAGCACCAGGAGGTAACTTGCTTGTGCAGGTTAGCCTGAGATGAGACAGGTGCAGGTGTTGCTTAATGCTTTCAAGAAGTGTTTGAAAATCTCTTAAATAGAGGATTTTGCCAATTGCTCATACTGACTAGGAAGTGTATTTCATCTTATAAAAATAACAAGAGCTTCTGTCTTGTGATGTTATGGGCCTAATTTCACCTGAGTCAGACTCAGGAAAAATAAGACTGGTAAGAATTTTCCGATGAATCAAAGTTCAGCTATGTTGTGTAATTCCAGTAAACATTTCCTTGAGTATCTCCCCTGAAGAGAAATAGTTGACTACTGTTTAGTTAGTGATGTGTTGTGGCCCCACAGAATGGCTACAGTAGTCCACTGCTCTCCATCCTGTATTACTGATTGAAGATACACCTTTTAAGTGTACCCAAATAGTTGTCATTTTTAACAAATATTGAAAAACCTCCCCAAGTATTGCACAGAGAAGAAAGCTATATTTCAAATTCTGCATCAAGATGCAGATTTTTTTTCTTCCTCTAAATGTGTTTGAAAGGTGAGATTATATATGAATCTTCTGGTATGTGGGTGCTTCTCAAGAAGAATAATGTCCAGCCAAAATCGGAGATCAGTGCTGAGTAATAGTTTTACCTCTAGGAAGATATAAATTCCAAATCTGGAGCTCTGAAATATCTTCAGAAGATCAGGATGAGCAATAATGTGGGGGTACCAGGATTTGGTGCAAAGCTAAACTGTGTGTGCTGTCTTTATACTCTTTCACTTCTTACGGAGACACACATTTAAATTATATCGGTAGTAGATGCTGATGTCGGGGGGCTGTACAGCATAGGGTAAAGCTCAGCTCAGTCCCCTGTATTTTTCTAAAGGAGTGTTGAAAGGGATGAACCCTGCTTTCCAGCACTGCAGTTGAGTAAGAAGCTTTGGTTTTAAAGTACTTTAAGAATTTCCATTTGCTTTCCAAAACCAATACTGGCAATATATGAATCTGGTGTTTTGTCAACCATTAGTACCAATACATACAAAGCAGCTGGACAAATTCATACAGGAAACAATTACCATTAACTGTTAAATTCAGCACATTAATTGGTGTGGAAGCTCCTGGAGTCACATAGTTTTTGGAAGCAAGTGAAGTATTCTAAGTAGCATCACTATCTGTATGCCTTGTCCTTACACCTTTGCTGGGGATGTGATCAGAGACAGGGTGCTGGGCTACTGTACATTTCACGACCTAATAAACCGTTCTTTAAGGGAACAATATTTTCATTGTCTGTGTTGTAACATTCTTAACAAAATAGGAAAATATAGTTGAAATACTTAGTTGCTTTTAGTGAGCTGATTTGATGTGTCACAGTTTAGAGATGTACTTTGCAGTTCTAACAAATAAAAATCTAGAAAATGCCTCAATATAGAGAAATACAAAAGATTGTGTTACATTCTAAATGCCACATAAATCCATGTTTCCTGACATGCTTGGGCTGCTGATTTCAAAATTGTGTCTGATGTGATTAACCACTTTCTTCATCTGTATTCTATCACTTGTGTTATGTCAGTTTAATTTCCTTCTTTGGAAAGAGATCAATGGAAAAAGGAAATACAGAGAATGTCAAGATGCTCCCTTCAGCATTTAATGCTGTTGTGTTCAGAATCTTATCTAGCCGATGCTGGAAAAAAAACCATTTGCTATTTTTCAGGATTAAATACTGCAACATTTTCAGCCCAAATGGTGCCAAAACTGGGCATTCAGCCTCTACCTCTGTTGGCATCATGTAATTCTGCCAAGATTTTAGATCTGGTGCTGTACTATCAGCATGGGTGTCAGCCACCTATATTCCTTGATGTTTAAAGGCCTTAATCCACTGTTACATGCTGTTCCAGAGCAGTGACACACAATCCTATGGCAGTCCTGTTTGCTAGCTTTTGGAAGTGTTTGCTGTGTTAAAGCAAAATGAGTCATGAGTTCTGGTAGAATGATCACATATTAGACTTGTTTTTTCCAGCTTGGATCCTAGCTGTAACTAAACTGCTTTTTTTTGTTTGAAACTGGGTTTTTTTTTTTTTAGTGAATAAGCTAGATGTGGAAATAACAAAACACTTTGAGGTTGTATTGTTGGGAGAGGATGACACTAAAAACTCAAGGTTCAAGATTTTTGGTGTACAAATAACATTGTATTTTTAAATTCTCTGCTTCTGTTGCTTAATACTATTTCAATTTTCCTCTAAAAATGAATCTAAATTGTCTACCAAATAAGATCTGCAATTGCATTACACAATTACAATTAGATGTCAGACCACTATTGGTTTCATTCCTCTGATCAAAAGAGTGAAAAACATAGGTAGGAAGGACTGAATCGTAACTGTGCACCAGTCATTTCTACTGCCACTAATGCCAATTGCAATAATAACCCTATCTTTGTAGTAGTTTGCTTACAGATAACAGTATAGCAGGAAAGGTGGTAACATCGCATTTTATGCAAAATATGGAACTCCTCTCCTATTCAGAGCAGTATGCTGTGTCAAATACCCTGTGACACCTTGCTATGCCTATCCTTAACACTCCTCTGAAGGTAGTGCTGGTTTTCCTATGTCCAACAGACTGAGAACTGAAACAGAATAAAGATATAAAGTTCAAGAAAGGATGTAGTTGGCTGCAAGTGAAGTCTTTCCATGTACAATGTGTAGAACAGACTGGGGATGATGGAGTTTAATCCAGTATGCTAACTGGGGAGGCAGAGCAAGGCAACAGGAGTGATTCCCAAGAAGGATGGACTGACTCCATCCCAATAGTTCTTTAATCACGTCTGCCAGATAGTGCCTTCATACCTGCATCTCTAGCCCTAATCTTCCCCTCTCTGCCAGTGGCTGTATTTCATTTCTTCCAAGGAAATGAACAAAGTTCTCTTCCTTTTAAAAACTTGCAAGCAGAGAAGTAAAAGACAATGGTGTTGCCATCTAATACTTTATTATGAAGGTAATAATGAACTGTAGCATTAATTCAGCTTATCCTGCCATCTGACAGTGAGTCAAACTTGTATTTATTTTTTTTCAGAAGAAATTACCTTATTGCCATCTCTAGGCAAGCAGCAAGCTCTTTCTACAGCTCTACTTTGAGATTTACCACTATGAAGGAAAGGTTTTTGTGCTGGGGTAGAGAGAAAAAGAATATGCAACTCATGCTTGCTAATATAATTGTAAAATCGTTGGCTGGGGAAAGAGGAAGCCTTTGTTCAGTCCTTAGAGCAAGGATTCATTTCTGTATTTCACCTGAAATCATGGTGAAATAAAATACAAAATGAGCCTTGGGAATGGAGCAAACCCCACATCTACAACCTGATGTGACTGCCCAAACTGCTTTTTGAGTGCATGGTGATTGTACCACTCTTTGTCTTTCTGCTTTTTGAGTTTTCCACATAGTTGCAGTAGAAAATGTCAATTAGGTCTTATGCAGAACAAGGGTCCACTCCTGGAAGAAAAGGTGTATGGCTCAGAAGCTCCTAAGGCAGGTGTTTAACCTGTATCTCCTAGTTTCTGTATATATAGTGTAATTACAGACTGTATAATAAAATGTGAGACTTTCCTCTAACTTAGAAGAGAGCTGCTGTCACATACTTTTTTTTTTTCTCCAATGAAGCCCAGTGCACTACATATCCCCAGATTAGTTAACAGACTGAAGCCCTAATGGGAATTCAACAAAGGAAAACAGTTTGTGGATCCCAGTTGGGTTGATGCACGTATCTAGATCCTGTTCTCCTACTCTGACACAAATGGAATAATGGGATGCTGAAATAAAGCAGATTTTGACAATGAAAGTGGAATGAGCAAGTGAGATAAATGTGTAGATGTAGGCACTTCTAGGGTTAAAGAGCCAGATCATGGGTTTGGACTAAATGGTAGCTGAGTACAGTTCTCGCATCAATGATCAAACTGACCACCAACTGCATAAATCCTTTTGGTTGCAAGCAGGTGCTTTTTGGCTAAGGCTGTTGCAGTACATACATTAGGCCGCGAGGTGGAGGTACATACAACGAATAGCGTCGGGGTTTGTGCTGTGTAAGCTTTCGAGGGGTTTCGTTGAGGCACGTGTATTTGAGAATGGCTTATCCCTGTGTGAAGTAATGTGAAACGCTGACTGTATACTTGTTAGTAGAGACAGTTTCCTCTTCCTTTGTAGCTGAAAAAGTGAAACAGGACACTAGCAAATAGCTGCACAAATGCAGTTTTGCTCATGTAATCAGGGTTGCATAAGGAGCACACTATGGAGAGACTGTAATAGTTCAGAGACCAAAGGATCTTTAAATGCTTACAAGATTGGCAGAGAGAATGGGATTAGGCTCTTCTCTTTATCCCCTACAGACAGGATGAGCAGCAACAGGCGTGTGTTGCAGCACACAGTATTGCGGTCAGACACTAAGAAACACTTTCTGATGGAAGTAGAATGAGGCATTGGAATAGATTTCCTGCAGTGAAACTGCAGTGTCGCCAGTGTTAAAGGTCTTTAAGTGCAGGAAGGTAAACATTTATCTGTCTGGAGTGACCTAAGTAGAGCTCATCTTGCAGTAGGGCAGAAGTCCCAGGTGACCCCTGTGGTTTCTTCCAGCCATAATATTTTAAAGAGGCTTTTTGTGTGCAGATTCCAGGGGGGCTTCACCTGCTTAAGTGGAAATGACCCTTCCTTGCAGCCTTGGTGTTCAGTTCCTTACCAGTTTGTTAGTGTAATTACTCATGTATGCAAAGCAAGAAGTTCAAGGGCTCTGTGGTTTCTCATCCCTCTTGCAAGCAAATGTTCCGAATGCATTAAACTTGATGGACTTGGTCCACATCCTTTCCCTGCTTTCCACTTCCCAGCTCCTATTAGTCTTAATGCTTTTCATTCACTGTATCTGGCACACACTAGTCCCTTTTATCAAAGGACTTTCACACCTGAGGCCTCCAGTCACATACTTGCAGTAAAGTAACAGCTTAAAAGCAAATCCTTTTAAATCCTGAGGCCAAACACTGTAACAAACATATCTTCTCAAGGGATCAGTTTCCAAATGTGCTTTTGAACCTAAGTCCCAGCAGGCATTTGGCTTTAAGTGTGTGATAGGGCTTTATTTATTTATTTATTGTAGAGCCACCCCCCCTCTATTGTTCCCATTCAAGATGTGCTATTTAAACCTGTACCTCTGCTGAATTCTACCATTGAAGTGTAGATTAGCAGAGTGCTGCTGGGTGGTGAAACACTACAGGACAAAAAAACACATCAAAATAAAATCTTACCGAGAAAGTCAGTTACCTGGAGAACATGTATCTCTTGTCTTGGGAGGGAGAAGGTAGACCATGGTTTTGAATCAACATTTCTTTGAAAATGTGCTGTGTGTGGGGCAAGGTGCTCAGGCTGGGGCAGTTTGAAGGAGATTTTAAAGATGTGAGTGATCTTTGTGAAATATTGTGCGAGATGGACTGCTACTTCAAGGTGCAGAACAGGTCTCATGATGAGGTTACACCTGAGATATTCTGAAGTGTCTGGATTCTACAGGTCAGTTTGCAAACTGGTACCTGCAGAATACAGTACATGCCTTAAGGAGACAGCATACTTCATAGTGTGTAAAACAATTACCTGTACTTGCACATTAACATTAGCACTCTCAAGGGCTTGTTCAAACATGCAGTTTTGCAGTTTGCAATTAGTTGATGACTTCTGTGTGTTTTGTGAGTATTACTGCTTGGGACATTTAGCCCTATGTGAGCTCAATGGTAGGTGGTTTATATAATATCACAGTTGTTTCAGTCCATGCTGAGCATTGCCAAACTAGAAAACAAGATGAACCCCACATACTGGAGCACAGTTCCCTGAGGACAGGGCTATGTACTAGGTAAGGTCGGATTTTAATCTTGCTCTTGTCAGCTGTATCTGCTGACAGTCCATCTTCAGGTGAATATGTACTATAATACCATCACTCACATTCCTTTCCTTTCAGTTAAGCACAGTTACATCAGGCTGTTACTCTTGTTTGAGAAAAGTTATCAAGTAATCATGTGAAGTATTAAATAAAAAATGGTTGCAAGGTTTCTTTTTTCTTGGATCTTTTTTATGTCTTGCAAACCAGAGCCACTCCAGAACTTCAGTATCTGGTCAAATTCTCTTATTTTAGTAAATCTAGCAGTTTGTTCCTTTTTCTCCCTCACTTTTACAAGAGGGTTTGTGTTTTACATGCTGTGGGACTTAAAGTACTAAGCAATCTCAGTTCTCCTCCTTTCCCTGAAAAGTCCTTTATTCTCATCTTACTGAGATCAGAAAGAGGGATTGTCAGTAGAAACAAAAGTTAGAAAATCCAGCTCTGTAACTCTATGTAAATCTATCCCTCCAAATACCTCTTCCATTTGCTTTAAATACTCTGACACTTTCCAAACCCTTGACATAATTCTTTTTGCTGTGTCCCATTCCCTATCTTGATGAAGGTGAGTATCAGGTGGAAATCTGGGACTTCCTTCCTACATTGTAAGACCAAAATAGCCCTTAAGATTTGTTTCTAATTCAACTCTTACTCACACATGCAAATATCTAGCTCAGTTTATCTGATGCTTTAAATTGAAGCTAGTAAGTGTGTTGAAGAGAGAAGTTGAAGCTTTGATTGCAACTGATGCTTGGTGTAATTGGCTCTCAGCAATTCAAGTTACCCAGCTTATAAAATGTAAATTTAGCTTCTCTTTGCAGACTAGTGCTTTTCAGTTTGGCTATTCTTACACAAGATACAATAGTTTGAAATATGTTATTCAAGAAAGTAACTCCAGTCAGCTGTTACAGTGGTTAAAGTGCAGTAATTCATCAAGATATTGAACTGAAGAAAAGCAGGCAATTCTGTAGCTAAATATGACTCAACACAATTAGAAGTTTAAAGCCCTATAAAAGTATTATCAACTTTTTTTTAACAAAAGAAGGAAAACAAACCCAAATGCTTAAAGCTAAATATACCACAAACAATATGAGGAGCCAGAACCCTGTCTAAATCCTTGTCATGTTGAAGGTTAGCTAAATGAGTCAAGTAAATAAAAAAAAAAAAAGTACAAAAGTGACTATTTATTCCAAATCTTTTGCACCAAAAGAGGATGACTGTAGTTCAATCCTTTCTTCTTAAGAGTCAGAACCCCAAAGGCAATCTAATGTAGCCTAAAGCAACAAATTCTTAATAATATTAATAGCCATATGCTCCATTTCAATTAAGTACCCCACGGCAATGTGGTAATCCTTCCTGATTCTGAAAGTTACGTGTAAGTCCGTAGATACGAAAACTAATATAAATTGAATCTGGAACAGAACAGATTGTAGCTGAGTTGAAAGCACATCCTTTGGGCACAGTCAGCAGAGGGGATATCTGTGGGATATTGAAATGTAAATTGGTTGAAACACATAATGTGTATTGTGTCATTAATTTGTTTGATAGAGTTTAGATGTATGTGTTAGTAGACACAACTTCCCTCCTGTTCCATCTAGACTGCATTTGATAACAACAGTTACGAATGCGGTTTTAGACAGCCTCATATTCATTACAGTAAGCGGCAGACCATTTCCCCGCAAGAATACTGGTCCAGCCTTAAGTGAAAGCCTTTAGCCTCTTCTACACTGTAATTCATATCATAGTTCCAGTACAGGTTGTGTCCAGATCTTGATAGAAAATAGCTTTGTACTATCCTAACAAACACAACCAAGCTGTATCACGGGAAATATGCTACTTCGCTGTCTCGTGTCAAAGATGCCACAAGCACATGGGATTTCTGCTCTTTTGGTCTGTTCATTTTTATTCTTTCTGTCTTGTGAAGCAGTATGAGCATGTCCCCAGAGAAGATATCTTCCCAGCGTCTCTTTCAAGTAGAACAGTTCCATTATTCCCTTTCTGCAGATTAAGATTTTTTTGAAGCTGCAACTGAGAAGGGTAAATTTTGAAACAAGTTAAATGCCAAACTCACTGAAATCAGTGGAAGAATAAAGCTATCTGCTACTGGCCATCGTTCTCTGAAAAACATTAATCCCACAAAAAGACTGAAAATGAAATAAACCAAATCACTCTGTAAATTATATAATCAATTGAAAGGAGCTGCATATTCAATGTTTTGTATTTCCAAAACTACCAAAAAATCTTTGGACTCCTGTAGAGGAAGACCATCTGGAGAAGTATGTATACTTTTTAGGTGTTTAAACATTCTTTATCTAATTTGCTATACATTTGCAGGTCAATCCTGTAATATACAGATATTTCTTTACTCATTCCGGTGTCCATTTGTCTGTGACTCTGAGATGTTTGACAAGCTTATATACTACCAGTAAAAGTAGTGTTAAGGTAGATAATTAGCAACCTGGTAGTTTATCAGTAGAAGTGATGGGACTGACATGCATGAGCACAGGTCCTTGAACATTCTTTATCTTTGTGCCTGGTGGTTTTATTTTAATCTTCTTTATATTCCCATTCTTCTACTAGTCTGTGCATATGAAAGCTGTAAAAGTTAGAATTTGCTCTCAGAAACTTGTCCCAACACTGTATTTCCTTGATTCCTACAGTGTTTCAACAGAGCAGTAGGACTTTTAAAACTGCCCAGGATGTTTTTGGAAGAGACATAGGAATGTATTTAAGAAGTATTTACTCTTAGCTTCCAGTGAGAATCTGCTGTAACTCATCTAAGATGAGTTTCACTAAATGTTACCTTCTGCTAAATGAAGTGAGCCAGGAAAGTCATGCTAAACATATATATATATATATAGCATTTTATCCTTATGCAACTGGCCACGCAGGGGCAGTGTTTCCAGTCTGACATTCTCTGCAGCTGAAGGCTACACCCCACGGTGGATAGTGACACACGAATGATTTTTACAACATGAATTTAAAAATAAGAATAAGAAATTATATCTATTATTTTTCCTTTCTTAAATTTCTTACTCTCCAGCTGAGCTCAATATACCTTGGAGAATTCTATCTAACAACACTCAAGGATAAAAATGCCATTGCAGTTAGGGATATAAATGCCAAACACTTCCATTAAGTAAAAACATAGAGTATAAATTAAAAAGTGAAAGATTGATCTCCTATCAGTGAATCTGAAAACAGTACTGTCCTGTGGGGTGTTAGTGACATGATTTCAGTTAAAATCAATGTAAATTGGACATCTAATAATTCAGCCAAACATGCCCTTAATCAATATGTTGTGTTGATAGCCTAGTTCACAGATTCTCTAGATTAGGCGCTCTTATCTTTTTAGAAACTGAGAGCATGGTCCTTCTAACAAGGTAAGTTCTTATCTTGCTCAGATGGCGTTCTCACGACTGTATTGCTCCTTCTGCCCTAAACTACTGAGTTTAATGTCATTGTATTTATAATGATGCTCCCTGCCCTTATCCCACACTCCTTTTCCTGCTGTCCTTTCTTTGATGTAGCTCATTTTGTTGTCATACAGACTATATGCCAAATGTTGTTTCAGTGATGATTATTTTAGATCAAAGGTTATTTTCCATTGGCCTTGTTAAAAAAAGATAGCAGGGTCATATATTTTTGCTGGTTCCATCACAAAAGTAGCTGTAAAGAAGCAGAAAGAGGGGGATTCTGCAAGTCATAGCTTGTTTTTTTGTTTACCCGCTCTTATCAATGAGTTTAATGACAAATAGGAAACGGAGGTTTGTTGGGATTCTTTTGTTGATGTTGGGGTGGTTTTTTAACCTTTAATGAAGATATGGTATGACAAAACAAACTAATTTAACCAGTGGAAAGGTTGTCAGGCATTCACAGGAGCCCAGGAACTTCATCTGGCTTGACTCTATTAGGCAGATTTTAAAGTTTCTTTGAGGAACTTTCACCTCTTTCTTTGCTAGCATTTTCTTTGCTAGCACTGACTAACCTTTTCTCTTAAGCTGTCCATCTGACTAACATAATTAGGTTAAACCTTTTTTAGCTACTTTGTTGTCAGAACTGATGAAAGGGCCATGGGCCCATACATATTGTCTTGTTAGCTGATCCAGTGAAAGATGGTATTTCTCCCTGCAAACCTTGTGGTGGTGTTTTGTGGTGATTACAATTTGGGCAGAATTGTGAACAAGTCAACAAAAACTTACCTGGGAGAAAGCAGTGTTACATGACTGCATATTTAGAAGTATCCATGTACCTGTTACAGTTTTTAGCATTATGTGTGTTAGTGTTTGGTTATAAGTTAATATTATCAGTCATACCAGCAGTTCTCCTTTGCCTTGCCTTTCAACCAGGAAGCTTTCTAGTGTAGGCTAACCAGTCAGCACACCCACAATTTGGATCCAGCAAGAGCCCATGCTGCCACTAACCTGCTAGTGAAAAGAGCATGCAGGGAATCCAGAAAAACAGGGGTACTGTGCTGGTGATGTAATAAAAAGATTGGCAATTGGCAAGCAATACAGAACATAGAGAGGATAGCTGGACTTATGGTGGTGGGTGCACATAAAACCATTTTTAATAAGAATATCCTGTGTCTCTTCCCACATCCATCAAGCAACAGTGCTTCACTGAGTACTAATAATATGTAATAGCAGTTTCAGCCAGGCACAAACAAGTATTCTCTCCTTATAGAAGGGATTTATTTCCTCTATTTAGAAATTATATCCTAGTATATCAGAGAACAGTCACCCTACTCACCCTTAGAAAATGTTTCCACTTTAAATTATACCTTTTTAGAAACCTAGGAGCAATTGGAAACAGGAACTTGGAATGGAAATAGTTTTGGACTTATTGAGGTTCTGATACATTGTACTACTAACAGTTCTAATTAGCAAAGCTGTGTTAAAGTCATTGAGCTGTACCCAGCTACTACTGATAAGAGTGCAGTTCAAAATGCTCATGGACTAAACCCAGCCTCCATGGGACTGGCTCAATGATTACTGTCCATTTACACTGTTGGTATTAATATTAGCAGCACCTAGGGTCCTCAGTCAGGGATCAGGAGACAGTGCTGATGAGAAAATGGAATGTATGGTTTTTAAAGTACAGTTTCAGAATTTAATTTTACAAGATCAACCAAAATCAAATACTATTTCAGGTATTTTTTCTTTAAAAAAGTATGTGAGAGATGGAAAAGAAACTACAGAACTACAGTACGTACAGAGCCTGTAGGAAAGGAAGATCACTTACCTCTAGCTGCTGAGTGACATTAAGGTGTCATAATGCCTGTGGTAAGCTGCACAGAACCAGAGAAAGGACCAAGAAGCTTTGCCACCTTTTGATTTCTCCATTTGTTATATACCATCCATTTGTGTTAGTCCTGGGTTACTTTGATTGGAATCAGAAGCTGCCTTGTGAATAGCGTAGATATTGTGTAAGGAAACATGTTTAGCTTTTCACACGTACGGCTGTATCTACATTCCTCTAATTCAGAGAAATCTTAGTGACATCTAGACTTAGTAGAAAGTGCTTCACATCCTTTACATTTTTTTTCCTTCGGTATATAAAATAAATCTAATTTTAAACCCCTATATTTCTTTTCAGACACCGTTCCTTTGTACAAAACCTCTGTATGCGGAAAGCAAGGGTTAGGCTTATTGTGCCTACTTCACACCTGTTTGATTTACTGAGCATTCCTTAGTGCTTTACAGAGCCAAAGAAAGGGCTCTGTTATTGCAGCTCTGTTGTGGAGGGGCAGGAGAAAAGAAATCTGTGAAGAGAATCAGGACAACTATGGCTTTGAGCTCAAATTTATGACTTTCTTGATTTTTTTTAAAAAAAAATTTAAGTACATCATCCTTCTTGTATTTATTATTCCAATATGAAATGCCATGAAGATGGGCGCAGTGTAGGTAGCCCTTGCTTCTAAATTTCCTAGAACAACAACATAGAAGCAAAAAGCAAGCAAAGATAGTTAAGTTGCTTGATTGGCTGCGTTTTGAGACCACTTATGTTGGAGTGTAGAATAAACGAAAGGTGAGAATACCCTGAGAAAGAGAATATTTCTGTCTTACTAGAGAGAGGATATTATGGGTTAGTATGGGAAGCTAATATTGATGTCATTTTGTGCTGAAATGTAGGATTTTGGTTTCAATTACTATGCAACTTCAGAAGTAGTTATGGGCATGCAAAAGTGAAAATGAAGCCTGAAGCTTTTAGTTAGTTGGTTCTGTTATCAGTCGGTCATTTCTGTGTGACTTGTTTCTGAATGGTTGGACCCATTGCCAAGGATGTCTTGGGTGGTCAAATTTTAGCACTGATGAGAGAACTCTCTCTTTTCCTTGTCCTGGGATTTACGTAATTTTGTCACCTGATGTTTGTCTCTCTTTAAAAGAGAGTTTAAGGTCTGATATTACTGTATGTCTGGCACAGACAGCATACTGTGCAGTATTTTCACATCATCTTGGCTGTACCTGGGATATAGCCAATTTGCAGGAAAAGCTCTCTTAAAATGTTACCGGCACAGAGTTGTTTTTATTTCTAACCTTCCTGCAAACAATTGAGCTGTTCTCTAAAACATGTATGAAAAGAGCTTCTCTTACTGTTTTTATTAAACCTTTGGAGAGCTGAGCAGACACTTAACTGCTTACCACTCTTACCTGGATTTGGTTTCAGTCATTCCAACTGGCTGTTTGGACTAAATACAATACTTCTAAACAGAGGTTTTCTTTCATGTTTTCAAAATACATATGATAGGATCCTTGATCCTTATCTGATTCACATGGGTTCTGCAGAGTAGAATGCAGTGCCTGTAACTTCCTGGATGAATGATGCAATTGTAGGGTAGAGTACTGGCATTGTGGAATGATGATGCAGTCCAGCAGGCACAACCTCCAGTCAGGAACCAACATTTCTATTCCTGATTCAGTCACTGACCTGCTAATTAATCTTGGGCAAATCACTATCTCTGCCTCTGTACCTCCAAATGTTTGTCTGCAATTTAGATTGAAAAAGGTGGTAAGAGGCAGGTCATGCTATGCTAGGAGTAATTACCACAGAATAAACATGTTATTTTCTAGAATGTAATAGCCTCAGAAAGTAATTTTCAATAATTGTTAGAGAAGCTGGTTATTGACTATAATTAAAGCTGTGACAGTTTCTGTCTCAGAACAATTACAGTCTTAATAGACTGTCAGAAAGGAATGTGGTGGAAATAGAGGAATAAAGAAGAAGGAATAAAGAAATGAGAATACCAAAGGATGTCATAAATATCAATTAAAGTACAAATCACACCTGATAAGTAGCTGATAATTATCCCCATCTTATAGCTGGGAAAATAAAGCAGGGATGGAGGCGATTAATTTCCAAGTTTTTCTCTGGTTGGTTTGTACTGGCATGACAGTTCAGTGTCCAGCCCTGAAATTCTGACTGGTTTTTATGCTAATGCTGTACTTCTGAGAGGAAGCACATGACATAACACACGATGTAGAGCATGCTGAAGCATCCTTGACATGACTAATGCTGAGCTCTAAGTAGTCTTCAGAAACTTGTCCATGGTGCTACAGATTAAAAATCAATAGAAATGTTTTGTCTGCATGCCAAAGGTTGCAAGCTAATACAGTGGAATACATGCTTTTGTGAGAGGCTTAATGATATATCAGGCTTTGCACTGCTCTGTAAAGTAACTTCAGCTTCAGATAAGGAGCTCAAGGCATTGTACTTAATCACTGACTGTCCACAATTATATCTGCTTTGGTAGTTTATGTAAAGATAGTCTTGCTTCCTGCATTGGTTCATAAAAAGGTCTTTAGGAATGAAAATAATGTGTTGGGGAAAGTACTGATATTGCCAAGAGGTAATTTTTGTTTTGGTTGTTTCTACATACCATCTTTTTGACCATGAAGATTTTTGTGTTAACTTACTTGTGTTTAAAAACTTTGTGTTTACTTACTAATCACAAAAAATAAGATTACCAAAGAGGCTGGGGGATATTTCAATGTTACAATCCCAGTTGCTTCAATCCTTGTTGTTGTTTCCAAAGGAAAGGTGCATAATTGCAGAAAGAAATGAAGCAAAAGTAAGCATAACTGTTCTGCTGTAAAATGCTACTGCAGGATGGGGGAGCTGTGTGTTGTGTTTCTTTCCAGTGAAGGTTTAATTTTTGGAAGTGTGAGCTGTACCCTGAATCTTGAAATGAGGAAATGAGAAAGATGATAAAAGTAGAAAAAGAAAAAACCTGGAAACTTGCTAAAATACGTTTTACTGTAAATTTAATGTGTAAATTTAGATAACTACCTCAGTGTATTCAGCATAAATTTTCTGTGGTTTTATTTTGAAATGGAGCTAAGCAGCATGAAATTCAGTATTTAGTGATTCTGTTGTTGGGGTAACTGTCCTGCTGTCCTCCAGTTCCATGCTAAAGTGTCAAGTAGCTCTAAAATTTTCCCCCCATGAATCAGGATGAAAATTTGAAATTGTAAACTTCAGAATGGTAATCTAAAGCACTTAAAGAAATCTGAAGAAAATGTTGACATGACATCAATTACCATTTAAGGATTGTAGTTGCATTTTAAGGCTTGCATCCATGCAAGCCTTAATGAATTCACTGGAAGTTCCTTGGAACATTATTCTGCTCTTTGGAGTAGTATACCACTGCATTTGGATGTGGTTACAAGTCCATCCATGAATGCTACAACTTCAGTACAGTCAAATGGATTTTGCCAGTCCAGGTAATGACCCTGAACAGACTTAAATGTGTCATGTAAAATAGCCCTGCCAGGCTAGGAGAGGCCTTTTGCTGCTGCTCATCCAGAAACAAGGACACTGTGTGCTGTTAGGTAACAAGGAAACCGTCTGTGAGCTAGACTTCCAGTGTGCTAGACAGCTCTGAGGCAATGCCTCTGCGACAAACACAAAGTTCTTAACTGCTTCTTCCTGCTTCAGTGTTGTATGTGGGCTGCAGGAGTCCCTCAGAACTATAGCCAGAGCCTACAGGAGATTGCAGACAGTGGCTGGATGGAGGGAGCTGCTGTGATGTTTGCTGAGCTGGCAGCTTTAATTTTGCACCTGAACTGTAGCTGAATTGGAACCACTTCTGTTTCCCAAGCTAAACTTTGTGAGTCCAAAGTGGATTTATTCCAAACCGTAACTAGAGGCTCTTATAGATCATGTTTTTCTCATAAACCTGAAAACTATTACTTCTGGGTTTTTTTTTAATCACACCCCAACATCTAAACCAGTAGAAACAGGCTGTCTTTCCCTTTTTTCTGAATTTCAGATGAACTTTGAGAATGAAATAGAGTTGGTAGGACATGCCAACCATCTGTTACTAGAGGAGCTCTGAAGCAGCTTTCCTCTCCTCTGGAGTATATGTTCCTCCATTTATACAGGATTTCATGCACACCACTGCTGTGCAGCCAACTTCCCAACAACCAGAAATAAAGGAAACTCATGTCTAAGCGTATCTGAATTCTGGTGCTGTTATGAGGCCTAGTACAAAATGAGTTACTGAAGCCTTCAGTGTACCATCTCAGTTCCACAACAGGTATTGTTTTACAGTAGATCCTAAGTTAACCCATTGCTTGGGGAAATCACCTATGACATACTAGATCCTGTAATGCACATATGCCAAGGAAAATATGAAGTTCCTACCCCAGAAATATATGGCTTCTGTAATGTTTTATGTTTACTAATACATGTGGGAAAAATTCAAGGCTGGGTTTCAAAGTCTGTCTATTCAAAGAGACTGAGCATCTAAATCTCCCAGTCTGCTTCGAAAAATATCTTCAGTGGTTTGTTACACACCTCATCAGATCATGCTTTCCTTATTTAAGCAAGCCAATTATTTCAGTAGCAATAACAGTCAGATTAGATAAACAAGGATATAATTCTTTATGCTGTGTAAATTGCATAACATGTAATAAACATTTACTGTCTTGAGCTGCCATGAGATGCTCATTTGCTGGAAGCCCATATATGCTATTTCCATTCCACTGTGATCTGAAAGACTAGACAGTGCTCAAAGCACAGCCTTGAGCAAGAGCTGCAGGAACTGCATCCCCTTCCCTTTGCTTTGAATCCCCTCCCATCTTATGCATTCTTTATTTTTTTTAATTGACATAGTTCTATAGCAACAGGCATTTCCAAAGACTGCAAAGTTGCATCCACTTTGAGAAGACCATCTTTAAAAAATATCAAGAGATAAAACTCAAATTCCAGGCAATTTCAGGTCATAATAGATCTTCAGTTCAGTACAAACCTGGCTTTATGTTGATATCTTTGTAATGACGAATCAAAACAAGATTAAAAATGCTTCCTATTTTGCTTCCTAGTTCCTGTAACAAATAAGATGCTAGAAAATTACTCAAGGCTAAAAAGGCTAAAGTCCCAATTGTAAGTGTACTGAAGCTTCAAAGCAATAACTTCAGTTATTCTTGCTCCCTTCCCCCTTTTCTCCTCTTCAGGAGCAGCAGTCTTCCAGCTGCCTGATACTGTGTAAAAAAAGCCAGGGTCATGTAGATGTCACTCCTTTGCTGTGTTACTTAGCTCCTTTGCATGCTCCTTGAGGTTGCTAGGGCTTGGCATTTGGATTTTACCAATGTGCTAATTACAGAGGAATTTGAGTATCTCCAGTGGTCGGCTTTCTGATGGATTTAATTACTGCAGCTGTGATATGTAATCATGGTAAGATTTACCTTAGTAAATCCATAGAAAGTCCTTGTCTTTATCAGTCTGTATGCTAGATGGAATAACCTGAAATGTGTCCTTTTAAAAAAAACTACTGATGGACAGTGTGAAACTGCCCACTAGAAAATAGAGATCTTGAAGGTTAGGCTTTCACATGAAATACTCTGGAGTCTGAAATACTGTACAGATTGTAATGGCTGGCATCAAAGTTCAGTCCCATGATCATCTTTCAAAGTTTTAGAAAATAAAAGTGTTTTCTTAACTTGGTTTTGAGTTTCTCAAATATCTTGAGTTTTTGAAATGCCTATGTATGGATTATGCTGGAAACTGCATTTGTTCAACTGAGAGAGCTCGATCAAATGCACTGTTTATAGGATTGCTTCTTCCTCTCTTTTGGGATTCCCCATCTTCTCTGCATTCCTGTGAAATGAGCTGTATGGAGTAATTGTTGAGATCTTACCTGCACCTGAGAGAGTCTCTTCATCCTTTGGATCCTGGCTGCAATGATCTCGACACTAAATGACAGTGTATATATACACCTTGATGGTGACTCTCCATCTTTCCCACAATTGGAGATTCAGTAAACTTTACCAAAAGAGGCTAAGTGGTTCTCAAGAAATTTGAACCACGAACCATTTATTTCCTGCATTTAACTTCATCCCAGTGGCCAGCAGAAATCCTTTCCTAGGTCACACCCCATGTGGGATTTTCAGAGTAGAGTGTGTGCTTCACTCAGCAATGGCTGTAATGCTCTAAGAGATTACATATCAATTTTTGTTTTGATCACACTAAAAATCATGTCTCTAACTGTATGGTAACATGTGCTTTTTGCTTAACAGTCAATTTTTACATTCTTTTACCTTTTTAAAAAGAGAAAGTACAAGAAAAATTATATACAGTCCATGGGTGTTTTGTGAAAGTAAATATTTCATTAATAGGATTCAGGTTTATAAAGCCTTGTATGTGTACTTTGTTTTACTTGCAAGTGTCATCGCTTGATTTCAAGACGATTACCCACATCAGTACATGTCAGGTGCACAAATCTGAAATGACTTTCCTAACTTTTTTATTGAAGATATGAGAGATTGGAGTTTTTGCAATAAAGTCTTCTAAGAAAACATCTACAAACCAGGCTCCAATCTTGGCAAAAACTCCTGTTAAAATCATCTATTCTCCACCATACCTAAATATCAGATGCAGTAGCTTCAGGATCAGACCCTTGTCAGCAGGAAACATTGCTCTTCTATAGGCACTATGAGCAGTAGACTGTTCATGAATGTACATGTTGGGAGATTAAATTTTCTTGGCAGGCAAGGTAGCCCAGGGGTTAAAAACATGTCTCTTGGAACATCTGCATGCTGGTGTCCTTCAAGTTTTAGCATGCTATCTTCAGGATTATGCCACAGATTAAAGAGTCGTCTTTTACCATCAAAGTTCTATAACTAGAATCTCTTGGAATAGGAAACATGATCTGTTTTGCTGACTGCTTTGGGGGATTTCTTCTTTTCAGGGGTTTGAAAATTAATGTTCTTTGACACTCACTTTAAATTGACACTTGATATCCCATAAATCAAAATAAAAATATAAATTTGATCTGTGGGAATCAAGATTAATGTTTACTATCCTAATGCAAATTTGATTTCTTTTCCTGTCTATGTAGTGACAATTTCAGAGGTATTTCTAGTGTTTGTGTTGACATGCTACAAACTGGAACAAGATTTTGGCTAATAAGAGTGTTTATTTAATGCCTGGTAGTTCATATGTGTAGCAAATCTTCTATGCATTATTAGTTTAATTTTCCTTCTGTTTCACTATGTCAAACTGTAAGTTTCATACTTCTATGACAAAACTTTTCCCAGTAGTGAGAAAAATACACTGTATGTTGATGTATCTGATATGTCTTTCTTTAGTTGATGACTTCATAATGTCTTAAATTTACCACGTAGCCAGAATAAAAATTTTAAGAGTGAAATATCTTTAATAAGAGAAAGGCTAGGGAGACGTAGAGAGAAAGCTGGGGAGACGTTGGCAAACTGTTGTATCTCTTCTCTGTACCTTCACATCCTGTTCATCTGTACTCTCTACCTTCAGTTCTACATCTGCAGCCTGTTTGCAGGTAAGTGCAATCCAAGGGATGGAGCTGCTCAAACCAGCTCTGAACAGATTCTACCCTAGAAGGGCTTGTTAGCTCAGACTGTGGGATATGCAGATGCACTGATTCTGCTGTCAGCTTGGGATCTCCATACATGTGAGGCTGGGCCCAAGCTAATAAATCTACCCAGACATTAAGACAGTTTAGGTGTGCCTGTGCCATGTACCTGAAACCAGAAGCTTTGGGAAGCTTGTTGTAGATACACCTGAACTGGTTTTGTGCATTTGCATGGTGCTATGCCCAAGCTTGTAAACTTTCCTGGAAACAACCATTCCAGGGGACTGTGTACAGCACACAGACTGGCCTTTGGAGAACTAACTGGGGTTTGGAAGCAGTACAGTACTGACATTTCCATTACCTGCAATATCATAACCACACATTGCTCTGGGTAAGGAGAGTATATTTTTAGATTCCAGACTCGAGTGAGATTTGGTCTATACTCTGGCAGTGCATAAAACTATTGTAATATCCCAGGTCCTGAATATGCAATGGGCCACTGTACTATTGTAATACAGTTAGCATTTTAGAAAGGAGTTTTTCATATATTTGCACTACAATTAAAACTATGAAAATAATTGTACTAACAGAATTCCTTGAGGGTAAAGAAGTAAAACAGGATTTGCCTTGTTAATAAGGAGTGAAGAAAAAAATCAACCCCAAAACAAAAACCTCACCAAAAAACAGAAAAGAAAGAGGAAAATATTGTGTGGTGAAAACTTTAGCAGCATGTTCTGCTATGAAAAAGTGTGCTTGGAAATGCATTTGTTTAAAACCAAGCATATAAATATCACATTTGTTGTACACAGATATGTGAGTTTGTACAGGACATTTTGACATGTTAATATTTTTCTGTGCTGGCATTGGAAAGACCTTTTACTGATCCAGATCTCAGACTATTTTAGAAAATTTGCAATTAAAAAGGGTGTGTGATGGGGGGGGGAGAACAGGTAGAATTGCTGGAGTGGAATCACTGCTATTCAGGTTGCTAACCTGCTTTGGAAGGTGGAGTCATTTACTGCTGTGCCATGGCCATCAGCTCATTAATGACACGAGAAGAAAGAACTTCAAAAAGATAACTTGGTAGAGTTCCTTCCCTGTTACTGGGAACTGAGAAGGAGCAACTCTTTACAGTGAAGAAGCAGCAAGCGTGCAGCCTTGTGAGCCCTGTGATGGAGCAATATATGAGGTACATCAGTACCAGGTCATGGATGAAGGCTGCTGAGAACACATGGGATTGGCATGGTCTGGTTTGGACTATACACGCCTTAATATTTAGTTATTGCCGTAAGTTGTGCTCTGGTACACAGACCATACCCTCACTTAAATATCACTGTCCTTCCCTGAGAATTGCCTATACTGTTCTAAAGCATAATAAGAAGGGTTTAATAGGCTGAAATAGTTTTGCCTTGGATGCTGCATGCATTCTGTTAAGCAGAGGTCTCTGAATCAGATGTAAGTTCTTTCTAGTTTATGAGCTGGATCTTCAGTGAGAGTAGGTTGCTGCAGCTTGTCTCAGTGGAGCTGAGACAGTTTGCACCAGCTGAGGATTTGGCTCTGTACAATAAACACCAAAGTGATTGCTGATACACTTGAGCTGTGCAGAACTGCCTGTTTATCTGGGGGCCTGTAGGGATAGACTTTATTGTACAAGCTAGGGAGGAGATAATTTAATTTTATATACAAATAGTGAAAAAATATCAAGTAGTATTGAATACTGACAGCAGGAAAAGTTCTGTTGTAGACAAATGGAATGAAAGTACATCATCCATAGGTTCATATCGATAAACTACTGGCTGAGTGGAAAATTGTGTTTGTTAGCCAACATGGTAAATTAAGTGATGCTTGGGATAACTGAAAAGTAAATAACTGGTAACTCCTGGTAAGTGAATGTTTCTTTTGCTATAGGTGAATAGCACTACTCAAAACTGTCCCTACCACTCCATATTTCATTCATCAAATACAAGTTCCGTTGATAAAATCCTATACAGAATAACGCCAGAAAGACATAGGAAACTATGTAAGAGATCTTCCCTTGATTTATTTTTAACTTAAGCCAAAACCATGGGTTTGATTCTGTGTGTTGATATCAAGTGGGTGTGTATTATCTTCAGGCAGGTCGAGTGACATTCATAAAGGGTGCAAGTACAAACTGGATGTGTCAATCCAGCAAAGCCGTGGCTGCGATAATTAGGCATGTGGTGGCATGCACAATGCTCTACCTGATCTGCAAAAGGGGAGGGTGTTTCTTGAAGCAAAACCAACAAGAATATCTGTATTTTCAGGACAGCCAGTAGGGTGTGAAACAGCAAAAGAATGGGCACGCATGGGGGTTTATGAATGTGCCCTGTTCAACTAACAGAGTAAGAGAAAATTGAAGCATGGACACTCAAGGTGATAGGCAAGTGTATGTTCAAGGATGTACAGGTACAATTTATTAGCTGAATTTTAAATTGTAACAGAAGTTATTTTCTGTTCTAAAGGGTCTCTAGATTTTAAAATGTAAAGATAAAAGATGTGTCCAAGAAGGTGCTGCCTTTCTGTTGTTTCTCAAAAGGAGTTGGTGTGCCCATACAGTTGCTAGATACTCTAACCTAATTGATAGTGCCAGGCTAATTTGGAAAAGTTTTGGTCTCGCTGCAAACTCAGAAATGGTAATTTCTTGATTGTGGAGCTCTTTCAAGGCCACATATGCTCTATCCTAACACTGCAGAGTATCAAACCTTCCTTTCCTATCTGTGGTTGAGAGGGGAGGCACAATCTTTCCTAAGAATGCATATCTTTACCTGTGGAGTTTGAGACTGCCTTTTGCTGCTGAAATGGCAATAACCAATAGGACAGCATTTATGTTTTAAATACCTTGGAAAAGAAGGACCATGAGAGTCAACACAGACACCAGGATTAGAAAAATAAAGTTTGGCTCTACTTGACTATTGAGAGGATAAAGCAGATACCTAATCCAAATAATTCACTATTCACCACACACACATCAACATTTTTCTCCCACCTTGTATGACTTTGCTTTGTTGTACTGTGATCATTATGGTCTGAGCTTCAAGTGCCTCTATACAGCTCCTTTTACTGTTGAAATTTTGCTTAGGATAGAGGTTCTTGTAATAAAAATATCTAACTACTCGGCATTGATAAAACAGTAAGAACTCAGGCCCAATCTTTCTTTAGTTCTGGTAATTTGCCTTTCCATTTAGTTAAGTGCTGGTTTATTCTTTGTAAACATATAGTTCATTTGTTTAACAAGAAGTTGGTTCACCTAAAGTCTGTAGATGCTTTGCCTCTTTCATATCCATCCAGGGTCTACAACTGACAGATTTTAAACAGCATAAGAGGAAAGCCAAGGTCACAGAACAAAATATAGGAATGATTTAACAGAAAAATTCAAATCCTGTGATGAAATCTTTAAAAGAAAAGTGATTGCTTCCCCTTCCCACCCCCACCAAATGACATTACTTTCTTTATCTGTACCTCATTCCTCCCCTCTGCAGACTACAGAATTCATGTAATTAAGTCAAAGAAAATTACAGACTACACATGGAGATGAAATAGCAACAGCCAGATATGTGTAAAATCCATTATTGTAACCAAACTTGGAGCTACAGGACATGTTGGTCATCTGTCTGCACCATAAAATCCACAGCCTGGAACAGTACAACTTGTTAGGGTGAGAATGAGACAGCCAAATAGTAGTTAATGCCAAATGGCATTAATGAACAGATTCTGATGTGTAGCAGCTACTGTTAATTTTCTGTTACTGGTTGTTTAGTACAGTTTAACTTCTTACACTTTCCTTTGGCTGAAACTTAAGGACTATTAACCATGATAACTAGGTACAAATTTTTCTTGTATTTGCAGAAAAATTAAATATGCAGAGACATGCTAATTTTTTATGGCGTGTGTATTTTGATAGGCTTTATTTTCTAAAATACAGCTTTCCAGGCATTGTCATCTTTAAACCCTCTCTTGTGGATGGACAATTTGAGGGGTTATCACCTTTGCTTTCCTTGCTGTCCTCCAAGTGGTACTTTATTTGCTGTGGGCAGTGCAACAACTATGCCCTGCTCTACTTGCCATGTCCCATTTGCTGCAGCTCAAATCAAAAGCAAGTGGTTTGGCACATCTCTGAGACAGCTTTCTTAAAAAAAAAAAAAAAAAACAACCTTCCAAGGGCATAACTAGACAGTGTCATTCCTGGGAACCAGGCTGTCTTTCAAAGCCCATTTGCTTTATTTTATGTGCTGCTTCCTGTTCTTTTCACATTCTCCTCTTTTTTTTGTCTTTTAAGCCTGAACTGTAGAGATTCTCAGGGACAGATTATAACTTTCCTCCCAGGTGAGATCAAAGAGGGTCTGTTAGAGGCCTGGTTGTCTCTTTTTCACTTTAAAAAAAAAAAAAAGTGGCAAACTTTCCAGCCTCTGCTAGAGCCAGCACAGCTGTACATGCATTGTAGTATGTTAGAGGACTTAAGGTAATTTCTGAAGCTGTTTTCAACACCTCCCCCTGCCCTTGATAGTTTAATTTAAAGGATCTAAATGTAGTATCTGAGTTTGTGGATTATGGCAGAAGAGTCAATGAATTCCTTATTTCCAGCTGCTGTGTTCCTGTTGAGATACCAAAGTACGTGAATACACAGATCTGATACATTTCCAAACAGGCAATGTAACTTCTAAAGCGTGTTGGCTGACTGTGGAAATTCCACTGTTAAATTCAGAGTAATAGCTCAGTATCTTATACATATAAGTATTACCTGGGAAAAACACATTTTTATAACAGCTTTCCTGAAAGTGTTGTCCCATTTTCCACTTTCCATCATTCTTTATTTCAAAATGTAAAGATTTTCAGTGTCAAGGTCATCTCTTAGTTAGGAGTAGGTAGTGGAGGTAGGATCTGCTTATTATCAGAACCTCTATTCAAAATTGATCCATTTCTCCTATTTATATTTTTTTTTTTACTTTTTCCCACTGCCATTTTCCTTTTTTTTTTCATTTCCTCTCAGGATTCTGGATTTGTGTGACCACACAGTTTCTAGTCCCAGATGGAGCAATCGGAAGCATAGAGTTGTGTGTGCTGAAATAGGTGTGTGTCACCAAAGAGAGTTTGACAACTCCGCATATAGTTAAAGGGAGGGGGAAATATGCTCACTGGTTAGGGAGATTACTGCAGAGTCTGTACATTGGTTTTGTATGGGAAAGAGGAACGGGAGATGGCAAAACTCTGACCTCTGTCAGCATAAGAAGTTAGCAGGAGAGAAGGCATGGAGGCTGAGTTGAGATTAAGGGAACCTTCGGGGGAGAGATTGAGGAAGGGAAGAAAAAAAGAAGAGATGTAATTTTGCTCTCACTTGCACAGAGCCTTGAACAAGTGTTTGATTTTAGTGCAGAGGAAAATGCAATTGAATGAAAGGATTGGAGAAGGTGGGAAAAGACACAAAACAGCAGGAGCTTAATAAAGCAACAAAAGCTGAAGGTGGCTTGAGTTGAGAAGGTGGCTACTGTACCATATTTATTCCTGCCCTGTCAGTGGAGGTCATGTGTGTGTAGGCAATGTCATTTCTCTTAGAGCTTTTTCAAACCACCCTCCTTGGCTGGTAGCATTTATGTCTTCCACATAAGATCAATAACAAAACCAGGTGTCTGCTGATTCATAAAATCTCAGGAATGTCTCCTATGGAAGGGTTGAAACTCTGCTGGGGAAAGAAAGGATAGGAGTTTGCATTGGATTTTTTTTGTTCTGTTGTTACTCTGTAGGAGTGCAGCTGCATAAAGTGTGTTAGTTTGATGACTGAGATTCTGGAGAGGAAGAGTTCTTCCTCCTATGGATGCTGTTTCATTGGATAAATTTTTTATTTTTATTAGCATGTTGCTTGGTTGTCCACTTCCAGAAGGGCAAAGCATAGATAGGGCCAGAAGAAGTTACTGAAATGCTAAGAAATTCTGAAGAAAATTGTTACAGCAGCTGAGAAGTACCATTGAGCTGGTGGTAATTGTGGGGTGTATTGTGTGACCTAAGAATATCCTGTGAAAACCTTTTTGTCACGCTGGAGGTTTCATCCAGGGTAACAGACTTCATGGCTGCAGTTCAGCCAATACAGCAGAGCATGGTAGCTGTGGTATAGACTGGAGACTGGTATTTTTCCATTATGTTACCAAAATGTTTGACAAACATGCAAATTAGTTGCAGTAGAAGACTTGCAGATGTACGTGATGCTTTGAAAGAAAATGTACTGTGTGAATTCCTTGCTCCCTCCCTTCCTCCTCACGTATGGACCCCTGCAATTCTTTAAGACTTCTTTAGCACATCGTACCTCAGACTGCATCAGACAGTGACTTCAAAGTTTTCTTTTGTGCACTACAGTAGATTTGTTTTCTTGTTTGTTCTGCAGCCAAATGCAAAACCTTCTCCAGCTGAGGCAAGTTTAAGTCTGATCATCCTCCTGAACCTTTTGCCGAGACTGAAATTGTGTGCTTCTGGACATGGGCAATAAGAGGTGAGACAGCACAAAGGATTGTTATACACTGGTTTTGCTTGGCATCTGACAAAAACTGCTTGTTATTTTATTCATTATTGAGTTGCTTACTTGGTGTATCCTGTCAGTCTCGAATGGCAAAGGAGTATGCTGTGCATGGCATGAATATCCTCAGTTGCAGCATCCAACTTGATGTGCCTCAAAGCTTCCCTGTAGAATACCTGTGGTAACTGCTTAAATACACTTCTGGCTGATCTGCTAGTGAGTTGGGCAGGGATCACCATCATGTAAATTCTGGGAGAGAATGCAGAAAAGCCAGTTTTACTTGTCTTCTGGATCAAGCTGATGGAATATGGATGAATTTTGCTCTGTTTCTGAACTTCTCTGAGTTCTTACCTGTGTAAAGGTAGTAGGATTTAGTCTGTGTGTGAATGAGAGCAAAAGTTGGATTAGTAACTCCTTAGACATACTTCTAGATCCTTTCCCTTGATATTAGTTTGTGGGATTGCTTTTACCATCTTATTAGTGAGATGATGGTTCATGGACAAGACGTCCCTAGGGAGCCCAGGATTTCTGAGTGGGTGGTCTCACAATAGCCAGAAGAAAGCAGCCATTACCTGTATGTCCGGTGGCACGTTTCCACTTACATGAGCATCGTTGTTCAAGCACAGAAAGACGTTTCAGCACAGTTTCCCTGGGTCTGCGTGCTGCACTGGGTCTAGCCCTGTTTGCATGTCAGCTTCTGCAGCCAATAGCAAACATGGGAATAGCGCAGTCACTATGGCTATTTCCCTTTTGCCTCTTAGACCATGAGGTCAGGTACTCAGTTACAGCTGGGTTGACTGGAAAGTAGCGGTTGGCACAAGTCCAGGCTGAAACAGGTTGTTCATGCTGCCCTGCAAAAATGTGTTACTGCAGCATCTATTTTTAATGAAATAAAAATTTATATTTATGCAAAATATGGGCTGTTATAATACAATAAAAGAAATCTGTGTGAGAAAGTAAAGGCAAGGCACTTATCAAAAGCAGCTCAGTATGAAAGGAGCTGTAATTTCAGTTGCCATTGATACTCATTACTAAACTAGTGATAAACTCATCTGTTCAGGAAATAAATGTCAACGTACTTTTGTAATTTAAATGAGAACTTGTAATATGGAAAATATGCTTCCCGTTCAGCTCCTTGAAGGTTTGCTTTGAAATGGGAGTCCCCTGTGATGTCTATTTCATTTTCTTTTATTGTTAAAGTGTTGTGTCACTGATGACATTTCTGCTGAATGCTGCCCAATTATAACATTGAACATCTGCACAGGGACGTTGTACCTTCCCAGGGGGATTATGGGAAACAAGCACATTGGTAAACAAAAGAGTAACTGAAATTATTTGTAGGAAATTTAGTCACTTAGTTGGCTGCCAAAGGTTGAGGCTTGCTAACAAAACATTTTTGCCTTTCATAGATAGATCAAACATTAAGGGAAAGAAAGCTTTTATAATAAATACAAGGAAAAAGCTGTGGTTTGCACTGTACTCTTAAAAATAATTTTAATGGGTGAGTGGGTGTTGGGGGGGCAAACTGCTTTGATTTTAAATATGTGTTTGTAATATCCTTACTACTACCATATAAGGCAACTTTTAATTTATTCTTTCTGTGCAGTAAATGAAAATCTACTAAAATGCCCAGGATCACATAAGATAATATATAGATGTAAATGTCATGTATTCAGTCTAAAGTTAAACCATATTATCGTGGTGCCAAGGTTCTGGATATTTAACAATTCAGTTGATGTTTTAATTCCAATTATGGCTTTTGTGGTCAGACACTGAAATGATTATGCACAAAATTCCCATCCAAGTCGGTGGGAATCTCATGTGTGCAAGTTTTGCAGGCTCAGGGCCATAACCACATGCAGACTATTTCCAGTACAGCTTTCACCAGAATCCTTTGCATTCAGACCTTTGCAAGGGAGAAAGCGAGAAACAGGTGGTGCCTCTCTGTCTCTTACTACTATTTGGCCTTAGGGTAAAAGTATGGAGCAAAGATGAGAATATTGTCCAGCCGGTCCATGCTGCGGGGACCTTTGCGTATTCGGCCAGATTTCTGCTGTCATGGCAGGATTTATTCTGTCTGGTAGTGAATGTGTGTTTCTGCTATCCTCAACCCACCTCTTTTCCTTTGTTGTTTTGTTGCTTGAGCTTCAGACACCTCTCCCAGGCTTCCTTATTCTTTATTGCATTCCTCTCTTTTGCTTTGTATTTCCTCCTAGTTTGTTCCCTATAAATTGACTGTGTCAGAAAATACTGAAAATCTGACTTGCTATCTGCTGCACCACACAGTGATATACGCTTAAATGTTATGTTTTTTCATAATCTAAGTGTGGTGTCTGTTTGGGCTGTAAGACTGGAAGAATAGGAGTTGCTGATCACTACTTAGGGCAGTGGGATCAATTCTTTCTTGGTCATTAGGGCCTGCCTTAATAGACTTGAATCATACTTACCTACAGTAAAAGTCTGATACTTCCAAGAATTATGTGTTTCCATTCATATTTTTTCTTTATCTTTGTTGGATTGAACAATAGCCTGCTCCCACCCGGGTGCTATTTCAGATTTTGAATTAAGCTGATTAATTTCTTTCAATGATTATGTTTATTGAAATGACCAGCAACTATTGTCCAAGTGTTACCGTAATGTTTAGAACTGCTGCTGTGGAATGCTGTTCTTTAATTCTTTCTTACTGATTTTTATGGGGGATATAGCTGTTAAAATAGGTGGGAAGGATTCTGTCACACAGGAAGAATTCTATTTTTTTTCTTAATGGATAAAATCTTACTTTGACTTATCTCAACAATATATGTGTCTGTAGTTCCCCATCCCTTCCCACCCCAAAACAAATAGTCCTGCTGTTGAAATGAGAAAAAGTATCTTTCTATGTCTTCAAAACAGAACTAAACCTTGACCTGTGGGTTTTAAGACAGCTTGCAGTTGTGGTTAACACAAGCCCCCCTGCTGAGATCAAAGTCTGGCCCCATCCGACTTGAAACACTGCTGTCAGTACCTTGTTGTTAGGCAAAAAGTAGGAGAGTGTTCCCCTCTGCTGTGGAAGAGCAATGTTTATTTGATCTTGGGCCTCTTCTGAATAATTTTGCTAAATCTAATTGCTCTTGATGTTTTTACCCGGTACATCACGGGCTTTTTCAGAAGTAGCTCTTTATGCAATGGGTGAAGCATCAGGATACAGTAAGGACCACTTCAAATATCCCTCATCAAGGCAAAGAACTCTGGATAGATTACTGCAGATCAATCTGTAGAAACACTGAAGCTCTTTTAACTTAAAATGTGCTTTGAAAAACCTTTATATTATGAAAGGTGAAATACTCCAACTATTAAGAGTGTTATCATGTGAAAAGACGTAGAGTGGTCTGATTAATTCACTGGTTCCTGTCAATTTATGATGAAACAAGACACATGATGAATCTTTTCCAGTATATTTATTACCATATAATAAGATTTTATGTTACCAAAGTATAAGCTTTCTGCATATCAAATGCCAACCCTGTGCCTAAACGAGCACTGGTTCTAACATGAATGATACTGTTGCTGCTATGTGTTGATTGAGTGAAATCAAGAAACTTGACTTCTACTGATAATCATTGCAAAGGACTCTGCCATGGACTGTGATATTTGGGTTCCACTCACACTTCTGCTGGCATGCAAATAACTTACAAACTTGGCTGTACGTACGTAAGAAGTTTTAGGGTGATACCATAAATGAGTGACAGTCTGAAGTTGTTCAAGTAGAAATCCCCTCTGAAAAGAGAACACGTGAACTTCACTGATGGAGAATTATTCTGAATGATGGTACACTGGGTGATAAGCGAGGGTGATTTGAAATGCCTCCTCTGTGAGACTGGAGTATTTGGGAAATGTGGGTCTGCTTCCAGAGTTCATTGCTGGTTTGATGGATAGCATAAGCTCTGTATTTTATGTGACAGTTATTTAAAATCTCTCCTTCGTGACACTTAAGATGCCTTCGTTCATTTTACGTGTATATTTGTGTGCGGGCTTGTATCGAGTATGACGTTCCCATGAGCGAGTATCTGAACACAGGAGGGTGCTTTAGGCGTATGCAGAACACAGTGGCGGGTGGCAGAGCAGGTGCTCGAGCACCATTTGTTACATCCTTTTTCCTACCTTTGCTGCAACCAAAGAAGCTGTTAACAGGTCTATACAGCGGAGTTGGCGATGGCTGGGGAGGAGAGTGAGCAGGGGTCCATCTCTGCAGCAGCTGTTGTCAGCCCCATCTTTTATCAGCTGCAGGAGTAAAAACACGACGAAGGGGTTTTGGTTCCACCTCACACCCTCTCCCTCCCTGAGACTAGAGCATGCTCATCCCCATCCTTGCTTTCCTTCCCAGGAAGGCATTACATGGCAGCAGCCAAGAGCATGGAAGGAAGAGTGGGGGCTGCTCTGAGGTTGACTTCAGTTCCCTCTCCATTCACCTATACAAAACCACTTGAAACACACTTGGCCCTTGAGCCTTCTTACTTAACTTTTCCAAAACTCCAGCTCCCACCCCTGGCTTTTAATTTTCTCCCCCTGTTCTCTCATTTTACTTCACAGAGCTTCCTCCTATTAACCCTTTCTCCAGCCCTCAGCTGGTTAGTTAGCTGGCTAACTTTCCCAGCTTTCCTACTCTCCTAAAGACATTCCTACTCTAACTGTGTGTGGCTTCAGTAACGATGTGATGTTCTATACCTCAGGACCACAGAATTCTGTTGTGTTTGCTTGCAGATCAGTTTTGGTCTGTATATGCTGTGACTGTGCCTAGGGAGGGTCACACAGAGCTGAACGGGATACTGGGCTAGGTGGACCTTAATTCTGAACCAATATAGCTGCTTGGATTTTGTGCTGTGTTCAAAGGCTGCTGCAGAAGTAGAACTATGGCTCCTTTGTGACCTAGGGGAGAAAGAAAACTTCCCTGCACTAAGTCTGTCCACTTAATGAGTACAGAAATTCAGATCAATAAAAGAAAATAGCAGGAGATCTAGAGGAATTCCCTGGGGCCAGATGCTTCATCGCTCAGTCCTTGTACAGTAATTTGCTTCTGTGCAGTTCAAGAAGAGCTTTGCTATTGGTGCTGGACACTGGACCAGGTTCTTAAATGGCTTTTTTATCCAAAGGCTAATTTAAGCTTGGGAGACTGAAATTCTTCCACTCCTTCCCTAATCACTGGTGGAAAATAAGGCTGCTCTCAGCAATGAATCAGAGCAGGAGCTTCTTAGGCTGAAGTCTGCTATTCCTCTCCACTGCTCAGAGCAGAAGCCCTGGGCTTACCCTCTGTACAGGGCTGAATTGTGTTCTGAGAGGATGAGGTGGTCCCTCCTGGTACCTGCTTGGGAATTTCGCCTTCTATTTTATTTGATGGGAGATCTATAAACACAGAGCTCCTCTAGTCATCATCCTTGGCATTTATTTCAACATTAGATAGACTTTGTGATTAAAATCACAATTCTGATATATTAAAGTTCAAGGTGGGGAAAAAAGCTTTATCTTGTAAGTGTTATGATGAGTTGCTTTATTTCTAGGTTTTTCAAAGCTCCTCCCAAAAAAAACTTTTTAGTTTGAAGACTTTAAATGCAAAACATTTATTAATAATGTAAAGGGCTGTCTGCCAGTCAAAAGCTATAAAGAAACCCTGAAATCAAAGTGAAATAGTTTCTTCATCAAAGCATAAAAGACCCAAAGCCATTGGTACAAGCTTTGGTGGTGCTTTGCTTTGTTTGTAAAGCCTCTTAAAAATAAATCCATATCATAGTCCTCAACACGCAAATTTGCAATTTGTCTCTGTTGGTCACTGCTGCTGGATGGCATAAAGTACTAAATTTTAAAATTTCTGGTCTACTTCTAGTTATAGTATTGATTTTGTATGCGATTTTTAAGAAATCATTTATGTCCAGCTTTTAAAAAGTTCTCAGTTTTTGGTGCTTTAAAACTTGAGTTATCTGTGGAGAAATCATCTTGTGTCACTGTGAAAACCTGTAGCTTCTGCAGAGTTCTTAAAGACCGAACACTTTGCTGGTTGGAAACCGATGCTTTTGAAAAACGTGACACTTGACCCATATGTAAAATGGGTGCTGTGGCCAAAGAGCAGTAAAATGTATCTGACTCAGTATTTATGAAGTTGTTTGAGCACCTCTGAGCAAGGTGAGCACTGAAGTGTACAGCATAATTCAGCCTCGTTAGTACACTTACTGCTCAACTGCCTTCCCCTGAGAGTCATTAGGAGAGTCACTGGGAGTGCTTGTTGGTATCAGATTACAAGAAAACAATGTTAAGGCAACCTCAGAAAAAGAAAAGGTGGCTGACAAAATGTTTTCCCTTGGTGAAAATGAGCATCAAATTACATTTCACTACTATTTGTTTGCTTTGGAAAGGGGGGCTAGGGATTTTCACCTTGTCCTTAGGGCAGCAGTTTGCTCACCTTACACTTTCTACTACTGAAGACGTTTGTTCAGATTCCTGTGTCTTCATTTGATTTGCTCTGTTGTTTATTGAGGCTGCTTTTCAGTAAAATCAAATACAGCTATTGAACAATTTGTTCTGCTCTATAGATTATACCAAACTGGCTGGTACGCACAGTAGAAAATTGGTTCTCTCGGTTCCTTCATGCCACTAAAACTCCTGTTCAAAGTCAGTTGAGTCAATAGACATACCAAGGTCTTTACATGGATGTCTCGCTGTGATTCCAGAACCTCCAAAGGCAGTATTTGAGAATGGATCTCAATGTACTTAACTGGCTTGAGGCTTCTCAGGAAAAGAAACACGGTTCTATTTTGTGGCCGTGGCAAATTACCTTCCAGGGGACAGAGAGAAGGGAGGTCTGGGAGGGGTCAGGCAGGGAAGCTGGAAAAGGTCAGTGAAGGTCTGAGGGAGCTGTGGGGGTGCAGGCGATGCCCAAAAATGAGTTAGGTGGGAGCCTTGAGGGATCAGTTAGGTTTGAGGAAAGATTTTTGTAGGTGGAGTCAGACTTTGGAGAGATTAGGAGTCTGCAGGAATTTGAATGCAGAGGGATCAATGGAACTCGTCAGATAAGAGCAGGACTGTACTCTGATGCCAGAAGGAAGGTCTGTGGAAAAGCCTTCAGCAACAGTTTCCCTGGCAGTCTGTGATCTATTACAGGAGGGGGAGACTTCCTTTTCCCAATAAGGAAAAGCCTCTGAGAGCTGGAGCACTGGTCAAAGCTCTTCTGCTGGTCTGATGTTAATATTGATACCTTTTTGGACTGCTATCTTCTGAGGCACTAAGTCTAGAAATTTTACTAAACATAGAAAAAAGCAAGGATATCCTAAAATAATAGTGTTTATATGTATTTGAAAGACCAATTTCAAAACCATTAAATGCAGTATTTTGACAGTGGGTTGAAAACACAGCACCTTTTTAGAGCAGTTCTTGAGTTACAAGGTGGTTGTATTTTTGTTCTCATGAATTCTGCAGTAACATCTCCCTTACTGTCACCAGCATGACTTGTGTCCTTGTCCCCTTTCGTATTCCATAGAATGCCCCGACTGGAACCTGCAGGTATAAATTTGTACTCTTCTGCTTTGGGTGTCAAATATTTGTTATCCAAGTAGAAATGCTTGATCTTAGATATGTCATGGGAGTTTCTGAAGTTTACTTTAAATAGCTTTGTTCCCAGGAACTTAGTCTGAAGATTTTTGAGCTTTTGGGGATCAAAACAGGAATAAAAGAAACAAGCAAAACCACCCAAATGAACTAAACCCCTAAAACCTGCAAACAGATAGCATTTTATAACATTGCATAAACATATTAAGAATGACATTTACCTTTTTTTTCCCAGAATAACTTTATTATAGAAAAGTTTAAGGCATGTTCTTAGTTTGCTGTGTAAATATCGTAGGGGATTCTCCTGGCAGCATTTCAGTCACATGGTCGCTTTACTCTGAAGTCACAGAAATATAGAACCAACACTTTTACATGCATAACCACATTCAAGAAAGTACTTGAAACTTTGAAGTATTTTGCACTTCCCCCCCATTATTAACTGTTATTTATTTCCTGTGAATTAATCTGAATTAATTTGTTGAGCAGTTTGGCACAACAGGGGCATTCCAGCCGTGTTCCAGACCCTCCGGCAAGCAGCAGTGTTAGGTCACTTGCTGTCCCCTCACCCCGTGACTCAGTTTCCATGAATTAGGAGCCCAGGTGTGAATGGTGGGAGGAAGCTGTGGCACATGTTTTATAGGTCTCGATGATCAAGAAACCAGGATGCCCTTTGGGACGTGGTTTGAGTGTGTTTTCTACATGGCCAAAGGAACTGTGATCAAATCCACATGCTTTGGTTCTGAACTGGATTTGAAACTACTTTCCTATCCAATAAAACTTTCATCTTTTCCTGAATATGTCATGTAAAGGCCTAGTTATCTCCATTTCTCTTCACATTTTAAAATTTGACTGGCTCAGTGGCCAAATTACTGGCTGATCCTCAAAGTAAAATTAAAACTTTCTAGTAGATGTACGGTCGCTACAAGAATAGCTCGTGACTGCCTTGATTTAGAGATGATAATTTTTGAGGTATACAGTACATTTTAATTCATACAATGCTCTTGTCAATATTTAGGAGAGATTATATTTTTAATCCCAGAAATGCATCATAGGTATCATACATTGTCAGACATATCGCTGGGAGTTTACTGTGATATAACTAAATTAAAATGCTGTGACACTTTTCATACAGTTCTGTTGAAGGCAGTGACATAAAATCACCAGAAGAACTGCTGAAGATATCTATTCTTTTGGTCCAGCAACAGTTAAAACTCCCAGCTGGCACTTTGTGAAGACATTTTTGAATTTGTGACCTAGGATCATGGAAGCATTATCTGCAAGAACAGTGGAAGTCCTCAAAATGAATTTCCAGCACCAGGCTTCCTGTTTACATTGTTCGGGGTAGTTACAGGCTGTTAACATGTAGTTGCTGTTAATGATACAATTGAGTCATCTCTGTGCTGTTCTCAGCCATTTAAAACTGTTGTAAAATAACCCAAATAATAGGATGATCAAAGCAGTGTAGCCAACTCTGCATGGTAGAGTGACTGCGGCATTTGCAACCATCGCTATAGGGTGCTATAAATATATTCAGAATAGCACAAAAGAGGTGTTCAGGTTACAAAAACTGTAGTTCGCACCCAGACATAATCATAAAATACAGTAAATATTCAGCTCTGCTTGCTCTCCTTGAATCTTCCCACAAACTCTCTCTGGATGCCTAGTATGCCCAGTTGGCAGTAAACAGGTACCCACCTTTTTTTGAGAATCAGGATTCATTAAAGCATCACAGATCTAGCATACAAAACCAGAGATACCCAGAATAATTAGAAAGCCTTTGTTCTCCTCCTTCCAGTTGGATACTTAAGGCAGGTGATTTCTGATTTCTTTGTGAGGGCTATCATACATATGCTTTGCTGGGTCTGGGTGATTTCGGAAAGTAGTGTTTTATTTTCCATTAAAAGCTTTTAGTTGTCATTGCACCAAGTGTTGCATAAATCAATGATAAATCAAACTAATATATTTTAAAACCCAAGTGTTAGGAGGTTTTATAGTTTAAAAGAAATCACAACAAAGCATCAGTACTGACTTTTCTCACCTCTCCTTTGAGACCCACTTTATTTCATCATTGATGTGAGGCATGTAGTACAAAACAAGATGACCTGTTTTCATCCTTGGTATAATTCCACTGAAGTAAAAAGCCTTATGCCAAGAATGAATTTGTCCCTATGTAAAAAAGGTCTTCACTCTTCCCAAGAGACGACTGAAACTGGGTTCTGTCTGTTTTCATCAACTCTCTTTATCTCACATCAAGGGTAGCTGATTGAACACAAGGAATTCCTAATATGAGTCACTTGTCATTCAGGCTCTTCTGGTTGAGGGTACAGTGCTTCCAGCTTTCTTTGGCAAAGCAAAAACTACCTTGTTAAGCAGGCCCAGTGGCTGAATGTAAAGTTGGCAAGTGACTCTCAGCAGTTTCTGTACGTGAAAAATAGCACTGAAGTGATGCTGAGGTGTGAATGTAAATAAATCTTAATTATGATGTTTTCTTCTAAATGCATTTGCAGTATTGGGGTGAATCTTCCACGCTTCATTAAGGGAGCACTCTAACCTTGACTGCAATAGCATATCAGGATTAACAGAAAAGATAACACAACTTCTAGATTTTAGCTGATCATCTATCCAAAGGGATTATTGACTGGCGTGTACTCCAGAACACTGCATAGATCTCTCACCACGTAGGTATTTTCTAGCATATGCTGGCCACCAAAGTGATAGGTATTAAAACACTTCCTCACTAGCTTCCATATATATAACCATTTTACAGCTATTTTACATTACAGCACTGTGCTCCTCAAACTAAATGCAGTTCTTATAGCTTTCTCTGGATCTTATCACAAAGACTCTTTGAATGCAACTTACAGGTAGACTTTTACTTTCATTTCTAGCCATTGGTAGTGGAAATATTCAGTAGAGGCAGAGAGCACCTCTTTTTTTTTTTTTTTTAATGACACCACAAGAGAAGAGGCTTCTAATGTAGTTGCTATCATTTTCCTTGTCACTTTTCCATCATTTTCATTTTTTGGTATAGTGGGAACCCTTCCAAACCCCTCTGAAAAAAGCTGCTGCTTGCTATAATCAGACACTGTCAGTGTCTGAAAGGGACATTTGTTAAAGTTAGTGAATACTTTGAAAGTTTTTCTCACTATTATAATTTATTTCAAGTAGAGTTTAGCAATTTAGGGGGAAAATAAGTTATTTCAATCCAGTTGGGGTGATAAATGCACTAAACTTGTAATAGACCTCAGTAATTTTTATGTGCTCCTTGGGAAGAGCATTTGAAAGAGAAGATGTGGGGGTCGTTATCTTAATGACACCACAGAAGTCTGGGCAGTCACAAAGGCTTTCTCACATAGTCAAACTGTCTTGGGAGAATCCAATTTGCTGTTGAGGTAGAATACCAAACAAATGCTTTTCATTAAGGAGCTGCATGAAACAGTATCAGTCTAACAAGAGGACTAGGCCTTTGAAATGTAAACAAAGTAGCTCTGCAAGGTAACATCCATTGCCTGTAATTGAATCTTGAACACAGCAGTTTCCTTGGCAGAAGAAAACAAACTTTTACTGGCATGCTGCTTCACCCCTCCAGCTTCTACCTTACCAAATTTGGTATCGGGGAGCTTGTCAGAAAATGAATGCTTTTCTTCTAATGGTTGTAAAACCTTATACTGCTGTCACAACATTTGAATTCAGCTTAATGGTGGCAACACGTTAATATGAGGGTCTGAACTGCAGCAGTCTTCTATTTGAATACAGACCACGGGCCTTTGCATTGTCACCTACTCAGTGGAAGCTGAGCACAACTTGGACCTTGCACAGCATTTGCTAGGAACCAAGTCCAAACTTCTGGCATGCTGCTTTATCTTGGAAAGGTATGGTTTTATAGCCCATGCATGTACCCCCAGTAAAGCCCTGAGGTTATTCAAGTGAGGAAGACATCTCGGGACCAATGGGATTTTTCTGCTTTGTGACAGTCTGAGGCTTGACTGTAGTGGTGCCAAAGTCAGGTGCACGGGCTGATGGTGGGCACTGTGTTTCCTTGGTTCTGTGACTTGCAGAAACTGAGTGAGCTTCTGGAAACCTAAATTATCTCAATGACCACATTAATTTGTGCCCCAGCAAAACTGTTGCCTTTTTGTATATGACCACCCCTATCCATGATTTCTGGACAACTGCTAATAGGCCACATGGATCTGGATCTCCTGTAACAGTGTACGGTCAGCTACACCTGCTGCTGAAACCCTCTAAGTGGGAAATACTCTTTTTGGGTGCTTCTGGCACTGTGCTGCTTATAGACAACCACAGCTAAACCCACTGTTGTAGGGTAATGTGAGATTAGCCTTTTCTTTAAACTGGAATATAAGGTTTGATACATTAGAGGAGACAGAAGTAAGAACAAACACTCAAACCCAACCAACTGAGCAAGTGAAAAGAGGTCCATGACCTGCCATTCACATGAAGTATCCAACACAGGAAAAAAAAAAAAGCACAAGTAACACAAATGCAAAAGGTTGCAGTTTAAGGAGTAGTTGTCATATTTTTATTTTTATATGTACACAACTAATTGTACAAATGTGTTAATGCTCCTATTTACAGACAGCATTATATCACAGTTGACTTCTATATATTCTGCCTCCTCTCTTCCTTTGGACTAGTGTAATAAATGGTAGAATCATGAAATGAAAAGGCATCTGTTGCAATGAAATTAAACAACTGGATAAGTTACAGGAAAAGAAAAACCATAATTTTGGATCTGCAGACATGGTTAATGGTTTCTGAAGTCTTATCTCTGTTGACATTGTTATACAGTTGAAAAGAGAATGTTATTCAATTCTGGTTCTCCTAATGAATGTTCAAATAATAAGACTTTATTCTCACTGCGAGTCATCAAGACAGCCCACTGTACAGCACTTGTGTTTCAGAGCTTGGAAATTGCAGGGGAGGGCCAAAAAGTAAATAGATTCCCTATAGACATTAATAAGCTATGTTTATAAACCACCAGCCTCAACTCTTAAATTCTGTAATCGGTAAGTGCAATGCATTAAGACATTGTTCATTAACTGCTTGTAATTTGAGCTTGAATATAAAAGAGTGTATGCATTTCCATAGTGCAGTCTGCTGTGTGCACGCTGTCTGCCCCATTTCGGGTGTCAGAGACTCAAAATACAGAAGTAGAATTTCACACTAGCCAGTGATTATGACAGTAATTATCTTCACAAACATCAGAATATTTTATTATGCACTATCATGCTATTAAGTTTGTTTGACATAGAGATGCATCTATTTAGAGCATTTCTCTGCCAACAGTCTCATCCAAAGTCCAGAAAGGTAAATGGAGATGAATTTTAGAAGGGGCCATCAGGTAGGTAAGAGGAGTAAATGACTACACTTGCCTGCACTGCACAACAATGTTGGTTGGGAGTCCCCACTCTTTTCCTCCCCAGGTTCTCCCAGCTTCTATTTTTTTGCCTTTTTAAGCTTTGATTTTCTACTGCGCTTTTCCAGTGTCATAACACAAGTTTCAGTGGAAATATAAATATTTGGGTTGGCAGATGTGTTCCTTCCCTAATGCAGTCATCAAAACCCCACAGTTTTGTAGAAATAATTGGAGACAATCGAAGGTACAAGATTCTGTAATGTTTATATTAATTTCTCTTAGAAAATAAAGTCTGCTAAATTTACAGGTCACGAAATGCAAAACATTACACCCTAGGAAAGCAGCTACACTGTAAAAAAGACATTACATAAGAGATTTAGCATCTCACAGCAAAATGTCATTTATGGTTGGGATGTATCATGGAAAATGTGAAAACAACTGGTCATTGGAAAGTGTTTTCCTAGTCAGCATGAAGAAGTGTTCAGCTAAGCGGAAGAGGCCTAGCATTAGCCCAGACTTCCACTCAATACTCTAGTAAACCTATTTGTCAGTCGTGCAGTTTTAACGAGCAGCAAACCCCTGAAAATATCTGGGGATTTTTTGCCCTGAATAGTGTTATTTTCTATGTGTTTGGGTGTGGGGCTTTTTTTGTTTGGGAGGGGGTAAATCTTGGTTTACTTTTTTGAGAATAATCACTGAAGTCAGTGAAAAGCCTTCTAAAGTGCATCAAATCAGATTTAAACCTGCAGTGAGGGTATTGTGAGAATGCAATTTCCAAGTTTAGTCTCAGCAACTGGAACTTTTGTAGGGATTTTTATTCAGGGTGCAGTAAATGCGGCTCCAAGCCTCGGTGAAGAATGTGTTTTGACTAATTTTAGTTTTATGGGTGTCAGTTAAGAATACCATGTGCCTTGATGTCAGAAGCTGCTTCTTTGTACTTTGTGGCCTTGTAGTTAGCAGCTTGTCAAACTAGGGGCTGGTTTTCTCTGTTTGAGTTATGTCTAATGTTTATTGGAGATTTTACACCTGGACCATGAAAGCTCCCTAACAAATGCGGATCTGATTCCAAGTGCAACATCCTCAGGATTTCTGTTTGATACTTAGGCTCCTGTGTAAGCAATAGAAGGGCACATGCCAAACCTGACGATGCATTCAAACTGCAGACTATCTAGAACTAAACCCAAATCTCCACACGTGTAATAGGAAAGGATTTTCCTAGCATTTTCTTTCTGCTCACTGACATGCTTTACATCCTATTATGTGTATGAATGTGCTTTCCCTTTAAGTACGCAAAACCTCGGTACCAATTTGCTCCTTTCTGGTAGCCTCATACTAAACCCAAGAGCTGTCTTGAACAGGCAGTTTATGGAACGTGATTTAAAGGTGAAGCTTAAACTGAAAGTAAAGGAAAACGTTTGCTGTGTCTGTTGCATATTTGTAAGCAAAGGGACTTCCTTGGACCATTGCCTGTGTTCTGATGGCATCTTTCTTTCTTTAGCTGGGAATTTTAAACAGGGAAAGTCCACATTAAAAAAGGGGTTTGGAGGCAGGAAAGAAATAAATTTCTGAACATCCACAGCACTGTGGGATGCCTAGTTGGGAAAGCAAAAGCAGATAGAACCTGGACTCTGTGCTGAGAGCTGGTGTAGCTTTGAGGGTAAGCTGGACTGCTGCTGGTCCGGATCTGTTCTACATGAACAGTTTAGATTGATTTCTGGTGAAGAAGCACTTGCATCATTTGTGTTTCCTTCTCATGCTTGCACTGCATGTTCACTACCTGTTTACTGGGCAGGGAGGCAACACTGGATAGCTTCTACCGCAGATGTGTATGCTCAGCACTATATGAGATACTAGTGTTGCCACAGTCAAAAGCATTATCCTACGGTAAAGCCCCAGAACACAGAAACCCCATGTACCTTCAAATGTTGGCTAAATTCTGGTGTAGTATTCCTGGAACTAGGATGTGGAACTTTAGTTATGAACCAAAATATCTCTATGGTATGCTCTGCATAAGTGGTGGGGGAAGGGGGAGATGATCAAAGGAGATGATGATCAAGGATCTTATTTCTTTGCCTTATCTAGTTCTTGTTGCTACATAAATAATGCAAATGTAAGTGTAGTCACAGGGATCCCAGTCTTCCCTCAGCTATGAATATATTCTAATAGATGTAGTCAATTGTAAGAGACAAAACTGACTGAAGTCTTTATTATAGTCGAGCTTTTACAACAATTAAAGAACTCCAATAAACCTAAATTCTTCTTTGAAAGGTTTATTCTATCAATACCAAGCTTTGTACCATTCTGGGACCTGAATTAAAACCATCCGTTGGGCAGTAGCATTGCTGGATAGGAGTGGGAAGGTGGGCAGCTTGAAAAGAAAGAACAAAGTCATAGTTCCAGTGGTTTTAATTTGTTAAAGATCTTGTTAGGGCTATAAAACTTTACCAGGTACTGTAGCCTCTTAATTTAAGGAGGGAGGTCTGGTCTGGTCACTTCATACCAAGCTGCTGTTTCAGTTCCCAGCCTTGAGCTTTATAGGCTGTCATGCATTGAGCTATTCCTGAACCAGGAGTTTATTGAATATTTTGAGAGTTCGAGGTTGCCTTTCCTTCCTGCCTTAGATTATTAGTAACTACTTGAACCTGAAACAGTCCTGCCAAATCTGTAGCAGCATTTTGTATGTTCTTTTGAGAGAGAGAAAAGGTTTTGTTTTCTTTTTCTACCATGCAATAATTCAAAAGAACAAAGCAGTCAGGAAGCATAGCATTTTTTTTTTCTTCTAGTAAGCACCATCTCTTTCTAATAATGTGCCTAATATCTCTAGCATTTATCAAAGGATTATTTAAAAGAAACAGAGCCTGTAGGTGTGATACTAATTATATATGTGAAGATAGATGTTATGCTAAGGCTAAGTGTCTGGCTTATTGGCGATGAATGCAAAAGGGCAAAGCCAAGGCCACACCAGGAAACTTCTGTTTTGCATCTCAACCTGCTCTTTGGCAATTTACACTTCCAAAATCCAAACAGACATCTGTCATATTCTTAAACTGACATATATGGGATCTGAATTAGAAGTAGTTCAAGTAAATGAAGAGACTATCATTTCACTGGGCTTTGGATCAAGCCCAAAAGCACAACTTAGGTCTGCCCGGCCAAGCAGGTCTGTGTTTTGGCCTCTTCCTGTAAGTTGGATAAGGAGACCTGCAGTGAGTATGCCGAATACGGCAAGTGCCTTTTAGCCAGAGTGAGTATCCTTTGGTCTCAGTAATGGAAGAGCTTGCACCATGCTTCTTACTCCTGTGGAAAAAAGCTTTTTCAGTGTTCCAGGAACTCTTACAAGTTTCTTGAATTCAGTTCACAGCCACTCAAATGGCAGTTTGACCCATTGTTAGTAAATCTTGCACTGATACTGGAATTAGAGATCTTAAGCTGCCACTTTGGTTCCCTCATCACCTGTACGTAAAGAACTTGACAGCCTCTATTTTGAAATATTATTAATAGCATTTTTAAATTACATTTGTGCTTGAATGAACTAAATGCTTCCACATGACAAATTGATATGAATGGTTTTAATAAACAGAAAATGAGAAGTAGGTTCATCTGCCCCTGGGGGCTTAGCTGGTTCCATTCATTCTTCTTATTAAATCTTGTCTGCGTGGCACTGTTGTTTGCACTGATTGATTACTTGCCTTAGCCTGTAAACTTGGGTGGGTTTCTCTGTGCTACCATTTCATAAGGCAGTGAGATCCCAGGCTCAAAGAAGTATCTCAACTAATAAGGAAGATTAATAGGTGTGGACCAAAACTCTTCTTGGCTACAGTAAGCTAATTCTCAAGGGAGACTGGACAGCAACAGATGAGTCAAACTGGTACAGCCAAAACTGTATTTTGTCAGTATAAAATGCTTCTAGCTAATTGATTTGGCAAGAGATTAGAAGCTGAACAAAATGAAGTCCATGGGTTTTTTTTCTATCCCTCATTAAAAAAAACCCCAACTGTAATATCAGCTAAATAGTAATAAAACCAAACTGAACTACAGAAACAAGAACAAGCATTCTTCTTTTCTTTCCCCTGTTACAGATAACCCCCTCTACATAATAGCAGGCTTTTGTTTGGAATAAATGCTACAAAGTTTATGACTTCATAAGTCATAAAGCACTCACCATAAGAGTCAAGAAGGGATGTGTCTATGCTCTGCTTTACCTTTGATAGAGCATCTTTTATAAACATTATTTCTGGAATTGGAAAAAAGATTCTGCAGGAATACCTGGGATCAGCAGAAACAGGAAGATTATGGTAACTATATTGCACTGTTTTGACATGGAAAAGCAAAATGTGAAGAAATAACCAAACTGATGATAAAATTATATTTACTCCAACAACATAAAGTATCATCTAATTGAATTGCACGTCGAATTTTAAAAAAGCTAAAGCCAGGGACAGTGAAGACATTAAAAGCATTAGACTAAATTCTGGAGTCTGTAATTGAACAAAATTAGGGTTGCTGGAGCAACTTCCCAGTCGTGGACTTTGAATCACTGCTGACTTTTTAATACACTCTGTTTTGGAGACTCAATGTAAGAGGGATCCCATTTCCCAAGGTGAAATTCTCCACTGCGTATCACTTTGGTGTTCCTTCAAGAGGCTAAGTGGTGCACAGACATTGTTCAGGCCCTTGCAGAAAGATGATCCTGATTTACAGTAGATGAGTTCAGTAGCTACGTGTGAGCTCGAGTATTTCAGATAATAGACTTCATGATTTGGATTCTCCTGTCAGATCAAGGTAGATGCACATCTGTGTCATTACAATATACGATGAAGTATTCCACTCAATTGAATGAGCCAATGCTGATTACAAAGGGGGAAGATAGAGCGTAATGGCCTCAGATGTCTAAATACTGATGGGATTAATGCCCTGTGACTGATGGTAAATAGAGTGTAACTAAGGAAACGATTTAGATTATTTAAATCTTATCCATAACTTAAGATAAAGTCACCAATCTTCCTACAGGTCACCAAAGATAACTACCTATCCTAAAGCAGGCATCATAGAAGTTCTTGCGTCTGTATAATGGAACTCATCTGTAGCCTGTAAGGGCAGCTGACTGCTCTGCTCTTGGATCTGTCACTCACCCCTGAGGTGTGGTCTCATCATAGGCTCCAAAGGTGCATTTGAACATGACCTCTGCAGCTACAAAGTCCTGACTCCATGTAAGTCAGCAGGAGTTTTGATGTTGATTTCCATGACAGCAGATTTGGCCTTTTTTGTCTGAAAGGCTAGCATCCCAGCTTCCCAGAAGGCTCCCACTCGTGAAGGCTTATACTGTGCAGCTAAACACTTCCCTTGGGTTTGCGCCTTTATTATGCTTGGGCAAAGCAACATCAAATGCTATGAAATCAGAAATATAATAATTTACAATCACAACATACTCGTTTTTGGCCTCTTCCTTCATTAAATGTCCCTGTATATGATGAGTATCAGGCAGGTGGAAAATAAGTAGCTTGAAATCGTAATCATTATGAGTGTGTACTTTGATACTTGAGTGGTAGTTTGCCAACCAATGTAGTGGGATGGCATAATGGAAAAGATGACAACATCAACATTGTTGTGACAATGTCTGATTGGTATTTGTGTGTAATTTAAGGAGTAACCTAATCTTCTGTGCTAGCACACATCAAAGAAACAAGAAATCATTATTGCCAAAGAGGGCAGTTTTATAATTTCCAGACTGTCATTCTTACAATAAAATTCTTGTACAAGCTGTCATTAATTTCATGTATAAAGTACACGTTTAGTGCACTCATTTTGCCTCTCCTCACAACTTTTTCTCCACTAACCTTCCTTATATCCCTCAGTTTCATGTTCTCTATCTATGGTATCGCCTATAGTTAAAGGATGTCATGTGACACCGTTGCATTAAACCTATGTAAAGAAGTGTAATGCAGCTAATATATGGTAAGATAAATAAGATTGTACTTTCATAGTTATGCCTGTGCAAGATAAGGCAGTGACCAACTATTTTCAAAACACTGTCCCGCCCTTTTTAAATTATATTTACCAGTTTAAAGCTGCAAACCACTTTAATAAGCAGGACATAATCAATCCCAGACTAGCAAGAACTTACAAGTATCTACAAGTATTTCACCCATACCAAAAGACCCTGTAGGCATTTCAGTGCCCAATGCGTGTGTACTTAGATATTTATTTATAAAACACACATGGTTGTACATATATTATATGCATACACATTATAGTATTTAGGTAAACGATGCAGTTTGCCTTTATACTGTTGCTGTCATAAATAAATCTGCGTCCAAGAAGAGGCTTTCCATGGATAAAGGCTATGCAATTAATTTACAGAGTCAAAAAACGACTCAAACTAAATAGGACTAGCCATGGTTTTAAAAGGATGTATTGTTTGCATGTCTGAAGTACTGAGTATGTCCAGACACTGAAAAATATTTGTCTTACAAACACATACAAATAAAACCACACGTATTCACATATATACATACACACTGCTTGATGCATCCACACTCACAGGCCACCACTCAAGAATGTGCTGATCCCAGAAGCAATACTAGCCTAACGTTAGGCATTTTTTTGAGTGTTAAAAATCTGTAAACATTCTTAGGGTTGGTTTTTAAGACAACTCAATTTCCCGATCCAGTTCACAGCATGCCCCCACAAAGAGCTGTGTTAGCGAAACTGGTGGAATGCACACCTAGCCTGGGAGCAGCAACACGCAGCAGAGGCTCCTTTGGAGGGAAGGCAGGTACGTGTTAAGTCAGTATTGCTACTGGAGACGGTGTATCCTCAAACCACAGCCTTGGAGATACACACGCTTTAAAGTACAACCTTTCTTTTGCATAGAATAAGGGAATTCTGACAGTGTATTGGCACACCCACTAGGAACAAAGCTTAAACAGGCACTGTCAGCTGCCCCAGGGCATTACATAAGAATAAAAGATTGAAAGGTGTGCTGTGGGGATGATTCATATACCTGAGGCTTAGACCAGGTGCTCTGCAATTAATTGCGTTTACCTGCAGCTGGAGTGAGTTCAGAGTGAAGGTTAGCTCTTCTCAGTTCAATTGGTTTAAAGTCTGTACTGGGGAGAATATTCAGTTATTGGGTTTTTTGGCTTTTTCTGGTGGTTTTTTTTTTTTTTTTGGTCTGGCTCTGCTAAGAGATTGAAGAAAAAAAAAGAGTGCTGTCTGCATGTTGAGCTGTATATGTAATGCAAAGTATCAGGAATTCTCCTTCTAAAGTTAGAGGGAAGAACCACAAAATGACATTTAAAGTTAGGATGATATTTATTTTGCAATATTCACTGACTTGGGGTAGGTGGAGAGAGATAGATGGCTTTGCAAAGCAGAATGCTTACAGGGATAACCCTTTTTCAGTTTACAGAACATTGCAGGGCTTAAAAAATGTGCCTGCCTTAGCACATGGGCAGACTACATGATCTCTTTTGAAATCTGCACAGGATCTTTTTACCCGCTGGGTTTAATTTCAGAATCCAGTGCAGTCATTAAAGAAAATAAAATTATGTTTGTTCTTTCATCTGGAACACAGAGCAGTATCAATTTTTCATTCTCTCCTCCTTTGCATTCCCCCTTCCAAAAAAAGATATAGATGGAGGAATTTACCCTATAGCTCCCCTAAAATTTCTGATGTTTAACAGCTGCTTTGAATTGATTCTGTATATTTGGTTGCCTAATGTGTGCAGCATGGAACACTCTTCCTGTGCTCATGAACATGAGATTGCCCAAACTGCAATATTACATGTACTGAACTTGCAATTGCTCTAGAAGGGTCTATCGGTATTGTCCCAAATGTCTGAATTTTCTGATCACTCTGGTGAAGTAATAGTATATTCCCACACTGCAGTGTCTGAGCGCTTCCCATTCACTTGCATCAAGCAGAATATTCTTTATTGAAAGGCGAGAAACACAAGGTTAGATAATGGACTTGTATATACAGAGGCATTTTCCAGCGATACTGTATCATTCTACTGAACCCATGCTGTTGTCTGTGCACTTCCCTATGCAGATACAAGTAGTTCAGTCTAAGTGTGTCTTTTCTCCGACCTTACTTTAGTCATTTCCTAATAATAATAGTAAGGAAAAAAATAATCTGAACATCTGAGAGTAATCTAAATGTAGCACTTTCTCACTGTATAGGAGAGATTTTTGTGACATTCTGTACCATGATGGCAGTTTGTGGATTTGAGCCAGACTGACTCTCAGTCTAATGCATTAATGTTTCTATCAAATTCCTTCTTTGACATGGGACATACAGCCTTGTCATATTTTGTATGATAAACTGGGTTCCAGGATAGAAGAAGAGATTGGATTTTGTGACGTGAGGATGGACTGTTGTTTAGGCTGTGGATGAATGTGGGGCTCAGCCAACAGACACTCTGGCCCAAACCAGCCTAACCAGCTCTCTCTTGTCCTGCAGTCTGACATCCTAGATTAGAGATTCTGCCAACCAGCTATGATTAACTTTTTGTGTCATCAGATGGGAGAAAGGCTGTACTACAAACACATCAGCTGTGGCTTTTGGACAGTACCAATTTTCATATGGGACCTTTATGCTCATTTTGTGAAATCTGACATGCCTACCTTAACTACTGGATCACTCTCTCGCGTCTCTTGCTTGCAAGAGACACAAAACATCTCTTTTGTGATCTGGAAATAATAAATGTAATTCCAAACAATGGTATTTACATTTCTCATTTTCCAGAGAACATGTGATTGCCATCACACCCTTAAAATTAAAATGTCAGGTGCAGAATTTCCAAGAGCAACATGCAGCAGTGATTACACCCATATCACCTATTCATGGTACCTAAGAATTTAAGAATGTAGAATGGATATGCAGGTCAAGCCTAATGTCCATCTAGCACAGTAGTCTGTCTCCAACAGTGCCCTCTGGTAGATGCCCAGGGAAGAGTGTAAGAATGGGTAAATATCATACTAAATATGTTGGGGAATAACATATACCTATGGGGAATCTCTTATACATATGGGAAAATTTGAATTACTAGATTTTAGTTCAGATCCATCACAGAAGCATAACTGCATCATGGAAGTCAGATTTCTTTTGGCCCAAACTGCTGGATACTCCTAGCACTAGTGAAATTCTAGTAGATATTGATTTATTATGGAATAGGTGAGGAGAAAAATTAGACCTCAGCCCATTTATAGAATCATAGAATAGTGGAGGTTTAAAAAAAACCTTTAAGATCATCAAGTCCAACTGTTAACGCAGCACTGCCAGGTTCACCACTAAACCATGTCCCTAAGCACCACATCTACACATCTCTTAAATGCCTCCAGGGACGGTGACTCAACCACTTCCCTGGGAAGCCTGTTCCAGTGCTTGACAACCCTTCTGGTGAAGAAATTTTTCCAAATATCCAATCTAACCCTCCTGTGGAGCAACTTGAGGCCACTTCCTCTTGTCCTATCATTGTTACTTGTGAGAAGAGACCAACCCCCTGCCCCTCTCTGCACCCTCCTTTCAGGGAGCTGTAAAGAGCAATAAGGTCTCACCTGAGTCTCTTCCAGGTTGAACATCCCCAGCTCCCTCAGCTGCTCCTCACAGGAATTGCGCTCTAGACCCTTCCCCACTTCCCTCTGTCCTTCTCTGGACACGCTCCAGCACCTCAATGTCTTTACTGTAGTGAGGGGCCCAACACTGAACACAGAATTTGAGGTGTGGCCTCGCCACTGCTGAGTACAGGGGCACGATCGCTTCCCTAGTCCTGCTGGCCACGCCGTTTCTGATACAAGCCAGATTGCTATTGGCCTTCTTGGCCACCTGGGCACACTACCGGCTCATATTCAACTGGCTGTCAACCAACACCCTGAGGTCCGTCAGCTTTCCAGCCACTCATCCCCAAGCCTGTAGAGTTGCATGGGGTGGTTGTGACCGCAGCATAGGACTTGGTCTTGTTGAACCTCATACACTTGGCTTTGGCCCATCCATCCAGCCTGTCCAGACACCTTTGGAGAGCCCCCTCAAGCAGATCAACACACCCACCCGACTTGGTGTTGTCCACAAACTTAGGGGTACCCTCGATCCCCTCATCCAGACCGCTGATAAAGATACTGAACAGAACTGGTCCCAATAATAGCCCAAATACCAAATGTACACAGTAATTCTCTTGAATTCTCTGCCCATATTCTGAAGAATTATCATAAAACACTAGAGGTGAAAAACAAGGAAAAATATAGTTGAAAACAGAATTTTCATAGAACAAGAAACAGGAGCAAAGCCCAGACAAACCCATCCTATTGTGGGTCAGTGCCCTGGTAGGAATGGTCCACAATAGCTATAGTTTTGAAGAATTATGTAATTGGAAAGACGATGACTGCTTCCACTGAACAGCACAGCAGTCTTTGCTTCCAGTAATACCAGGATTTAGCCCTTACAGTCATGGTTATCCGCCTGAAAAAGAAAACACCATGCCCTTGCATACTGCGGCAATGTATGTGCTGTGGCCTGCGTTATGCTAGCCAATTCAGCTGATGGTGGCCAGCAAGTTCACAGTGTCACTGTTAGAGAGCTGCACTGCTGCAAAGCTTCAGTGTGCTCAGGCTGCTCCCCATTCACACTGATGCTTTTTAAGCACGCTTAACCAAAATAGCTGAATTTTGTTCTATATGCTGAAGGCTATTTGCTGAGCTTGCAAGGCAGGAGTAGGCAGCAGTAAATTAGGAAACTTGCTTGGTTTCCTGTACTCCACTGATGCAGAATGCACAGGAACTCGCTGTGTGGCTGCAGTAGTTGCAGATAAATCCCCGATTGTCTGTAGAAAGCTGTTCCCCAGCACTGACACTGAATGCAGCACACTCTGCTTTCTTCACTTTGCCCAAGAAGTACCCACCAGGCAGCACACTAGCAACTGTCCAGCGCTAAATTAACGTGCGGTTACCAGGGTGTACTCTCCATTCTGGCACCATCGACAAAGGATCCACTGTTGCAAGGAGACAAGATAGACAGTTCTATATGTACCATGCATGCTATATATGCCTTTCAGACCTGGCTTTGGAGGATTGTCTGGTGAATGACAGGTGTTGGTAAACCTCTGAGAAAGAAAAAGATTACTCTGATTTAGGAGAAGCAGCAAGGTGTTAATTAGAATGCCAGAATTTTATTTCTTACTCTGCTCTTCTTTCAGTTTCTGATGCTGGGTACGTATTTTGTGTCATATTTTATCCTTCTTTAAATTGATTATAAAACTACTTACCTACAGTACTACAAACTGATTTGTTTTCAGAATTTTTTTCATGCCAAAGCACCAGGGATCTCCAGCTCATGTGCGCTTACCCTGGCAGCTCTCTGCTAAAGCTCATTTCCTTTCTAATTGCGTATTCTAAATCTTTACTTCTGGGCTGTCCCCAGTCTGTTCTGAATATTATAGGATGGCCACAGAAGCTAGGATGTGACTACTTCAACAGTTAGAGGCAGTTGGAAATTATCTTTTACATCAATGCCCACAGGACATTTCTTCCACCACCAAAACAAGTAGTGAACAAGTATGAAAGGAAAACCGACTAAAACAGCAAAAATCTCAGTCCTCAGAGCTGTCCTATAGCTGTTACCCATTTTTGACAGACCTGCAACCTTCAAAGAAAACTAATTTCACAACATTTCTCATCCAGTTTTCACATAAGCAAAGTAGTATAACTCAGATAATGGACTTCTGCATATTTATTTGGAAGTTCATGAATGATATTACTATTAGGAATAGTATTAGGGGAATAGACCTTACTATTACTCTATTATAGCAGTAATAAATGTCTTTATTACCATCATTTTACTTCTGAAAGTCCCTGCCTGCACCAAAGGTGCCAAAATGCTTAAGGCATCACATAGGCAATTAAAAGATACAATATTAGTGAGAACCTGGATTGAGTGATATTCAGGAGATCAGATGCATGGCCAGCAGGGAGACTACAGTATTGCACAAGCCTACTAGCAGAGAAGGGAGGTTTCCACGAGATTAATGCCTAGGTACGAGGGCTCTCAGTGAACTGAGGAAAGCCAGGCACAACATCTTCCATCTGCTGCACGCTCAAGTAAAATAGGATAACATCCATCTGTCAGAAATATTGGCATGTACTTCAGATTGCTTTCATCTACCCCATCTCCTTTCCGTAATCTAGGTGTTGCTTCAGTGAGGCACCAAAACTACCCTGGGAGCTGCAGGCATTGACAGTGTCTTTCAGGATCGGCCAGAAGAACAAAACTAGTGTTATTTTACCAGTTCTCTGCCAGCTAAATGCTGCAAATATTTGTACTGGAATTTCATTGGAAAGACACTTTAGTGATTTTTACAGAACAGCATGAGGAGCAAAGATTCTTGTGTAGCAGGGTGGTTCATTTTTAACTTAAACCAGCGGGAAATTCAGGGCCAGAGATTACCACTTTTCTCCTTTGGCACCATGCAGGTGGTACACAAGTAATGCAGGTTACATGAAACTGCTCAGAACTGGGAGTTCCTAGGAACTGGTTCGTGTGCCTGTGATGCCTGATGCTGCAGCCACAGCCACCTAGACCCTTGAGACCCAAGAGACAGCTTGCTTGGGATCTTCCTCCTGTCTGTTGTTAGCTGCTTGCATCTGTGGAGAGATACACACCCACACCTGAAGGAGAGAGTTTTAAAAAGATTGGCTTTTTCTTGAAAAGTAAGAAGGGAGAAGTTACAGATGGAAAATAAGGGAGGAAGTGACTAGAACAGACCCAATTAATTCTCACTATCGTATGCAGTTTTCACCATGTTTATGCCTTTATGAGTCTAGATTTGGCTGCAAGATATGCAAACAGTGCATGCACAAAGAATGATGAATGAGGTTTACTGAATGGTGTATATAAGCAAAGAAAATCTGTGTGCGTTTTCTTTTTCACTAGGCCTGGCCCTGTTTTTAGTCTCTATAGAAATTTCTGCTGCGGCCTGTGCCATAAAATTGTAATATCCCTGTAATGTTAGCATGTAAGTGAAAAGGATATTCTCCTACCTTTATGTAATCTTTGAATGATGGGGTTTATTTCTGACCAGGAATCTTTTTTGCTTTGGCTTTAGTTTTGTTTGTTGTTTTTGTTCCTAAGAGGAGAAAAATACTGTATCTTTAAATTAGGAGTAGCTGAATAATGAATCTTGGGCAGTGAAAAGGCTAATGTGCTGTGGAAGAGAAGGAGTTTAATCTAATTTAGTTGGAGAGTGTCTGTCTGTGGTGTTGTTTTCTGGACTGTGGGAATAGAGGAGGGAAGCTGCCCCAGTGAATGGTTCCTCCTGAGCCAGAATCAGTGGGGAGTCCCTTAGATGCCACTGATCCGAAGCCAGGCCATGAAAAGGGGATTAAAGAAATGTTCTGATTTGCAATTCACACTAATGCACCCCGTCGAACCTTTGGTAATATTTCAAACCACATTTCAAGGGAAGTGCCCTTAAAATAGCCAGCTAAATTGTATTAGAGCAATACTATACAACCCACTCATCCATTTATGATTTGTTTTTGTTTTTAACTCTTTTAACTGGTGGTGGTGGTGGCTTTCGAAGGTAGTTAAAACTTTGGTGCATTGTGAATATTCGCACTTCCATGGGAATATTTCTCAGTACGCCTGTCCTGTTAGGCAGACATGTTTATTTACATATTGGAGGAAAACTGCTACAAAGATTCTGTGGCTAGGAAAAAATAAGCTCATTTGGTTTAAAAAGTAAATGTTTTTCTGCATGTCATTTAATTTTATTAATATCTAGTGAAAATTCAGTAAGAAAGGCAGGCTCATAAAATCGCTAAAATAGTTATCAGCTTTCATTTCCTGTGTGTGAGCTTTTTCTTTTCCAGTTGCTACCTTCTGTATGGCTAACATCATTTTAAAATATATCTGTTAGAATTTGTTACCAGAATGAAACATGTACGAGATGTACACAGGTAAAAAGTGTCTGAATGAATGAATACAAGTACAGATGAGGAGAGGATAATTGAACGGGACTAACATTAAACTGATCTCTAATTTTGTGTGTAACAAACAGCTGGGCAAAAATATTAAACCTGAAAACCAGTTATAGCTACAGACTTCGTAAGAGTGTCAATATCAGTTTGTGTTCTGTCATAATGCACTATTGTTAATCATAAATAATTTAGACTATTTTACTAAAAAACTTTAATGTATTAATTAACTCTTCAACTCCCCAAGCCTATCGTTTCATTTCTCTTTACTGCTGAGATGTCAGAACATTTTATCTCAAACGGATTATTTGGGGTTTCTTTAATCCCATTTCAGAAGACCTTGCCTAGCACTGTAATTTCCATTGACTCCAACATGTATAGAATAGATGCAACTTTGATTTTCACCACTGCCCATATCAAAGTATTTTATGACACTGTCACTGCAATAGATTACACAGCCTTAAACTTTGCCATTGCAGGGATGAGGGGGGGTGGTGCCTTTTTTTTTTCTTGTCTTGTTTATGGTTTGCTTTACCTACAAAATATTTAGTTATGGTTTGAATTATGACATGCCTTATTAAATATTCAGGTTTTTTAATCTTATGCTTATGGGACAGACGAAAACCTGGACTTTAAGATACAGATGATTCCTCTGCACATTTTTGGGAGGTGGGGAGATGGATAGCTAGAGGGAGAAATGCATCTTTCCTGTGAGTTGGCACATTATTTGAAATCATGTTTAATTATAAAGTTTCATTAAAAATCTTTTGCTTAAAATTTTAGAAGCCTAATAAGATTGCCATTAATTTAAACATATCACTATTCCCACAACGGCCCAAATGCTTTCTTTTTCCTCTTTCATCCATGGTTAAATATGTAAATAAAATGTCTAAAGTCATTCTTCAAAGAAGACAAAAGAAAAAAGAGCTGAGGGAAAAGACAGCCATAAAATTCCTCCCAATTCTCCATAACATTTGCCAGAGGGGGGCCAACTCCTAGCCAGGGCCTAGCAGCAGGGGTGCCTGGCTGCTCCATAGAATCACACATCTCAAATCCCACACACAGGAGAAAAAAATAAAATAAAATATCTTTTCAGCTGGAGCCATCAAAAGGCTCTTTTCATTTATTAGTTACAGAGGTATCTTCCAGTTGCTGATTTCTCAGCGCTCTCATTTTTCTCTAATAACGTTTGGTAGTTTCACTCACTCAAGCTGGTTGACTGGGAGATACCCCTGGATAGCTCTTTAAAAATATAGGAAGTTAAAAAAGAGATCTAAAGCAGGATGCATTGGCTAAAAATAATGACTAGAAAAAACAAGGCTGATTTAAATCGGCACATAAAAGATCAATTAAGAGAGACACAACTACAAAGGTTGGGGGTTCCCCCCTCCCTTTTTTTTCTCACTTTCATTCGTATTTCTTTTTGCCTCTTAGGAGAAAAAAGGTTGCTATCGGTGCTATAGAGGAAAACAGGCCATGTTATGTATTTTTTTTCTAGATTAATGTGAATGATGACATAATACACTTTTCAAAAATACTTGTTGGGAAAAAAACCCCAAAACAAGCTCCCAAACAATCAAGTTGATCAAAACAAATACTGAATATGTTCATTTTGTGCATTATTTAAACTGTACTTTTTGTTATTATTTAAACTCTACTTTTTATTATCATTTAAATTCTACTTTTTAAAGTAGAATCTACTTGTCCCTTGCAAAAGCTTTCCCCACCCTTCCCTACTACCCCCAACTGAGCTCTCTAGAAGAGGAATCAGGATGCATACAAATACTAAGAAAACAGGCTTAGATTAATGAAGAATGGGAATGCCCCAACACACACTCTGTCTCTCACACGTACATACACACAGACACACTAAAATAAATAAGCTTTTTTTTTTTTTTTTTTTTTTGCACATAACACTGCCTGCTTTTGTAACATTCTCTAAGGAATCTGAAAGTGCCCCAGGAAAGGTCAGCCCCCGAGCCCAATACTTTATAAATACAATCTCCTCCATCCACTGAAAAGCCACAGAAAGGAGGACTACTGTTTTCACACATTTTTATGATGGCTTTTACTTCTAGGCAAAAACTAGCCCCGTCTTCAGGGTTTTCAAAGACAAACACTAGCCCTGGTTTGTTGTCCTTGCTTGGATCCATTTCACCCTTATCACAATTGAGGAAGCCAACAGTTTCCTTTCTAGAGCCTGGTGGGGTATTAACTCTGACCCTGTGGGATTTGGTAGTTTCCAGGAGAATCCGTGTTCATTTCGATAAGAAACAGGCACTAATGGAGAGGAGCCCGGTTTGTGTGGGCGAGCATGAATGAAGAGAAAGAGAGATTTTCCTTCTTCATTAATATGTTCGCTAAAACTAAGCTCACGGGAGGGAAAAAGAAAAAAAAAAGTAGAGTTAATCTTTTGAGTTGTGATCACAGTGCTCCTTTTCGGTCTGTAAAACTGTGAGTTATAGCTCGGCTTGGGATTTAACTTCCTCCTTCTAGCTCTGCGAGACCAATAAGCAAAATAAATCTCAAAGCTTAACTTAAAGAGTAAACACAACTCACTTTAGAATGATCTCCGTCCCCAAAATCTCTAAGTGTCTTTTCTGTAGTGGATGAAGGAACTTTCCTAAGCGTATGCCTCTAGTCCTCTTAGGGCTTCTTATTTAAGGAAAAGAAAAAGGGGAAAAATAAAAAAGAAAAGGCAAGCTACTTTTCGAGTGATGCCATACCGTGATTAAACCTATAATCAGGTACTTTTCCAGCAATCCTGCCTGTCCTCTTCACTTAGGAATTCGAGACAAAGCACGACATTTGAAAACAGCTGAGATTCCAGGCTGAAAGCAACCGTATTTTATTACCCTGGCAGCGAAGAGTTTATAGCACTTGCCATAAAATGCGTCCTCCTCCCCACATCCTCCCTGCTAAAGCACTGCCCCCCCTCCAATAAAGGCAGCCAAGGAGGCACCACCTTCAACCCTCTTACTAGGAGCCACCGAGTCTGCAGCGCTCGCCCTGCCTGGCTCCCTACCTGGGCGCGGGAGGCTGGGCTGCCACAGAGAAGCGCTCGTTAAACTTTGAAGGGAGGGCAACGGGAGGGAGAGGAGAAAGGAAGGCAAGGCAGGAGGAGAGAGAAACAAATGGGGCTTTTTCTAATCTGTGCTGATCAAGGAGAACCTGTGGGGGTCCTTAAGGAGGTTTCAAGGCGTTCCGAGTGATTGGAAAGTAATCACCGTGTCAGCTTCACCTTTCTCATGCAAAGTGGATGTCGTATGCAAGGCGGATCCTGCACAGGTTTTCTTTTTTTTTTTACTTTATCCTTGGACTCCACCGCCCCCTAAAATCCCCAGCTGCTCCAGCCCCAGGAGCTCCCGCTAATGCGGGGGGAGCGGAGCAGGCACAGACACAGAGCCAGCCCTGCTCTGCAAAGCGCAGCGGAGCCGACCTATTGCAAACCCGGACCAGAGGGCGGCGAGAAGCGGGGGGGATTCTTCAGGCCCCCCTCTTCAATGGCTTAGATATTTCCTCCTCCTCCTCCTTTATTCTACGCTCGGATAAACCAATCCCCACCTCTCGGCAAGAAAGTACGGAGCTGTGACCCGTTCGAGGAAGAGGAAAATCCCTAGAGGAACCCGCTGCACCAAAAAGCCTCCCGGGACATGTGCAAGTTGAAGCAGTGATCGCTCGGATCTGCCCGGACCCAAACTAACCCGGCATCGCTCTGCCCGTGCTTCGAGGAAGCAGCAGCGGGGGAGGAGGAAGAGGAGGAGGAAAGGTGGTGGAAGGACGGATCGCAAAAGTGGAAGCCCGGGGAAAAGAAAGTTGCCGGGCTCCCCGCAGTAAGTTTTGCGCATCTGTGGATTGGGGGTACTTTTCCTTTTCCTGGTTGTTGGCGAAGTTGCCCGCCCACCTCCCTGCGCTGCCGGCGGGGCCGATGCCGCACGGCTCGGGGCGCTGAGCGGGCGCGGGCGCTGCCCGCGGCCCGGGCGATGCTGACCTGCGTGCCGCCGTCCCCCGCCGCCGAGCTCCCTCGCCAAGGTCGGAGGCGATGCCGTCCCGGGCTGGAGCCGTGCGGCCGCTGAAGTGACTACCGCCTCCCCCTCGCTCCCCGCCCCGCACGCCCCCAGCGCCTGCGGGAGGCAGCCGCGGCCGCCACAATGGGGCCGGCGACGAGGAACTTGGTCCGGAGCCTCCCGGTGCTCGGCTGGCTGACCTGCTTTTGCGCGGGGATAAGCTCCATAGACATCGACCGCCCCGGTGACGGGAGGTGCCAGCCGATAGAAATCCCCATGTGCAAGGATATAGGGTACAACATGACGAGGATGCCCAACCTGATGGGACATGAGAACCAAAGGGAAGCTGCCATCCAGCTGCACGAGTTTGCCCCCTTGGTGGAGTACGGTTGCCACAGCCACCTGAAATTCTTCCTCTGCTCCCTCTATGCCCCTATGTGCACGGAGCAGGTTTCTACACCAATCCCAGCCTGCAGGGTGATGTGTGAGCAGGCGAGGCTGAAATGCTCTCCTATTATGGAGCAGTTCAATTTTAAATGGCCAGACTCCTTAGACTGCAGCAAACTGCCCAACAAGAACGACCCCAATTACCTGTGCATGGAAGCCCCCAACAACGGGTCGGATGAGCCACCCAGAGGGTCCAGCATGCTGCCACCCATGTTTCGTCCACAGAGGCCCAGTGGCAGCCACGACCTGCAGCAGCATAAGGATAGTCTCAGCAGAACCTCCTGTGAAAATCCTGGCAAGTTCCACCACGTGGAAAAGAGCGCTTCCTGCGCGCCGCTCTGCACTCCGGGGGTTGATGTTTACTGGAGCAAGGATGACAAACAGTTCGCTGTCATTTGGATTGCCATCTGGTCCATTCTGTGCTTCTTCTCCAGTGCTTTTACTGTGCTCACTTTTCTGATAGATCCTCAGCGTTTCAAGTACCCCGAGAGGCCCATTATCTTCCTCTCAATGTGCTACTGCGTCTACTCCGTGGGGTACATTATTCGCCTCTTCTCAGGTGCTGAAAGTATTGCCTGTGATAGGGACAGCGGCCAACTCTATGTCATCCAGGAAGGACTGGAGAGCACTGGCTGCACCATTGTGTTCCTGGTTCTGTATTACTTTGGTATGGCAAGTTCCTTGTGGTGGGTAATCTTGACTTTAACGTGGTTTCTAGCAGCCGGGAAAAAATGGGGGCATGAAGCAATCGAAGCCAACAGTAGCTACTTTCACTTGGCAGCGTGGGCCATTCCGGCTGTGAAGACCATAATGATCCTAGTTATGAGAAGGGTGGCTGGAGATGAGCTGACAGGGCTGTGCTATGTTGGAAGCATGGATGTGAATGCCTTGACGGGGTTTGTACTCATTCCTTTGGCTTGTTATCTAATCATTGGCACTTCTTTTATTCTTTCTGGTTTTGTGGCCCTTTTTCATATCAGGAGGGTGATGAAAACAGGTGGAGAAAATACTGACAAGCTGGAGAAACTTATGGTGAGGATTGGTGTCTTCTCAGTGTTGTACACGGTGCCTGCAACTTGTGTCATAGCTTGCTATTTTTATGAAAGACTTAATATGGATTATTGGAAAATCGTGGCAACTCAACAGAAATGCAAGATGAACAATCAGACTAAAAATTTAGACTGCATGATGAATAACTCTATTCCAGCAGTAGAAATTTTTATGGTCAAAATTTTTATGTTATTAGTTGTGGGCATTACTAGTGGTATGTGGATCTGGACTTCCAAGACTCTTCAGTCCTGGCAAAATGTTTGTAGTCGAAGATTGAAGAAGAGAAGTAGGAGAAAACCTGCAAGTGTTATTACAAGTAGTGGAATCTACAAAAAACCTCAACATCCACAGAAAACTCACCTTGCAAAATATGAATCGACATTACAACCACCCACTTGTGTGTGACCAGGTTTTAGAAAAGACTCTATCTCACTTTACAGACTTACAAATGTCCACAGTAGCCATCAGAAATTAAAAAAATAAATGGTGCTTTTTTTGTCAGAGAACGGTTTTAATGTCTCAAGGCAAAAAAATGTATCATGCTGAATTCAGGACCTGGTGAAAAATTGAAGGTAAACGTACTTACGGAAAGGTTTTCAGTGAAAGAAATATTGTGAATTAAAACGGTCTGTTCTGTTACTAATTTGTAGTCAAGTACTTCATCCAGCCCTCAGTTTGTTTGCTTGTTTGTTTTAAAAGAACACCCTATTTAACTTTTTCATGTAGCTGAGCTGGGTTTCCTACAGGTTTCTGAGTAACAAGGTGTAGTCAAGTTTTACGGAGCAATGATTTTATTTTAAAAGTGCCCAAGTGAGCATTGTCTCTTTAGGGAAACTGAGGTCCCAGAGAGGCCTGTCCTCAGCAAATATGCTATCTGTGAAAGCAACTTCCGTGCTTTCTTTAAAAAAGAGAGAGAGAGAGAGAGAGAAATCCTTTACAACTCATCTCAGCCTAGTGGGTTTGGAGTGCCTAAAAATAGGTTCAATCTATAATGCTCACCAATATTCTTTCACTAAGAGAGAAACTTCCTGCACCAGACACAAACTTTGTGAATAAGAATAATGTGCAATACATTTTTTTTTCTTACCATGACATGAAAAGAGAAACAAGTATTTTGCTGTACATAAAGACAACAAAAGAAATCTCTTAACAAAAGAACTAAGAGGTCTAGTCCTCAGAAACCCTTTAGTGTTACATTTTGTGGCTTTTTAATGGAAATCAAGCCAATGTTATACACGTTTGGACTGATTTGTGCAAAAAAAAAAAAAAAAAGAGGGGGGGAGATCAATTCAAAGAGACCCAAAGGGCTTATTGACTCTTTCTATTGTTAAACAAATTCTCACTATGAATAGATCAAGAAGCACTAGATTCTGCAAAGGGAAGCTTTGTATAGAGTGATGCTCTTTACTGTGCTGGGGGTGCACAGTTTTGTGCTGTATATATTTGTAATATACAATTATTTTTCATGCTCCACTATTTTATTAAAAATAAAATATGTTCTTTAGTTTGATAATTTTGTGTGTTCTAAACTTTCTCGGATGTGCTTTGTGGTTAATAAACTTGTTTTCTCCATTATTTGATAAAAGCACACTTTGAATATAATAGTTGTTGTTATACTTGCCTGCAAGTATAAGCACATAGAAGAATAGTTTACTCAAAGGAAATGTCAAGTTGGAATTAAATAAATGGATTGTAAAGTTGCATCTTTCTGTGAGCCTCTGCAACTGAGAAAACTGAATGGGAAGAAGCTTTAGTGATGTAAAAAAGCTGCAGTGGTGTAGAGTAGTACCATGTTTACAAAGCACTGAGATTACAACAGTGATCCTCGGTTAACACCCCTTTAAAATTTGCATAGGGTATGTTCAGCACGTTAAAGATAGCTGGCTCACTTCAGCTTGGTTTGAATACAATTCGGTCTCTACTAGTCTGGGATTTTCTTTTCCCCCTTTTCTAACATTGCTGGAAGTATGACTGTTATTTGGGAAAAGACTTCAGGAAGATCAGGAGAAAGAAGAGGGGAAGATCAGGAGAAAGAGCATGGGATATACAAATACAGAATTTGAATACTGCTTTAGGAAAACCATGTGATACAGTTGAAATTGTCAATACATTTTCAGCAAGGTTTCAGTGGAGCACGATTTGGTATGAAAGTGAAGCTTGCCCTGCTGTTGACTGGCAGGCTGTGAGGCCACCTGGTGAGATGGTAATACAGCCTCCCTGTCTCACAGTGGCTGTTGTAGAAAACCCGTTATCAGGTTATCATCACAGGAAGAAGAGAGGTCTTAATGGACTGCGGTAGAGTGAGGATCCATGTGACAGTCATCTTGTGGCTAGGACCTTTATGACAGGAGGATCTTTTTAGTGGCCTGGTTTTTCAGTTTATCTGTGCAGTGCTGCACGTGGATTTTTATCTCCTTGCAGTCGTCTTAGATGTTTCTAGCAATGACTAGGAACTTGAATGCCAAAAGTAATTTTGCAGGTGTTATTAATAAGCTTTATGTCCAAACTGTATGTATGCAAAACATCTTCCAATACGAAATTTATCTTCTGGGGGAGGATGCGATGTACTTTTCCTTCCTGTGTGTCACTGTTTGACAGACAGCTGTCACGGGTGCCCTGGCAGTGCATCCTGCCGGAGCACACCCTGTGGGAGCCGAGTGGGACATTGCACCAACCCAACGCGCTTCCGAAGCACTGAATTAGTGCCCTTGCAGCTGCTCTAGTTAAGATCAATTACATTAGATCCTAAGAAATCCAAAGTTTTAAAATAACCTGCGTCTTACAAATTGCTACAGGAATGCGTCAAAGATGTGTTTTGCTATTTGGCGTGTCACCTTGTCAGTAACGTGTCTGCTTGACGCAGATTTCATCTCTGATGTGGACGTTGGTGCTGGTTTTACTAGTGACAGATTTGTCTAGGGGATGATTTCAGGCCTTGCTCTCAATACATTAGCCACTGAAATAAACATCTCACTGTTTGTGTAGAATGTAGGAAATTATTTGCTTTCACTGTTGATCATGTAGTTTTACAGTCTGCTACTAGTGTTCTGGAAGAGGAAAAAAAAAAAGATGTTGAGCAGTGGCTGAATTCCTGCTGCCAGTCTGAGTTTAATCACGTCAGTTTAGGCCCTTCATTGTCGCCAGAGCAGAACTGCAAGTTGCTCTATGAAAATGCCAAAGATGACCACTTGGCTAGATGCATCATGTTACAAATAGATCCATGCTAAACTGTAAACTCAGTATTTAGATTTTATTTCAGCTTTGCAGTTATTTATGACTTTTTTTCCTTTTTTACTGGTAAGCACACTAGATTCTTCAATTATATAATGGTGCTGATTTCATTTCATCAGGACTAACGTACTGTAAATGCAGAAGGGTATAATGATTGCCTTTAAGGACATCTTAAGAGTGAATTAATTCAGAAATCGTAATTCTTACTGTCTCATAACTCCAAACAGTCTTAACAGTTTAATGTTGAAGTTGCTACTTAAGGAATTGGAAGCTTGCAACTGCTAAGGGAAAGTGATGTACTTATTTTCACATTTCAATGATCTAATACAGCATTATTAATAATTTAACAGATAATTTTATTTTTGTCTTAGAAGTCTGCACATTAGTTAAATGGTAATGATAATAAAACAAAAAAGGCTTTAAGAGCATATCACCAAAATATTCTATATTAAACTTATTTAATTTTCACATTAATTTTGTATTTTAGTAAAATCATGTTTGTATTTTTGCTAGTTGAATTTTATAGGATTTTTCAGTACTGTCAAGGCCTATTGGGTATCCGCTTCTCAGCTGATTTTTAAGAAAAGTATCTATATGTGGATATATTACCAATTCAGTCACTCCACAGCAAACTTTTTGAGGAAGGAGTGCAAGAACAGAGTGTCCTTCTGGAAGGGATATTTTGTGGCATTTATCAGATTAAAATATCTCCAAAAGATCATTCTGTTTGTATACGTACACTGTAAATCAAGAATCAGATGTTTGCCACAGGCTCGCGTGCAAGTGCTCTGTTCTCTCCCGTCAGAGCTGGAGATTACTCATGAGAGCAGAAATCGTCTCAGACTGTAGGTTGTGATGATGCAGATTATGTCTCAACATTCAGCTAGAGGTTCATGTGTTAGGCCAGGCAGAAGAAGCAAGGCAGAAGTTCCTTTTTTCTTTTTTTTTTGGCACGGGTAGCTTGGTGAGTATTTCTGTTTACTGAAGAGATTAATAAGGTAAGAGTACGACATCAACAGGGAAAAATGGGATTCAGAACCCCCCCACACAAAATTCTATTTACAATAAAGAGTCTTGTTTCTCAGTGAAATGCCAATGCTTCTTATAAATAGAAATAAAATTAAGCTCAGCAGTTTCAAGTTGTGACATATTAGGACACTGTGAAAAGTGCAAGCACCGTGGTTGAAAGGCTGTGAGGAGCTCTGTCAAGGAATGTTCAGATCTCTTATCAGATTTTTCCCAAAGTAGCATTTCATATGTATGTTATTATGAAGCCATTTTTCACATATGGCTGTCATCCCATGGCTTCAAACTATATGAAAAGCCCAGTAACAACAGTGTCTGTAATATACACCCTGCTTATTCTAACACTTAAAATCCGTGGCTTCAAGGGGATAGTTCTGTAATGATGGGATATTATGTGCTCAGGTGGTCTTTTGATGACAGGTGGTCTCCCACAACAGATGGCCTCAAAGGAGGAACTTCAGTGCATTTCAGTTTAAAACATTTACACTTTTCTTTAAAAAAAATTTGAAATGTTATCCTTGTGTAATGTTCTTAATAAGTATTTTAGACAGAGTAGCCAAGTTATTAACACTGACAGATGATAAATCAGGGCATCCTTTAAAAGGTGGGCGATGGTGATTATGTGGTCTTGGAGCTTGCTTTGATCAGAAGTGACAGGCCTGTAAGGTCTGTGCCACTCAATCCCCCCTGAAGGGAGATCAGCACCTGTTTGCACTTTGAGGCTCCCCTACCTCCCACTGCCTTCCAGCACTATTTCATCTTTTTCAACACACTTGATGTTGATTGGCTTTAAGCAAAGCCATTATTCATTTACAAAACGCTCCTTGATGGAGCTTACTCAAAACTGTATCTCGGTAGCCGTGTTTGTGCTGTCACAGTTAAGGCTGTACACACGTTCCCATTCCAAAAGCCTAATTTTCAGTGAGCTATGAGTTAAAATCAGCCCCGGTGCTAATATTAACCTGGCTTTGGGGTTTTTTTTGTCCCAAACAATATTGCCCATGAATCAGTTCAGCTTGAGGTTTCTGTATCTTTATATGTTTATCCAGAAGAGACATATGATCAGGTTTGTGAAACAAACAGGTCCTGGTTTGGTAGATCAGATTTTACCTTAATAAATACTGTTCCAAATAACTTTGTTTTTCATGTGAAAAGTAATGGATATTTGTAGAAAATAGCACAAACCAAGGCTTTGACTTGACGAATGGCCGTATGACAAATCACAGAAGTGCGTCTCCACTGACTCTTTAATGTTGTGTATGCGGGACTCTGCTATGGACTTGCCAGTCGAGATGCAAATGCTCACTGAAGGCAGCGGTATCTCGTTAGTTAAGTCTGGTGTGTCTGAGAACAGATGTGGTTTGTGCCTGTCTGGTTTGGGAGCCCAATTCTGCTTTTCCTGTAGTAGCAGAGTTAAAGCTTTGGGGGTTGTACATCAAAGGCAGGACTGAGTGATCATTGTATATTCCTAAGGCATTGTTTAAAAAGGAATTCCTTCAATTTATTGCCACTGGTTTCTTCCTTCTATTCTTCGAGATCTCCTCACAGCTCTGCCCCACTGAAATCAATGGGTGTCCAACTTCGGTATACGCTGTGAATCAAACTTCCTATCTCAGGGAAAGCATGTGCTACGTGAAAAGCCATTATGTTTTACTTCTTGTTGTTTTCCACGTTAGAGCATTTTTTTGGAAAGTCTTGATGTAAATTCACGATATGGAAACAAAAATCAGGGAGTGATGTATCAATAATGCTTTTAATAGTGCTACTGTGTTTGAGTGGACTCAGTATAGCATGTTGCAAACCAAGTGTCATTTCAAGGTGAAATTCAGAAATGCTGGATGTTGACAATGTGCAAATGGAGTGGATTTTTTTTTTTGTAGTTTATGTAGGCTTTTTGAGAACACTGTACTTATATTTATTGTGGAATGCTCAGCATTAATAAATATGCATTTCCTGCTGGCAGGATACCCCATCAAAAAATTCTTCAGTCAGTTAAATTATGTCTTTGTTTATGAGTCTACCTTTTCCAAGGGGCTTAGACCTATAACATCCATGGGAGCTAATGATGAAGAGCAACATTTTGAGTTGAGCCCACAATGTGCTCCTTGTTTCCTCCTTTCTTCACTGATCAGCACTTCTGTTCCCCTTCCCCTCTCTTCCACTGCCGATCAGTCTTTCATCATCTGCATGTGACTTGCTTCTCTCACCCTCCTCTCAAGTGATCCCATCCTTTTAGTCTCTAATCTGCCCACACACAGCTTTCTGTGGTACTGGCCAGTAGCTATGACTGCTTTGAGGTTTTTTGTTCAACATAAACGAAAAGATATTTCAAAACTTGTGTTTTATCTTTCTTTTTGGATAAGGACTGTGGTAAGAAACAGAGGTTCAAAGTTCTGAGGTACCAAAGGTGCTGATGAACACAGGAGACTGTCAAGAAGAGACTGCCAGTTCTGAGCAGGTGCCTTAAACTTGAAAATACTCTTTTGTTGAGGACAAGTATTGTTTGATTCTCTCTTGTATATTTGTTATTTTATATTTCCTTTATCTGAGGCTAATACCTATCTGTGTGAAATAATAAACAGGAAAGGGAGAAAGGACTTTTGATCAATTGATAAAACAGGAAAAAATCTCCTCCTTGCACTCAAAAGCTTTTAGCCTGAGGAGAGGTTTGTATGCCTCAAAGCTTGCAAGTTTTTCCCAGTTATACCCAGCTGGTCTAACAGAAACATTATACCTGCCTTCAGCCTGTCGTTCCCATATCCTGAGTTCCTCACAGCTATAGCAATGCTACTCTTAAAACTACCTTACAAATAGCAATGATGAGTCTGATTTTGACCTTTATGGTTCTTTAAACAAATTCTAAAACTGGCCTATGATCGCTACAATAATTTGATGACATTTGAAGCTATGGTGTTGAAATCTGGACCACTGATACTCTTTCGTTACACCCTTTTTAAGATTTTAGTGAATCTGGTCAAAATATCTTTATTTAATATTGTCAGCGTTTTGTCCTGTAAACTGATTTTTAAAGAAAGGCCAGGTATCTATTGAAGTTTTAGGCTTTTGAATTACTGTAGGTGTTGGGGTTTTTTGAATCCTGTCATCTTTTTTATTTTTTTAATTATATAAAGGAACCTTTTTTGTTCTTTAGGATACTGATTTTAGCAATGAGATATCTAAAACTTAGCTTGCTCTTTCCCCAGTGCTCTTTTATATCTGTGTACGGCTCAGCTCTGAATTCCAGGTGGTATGGGACAGACCAGTTGATATATTTTGTTTGTTCTGGGCCAATCATAACTGAAGAATCATCCAGAAAATTCAGTTAGCAAGGGTGAGCCTGTGTTTTAGCTGACTTTCAGCTCAGCTTGTCTGAAGCAGTAGTGGAGTGCTTGAAATCTTTGCTGAAGCACATACCCCAAAATTTTGAAGTGTACTTCTACTGCCGCACCACCATCCGCAGACAGTGCAAACTATTCTCCTACACAGCATTTGGGAAGCATCTTACAAGGAAGTAGCTGCAAACCTGGGTAGTATTTTTTGCTTTGTTTCAGTCTTGCTACTGAGATAGGAACATAAAGAGTGGACCAAATTTTGTGTTTCTTTTCACACTCTGTAATAGCTCTTCAAGAACCTCCTTTGTGTAACTGTGGGAAAGAGACTTCCGAATCTTGAATGCTGTAGAGTTGTCTTTGATAGCAAATGTCACACTAAGGTAAACAGCAGCTCGGTGTATCTATATGGAGTGAGTTAAACTTTGCAAATTGTGAGTTTCTCTAAAAAATAAAAGAGAAAAAAGATTGAGCATAGGTAGTACATAGGCAAAAGATACTGAGAACAGGAACCATGGGAGAGGAGAAAGGAAGGCACAAACTGCCTCCAGGGAGTTGTCATTATGTAAGTGCTAAAGCTAGAGATAAGACAAACTCAATTGCTTATTTTTTGTGCATAGTGTAATCTGGTTCCCAGGAGCTTTGGTTTCCATCGTACTCATCTGACCCACTACTCTCTTCACTGGTACAGAAACGGCATTCACAGATTTTGATATTCCGTGACGACCTGGTTATCGTGTATGAGTGCAGCAATCTTTACAGTGGAGTCTGATTATCTAATTTTATGCACAGTATTTTGCACAATTAGAAGGGAACAGTATTACAGTGTTACACCTTTTGATAAACTGAAGTTGCCAACCTATGGTTTTTGAAACAAATTACCATGCAGTGACAGAGAAGGTTTGAAGAATAATCAAATTCAGAACTCCAGCCATTACTGGTTTTGTTAATTAACTTATCTGGGGCAACAGGTTCTCCTGCATGTTGCTTTGAGATTTCCACCCTTAGAGCCCCCATAGTTTGGACTGTGAAGGGGTGTATTATGCAGCTCTTTGATCAGGTTTGAAAATTACTCAAAGCCTCTCCTTTGCAGGATATGATACAACCAAAATGTTATAGGCAGAAAAAGGTATGGGTTTTTTTAACATCCAAATTTGGCTTCATATGGGCTGTTTATGGTTAGTGACTTCTGAACGAGGTACTTAATGAACCAGATTCTGCTTTTATTAAGTAGTACAGGAAACACCAATGAGATTGGGGGATGGCCACGTTTAGAGAATAAAGTGGAGAGCAGCTTAAGAGTGACTGGACTCTTGGGTCCAAGGGCTTGTTTATTTCAGCCCTTCATAATCAGAAGCCACCCTCCTCTGTGTATGCACATATTGGAAATAGGATGGGATGGAGCAATTGTGAGTTTGTCTTCCCTTCCTCAGACTGCCCTCATCCACAGGGTTTCACATTGAGAGATTTAGTTTCAGAATCTGGTTTCAGATTCTTCTTCAGAAGAATCACAGCCAGGGTGAGTACTCAGCAGATTATATACTCTGATTTAAAAAAGCAGTTTCAATCTATATAAATATTATGTTTCCTAGAAAAGTAAAATTCTGAAATAATTTAGTATAACTCCTAATAATTCAGAAGTTATTTTGAAAACTCAAGCTTCTGTTCCCATTGTACTACTTCTGCACTCAAATCTCTGCCTGCTCAAACTCCCATGTGTCTCTGGAGCCCAGAAGGCAAACTAATGGTTTTCTTTTTAAACTGGGACTCATAAGGCTCAAAAGGGCTGCAAATGTAGTAGGGACCCTTTTGTGAAACGTGCTGGTATGCTGTGGCATGGGTTTGCAGCTCTCATCTCCGCACGCCAGCCTGTGCAGAATGAAGGCCTGCGTTGTGCAACGTAGGCGTGCCCAGACTCACTTCACCTCCAGCAGGAGCACAGCTCAGGTCCTGTGATTTCCCATCCTGTGGTGAATCCTGCAGTACCTAACCCACAGTCCATGTCCATGGATGAATTCCTGTTTCCAGATTGAAGAGAACCAGAACGCTTTTTCCCCCTTTATCACTCACAGTAGCAGCGGAGGTTTTGAAATCAAGCCTGGCAGTGACAGTTTTTGGTTTTGTGTATACTTTTGCACTAGTTCGAAGCAATGTTGTGGTAGAAGCTGCTTCAGTTTGGCAACCCCTGTTCATGTCCCTCTCCTGCAAGCAATCTCCCGTTTGACCGCACGTACCCACCTTCTTGTGCTAATGATCATTGTTCCTCTGGGTATTTAAAGCATCAAAGAGCTGCCGTTTGAAATGCAACCTTAACCAAACGATCCATGTCTACAGCAGAACCCAGAATGCAGGAGACTGACGCTCTGGTTCCTTGTTTGATGTGTTTAACACAACATACATATCTACAACTTGGCATTTAAAAACACCAACAAAAACAAACAAGTTAGTTTCATTTACATAACAAAAAAGTTCCTTGGACTTGCAGGGAGGTTCCTTTGAAATGCACGATGGTTTCTGTCACTGATGGCAGAGGGATCTGTCTAGTCTGGAGCTCAACCTCTTGTTTCATGCACACACCAAAAGGCAGAATTTGAGTAAATGAAACCTATTCTTTCCACATGCCAGGGCATTAAAACAAACAAACAAACCCCACCAAAAATCCCAAAACAACAACAAAACCATATAAAACCCCCAAATAACAAACCAACCGAACAAAACCATAAGGCAGGGGCTCTACCATTATATATTTTTCCTAAAGTAGTCGTCTTAAAGCACTGATCCAGTGAAAACTTTGCAACTGATTTTAACAATTGCAGTATCAGCTTGTGGCTGATGTAAAAGGCAGCAGTTCATAATAGGGTTCCAGTAATAACCCTAGGTCACTACAGTGTGTGAGTCATGACTTGGTTTTTCCATTATATCCGTTCAAAACCACACAGTACTCAAATACTTCTTAGTCTGTGAGTAGTTTAGTAAACAGTATATAACAGAATAGCCCTTTCTATTATCACAGTCTGACAACATATAAAACTCTCACCATGAGAATACTGAGTGTGTTGCTATTTCAAATCAGTAAACCGTTCAAGGCAGGTTCAATCTTTTGGATTTGAACTTTAAATGTACAAGCAACACTTCAAGAAACTTATGTAGGGAGGGTTTTTTTTTTCCTTTTCCTTGTCTTACAAAGAAGGCCTCCCTAAATGATCTCCTTTTCATTCTGATTATTTGCAGAAATGATTTCTGTAAACAACAAAAGCAATCAGCAAAGCAAATTCCCAAGTTAATGAGAGCAGTTCATGTTAGGAGAGGAATGGTTGGTTTCTATTTGTTTTCCCATGGGATGACTGACACATGAAGAATGTGTTACTGGTATATCTCAGATCTCTGATGAAGAATAAATGGTAGTACAGTAAAAGTGACAGTAAAGTAGTCCCTTAAAATACATTGTGGCCCTCTTTAGTACAGGATGTTCAGAATTCCCTGAATTTGAGTCTGCTATCTTAGATCTTTATATGGCTTCAGCTAGTGTAGTATCTGATCACCCCACACTACAACATTTGTTAATCTAAGTATTAACACCAAATCTGTATCATCCTAGTACAGATAGTGAACTGAAATGCAACAGAGTGTAGACAAGTCGTTCCCAGCTAGTGAGGCATGAACATGTTAGCAGGGAGGCACAGCTGAATGGCTGCAGGCACTGCGGGGCAGCTGACTCACACAGGGATGGAGGGGTAAATCACCCCCAGTCAGCTGAGCTGGGAGCCACAGGTTTTGGATACAGCATCAACAATATCTTACATCTGCATGAAGCAGTGCTTCCCACAGGTGCCGTGGAAGAGGTGCTTTGGGAAGACACCAGGAGTAGAGTGCTACTGTCTTTCAGGAACAAGTTAGAGCTGACTGATGATAACTGGCCAGTGTGCTCCCAGTTCCAGAAAATTCCTGAAGCCACTCAACTTGTCTCTCACAGGGCAAGTTAATGTCTTGGCAGGGCTCCCATATCCTCCTGGATTCCTGTGGGTAATGAGGAACCAGCTTTTTTGTCTAAGGGCAAGACTGATATCTTGCCTCTGTGCTGGCACTTTCGCCTTTGTAAATTCAGTGAGAACAAAACCTTGAATTACCAGTCTAAAATGTAGGAGTGAAGCTAAGGCAGAGCAAGAGAAGGGATCTGGCTTTTGAAGGAGGGTTTGAATGGCAGAAGATTGGAAAAGCGTGTAGCTTGGCATATTGAATATATGTGGATGCCTGGTGATTTCCCATATTTTAGAAAATACAGCACGTTATTGGGAGTTTAATTTTTTAATTTCTTATTTTATAGACGTTCATAAACCAGTATCTGTAATGAGGTTGTGGGAGCAATCAAAACTTTGTATCATGGGCAATAAAGATAGCAGATAGCTCTTCCTGTGAGAAAATGATTGCAACATACTACACTAGCACCCCCAGTTTAGTGCTTCATGGAATAGTTACTGCACCTCAGCTTTAGATGCTACAGTATAACCTTTGATTATTGGTGATTTATTCTGCTGGTGTATAGTTACTGTGTAGTCAAGATATTTTTCATTACAGTCACTCCTTTTTGCTGGATAAGTTTCATTCATCTGCCAACATACAGCATTTTCCACAGATTGTTCAAGAAACGTCCCTCAGGAATGTGAGAGAGTGTTCATTAGTTCGTAGATAGGATGGTAGCTCTAGAACTGAGTTCAGAACTGCCAAAAGACAGGCAAAAATATCCCTTTGGCAAAAGCTTGTAGAACCTTTCTGAGAAAGGGTGGGAAAGAAAAGATGTAGGATTGTTTGGAAAACAGTGGAGCAGACTGGATGTAGCGTGGTTGTCACCACAGGCAGGAATCAAGCATTCTCTGAAATTTTGGCAGAAAAAGTGGTGAAAAATAGGGATGGTGAACAAATAGTCTTCACTGCGTGAAGAGGACATGTTGTTTGCAGAGCCATTTCCAGGCACTGACGATAGTAGCTGAGATCTGCTGTGGTAGAGTCCATGCTCTGTCCAGGTCCTATAAGTCAGGTAACTACAAAAGAGGTTTGAGGAAGCTGGTCCCATCAGCACAGTTAATTATTCTCATAAAGAGAAGAATAAATTATGACATGTTTACAAATGTTATTCTAGCTCTTGTTCCCCAAATAGGAATCGTTAAAACATGTTGAAAATTATATGACCACAGTCTGTTTTATTGCAGTGGCTCTAAAAATGCTGTAGTTTGATTTTTTTTTGAAACCAAATTCTCTTTGTTTCATGGTCCTGGCACAGTCTGGGGTTGGTCACTGTGCTGTGGGAGTGCTTGTGCCAGTCAGAAACAGGGCAGATGCAATAACTGGAAAAACATCTTTTCCTGTCAGTTAGGAATTTTTTCAGTAAGGAAAAGGAAAAAAATAGCCTGTTTCTATTTTTCCTTTAAACTGCTCCACCTATTAATTAGGCCACACACCCTCAGCAAGCATAATATGGACAAGAAAGACTGGCCTCAGTGATCTTAATAACTGCAAAAACCAGTATGTCTATTATACTTTGGCTTCAGCAGATGAATAACATTCATGGACACAGGAACACCTAGAGAAAGCTCAACTTCTGTTTAGGAGGAATGAATAAGTAAAAGGGCCTTATCTCTAGGGATTTACCAGTTATCACTGTGGTTTGAATTGCATAAGGGTAGGAGGGGACCGATGCCCCTTTCCACCCATCAGTCTCCACCCATGGCAGCATAGTGTTAATGGAATGTTAGGCATGAGAGATAATTAAAAGCATTGTAATAACTGCACAGAATGTGTCACCCTTGCCTGCAGCTTCACCATCATCTCAATTCACACCCTACCCCTTTCTTTTTGCTCCACCCAAGCTTTGGTTTCCTTCACCCACTCATGACTTGTGTACTGTCTTTCCATGTTGGCTGAAACAGCCTCCCACTTTCTGTTGCCTTTCCTCCAGAGTAATAACTGGTCTGTTCATCGTTGTGCTGCTGTATGACCAAAATTGTGACCGCATGCGTGAAGTTACCAAACACTGATTGAATCAGTATCAGCCATAATCAATATTCTTATCTATGAACAACCGACCATAATTTCTGTGCAGGTGGGATAAAAGCCAGGCTGCAAGTACATGATACAAGATGAGCAAACCCAAAAGAAATAGGCATATTATTAGTGAGGAAAGGTGGGCCTCAGCTGGTCTGTCTCCTGTGCCGAGCTGACGTTCGTGCAGATCCTGTAACAGAGGGCAGGATAGATGGGACTGGTTTATGATATGGATATCCAAATTGTGCTCAGAAGAGTATGTGACTTGAAGCCATTGAAATCGATTCCTGTGGGATCAGCATTTGCTCAGGAATACTCCACTCACCTGCCTTTTCTTTTTCAAGTACATTGTGCCTTGCTAACAAACAGGTTAAAAAAGGAGAGTGCCACAGAAGACATAAGGCTGGATTCCTAGCCGAACTAGGGGTTCCTCTGGTGAGCTGCAGACTTTAGGAGACCAATTCCAGTCTTAGGTGGGCCATATAATTTATCAGACGTGAGTGAGTGTAGATCTCTACTTTGAACACCCAGTTTTTGAGATAAAATGCGTCCACTTGAGCAAATCAAGGACAATCAGCTCTTGGCATAGCTTTGATCAACAATGGACCATACAGAATGATCATACATTTTCAAGCTGATGGGACAGATTCTGTTCTTCCTGATAGCAGTGTCATTGAGAAGCAATCCCATCAGCTTCACCAGGGTACTTAGATGCATTCTATGATAGCTGGGAATGACCTTTGGATTTACTGTCACAAACTATGTGTGTGCCTGTTCTCTTAACTGCTTTTCCTAGTTAACTCGGTAAGTGTGTGGAAGAGACCATAGCTTAGGAGGGAATCTTCAGGCAGGTATTTCACCTGATGTTTTAAGTAATGAGTATTTGATTCACCCGTGTCCCCCAGGGATTTAAAAAGCTGCTTGACCTCTGCTTCCATTCATGTTTATTTTTTTACAAACACTACAGTGTACGGACACTAGCTGACTGTAAGAGACAGAAAGGATGTTCTCCGCTTTGATGTATAATTTGACTACTTTTTTATTTCCTCAGGGGTAATCAAAACTCACAGAAAAAAACCCACATTAGTTGGTTATTATTACATTTTAATTTGTGCTGTTGTGAGATTTTAAACCCATCAGTATTAAATTTTGTTGTTTAGTTAAACGGGGAGGTGTGGGGTGGGTGGGTGGACAGGGTGTTGCTCTTACAAAAGAAATTCCCCTCCTACCCAAACTAAAATCTCATCACATCTTTCTGACAACAGTTTGCCTAAAATCTCTGGTCCTTTCTTTCTTTTTCTGGAAATGGAATGGAGTGGAAATATTGTCATCCTCCGGGTGTACAATGGGAACTCTATTTTTTCTTTTCTCCTCTCTAGCTCATCACAACTAAGCTCTATGGAAACATGAAAATATCTTTTTGCATCGTGCTTCTAAATGCCCTTTTCTTTCTTTTTCTGAAGCACTGGAGGTTGGCCACAGCTTGAGGATGGATTTGGCAAGTGGTATTAAACTTCCAAATGCCTGGCTGATGAGTCTTGCTCGCATGCCCAGAGCTAGGCCGATTGCCTGATTTGGGGTCAGGAAAGACGGAATTTTCTCTCAGGTCAGGCTGGCAGAGAACATGGAGTCTTCTAGGTTGATTTCCCCCTCCTCCCCGCCCCCTTCCTGTAGTGTGCAACACATATACTAGAGTCATCTAAGAAATACAGTGCTTGGCAGAGCATAAATCACTGCTAATAGACTTCATCTTTTCTGGCCTCTTTCTAATAGCCATTATTATTTTGTTCCTCAGTCTTCTACTTCCAGCTACGTTTCACTGTGTGAGGGTGGGAAGTGTCTGTGACAGGTAGGGAGCAGCAGTCTTGCGGACCCTTCTGGATGAGCGGCTGCTGCATGGTTGTCTCTGACTAAGGGATCCCGGAGTTGATGACCGAGGTGCTCTTTTCTAGTAAAAAGAAAAAACCTGTCGGAAACAAATACTGATATTTTGACCACTATGCAACTAAACTGTTTCTCTTTTTATTAAAAAGAGATGTTTTGCAGATATAGTCAGTTGTTTTTAAACTCGGATGATCTAGAATTTAATAGAGAGGGGGAGAGATTCTGGGATGTTTGTCCTACAATAGAAATCTTCAGAATTCCATCCTTTCTGACACTTGGAAGCATGGCAGAGCATGGCAATGTGTTTCTGCAGATGACTGCTTCCCAAGTGAGAATGACCAGTTCCATTTAACTGCCTACTCAGGTTACTGTGTGACACAACAGGATCAACAGGTGACTCAGCTTTTACACAGATGGAGAAACCTCTAGGCCTCTGACTTAATTGCTGGATCTCAGTGAAAGTACGGGACACAGTTACAGGGGCCGAAGGCTGTCGGTATCACAAAAACGCAAACTGAAGGACGAAGATTACCTAGCTGTATATGCAGGCAGGTGATTTAGTTGGCAATTGCCCCAATTACAAATTCAGATGCAAGAAGGATGTTTTCATTCCTTTTCTTTGAAAATGTTGACCTCTGTGTACAGTCCTACAGATACCGAAAGTACCGGTGAAACCTTAGCGCATCTGTCTTCCCTGAGATACTTCTGCGGTTTCATAGATTGTTTCCCACACAGAATGATGTGCTGCAAAGTGCATTTTCTGCATCTCCAAGAATGAACATTGACCTCATTCTAGGGAATATCACTTTTCTTTTTTTCTGTACAACATAGATTCCTCATGGGCTTTGATGGATTAAGAGAGCAATGTCTCTTCTTTTTATCATTTTTTTAATAATGAATAATAAAAATACTCAGTATTATCTATGTTCTGCTCTAAGAAGCTGAGTACTTCACATAAGTATTTGGTAAGCAAGATTTTTCTAGCAGCTGACTTTTTGTTGGTTTTATCCACATTAAAATTTCATCTGCCAGGTGATTTCTCAATTAATGTATCATTATGTAGTCCACAGAAATAATATTGGTTTTCAACCATATTAAAAAAATATAAAGTAGAGGTAACCAAAGCATATGCAACTGTTGCGAAGCTTTGTTGGTTTTGTAGGAGATTCCCCATTTTTCATCACCTGAACATTTCACTCCAGAATATTCAACTTCATTTCTCACGTGGTTTATTTTGAAAGTAGACACTTGGAAATTGCATAGAATCATCTGCATTTTTTTCTGGCTCATTGATGTCCACAGTAGATTCACCAGTTGCACAGTTCAATAATGCCTTTTTGACTGCCAGCCCTCCACATTCAACTCGGACTGTAAGAGCTAAGCAGGATTCTCTCCACTTTGCACATCAGTGTAATTAAAGCCTCATATGCATGATCATGCTTTTAGTAATAGCCCTGAACTACACTGATCTCATCAACACTTGAAAGGTTCTTTTGCAATTAATGATTTTGCTCAGATGTTGCCCTGTGATGGACAGAAAGATGACAGTCTGATGTTACTTAGGCAGGGTGGTCAAAACAGAATTTATAAACTACACCTGATTTAATTTCCTTTTTTTTTTAAAACTGGGTTATTGATTTCATTCTGTTGGTTTGTTTTTAAACAAGAACACTAATCTTTAATTTTGATTTTGTTTTTAGCTTTTGCAAAGGGAACTCCCCTCCTATCCAAGAAAAAATCTCAGCGCTGCTTTGACAACAGTTTGCCTATAAACTTTGATGTTTCCTTTCTTTCTGTCACCCGCACCAACATTTGGGTGTACAACCTGAAGTCTAATTTTGCCTTATTTTTTTTTTCCTCCATAGATCATCACATCTAAGCTGTGTGGAAAGGATTAATTTTCTGCTTGCAAAACACACCTAAACCCCCTTCTTTTCTTCCCTAAATACACGGGTGAAATGCAGATTCCTCATATTGTATCTGGGTGGCTGTAACCTCTTTCCACCCATACCAGTAAATTCCATCTTATCTCAGTTTTATCATCAACACAGTACTGCAGAGATTATCTTCCCGATTTCTTGGTTGGATTGTGTTGTGGCATGATTTGATCTGCTTGTGACTTGCCTTTACAAGATGCCCCTTCTCCACCACTTCAAATACTTCCAAAGCTCCTTGTGGATTTCATTGCCCAATGTCTCGCACACTAGCTAGGTTTCATATCCACACCTCCTCCTTTTGATGTCACCTTTATCACTTTATTATTATTTTTCAGTTAAGCCCCTTTGCTTTTTTTGCATTACTTCTGTGTACAGGTGGAGCACCTCTGAAACATCTGCTAAGTAATTGCATTGTAATCCCTCTAATACCTTCTAAACTGTCTGCTCTGATGTGATGTCTCTACAAAGATAGCATTGGTTACACATCTGGTGTCATACGATGGCTTCTTGCTGTGCTACCAGTATCAGTGGCCAGATTCCATGTGTTTCTCCTGCCCGTCATCTTCCATAAATGATCTGGGGAAAGAACCCCCAGTTCTTTTGTATGTGTTGGGACACTGCAAAGTGGATTCTGGTCCATCACCAAGGCTCTCTAGTGTAACTGCAGTGAAGATAATGCATTATTATAATTATTTAGGATAATTGTGTGACAACTGGCATTGTGTCTGGTAAGCTGGGTAATCATATCTTCTGCTTGAGGATATCAGCTGATTGCCACTTTCGTTGGGAAAGAATTATTGTACCACTTGTAAGCAGCCTTACAAAACCAGTCAGGTGCATTCTTTTCTTTTCGCCTCCCTCTAAAGCATTTGTTGTGTTTCTGTCATAATCGCACTCTGTCACATTAAATGCTTTTTCAGAAGTGACAGACTGTAACAGCTCTTCCCCTATTGTCCCAGCCCAGGCCCCATTCCACTCTATGGCGGTTTTAGAAACGCTTTGAAAATCCCACCCTTTGTCACCTGACTTTAATCCTCTTCACCTATGTAGTAACAAACCTTTCGCTATGATTCAAGTATAAACTATGAGAATTTGTAAAAATGCTCACAGCTGCATGAGTCTTAAGGTTTTGTTCCCTCTTGATTAAATATTTGGGGGTTTTGCTTAGCATTCATTAATGCCAAAAGAGCCTTTGATCTTTCTTCCACTAGGGCGTGGAATCTGCCTCTTGTTAGCCAGTACCAAGGCTAAACAGGTACCGGATTACTTTTGATTACACAGCTAAACCTCTTTAACAGAAGAAAGATATTTGTTTACTTATCTATAGCTGTAATAACAGTCAGGTGCATCAGAAGCTTGTGGGGAGACTCTACAATGAAAGCCTTCACCTACTTGATCAAAATTGGATGCCTTTTTTGTTCTTTTTTCAAGGTATAAACTTTTTTACATAGCATGGTCAATACAGCCTCTTAAGGCTAGGCATTCTGAATAAAGAACTCCATGGTCAAGGGAGAGCCACTAATTTACTACAAACATAAAACAATTCAAGAAAAACAACTAATAGGAAGTATTTCCTGCCTTTGTGGAGCCACAGATGTGATCTGGAAGGCTCTGAGTCAAGCTCTATTGAAACAAGCTCTTTCTCAAGTGCTATAGATAGAAAATACCTCTTTTTAATGGCTGGTTTAATAAGAGAAGGGGAAAAATAGAGAAAAGAGCAGAAAAAATATAGAAATGGAACAGGAAAGAATGAGAGATTGAGAAGGGGAGCAAGAAACCAAACCCAGGACCTGATCTGTTTACCTTTACAGTTTTGCTCTGCATTTGCTCTTCAGCAGGAACTTGGCACAGCAGCAAGTGATGGGGTTTTTTGAGATGGTGATTGCTGAGAGGAACTGCAGCGCAGGATGGGTTTTTAAGGTTTTACGCTCAGTGGAGCGCTACAGTGCTGTATGTTGCAATGCATATGCCCCTTTGCTTAGACCATACTTTCTACACTAGGGTCTTAGTCTTGCCCTGGCCCAATTCCTACATTTAAAAGGAGCTGACAGTACTGTTCATCTTCACTGGGAGGAAACAGGGGGAATCACATTCATTAAAGGATGTGAGGTTCCTATTACTATGGGAATGGAGACCATATAAATTCATAGAAGAGACAGAAAAGCTACTCTGTGGTAAGAAGCTGGCCATTCTAATTGTGTTAAAGGGTAAGCAAAACTGTAGATGGTGTTTCAGACCCGTTTTTATCTTGTTATAGTAGGGAAATAAGGTTTATATATTCACAGTGTTTATCTGTTCTCTCCTTATATTTCTGTTCACCCTGTCTGCTTAGTTCCACTAAATTTCTCCTAAAAAGGAGATCTGAAGACCTTAAATTCCCATGTTTCAGGAGTTCAGCAGTCAGAGAGCACAAGGTAGGGAAGGCTCTGCTCTCAGGCTCTTAGTTTAGGCAGCCTGGTAGTGCAGGCATGTCTCATGGCCTAGCAGTGCATTCAAACCAGTCGGATAACCAGTGCAAATGTAGATTCATGCCTGTCAAAGCTTCTCCTATGTCTTGCCCATCCAGGAGGGCAAACAAAGGTAGCTGGGGAATGTGGGAGAAAGCTGGCATGGGGAATCATAAAGGCAATGAGAAAAAAAAAAGTGCATGATGGAAGAGGATTTGAGGCATAGCTTGGTTTGGTAGAGAGAGGATCACTCCAGGTATTGCAAGAGTTGAAGTTGGTTGTACCTAGAGGTATTGTCCCTGGTGATGGCGGGAGGCAACATGGAGGCAAGCATAGAGCTTGCTTTTTGTTCATTCTGGGAAAAAGGGGAAAACACAAGACAGAAAACTGTTAAGTTTTGGTGTTTTTTTATGTCTTTGGTTTGGGTTTTTTTTTTTTTTAATCCTATGAGAGCATTGACATCAGAAGAAAAAAAATCAAGAAGGATAACAAACAAAAAAGTAAGGGACAGATATTGTAGGTCTCTACAGTGATTTGATAATTTATTTGTACTTTTCAATTTTCAACAAATTCCAAGCTCTTACTAACTCTAATGTCAGCATTGTTACCAAAGAGCAGCTGTTACAGTGTAAACACCGCTAACTCTGTTAGCCTTGCCATGGTCTAAATTAAAGAATTAGAAGAAAGCAAACCCACAAAAATGAAGACATGGCCATCTTTTATCCCTTCCACCTAAGTTATATGTGAACTTCAAAGTCTAATTAAAACAATTTAACTACTAATCTGATTAAACACATGTGATTTCATTTCATTTTTCCTTTAGTTAGAAGGATATTATTAATGCAAAGAAATTCTATTAATTCAATCTGAGTTAAAATCAGAACAAGTTAGAAAATCCTAAAGTTACCATAATCTAGGCGATGAACTCTAAAGCTTTGCTTTTGAGGTAGCTGTCTTTTAATGCAGTTCTGCTGCAGACAGGGTAGTTCCAGCTGTTTACAGGTAAAATATGTTTGTGTTTGTGGAAGAAGTTGTATTATTAACCCCCACTGTCTGCACCGAGGTAGAACCGTGTCTGCTCATCTATGTCTAGAGAGGCAAGTGCAAGCAAGCAAACCATAAGTACAGTGGGATAGCACTGGAGACAAATGTGTTTGAACCCTACCTCCTCCTGCTGCCCAGGAAGAGAAGTTGCACATCTGGGTTATGCCTGAGAGGAGAGAGATTAAGTTTCTGCGAGTATTTGGAGAGGGGGGAAGTCTGGAGGTGGAGCCAGAGACATAGAGTATCTGTGGCTGTATGGATTGTTTGACAGGATTCTGAGCATTATTAGCAAACGTCACTTTAAACTGTTTTGATTAATCTGTTTCCTAAATCATTCTAATAATAGTCAGCAGTTACATGTTAAGGTATGTGTGATGTATCTTCCAAAAAGTCCTTGCTGCCATGCACAAACATGCATTTCACACATGTAGCCTGGGTGAAAGATAAGCAAATGGACCATTCTGAGACCAGAGGTTCAAAAGGTTTTCTGCCTGGAACACTGTAAAAGTACTTGGAAAGTAATTAATGCCTTACCCACTCTGATGCAGGAAGTCTGAGTCCCCAGAGGGATTCATCTTAGCTTTTCTGATCATACTTTGAGACCGGGATGGGTCTATTCTCTCCTTGCAAAATATTCTGAAAGTACTGAACAGCTGTCCAGTCCGTCCCATTTCAAATATGAATCACATGCTTTTCAGATATATGAGCTCTAGGGATTAAATGTTCCTTTATCCAAAATAGCAATGAGAAGTGATATCAGTGGAGACATATGTCTCTTTCCAACCCTCCCTGCCTTGCTTGTCAGCATTTTCACATAGATCCCCTGCCACACGCAACAGTTACCATGCCAGGAATGATTAATATTTGGGTTTATTTCTTCTTGTATTGTTTGTGCTACATAGGGGCTTACTGTGTCACAGACAGAATAAATGAAATCAGCCTGGACGGGATGATTAGCCTATACAATTAAAGCCACTCAAGAAGCTGAGATCATCCATTCTGACACAGCCACTCTGTCTCACACACACGCACTTACAGACAGAAAAGGATCTTTAGCTTAGCAGGGAACAAAGCTTAGTATCACATCCAGCAAGCCCCATTCAAAACCCAAGAAGAGGATGGTATCTAAATTCCTGAGACTTTCAAGCTAGTTTGTTGGATGCCATGGATGCAAAAAGCTCTTTGATGATACAGTCACTCGATTGAGGGGAAGGGAACAACAGCTCTTGAGTTACTTACAAGTTCTCCAAACAAGGCTTTCTTTTCTTTCGCCTCCGCATACTGTTAGGCTGTGTTTCCGTGCCCTGGTAGAACGGATTGAAGAAATCCTCATTCCTGCTTATTCTTGGCCCCTTTATTCTTTTCTTCTGAATCAGTGCTTTATTTCTGTGACATTTTCTGGTTTAAAAATAGTAACTGGGGAAAAAGCAGAAGCAAGGTTTGGTTTTTGTTGGTTTTGCTTTCAAAACGGATACAAGATCTGGTATAGAGCACAACCATCCAAACACTGAATCAGCAGAATGGACCAGATGGTAATCTGTGATGAACATGCAGAAATGAGTGGCTGTTGGAAGAGAAGGCAGGAATCTCTTTTGCTGGCCTTGTGGCCAGTGGGATAGTAATACAGGCTGCTGCATGGCCTCATACTGCCGTGTTTGGCAACTGTCCCCGTTAGGCTACTCTGGTACACCAGAATTTTTAGCTAACAATTTGAAGAGTTGTTTCAGAGAATCATTACCATTGTTACCTTCTGCTACAGTGAGTAGCTGTGAACAATACACCAATAATTCAGGAGCAAGCATCTTAAGGAAATTAAATGATTGAGGATAGGGGTTGTAGAAGGGCAAGTAAGGAAGTAGGTGACCTCCGAAAAAATAAAGGGGAGTAGGGTCATTATGGATCAGAAATAAATTGAGTAAATAGAACAGCTTTCATTCAAGTTTTAAATGCATTTACTTTCCCCTTTCTATATACAGTTACAGATATATAGATATATTTAGCTCTCCTGGTACCATACATATTGTAACAGTCCCTCTGAGTTTCAGTTCTGGCTCAAGACATCTGTGTGCTAACATAGACTAGAAAGACTGTCCCTGCCCTAAATAACTTTTTCTGACTCCTATAGTATGATATTAGCAGGGCTTTGCAGCTACAAGAATCAGCTGTAAAAGGATGTTAAATCTAGGCCACTGGAAAAAAATCTAATGAAATAAGGGGAGGGCTGGAAAAGGAAGGAAAGAAAGTGAAACAGTAAAGATTATCACTGGGAAAATATGTCCCACTTTTGAGGTTTTTCTTTCCATGTACTCCATTCAGAGAAGGACACAGGTAAAGATGAAAGGGAAATTCTATAAATCACATCACAAAAAATGGCATCATGACAATGTGAAAAAGCCCAGCCAAATGGTTTGTGAGATGATCACTGAAGCAATGCCAGGAGACATCCGCCCTCCGGACATAAGTGTTCATTTAGATTAGGGTACAATTAAAGACAGAATTTGTCCTACCTGACACAGAGAATAAAGTGAGTGTACCAAAACCTGTTGTCCTACACACTGGTGGAAGGACAAAACAAAATTTGGCACCAACAGTCTCTTTTTGAAAATTACTGGAAGTGTAATGATAAGACCGAATGTTAAGGAACGCCTAAACAATTTGACTGAGGGGTGTGATATGTCTCATTAGGCAATGGGAGGTAATGACTTAATCCAGGCATGCTTTGAAACCAATTACAGAACTGTTAGTTTGACTTGAGCACTAAAAAGTCTGGTGGAAAAGCTCAAGTGCTAATTTTAGAGCGATGGGGAAATTTTGCTTGCACAGCTTGGTCAGGTAGAGCAATGTATTGGCTAATGTAATTTTTTCTAGGTTAGAACACATTCAAGGAGATAGTATAATATACAGCCGTAATGACATAAATTGTCTAAGGGATTAGAAAGTTAATTAGGACAAGATCGAAGCACTGACTGCCAGATGACATGCCTGCCCAAGGCCCAGTCCTTCACAAACTGGTATGACAGTGCAATGCAGGTCTCCAACCCGTGGGTCACTGTTTGGCACAGTCACACTATAGCTATCATCCCACCTCCCAGGCTGAAGTGGAGTTTTCCCTGTTACTGATCTGAGTTGCTGAATGCCCACATTGTGGAAGCGGCTATCATCTGCATCAGTCATTGCGTATGGCTGTAAAATAACAATAGTCCTTATTTTTCTACTTCAGATCCAGGTCCTGTCTGCTGGGAAAACTCAGTGCAGCTTAAGTGAGGGGGGTGGTATCAGTAAGGGACAGAACTTGTGATAACTTAGTAGAAGCAGAATATTTATATTCACCAGATTTTACTGGTACTTCAGTAGGAACTGGAGTTTCCAGGTGACCTAAAGGAGAGCTTGTTGGCCCAAGAGCACATCCATATTTTCCCTCCAGCTGTCTCTAATACTCTCATAGTAGTAGATACTACCTCTTCCCACAAACCAGGTCTCTGCACACACTGTGAGGACACTGCAGAGCTCTACTGCTGTTGCGTCGAGTGCAAGCAGATGCTGGTGTAAGTTATTAACTGTCACTTTCAATTCAGCCTGACAAGAATGAGTTAATGGAGGAGCTCCATTACAATGGTAGACAGGAAAATAAAAGCCACACTGAATCTACTTTTCTTGTCTCCCTTGTTTTCAAAGACAGTGCTACTGGCATAACACAGAATGCCCTGTTCATTCATTTGCTGATAATGCTTCTCCCTTCGGGGCGAGACACAGTTACTTCATGGATATAGAGTAACTTATTCAACCACAAAGAGAAACCTCTTCCTTCCTTTAAACTGTTCTCAGGCTACCAAGGCAGCTACTGATGATGACCTACATATTGCTGGCTACTTTTCTCACTAATAGCAATTGAAAAATGGAGATAACAATCTTGTTTTTTCAAGTGTGTAAGATCTTACTGCTTTCATTCTTGCTTCTGTTATATTTGCCAACTAAAACTAAGGGATATATTGTACTGGGTGAATCTACACCAGAGAATTTTAGAAAATGCTTGACCTGTGGTATGGTCTCTGTATTTATAGTTATAAATACAAATTATCAGGTTTAATAAGGCAGACAGAGTGCATAGGACAAAGCTGGTCTTCAGTTTCACCAGTGGAAATGTAGAAACCCTGCATTCAGACCCAGACGTTCACTATGAAATGGAATAACTAAGAGAAGGCTTTTGCCTACTAGTCAAGCGTGGATGAAATCAGACATTTTTGTTGTCGTTTTGCTGTGCTGATTTTCAATCACACAGACTCATGTCAGATGATACGCATGGTTCCTCTCTGACACCTTTCCAAAGTTGAGTCACAGATGGTACTGTAAAGTATTTGAGGAGTGGCCATGTCTTAGACCACTGTGCTGCTCAAGTGCCTGCATCTATTATATATTTAAGATTTAAATAGTTCTTCAGGAGACTTGAGAGTAATTTTGTACTTGTTTAAAGTTGTGTGTATGTGCAGGAATTTGGAAGTGTGTGTGTATTAGTTGTCGTACGCATGTTTTTCTTCTGCACCCGTGGGATTTTGCGTTGCCAAGTGAGGGTTTATACAGTCAACTTTTCTACAGATACTTAAATTTAACTACAACTGCAGTATGGCAGATGGCATAGCAATGTAGTGCAAGACTGAGTATGTCTTATTTTGGAAGTTTCCTTCATGCCTCTTACTCCAAATGTTTCTTTTGGAAGCTAATTTCTTTAATGGCAGCTACTTCCACAAAAATGCCAGCGAGGTGTGGGGAATACTCTCTTCGGCACTAGACATGATCATATACAATGTGTTTCCTCATCTTCAGGCTCTGTGTCCTGTATGTTGTAAGAATAGGTGCCAATCTCAAATCTTCCTCCATCGCTACAATGTTGGAGCACCTTGAAACCAACTTTTCTGATACCTAACAGATGAAGAAAAATCCTTGGAAGATCGCCATCCTCTTTGATTTTTTCTTGATACTGCCTTGTATTTTGAGCTGACACCCATAAAGATAATATATTTATGTCTTTAAGCCTTTCTGCTAATCTTCGTGAAGAAGTTACACCCATGCACAACATCTGCTGAGCCATTAAGTCGGCATCGTGCATAGTGTTACAAGTACCACCTACACCAGTTGCTGCAGGTGGTTCTTAAATTTCAAAGACTGTCTGACAGCACTTCTTAACAACTGCCCTTCACTTTCCAGCTAAAACTCATTTTCATCTTGCAGTTCATTCGGAGGCTCAGCCCACTGGAGGTTTTTTTACTGGGGCGATATGCATTCAAAAACCTGAAAGAGCATGAATTCTTTTGAAAGTAGCAACACCCCTCATCCCCTTTAGAAGTAAGTACATATAGATTCAAAGCTATGTGCTTTTTAAACTCTCTTTAGTCCCATTTTTTCCTTCCAAGTTGCCCTTGATTTTGCCTCTTTGTTGCTGATTCCTCCCCTCTCCCTTTAGTACTGTCCCTGATTTATATGTCAGTGCGGAGTGCATCTGATCAAAACATGGCAAAGTTGCTGGTTCAGCACTCGCAGCAGGGGATGGGAGAAATGGGCTATGTCTAATCCTACTTTGTAATCGCTGCCACAGTGCTGTGACGCTGCCACTTGGCAAGTAGGAGCAACAGCGGAATTTGGAGGAGATAATGACAGGTGCTCATAGTGCATCTAGGACAGCACGTGCTGGAAAACAAGTTTTTTAACTTACCTGATTAGACTTTAAAATGAAAAGCACATTGGTTTCGAACAGCAAACTACCATTAAAGAGTGTGCAAGATACTGCATGTGGCAGGAAAAGTGAGCAGGATATAGAGCAATGTCTGGGTATGTGATTGTAGTAAATGATATCTATATGCAGTTCTGCCCAGAATGAAGTATCTCTAAGAAGCTCAACTAGGTAGGGTGGTGGTTTTTTTTTTTTTTAACTTCAGCCTAAGAAAATTTTGTGGGAGGAGTTACTTTGGAAAGGTGGGAAAGCCTTTACCCTCAGGTTGCCTCAGTAAGAAGCTCCCGCTGTGATACTTGAAAGCCCAATAGACATGTCTGAATTTATAATACACTCTTGAAGTATTCATTCATAATCCTGTAGGGATTTTCAAAGCCACAAAGAGGATGTATTTCTTTTAACTGGCTACAGGGAAAATATTAGTTCCTGCTGTAATAAACAAATAGTCTATTTTGGTGCAAGAGAAAAATTTGAAGAGTCAGAGCAAAGAAAGGGGAAGAGTTCTGACACTCTTGGAAGTTTCTGTTTTTCTAAACTATGTGATACCCCATGAACTACTTCTATTTTCTCCTCATTCTTTAGTCCCTCAACTTCACTGTTATAACCTGGTACTCCACCAGAGCAAATCAAAGTCACTGTATTCATACCAGTAATCTTTAGCCAGATTACTGTGCAATTAAAACAAAGGTAACAGTAAACTATAAAAAAAAAGGAACAGGGAGCTATTTTTCCCTTGGATCATTTGCCCCCCAATCACCAGGCATATCACAAGAGCGAACACGTGGCATTCCACCTCGGCTTCATTCACTTCCAGTCTGCTTCCACTGCTTTGTATGGGTTTGTGCAAGCCAAGTAATGATGGTCAGCAAACACAGGTCTCCAAGAAGAGGGGCCAGAGTGGCGATGAGTAGAGCCTGGGAGCAGCAGATCCCTTACACAATGGGATTCTGTTGCCACACGATTACAACTGAATTTGTATTGCTGAAAAAAATATTGACCATTTCTAACCACTCTGTCAATTCTTAATCTGTGTCAGCAAAGTGCTCCTGCAGACTTTTACCTCTTTTGCAGCGTGCTGGGACAAGCCCTAATATACCTCATGGAGGTTGGCATTTAAGTAGTATATATCCTTTGTGCTTCATGTGCACATGAAGTGAATGCCATAAAAGAGCACGGCCCCTTGCTGGAAGGTGAGGTGGCTGCAGATCTGTGCCGTTACTGCCGAAATCACATGCATACACTCAGTGGGATCTTCTCCTCCTGTTGGCCCCGCGCCTTCAGTGGACGTGCGATGTAACAAAACGTGCTCTTTGCTCACAGAAGCCTACACCTTTACCACCCACTCATACCGTCATTCTGAAGGAAGGGGCCTATCCCATTCGTATTTATTGACATTTCTCTATGAATGATGTGAATTGCTTTTAGAAATAGACAGGGAGCCAAATTTAAATTTATTCTTATGCTTCTCTTATTTATGCATTCTAGATAAGTTCATATACTTGTTATTCTATACTTGAGATAAGGTGTAACAGCCACTTCAGTTTAGCCAGCCATAACAAGCCGGGGTGGGAAATGAGGAAGAACCGTTTATCTGAGTGAAACTACAGGGAAGCTTTAAGCAGGCACAGTGGGCCTTTACCCATTTTGATGAAGAGAATCCAAACAGATTCACTCAGAAGAGAGTGTGCAGCACCTCTGTTCCTACTGAAAGTGCCAACGAGTTCTCTGATGACCGTATGTGATCAGGACCACGTTGAACTTGTTATGTCACCACATTTCCTGTAGCACCAGTTGTTTTTGCTAGAAGTCTGTTAATCCAGTATGGAGTCAATCCAGCTTTGTTAAGGTTGTGAAATGAGAGCCCGAGGTGGAGTAGATGCAGATCATACTTTTGTCCACATTAGAGATCCCTCACAAGATACCTATCTAAGAGAAGATACTGGAGATAGAATTAACCTACTTGAATGACTAGTGGTTTTAACTGCTCTGAATTACAAAAGGTTTCCCTGAAGAAGGGAACTCAAGTTTCCCTGGATGACCATACTGTAATTATACATCAGTACAGGGACAACATTCTTACTGTTGTGTTGTAATTTTACATTCTGTCAGGCTTAATGAATTAACATGCACTGCAGCCCAGTGTGAGGACTTAGAAACAAATATATTGTAGTCACCAAAATAAATGTGATGGTATAAAAGCTTGGGGCCGCAGAGGGGAAATTGGTGGCCTAAGCTGAGCCTCCTTATCAACAGAGGACAAGGTTTGTTAAACTGACAGTAAATAAAAAAGCACCCAGAAAACAGGTAAACGGCTGAACTGCAGACTGCAATGTAAGCACTTCAAATTCACCAAGGCAAATTCACTTTTCCATCTGAACCTCCCATCACCCAGTCTTCTCTTACCTTATTTAGAAGCTGAGTAACAGCAGGGTCTTATCTTGGGAAGTCACTCTCAGCTCAGCTGGGGAACAGTACACTGGAAGCAGCATTTTCCTCTATAAACACATTAATTAGAGTCCGTTTTCCGCACTCTACGTGTGCATAACTTGCCACACTAATGGGAGCTATGCAGGCTTGTCGGTTTGCTGGAAACATCCTTTCTTCAGGTCAGTGCAAGCTCAGCTGTCTTTCATTATGTACACATTCATCAACTTTAAACAGCTCATTTTTCTCCTTGAAAATAAGTTTCTTACCTCTCCTGTAGTAGCACAGGGATTGAGATGAAACCTGGCATGTCAGGTCCAGATTCAGAATGTCAGTGGTGGTTGTTACAAAACACAAGACAGGCGCTTGGCTGTTGAGTGATCCTCGTATTTGCGGCACTGAACTTTATGGATTTCAATGGTAATGAGGAAACTAAGATTAGGTTAGAAGATATTAGAGATTAGTTGATATTTTTTGTACTGCAGAAGTCAGTCTATTTGTAAAGACTTTATAAGCTAATGTACTTACAACTCAGTCTCGATTTTACAGTATGTTTGGACCACTAGCAGGTTAAAAGGGTGCATGAAAATAGAGATACAGGAAACCTACAGCAAAATATACTGGCCTTTATTCTGCTGCAGATTTTGCTTCCAAGCCCCACTGGAAGAGAAGTTGGTCATTATGTAGAGTCCAAGCCAAGCCTGCATGTGCCAACCTATCTTTATTTTAGGAGGTACATGGACATTTTACAGCTGTGAATTTCACCCTGAGAACAGAACTTGGCCCGTTTTTCTACTCTTCATAAACTGGCTCCTGTCCTGAAATCCCAGACATTTAAACTGTTACTTATCTGCCCAGATTGGAAAAGTTATCAGTAAGCTGTCCTTGTTTGTGAGCAGATTCAATTTTCATGCGTATTCCATGTAATAACTCTCCATCGTCGTGAACTTAAGTCCACTTTTAAGGCCCTTAATCAGAATTCTGCTATTAAATCTTCAGTAGGAAGACTTTTTTTCTCTCTCCTTTAAACTACTTTGGATTAGAATAATTACTTTTGTTTAATATGTGATCAGAGACTCACCTGACCTGTCTCTGCAAGAGATTTGACAACGCCCAGGTCAGTATTTTCCCTAGTAAGAAAGCTCTTTGTACAGCTCACCCTGGGAAGCTGCTGAAAAGCCTCTGCCCTAGCTAATGACCAGATTAGTTTCCCCACTTGCCAATTACAACTTCCGTGGTGCTTGAATGGTGGAGGAAATTACTGCAAGCAGAAAATGAGCAAAGCAGGAAGGATGGACACTTCAAAAGACAAAGATTTTCTCTGTCACAATTACATTGCAGCTGCTATGAGCTGGTCAGATCTCATTGATAATGTGGGGAAATATCATTTGGGGATGTTAGAGCCAGATTACAAAGTTAAGCGAAAGCAAACTAGAATCCTGACTTCAGTTTGAAAGAAAAAGTGTGTCTTTACTTGCATACATGGAACAGCCACAGTTGTAGATAAAAGCTGCCGATATGCCTCCGGGAATATACCTTAGTCTCTGGATTCAAAGGCTTGCATCACAGGCAGAGCTGGTATTGCAGCCTGTTATTAAAGGTGACCAGCACTAGCCATAGTATGATCCTGTGCTAAGGAATCTCGTAAGATTTACTTTGGAACACTCGAGAGACTTTATACTTCGGAGTGAGGGCTTGAAACGTGGCAGGAGGATGTTCTTTGTGTTGTGTGCAGGCTTTTTTTGCTTTCCCTTGGAAAACTTACGTTATTGAGGATAAAAGCACTGGAGCTATTGCAGTTCACACACATGCAGCCAAAACTTGCTAGAGTTTATCGTGCAAAGCCTCTAAAGGTTTATGAGCAGTTTGAATACCTGAAACTCTCACCAAGTCCAGACTTCACTGAACTATCCTTTCAACTGCCTTGTCCCTGAGACTGTCTGGACAAGACAACACTGGAATCTAGAGGAGGAAGTAGGTGCAGAGCGTCAGGAGAAAGCAGAAGTGTCAATGTGAGAGGGAGACTGAAGAACCTGGAGAATTTTAATTGCATAAAGATCTTGATAAGACTGGAATTATCAGGATAAAGACACTGGAACTTGGAGTCAGTGGGAGCAGAGGAAGAAGAATTCATGAAGAATTTAAAGTGTGTTTAATCTCAAGCTTGCAGAAAGTGGGAAGATGGCTTCTTAGTTAAGGAAGCTGTCCTGGGGAACTGAATTCAGCTGAAGAACGTGATGCCAGTGCAAACATTTAAACCATATTTTCAGAAAAGGTAATTAATTAATGTCATCCCCAGTCCACATCTGACCAGAGACTATTAAGGCTGATTTGCAGAAGTGTGGAGCAATTTACACTTTATAATAACAACCACTCTGAAAAGAATCAGACCTTCCATGTCTCAAAGCTTGAATTAATGAATTCTTCCAGACTTAATATCTCTGTGCAATTCTCCATCTGTTAAAAAGGATAATATTAACTCATCTCAACGGTATATTGTAAAAATAATTCAGCCTATGTATTCAGTGACAAAGATCACAGGAGAAAATAAGATATGAAGGAAAAATAGGTCTCACATTGTAACAACTGCTATTAATGGTGCAGTGAGGGCTCTATAAAAGCCCCTTTTCATTCAGTAGCGATGCTGCTGCTTTGCTCTTTGGTCCTGTTGCAATAGAACACACCTGCAGACACACCCTGAAGTACAGTGGTGGAGGCAGTACTACTGGTTCCTGCTGTACTACTTTTACATCTTCTGTGTACTATTGCTCAAGATTTGGATAGCCATTGCTGTAGCAATGGTCCACAACACTGTGTCATCATTTCAGAGAGTGCATAACTGGATCAAAATATGCTGATAATAAGACTTCATTATTAGTTGAGAAACCACATAAATTAATGACTTAAAGACGTGACACATCCTCTTAGGTTTCCTTCTTCATTCCTCAGCCAGAAAGAAATTCTTCTCAGTTCACCCATCTCCAGGAAAGGCTGTAATGCCTTCTTTATTGGCTGAGTTTCTTCAGGCCTTCAGAAGCATGATGCTCACAAAAACTGTTCTGTTTTGATCTGCCTGTCCTCCTTCAACCCCAAAATATTTGAAAATCTGAAAGTAGAACTTTGAACCAGAAAACTGAGAAATTTATTAGGACAGACATTGTAAATGTGAGAGCAATGGCCTAAGGGTGATGAGTACAATTAAGAGTCACAGAGTTAAGAGCAGCCTGCCATAAGCATCCTCATGGGAGAGAAGGCTAGGTGGTCGTGGTAAAAAAAATAGCTTTAGAGCCACAGCATTAGGGAGAGCTAACCCTTGGCTAAAACAGACATTGTATGGGTAAAAGAGAGCAACAACCTTTAAGAAAGGTTTTGTTTTTAGGATATTTGCCTACTTACGGTTTTCTGTTTATTTTGCATTATTAGCTCTTATTACTTTCTAGCACCTTTTCTAAAACCTTTGAAAAAAGCAGCCAACACATTCTGGCTGTGTAGCTTTCGAAAGCATTTTGCTTCAGGATTATTGATCCCTTCTTGCTCTCGTTTAAAGAACAGCTTCTAACATGTGCACGTCCAAGTTTGCAAGTACGATTGTGTGCGAGTCATCATGGCAGTACTCCAGCACAAGGGGAGACTATCTCGAGTGATAAACCCACACAAGGGTAAATGTCAGGCCTTGCTGACACCATGCATAGATTGGTTTATATTTCTTGTGGCTGGAATCCACCATTAAGTTGCAGGGTGTGAATCGAGGGTGACCGTGGAGGGCCAGACGGTACTGAATCCAACTGATTTAAATGAGACATCCATGGTGCATGAGCCTTTTTGCTGTTTCTTTATACTAAAGTAAATTTCAGTCTCCTAGGCATAACGTGGAAATTACATTTTGGGCTAACTGCTCCTGTCCTTTTCTGATTTCCAGGTGTTCACTGTCAGATTAATGTTAGAGGTAGGCTGCAGGTTAGGTCTTGTATACATGTGATTTTGTATCACAGTATGGTAGTTTGAAACTATTATGAAGTAGTTTTACAGATTAAGGTGTCCGTATCACACCTATGACTCCTGTAAGTTTAGTGATAAGTGTGCTTTATACTGAGATAACTGTGCTATGCTAAGAAGGCTGACACACCAGTAAGCCAAAAACCACCCCCAAAGTCACAGATAAAATAACTCTCCGGTAGATCTAAACGCGTATTTACAGTAGGCTTTACGCTTACCCATGCAGAAAAAGATGTTCCACATAACGTTAATGTTTCATTTGATAAAAGAACAAGAGCATAAGTGCTGACTGGTTCTGAGTTTTGGCTTCTGCTATCCTTTCCGTCTTGCCCGTAATGAACATTTAATTGGTTAAAGCTATGTTTATCCCTACAGTGAGCTGGCAAGCCCAGATAACTATCTAGATTCTTAGATGATATAAATAGGCATGGTTCCAGCAAGTTTAAGGGAGAAATGCTGATCCACCCAGCTGAAAGCTTTGCCTGTTACATTTCATGGTTTTATTTATTCTTTTTTCCATATGGAACTGTATCTTCCAACTGTATGCAGATGCTTCCCGGCCGTAAGCTTTAGGATGGCAGATTGAATCTAGCAAATATATCTTCATCCTGCAGCATTGTAGAAGACACAAGGGAAGAGGATTTCTTCTTGTTAGATATATTATAGTAAAGTTGTGTCAATGGGAAATTCCTATACTTGCAAGTGTGATGTCTGTGTATATAAACACAGGGAATAGATGAAAGAGCAGCGAATGCTATTAAAAAATAAATGCTGTAATTCCTGGGGATAGTATATCTGTAGAACTAGTTGTATATTGCAAGCAGCTTTGTCTGGCAGCACTTTACATGATCTCTTAACACTCAGATAATTGCATGCTTCCTGCCAAATAGTCTTTTGGGAAAGATTTTTCAGGGTTGCCAATTTATATCCAAAAGTCTCTGCATGCATTGACTAAAGTTGGAAATAACTGACTTGGTTGCAAATACATGTGGATGCATACGAGCAAAATTTGATTCTAGTTTGATTTTTCCCCTCCAGACTTTCTCGTTTCCCATTAAAAAAAAAATTTTCCATATCAAATGGACAAGAAGCAATGTCTGTTACTCTTCTTTTTCTTTACACAAGTATGAATATATCATGCCTGCCCAAGTAGATGAGCTGCAGGTTTTTGCAGTAGCGGCAGGGAGACAGCAACAGACTCTGCCATGGGAGAAACCCAAGATGCTTTAACTTAATACACATGTTGGAGAAAAAAACCCAAGGAAAGGATTCCTGGTGGATGAGAACCCAAAGCTTTTTGGAGGAGCAATAGTCATTTATAATGCTATCATGTACGGAGGAGGATTTTAGCTACTATACCAGGATCGAGTCTGAAATACTCCTAGGTGTTTGGGGAAGGGTACAGAAAGGCTGCCCCACGCTGAGCAGGGACCTTTTGTACTCCGTGACTGTCAGATCTGACGGAGTGGAAGCTACTGAACAGCTCTGTCGTAGCTGAGGTAATGATTCTTGTTGACTGTTTTCCTGTTGCTGCAAAGATAGGAAGAGTCACACTGTGCCTGACATCTAAGGAGATTCCACAAGCAATTCGCCTGAGTCAGCAGGCCCTTTGCTGCTGCCTGCAGATAGAAGACACGAGCCAGAACTGGGCTATCTGCAGTACACCTCTTGGGGGGATGTGGTGGAAGGAGCCTGCATCGTGCCTACAAAAGGGACCAGCTTTCATTATACAGTATAAATACCTTATAAATATATGTAATATAGTGTAGTTGTTTTTAGTCTTGATCAGCTTTGAGAATCCCACTCTTTCCTAACTGCAGCCTGTCACTTCCTTGACTAATCCTCTCTCTAGCTGCCTTAAGTTAACACCTCTTTATTTCAGAAATTGGCTTTTTTAGATTTATACTCCACTAATTGGCTTTTTCACCCTCTGAACCTTTTCTGCTTCCTCCTGCATGCAACCCTGCCCCTTTCAGCGCCTAATCCCCTCTTTTCACACTTCGATTCCACCATTCTCTCTTTCCTTCTTTTTATTTCCTCCTGAAACGAGCTCGTACTCTCCTGCTACAACCCCTGAGGCTCTGGTGTTAAAAATCTCTGACTTACGTTGTGGTGTTAAAAATTCTTGACTTTCCCTGACTTTCATTATCTGACACTTGCAAAATAGGCCCTGATCCTACAAACATGTATGGACATGCTAAGCTTAAATTTGAGTGCAGTGAGACTTGCGACTGTGTTGCCAGCTTTTATGGTTTATGAGTTGCACGACATTTATTTTTCCATTTCTGAAAGCCCAAATATAAGGAGACCATGTTAGAAAGGTTTGGCTTTACCTAGAAAAAAAAAAAGAGGAGAAATAACTTCTAGTCCTCCTAGCTGTAGAAGCAGATGGCAAGTGTAAATCATGTAAACCCAAGAGTCAGAGAAAATAAAAATAACTCAGTTGTCAATATATATCTATTTTAAATCTCTTCACTGTAATCTCATAATTTTATCAAAGCTGCTACAAATTTTGAATACCTGCAGTTGGCAACACCGAACATGCAGTTAAACATATTTGCAATTATTTGCACTCACTTATTAAGTTATCAGTGGCTTTTTCTAAACAGGAACCAAATAAGTCAGAAAGATGGATTGCCTATACAGTAACAGAACAATGCTGCACCCAATGCACACAAAAGAGTCAGAGAAAGGAAAACAGAGAACCAAAGCTATGCTGTTCCAAAGGGATATTTTAGGAACATCTGGTCTCTTCTGGAAGAAGCATTTCTCCAAAAATTGAAAAAAAAAAATCAAACAAAAAAGTAAAATCTTTACATGTATTCAAAAGCAAAACTTTAACGAACAGGCTTTGATCTGCAAATGTAATTAGCATTAGAATTAGAGATGGAATGGAGATTTGTCTAAAAGCATTAATTCAAATCCCACGCCTGATTTTTTCTTATCACTGCTGTAATTCTAACAGTGCCTGTGGCAGATTCAGAAATCAGAAGAAAGGGACAAGGGCAGTAGGTCTCCCACTAGCAAAAAAAAAAAAAAAAAAAAAAAAGCGGGGGGAGAGAGAGAAAAAAGTGTGAGATGGAATTAATCTATAATATCCCCAACCCAACTCTGTTTTCAATGTATGAATTATTTATCTTCCAATCTCAAAACGCCAATATATCTGTATGCACCATTACTTTGATCTCACGCTGCTACCCAGCACTGCAATGCCTAAAATAAGATGGCTGTGGAAACCTATAGGCTTCAGGTATATTTAATTTTAATAATAGAGCCAAACATCAACTACAGGTTCCTTTTGAAAAGTCTGCAATAACCTATTTTCTCGAAGCTATTCCTCCTTTTATCCTTCTGTCATTGTGTGTGTGTGCGTTAGGCCTCCGTGTGCCTACAGTTACACCTGGACAAGCCTTATCGAATGACCTCAGATTGCGGTTACAGTAACGGTGAACAGTTTGTTTGGGAGAACATGAACCGAGGCAGAAAGGTTAAAACACTCTCCTTTGTAACGTGTGGTCCTTTGTATTAAGATAGCTAATCAGTGTTTGAAGGGATGTTTGAATTTAGGATTAACCTCTTTCCCGAGTCCCGGGAGCATCACAGCATATGTACGTCCAAAGCTTTTTGTTTAGTCAACTCTAACACCTTCTATGCCTTTTCCAACGGAGGAGGCAGCAGTGTGTTTGATTCCTCTATCATAGGGCACCCCAGTTTATTCACACGTGATTCTAAATATGCTTGTTTCTCAACAACAAAGCTATAAACACTTTCAAACCTGTGGCATCCATTAAATATTACAGATTCTATTCAGTCTAAACTAGATGGCCAGGACACTGCTTCCGGACAGACACCTCTCCAACTCCTTTCCAGCCAATTCTTTTTCTAAACTGTGCTCTCTTTGAAAACAGAAGTAAACATATGATGATTGCCCATTTACCAGAGGGATGTGACAAAGCATTTATAGTTTTCAAATCAATATTTTTATTATTACTATTATTAAAATTACATTTTTGCTTGATCGTGTTACAGTTTTTACCTTTTTTTTTTTTCCTAGGAAAGAAAATAACTTTAGCAGGAACAAAGGCTGAGAGGCTGAGCAAAAGGCAGTCATAAGAGTCTTATCAAAGCCCCAACAGAGTGGGAATAATTATTCACACTCTGTTGGGGGTTCTAGAAAGACCATCTGAGGAAAGGATCACTCAGTCTTTTCAACATGTGAAATTAAAGAAAACCACTAGAAATTCAGTACAGGGTTGGGAGGGGGATGTAAAACAGGGGCAGCTGAGAAAAAGAGGTGGCTTCTCCTCTCACACTTGACTCATGCCATTAGCTGACCACTAGCCAAGCAGGTTGTGCTGGACAGTGCTCACAACAGTAGTTGCATAACACATCTCTGTTAATAACTTTAATGAAAGGATAATCACAGAGCGGAAAACATGACTGTGTTATAAGCCACATTTAACTGATGTGTTCTGTTCACTGTCTCCCACTGGTGTGCCTGTTGTTTATTCTGCATATGTAGAAAAATATCCAAGCTTTAACTAGTCAACCTAATTGTTCAGTTTCAAACACCTTTGTGTTATCTCCCACACTGGCCCTCATTCTTGAGAGAGGCATCTCTTAAATATTCATGGTAGAGCTTTACATCACACCACTGAAAACTTTCATTTTTAACTATTTGGCTGCTGGTTTTTGAAGATCACAACCTGTCACTGTGATTAATATTGTTTCATTATTTTACTGGACTCTCCCATCTGTCCGTATCCATTTCTTATGTCAAATGACAGCTCTCTGAGACAAAGTCTCTCTTTTCTTACATTTTGCCTAAGCCCTCCCTCCGTGGAATTCTGACACACCAGCACTACAGTAACGCAAAAGACAATAATCCACACAGACTGAGATTCGTCAGACCATCGCGTTCACTATGTCCCTGTGGGTTAGACAAATAACTTTATCTCCATTACACGAACAGCAAACTGAGGCAGAGAGGTGTGAAGTGATTTACCCAGGGTCACACAAGAGGTCTGGGCAGAGTAGGAAATGAAATATAGCTTTTACAAGTCCAGGGCTAATATACTGACCACTATGTCAACTTTGGTTTTATTTTTAAAAAAATAGAATATATCTATAGTTAAAACTATTCAAATTCTGTCATTATGCTTGCAATTCAAAATGTTAACAATTGAATCGACTCTAGTATTTTCCAAAGCAGGGTCTACCTAGCTATCTGGAGATAGCCTTTGGCATATCAGAGCCCTACTGAAACTGTTCAGGGGTGCTTCTCCTCCTAAATTACCTCTCTGAAGTTCACCTCAGGGTAAAGTAACAAAATGCCACATTGAGCAGGGCCTGTGGTTTTTTGTGAGCACTCCCGCCGCGTGGCATGCTGAAGAGCCACCAGTGCCTCTAGCTAACTTGGATTCTGTCAGTGGCCCTGCAAAGAGAGGATGTGGTTGCAGCAATTTATCAAACTTATTATTGAAATTATTTGGTTTATGTTCTTCTGAAGAAAACTACTCGTACAGGCTGGGCTGAATGCAAACAGCTCACAGTTTGCTAGCTCTGCATATTAGTTCACTCAGTGTCCTGGTTCAGGAATTATTAATGAGGGGCTTGTAAGGCTTGCTTTATTTTAATGTATGACTCAAGTCAACACTGGCAGGTTTAAAATCTCTATTTGGAATCCAAAACCTGTTATTGGTTCATATTTGCTTGGGAGTAGGTTTTTCCAGTAGCTTTGCACTCAGGATTGCAGTTGGCTTTGCGTTAGAGATTAGGCTGGTTACTGCCCCAGTGGCACCTCACCTGCAATTACAACCACACTGAATGCTATTCTTACTCAAATATCTTTCCTTCTGACTGAAGCAGCCTTTGAATAAGCACATATAGAATTAAAGGTGATGTCTCTGTGCTTTGGGTCTGCATTATGAACCTGCTTCTTGAATACCTTAAACAAAAGACACTACACAGTTTTCTGGCCTGGGGTTTTCAGACATTTGCTGGGAAGCAAGCAAAGGCATTTGGAGATGACCATGTTAATAAAGTACAGATTGACTCAATAGATTAAGTACCAGGCAGGTCTCTGTGTCACTGCTTCATCTCTGACCAGCCTCTGGAGGTAAAGGATACTACTTATTCTAAAGAAATAACAGGACTTCATCTCCCCAGTGTGCCTTGGAAGTCTGCCACAGAGCTAAAACGTTTTCCCAATATGTTGGCATCTTGTTGCCAAGTGAAAAGCCCTTTTTCATCTACTTTTCAAGATCTTTGGGAATGAGTATAATTTGCATTTGCCGGACCATTTCTCGTAGCACTATGGTTGCAGCCTGTCTGCCGTTTAGTAAAACAGCAGGGCATTTAGCTGCCACCCCTGGCACCCCTGGCCAGTAACAACTGAGCACTTCTGCCTCTGAGGAGTGAGCACTCCAGACAGCTGGTTGATCTTAGGCCTGTGCCTTCTGTGGGCTGGCAGCTATGGAGGAGGATTTATTGAGTAAGGTAGAATACTAAGCTCAAGATTTATTTTATGTGTGGGGGGAAAAAAAGGTTCCAGTCTGAATTCATAAAAAAGTCAGACCAGAGCCTGAAAATAGTCCTACACTGGCCAAGATAAATGAACTAGGTGATGTAATCAAGTTGCCTACATGTCTAAATTTTTCATTCCTAAGAACAAACAGAATCTAAACTGTTCACTGATTTGTGCCTCATGTTACATAATACTTTTCTATTTTTATTATCTGCATTATGCTAGTATCTAGCTGATAAGCCATGCTGGCCAATGTGGTGACAAATGGCAGGAGACAAAGCAAAACCAGGGATTTGGGAAATGGTTGCTAGAGGTAGAGGTTGGAGGCAGAACCAGAGGCGGAGTCCAGTGTGCCTTGGTAGGTGAATGTCAACTGGCTGGTGCCTTTTCCACTGTATGGGCTAAATCTTGTTGGGTTTGTGTTAGTAAAGTTGCAGATCCCCAGCACAAATTTTACCCGCAGGGCTAGCTGAGCTGTGTTATAAATGTGCTGTATACCAAGGGAAAAAGTATTCTCTGGTGTCAAAAAATTATTGGTGTTGCTTTGATTATTTTTTAGCAAAAATACTTTCAAAGTGAAAAAGAGGATTTTTTTAAATCTTGAAGGAGAAAAAAGCAGCAGGGAGTTGCTTTCCTTAGTCTATATGCCCTTTAAAATCCTGCACAGAATACCCTATTAATTTATTTTCTCTTTCCCAGCATCACATTGTGAAAAATGCCCATCGTATTGCAGATCTGTAGCTGGCTTATTATTAGACCCAGTGCAACGATGGAGGAATTATGAACAATTTTTTTCCCATTCTCCCCAGTAGCAGGGACTGGTGACCACATGGCAAAAGCCCTGCTGATTTTTCCTCCGAAGCGAACTAAAGCAGATAAGGTCTGTCTCTCTCCACTGATACACAATGTAGGGATGTGCCGCTGTTGTAACCCCTGTGCCACAGTTATTGTTAGCAGGTCAAAGCACTGAATATCAATAGACTAATTCCTTCACCCCACCAACCCGTTCTCTGACTGGAATGTAAACTTCTATTGCACAGCTTTCACCTTTGGCCCTCACCATCTTCATGGCTCCACACTTCAAAGAATTCTGCTCATGTAGAAAATGCCTTATTGAAGGAATGGTCATAGCTGCACAATTATTTCAAAAAAACTCGACATTGTATTTCAGCTGAGGACAGGAGAACTGGCGAAAGTCTGAATCACTTTCAAGATTCAGATCTAAATCCTGAGGTTTAGAAATATGAAAGCCAAAACTACAATAGTCCAAACACACAGAGCCTATTCTTTGCGCCTTGAAATGTGGGAAATTAAAGAGCTGCTCTCAGTTTGACTACTCACCTTTCCATTTTCTGAGGCACCCAACAAAGTTCCCTGTGCTAATGAATACAGGTTTTGATTGTTGGATTACACAGATTATTTTCTGTCATCTTCTAGTCCTTTAAACAATTGCTTCCTTTGAAATCCCTTATGCAAGAAGCATATGACCTTACAACACTCCTATTTCTCTTTTGTATTTAACATCACAGTCCTCTCTGTGGTTATATACAATATGGGGAATACTATAGGTCAGGGCTATGAGGTGGTAGCTAGAAACGCAGGGCGCTCAACTATTGAAGTTAACACAAAATACACAGAAGAAAAGAGGGCTACATGGAAAATGATTTAAAGGTAAACATTACTTTTTATGTCAAATTTTGTTAGAGTTCCAAAAACCAAGGAACGTATGAACGTACACAGGTCAGGATATATATCTACGTACAATAGAAAATTAAATGGGACATAAACTCAATTGCTGAAACAATCTGAAATTAAAACTTGTTGGAAGTGTGGTCAAGAATATCCATAATGGATGGAATTTATCTAGAAGACCATTCCTATCCCTCCCCCTCCTATTCTTTCTCTCCCCCTCTCTTTCTCAGTGTTTCCTCTGTTCCCCTACATGTTCTCCTGCTAGTGCACCAATACCAGTCTCTCATGAATTTTCCATTAACATTTTCCCTTAACCAGCCTGTCTCCCCCAACATTCTTCTCTCTTCCTCACTGGTATCCAGCTGCCCCTCCGACTCTCATACCTTTGCTCTAGGTGTTACGTCGTACGGGATGAGCCAGGCTGCCCAAGAGAAAACAAGGGAGGTACATCCCAGCCTCGCAAATAACGTCTCCCTGAATCTGGTGCTAAAAATGTTTCACATTTCCACAACATCTTCCATTTTAGCACAATACTGCACTTCACAAATAAAATTATCTGTTTTCTGATCTCTTTAGGAAACAGATAGGCAACACTCAGAGAAACTGAGGCATTGCTGTGAAACACCAAGAAATGTTAAGTGCAGGTTAAGAGATGAAAAGTATTTTCAACTCCCTGGGAAACCACAGACATGATTTAAACACAGGGAAAGTTTCATTGGGCCATACGTTCTGAAAGTGAATTTTTTTGTGAATACTTATTATGAGATTTGTTGTGCAATACAATTCCTAGATTGGGATTTAGATGCAGGAAAATGCTGTGGGCACAACAGGCTTGAAACAATAAATTGAACCTGACTTTGTCTAACTCAGCATTTAGAATTTTTATTGGCAGAGACTTGTAGAAAGGAACCAGAAATCATAATTCAGCAAATTCCTTCCATCACTGCTCAACTTTCTGTCCTTGTAGTAAATTATTCACCTCAGCAATGACTCAGTTAGTGAAAGATTAAAGGCTGGATTCTGGCACCCTTGCTGTTACTGGTTAGCGTTATGGAGAGTCCTGTTGAATGCTACAAACACATTATTCAAGGTAGTACAACTCTGCATGAAAAACAGTGTCAGTGTTTGTGTTCATAGCTGCAGTACAAAAATCCCCTGAAACCTCATTTGACAGGCAACTCACAGATTTATGTCACAGTGGGAGCTGTGGAGCATTACCCACTTTACAGAGAGACCCACTGTGGATTCCAGGTACTGGAAAACCATGCCTGGACCTTTAATTTCTCAACCCAGTACCTCAGGAGAGGCCCTGTAAGGAACAATCTCAACCGCCTCACTCTGTGTTGTCTTAGCATTTTCAGTCTCTGAACAGGTCAATATCAAAATCTGTCATTTTACACTGACGTCCATGTATTCCACACCATTGCTTTAACCTTTGTCTCTGTCTTCTGAGGTGGCTCCGGTTGTAATGACTTTAGCAATGCTTGTGTGCCCTGTCACGACAGCAGTTTTTGGAACTGTTTCCTGGGGCTTACTGATAAGCACAACCTCTTTAGCAGACTACAGTGTTTTGCCTTGTTACTTACAGGATCAAAGTTGTCTGCGAAATACAAAAATTGGCCCCTTTCCACATCAATAGAAAGGCCACAGAAAAGAGCCATCAGTATAATCAGCCACGTGCACACCTCCTACTAAATAAATAAACCTCGTGAAACTACAATTATTAAAGTAAATGTGTCTGACTCCAAAAGTCTTTCATGAACCTAATTCCAGTTTGAACAGATAGTTCTCTGCATGGAAACTTTCAGGAATAAATCCTTTTTTCTTTGCAGATAACAAGTCCTGAAAAAATATGCATGAAGCTAATATTCTATCATTGGACCTGAATCTGCAAAATTCAATAGGTGAAAAATCTTATTTGGGCTTTTAATTTGTTTTGTGGGTTTTTTTTTTCATCTGTCCTGTAGAACTCTATAAAAGGTACAGAACCCTGTCAAATGGTTCACAAAGTCCACGTAGCACAGAAGTATTTTATCCTAAGGCTTTTCAGTAAGACTTAGGACAGACTAAATTCATTTTAGACTAACATGATTGCTCAGTAACCAGCTATGCATTTGGCTACTGGTGGCATCACAGCTGATTCTCCTCTGCTTTGTACCTTGAGCAATGGCTGTGGAGCAAAGTAGTTGTTAGATACTTCCCTCCTGACCATTCTAACCACTTTGTATTGACTGTGTCCTGCTGTGCAGAAGGAAAGAAGCAAGGAAGGATCACATGTAAAATGTTGAAAATGAGAAATTAGATTCCATAAATTTAAGGATCAGTACATTTCTTCATAAACGAAGTGTTGCTTAGTGATAGCACAGCAGAAGTAACTCAAAGCTGCTCCCAGAGTACCGCACCGCGCGTTGTGAGTATTTTTGGTTGGCAGTAGTGCTTAAGAAACCCAATGTTTCCATTTCTTTGTTGAAAGTTGAAATGACAAATTTCCCACAGAATATTTTGGAATACAGAACTGTTTGGCATCTCATATAAAACAACCCATATCCTATGTTGGCGCTGAGGTTTCATCTCTTGCTTTTCTCGGATATCTTGAACTAAGAGTTATCATTTCAGCTTGCTGGAAAGCACTTGATGCAGTCAGTTCCTTTTGAAACATATTTTGTTGGAAGCTGTTAGAAAATTCAATAAAGAGACTTTGATCGTGATCCATTCATTGACTTTCTTGGACTAACTTTTATATGGGATTTAAAGTGGATTTGAAGCTTCTGTTTCAAAAGCAAAGCATATTTTCCAAATTCCTGTAGTGCCTCATGGCATCAGCTTTGCTTTTGAAATAGAGAATGAGGATGCAGAGATATGGAAGCTAAGCTCAGAGAAACATGATTTTTCACCCCCTCTAGAAAACAGCAGCATCCTTACTCTTCCTCTGAATATGTAATAAGTGCTAATTGAAACCCATGTCAGAAATTTATACAGTGGGACAGGATATAGAATACATAGGGGTTTTCCTATCAGTGTTAGAGCAAGTAAATTAAGATCTGCAGTCATCCTCTTCATGGATCCTCAGGGTACATGCAAGACCCACAAGTCATCCGTGGTCCTCTCGTCATACCCAGTTCTCATAAGGAGTTTCCCAATACAACTGTACTGGTTCAAAATCTTATGAACTGTGAGCTGAATCCTACCATTACGCTGGCAATGTTTTGTGGGACTACTAATTCTACTGGCAATATCTGTTCCAGACAGATAACCTCAACCACCTACTTAAACTGCCTCAAGTCCCTTGGCTAATTGGCCTGAAGCTGCGTAGGGAACTACTTTGTCACATCAGCGGAGGGGTCACTTATCTCTGGCAAAGACACAGTGACAAATGGGTGATTATCTTCAATGGGTGGGTTAGAGCTGGAGACATTGTGAGACTTGAAACTTGCAGCTACAGCCTGTGTGTGGTAATAGAATCATAGAACCTTTTAGGTTGGAAAAGAACTTGAAGATCATCAAGTCCAACCACTAAAGGTGGAGCTATCCCAAAAGCCATGCATGCTTTTGTTCATAACTTAGATTGAATACAGAAGGGCTTTTCTCTCCAGACAAGCTCATTTGCTGCTGTTATCTTATAAAAATGGCTCATCTAACAGTAAAATTAATTGATCAACATTAGGCCAAAATCTCAAAAGAAGTTAAGGTTGACAGGGCTGTGTCCACTTTTTAACAAGAGATAGGTGAGCATCCTTACTGTGAAATACAGCTTCCCAACCAGAACTACCCATAATAATAAGCTTACAAATCAAAAGAATGTTCTGGTTGAAAGGTTAAACCTTCAGAAGTTAGAAAGTGTCAGAATTAAGGTTGCACTTTGTTATTATCTTAGCTGTTTTCCTCTTTTCTCCCTTGTCCTGTTACATGCAATTCAGGCAGGCCTCTGAGGAAACCTCTGAAGAACTCTGAGGTTATAGAAAGGATTGTCTCCCTGTCGATTCCTAGTGCCTGCCACCACAGTGCTCGCTACTATCTAGGAGGGATTAGTCCCAAAACATTCTTCTCGGTTTCTTTGACAATTTAATGTATCCATAAGCTCTGTGGAGATCTTAATTTCCAAATTAAATACTTGCACATACAGGTTTTTTTGACAATTAGCACTCAGTACAATTTCCACTGAACTGTCAAATTTGTATTCTCAATAAAAAAAGGTTGTTTTTCCTCCAAAAGGTATTTCTCTCCTTCAAATTTGTATGATAATACTTGAAGTCTTAAGACCTTCTCAGACAAAAACCCCTTTTTTTTGCCTAAGTCCACCTTATAGAAGACTGAAACTTTTAACCTCACATAATGGCCTTAATCAGATACTCAGCAATGAATATTTTAGCTCCAACAATTAACAGTCAACAACGGGGCAGTTAAGGCAGCCCTGTTAAACATTGCTACCTATATTGGTTGTAATAAACAGTTTCTGTTTAATTCTGTTGATGCCCAAATTGTATACATGCTTAAAATTCTTAGACTATTTCATGACACTCCATACCAGTACTGAACTCATTGCTGTTCTTTGTAGCACACACCTAGATAATAGGCTCAAGCGAGCACGTTATCAAGATTTTGAGGGCACTTTCTCCTTTCTGGATACACTAATGTAAGGGTAACTTCCATCAGTGCTAACTAAAGTCACATGTCCAACTCCCCCATTCATCAAGATGAGAAAATTACATAACACAAAATTCCCATTCAGCTTTTAAAATTTTCCAGCTGTTAAGCAATTCCCTGGATCCAAATCAAAGTCTGTAGATGCTCTGGGGGGAAAATCTCTACTGAACTAGTAACAGTCTGGATGGAATTGTATTATTAAGAACATTCATGATGGCTCCATGAATCTGCCTGGATGTGGATCAGCTGCTCCTAATTCAATCATATCCTACATGGTTATGTCCTTGGTATCACTATTTTCTTCTGACATCTTATATTCTTGCTTGCTTCAAAATCCTTAGGTCTCCTCTCCTCCCCCTCAATTTGACAGTAAAAAATAACTCACTGAAGAGGTATATCCATACTAATGTGACATTGAAAGGGAACCAAATGCTATTGCCAGCTTAGGGAATGTATATCTACAAGGCAGCCCCACGCTTGGTTAAACTAGCGAGCAAAAAAACCCACAACCCACCATTTCTCTGGCTTTTCTATTTATAGCTGTTTCGCAGATCCAAATGAGATATCCTTTACTCTGAAACTGGAAGAATAATGCCTTGCGCTTATACCTTAAGAATGAATGGAAGCGGGGTTTAGAATGTAGTCTGTCTTCATTCATTTGGGGCCCAATACAGCAAAGTGCAAAATAAATGCTCAATTTTCAAATAAAAACAAGCGTGTTTTTAAATGCATTGCAGGTGTTGGGCAGAATTCATCCTGACAGTAAGTCCATAAGGATACCACACATCAGCACTGGTGGCTATTTCATTCACAGAATGAGGTAACTACAGGTACTAGCAGATATTCTAATTCGAGACAGACATTGGCTCAGGCTTTACGGAAATCGTTTAACATCTCTGCCGTCTATAAAATGTGGGTATTAATGTTGAAAGGGCATACCAGGCAGATTTCATTAGTGGGGTTTACTGGTCTGAACTAACCACATCTTTACATAGGGCACTAATGACAAAAAACACTGCAGAAAGAAATTGCAGTGTTTAATGTGATCTCTGCAAGAAGACCAAAAAATAGTCAGGAGTTCTGGCCTGAAGGAGCCGGGGGGCTAGCAGAGATGGCTCCTCCTTGCGTTCCCCCAGGCCCACTTTTCATGAGGCTGTGTCACAGATTTAAGCTGTGCCTAGGCTTTCAGCAGGTCAATCTGGTAAATCATTTACATCAGGACTCTGCCAAATCAATGTCAGAAAATCATTTTAAGGTTGGAAAATTTGGTTGTCTTTCTTACTATTGTGGTTGTATTTTTACATTTAGGTTTTATAGAATCAACTGTTGAGAACTGAATGCAACACTGAATTCTGGTCAGCATGCAGAAAGTGTTGTTACAGTACTTGCACTAGTGTTTGTGAATGCATCCCAAAATGAGACACACTTACTTCATTTTCTAACTCAGGAAATAAGAATTATTTATCTGGTAGAGGGACCAATCGACTTCCCTATATCAGCTTTCCCAGAAACTTATTCTGATGGAGTGGAACTACAAAAGCCTGACATCTGGGCCATGGTTGCCTGAACAATATCAGTCTTTCGTCAACAGCTCTACAATCCAAATACCATGTTCTGCACACGTTCACAGAATGCTGTAAGGTACATGAGCTGCTTAGGCTCTGTTGACTAATAGTACCTAGGATCACAGCAATTTTGTTTAGATTTTCGGGGGGAATGGCTATGTGAGAGTTAGCAATAACAATGAAAACTTCTGAAACAAATGAAATCGTGAAGGGCAATTGCCTGCTTAACCTCAGCAGCATTAATTCTTCACACTTTGCCTTTGCTATCAGGGACATCATAAACTGCAGTAATGAATGACAAAGAATTCTATTCTACCTGTGCTTTGTTTGGATTCAAGTAGCCCCCGTGGTGGTCCATGAAAAAAGTGGGGGATTTTAGGTGCTTATCCTATAAACAGCAATGTGAAAATCATGCGCAACATGACATAAACTGGAGCTAATGTCCAATTAATTCTCAATCGCTGGAGTTCCTTAATAGGAGTGTTTCCTTGAACAACTCGTTCTTCCTAAGGGTCTTCTGTGGACTTTGGCTCAAGTCACGCAGAAAACATTGCACGCTGCAGTGTAAGGTAGAAATACCTAAGCAATTTGGAAACTTTGCCTGGGTCCTGGAAGTTGGCTGGCTTCAGCACCTCCAGACTCCACCTGGGCTAATTTGCCCTGTTGCAAAGCAGTGAAAATTCAGTCGTTTGCTCTCAGTTTTTTGGTTTTGATAATTTATAAACTTAGAATTGAAAGGGGCAATTGTGAATTAAGTGTGATGAGCTTTACAACAGCTTTTGCTTTATGTTAGTGTACCTGTGAATTCTATAACGATTGAGTAGTTCTTCTACGTCAGACCAACCATTTAAAATGGTTGTTCTGAAATGGAATTATTTTATTTTCCTGTACAAAACGTGTTCAGTATAAAGATTTGTGTTGCAGTGGCAGATAAAGAAAATCCAATAAACAAAGTAAACCCTTCAGTAACGTCATACGCTAAGAGAAACTGCTCAGCTGTTCCAAAGTAATCATGTTACCTAGCGACTGCAGTTTGGTACAGAGCAGCTCTGAAAAGTTGAAGAAATAGAATGTTTTGGACAGAGATTGCAGATGGAACTAAGCAAATATTTCTGAGGTTAGCAGTTTCATTTTCTGTCAAACTGTTCCTTTTTTAAAGATGATTCATTTCAAAGGGTAAAAATGGACATAAACAGGACAATTTTTTTTTTTTTTTTTTTGAGTATGAAGACTTGAGTGCTCGGTTTCACTCCGTAGAATATGGTGATTGGTTCATTTGACCTAATGATAACGTAAAAATATTAGACTTGTATTACATGGTTTGGTGAGGGCAAAATAGAATTTCTACTACATTGGAAAGAGTAGATGAAGGGAAGTAAAACACTGCTGTACTGAAAAAAGAATTATCCCTTGGAATAGATACATAATTGACACTAAAAACTTTGAGGGAGTAAGGGGAAATGAACAAAAATCTCTACTGTTCTGTTAAATAGGTCAAAATAAAAATCTTAGAAAGGGTTTGGTTCATGATGCATGTGTGAAGTTGGAAATCCTCTATCAGTAGATAATACCAGTTTTGCTCAGCACGTGATTTCTTGTAACGTGCTGCAAAAATCTGCCCTTGGCCTTAGTCAGAAGCAGAAGACAGCACAGATGATTGCTCTGGTAAGGAGGGTCCCATAATCTTCGGTGTGTTCCAAGTAAGATTTTGGAGCTCATGTGGAACTCCTGTACATGTATTCTAGGTTCCTTCAGAAGCCCAACAAGAAAGTATGAAATGTAAATTCAAATATTTCTTCTCCTCAATGTATGTTTTACCCCAGCTCTACCTTCATGTGTTTAATCGAATTAGTTGAGTTATTCTCTCCTGTCACTTAAAAGATTATACCTTCATGATAATTATCCCATGCCATCAGAAGATAAGATAGGAATAAACCCTGGATGAAAAATCCCAATTTATTTTGCCAGGATCTGTGTTTCATTTTAGGAATGGCCTTCCTTGGAACTGCTTGTACCTATGTCAGAACTCACAGAGGTTATATTGCTTCTGAGGCAGAACCTGGGTCTCTGCAAGCTTCTGCAATTCAAATGGATATGCAATGTTCATAACGATTGAAGTTCTGTCCTATATTGCAATACCCAAGGGTCTTTTGAGCTTCTCAGTGTGTTTTATAACTGTTCGTGCTATCCAGTTTAAAAAAATAAACAAAACAAAACAAAAAGCCGGTAAAAGAGACAAATAAATGTCTTAAGTTGAGATGCTCCATAATTTATTGCTGCTCTATGAGAGAACATTTGTAGAACCCATTTAATTCATTTAATAGTAATGCAAACATTGATATAAATTAAAACTCCAGAATGCTCTCTCACATCTTTTCTCTCCCCATGAGAGGTGAATGAAAATGATTTATTACTCATAGATTATAATTGCTTAAAATAGGTTATGATGTAAGAAAAAAAAAAATCTAATCCCTTCTACGAGGCAGGAGCAAAATTCTACAGACAGAGAAATTACATCTAACGCCAGTGTGTTAAGGAAGAAACATCCTTCTCTCCCTTTGGGGAAACTCTAAGAACATCTTTTTAGAACTGTCAAAATTCACAAGCTGTAATAAATTATTCTTTTTCATTACCCATTTATTAAGTAGGCTGTTTGGTATAATAGCAGAAAAATTCTGTTTAATTTTTACAGTATTACACTACTGTGATTTCTCATTTGAAACAGACTTGTTATCAAGAGCAGTGATGTGTTTTATTTTGTAGATTGGGACCATCTTTCCTCTGAATTCTGATGAAGACAACTTTTAAAGCGTGTAATACTCTGCCTGTCAGGATAGTTACATGTCAGGGAGGTAGGCTGGCTCAGTGGAATTGCCAACCTTAAGGCTAGTTTATAGAAAGGACTTGGCTGGCAAGTGTAGTGAAGTTGTGCACGTGGTATCCACGACTGCATTTCTGCAGTTTCTTTGCTGATGTACATCGCAATCCTTAGTACCTCTTCCCCTTCGAAACACTGGACCCCATCCTTTTTCTCACTGAGGGACAATTTATCATGAAAGGACCTCACTCACTGCTTTTAGTAATTGTATTAATGTATTTGATTTGCTGAGGGGCAATCAGGTGCACAATTTAATACCAGAAAATTTACTAACAGGAAGTTTGAGGAGAAACAGACCACCAAAGAACTACAACAAGACTTACCAGTGTTGTAAGTATTGGCTATAAGATGCTGCAGGGATCTCAATAGCTAATGCTAACGTGAAATTCGGAATGAAACTGTATGCTGGATAAATGGATAACACCCTGGCTTAGGAGATGAGAATCTGGAACCAGGTTCTGGCTTCATCACAAATCTCTGTATGATTCTGGCAGAGTAATTTATTTAATATAGTGATTCAATGTACTGTAAGTATAAAAATATGCCATACTATAATTATATTACTATAATTTATATTATACAGAAATATATATCATAGTAAAGGTCTACTCAGGGTAAATCTGCCTTGCCCTTGGCGGTGGAAGTGCAACCCTAATGACTGCTTTCATAAAGTGAAAGGAAAAATAAACGTTATTCTTCTGGTTTGCTTAAGTTGGAGTGAATGTGCACACTCTACCTTTGGTTTATTACGTGTAAAGAGCTTTTGAATACAAGATCCAAAGTTAATAAACACATTGTAAGGAGTGATTATAATGGGTTTATTTAGAGTGCTATCAGGCTTCTCATTCAATTGTCATGGGCCACATCGCATTTATCCTACTCATGCTCAAAATCAGATGTCTGAGGTATAATTCTAAAAATAGCAACTACACTTCCATATCCAATTGCTGTGCAATCTCAGGGGAGGTGTCTGGCCAGATCCTCAGCTGGAAAAGCGAAACTCTGACAGGTCACACAGTATTACACCATGCTTCTGTGGTTCACTACATCTTCTATATGGGGTTGCACGCAGCTGCACAACGTAGCCCAGAAAATAGGAACAGAGAAACAGGGGGAACAGATGGCTGCAATAATATTTTTAGGAGATATTTATGTGATCTACAGTCCTCCTTCACCCCCAAAAGTGATATGCAATGAAAACAGAAAGGCAAAATAAAAGCTACCTATCTCCTACGCCCTGAATGGCAGTGACAAGCCAGGAATGCTGCCTTGTTGGCTTTGGTTGAAAATATATAAATAAATGGTGGTTATAAAACCCACATTGTATCTTCACAGCCAGCAGCGACATAAAGCTGCTTTCTTCAGCTAGGAAGTGGATTACATTTTTATAACTAATCCTCAGCTCTTTGACTGAAAAGATTTGCTAAGCGCACACACACCCCCCCCCCCCCCCCCGCCGCTACTTTTTCTTTTAGGTCTGTGCACTCTAAAAGCTTCCTTCCACCTCCTTCCACCTACTTCCCAAAAGTATAGGCATGGCTATTTTTTTTTGGACTTAGGGTACATAACTTTGTGCCCTGCATTGTTAAACAGGATTCACAGACAGGGGAAAAAAGCCCCAACACCCAAACAACTCAGTGCTTCACTGATCCATAAAATCATTATAGGCAGCATTTCAGATTCAACAAGTGCCAAAAATTCTCCCCCTCCCCCCCCAATATAAAAAATAAAGCAGAAACAAAAATAACAAGGCTATTAATCTTTCATTAAGTTAAAGGGATGAAAAGGAATCGCTTAAAGTATCATTCTTTACTTGCACCACAAGATTGGATGCCCCCCGCTAACTTCAAAGGCTCTGAAAGAAGCTGGTTAATATTGTTGGCACAGAACCAGATTGTGGTTTACTTTAGTTTTTGTGATTTTTTTTTTTTTCCTCAACAAAAGAAAACATTCAGGGTTGGACACTGATTGCTGAGTAACAGCTATTGAAAGAAGGTGCCTTTTGTGCCGCTACCAGTAATATGTCAATTTTCAGACGTGTAATAGCTGTTCAAAAAATTGTGTCAGTCACTGCACGAGGGCCAAAGTCTGTAGTGTTGCTCTTGTTTGTTCTTGTGGTTTCAGGTCAGATACAAATCACTAGTTTTCCCTGTATGCCAGAGTGTTTGGACTTGCAGTGGCCTCAGTGAAATATGGACTTTATCCATCCCAAGAGAAGTAATAGATCCCCCATAAGCCACAAAGTCACTCACCTGCTTCCCTGCACAATTGCTACTACATTTTAATTCCTCCCCAGCCCCAAAGTTTGTGTATATTGAAAACAAAGCTAATTGCTACTGAGTGACATAATTTTGTGGTTACAGTTCTTTGTGCAGGGGTTTCTTTCCAGTGTAGTGCAAGCTGTTAAGCTGCAGATTGTGGTTGCTGCTGCCTGGCAAAGGGTAAATAACAAGCAGCAGGGAAAAGGCAGGCAGGAAGTGTTTGTGACGGTTTGATGATGTGCTGATAGCTTGATGTGCTTGGCTGAGTTGTGCGGTGCAGGCTCATGTAAATCCATGTTGCTTGGTGTGCGTGTGTGGCAAAGGGAGAAAACATTCCACATAATTTGCTCTCTTTCAGATACAGAAACAGCTCCGTCGCCATTGCAGTCAGCCTTTTTCCTTAAGTGGGTAGTGAGGAAATACAGGCTGATCATGCACAGTGAGGTCTCCTGGGGGCTTGAACACCTTAATTCCCTGGGTTTCAGTGCGACTGGTCTTGGGCAGAGTAATTGGAAGGCCTAAGGAACCTTCCTACATCCACACAAAATAGCTGCTGTGCAAGACACTGTGAGGGGTGATGGGCTGGCAGCTGAGAGCAGCCAACTATTCCCCTCCTGGAAACGTCGAAGCTTGGCTCTACCTGCCCGTGTAGCAACCAGGGTTACCGGCTCTGCACAACTGGGAAGACGAAACAACCCACATGTGCGTCTACACAGACTAAATGGAAAGCCAAACCGCGAAGTCAGAATTTGCAAATGGGCAGTGCTATAGTGGCTGAAAGTGTTCTATTCCTGTAAAGGCAAAGCACGTTCAGTGTCAGGTCTTGCTAGTAACGGCGATGATGCTAACTTCTGCCGTGTGGGCACTGGACTCCAGGCTTCTGCTTACCTGCTCTAACTGTCTCAGGTGTAAAAGGGGATGAGAAAGTGCCAGCTGAGAATTTCAGGGCAGTTTATGCAAATGTTCTGCATATAATGGGAGTAGACATTTTTCAAATACAACTATATAAACGTAGGGTAATTGGAAGTATCTATTTCATTTGATCTGTTGTCATTCATTCCCCAAGGTAGCACTCCGGGATCTGCCCTTTCAAACCTGTATTGCAGGATAAAGCAGATGTGCCCCATTTGTCCCTGTGAAATTCTTTTTCTACTTACACTGGGTTATTAACGCATAACAACTGCAAATAAATTTGGCCACTTTCCCCGAAGTGTATTTCACCCAACTTCTCCCCATCACACTCGTATCTGTTATCTTTTCTAGCTGCTCCCTCTGGGTCAGATTCAGCCTTCATCAAAAAACTTACATTTAATCCAACAGTGTTTGCATAGGCGTATATACATTCTTGCATATGTCAGATATGACAGATACCTTAAATTCCTTCTTTAAAACCCTTTTGGGGGAAAGTCCATTATACTGCTGCTATGACGAATAATGTCTCTCTGACTTCTAATAAACTATGTATTGTATTTGTCCGAGGTAGCCCATAAATTCTGTGGGGCAGGAGGAAAGGGAATGGCCATTATTCTTTTTGGGTTTTTTTCAAGAGGAAGCATACACTTCCTTCACAAAACAGTAAACGGAGCCAGTTGCACTGTGAGGCAGGTTGCCCAATGCTTCCTGTGACAAGACACCTTTCAGTTGCTCATCGTTCTACCAAACTGTATCTGTTTGTCCTGAAACGTGTGATCTCAGCTGACGGCCTCAGCCATTTCTGGCAGTAAAATGAAGGACAAATTTGTTGTGTTTTTGTGTTAAAAAATTCTGGCAAACGAAGTGGCAATAATGCTGTCATTTGTCCTCACGGAACCTGCAAGCCTAAGTTATATTTTTAATATACTGATACTTCAGTGATAAGTGCTACAGAAAGGTCCACCAGGAAATTCATAATGCTGTCTCAAAGCCAGTTAGTGTCCTGTACATAAGGTAGGGAGGTTCACACTGAACACTGGTGATGAAGAGAGGCATTGGACAGCACCGATCTGTCTCCCTGTGCTGAATGAGGTGTGGGTTGTCTGGAAAAAAAGTAATTATGTAATTAAGAACTCTGCCATAATGTATAAACAGCAGGAGGCTAATACTGCTCCACGAGCTTCTCAACTCCTGGCGTTTTCTTGTTTTTAAGTGCTTGAGTTTGACCTGTATAATCTTCCTTTAACCTGTTCATCTGTGCATGTAATAAATAATAGAGACTGATGCAAACAATCCAAAATGCAATTATTTTGTTTCAGCAGCTGTATGAATTGCATCCATTTTGGGTAGAATGTCTTCCACATAACAAAAGGGATTCCTTCCCTGAAAAAAGCATTTTCTCCATCTCCCAGATTTTCTGGTGGGGTTTCCAGTTGGACAGGTCAGGGAATAAATGCTATGGAAGTGTCTGTGCCAAAACCTGAGGAAGGAACATCACCTGGGTGTCCTTCCAGGCCATGGATCTGTGCATTCCTGTCAGCAGGGACGTTATTCTGAGTTTTTGTCAACAACCTTTCCTCTTGCAGATGGACAGCTGGTGCACCCCATTGATTTCCGTGGACTTTGGATCAGGCCTTGGGCACGAGTCATGAACGTAAGCTCAAGTAAAGGTTGTATTTTAACATCCTATATACTCTGGCTGATGCTGCATCTTTGTGACTTTTTACTGAATTTATGCTTCACTTAGTGTAATGTTTATTGTGAAAAGAAGGTTTTTTTAAGCTTGGCTAAGCAAAAAGACTTTTCAGGAGGAGGAATGGCTGGTTCACGCTTGAGACGGCTGTCTGTTAAATGTTATATTAATGATAAGATCCTAAAAGAGCTGGTCGGGGGTGAGCAATCTTTTTCATTCCTTTTTAACACTATCTTTGCTGAACTTTCTCTTCCGCTTATAGTGAAGGGGAACAGTTTTCTCTTTTATTGTTTTTATCACCGACTTAAACCACAGGGTCAGCTTTGATTTGGGTGAGTCACAAACACATTTATCTCTGAAGTTCTCCTTCTGTGCCTGGGAATGAAGTGTTTCTCCTCATCTCAGAAGAAAGAGACATGTTTTAAATAATATCAGTGCCAACAAAAAAAAAAAAAAAGAAAGAAAAAGAAAAGTAATAATAGCTGTATGCTTGACCTGGTGTATAATAGGCCTGATTTATATGTTGCTGGTACGTATATGATTTTAAGAGACTTCCTTAGTTTCTCCGTGGCAATGTTTATAGTTTGTTTATAGAAAGAGATCTGTACTCCAGATTTTGTTCTAAACTCTGCTCGGCTCAGACAGTTGTTACAGCAGATAGACTTGACCTAATACTCACCCTGTTTAAGATGTGTTTTATTTTTGTAGGCATTCCATAGTTGCAGGAAGCACTCAAGCCTTAATTTGGACCACTTGTTGGGTAGTGAAAGGAAAAAAACAATTCAGGGAGCAATCCTCTTGAAAAACCATACATGGGCTTTAGGGAGAGCTCAGCAGGCCTGCAGATGCTGTAGGCAGCTTTGAAATCTCCAGTTTAAGACGGGCCAATGAGGCTTTGTTGTTGATGCCCCAAGGGAAAAGCCAAATGCAGTGCTCATCACAATGGGAACGCGTATCAAGAATAAACTGAGATTTTGCATGGTTCGATCTGTACATCCTTTTCCTGCCTCTTTCTGCAGTTTGGTGGAAAAAAAACCTGCTGAGAAGCCTGAAAACATGTTGGTTCTCAGACTCTAACAGGTATCTCCACAGTCTTCAAGGCTGAATTCTTTTGTCCTCATCGCTTATGCCTCTGGGCAGGAGTGCATGCCATCGGTGCAGCTGCCTTTCTGTTCAGAGGGCTGTGCATAGTGAGGAGCAAGCATATACTGTTCTTGGCTACCATTCTTTGTGAGTATCAGACATCCTGACAAGGGTCTTTGTAATATTCTTGGCGTCCGTGGTCTTGTGTAGCTGTACCCATAGTAACTGGACTGTAAGTATGCCTGGTATTGCCAGAGTCAGGCCCTCTTCCATAGGATCCTGCATGGTGTATATGGTAGGCTGGTAAGAAAGTCGCAGCATTCTGAATCTCAGCGCAAGCAGCATTTGCTTTATCTGTCTTTAGCATTTGAGCTATCAGTTGTTCCTTAGACTATAATGTGGCTAAACTAGAAAGAACTAATTTCAGGTTAACTGTAGCTCGGAAACACTGCTGTGAGCTTTAATTTGCTTATTTTAACCAAATGCACAATTGGAAAGAAGAGGGCCTTGGAGCAGATGGAGAATATAAGCAGTGGTTTGTAACATCCATGTGCAGTTGCTCTTTGAATGTTGTACAATCGAAATACAGCAATACAGAATACGCCTGGGAAGAATCCACTATTCAGAATAAAAACAACATTTTCCTATTCCCTATCCAAATTTGCTATTACAGATCAGAAGATGCAATTACTATAAGCAGACTAAAATGTATTTAGCAGTAATGAGATTGTATTATGCAATACAATGGGTGTGTCCTTCCAATAATAATTTTCTTTATATTTTCAAGACCCTTGAGATCTTTGTGACTTTAATTTTGTTCAGACCAAATGATGATGTGATTAAGGACAAACTGTTTTCCACACTTGGAGTTTTTTTGCCTAATTTATTGAGTGAGAAACCAAATTCCAAGGCTGTAGATCACTGCAATTTGAAACGAATTGAACTGCAGCTGTGGGTGCTCCAGAGAGTGTCAGTTAGCCACAAGGACTTGGCATTACATTCATGACAGGGCCTAGTAAGTACCTGCTAGTTCTACAAACACAAACAAGAAAATTGGAGGTGACTGACACCCAACAAAACAATTCAGATGTGCTTGTGGCAGATTGGAGAACTCAGTATTACTGTTATATTGTGTTCAGTTTGGAAGTGGAACGTGCTTTTTCTGTTATTTAGCCAGTTGCATCTAGGTAGATCAGGGAATTAGAAAGTTCTTCTAGTAATTCATGGAGAGAATATTTTGATTTCTTTATTGCAAATCCCGGTTGCTTTACTACATTTCTGCAAGGTATATTCACTCCAATGCCATTATGATATTTCCTTTCACTGGGTGATCCTTTTGGAGAATGAACCCATGGGGAGGAATGAGTTTGCATTAAAAAAGGGAGCAGGGGCCAAGTAACTCATGTGCATGCAACCACAGGGGAAAGCTATGGCAAACCTGTATTATTCTGTGCGAGCAGTAATGATATACAGGACCTGCATTACTGGAATATTTAAAGTGTACAAGTTCTGTACAAGTTTTTTCTTTAAAGAGTTCATAATCTGTTACTTGTAAAACTGGATACAACATGTATTCTGTTCAGTAATGGAGTATCACTGAATGAGAGTTCCTTTCTAGTAGGAAGACATACTGGTTTGACAGCTTGGTTTAAGTAGGTCCATTCTGAATCCCTTGGGGCTGATTGCAGACATGTGGTATATCCAAACAAACTTGAATTAGCTAGATGAGTGGTTTTGAACTAACAGTATATTATTATAACTTGTTTTTATTGTCACTAAAATTAATTGATATTCTGAGGTGGTCAATCATTTATGTCACTTGGGAAAAAACCCCATATGTCCATATATCCTAAAAAAATCATATTAAACCAGTGGTCATAGTGCATTTTGGCTTGTAATAGAAACATTTTAAAATTTCTTAAAACGACACCGATACAGACATTAATGGCTCAGTACATAAGGCCAGATATTCAGCGGGTGCAAACTGCTGTTATTTATTTCCATTTACACCAGTTCAGAGAATCACTCTAGCGGACCACTTCTGCCTTCACACTGAATGTTGCCTGAGTAAACAATTAGCTTTACTAATTTAATGGAAACTCTTTGCATGTTTTCCCACGTGCACTAACCTCAGTTTCAAGATAAGGAAAGCACACAGTGGAGATCAGTGCTGGCACAGAGAACATTATCGAGGCTGAAGTCAAAGGGCGATGGTAGTAGCTGCTACTTGCAAAATTCCTGACCCTCCGTGGATGGGAAATTTGGGCAAAGGGGCAGGAAATTCCACAGTACCGATAAAAAAATAATTTAAAAGGGTATGATGCTAACAAGTATAGCTTCAGCTTGCAACAGCCTGCTTTTTACTGTCCGTGCTGAGAGCGGTTCTGCCTCTGACTTGTCAGGTGAACTGGTAAACTTGGCAGTGATTTTGGATTTCTGAAAGCATCGTGTAAGCCAGCCACTTGCTGTAGTGCAAGACCAGATCCTGTTTCTTCTGCAGAAGACCCATTTCCCTACTCTCCTGGACTGGTAGCTTTCAAGCCACATACACGTGAATGGAGCAGGGGAGGAAACAGGGTTCATTCAGAAGGGGAAGGACCTGCATAACTAAATAATAGCCCCTGTATCGTGCAATTTGCAGTGAAACTGATGGGAAGAAAAAGCATAAAGATTTGAGAATGAACTCTTTTCTACTTCTCTCTTTGGCTTGTTTTCAATGCTCTCAGATAGGATCTGGACTATTTATTTGGTGTCTCTTTTTGTGTTCTCCTTTCATTTGACCATTCTGTGTTCAAATTTGCTTACAGAAGCACATAGCCCTGAACACTGAACGTTTTCTATATGCATAGAAAATAAGACTTTTCTTCATAGCTGTCTTTGGATGTTTGACGGGTTAATGGGTTAAAGAAAGGGATAGAAGAAGTAGAAATAGTTTATCTTTTAATATTTTGTTTAAGAAGCTCCTAACACATGTACACATGCTATTCTTATCAACCTGGGAAAGCAAATAGAAAGTTGATGAAGCAAACCACTCAGTTTAATGTGAAGATTACTCGCCACCCTGAAAAAAAAAAGACAGACATGAATAAGCAGGCTTGCTGTTCCTTCTAACAGTGCCCCCCTCACACAGTCCTGAGACCAAATCCAGTGTGATGAACCATCCATGCTAACACGGGACACTAGGAAGGTTAAACGTAGAACTGAATGGCAATCTTGTCGGACCATTTTCTTGCCTTAGTTGCAGCATACGTGCCATGACGCATTCCTCAACTGTTGTTAATTTAAATGGTTTGAGGCTGAAAAAAAAGGAGATTCTGGAAATGTTACACTGGTCCATGTGGGTTAACTTAGTCTGAGGTATCTGCGTTTTCAGTTTGAGGATTCAAAGTGACGTGGTGGAAGACTCTCATTTGCTTCTTTCTCTCTACTATTTCTCTGTAATCTGAAAATCAAGTGGACCAAGATTTAATATTAGAATTCTGTGCAGCAGATTCTTAGCAGTATTAAGGAAAATAATTCATAACTTAGATCATAAAAAATTGAGGAGTTTTTGGCCGTATATAGATAGAAAATGTAATATTTTCTGTTTGGGAGATTGTAGAGTGTGAGAACACTGTAATTTGTATTTCACTAGGAATGATGTTAAATTGTGCCAAGGAGAAATCACGCAGATTTCCCATGTGCCACAGGAAAGCATCTGTATCCAGATAGTTAAGAATTTAGAAAGATTATTTTGGCTTTTGTTTTCGTAATGGAATCCTCAGGCCTGTATTATTATCTATCCAACTATCTAGGCTCATTTTCTTCAGGCTTTTAACATGTGTTCTTGTTTTCAGGAATCAGTGTAAATATCTTTTTTTTGGTAATATGTTTCCTCTTATTCCTTTGTCCATTTGGGAGCTACACAGTTCTGACTAAACATCCCTGTAGAGAAAGAATATATCCCACTGCTCAGAAATTTTTTACTCTGCTGTGCTCTGTTTTCATTTAGACACATAGTCAAAATTCCATACTTGATCAGACTAGTGGTATAGTTAGCCCAGTATCCTGTCTTTAAGAAAAGTTAGTAACAGATGCTGCATAGAAGGGGAAAGGAATGCTTCAGTTAGTAACCCAGGGCTAACCCGCCTGTGGGGCAGGATTTCTCCCCAAGCCACAACAGTTTGAGACTGAGTGATGCCCTAAAGTATAGTTTTATATCCCTTCAAAAATGCAGTTTTGAAAAATAGCTATCATAATTTCACAAAAGTTTTGGTTGAACTATCTGTTTCTTCGTAGGGTCCCATCAAGTACTTGCCTCCACGGTTTGTACAGTGACGAGTTCAATACGACAATTACGCTCAGTTCTGAAACAGATTTCCTTTCTGTCACTTTTCTATTTGGTCCATTGCCATTTAATTAAATGGCCAAAATTGAAATTGTATTTTTTCCACGTTGAAAAATAAATCCTTTGTCGTAACTTTTCAGAAAACAACCTATCTAGTTCTTCATTTTTCATTTGGAATAATTCTGAGTTTTTACACAGATGAGAGATTCTTTAAGCAACCATCCCACTTATCCACTGTAGAAACAGTATTTTAAAGATGCAGTTTTCTGTGAAAGAAGCTAGTGCAACAAGTAATTCTCTTCTGTCTTTGATGGATCATTTGCCTAGACATAATGGATTCTGCTGAATCTGATAGCTCTATTTCTTATAAAGTAATCACAGCAAAATAATGAGTTACTGTATCATCATTTTTGCTTTGTTTCGCATTGCTTGCCGTTTTCACTTGAGAAGAGTCCTTGAGTTCCCGATTAGTCTTCTTGGCTTAAAGGACTTGCCTTTTGCTAGGTTGAAAGAAAAAAATTATTCAGATTCTTTACTTTTGATTCACCATTGCCCTGAAATAATGAATGGTATCCTTTCTTATAATGACCCAAAACATCAAGGACGGCTTCCGACTCACTGTGAAAAGACATAGGTCCAGCTTTTTCATTGGGATGAAAAACTTGTTAATAAAATCAGCACAGTGGTTCAGGTACGTTAGCCTGTTAGACCTCCGACAGGAAAGTCACAGATCTTAAGAAGAAGAAGAAGAAAGGGAAGGAGAAACAGAGGTTCATGGGAGAAAAAAGGGGGGAAAAAATAATTTCAGATGGTATCAAACAAAAGAAAAGAATGTTACCGTAGGTTCTCTCCCATCAAATTTGCCTCTGCCCAGGTCAATGCTGGTACCACTGCTCAGGTCAGATATTTATTAAAATGCAATAACGTGATAATATTTCTGGAAACCTGGAACCATCCTGGAGCTGCTTGGAGAATTCTTCGTAAAGGCACAGATCTAAACCCTGCAACAGTAAATAGGGTCTTTTGCACTGATTTCAGGAGGCTTCCAGTTATACCATAGTCCTGCACTGCTGAAACACGTGCTGAACTGGTTGTTGGCAAGGTATGTGGGGGGAAGGCACTGCTGGTGTTGCTAGCAGAATATCTCATTAACAGAAACAAAATACCACACTGTATTCACTGACTTGGTAACAGTACCTCTCTGTCCCGTAACCTTGTGCAATGAAAACCATCATAAACATGAGATTATTTAAAGTGTTTGACAGGTTAAAATTCATCAAAAGTTTGAAACCTGTTGTATTAAAACTATCAGAAAGGGCTTGTATTTACTTCTCAACCAGAAAATTTTAGAAGTATGTGCACTTTTTCAAATGTTATTCCACATCATATTCCCAGTGATGACCTCTACTATCTGTGCTGGACTTAGGTATTATTTTTTACTGAAATGAGATCTCTTTAATCAGCTTTAAAAACATTGTGAACTGAAACTGCTCTTATTTAAAAGTTTAACTTTACTTTCATCAATTTATAATCAGAGTTCCTCTGGTATGTTTGATTCCTGACAAACAAGGATAAAAATCTTGTGCCCCCATTGCTAATGAGATGATAAAACAGCAGGGATCAAGTTTTTAATTACTACAGGCTATGCACTGGAGAGGTACCAATGATATTTTCTATTGCATGTCTAAGTTGTAACTTCAGGCTTATGACAGTCATGCTGTGTTCCTCTGCCTTTGATGATCACTCATCTTTGTCTCCTGAGAACATACAAAAATTTCTGAGCTTGGATCCTGGGGGGTTTGCAATTATTGCTGTAACCTGGCACAGGTTCCAGTGTAGTACCATTGCTGCTCAGCGAGGATCTGACGTCTGAACGGAGCATAGGACGTGCAAAACATCTAGGAACTTTTCTTCTCAGACAACCTGGATTCTCAATCTAGTTCTATGCAAGTCCCTTTAATAATTATGCTTTTAATTAAGCTGGAGAATCATTTAATATTGTTTCATTTTTTCCTAGAAGCACGATCTACTACCTTCTCATACATAAAGAATTAGGCCACAGGCACACAGCAATACACATTTTTAGCACTAGGGGACTCAGGTCTTGGAAAGTTGACAATACAAGCATATTTTTTGAATTCATCATTATTCTTACCCATGTTTATAAGCTTGTTGAGCAAGTTTTGTTTCTCTAAATAAAATTAATACTGATGCAAGAGATTAAAATGCATTTCTAGTAATAAGTAGTTCCATTATTAGAAAGAGAGAGCTGAAGCTGATGATTTTGCAGACCTATCCTTCCCCAGTTTTGCAGATCTCCACCACGCTGATCAACCTGCAAGTATTTGGCCATTACTCTGGTTATTCAAAGGCTTCTTTTTCCTTCTGTTCCATACCACTGTCTCAGATAAGAGTGAATATTTCCTTTGGCTCCAGTGCAAGGCAAACAAAAGAAGAGCCACCAGTTGTGCTAACATAGACAAAGCACAGATGAAGCCAGAATGAGGATGTTTGTAGGTTACATGGAAAGTCACCTCTCCCAGTTGCCTCAGGACTGGATCACTGCTTAGATCACCAGAAATTTGTGGGGAGGAAAAAATCAGAGGGAAAACACTGAAAGTATCTTCTGACTGAGTTTCTGTGAGTTTTTTTCTCTGAATACAAGGTTTGTCTTCTCATGAAAGAGTTTGTAAAATCTGATCATGAACCCACCAGATGCTGCAAATCAAGAAGAGGCTGTCTCTGTGCAGACCATGTACCCACCAAAATTTGCTCTGAACCCACTGGTGCTTTTTTCTGCCACAGCTGCACAGCTCTGCCACTATTCCACACAATCCTGCAGACATCATTTCCCTTAAATTCCTTTATATTGAGAGAGCACTGTGTGAGATTATTTCATCCCTATTTTATGCTGCCTTTTCTATTTAATCTCTGCTTGATGGGAGAGATAGGTATGTCTCAGTCTTTTTTCAAACCACAACGAAGCTATTCTTTTCCTTAGTTCCTTCAGTTTATACTCCCTCTCTGTGCTGAAATCTTAACCCAGGAGGGAGTTTTCCATCCGAGGAAGGAGTTAAGATCACAGAAACAGTGACACCTCCAGTCTGGAGTCAGCAAGGGGGAAAAGATGAGGCTGGATTTGGAAGCAGAGGGTCCTCCTTGAGTGCTGAAATACAGAAAATAAGGAAGTACTTTGTCTAAACTTGAAGATTTTAGACAATCTAAAAGTTTGTCTAAAGTGGCATGATACAGTGGCATCATTTGTGTATGGGAAAAACACCAAAGGAGGTGCATTGCAAAATACCATATGAAAGCAAACTTTAACTAATATATTCATTTCAGCAAGAATTGCGAGTTCTGATCTGCCTTGGATTCTCTAGGGACTGCATGTCAGACAAATGCGACTGACATCAAGAGGCCAGATGACCCACTTCTCTCTAGCTTGAGGATATAACCCCATCGCTTTGGTAGCCCCAACCAAACTAGCTGTAAATAATTGTTCTTAAGAAAAACAGGGTGGTAACATTAACTTCAAAAAGGGCTTCAGAAATTGGAAAACTTCTATTAAATAACCAACCATGATTAATGCACTTGGCTGTGGAATTCAATTACATTCTAACAGCAAATCATGAAGGAGACTTCACACTTGTTTTCTTTTACAACGGATATGACAGATCAAAAATGTTAATGCTACAAATACTGTACTGACTAGAAACCAAATATAGCTTAAATGCGCTGATTTATTTTACAAATGTAGGACATTCAAGGAACAGACTATTGTTCTGTAGAGGCGATCAGTGGCACTGAAGAACTATACAGCTCGTATCAACTCAAACCAAGGCATAAACAGAAACGAGACATTTAATAAGCTACATAATAGAACTTGAAATGGAGTTGACCATAAAATGTGTATAATCTAAACTGTGGAAATCACTTCATTTTAATGATCTGTTCCCTAAAAAGGAAATGTAAAGTGTTTAAAAGTTTTAGCAAAATGTGTGCATAGATTGAATAAATCATCATGGGTATCAATTATACCTTGAAAGTAGTGTACAGCTCTTATCACATCAAGGACTGGTTTTAATTACTGCTGCAGTGTAACCAACATTTTCTTAATTTTAATGAGTGTTGTTCTATTAGAAGATTAACCGGTGCTGAAGAAGCCAAAAGAATTTTGAATTAAAAGGATTCCAAAGACATTTGAGAGGCACACAGAACAGCAGATTGTTTGAAATAGGTTGGATTTTGGCCCAAATGCTGTTCCACTTTCTCAGTGAGACATCTCATGGGAGCACGGCAATCAAGATTTGGCGATTTGTACAGTGTTGTAAAAAGTAAATATTGCAATGGGCTACAAGTGCAAAGCTGTAGTAAATTCCTGTCTACATAAGAGAAATCTGCTTAACTACAATGAGCACATTACATCATTATAATCCTTAATGTAGAGGTACCTGAGGAACACCAACTCTTTCAAATTCCTGTTGATTGACATACCGTATCTATACTGAGTATGTACTTGGCAGTGGCACTGATACAGCAGCACAATTTCATCAGCTAAGCAAGATGTTAAGTGAAATATCGTATAACAGTCAAAGAACCACTTGGAAGACTCCTGAATCAAAACCAAAACACAGTGAGTTTGCATTTATCGTTAGCATTTCAAAGCATTTTAAAATTTTATTATTAAAGAATGATAGAACTTAGTTTACTACAGACCAGGGTAGAGAACCAGTGGTTTGAGAAGTAACAGTCTATTTTGTGGACACTCTAGTTGTTGTCCCCATCTTTGTCTGGCTTACCCAAAGGGTAATCAAGGTCATCTACTTGCTATTTATGTTCAGGATGTTTTTTATTTTGGCCCATTCTTAGGCTTCTGGTCATGAACGAGGTCTAGTGTGGGACATAAAGACGACTGACTTTGTGATCTACCAACAATTTATGGGAAGCAGCTGTTTTTGTGTAAACATGTGAAGTGTTAGTACAGAGATCAGCAGTCATCATTCAGCCTGGAAAGCAGGCTCTGGAACACAGGAGCAGAAGGAAAGTTATACTTCTGATATGCTAAAACTGAGCCACAGTTAAAGATTTCCAACCTGAACCGTTCGTGCTTACAGAAAAGTGAACACAGTTCTTGAGGCTACTGCAATTCCTCAAGCCTATGATTTCTGTATGCTGAGGAGGGAAACATTTGCATTTGGTATCTCACTTCATCGAATTTCTTTCTTCTGACTTCTTCGTTAAAAGAGCTGTAGTGTGTACTGAGAACATTATTTTGCTTATACAAAAGAGAAACTAGATAATAGGTGCTCTTTATGTCCAAAGGTTGTATTGCTTCTCTTCTACTGCTGGGTGGCCATAATATTTAAGTCATAAATGGGCAAATGTCAAAGCAAGTCTCTTGCTGTGCCTGACTCCCTCTAATAATTAGGTGCTGTTTCATTGTTCTGTGGCCTAGTTGTGAGTACAGCTGTCAGCTGACATGACTGGTAATGGAAGGGCCACATTCCTTGTAGCTAGACAACTCCCTTCAAAACTCATGGCATATTTACAGCTATCAGGTTTGCAGTGTCAGGTTCCAGGCTACAGCTGTGCACAGCAAAACCATATGTGAACCTATCTGATTGAACTATTAAATGCACATATTTAATTGATCCAGCCCTCAATCCAGCTATGAGTGTGCCTTGTGTTGTTTCACTGCTTCACTGCCCAGCTAAGAGCTCCCCGTTCCCTGGAATCACCCCGTGGGGTAACACTGCTGCACTGGCCCCAGTTCCCTTCCCTCTCACACCAGTCCCAGAGAACACAAGAAAAGGAGAAAGAAGCCCCATGGACAGAGTACCCACGTGGTCCCCAGCTACCACGGTAGATGTTTGGAGCAGTAAACCACTAACATGACTTAGCAAATTGCTATAAAGCAAGGAAAAAAAAAAAAAAATAAAGGCAACAGCAGCGGTTGTTGGGAGCAGATCCATGTGTAGGTAGAGGACACCCGTTTGTATTTGCCCAAGGAAAAATGCAACAGCTGTTTCTGCCTTTCTGCTGTTTGAAAGGAGTTTTACCATCATACTGTCCTTTTTCAGACTCTCTCTGTAGACTTGGAAGGGCAAAAAGTTTCTGTTGGGTCTGATAAGTAATGAGGGAGGACCTTCCTGTCCTGGCATACCTGTTGCGGTATACTCTGAAGGCGAGTGCAGGGCCTGCTAGAAAAGCTTGCTGTGCTGAGGTTATGTCCTGGGTGAAAGGACCTGGTGGAAATGAGGGCTTATTGACAGGGGGGTGCCGTTGCGTGGGCTACACCAGGAGCTGCCTGGCTCAAGGTGACTCTTCACAAGGTGTACTGCAAGGACGCAGGTCTGCGTCCCCCCACGCAAGACATGGGGTGGCACACAGCGATGGTTATTCTAGACATCTCGTACGTAGCCTGAGCCAGTCTGGATAGCGACAAGAAGAAAGCATGGATGTGGGAGCTGGTGTTGCCCCGACACTCGTGGGAGCTCTCCTCCACACCGAAAGCCCTGGCTGAGGTGTGGTAAGGGTGGGTTCTCACAAGGGGCAGTCTTGAAAAGGAGGAAGTTACAGCTTCTTGCTGCTCCAGCCAAAAGGTACCCAGGTTTAATGCTGCAGGATTATTAGCTCTGTGTGTACTTAACAAAACATGTCAGTAATGTTCGGTACAAAAACTTTCCGGTGGCAGCTGTCAGACTTGTTATAAGATGTGGTTGAGCAACCAGTCAGGACATGTAGTTTTCTTGGGGAGAGGATGTTACTTTATTCCAGAAAATCAAATTAGCTCCCTGCTATTCCATATTCTAGCAATAACTTCCCACCAAAAATACATCCTCCTTCAGCGTGGACTTAGGAAAACAAAGCAGAAATAGCTCATTCAAAGCTTGTAGTGTTTGGGAAGAACATTTAGAAAACATTGAATGCTTAACGTGTAACCTAAAATCCCCAGCCTTTATTCAAGGAAATCTTCTCTGGTATCAGTGGTCCCTTGTTTTCTGGGCAGAATCTGTAAGGGCAGTCCCATGTTGCCAGAAGAAAGGTGAGAGACCAGAGTTTTGGGTAGAGGATTTCTTTGCCACAGCATGCTACTGGACACAGAAATTGTAAGAAGTTGTTTACTGAGAAGAAAGACAACCCCTAAAATATCAGTAAATAGGGTTTTACTAGCGGTCACATCCTGACCCTGATGAAGGTGTTAATTCACTTTAGCAGCTATTTGAACAGGAAAAAGCCAGAGTGAAAAAAGGGCAAAAATGGAGCAAACAACATAAGATATTTTTCTTCTTTCTAAACACTAGCTAATCATTCACCCCACTTTTTGCCAGATAAGAAAGTTCTAGTGGTGACTATTTGTCAGATACTTAATGCAGTGAGACTTTTTTTTTTTTTAATTATTTTTGCCCAGGAGACAAATGTGTAACCGTATGATTTTTCCCCCTGCTATGTTAAAAATGCATTTATATTTTTTCAAGCACACCCCGATTAAAGAGGGCACATCTGTTTTAAGTCCTTCTTTATGAAAATTACTGAGCTTCCTCTGAAAGCTTATCTTTTAATTTCAAAATTCTTTGTAGCAATAACTTAGATAATAACCAACCATATTTCTGTCTTCTTTAGGAAAAAAAAGAGAGAGAAAGAAAGAAAGAAAGAAAACCATTTTGAGCTTTGAACTCCCCCTCCCTCCCCTCTTTGGGTCTCCTTTGAAAAGGCCCCCCTCATTTGCGTTTAAAATGGATGTTTCATACTGGTTGATTAGTGTTAGTATGGGATACCAGCCGCTCTGAGCCCAAGGCTCAGCTTGAGACCTGCGGATTATTCATCAGCCTCCCCGGCAGGGGGGACCGTTCCGCACTTTCACTGCTCAGCAGCCAAGTGCTCAGCTTTGCTTTGTAACATTCTTTTGCCCCTTTTCACAAAGTTTTTTCTTTTTTCCTTTTTCCCTTCTTCCCCGCGAAGGGGTTACTTGAGTGTACATAACACCAGATCACTTTTAATACTAAACCTCCACCTCCCCGACCAGCTTTCTTGGTCTGAGTAGCACATAATGGATGGGGACCTATTTACCATATGTCTGTCTGGTTACAACCATTGTTTAAGGCAAAGATCATTTAAATACGTGAATTGAGACTTGGAGAGGCTCTCTTTCTCACTATATTATGGTCATATTATAGCATTTCTTTTTTCCTTTTTCCTTCAGTCTGATTGGTGTTTATCATACATTAAGTTAGAGAAGATGTCGAGGACAAACGTTAGGATGTGTCTGCGTTAGCAATGTTTCAGTAACGTTTATCGTCATCGCTGTTAGCGTTTTGAATACCAACTCTAATGCAGCTCTGAACAGGCTTTTACAAAATCGCTATTTGGCATTAGCTACCTGTGTATGCTTGCAATATTTGATTGTTATTATTAACCATGCCTGTTGAGATAATGCTTCAGAACCAATGAAAAGGAGTCCTCCTTGTGCAGAACAAAAATAAATAGCAGACAATTTTGTGTGCCTGAAATCTAGCCCACTTTTGTGTCATCTGATCTCACAAAAGATGAGTTCCCTACAAACCTGGGGTCTCTCAGGCCCATAAGCCATTATGGATACAGGAATACAATTGCAACATGAAGAGTTTTTCCAGACATTAGGGAGCATATATATTTTCCTTTGCTCCTTTGTCTCCAGCTGCCTCGAGGCATTCATCCTTCCTGGAACATAGTGACTACACACAAAATTATAATGTCTACAAAAAGGCAGAATTTATTTCTTTTAACTTTAGCCACCTAAACCAGGCATGAACCTTGATAATTAGCTGAGAAGAATCTATTGCTGATGGAAAGAATACAGCACCTGCAGAATGTGACCAGCCCATCAATATTTATGATGGAAAAGAATATCCTTTAGATATGGCATATACTATGCCCACTGACAGAGTCCAGATAACTGCTTCGGCTCACACTCCTGACTTTGAGAGAGCAGAGGCTGGGTGAGATGTTTCGCACTTACTAAGGCACAGGATGATTTGGTGCAATGCTCACAGTCGTTAATTCTTCTTAAAATTAACAGCTACCATGAGCTGAATTTTCTCTTTTGGTTCCTACTGTCATCCCTGACAACTCTGAAAAAAAGATTTATCTTCTTTGGTACTTTTAGTCAATTATATTTCTCCATTGGGACTTCTTTAATCTGCTTACAAGGAGGTTAGTAGGAGTAAGAGATGCAGCACAGCACTCTGCAGACTTTGGAAACAAGAACTTCTTTACACCCACGTGGACACCCACAGTTCCCCTTTCCTAGTGAACATAAACTCAGACACATTTCTCTCTTCGTTACCTCATGTTTTGGTTTTGAACCTGTGCCTCCTGGCTGAGCGCTCTCACCACGAAACCACTGCTCCCTCTAGGTCCGTATTCCAGGAGGGCTCACACAGCAGTAGTACCCAACTGTTCAACCGCCCGTGTCCAGCAGACAGAACTGTGAGGATCTAGAGACTAAGTGGCCAAAGAATGAGTTTAGGCCTGTCCAGGGTTAGACACACGCTAAAGGAACTATGCAGACTGAAGCTGAGAGTTTAGGTGCCTAAATCCCTCTAAAACTTGTCTTGGGCACGTGACTGTTTCTTCTGACAGCCCTTAATGCTTCCTCACTCTTCTCACTTTGGTGTCTGCTGCAGCCATGACCACAGCCACATCTGAGTGTCGTTCAGAATTGCCTCATGTGAGTTCTGCTGCTTTCTTCTTTTTCCCAGGAGGAATCCATGTAATAATTACAAAAATTTAAATACATACATAGCTATATATACATATATGCATATGTATATGGACCAGTGAAACTAGTAACCAAGATATTTGACTCCTGCAGCCGGGAGATGGGTGTTTTCATCACAGACATCAAAAGAAATATATGAAGGGGTTGAGGATGACAAGCTGATAAGTCAAAGGATATTGCAAAAGATATTGCAGGAGATGGAAAGACACATTTTACATACCGTGCTGCATTACAAATGATGCAGTCCACGTAAAATACTCTAGAGAGAACTCAAAGAATACACTATGTGGCTAGATTTCTTAAGGCCACTTCAGCAGGATAGTGTAAATTGGCACAGCTCCGCTGACTTGAATTGATTTGGGTGAATAAATTGCAACAAAAGAGACACCAAACGAAAACCTAATGAGCCCTCAGTCATTTTATTTGCTTGTGTCTAGAGCCATGGCGATACTTCAGAAGTATCACTTACACAGCATTAGTGATATTGGCAAAGCCATTAGTACCAGGTTCGTTAAACACGTATCTGCCCAACTCAGTTCGAGTCAGTGAAGCCATGTACGTTACTAGACTGTCTGTTTGATGGGATAGATGTATTATACTAAACATATTTGATAGTACATCCATATTTGATACATGCAAGAGCAATGCAGTGGGTAGAAACATGAATCAGAATTCAACCCAGAATGGATTTTAAATACAATGGAGTTATTGCATCTTCAAACTAGTGTTAATGAGACCGGGATCTTTACTTCCATACTGATCACCGTGCTTTCTCACAGAAGTCCACATGGGAATTCATTCAGCAGAATCATTTCTAACATGTTCCATCAGTCATTTGACATTTTATAAGTTAACCAAACAGAACTATATAGTTTTCTGCAAATATTCCAAGGGAAGTGAGTGAAATGGTGAGATGTTTTGCACGTAGGTAGATACAAACTTTGTTCAATGTAACAAAAAAATGTGTGAGAATGATTTAAACTCCATTGCAAAATTAATTATTGGGGTTTTAAAATTGTAAAGCACCATTTGGGCTTTAAAGAATCTTCAAAATAAAGAAAATAACTCAGTTATTTATTGTTTTGCTTCAATTTACATTGGTGCTATAAATAGCTGACAAGAAATGATGACAAATAAGCTATTGTAACCCTTTGGGAGTTTATTAGGTCATTTGTGAGAGCGTTGAATAGAGTCATTTGTTGCCCTCAGGTGTTTGAGAGTCTCTTTACCCTTGGGAAAGGAATTTAACAAAGGAGTGTATTTCAAAGAAGGCACTCTGTTTTCTACCCTTTTTCTGAAGTGTTTTCAAACACACTCCAAGCTAAAAATTCTCAGAAGTGAGAAAAGGAGGTATATATCAGACGACCCCTGAAGCAGCTGACAATCCCAGGGAGCAGAAGATAGGGTCAGATTCTAGATGCTTGAATCCCAAATACATTTTCACCATAGGAGGCCCTGATTTATTTTTGCCCCACCCACTGGGTGCAAACTTTGAAATGCACAATACAAAAGCGTTGGACTAATGCCCTACTTGCATTTTTTTATTTGACTGAAATGTGACACGTCTTATTTTTTATCTGTTTCCAAAAACACTAGGCAGGTCCTTTGTTACAAAAAGACATTGCATCTGCCTTAATCTATACATCTTCTTAATTAAATAAAGGATTAGCATCTGTTTAGGCTATAACAAAACAGATTGTGAGGCAATATCAATATAGCCATCACAATGAATCTGCTAAACAGCTTTAAGGAAAAAAATAACTATAGTTTTAATTATCTAGGTAGCACCTAGGTAGTTATCTGTTCCAAAAGCAATGGCCCATACAATCCGTCCAATGAAAAGAAGGGTAAAAAGGAAGCCAAGGGGACAGGAAAAATGGAAGTGAATCTATGTACGTATTTTTTTTCTTTTTCATTTCCCTGAAGAGTAGCAGTGAAATTTAGCTCACAATTCCTATCTAAAATGCAGGGAGTAAGCAGTTTCAGCATCACCCATCCTGTATTTAGTTCAGGAGGTGCTATCAAGTGAATTCACTAGCTTATTTCTGCTTAATGGAGATACTTAGAGATTAAAATCTGTGGAATTTAAAAGGTTAGTAGTGACAGTGATGAAATAACAACACAGTCTAACTGAGTAGAGTAAATTTGAAGTACAGGAGTCTGGGATGCAACAGCAGCAGTTGATGGAGACCAGGTAATAAACAAGATTGTTTTTTATTTTTCCTTGAAGGCTATTGCTGATGGGTCCAAGGCAAGATTGATCATCTTTGTTTCAGGAAAAGCATCCTTCCTGTACAAATTTTGCTGAAAATAACTTCTATCTGTAGTGTCAGAGAAATGAGTCAGACAGAAATAAGGAAACCATAGGCTAAAAAAATAGTGCAAAACACTGGTTTTGTTTCAGGAGCTGTCACAAGGACAGGAGTTAAGATTAGTGTCACGGAAGTCTTTGGCTGAAATAGGGGCAAATGCACTCATGAGATTAATTGTTTGGGCCAGGGATATATAAAATGATGTAAAGTAGAATTCAGCATGAATTTTTCTTCATTGATCATAAAGGATAAATTTTAAGAATTAGTTTTATAGTTAATTTCAAATTAATGCTCATCAATCTTTCAGCATCACTGCTCTATCCTTCACTCTGTTTGCCAGCCATACAGAAAATCTACAAGTGGCCCAGAGATTTGTATGTGTTGGTATTGGGTCTGATTTATATCTCTTGCTCTGTACAACCGGATGTTCTGTTTGTCACTCTAAGACCATAAACCCGTGTTGGGTGGGAACCATTAAAGACTCTTAAAGTTTTTGGAAAAAATTTGTGTCCTTCTGAAAAAATAACTTCTTAAAAAATGTACTTAACGACTTCTAAGGGCTGGAAGCTGGTGCTTTTTACCTTACTAGGAGGATGCAAGATTTCAGTGTGTTTTTATAGTGTCTGCCGGTTTTCTTTCTGTAGCACAGTGTCAGGCAGGGTAAACTGTATGTTTGAGGAAAACAGAACAAAGCAATGTGAAAGTGAACCTGTTTTCAAAACATCTTCCTGTGTTGTGGAAGGGGTTTTGTTTCCCTTGACAAAAGTCTGAATGTAGTGGGCATTTCTGACCTACATTTCTGGGAGCTGACGATTGCCCGTCTGTGTGTACATAACACATAGCAAAACACTGTGTTCTCATTGCGTGCTGGCGGGCAGGGATTTGTACTTCCCCAACACCCATCAGAGCTGGTGACAGCGGTTCCCAGACCGTCTCAGAGAAGGTCCTGCAGATTTGGTGCTGTGTAATTCTTCTGTCACTGAAAAGACTCACTTCAAGCAGTTTGTAGCTACAATAGAAACTAGCAAAGTATTACAGACCTTGCACCTGGGTTTAGCAGCCAGTGTCTCAGTGTCATGAACATGCCTGGCTATTGGCCAGAGTTGCCCCTGCACAGTAAGTAAGACTCAGGAGGAGTCCCAAATAGCCATTCTAACATCTGCATGCTGAACTTGAATCCCTCTGCCCCCTTCTTGGCGTTTATAGATGGATGCAGGCTTGATTCAGTCAGGAAGGCTCTGCAGAGTAACGGTAGTTCCCCCACCACATTGCCTGAGGTGCACGCACTAGCACACGCCATGGAGGAGGCTACAGTCCCGTTTTCCATCACTCAAAAATTATTTCCTGGCCTTATTCAGGGCTTCAAGAGTGTACTGTCATCCACTTAGACTCCACTTGAACCCTCTCTCAAAGGAATGCCCTCCAGCTCTTGTCTTCAAATAGTGATGTCCATCCTTTTTGATCCTGTAGATTTTTCAAAGGCAGAGCTATTGCTTATGGCCCCTCTTCTCTCTGGCTTTCTCATTTCTTGACTGGACTCACTGTGCATTCAGTTCACAGGTAGTTCATGCAAATAAGCCACCTCATGTTCGAAAGGTGTCCAAGATGAAGAATGGCTGAGATTAAGCTACTCTTATGGGAATAATTCATGTAGCCCACATATCTTTTGCTTAGGCTGAATTTGAGTGCACACAGAAATTAGCTTGTCAGTAGGTGAATGTTCTGGCTGCGGGTGCTGCTTACTCCTGGTTGCTGCTGCTCATTCCTGGTTACTCTCTCTCGTGGGCCTGTCAGTATCTTGCCTGTACTGTCACGGTTGTAATCCACAGACTGCACGAATCTGACTGGGAGAGAATTGTTTTCTCCTAAGATGCCTCTTTGGCTCAAAGAAGCTGATCAGTTTTGTCAAGACAGTTTTGTGCTGGGAAAGTAAAAAAGAGTAACTTGGAGTGCCTGAGGAAATCTATAATCAGTTCAGTGCATGAGAAATTATGCATCTTCAAGAATAGGCAGCATCTAAGCAGGAGATTCCAGTATGAGTTCGGTATTCCAGTTCTATATTGTACCCTGTGAGCACACAGAGCCTGTTCCTCCGGGTGCCTCAATGGAAAGTTTGTCACACAGGCCATTTAGGTAACTAAAACCCATGTGTTCCTTCCGGGAGTGCTGAGACTAAATTAGGAGCTCTGCAGACACCTGCCACTGTACCACTAGACGAAGCCCTGCCTGCTATCCGTTACCAAAATGACCCAACTGTTAAGGTAGGGAAATTTAAAATCAGTTGCTCATACTATCTACAGCAACATTAGTTCAGGTGTGAGAGATGATTCCCACAGAGTCCAGCTAATACCTCCTGCCAGTTCCCCTGTTACTGACATCTGTGTCAGCAATTCAAGCCCACAGCTGAAAGACTGAGCTAACAGGGAAACCAAACTAGTGGTACCGTAAGCAGTAAGAAATGTACCCAGATCCTGAACTGAACTGCATTTTGGTATCTGAGGTTACCTCCATACTTTGGAAACACCTAAAAAAGCCATTCCAGTTCTTTTCTCATTCCACTACCTTCCCAACACAACCAGTACCAAGGAAATCAGGTGCCATTCCTGTAGGGGGACCAGCACACTGGTGCAGCCTCAGTTAACATGTTTTGGTACCTTATGCTCCCAGTTCCTTAGTAGCTTTGGTTTAGCATATTGCCTAACTCTGCCCCGAGAGGAAAGCCTAGGCCTGAACATTTCATAATGAAACAACGCACCCATTTTTTTTTTTCCTCATGCAATCTTTGCATCACTTTATTACGTCGTGTTGATTTTTAATTTATATTTCATGTAGGAGAAATACCTTTCCTCAGTGACAAATGTGCTTCCTTCAAATATCACTAGAGATTGAGCCCTATTAGTTTTAATTTACCATATTACGTATCAGATCATCGTGACTGAATAATTCTAAATGAGAGATGCTAAAATAAGATTTAAGGAAAAGGTTTAAAATTGAGATTAAGCCTTCATTATTTCGCTGTTCAATAATTTAAAATGACAGCCCTAAATATGGAACAATGTATTTAATTTCCAAGGTACTTACTCAAATGCATCTGGAGTGAAGTTCAGTGCTAAGACACCCCTGAAATACTCCTGTTGTCATAGAGAGGGTGTAATAGAAGATGACAAAAGTGATTTAAGGTCTTGACAATCAAATATAGGAGGAGAAGATAAGAAACTCTTATTAATATCTTTGACATAATCTAGCAAAGTTTCTAAAAACTATGAAGAAAGCCTACAACTGCTGGCCAGAATCCTAAATCATCTGTCTATATAGAATCCCACAGAACTGAGGGTGGGTCAGTAGAGGCTTATATGTTATCCGTGTTTTGATATAATTGCAACACTGACTTCACAAGCACCCTAACTAAACCTATTGCCTTTATAGGCAGCTTGTGATAGATTCACTGAAGCTGTGAAAACAGACAGGTGTATTTGCCTGTGTAGACTGCAGATAATAATGCTTTTGGCCATGCTTCCTATTTGTGCAAGTGCTATATGAAGTGCACCTTCTATATCTGCTATATGAAGTACTGAAAAAAGCCCAGTTTTGACAAGTCAGTCTTAAGAATTATATTTTATCTAGATTACCTAACATAAATTAAGCAGTAGAATATGAGTAAATGCTGCCACTTATGGAAAAAAGTGCATATTTAAATGCAATATCCTTTGAAAAAGGTCAGGGAGCACCAAATGCTCGTATTTTATTTATCTTGTAAATACAATAAAGACAGTTGCCTTCATGCAATAGAACGTTCAGATTAAACAAACGACTATGGAAACAGAATACAGGGTGTGTGGTTTGGTTGATGCAGCTACCCAGGTGTAGAAGACATGTAGAAACGTGTTTGATAGTTAGTTGTGCTCTTCCACTCCTTTCAGCCCTGCAGACCAGACTCTGTACTTTGCCGGGAGCAAAGTGCTTTTTCTAATACCTTACTACTGTACTAAGGAATTTACTCTGCACTTTCGTAACTGAGGGTATCACCTGTGGATTTGTGTTGCTGGTTCTCGTGAGAGTATGTTTGTCAGATAACCAAGAACTTGACCCATCTTTCAGATCAGAAGACATTCTTGGAATAGTGTAGTGAAATTGTCAATTCAGTCGCTAAGATAGTCCTCTAGACTGTGGCTGTGGATCTGCTATTGAGCACGAAGGAGTAGCCACACGGGGCCCTGTGTCAGTGACACCCGTACACAAACCCAGTGCTGTGGTCACGCGTAAATGCTGTGCCCAAGTCCACTCATTCTCATGCACAGCGCTGACAGAGGTTGCCACGAAAACATTTCAAAAATGATTTTGCAACTTAAGAAAACATACTTCAGCAATTACCATTTCCTTCACCATGAAACCAAATTCACTGTACATTACAGCTTTAAAGCTGAGATCTAAGGTTCAGATCAACTCTTTAATCCTGACTGTGGCTTCGGGTACTTCCTGATATTTATGAGAAATGCTCCAGGCCTGCAGCTGGGCTTTGAACAAAAAAATAATGAACTTCGTTGACTGTGAACAAAGTTCTACACTATTTTAAAGAAAGTTAAGCTGTGACATTTTTTAATCCAACACTAAATCACATAACCCAAATTCTCTGCATAATTCAGGAATGTTCAGAGCAATAAAAAGACAATTAGATCAAGCCGGGTTGCTAAATGAGCTGAAATCAATGTATCTAAACTTGTGAATTCTTGCTAGTGTCTCTCCTGAAGTATGTCCCATTGCTTTATCAAATAATACAGTATTTTACTATTACTATACCTGAATCAAAATACTGTTTCGGTTCTGTTCTAACATACTCCATACACTAATTCTTCATCTCCTCTTATTAGTTAAAAATACAGATAATGAAGGATAGGACCACATCTTAGATAATTTCATACTTAATTATACAATATGATTTACAAATCTAATTATAGTATTAACTTCTGGAGGCCTTGTTCCTGTCTGTTTAATGTGACCCCTCCATTTCATAGGGCTCTTTATTGAGAACTTGTGTCCAATCACGTCTTGCTCACTTCGCTCAGGATTTGGATACAAATTCAGTGTCACTAGGACTGATGTGAATTTGCACTGGGCAGAAATTAACAGAAAGTAGAGCGAAGTTGATGCAGCACAGGATATTTTGGCAGGGGTAGGATGGTTTGTTAATAAGAGGCCATTTTCTCTTCAGGAAAAGAGGGCTCAGGGCACAGTCTGACAAAACAGGGCTCGGAAGGAGCAGCGGTGATAACCACAGTGATTAGATACGCTGGTAAACAGGGAATACATGAAACAGAAAACCAGTTTGCTTCTGTTGAAACAAAACATATTGTTGTCAAGGAGAACAGGACAGAGTCCTACACAAACAGAGTGATGTTGTAAGAGAAGAGTTACAAAGAAGAAGGGCTCAGACAAAAGAAGTAAGGATCTGAAGGGAAAAAACCCAAACCAAACAGAAATTGAGGATGAAAAAAACAAACCAGAGAGCAGGAGAGGAAAGTTGAAAAATATATTTTCCCTATTCCTGAGAGGAAATACTGGAATTACGTTTGTTATGCAGTGAGTTGGGTATTACCGCCTTAGTAGCAATTTTTTTCCATATCATGCCTTTTTCTTAGTGTCTTGGTATGTAAATAATAGTTTGCCTGCCTTCCATACTCTACCCAAGGAGTAAGTAATCCAGGCTCCACTGTGTAGGCAGATCAGTGCCTCTATCCCAAGCATAATTATAGTAAATTAAACGTGACATTAAAAACTTGCATTGGGAAGAAGCAAGACTGTTAACTCACACGGTATTTTTTTGGAGAGCAAGTTAGTCTTTAAAACCTTGCCTCTCTCACTTTAGAAAAAAACTAATTAAGAATGTAAAAACACTGTAGTCCAGATTCGTGCATACTTAATACCCACCACAGGAACTTGATTTTTAAAGTCTATTTTTGAACAATTCCCATTTGAAATTTTTTTAACAAATATTTAATAAGATTCAGGAGCAATACGTTTGGCTTTTAAAAATCTATCTCCACATGAGTTGCTGAGTTTTGTTGTGAAGCCTTCCTTATTGTTTCTTGCTTCATCACAGCAGACGACACTTTTTATTCCAGTATCTTAAGGTATTGCCTTTTCTGGGGCTAGAACCAAAAGAGCTGGACGTGGTGTTACAAGACAGACAAGGTGAGAGTTCAACTTACATTGCTAGGAGCTTGTGATACCTTTAAACATTACACTAAAGGTACTGAAGGGAGTATTTTCTTCACTGTGTGCTTTGGAATCACTTATTTATTTACCATGCAGAATCCCAAAGTGCTGCTAACTACACAAGTTAACAGCTGTCTGCTAGTACAATTCCTGGCTCCTACCTCCTCAGGCTTCTTTTTCCTGTTTATACTTGTACATCAAATGGGCCTTTGGAAAAATCCCTGATTTTCTTTTGTTCTGTTTTCTTTGTTCTGTTTCCATGCAGTCTTTTTCCCTTTGGAGATGACATGTATGGGAAATGGCTTATTGTAGCAACAGGAGACAGAAGGCAAAAACAATTGCATCATGGGTAAAGCAAACATCAAAGCACCAAGTAGCTGTGAAAAAATTATTTCATATGTGATATTTTGATGTGTTGAAGTCCAGCATCGGTAGATATTTTTGGCAACACAGAAAAAATATAATGCAAACAGTTACCATGTTCAAAATCTTGTTTTTCTCAGTGTTTCTGAGAAACCAGCCAGGACTAAGGACATGATGCACCTGTTGCAATTGGTGTGTTGCCATTTCCACATTCCTTCTGACCGAAAATTCATTAAGCCGACCTGTACAGCCACAGTTTTAATTGAGCTTGAATTGCTAAAAAAACCCCCAACCCCAAGTCTGAAAGACTGTGCAAATCATATTGGAACTTATTGTTCATTAGGTACTAATTAACTGTCTGACAACCCCCGTATAAAAATAAGGGTGCTTATTGTTGATGTTTATTTTCACTTTATAAGGAATTGCTGCAGGTAGCCAGCCTGATTAAATTCTTTTAACAACTCCCATCTAAAGATAATTAAGTTCTGCAGTGAAATGTAAGGAATTTGGCATAAAAAAATAAACATTAAGTAGGGCTGATACTTTAAACGAATAAACAAACACACATTCTGCTTTCTCATGATTTACATAACGTAAATGACTTTGACAACATCTTTATATTCTGTTTATCTTTAAATACTGCTGAGCCAAGAAAATCTGCATATTGTTTTTCTGCAGCTTTAGCCCTCTGACCCACTGGGGAGTTCTGCAGGCTACAGAGCAGTACAATTCCCACTGTGGGTGAAGAGCCCATGGCAAGCCGTAATCAGTGCTCGTAAAAGCACCGAACGTGCCCCGTCTAAGTGTATGCGTTGAGTTTGTTAAATATTTATCCAGATTTATATGTGAATAATAAAAATCGTATGCTAAAAGTACTTCAGCTATCTTTAAGCAGCAATATTCACACTTCCATAGTTCAACAGCTCTTCTTTTTAACTTGTAAAAGAGAATCTGTCTTCCACAGTGGGTTGCTACGCTGCTGCTACGAGAACACCAAAACTGGCTTTAGGGACAAACTGACAATCTAAATCAAACAAAAAGAGATTAGTGTTATTTATGTTAAGTATTAATGTTAACACTGGCTCCCAGTGTTATTCTGCCTGGACTAACAGAGAACAAGAAGGAAGCTTGCCCTCTGCTCACCGCTGGTGCCTGAAAAATTGTAAACGACCTCATGAGGTCAGACTGGTCCCTTATAAAGGGGTTTTAATTAGATAATGTTATCTCTCGTGTCCCCAGGTGCATCACAGCCATCTAATCTTTAAGCAAAGGCACACTTTAAACCCACAGTAATGTGCACTTGCGCCTTGGTGCTGTCTGGCCACGCCGTCTTTGTGGAAGGGTGGAAAAGCTCGTGTACAGTTAATTCCCACTTAAGGCCGCTTCCTTCCACGCCGTGAGATTTGCTAGTTCTGTTGTGAAGTGTCTAAAACAGGAGCTGGGATTCTCTGTCCCCACCACAGCAACTGAATCAGCGGCGGTACTCGGGAAAAGGCGCTTTCCCCTCCTGTTCGGCTGCTGCGCTGCGGGGCGCCGTGTCCCAGTGCAGCACGGCTGCCCCCGGCCGGAACGGCTCACGCTCGGTGGGCGTGTGCCACCTCATTCCGCCGACAGCTTCCAGGCCGTGCACGCTGTGTCCATTGCCAACAATTTCTGCCCATATTCTGCACGTTTCTGAAAAAAAACCCAGCCTAAGCGGCATCGCTGCAAACGCTGCTGAGAGATGCTTCACTGACGCGAGGTTTATTTCTGGTTTTATTGCTCCACCTTCTGGCTAATTTACAAACCCGGCTCCGCCGACGGAACGGGCTGGCGGGGGCGGCCGGGGGGTCCCGTGTGGAGCACAGCGGGTCAGTGCTATGGGACGAACGGCACAGCGCCGGCGGCCCCCGCCACCCGCGGCAGCAGGCGCGGAGCAGCGCGGGGAAAGGCGCTGCGCCCTGCGCGCCCGCGGGCAGCGCTCGGCCTCAGGAGCCAATCAGCGGAGACCGTGCGCTCCCGCCTCACACCGCCGGCGCGTGCCGCCGAGGAGGTGTGCGCCTGCGCGCCGCGCCGTCGGCCTGAGGGGCGGGGAGTGGGGGGGCGGGTGGTGTGGGGGGTCGTGGCCCCCGCGGACGGGCCTGCGGGCACTTTGGGCTGCGGGAGTGGCTGGTGACCCCAGCGGGGACAACGCCGAGTGGTGTGGAGAAGAGGACGGCCTGCGGTGTGTCGCTGCGGTGGGAGCAGAGTCCCTGTGTGGGCCGGGAGCAGGCTGAGGTAATGCCCGGGGCCCGGCCCGGCAGGGGAAGGGGGGCGCCTCTGGGCGCAGAGTTTGGCCCCACAGGCTGCTCGAGGCTGGTGGAGAGGGTAGGGCCGAGCCCAGCCCACCAAAGGGAAGGGGCGCTGTGGGGGAGAGGATGGATAGGTGTCTGAGGTGCGTTCCCGTCATCGGGGAGCTGGCCGAATAAGGGGTGGTGAGTGCTGCCCTGGAGTAAGGTAATCCATTAGTCTGAATTGAGTCTCTGGCGTAGCTGGGCAGCAGTATCAGGAGGTCTGGAGTTACGCTTGGCTGCGGTTGCAGATCCTGCCATGCTTTCCAGTCTAGTTGACTTTCTTCACAGCTCTAGAATTCATGCTGGGCTGAGCTAGTCCACGCTTGACGATAAGAAGCTGTAAATTCCCCATGCCACTTGTGGTGGCTGTGTTAGCATGGAGATCCAAGAGCAGGGAAATTTGCAGAGGACGATATATTTTACTGAACCTGTTGAAATTTAACAAGGGCAAGTGCAGTACTGTTGCTCATAATATTTATTGGAATAAGGATGGGGAAGGAGAAGGTTGAACACTAATGCAGAGGGTGGTTTGTCTTAGCAGAGAAGATGACAGGAAGAGCTAGAGCCAGAGCAAGAGGAAGACCTCCAGTACAGGAGACTGCTACTCCCGCTGTAGGAGCTGCGTTTGTAAGTTGGTTTTCTTTTTAATTAGCACAGCTAGGCTTTGAGGTGTCATAGCTACTTCCTATTTTAATATCAGGTGTATGTGTTAGATGATATATGTGTGTATGTATATGTTATGTCAGCTGTGTGGCTCTATAAACTCTTTGTGAAGGAAAATTCTGTACGCTTACAGTAAGTGCTCTGTTGTAGTACAGCGTCACAACAGAGGTAGTGAAAATAGGTAGACGTTTTCATAGTCTGCTTTGTGTGCTGTGATAGCCTGCAGAGAAGCAGAACAGATTAGGCGGTGGCTGCTGCTGCTGTTGATGCATATTTGGGCAGAACCTGGGTCTGGCAGGTGTTCTGGCCAGTTCCTGTTGTTTTCAGTTTTAATATCAAGGACTTTCTGTCTCTGCATTTGAACTAGAGTTTAGGGCTTGTTTTGTGCATGTATGCCCTGTTCAAGCTGTAGCTTGAAAATGGCTTGTACTTCTTTCTTTGCAGTCATTGCCACATACCTGGAAATCTTTTGAAGCAGTTCATCAAATTTTTCTGTTATTAATAGTCATCTTTCATCTGAAAATGTGATTAGAGGAGTGTTCCTATACCGTTTCTTTCCAGTTTCAGATGAGTTTGAATTGACACAGAAGGTAGTTTACAGTTCTGTTTCTCAAACAGTGAAATGCATCTTGCATTAGCAGTAGCATCGATGTACCCCTTGAACCCGGAGTGGAATTTAGAAACCAGGAGACCTGATTACTTCAAACTTGGTCTCTGACTTGAATAGAATTGTTAGCAGCAGTCAGGGGGTGATATCGGTGTCCTGCTGTGGGTGAAGAGGAAAGTAAAGGAAGCGGTAGGGCTTAGGTACTTTACGTGGACTGTGAATATTGATGCTGAGCGAAGAACAGTCTGTGCACTGTCTCAGTTTTAAGTGGGAACGTAATCTGTGCTGATCACAGGGGAAGATGGGAACAACTGACCATCTATGTAGAAATGAACCATACCATTCGACTCTTACACTGGACTGATACAGAGATACCACAGTACACCAAGTTCTTATTACTAACGTTTTTATCAAAAAGTGTTAGTGAGATTTAAGGAGGTCAGGGCCTGCCTTTCCTTACTAATGTCTTGACAACCCTGTGATCTTTCTTGCTGCAGAAGTAGGAAAGAGGATAGGTTGGTCAGTCCTTCACAATGTGGAGACTGCAGCCTCCGAGGAGGCTACTTGGAGAAGATGGAGCTTGGCTCTTCGTAGTGGTGCATGGTGGGAGGACAAGACACAGGGGGCATGAATTGAAGCAAGAGTGGTTTTGACTGCACATAAAGAAAAATGTTTTCATGATGAGGACAGTCAAGCACTGGGATGGGTTGCCCACTGAGGTTGTGCAGTCTTACATCCTTGGAGATGGGATAAATCTCTGAGCAACCTGATCAGACCTTGTGATTGACCTTGCTTTGAGCAGGAGCTTGGGCTAGAAACTGCCTGAGGTTTCTTCCAGCCTGAATTATCTTGTGGTTCTAGGAAAGATAGGATTGTTGAAAACCCCCTTCCCTGTACGCATGCAGTGGACCCAGCTATTATAGTTCCCAACTATTGTAGGTTCAACAGGCTTTGCCAAGTCAGCCACCCGGCCATCGGCAACCTCAGCAGCCGTGTGTTGCTCTGTCAGTATCAGAAGAACTTGGTGGCCGTGGACGACAGAGGGCCCCTCAGCGTGTGCCACAAAGCCAGAGCGTGAGACAGCCAGAAGGTCGGAAAGGGTGAAAAAGTTCATTGCCCACAAGAGCAAGTGTTTGGAAGAGAATGCAATTAAGATATTCTTTAGTCTGTGTTTCTAATTTTTCTTGTCAGAATGAAATTTCTTGCTAAGATTTGGAAAAGTTCACTGTTCATACCTTGTGATAATGGTATTGTCATTCTAAGGTGCAGCATAACTGAACCAGGAATTTTAAAGACTACCTTAAGTTTGCTCTCCATCTGTGCCATCTCCTCTATCAAAATAGTTTGAGAAAATAAATTGGAAAGCAGTTGGCACAATTAACTGCATGACTACCGCTAGTGAATTTCATTTTGATACTTCATTGTCTTTCTTGAATGTTAATAAGGAAATTAAGCTTCCTTAAAGAAAGAGAAACTTCTTGCAGAAGAGATTACTGATTTGGGGGGGTTTACATCTTTTTTAAATCTGGCTAATTAGATTTCTATTCGATTACTAGTTGACTGTAAATCTCAGGAAGCCAGTACGTGTTACCTGAATGCTATTTTAAAATGAATTTACTACATAGCAAAAGCTGAAACTTAACATGTCATTATTTCTCTTAATTTCATATATATCTCACTTGCAACGTTGAATTTTATTTAATTCTTATTTGTATATAAAACTTGATTGTAATTCTTCCTCTTCTTCAAATTTCAAAACAATAGGATTACAGATTTCAGCAGGATTTCAGGAATTGTCTTTAGCAGATAGGGGTGGACGTCGTAGAGATTTCCATGACCTCGGGGTAAATACTCGGCAAGCCATAGAACACGTTCAGGAATCGAAAACTGGTATGTGCCGATTTGCCTGTAGACATGAAAGGAGGCTGTCATGCTGGCCCTGCCTTCTTGCTAGAACGCAGTTGTTTTTAGTGTTCAGCAGTGCGGGATCTGTGCTGATAATAGTTTTGTATTGCAAGCGACTCGGTGAGACGTCACAACAAGGTAACTTACTTGAACGGTAACTTTGGCTTGTTTGAATGGAAACCGGAGCATGCCACAGGCCCAGGTAGGTTCGTTCTGCTCAAGTCCCTTTGGCCAGAAGCAGGATAGTTGTTTTCTTACTCGCCTGCATTTCCTATGAGCTGTGCTGGTGCTGGGTCATGGGTTGCTGTACTCAGTAGGCAGCTGTATTGCTGGCCTTCTGCTATAAGCTTTTTATAGCTTTGTACAAGGTTCTAGTATAATATACGCTTTGTGCGCGGCAGGATTTTTTTGTTTGCGTCTGGGGTGTTGTATGTCAGATAGCAAAAAATGAGTAATGAAAACCAAATTAAATGAAAGATCTGTGATTATCTGTAAAATGTTGTAACTACTAAGGTGTTTGCCTCTCATTCTAGGTTCTTCAGGTACTGTAATAAAATTAACTGCAAATTACTTCCGTTTGACGTCTCGACCCCAGTGGGCTTTGTATCAGTACCATGTTGGCTATAGTCCTGAGATGGAAGCACGCCGTCTTCGATCAGCTTTGCTCTTTCAGCATGTAGAGCTAATTGGAAAGACACATGCATTTGATGGATCAATATTGTTTTTACCAAAAAAGCTAGGGAATAAGGTGTGATAAGAGAATGCTATTTTATTTTTTTATTTTGACTTTCATTTTGTGATGCTTCTTGTTTCTTACTGGTCTGGGTGAAATTAGAGACTTGATGTCCCACGCGCAACATTTAGTTGGATTGACTGTATTAATATAAGCTAATTTGCTTGTGTAGAGAAACAAGGTACTAAATGTCTTGTTCTGATGCTTAGGTTCTGCAGGCTGCGATAGTCCAGAAGTGGATAGTGCAGACAGTATTTTTCCTTTAGTTTTCTTTCTGCTGAAATTTTTTCCTAAGTTCTGTATTTTAACATCCAGCATAACTGAAAGGGTGGATGTATTTGGGGTATGTGGCAAGGTTTTGGTAGCTGGGCATGGTCTGGGTTGGCCCCTGTGGGAAGAGGTTAGGGGCTGCCCTGTGCTGTACGCAGCCGTTTCCAGCTGGCTTCGCAATGGACCCACCACAGACCAAAGCTGAGCCCATCAGCAAAGTTGATGGCATCTGTTGTGTATTTAAAGAGGGGAAAAATGCCAGAGCAGCAGAAAACTCTCAGAAGAAAGGAGCAGCAGAGGGAAAATACCATGTACTGATGGTAACCCCTGCCTCCGCCCCTTGTGCCAGTCACTGCCTCATTGAAGGGACTGAGTGTAACCAGTGGTGTTGACAGAGAGGGGCAGAGGAATCCAGAGTGAAGTTGAGCCTGGAAAAGGGAGAGGGGCAGATGTTTTCACTATGTGTTTTAATGTTTGCCTTTCTGCCTCCCAGTACCTGAATCCGTAATTACATATATATTAATTGGCAATGTGTTTATTTCCTCAAGCTGAGTCTTTTTGCTGCAGTGGTGATTGATAAGTGATCTCCCTGTCTTCATCCTGAGTTCAGCTGCTTTGGGGATAGCCTCCATTCTACCCCATTAGTGATCTTTGTCCAGACGAATGAATCATTTTATGTTGTACTTGACAGTCATAGTAGGGAACGAAATCCCTCTTTCAGCTAAGTCTTGAATTACTACTTAGAATCTTAATGTACAGATCCAGTTTGATATTAAGGGAGCAAAATCCACATTTAGCCCTGTTTGCCTCTAGTTTCATTAACCAAACTTCACTTTCTCAGGTCACTGAAGTGTTCAGTAGGACCCGAAATGGAGAGGATGTGAAGATAACAATCACACTGACTAATGAGTTGCCACCTACTTCACCTACATGTCTGCAGTTTTACAACATCATTTTTAGAAGGTTTGCTGTCCAAGTTATATCTTTATAAGAAGTCATTCTAAAAATATCTGTCTTAATTTTTTGCTTTTTGAAGAATAGACTACAGACCAGTATTACAAATGTACATTTCTGAGCCTTTGTAACTACGGTTGCTGTGTGGTCAGCCACACCTGGTGACATTCTGATGTGCATGTTTCTGGCACGTGTTAGTGGGAAATGAGTTTATACCTTTTCCCTGAGCAACCAGATTCAGACTGGAGTGTGAACTGTTGTAGGCAGTCAGTCTTTGCCCTGCTTTTGTGTCTGTGAACTTGCCTCTTAAAGCAAGTAGTAGTGCAGGACCTTCAACTGGCAAGTTACTTCTTTTGCTGTAGTTTTTCCACTTAACCTTGGTGCCTGGACTGCCTGGCTCACCTGAAACGTAGCTGGTTCAGACTGCTACCTTCAACCCTTTGGCAACCAGTTGGGTTATATGCTCAATCTCAACGGAATAATTGTCATTAGTAGTGTCCATGGCCTTTCTAAATTGAGTTGAATGAAAAGTTCACACTTGTGTCTGTTTCATCTAGTAAGATGAACAAAAAACTGAGGATGTGCAGAAGGGTGGGACCATGCATGGTTTGGTAAACTGACTAATAATGGTAAATGACATCCATATTTCAACTTCTAGGCTTTTGAAGATGTTGAATTTGCAGCAGATTGGACGTAACTATTACAACCCCAGTGACCCAATCAACATGCCTAGTCACAGGTTTGGCAAAAAGGGTACTTGGATTTAGGAGACCGAATGGATATGTTGTTATCACTCTGGGTGGTGTCCATGAAATGGGTTTCTTAGCTTTTGAGGCATCCTTTCTTTCACTTCAGTTATATTGCTACATCATTAAATTAATCTTTTAAGTTGACTAAAGACACCTGCATTTAAAATGTTTTTGGTTTTGTTAACTCTCAGGAGCTTGTTTATATTTGGATAGTGGTTTCTTTGAGTCTTGACTGCTTTCTAGTGTTTGGGAAAGTGGACAGAAATAACTCAAGGGGTGAGAATAGAGATGTTTTAAAGCACGTGAAGATTCTGTGTGTTCTCTTTTGACAGGTTGATGGTTTGGCCAGGCTTCACAAGTTCTATCCTCCAGTACGAGGAGAACATTATGTTGTGTACAGATGTGAGCTATAAGGTTCTTCGCAGTGATACGGTGTTGGATTTTATGTACAGTCTGTATTACCAGGTTGAAGAACAAAGATTTAGAGATGTCTGTGCTAAAGAGCTGATAGGTTTAATTGTCCTTACCAAGTAAGTCTCTTTGGACCCATCTTAGTGATTTGGATATTTTTTGGCATGTTTTTTGTTCTGTAGCACACCATAAAGCATCAGAAAACATGAAAATGATACCATTGTCACCTCAATTAGTTTGCTAACTTGACAGCATTTACGGAAGCAGGAAGCTGGATTTGTTCTGTTTTCATTTGGTTTTATTACAGTTTAGCTTTTAGTAGAATCGATAGCCTGTTGCAATTGAAAACTTCTGCTTATAAACTTCCAACTTCCATGAGTACTGCTATTAACTTTTTTGTCCCACAGTTCTATTTCTTTTCTGTTAACAACATAATCTTATTTTTTAAAATTTTTATTCAGATACAATAACAGAACGTACAGAATTGATGACATCGACTGGGATGCCAATCCACAGTGTACCTTTAGAAAAGCAGATGGTTCTGAGATCAGCTACGTGGACTACTACAAGAATGTATGGAAACTTAACCGTCAGTGTGTGCATTATGCTTTAACTTGAAACACAGGGGCGTTGTTAGATGTTTATTTATGATGCATGGAATTGTAATTCATATTTTTCTTTAAAATGTTTATGATGAATTTTCTCTTTCCTTGTCTTTGCTGTAATCTGACATTTTTTGTTTTTAAATGCTATCCTTTGGCTGGTTTCTGAGGTGTGAAACTGGCTGCTCACATACTCACACTGAAAAAAGTTGCTGGTTGATTTTTTGTTTTAGGAAAAATAGTCATTTATCTAAAGTGAACATTGTTAAGAAAACTGGGTGTTTGCTATAAATAAACTAACCCATAATGTATCTGTCTAATACAGCAATATAATCAAGAAATTACTGACTTGAACCAGCCTGTGTTGGTCAGTCAGTCTAAGAGGAGGAGAGGAAACTTGATGCCAGGACCTGTGGTTCTGATTCCAGAGCTGTGCTTCTTAACAGGTACTGTAGCATTTTTGCGTCTGTCAAAAGGTAACGCCTACTGAAACTGGTATTCTGACAGCAGCGCCCTGCCAAGTTAGGTAGAAATACCCTGTTTGTATAAATGTGAGTTTAGAAACGAGTTTTGTAGCCAAAAGATGAGAGATTTAGATGAGGCTGAAAAAGACTACGCAACATCAAAACCCCTCAAACTTATGGGGGATGTTCAGCACTGGCCCACTGATAACTTGTAGAGTTTTTTTGGCAGTAGAACTTTTGAAAAAGAGGTATTTACTATAAATTGATAACTTTAAGATACATAAATATGTATTTTCCTCTGCGATACTAATTTTGGAGTAGCAGTACCTGTCCACTGCAGCACTGTGGTGTGTTGCTTTGGAAATGGAAGTGAAGAGCTGTATGTCTTGTGTGGTTGGCTCTCAGAATGCAGGTTTTCTTGTGTACGCAGATGGGAGCAACTGAAATCCTTGGTTACTACTCTGGCAGCACTTTCCGTGTCTGCAGTACACGCATAGTTAATCTGTATGACTTGCAAGTTTACTTTTCTTAGTCCTTAGTCTAACTTTTACTCAGAGAAAGGTTTTGCCGTTCGCAGGGTTAACTGAGAAGATGCGTAACGATTTTAATATGATGAAAGACTTGTCTGTTCATACACGACTGCCGCCTGAGCAAAGGCAATGTGAAATTAGAAGAATTATTGACTACATCCAAAAGTATGCGACCTTAATGTCTTCTGTACTCGTTGGTTGTGAAAAATTTGTATGATAAACTTATTTCTTGCAACAAAACTTACTGGTTTAAAAAAAAAAAGTCTCAGCAAGAACAAATTTCATGTTTTAATTTCAGTCTTGGTTTTTAAACAGAGATGACAACGTTCAGAAGGAGCTTCGAGACTGGGGTTTAAGCTTTGATTCTAATTTATTATCCTTTAAAGGAAGAGTTGTTCAAGGAGAAAAGATCTTTCAAGCGGGAAGCATGGTAAATAAAATAGCTTCTGAAATCTTCTGGATCTCCCACAGATGAAGCAAGTTTTTAAGGAAAGGAATACTACTTGTTGGTTTATAAATGAGGGACTATGAGTGAAGACGTTATACACAGGTCTTTGTCCAAACAGGAGACTCACAAACTTCTAAACACAATTGGTAAACAATTTAAGAAACGCCTGAAGAATTTTCTGGCTTGCATTACGATAGTGTCTTCCTTGCAAAGCAGTCTGTCTAAACAAAGTCATTTCAGATACGCAAACCAGGAAACTAGAGATGTTTCTAACTAGTTTCCATTTATTAAAATGCCAGGGCTTCCAAATGAAAGGCCACTGTTTAGTTCAGTTCAGTAGACAGAACACATACAGTATCTGTTCAGTCAAGGTGGGGTGACTCTTCAGTATGAATCAGTCATAGATTGCCATAAAACACGATATGTTTGCTCTGTAGTAGAGGTCTTGTGTTTTGCATGCATGCTGGAAGAAGGAGGGCATTTCACAGTGCCTTGTGTGTATCTCTCTGCATTTGGTAAAGCTTTTTTATTTTTGTTATTGAAAAGTTCTGATCTCTTTATACTAATACTTTTCTCAAGCACTTTATTAAAAACGGGGTAAAAATAAGTCAGTGCATAAACAGCTGTGTCTTTGTAGCCCAAAATATGCACAGCCAATAGTTACGACTTATCTGGGCTACCTGGTGCCGATTTTCTTTCTACCGTCCCTTATTTCACAGTTTGACTACAATGCTCAGTTTGGTGATTGGTCAAAGGAAGTTAGGGGAGCTCCCTTAATCTGTGCAAAGCCTCTGGACAACTGGTTATTAATATACACACGGCGCAACTATGATGCTGCTAACACGTTACTTCAGAATCTGTTTAAAGTCACACCAGCTATGGGGATCAGAATTAACAAGGCAACCATGTAAGTAGCTTTAGAAAGCTGATGGAAAAATCTTTTACCGCCTACTAAGGTGCATCTGTTAGCATGCTCAGGCTGTTAAATGAGGAGGTAGTATAGTATGTCACACTACTGACTTCTCTGAGGTTTTTTACTACAACAAAGTTGCTTTTGGTATGCAAAACTGTTCAGTTTTCTTTAGTGACTGCTTTGCTTTACTCATGCTTTTGTTTATGAGAGCTTTCACTGGGGTCAGAGCGTGCCAAACCCAGAGTATGAGGCATACACTGAGCAACACCTTCTTGAGTGGATTCTTCATATTCTTCCTAATACAAGAAGGAATATATATTGTCTTGCTGACTTTGGACGTATTCTGATTTGTTCTCGTTGCAAATGTCATCCTTTAAGTACCTGTGCTTGCTTTGTAACTTCGAGTTTCATTGCTCTTGGCAGCCTAAGTTGGGGATGGTTCCTCTTAATCTTCATATGTCTGAATATTGTGCATTTGTTAATAGCTATAAAAGTGACACTTCAAACAGTACTGATCCATAACGAGCATTTGGTTTTGCTGAAGTTTCAATAGCTGTTAGGTTTTTTTCCTGTAAGCATTTTTTCTCTTCCTTTTCAGGATTGAAGTAGATGATAGAACAGAAGCTTATTTAAGGGTTTTACAGCAAAATATTACCCCTGACACAAACATAGTATGTATTTGAATCCATAATTTCAAATCCTGTTAATCTCTGTAACTGGTGTTTTAAGATTAGTGGGATTCATTCTCAGAACCAAAACTCTTGGCTCCTGAGTATTTCCTGCATGCCTGTTCAAACCCCAGGCCTTTGTACTTGGCTCTGAAGTATAGACACTGAAACTTGCCAGGTATTTCTTTCACTGTGAACACCTGAATATTTCTCCTAAGCGTAAGAAACTTTACCTAAAGAACTGTAGCTATTGTGTAAGTCTGAGAATGCAGCTTCTTGAAAACTTTTATTTTTCCCTTTGAAGGCAGTTTGTGTTTTGTCTAGTTCCCGAAAGGATAAGTACGATGCGATCAAGAAGTACTTATGTACAGATTGTCCCATCCCAAGTCAGTGCGTGCTTGCCCGCACTTTAAGCAAGCCTCAGACTGCTATGGCCGTATCAACAAAAATTGCCTTACAAATGAACTGTAAAATGGGTGGAGAACTTTGGAGTGTTGAGATCCCAGTAAGTGATTTTTTTGTGTTTTTTTTTTAAATGGTAACTGTTTCTTTATTGAGCTTTATTTGAAAAGCAAGCCTTTGGCTCCCAAAAGAAAATGGAGTTTGTTTTGTGTCTGTGAGAAGAGGCCTGACGTTGTACATGACTTCAGGAGACATTTAATTCAAGAATTGTGTGCCTGTGGGTTGCTGTATGTCCTGAGACCATGCAGCTGATGTCGTGGTCTCGTTGCACTGTAGGATAGAGATGAGTGGTGGTTTGGCATGTCTTCACGTACTAATACACATTCTGTATTGATTCCTTTAAAGTTGAAACAGGTAATGATTGTGGGAATTGATTGTTACCATGACACTTTGGCTGGAAAGCAGTCAATCGCAGGATTTGTCGCTAGCCTGAACCAAACAATGACACGGTAAGATTGGAATGCTGAGAAGAATCTTTGTCTTTCCCTTAACTGAAGAGTAGCTTGAGTGTGGTGGGCCAGCATGAAAGTGTCCAAATGGATTTAGTGTACATTCTCAGTAAGAACTATATATTGTGAATGGTTTTGTCCACTGCATCCCTTAAGGAATAGCCCTGTTCTTCTCCCACAGTGCTTGGGAGAGGGGCAAAGGGCAGGGCAAGGGCTGGGATGAATAGAGGGCATCAGGTGACAGGTTTTTCTTGCTTTTGAGCTGACTGTGTGAAAGGCTGAGAGGAATTGCAGATGGTGATAAGGTGTTTGTCTACTACAGGGGCTTTGTCAGGGGAGTGTTGTGGTGGTACACTAACTCCTGCCTGGCTGCCTTGACCCACAGTAGCCGTAAAGACGAAGTGGTCATAGCCATTTAAAAAAGCTTCGTTGAAGTAAGCCTGGGGTATGCTTTGAAGGCCGTCTTGTATCTTGATCTTCACAGGTGGTTCTCCCGCTGTGCTGTGCAAAGTCGTGGGCAAGAACTCGTGGATGGGCTCAAAGTCTGCTTGCAGAGTAAGGGAAGCCTTTCTGCTCCTGTCGAGTCAGGTCCAAGGAATGACAGTTTAACTTCCTGAAAACACACCTCCTCAGCTGCCTTGAGGGGGAGGCGTTATCAACTTGCAGATTAAGGATACCGTTGTAAATATTGCTGAGAATAAGCAGCATTTTGTGTACATTCTTTTGATTCCCATGTTTCTTAACAACAACAAAGTACTGCTTACCTTTGTGCTTCAAAGGATGTTTAAAGGAGGGAGATGTAAAGGATTACAGGTCCTTGCTGTGAGAGAGGCCGGCAGAGCAGGTCCTCTCCGTAGGTTCTTTCTTTCTGTGGTTTGTTACCTTTTTTTCCTTGCAGGTAACATTTGTGTGTCACGACGCATACATGTTTCAGGGTACTGAAAGATTGAGAACCTTAGGTTTCAAACCTTAATCTTGTTTTTCCAGTAATAAAAATCTATTTTTGTTTTGGAATGAGTTGTCTCTGCAGCTAACAGCTTTTACTCTTTTTATGGTGTTGTTTTTTTTTAAAGCTGCTCTAAGAGAATGGTTCAAGTGGAATAAGTATTTGCCCTCTCGTATTATTGTGTATCGTGATGGTGTGGGAGATGGACAACTGAATACTTTGGTCAATTATGAAGTGCCTCAATTTCTGGATTGCTTGAAGAGTATTGGTAAAGACTACAGGTAAGTTTGTTTCCACCAACCCCTGTTTTTATCCTGTAAGAGAAATGTACACTGAATACTGAAAGTGGTTAGAGACAAAGACTGGTCGCCTTTTCAACCTTATTTATTTTCACTTGTGCTCAGATAACTGATTTTCTGATGAGCGTTTATGTGATTTGAGATACCTAACTTGTAATGTTATAGGAGAAGTTTTTAGTACACGCACCGCACGAGTATTCAGTACACACGTGTGCGTATACTCTTTAGGCATTCCTGCTGCATATGGTAATTAACACTTTTTCAACTGGTTGATCATACCCTGATAACTGTCACCAGTGTCCGGTAGGTCCGTCTTTTCCTTTGCACTTCTGAAAGGACTAGCGATTGTCCAGCCACTGATGTTCTGCACAGCTTTCAACATTCTGCTCCAAAAATTATCAACTGCAGTGGCTTGGTTTCTTAATCTGCCCTGAGCAGAGCACAAGACAAGTGACAGCTAGTAGGGCTTGAAGCGCTTACTTCTGTTGAGCTTCTGTTAATGGCTTGCTTTTTACCAAAAATACTGTTAAAACGCAGCGTTTTCTGTATGAAACGATGAGGTAGAGAGATAGTAGAAATCAGACCTGTCTTCAGAAGATTCCCCTTTTTTGGTCTGTTTTGTGTCTTCCTGTGAAGTTAAATATAAGCTAGATTGGTGAGAAATACTGTCAGAAGTTGCACTTGAAACTAAAAATCTGAAGTTAGGAGCATCCTATTTAATCTAAACCTCCTGTTTAATCTCAATCAGTGCAGACTCATATGTGAAACTAATGCCCCACAGAACTCTCAATTTGATTTTAATTTGAAGCTCTAGATAACCCGCTCCTGAAATACTCAGTGCGGTTTTTCAGGACAGGGTGAGGTTTTTTTTTCCCTTTTCGTTTATTTCAGTCCAAGACTTACTGTGATAGTTGTGAAGAAGCGAGTGAATGCCAGGTTCTTTGCCCAGTGTGGTGGAACACTTAAAAACCCGCCCCCGGGTACCGTTGTTGATGCGGAGGTTACCAGGCCGGAATGGTAAGTTCGTGTAGAACTGTTCGCTGGCTACCTGGTAATAAAGGAAGCGTATCCGATGCTAAATTGACTGTGGGATGCAGTAGAAAACCACTTCCCACACTTCTGTCCCTTTGAAAAGAAATCCTAGTGAGTGTGTAGATGAGAGGAGAAGCTTAAATGTTAGGCATTCATTACGCAGTGTTTCAGTTTCCAGTATGCAGTGCTTGTGTACGTCAGAGTTTTAGATGTGCTTTAAGTGCGTGTGTTTCGCTTTTTGGTGTTTCTTCTGATTTGTAAAGGTTTAGTGGCGAATGAGCGACTGTTGGTAGGATTGCCCAACTGTCTGGCAAAACGAATTCCGCCTGGCTGTGGTTTTGACATTGTGCCCGCAGTTTTGGTACTCTGTAAGGGTGCATTCTGGGAGCGCGTGCTGGCAGAAGCCTGGGAGTTGTACAGTTACATGTGTAGGTAAAACACGCAGATCTCACCGACTGCGCCGCTCGCTGTTAGTATTGGACGCTTCTGCAAGTCACGCTCCGTGAGACCCGGAGCAGGTATGTGGGAGAGGCAAGGCTTGTGTAGTGCGGGACTTTGGCCAAGGGATGCTGGAGCAGGCAGGGAGCGGAGCCGTGCAGTCTTGCGTGGCGGCGCACAGTTCCCCTAGGGAGTTTTGCCTTTCTTTTGTTGGATTTTACCAACTGGCTGCAGGTGTTTTCAGTGTTGTGACAGGCGACAAACATCCAGTCGTGGCTGGGGGTGCTGAGGTAAACGAGGAGCATGAGCGACGTACGTGTGCAGGGTGGTTATCGGGAGGAAAACTGAGGGTGATGAAGGGCCAAGATCTTGGTGTTAAGACCTGTTCCCTATAATAAGATTATTTACATTGTACATCTCGTGGCCTTTCAGAAATAGAGGAGAACTTTGCGACCAGAGCGTAGGGATGCTTTTGGGGTTTACTCTATCTGCATAAAGTGACTTGGAGGAAAACAGTTCAGACAGATCATGGAGATTCGCATTTTTCTCAGACCAGCAGCCCTTTCCGCGTGAGACTTGCGGGGTTGTGCTTTTTTCTCTTGCAGGTACGATTTCTTTATTGTGAGTCAGGCAGTGAAAAGTGGTTGTGTTGCACCCACGCACTATAACGTGATTTATGACACTAGCAAACTGAAACCAGACCACGTGCAACGTTTAACCTACAAACTTTGCCACATGTACTACAACTGGTCGGTAAGTAGCTCCTCCGGGAAGTGGTCATATTTTTATTCTAAGCCTGCGCATCTCTGTGCAATAGCAACACACAAGAAGGTAGAAAAAGGTATCTTTACAACGCCCCTGCGGATCCAGAAACCTCTCTCCCTGGAGCGGTGGTTTGTGAACTAGGTGTTTTCTAATTACGTGATCTCTCTGAAGTCTGCAGATTAATTTTTATTCTCACTAGAAAATACTTACTGTTTTGAGGAGTATTCCTGAATTCTATGTCAAAAGCAGATCTGAAATGATTCTTACCTGCAGAAATACTTCTCTGTGGAGATGGAACTGTGTTCCCCCATTTCCCTTGAGGCTTGTTCTGTTGCATACCCAGGTCAGCACACGGGCAGCTCGTGCCTGCTGCGCGCTTTAGTTTCAGTGTCGTAATCGTTCACTTGCACGTGACTTTCCTGCGTCCCACTGCCTGTGAGATCCGGCAGCAAACGTAGACCTGTGTAAGGGGCAGGTTCTTCTGTAAAGCCCGTTTTTGTTACTGTGTTCCGTGTATGTAATGTTGGTTTCACGAATGTGCCTAAACTACAGGGAGTATGAATTTTGCATGTATCCAGACTTTGGAATTCCAGGACTCTGAATGCATGCTTGTGTAAATGACTTGAAAATAATTCTTATTTTTTTTTCCCTTCTGCAGGGTCTTATCAGGGTGCCTGCGCCTTGCCAGTATGCCCATAAACTGGCTTTCCTTGTAGGCCAGAGTATTCACAAAGAACCAAACCTGGTCCTTTCAGACAAACTTTACTACCTTTGAACCTGAGTTCCCAGCTAAAACAACGGTGTGGTTCCTTTTAGGGAATGTAGAAGTATGTTGGGGTGTGTTTTGGTTTTTTGTTTCTTCTTTCTCCAGATGTGCATGGGATGATGACTGTGTGCAGTTGTGGAACTTTGTAGCAGGAAAGGGTTTGAGACGGCAGATCTGTGTTTTGAATAGGTTTCTGCTTGCTATAAAAAACGTGATTATTTTTTAATAGCTACTTACTGAATTGTTTTTGGGGTTCTTCACAAAAGATTGGGTTATTGTTATCTTTATTTACATTTTGGGGAAGTCGTACGCAGAGTTATTTTTAGCATACAAAACACAGTTATGAAGCCCAAACTTCTCCAGTTAGCACATTGGACTTTTAATTTTCAAACTGCAGTTGCTCCTTCCTTGTTTTTCTAAGATGTTAAAATGGGGGGAAGATTTTGCCTCCTGAACTGTTTCAAATCTTACAAAGAGGCTGTCAGCCATGCTTGGTTATCAAGGCTTTTTTTTAAGATTGCACAGTGCTGCAAAACCTGTGGAAGGATGTGTAGCGCTCGGCCTTGGAAGAGGTTTGAAGACCAACTAGCACCTGGTGCTCATTTGGGTCTCCCTCGGAGTAGAGGGAGGTGAGGTGGGACTTTCTCAAACTGGCATAGCTGAGAGGGAAGTTCTGTGTATGGCACAGTGTCAGGAATGAGTGTCAGAGCCAGAATCACCTCTCTCTGTCCCGTCACCGCTACAGGAGCACTTTTAGCGTCTGGGAATGCAGTATTCTCACCACAAGAAGTGATGGCTTTGACTAAGCTTGCGTACTGTTTGGGGGCTGTGGGACATAGCGTGGCCCATCGCCTTAGTCTCGTAACTTCGTGTGTACTGCGTAGTGTGAGCAATTGTTTTAGCCAACTGCAGGTTTGTAACTTGATGAACTGAACTTCTTGGTTGACGGTGTTTAACAGCATGCTGGTAAATGACACCGCTGATTTTGTCATTTCCAGCAAAGCTGACGGAACTGATGTGCAACAAGTCGATCGCTTTACTGTTCGTGGGTCTGGTTGGGTTGTGCAGTTCCCAGTAATGGGCGGTGCTCAGGCCTTGGTGTGATCGTACGGCTGAGGCTTCCATCGGTAACTGCTCAGCAGGAGTTGCTTAGTTTGTAAAGTCGTTGTTAGGTTTGTGTCGAGGGAACCTGATTTCCGTTTTTTTGCGTTACCAGGCACCAACTAGCGCACATGGAAGCACTGGGATTATTGCCACGTTTGGGTTTTTTAAACACGTTGTGAACCTTGTTCCTTTTGTTTGTGGAGATTTCAATAAAGGTGTTGCTGTAATCCGTGCTCGTTTTGATCCTGTTAGATGTATTCGCCTACGTGCGTCAAGCCTGGGCCGTGGGCAGCCTGCGGGCCGTGCGCTATGTAACTTCCTAACTGCTTTGTACCTCGGGAAAGCTCCGGAGTCTTGCAGCTAGGTGAGTCTTTATTCTGAAGAAAACTTCAGCAGCCGCTCACAGCTCTGTCGCTGTACTCGGTTTGGGTCTCTTTCGTGGGCCGAGAGCTGTACCAACTGCACGTGCCATTCAGAGTGAAGGGGTTTTGGCACATGGTTTGGTCTTGCCGATGTCATGTGGGGGCTTCCCCTAGTCACGGCTCAGTATTTTGTATTCCTTCCCTACCACTCGCCTGTCACAGGTATTCATTCTGGGCTGGTTTCTGTCAGCTGAGGCCAAGGCAGGAGGAGGCAGCGCGGCTGCTTCCGCAGTCAGCTGCGGGGAGGGGGGCAGGGGTCACTGCGCAGGGCTCCTTCTCCAGAGGGGGCTGCGTTTGAGCGCGCAGGCCTAGGGATCCCTCCCGGGCACGGTCCTTCCCCTCCCTGCCTTGTCCCTTAGAAAGGGAGGGAAGGCAAGCACAGGGATGGGGCAGCTGATACAGGAGGTTCATGAACCATACTGCACTCTACAAAATATCAAATTATTTATTTATATAAAATATAATACACAACAGTTGTACACATGCACACACCCACACAGTACTTTACCACAAATTTAGGCCAGTGATTTTCTTTAATTAAATGTTACAACCTAGCACACGGTATCTTACAGTAATTTACATCATTATCTGAAGACACAATGGGGAAGCTTTGATCATTCATTTATAAACCTTCCATAAATTACAAAAAGAAAGGCAGTCTGAAAAGTATGTATAAACAGTAAAAACAATTTACAAATGGACAAGAATTACAAAATAGTAACAGCCAATGACTGCCATCAATGCGTAAGGTGGTTTTTCTTGAGATGCCAATATTGCAATTAATATTTGATTATCATCTGTTGCAGCCTTTCTACTGGCCGCGGCTTGTGTGTGTCACACCGTTGTTCGCTTCAGGCATGCGCTTTGTCTTGAACCTGACATCAGCAATATGAAAATGCCTTTGTAACTTAGGGCTGTACCTCCGCAGGGAAAAGAGCTGGGGAGTAAAGGTGGTGTGTTTGTGGAGTTTGTTTGGTTTTTTCCACCTGGTAATTTAGAACAGTGAACCAGGAACTCCGGGACGGGAGGCTGAAACTGTGGGTGAGTCTCTGAGTAACTTACACTGTATCTGATTTCAGTGTAGTGAAAGCGTTGACAAAAGAAATTGATACAAAGGGTTTGGTTGGGGGGGGGGGGGGGAAGAAAAAGAAGCAAAAACCAAAAAGAAAGCGTTTTGCACAGCACTTTCAAACTCCCAGGAGTTACATCGGACATTGCATGGAGCCAGCAACATAGTACTTGATCTTCAGTTACCATGGTTTGGGGGAGATGCAGACAGTTGAATACACAGTACATACAAAGTATACGCTGTATATTTATTAGACAGTACAAATCATTGTGCAGTAATAAGGCAGAACATCAAGGCGGATTAAACTAGGAGTTTCAAGACCATTTTTGCTTATGAGAAAGATTAGATACAGTGGGGCGAGCTCTGAACCAGGGGTCAGTGACTAGAGTTTTCTTCCCCCACTCCGATTAAAGGCTGAGATTTATCCCATGGAGTTGCAGGTGTTGAGTTGACTTCAAATAAAACCATGTTCTTCTGGTCTTAATCCCACAGAATTATTTTTTAGAAAGACAATATTTGCAACAGCACATCCACTTCCTTTTCTCTTGCTGTTTTGATTAAGCAATTCACATGATTCTACTGCTGTCAGTTAAAACCGCAAAGGTTTGGTAAAGTCGCGCTGCATAGTCATGAAAGCCCTAGTTTTGACGTTTAAAAAAAAAAGAAAAATACACAGACTGGAAGCTTTACAAGTTGTCCAGGAGAACATGAATCATTTCACTGCACCAAGCTTTTTCAGCAGTTTCTTGCCTTTGGAAAGCAGCCCCTTTTTCTTTTTCGAGGACATATCCCTGCCTCTCCCGGGACTACCAGAACCCATAGGTGACGTAGGTGACCCAGAATGGAGATGAACTGTGGGGGATGGTGCTCTCCGGGATGTACCTGTATTCTCAGGAGGAACCTATTAGGTACATTGTTATAATTTATTGAATGTTTGAAGGCTCAGAAAGCTATTAGCATCAAGAAAGTTGGTAACATCACTTGTCCCATTACCCACTTCAACAAAAGGGCTGGTTCCGTTCTCTGTGGCTTAAAACGCCGTATGGGCTTACGGAAAACGTACAGACAATAGAGAACACTCCACTAGAGCCCTCTTTTGGTTACACTTTTATAAAGAAAGTGTTGGATACACTTGCTCTGCCATAGTTGTGGCCACAGAAGCCACAGAACTGGTTTTGGCTTTGCATTTCAGTACTCTGATAGTACAAAAATGGAGAGATACTTGTAGCTAGCGCTTTAAGGAAAATAAACGTGTTAATTCCTACAGATTAGCAATCTCTAGAAGCCAAACTGTTTTCAGAAGAAATTACTTAAAATGCTACACGATCACTTTTTTTATTTAAATGCCTTTAAAGTTGGCTGGCAAACTATGTACATATTTATTTGAGAGGATGGCACACTGGCTTAAAACAAACAAACAAAAAATAAAAAGGAAAAAGAAAAAGCTAAAATGAACCTTAATCGCAATCAAAGAAAGCTTAAAGACCCTGGCCGCTTGGTGCGGGTGCTGCAGCTGTGAGGTTGCTGGATGAAGGTGGGTACGTGTACCACAGGCAGATGACAGCATTCCTAAATATTTTAAACAGCTAGTTTGGGGGTTGTTTTCTTTTTTTTTTTTCAATCATCAAAAGCACTTGAATGAAAACGCTGAAACTACTGCTCAGCCTACGCTAGCGACAGTGCCCGGCTGCAGGAGGAGGTGTATCAATCAGGGTGGTAATTTCAAAGCAGAATCCACGCCTTGGGGACCCCTGGGATCCCGTGGGTCGGGGTGAAACGTCAGCAATTTACTGGCCGCTTGCGCAACGTGAGTTAAGCAAAGGGGCTTCAAGCCTACTTTGATTTTAAATCAAGGTCTAATTCTAATGAAAAAAAAACCAAAACCAACTTGGTAAAGCACCCCACCGTACACCTGAAGATACCAGGGATGTAGTCTAATGCATTCATTCCGTCAGCTGCATGTTTCATACGGAGACCTTTATTGCATTGGTAAACCAAACAGTTGCTGATATTTCAGGGGGACCCCGAGGGAGTTGTACCACGGGGAGGGGTTTTTAGGTCGAATGGTTGGTCTTGGGCAAAGCGGGGTGTGATCGGAAAACGCACTTTAAGGCAGACAATTTGCGTAGCTGTGTTTGAGCGTCAGGAGTTTCAGAGCCAACTAGGCCCCTGTGAACTACCGTGTGCATCAGCTTGCGCTTGGCTTGTACGTGCTTTAAGGGGTGGGGGTGGAGCTGTGCTTTTCTCTTGATACAGGAACTTTTGGAATTTTTACCTCCCAGCTTGGCTAACAATGCAATATGCAGCTTTTGTTTGTAGGGTAATTAGACATCAAACTTTCCTTTCTATGTAAACATAAACATTTAGCTCACCAAGAAATATGTTCCAAACTTTGACCTTCATAAAGTGAGGTCTGACTGGCTTATTTCCAAGGATGCCTTTTAAAGGATTTGTCTCCTAAGAGAACTGAACAGTCTTGGCGAGATACAGCAAAGCATACAGCCTGTTCCTCTGTGGCCAAGGATTTTGGAGACATATTTCTTTTTTTTTTCCCCCACAATTAAGTGTCAAGACTTGCATTAGATAGCCAGGTAGCTTTAACTGAGACCTCTATTGGTATCTTCAGTTGCTCACTTACGTGAAGGCTACATTGCCTTATTAAGGTGTGAAATGAACACTCTTCTTCTGTTCCCAAGCAGATGAGCAAAGAAATAAAAATATATATAAAATATATAATATATAAAAGTATTGCAGTGATGAAACAAAACCAAAAATGAGATACTCTACACACGATTAGACTTTCATAAGAGAGAAGTCCCTGGGCAGTTAACTAACGCCAGTTGGACCCGGGAGGCGTAGGGATTAAACCGTGAGCCCTGTCAGCCACTCGGGCAGCCGCGCTGGCAGTCTGTCCAAAGGAAAGCCTGTACCAGTCCCTTGTCCACAAGAACTTTTGCTTTCGTCTAGATACTGCGTGGGGTAAGAGTAGTTTAGAAGCATTCGGAAGTAACTGCTTTCACCAGGGGAAAGCTGTTTAAACGCCGGGTATAACTGACTGAAGGCAAGGACTGCAACCCAGTGGTGAATTTAGTTCCTTCATTTACAAATGCGACAAGGTGTGGAAGGCTAGGTGAAGTCATTTCTCTCCATGTTTTATTTCAGCTATTTGGAAGTTAATTTTAAATGGGCAAATGGATTTAAAATGTTAAAGGTAATGTCTAAATTATGTGTGAGACAATGGAATGGAAAGTAAAAAAATTAAGTTTTTCTTATTCGGTTGCTTACCCTTTTTGCTTTCGTACGCGTCGGTGTATCATGAGCGTAGCGCGAGGGTGCATCGGATACGTAGACTTCAACATCGTCAGGCACTTCTTCAAGGAAGTTGGAAGGAACCAGCCCCTTTTGTCCGTTAAGTTCACCCTGCAACGTGACGACAGTGTCCCTGAGCGTTTCGGTTAAAGCAAACACAGACGCCCAGGAGGGAGAGGGAATACTTCTGACTGCTTCAAAGCCAGCGAGGAAGAACAAATACCCATCTAAGGGCCCGGGTGCCGGGGCAGCTTACACGCTTTTGAGGCTCACAAGAGCTAACGTGTGCGGTGGAGAGCCGATGCCTCCCTGCGCGCAACGGCGGAGCAGGAACTCAATTCCCGCCCGGTTTCTAGGCGTGGCTCCCTTGGACTGCGCCGCCGCAGCTGTGCCTGGCGCTAGCGCTGCCCCTCGGGGCGCTCCTGAGGCCATCCAGTTGCTCCTTCGGGTCTCTGCAGGGGTCACCTGTGGAACGCGTACGCCAGAGGCAGCCGGGCCTGTTTTCGGTGGCCAGCACAGCGTGGGGATGGGAAACGGATGGGCAGCTACTGTGCTGGGCTGCCACTGGAACACTGTGTCCTGGGCCAGGCTGGGGGCTGGCTGTGACCTCCACCCGCGGTACGAGTGATGCTTTCGGCACCACGGCTGTTCCCCCCCCCCAAGATGGAACTGTGGCCTGAGAACCCCCCCGGCTGCCGCTCGATAACCGACGCTGGTGAAGTTTGCTCTCGCAGTCTGGAGCAGTTGGAAGCGACCAAGCAGAAGCCAACTTACGTAGTAAAATCCATCTTCATCGATTTCACCGAAGACGGTGATGATGTCCCCTGTGCAGAAGGTGAGCTCAGCCTGCCGAGAAAGGCACACGTGACAGGGTGCGTTACGTTTGGCAAAGGGTAACGGTTTCTTCACTGATGGTAAAGCCATTAATATTTTTCCCTTCCCTTTCTGCTAAGACACGGTTGGTGAAACCAAACTGAACTTTGAGCGCTAAACTTTTGTTGCGTTTGTAATCTTTTTGTTTTGTTCAGCTTGCTACGCCTGCCACCTCTCCCACGAGGCCCTCGACACCTGCAGAACTCCAGCGGAGCCAAGTGCAACCTTGGAGACCCCCAGGGCTCTGCTGTGTGAAGCCTTCAACAACCTGGACAAACCTCGACGCTTTGTGCTACGTGGCTCGCCCCAGCCCTGTGAGGAGGGGATGGAGGTGGGGGAGGCGTGGCTCGGGTCCGCGCTGAGCTGAGCGCCAGGACCGGGGGGGTGCCAGAGCATCTGGGGCTGCTTTGCCTGAACCACAGAGCTCGAACTGAGACTGGAGCTGTACTGGATTGTGTTCCACAAAGGCTTCGTAACAGGCATCTCCAGTCTCTGCTCTCAATTACCTGTGGTTTAAGCGTAATTTAATCAGGTTTTTTAACTTATTTTTACTTTTCTGTAGCCCTGGGAAAGAGAACAAATAAAGTGGTTGCAGCGGACCAGTACGATGCACTGGGTTTGTTGCCCAGGCTGCTTTGAAACACCACAGTTTACAACCAGATTTGGCTTCGTGGGAAATACGAGACAACTCTGGCTGAGCTTTAAAGCATCGAGTGCCACATATTCCAAAATTCACTTTCTCCTTTAAAAAAAAAACCCAAATCGTTCTACAATTCACCCGCAAGTAAATACACATTTCAAAGGGCAACTGAGGAAGCTGCTGGGCACGCAGTACTTCGTTGGAGCTCTGAGCGTACCCGGACGTTCCTGCCACAGCGCACGCGGAAGGAAACTTGCAGCGAACCTGGGCGGAGGGACTCGCCCTGTAACGCCGCAGGCAGCGTAAACAGCGATTGCACTGTTGCTGGTGACAGACAGGGCTGCGCGCAGGCAAACAGGCAACAGACCCCTAACGAGGATCTAGCTAATGGCCAGCTGGTTGTTAAAGGAGCTGTGTAATGTACCCTTACACTGCTGTTAAAAACCCTGAATGCTGAAAATCCTGCACTATCAATCAGCCCCAACGGCGTCAGGGCTCCGCAGACGGCAAACGGGACGGCTCAGTCGCTACCTCTACATCCACGTTGGGAGAACTTTCTCTTGGATCATAATCGTACAGCGCCACCATCCTCCTCGTCGCCACCGAGTGCTGTCTGCCGCTCCGTCTGTTCCTTTCTGTTCCGGCCACAAGCAGAGGAAGGGAAGGAAAGCCATCATCAAAGTTATTTCGAAAAGCAAGCGCGCCACTCACAAGGGCGCAGCACCGGCGTTGGTGTCCCCTCGCGCAGCCACGCGAGGTCGCGGGTGACCAGCCCTGCTAACACCGGTTGCAGAACAGCGCGTGCGCTTCATAAATCGCCTCTTTGCTCTAAACCACTGAATCCTCAAGAGGATTTACCCACAACACTAACGATCCGAGATTCTCAGCCCTTCTCGGTTGCAAGGATCAGAGGTGACCAGGGCGCGCGAAGCCCAACATTCCAAATTCGCCTTTGTTACAGCTTACTCAAACCTCCGCGTTTACCACCGGCTGCTCCCTTCCCCCCGTCCCCAGTCACAAGGAATTTTGTGCCTGGGATGATTCTGCTTCCTGCAGGGAGACTGGGAGGAGGAACAGATGCTGCCCATCAGCGAGCAGTTTGCAGTATTTTCAGGACTGACTACAAAAACGTTCTCAAGTGCTGTTTAATTTTACCGGTTTCCTTTGTGGGGAGCTGAAGGAAAGGAGTAAAATCTGTGGTTTCCAGGAACCACCTGAAATGTTTATTGATTGATATTAAACATTTGCAGAGAAGCCCAAACTGGGCTTCATTTTAACGATATTAGCGTGATCCTTGGGGATGATTGCTGGCTGGTGCCGCGGCAGCGAGGGCAGGCCTGGCCAGCGGTGTGGAGTGTGACAAGGGACACCCGGGGGGAGCACACCCCGCGCTGGTGCTGGCGGGAGGGGAATGCCGAGGGGTCGGCTGATGGAGGAGCGAGGACGAAGCGGAGCATGCACTCACAGCTCCCGCAGCCCCCGCCAGCCGGCACTGAAGCATCCGAGGTCGCTTCCGTTCGCAGCGGGTGCTTTGGGGCTGTTTTCCCAGCTACCAACACAAGGGATTTACACAGCACACAAGGAGAGGTCCAGACCGAACGCACGGGTTGTAACAGACACGGCACCCGGTTCCCTGATTCCCCAGAGCCTGGATCAACACGAACCTAAACGATCGTCCTGGAGTCGCACTTCCCTTTTTAAAGTACTTCCCGGGGCAAGACACTGCCCGCTGCTCAGGGTCAAGGCCCTCTACGTAATTGCTACGTGACAATGTTTTCCGACTTCTGGCTTCCAAAAGTTCAAAGGCATAACTTTATAAATCCAGGCAGCTCAGGTAATTGCAGCTATTTCACAGCTTTAATCCCGTTATTGGTTCTTAGCACAGACCTCTTTTAGACTTTCTGGATCTGCGGTGTACAGAGCGTGTGCTCTCTTTGAAACGGTCACAGCTGACTTCAGGAAAGGAATGCATACAAATAAAAGAAGAAAAGAGATGAAGCTGTTCAAAGTCCTGTTTTTAAGGATCTAACGTGGGCAAAGGATTAAGAAAAATATAGTCATATGAGCACAGCATGTAAAGTGTCTGATAGGACATCAAAAATACGAGTAACAATACGAGACAGAGTGGTCACTGGAGCCTGCTTCTGCTAAAAATCCACGTGGGCAGCCCCTGTGACGGCGAGGGTCTGAGCACGCGGATCTCTGCTGTTCAGACTCTGTATTCAGTCTAAAATTCAGCCAAACTAACTTTTCTTTCCAAATCCATCAGGAAGAGCAGTTGTTGTTTGAAATGGCTCAGAATTTAAATCCATATTAAAGAGAGGATCCAGGATGCTTTCGAAGTGCGAAAATATTTAAAGGTGAACTGCTGGGGGTAGGTTGCTAACAGCTTGCCCAGAATATAAAGTAGTGCTTACAAACGTAATGGCAAGGCGACATTTCTGTCACAGATTGCCCCTCCCTCTCCCCAAGAGAGAGACTTGCCGCCTTCTCTGCTAGTTCAGGAGACACTGCCAGTTACACCCCACAAAACATCCATTTGCGTTTGCAAAACACGACCCTGAGACGGGCAAAACGTTCAGATGACAGGGAGCTGCGCAGACTAGTGGCTTCCTTTCCACGCGTTCGCTATCAGCTGGCTGGCTTGGGTAGGAACTGAGAGCACGGAGCAGGACTTGGAGCACCGACTTTCAGTCGTAGCTGTTGAGGAAGGTATTTTCTGCACCCGCACGTGAGCTCCGGGCTAGAAGTAGATGTAGACACTTCGCAACCCCACCAGGCCCCAGCTGTGGGTACAGAGGCACCTAGAGCAGGCCAGGCGCCTCGTCCTAATGGCTTTGCAGTGACGTGAGCCGTGGGGAAGCGCCCACTGGTGCAGGATAACGCTGCAGGCAGCCAGCCCCTTCGGGCACGTCTCTAGGTGCCACCTGGGCCTGTCGCAGGCTTTTGTCCCGTACAGGTACGCAGAGGGGGATGTGCAGTGCCTGCAGGAGCGGACAGGCAGTGGGGTTGCAAGTGCAGGTGGGTGGGAGCGCTTGTTCCGTTTACGTGCCGTAAGTAAACAAACACACGGGTTGGAATTAAGAACTCAGTGAAGGATTTAAGGACTTAAATCACCTTGCCTTTCGTGGACAATGGAGAATTTTAAAATATCTCTCAATACCTTAAAAGAACCAGCAAAACCCAATTTGTCTCACATTTACTAACACGATTTTGGAAACACGAAGGTTTTGTTCAATCCAACAAAACCGCGGAAGATTTCTTTGGGTTTTTTAGCAACCACTTTTACAGTTCACGTTTAAACTGGACCGAACCAATTCCAGCCCTTTATACTCTCGGGATCATGTTGAAAAATTTAAACCATACTGAGAGAGCTGTGTGGAATTTATTTTTAGATAGAAATCCAAGTTAAGATACCCGAGGTGTCTGTCTGTATACGACACTGAACCAGTGATGTCATACAAGTGGTTCACAACGGAATTGTTTGGCCAAACTCTGCTTTTTAAAGGGTTTGTTACTACAGCAGCCATAAAATATCTCATAACACGTAGTGCCGTCCCAAGTGAGACCCTCTGCCACCATCCCTTTAGATTACTGGTAAAGGAGGAAGATGTACAAGGTAAGAATGACCACAAATACGTGGTTCTTTGTACGCTTTGCAGCAGTGAGCGTGTCACAAAGCACCTCAGCACAGCACACTCCAAAGCACAGGGATCGTGTTCTGTGTCGAGAAATCGTTCAGGTGACAAACCCCGTTGTTTTATAAATGGGAAAAGCAATGAATGGAGTGAGGAAGATCAAAGTCCTCATTTGCAGCAGAAGATGTGACCAAGATTAAGTGTGAGTTGAATAAAGCCCTCCAGATACTGACACAGAATGTACCCCCCGGTGCAGTAAATTGCTGTGAAATTGGGATGCATCTGCACATAGGTAAAAACGGAAGGTGACGCGGATCCAGCCAAGTTAACAGCACCCAAAAGTCAGGAGTATTTTTCCTTACCGATTTTCTCAACTGGCGTGTTCAGAGGAAGAAAGCCTTGTTTTAGAAGCTGATCCATCATCTCCTCATCATCTGCTTGGATCTCAGAGACCATATTACACGGGATAAGGCCAATTCTTGTACAGGTTTCTCCACGATAGAATCCATCAGCATCTTTGTCCCCATAAACCTGTTATCCCAAGAGCGATAATGTGGGTGAATAAGGGTTTTAGCGTTTAGGAATTTTAATACAGGCTAAATGGTCACTAGAGCACAGACAACTAAAGATGGTAACTAAAGATGACCGCAGTTTGGATGTGGAATTATGTTACTTTTTGACTACTCTGACTTACGATACAAAACTGAAATAGTGATGTTAATTTGAATTATGACTTCAGACTCATAAGCAGAACTTGGACCTTTTTTGTGAGCAAGGAGAGAAGTGAGAGACACCATTCAAAGTCACCAGTTTCTCCCTGCGCTGAGCCAAAAGCACACTTCATGGCTTACACTCATGTTGATGGAATTACTCACGTGACGCCATTTTTGGTGCCACGTGAACGACATTTAAAATGAAGCATTTGCAAAACTGTGCCAAGTGTTGTGACTTTGAGTATATGATCAAAAATGCCTATCTGGTACTTAATGTGCTTGATAGGTGGACTTGCTTAAGCTCTGCTATTGTCTTTCCAGAAAATGTGAATTAAGGTATAAAACCAGATGAATTTTTATCACTGAGACAGTAAATCCAAAATTTCTCTCCAGTTCTAAAACCACAGTCAATTCATAAAGGCTACTAATGATACAAAGGCCTAGATCAACAGCTGTCCTAAACAAAAATGACATTCTTAAGGGCAAACTGATGGCTGACTTTAGATTGTTCCTTCTTTGGGCTCAATCAACTGCTTTTTCCTTTTCCTTAAAAACAAACAAAAGCCCCAAACTAATTCCTTCAGTTCCAATCAGAATTCATTAAAACTGACCTTTGAATAGCTTCAACTTTCTAGGTTTTCCAGTTGTGATCACTACATATCCACGACTTACCTGGCACCGCTACTGCTTCATGCAGCGCAGCACACGGGACCATAACACCCCTACGGCCTACAGCTCACGGTGGAACTGACTCGCCACCATCCCACTGCTCAGGTAACGCAGAAGTGTTTTGAAAAGGCAAGCTAATCCGTCTTCACGACAGCTTGATGAGAAATTCAAAGCAGCGGATCCCACAGTAACCACCACGGTCCCAAATACACTATAAAGGTCACTGAGAATAAATATCTGATGTGGAATCCCTCTGGATTTTTCAGAGCCAAACACGGACGTGTTTGTGAGGAAATAATGAAAGTACCTGAGTGAACTGAACCTTCTGGCAAAGAAAAATAAGCTCAAGTTCCATATTTTTGGCATAGATCTTCCATGACATAAGGGGAGAAGCAAGATACCTAGCAAAGCATTAACATGACAAAGTTGTGATTTACGATACGGACATTTGTGTCAGGACCCAATCCCACACCGCGGAAGGCAGTCAGTATTTTAACAGCTGGACCTCCCATTTTCTCTCTGACACGGGCAGGGTGACGAACGTGTGTACGTTTTTTCAGGTTCCCCTTCAGCTCACACAGAAACCTCACTGACCCTTGGGCTACCAGCGGCTGCTCCTTCTGCCGCGCCCACGTGTGCCTGTTCTGCACCGCCCGCTAAAACAGACGGCCGCAGGAGGAGGTACGTACATGTGCCGATTCAGCAGAAAAATCTGCCAGCTGTTTCGAATCAGCTCAGCAAACGGAGCAAATCTACCTGGGAGCTGCACAATCGTAAGATGAGGCAAGCTGGGATAGAGGGCTGGCTCAAACATAGCCAGTGCCTAAGGCAGACCCGTCACCTGTGGCAGGGCTGGTTCTGCACCCCGTTTAAAGGCTGCTCGTGCCTTTTATACCAAGCAGTCACGAAAGGGAGTTTTCCCAGTTTCAGGAAAGGACGAGTCCAAAAGAGAAATACTTCATTTTTGGACCTTAATTAATCTGAAGCGTGTACTAGCTAGCAGAGTTCAGCACCCAAACCCAACGCAGCAGCGCTGGTACGTATACAGGTACAACGCTACGCACCTGTGCGGTACCTTTGCAGGAAAGGCATCCTCTCTGCAGCAGTTTTTCCTGCAGGGTTTCTGGCAACAGGCACAGGGGCCTTCAGAGGCTCCATTTTGGCCTTAGCACCTAAATCTCTAACAGTGTCTGGCCCTAATTATCTATAGCAACTTTGAGATTTTTTCCCAGTACCTAATTACTTTCAAGCCATTAGCACTACATGTTGGGTTCCAAATCCAGTGGGATTGACAGCCTCAACCTCTGGAGGAAAAAACCCTTGGACTCTAGTCACACAAGTTGGTTTCTCCATGGGGAACAAAGGAGACCCTGTCTGTAAAACTGGGTCCCTCGTTCCCTTTGGTTTTCGATCCCACCTTAATGATCTGTCCTTCTTTAAATGGCAGCTCTTCTTCTGCAGCGTCAGGATTCGGGGACATTGTCAGCGGGTCGTAGTCAAAGAGCGCAACAAATATTCGAGTAGAAATATCCTCTGTGCCAGGGTCTGTTTCTGATTCTTCATAAATATCTGGAGAAAGGTGGTCATGACCACCATAGCCATCTACGAAAGCAATTCAGAAAAGAACAATTCAGTAATACAAGACGGCCTCCTCTTTCTACTGTTCCAGTTAATATTTGAAAAATGTTTGGCATTTCAGTGAAAAAAAGAAAAATCAGTAACTTAATGCACGTCCTATTAAGCTTGGCGAGTTGTTTCTTTAAATGGGCAAGTTGTTATTTTTTTAAAAAGCATATACAATCTGCATGCACTGAGGGCTCTGCACCACACCGACACTTACGCGTGTGAATACAGCTCAGGTACGAAAGCAGTTTTGGTTAGGTTTACTGGAGCTTGCCATAAATTAACGAAGCATGTTAAGAGTGACATGAGTCTGACAGGCTTTATTGTTACTGCAAAGACAGCCATGCTTTGGATCCACCTGTTTTCCAGTTCAGCTGCTTTGCCCTTCATGGACACAAGAAAGCACATCCCAGCTGTGTTGACGTACCATGTTTTAGGTACCAGGTTTAAAACATGGTTAAAATCTTTTCTCTGCAGACAGGCAAGAAGAAATGTATTTCAGCAGCGTTAGCTATGCCGGGGTTGGAAGTACACTGCCTGTGATTTTGTTTCAACACCGTTAACACAGCCAGCAGTGCGCCAAACCAACCCCAGTGCTTACACGATGTGTTAAAACCCAGGGGGAATGGTTGGCCACGGCTGCGTTTAACCATCAGCTCATTAGGAAAGATCATCCGTGAGCGTCACAACACTTGACGCTGCGCGGAACTCTGTCCGCTGCAGGGCACCAAACCAATTAGGACACAAAAACCCAGCGCTGACGTTTTGTCTCGTACGTCTCTCAGACTTGCCACGTGCCCTGGAGAAGGTATGCAGTCCATGGCTCAACAGCACACTGAAGGACAGATTTCAGTGAAAGTGAATCAGGCCAAAATGGGGAATAATGATTCATGGGTGTCAAAGGCGTTTAATTTTGATTTGAAAGAGCACGTGGCAGTACTTTCCCAAAAAATAGGCTCTTTCAAGACGTATGAAGTTGAAATCCCAAAAAATAAAGCCCTCAAAATCACAAGCCACTTCTGAAAAACTCAGCTTATTGTGTCAGTCCCACTAACTTCAGTGGGAGTCATGTACTTTTGCTCTTTGCTGAATCAATACTTATCGTCCACTTTACTAGATCCTTCACAATGAATACATTGAGAAAGTGATGTTATAAATTAAAATGAAAATGTAGTTGAACTATACCAAAATGTTTCTAAACAATTTTCATATTAATAGAATTTTTACTGTAATCACCTCTTACAAACCAAAGATGCCCATTTTTGTAATAGTTTGAACATTCAGTATGAATATGAAACTTTTTAGATATAATTCCTCTTCTTGCCTCAACATCAGATGCATTTTATCCAACATCAGATGCATTTTATCCAACATCAGATGCATTTTATCCAACATTTGAAATTTTAAACTACTAGAAAAAAATTTCAGATGGTCACAGCTTGAAGGGAACTGCTATTAACTCTTGGGTCCAGAGCGCAAGAAAGACTGTGAATGGGGAAAAATGCAGAACAGCAAAAGGGCAGGGAAAAGTTCCAGCCAAGAAGCTTTAGGCAGGCACAAAGCACAGAAAGGAAGTGTGGGAGTAGGGCACATGGGGACAGAAAGCAATGGGACACAGAGGATGGGATTCTTCTCTGTTCTGTTCTCCTCCCACAGTCAGGTTGCAGTCATTCTGTGGCTCATATCAAGCCCACCAGGCAATGTAAAACAGGTGGGCTAAGAGGTCTTTTGTTTTGTTTTTCAAATTAAAAATGTCGATTTCTGCATCCAAGTCCAGCTGCAGTTAACTGGGGTTAGATGCACACGTGAGTTACAGCCAAATGTCTCTGTTGAAAGCACTGGCCTGTAGCAATCTGACTCAGAACGTCACATTTGCTTCAGTGAACCAGAAAGCAAATCACCTCCCGATGGGCTCATTACCCACTTACTCTTTCGAGAGGTACGTACGTGTATCGTACATATACGCACACAGAGCTGTGCGTGCAAAACCTGTGGCTGCAGCCAGCCAGGTTCCTGGCTGCGCTCACAGCCGCACGGAGATCACGAGACGTACGCCGATACACACGAGCTGGTTGTCAGTCAGCCAGGTGTGTTGGCTTGGAAACCCGGCACTAAGTGGTGATTTACCTAAACTTCCAGGGCCCCTTTTGTTTCATTTCAGATACTAACAACCTCTGTTCCTCAGCTCTGAATATGGCCTGGGCTGCTTTTATGGGTTGTGTTAGACGCTTCACTGTGTTATGAACTATGAGAACTGAATTGTTGATCATGTAATGATTTCTATGTTGATGAAGCAACAAATACTATCAGTAGTGGGTATAACTGCCTTACGCATGTAATACGAGTTTGGCACGACGATGCAACTATTCCTACAATTTAGAATGATTTTTGTCTTCACCAGGTGACACGGCCAAAGTCCTGTGCAGTCAGTGGAAACCTTTGTTTAGCCCAAGCCGTAAATCAGAATAACGCTTGGTAACTGCTTCCTGTTGTTGGATGTTGGGCTGTGAGCCACCAGCTACTGTTTGTCCCTGTCTGGTCTGTATGAATCGAGTGGGAATGTGGCCGTTTTGATGAATGGTTGGTTGCTCAGGTGTGTGCAGTAAATACTGACTGGCATTAGTAGCAGCAGAGCTTCACAGAGGTTCATGCAATGCGGAGTGCTCGGACTCGGTCGAGTATGGAAAGGTGGCTGCGCAGCAGTTTCAGGACAGAGGACTAAGGGCTGTTTGTCCCTGAGCTGGAGGAACTTACCTGAGAGCAGACAGGACTTAGGAGCTAGTTCCCTGGCATTCTGCATGGCATGCAATGTTGTCATACCGAAACCGCGCCTGTAACACGCAGCTCTAACACGTGTCTGTCATAAAGGATGAATAATGTTCGGCATACCGTATCTATATTCAGAGGCCATGGTACGCTGCTGGGGCCATTTCTTGTGTCCACCAGTGCTGCGATAATAAGCTTCTTCTTTTACAGGTGAAATATTTCCCTCACTACCTGACCGAGACCGACCGCCTTCACTGTTACTGTCCATTGTAATTTCTATGGAGAAAAAGGGAATGATCTATTAAAACATATTGTATAGTCGCCTTTGCGGAGGCTCCTGAGGGCAGGCTTTGCCTACCTTTTTTTTCTGACTGGCATACAGTAGGAAGGCTAAACACTGCATAAGCTTTGCCAGATGTCTCAGCCTCCAGAAATCCTTTGTCAGGAGGGGAATCACAGAATAGCGTATCTCCTTTTATTAAAGCATCTGCATTTTGTGTTTTTAAAATTCATACAGTGTAAATATTGTTCGTTTGATCCTCGGATAGGAATCATCTCTTATTATGAGGTTTAAACAATCCTACCTGCCAGATCTGCAAGGTCAAGAGCACTGTAAACTGTGTTTCACCTTCTAAAGTATCAACCTAGAAACAAAAATTAATCAATTTACTTAAATCCTACCTGCAAGATACTAATCCAAAGTATTTCTAGATTAAGGGAGAACATATCTCAAAGAATTTAAAATCTGGAACACTTTGGAGAAAGGTTTTATCATTGGACATTTCCATTTTGGAGGTCTTTCCCACTAACTTAACCTCCCAGCGCTGCCTTAAGCACTTCCCATCGCTGAAGTGACCCTTCAGCCGAATAACTCCCTGCTAACTCCAGGCATACACATAAAGGAATAAGCTGCTGCCAGGAAAGTGGGAATCCACACTTTTGAGCTATATGCTGAGGCCAACAGCAGTTTCATGTATTTAAACAGTCTAAACTCAGAATTAAGTCTGACTAAACTTTGGGTCAATCATATTTACTTTCTTCTTTCCTTTTATTTTACTCTGCTTTTCATGTTGTGGAACTACATACTGTAATGACACAACTGTGACATACTTGCAGCCCTTATTCATGGGAAAATTCCTCTGCCGGTGGGAGTTCTGAACAGTGGGGTCACGTTTATACAGTGCTTCACTATATGCTCTTGGATGCCCTAATTTACCACATTTTATTTATCTGACCTCTTGATACTTTTCATATCTTCTCAATTATTTTCAGCAGGCCTACAGGAAACAACTTTTGTGCAGAGTTTTATCAGGTGTTTATTTTTGCTTCACTTATCTTCAAAGTGATTTATTGCAGTAGGATGCTGAGAGCAAGAAATAATGCATACCTACTATCCTTCAGCAATTTTAATCGTTAGTCTTTCAGTCAGAAATTAGAACTCTTTAACCCTAAGCCACAAAAGGCCTTTCAACAGCTCACAGCAAAGGATTTCTTTTTGTTAGTTTCTGTACATAATGCTCAGTAGTTTGCCTGATGTTACCAGCATTAGACAATCCTGTAATTTATTCCTCATGGAACTTCCCCAAAGACCATTTGTGGATTGTACATAACACAAAATACGCTACTTCATTATTTAAGTTGCAATGTTCAATTGACTACCAGAAATTACTTTCTGTATCTGATTCCTAAACTGTTGCTATTGAACCACTAAACAGTGAAAGCACTTTGTGGTTTCCATGCCCTAACTGTTGACAGAAAGTGAGTTCTAATAAAGCTAATAATTTCCCTTATTTTTTAATTAAAATGAAAACTAAAAGGAAACCCAAAGGATTAATTCAACAAACCTGTCTACTCTCTATTTATAAAAAAAGGTTTAGCAGATAATATAAAACAACTTAGATACAAAACTTGCTGTAATTAGTCCCAGCATTAACCAGAAATCCTTACTCCTGAGAAAAAAAGGCTGCTTTCAGAGAAAAAGGAAGACAGACATGAAAATCTAACAGTGTTCACACCATCCTCCAAAAGCTATTTGATCCAGCTAACCGCAACTTGTCAATAGAAGCACAAGAGCCTCTCTGGAGCTGATTCTCCCCCATGCCATTTTCACGCCAGTGTAATTCCACTGACATCTACGAAGATTATCTTGGTTTACACCAGGATGTGGGAGGAGGGTCAGCCTCAGAACAGCCGTGCCCTATGGAGGGCACTAAGAAAGTTTCCTGCATTACAGCTGCGTGTGGTTTCTGCTCTATGGTTTCAATAACAATAATTACTGTCTACTAGAGATCAAAGTAATTGTGCCCATTAGGGGGATTTTGCTTCTAATTTACAGCACAGGTATTTTAATGTGAGTCTACGAAGAGGGAAAAATATTTAATATTTAAAAATAAAAGCATTCCTTAATGATCAGTCTCTTTCCTTCTGATAACCCCCATTTGTGACATCACTTACTGATATGAGTGTCAGGTAAGAATTAACTAACACTGCTTCCTTCTCCTCCTAATGATGCCTACAGTATCCACCAATTAAAGTCCAGGTTAGGGACAGGAACGGGACCGACTTTACATATTCATGGAGTAGAGTTCTGTTACTGGCTCACAGAACTCTTTCTGCTTTTGTTTTGCACGTGTTTCCTGATTTCCAGTGTGAATGTTTCTTATTTGTCGGAGTGCAAGCTTTAACAGATATGTATTTGTCCATAGTGACTTGATTCCATTATCTTTTCTGCACTACTTTTTGGATTTTCTGGTATATACCAGCACATAGTTTAAGTCATAAGTAAACCAGAATCGGGATGGTTCTGTAAGAAGTACCAAATCTAGTCAATACATGCAAGTTCTACTGACTTGTTACATTTAACATTTTTCCTGCTAAATTCCAAAAAGTAGTCAAGAAAATGGAAAGTGAATGCAAAATGACGGTGATTGATGGAAAGATGGATGGCTGAATGGATGGCTGAACGGGTACATTTACTTTACTGATCATACAGCAGCCTGCCTGCATTATCATTTCTTCTTAGGTAAAATCTGACAGTATCTAAGCTTAATCAAGCTTAGAAAATCTCCAACACCCACTAAATTCAATGAAAACACTCCCAGTGATGTCAATGACTACTGATTCAGCCCCTTTTGAGACCCCAATGCACTCGTATTTAGATGGAGATGGGTTTAGTTCCATTTTCATCCCATTTAAAGTAGCCATGGTTCAAGACAAGTGTCTGTTGTTCTGTTTTTAGGGACCGCCTTCCCAACTCTGAGGCTGCAAAGAACAGAAATGCACCAATCTCTCCAACTAACCAATGGAAGGGACCAACATTGGTCGAGACCTTTGTGGCACTGCACTGCCATGAGAGGACCTTCGCCCTGCATGCTCCGCCCTTTCAGGCCGTCCTGCAGATGATGGATTACCTAAAAGCTAAAAAACAACAATAGAAAAAACAGGTTTGTAAGTTACATGCATGGCAACATTATGGTTACATGGTTGGACATTAATCAGGTCAATCACACTTGGAAGCATAAGCTCTAAAGGCAACTAAACTTAGTTTTTAACTGAAAGGTTAGCTGAAAAGCAAAGCCTGTTGCCTGGCAAACCTGCAAAAGAAAAAAATGGTTCCCTGATTTATGGCAGAGTTTTGTAACCAGCAGTCACACATCAGAACAAAAAGAAAAGAAAAGAATAATTTTTGAAATATTCTTTTGCCTTTGTTGTTGCTGCTAAGATGACGTTACAGTCTCCTGAAGAGCAGCGCAACCGGTCACGGGAGCTGCGGAGGTTGGACTGCACTGAAAAGGCCAGCCTCTTTTGTATTCAGCTCTACGGCTTTGTCCAGTTTGCAGCATGTGAACAAGCGCACATCCTTCTGTCTTTGAGCACGCTGCTTTTCTATCATGGCCTTCGGTTGTTAAAGCCTTTTAAAGGTCATTGAAACAGGTAGAAGGGATGTAGACACACTTCGCCTCACATCACAGCTGTCTCTGTTCACTACCCTTGCAGAAAATGTTGCTGTTTTAGTAACTAAACAGTACTATTTTAATGCTCTCCAGAGTTTATCATGAAGTCATCAACATTAATGCAGCTTGGGCACCAATTTTAATGAGAGACATTTTTAAGGGTTGTTTCAGCATAAACTCTTAGGCCAGAAGAGCAGGCAGCTGGTTTCTACTCTTACATGAGACACATTAGATTTGAGGTTTCCACTCTGGACTGCTGCAGACTGAGAGGGTAAAGAACTTGCTTGGGTCTTTAGGGAGCAGGGCAGCCTACAGATGCATCTGTCAAAGCGTGGAGACTCTGCTGTACGTTAATGGACAGAAATGCAAATAGGCAAGATCACGCAGAGGCATCCTTGAAAGATATGGAATGGCTCTGGCCTCTCCCTTTGGAAGAAGCTGTTCGCCTGCATTCTCACGCAGAGATGCAGTCTGCAACTTCAAAGGCAAGAAGAGATGGTCTAAAAAGGAAGGCAAAGTAGTGACAGTGCAGAGATAAGGTAGAAAATGGAAATATGATGAAACCCATGAGTCCATAAATCTGGGTCACTGTCACACTGGGGGAGAATCCTGATTCTTGTCTGGAAATGTTCATGATAAAGACCATATTCTGAGGATTCTGGGAATGAGGTGAATAAAAACAACATGATGAAATGAATTCCTCGACATTTAAAAAATAATATTACAGATGAAATATTTTTGCCAGTTAAAATGCAGTGGTTTTTTAAAAGCAACATTTAGATGGGCAAAATAAAGAAAAACAATCTTTTGAAAAAATTATAGTTCAGCTAACCCTTAATTAAAATTTAGATTCAGTTGTCCTTTAATAAAAGCAGCCATTATTGTAATTTGTACTGTGGGAAAATCATTGTAAAGCAAATTAAACTGATTTCAGCATGACACAAAAGAGGACTATAAAGGAAAATGCAGAAGAATAAACAAAAATGAATGGGAAGAAAAAAAAATGGGGAAAAAAGTAGCAGATAAGTCCAAAGGATGGACTCTAAAAATTAACTCAGAAAAAAAAAAAAAAAAAGACAGAGAAAAAAATACAAAAAAAGAACAAAAGAAAGAAACCAGACTGATTTGGCAAGCAGATGTTAGAAGGAAGATTTATTTCACACACCAGAGAGTCTTCTGCATCTCTGTGGGATGGCTTTGCAAGTAGACCAGCTGCCCTAGAGTCAGCCATTTTTAAGTCGGTCTTCCAGCCTCCCTGAACATCTTCATTAGAGAAATTATCTGTTCTATTACATTTCTGAGTCTCATACTTTTTCTCATAACTGGGCTTCACCTGTTCACTCCTGGGCTCCACAAAGGAAGGCCCCAGGTCACCAAAATCTTCTTCGATGCTGGTTTGTCTGGTTAAAGTTTTCCTGCGAGCAAGCAATGGCCTCATGCTTTTCCTGCAGGAACAGTTAGCAGTCTCTGCACAACAGCTAGATGCAACGTTGGCAGAAACTGAATCGCAAGTGTATCTGAAATTAAAACGAGATTCTTCTTCTTCACTTCCACAGTCTAGTCCACTGTCTGGGCTTCTCGATAAGGACCGGCTATATTTACATCCTTTGTCGTCTGCAGCAAAATCTTCCATGCCTGAAATTCTGTGCTTGGCTGGGTACCAGAAGTTGTGCTGCTGGTCTTGATTGTAGGGCCTAGGTGGTCTAGAGCCTCTAGCTATTGTGGGATTCTTTTTATAGGGCATACCTAAACCCTGCTTGTACAGCAGTTCAGGGTATTCACCATCCTCTTCAGCTACTTCTGGAATACTGAACAGCTTTTTACTGTGATGTATCTGCTGTGAAAAGTCAGGCTGTTCCAAAAAAGTGGCTTCAGTGGTCTTATTCTTATCGCACTCCTTAAGATTATGTAATGTTAAAAACCAGACAGGGAACAAATAGTGTGTGACAAAAATAAAATGGGAGGGAAAAGGGAGAAGAAAAGAAAAATAAAGACAGAATTAGTTTTAGAGCAATGGCAAACGTAACACATGCAGCTTATTTAGTGAAAAGGATGTCATGCTTTGAATGAGAATCTGTGAAAAATAAAGACGTGATTAAGAAGTTGCTGGGCATCAGATTCAACATGAGAGGTCAGTACAAACAACTGAGTGATGCTCGTAACAGGAATAAACCCATGCATTTAAAACAAAGCAATAAAAGCTGCGTACATGTGCCAGCATGATGAATGAGAATGGCAGTAAGACACAGCACTAATGCTCAGTATGTTCCTTGCCCATGCCAAGTCGCTATTTAATTTGTCTTTGTAACCAGAACCCATATCTGAGCATGACAATTCTGTTCTAGCAACCTTGCTTTCTTTGCATCTCTTAAAGCATCCTGTATGAGTAGCAAATACTCCTAATCTCCTATTCTGCAGACATCACTAAAGGAGTTCTAGTTTCCTTTGTACAATTGTAAACAACCTGCACCATTTTAAAAGCTGGGCTTCCAGAGGAAGAACCCTGGGAAGCTCTCTGTCATCACTTGGTCTGCACTGCCATCAATTCTCTCATCACATCATAATCTCATACCTGCTCGACAAAACCAGTATTTGAAAATCACCCTATTAGCAGAAGTAAGTAGTAGTTTATACCAGAATTAGGTAAAAAACTAACCTGGCCTGGATAAAATGAGAATTCTGAATATGATGGGTACATTTTGTAATTTTTCGGTTTACATTTACACACAACACAGGTTGATGCGACTGAAGAATCCTGTGCACGCACTGTTGGGCTCTTGAGAAGAGACAAGAGAATAATGACGCAGGAAGTGCTGGTTTCGACTGACATGGTTTATAGATCCTACATCACGGAGATCACCTCTCCCTGTACTTAATGCCCAGATCAGGTAGGTCTCCGGACACAACAGCACATAAATAATGACAGGATCATCTTGGAGACTTCAGCAATACCTGAGCATATTAAACTTAACTGGGATTTGGATGTCTTCCCCTTTCAGGCATTAGGAACTTTCTAAGTCACTTTCTGACTGTATTTGTTTCACCTGTTTTCGTTCATTTTTAAAATATGTATCACGCTTGCGAAACTTCTTGAGACAAACTGCCATAAAAATGGAAAAAGTCAATAAATATGAACAAGGTTAGGAGCTCAAAACTCCACATTTTAGAATGCTCAGATCAGATGAGTGAGTTGAATCTTCCCCTGGACCATCTGTATCAGCCTTTGCTTTAGGGAACCTTAGGAGGGAACAATAATCTCCCAATAAAGCAAATATGTATCTGCATGTGAAATGCTGTCTTGTTACCTAGGAGCATCTATTAACTCAGGAGAGAATACTCAGTTACAGCTGCAAGGGCATGGTTGGCAGAGCTTCAGATGCAAGAGGGACAGGAATCTGATTACGGTACAGAAGATTCAGTAAACATGTTTTCATTTTTTGTTAATTACTGACATTGCAAAGTGAAATTTGATCTACTGAAAGAGGGGGAAATTACTGAGAACTTTGGGATGAGAATCTGACCTGCATTTTATTCAGAAAGCCCATCCGCATGGTGGGCCATGTTCTCCAAATGAGACTCAGACATTCATGAGCCCTTCCCCAGGATGAACTCCTGAATTCATATACTGAATTCCACTTCTGCAGAATGAGTCGACCAACCGTACCCTTCACACACACTGCTACATCAAGAGACATGTGCCTGCAGACTTTAACAGCTCTGAAAGGATTTACTACACCAATTAAGGGTCTGGACCTTTCTTTTTAAGTATCAACACTGGCAACACTAACTTAAAATCAAGAAGTAAATATCCTTTCTGATGCATAAAACCCAGGAATAGTCTAGGGATAAATCACCTTTTCCCAGAGGAAAGGGACAGAAGCAGCATGCAGAAGGATTTCAGTTTCAACCTTTATGTTAGCAGAATAATAGAAGCACTGATTATTTTTTCCTTTGAAGAAGTACCTGTGTCATTCCAGATAGTATCAGAATAAAAGGACTGAATTTGTAGTACATGAAACCAGTTACAAGAATGGTCAAAATTCTTGTATGCGTGAGAAAATAGTATTGATTTTTAGTTAAATAACAGTATATTGGAAGAAAAAACTCAACTTGTATGTTTCCTTATCATTCAAGTTATCCATATTTCTAGGAAAACACAATTTAGTGTAATTGCTAGACACATAAAAAGCAAATACAATTTTCATGTACAAATATACTATGGGAAATACATATTCTGTAGTGGGTAGGTTCAACATTCTGTGTGTGCTCCAACTGTTATACTAAAGTTGTCTTTCATGATGAATATTCCTGTGTAGTGTTAAAGCAATATTTCTGACAGGTATTTCTTACTGTCTCTGGTGATTTCTTAATAATCTGAGCATGAGGATTTCTGATAATGCATTTATTGAACAAAGCTGGAAGAGATGGGACTAGCACTGGAAACAGGGAAAAATTACTCAGGCATGAAAAACCTATTTCCCCCCCCCCCCCCCCCCCCCCCCCCAATATGTATGTATGTTTATATAGATCTCCTTGCTCAGAAACAACTCATTGTCTGGGTAGCACATGTAGTATATAGTTGCATAGATGTGGGAAAGGTCCCTAGACAGGAACAGAAATTGCAGCTCTAACAATTACATATAGGAAAACAGTCAATTAGTTAAAAGATTAGCTCTCAAGTATAGCAAAAAAATAAAAGTAATAAACATATTAAAGTGGCTTTGCCATCATGAACAACTTTCATCCCATTCTAGGTCTGTACAACAGTGTGAGTCTTAATGGTCTGCAAAATCCATAACTGACTAAAAGAAATGCTTTGAAGGAAAAATCGAAACACGGAGGTTCTCCTAAGGTTTCCCTGCAGACACGCTTACCTTAAGTGCATTGTGTGAAGTCACACTGACTCGTCGCCTTCCTCCATCCTCCAGCTGCATTTCGGAGTACAGCTCTTCCTCGTCTTCTTCCATAATGTCAGACAAGTCAGAACCTCTGCTGCTCTCTGTATGGTACTCTTCGCCATGGCAATAGTGAGGCTAATTGACAGCGTGAGAGAGAAAAAACTTTACTGACTGTAAAGCTGCAAATCCTTGTATAACACCAACACCTGCTAGAGCATTTCCTAGGTTAGAATATCGCACTACTAACCACACATAAATTACATCATGCAGCTTGCTGCTCTGTTCTGCTGGAGAGAGCATGTATAATTTTTTTTTCCCATTTATGGTCTCAATCCAAGAAATCCAATCTTAATCCCATAGGTGACATAAACCAGGATGTCTGCATTCATAGCACCAAATCTAGTGTTAGTCTTGATTAAAGTACTTTGATTTAAAGAAGTCCTTCATGCACCAATGGACTTGCTCACCAAATTGTAAAAGCCCCAGGATAATTCACATATCATCTGTTCTCACAGCTGTTTGTTACATCACATTGTAATTTAAAAGTGATCAGCATTTAATTCTTGCAGGATGTCACAATCATTGTATGATACAGCTAGCTGATAGAATTTGAAGCTTTCATTCTCTTAAGCATTGTAGGAATAGACTGGCTAAAACCATAATTGTCTTTTAAAATTAGTCCAAATATTTTAAGTTACTATATGTTTCCAGTGAGTTGGAAGTCAAGGAGGAAAAAGTATGTTCTACTGCGTACAACTGTATATGAAGATGGACCCAAATCAAATCCTGGAACCACATGTTTAGAACACTGGAAAGTTCGAGCAATGTTTATACATTTATAAATGCTTGAACTTCTATAATAAACGAAACCAAAATTCCAGAAAGTCTCAGAAAAAGAAGGATTAATGTTGCTTGGACCCTTCAGAATGGGAGGTCAGGTATTTGGCTAACAAGATTATTTGATCATGCTAAGACATAAGAAAATAGACCTGCTAGAGCAGGTCCAGAGGAGGCCACGAAGATGATCAGAGGGCTGGAGCCCCTCTGCTATGGGGACAGGCTGAGAGAGGTGGGCTTGTTCAGCCTCAAGAAGGGAAGGCTCTGGGGAGACCTTATTGCAGCCTTTCAGCACTTGAGGACTTATAAGAAAGATGGGGCTAAACATTTTAGCAGGGCCTGTAGCGATAGGACAAGGGGTAATGTTTTTAAACTAGAACGGGGTAGATTTAGATTAGATAGAAGGAATTTTTTACGATAAGGGTGGTGAAACCCTGGCACAGGTTGCCCAGAGAGGTGGTAGATGGCCCATCCCTGGAAACATTCAAGGTCAGGTTGGATGGGACTCTGAGCAACCTGATCTAGTTGAAGATGTCCTTGCTCATTCCATGGGGTTGAACTAGACCACCTTGAAAGGTCTTTTCCAACCCAAACTGTCCTATGATTCTGTAATTTACATTTATCTTGAAATTAAGGTAATAAATTACTTAATATTTGCTTTCAGTGGGATCAGACTAGAAGCTGCACAGGTGTGCAAATTTCCTCGGCACCATCTTTCTATTCATTACAGCACGCCAAGTACATACGGTGGTGGTTTTCTGCTAAGCAGGGTTAAAGGTTATGGCTTTTATGGAACACAAAAATCCTTCCCCTTTTCCCTTTTTTCGCAGCATGTTTTCATATGCCGTAGCAGCACATTATACAGAAAGAGCCCAGAGCCCAAACATGACATTCCAGTTACATTTTCTATTCCAGTTTCTTCAGCTTCAGTTTTTTCAGTTTCCACTGCTTAAGACCGTTGCTTGGGATAACGATCTATAGATGCACGGTGCCAAGCATTCAGCTCCCGTTAAACAGTGTTAGGCTTCAGCAACAGGACATTCACCTACCTCCCCACAATTTAACTGCTTGTCTCTATCATTTACCAGTGTGTCTACAACAATCAGATGGTGACCTGGAAAACCTGCTGAGCTCCATAAAACATCTGCTTCGTGTTGGACACCTGACACAGTAACAAGACTGGGCTACTTACTTGCTTTCCAAGTTCTGACCCTTTCAGGAAATCATCGACTGATGCCCCCCTTCTTTTGACATTAGGAGAATCATAGCCATCTTCCTCATCATCTGAGTTAGCGTACTGGGCTGCATTACTCCTTTCGCTAAAAACACTCCTCCTCTCCATCTAGCAAAGCAACAAAAAATGGAAAATTGTGAAGCAGACTTGTTCCTGCAACCAGTGGAAGAAATGGCAAATATAAGGCGTAAGGATTCAAGAACACAACACTTAAATATACTCATGGCTTGCAGCAATGTTAGTTTCCCTGACTGTAACCTTTGAGGAGTTTTCAAGAATTTTTTGCTTGTCATATTACTCTTGCTTAGAAACAATTACACGCTTTTATGTGACCATCAACTCAGCTGCTTGCTTTCTTCCTGGTTCCACTTATGTCCAGATTCTCAGTATTCTGCAGTCAGTGGCTGCTAAGGAAGACACTCATTTCCCCTTGGCAGAGGATTAGCAGAAGAACTAGCCACTACAGCATTTTTGACCTCAGTATGAAAAAAGCTATAGAATGAGACTTCACGCTTTTCCTGTGCTCTGAGGTGACTCTTACCCTCAGTTACCAAATCCTGCTGCTTATTCTCATGACTATAACAACCATCCATCCGAAAGGATCGATAAAGGGCAGGGAGAAGACACAGCTTCTGCAGCAGCCTACTGCAAGGGAAGATTTTCGGCTACTGGAGACGAAACATGCCAATTATCATTGGCAGAATTTGATTTCATTTATAATGAATCCATCTGTAAACTTCTGTCTAGATCCCTGAATTAAACATTTCAAGCATCACTAACATTAATGTAATTAAACATGGTTCAGAGCATATGTTATGTCAGCAATTTTCAAAACCAGAAAAAGTATTTCAGCTCTCCTTCCCTACACGGTTGTTAAATTAACTTTCATCTCAGAGTGCCAAAGAAACTAGTTGTTTTTTCTCCCTCTATTACATTTATTTATAAAGAAAAGGAAGAAATATACACATACCTATATATGTATTTAACCAGACCTTATTGATTCAGAATTATTCAGCTTCCCAAAAGCTGTATCATCACCCACTGGCTCAACTCTGTCCCAAAACTGGGACAGTCAGTCAGTTGGGGCTGTTAAGACATGTGTGAACTGTCCAAATTAATGGAGTTATTTTGGAGATACAATGGGAGATGAGAGTCTGGACATAACAACAGATGACTGCCAGAAAAGAACCAAGAGAGTGTATGAAAAAAGTGACACTGGAGCTTGAAACAAGTAACAGACAGTTGTGAGCAGCTTGTGATGATAAGGTAACCGCCTAAAGCACAGGGAGTATTTAAATATTGTACGCTTGGGTAGGAAAACCAGAGCACGTTGTCAGGATGCATACGCATCAGCTCTGCTGACCCAAGAGCCTCAAATATGGGATTTAAATTAACTAGCAAACATCTGAGTCACTACAGCAGCCACGGGGCATAATGGTCTCAAAACCAGGGAGTCTCTTTTGGGCAGTGATGCTTCTAGCAGCTACAAAAGGGGCCGCAATGAAAAGCTTTCATATGGCAGCTGTGCTGAAGCGTTTGTAAACATCTGTGAAGGTGTAGCACTGAGAAAGGGGCACTCTTGGAGGGCAAATGTGTAATATTTCCTGTGGATCCATGACAGCATGCTAAATAGTACTTTACTTGCACCTAACTTTTATATGTTATTTTGAAAAGGAGATGGGTTTAGAACACAAACATGTCTCTTATCTGACTGCTGGTTACATTCCTTTATAGAAACGAGACTCTGTCCTCATTTTGTAAACTGTCAAAAAGATCAGCTCTTACAGTCAGTCCGCTCAGGGCTTTTGTCTACCTGCCTATTTCCGGACCCATTTCTAAAATGCCCTTTATTGTTTTCATCCCTTTCAAAGTATTTCACTACTTGGATGACTTTTCTCCCACAGGCAGAAACCTCCCTTTACACTCCTGCAGGATTCAAGCATAAACTTTGATGATTGTGATTTTTTTTTTCCAGAGATAAGGCTCTGCATTTTTGGGGACAACATTCTAGTGATGTTATGGCATTTCTATGCCGATCAAAGGCTGATCAATGCTCTCTGAGGTTACAAGCATATTTGTGGAAGATGGCACAGCATTTTAGCACACTGCTTCTTCTCAGACTACAGATCTTCAGGGTTTAGGAATGATTAGCCGCTCATTAAAGCACATGATGAAACAATTCTTTGATGGAAAGTGCCACAATGAATAAAGCCAACCCAAAAAAGCCTTAAGAAAAAGCTTGCCTTTACCCTATTGCTCTCTGCAACTCGTTGTGCAGCTTCTCTTGCCATGGCTTTTGCGACAGTATGTGGGACAGGCGTGCCTTGAGGTTGTGGGAGTATTCGGTTAGGCGATGGGGACCTCCTCCCCTGCAGTGGGCTGTGAAAATTAGGGGCAGGTGGCTCAAGCATGTGTCCATGAACAGGGGATGCCGAACGAGTCTGCTCCCATGACTCATCCATTTTTAGATGTGGACCTAAATGTTCTTCTTTGGTTTCTGGGGCTCCGGCACTTGCTAATGGCTTAGATTTGGGAGCAGTTCTGGGGTGAGGGGTTGGAGGCACCAGTAGGTCAGATGGAATGGCAGCAACAGAAGAGTCCACTGACTCCCCTTGTGCAGAGAGTGTTCGAACCGTAATTTCCTTTGCTTCCAAACTCCTTAGTCTCATTAGCTCCACCAGTGTGTTCTCTGCCGTCGGGAAGATCACCTCTGCCACCTGCATACACAAATAAGCAGCTTACTAGCACGAAGACATGTTTCCCTCCCCTCAACCCCACTATAGTACAACCTCGAAGCCTTAAGTGGAGTGAATTATTGCCCTCACAGAGCGGGCTCCACACCAACTAGCACCAGTTGTCTTTCATCCTGTCAACCCATTTGTCCAAGAGCTTAAGTGCCTATAGAAAGGAGGCTGATGAGCAAGTTATGCACAGCAAAGGAGAAGGTTCTGCTGAAAGCTGAGAAAACCCTGCATGCTTTCCAGAGCTGTCACATGTTTATTGTTGCCTTTACCCATCAGCTGAAATTCACTTAACGTCGATGGTCACTGGAAGGAGAACTCACCCGTTGACCTTTCGTGTAGACACCGTAGCCTGTGACATTGGCGCCATGGGAGGTGCCTGTTGCTGTCAGTGTTGGTGGTTTCCAGGACACCTGTACGGTTGCTGGACTGGACCCAGCCCGTACAGTAACCTCTTGAGGTGGAGCTGGAGGACCTAAGAAAGATAAGACTGGTCACTCTTGAGCCTTTGATCAGAAGTATGTACATCAGTGGATATACTTGCAACTTGGAGACTACAGATCTCAAAGCAAATTTTCCTATTTTTTTTTAAGAAGACAGAATATCCGTATTGCAGTTACTATGCAAAACCAGGAGCATACACTCTGCAGATCATGGAGCGAGGAACTGACCCTCAGCCTACAGCCAGTAACTAACCTATATTTCTTTGCAAGTACATGCAACTTGCTCTGGACCTATTTTTATCCCTATTTACTCTGAATGCAAATGATATTAACAGAAAAATGCAGGCAGACAAAGGCCCAGGAGGGGAACTTAGTGGAAAACTGCTGCAGGTGACAGCAAGTGACTTTTTGGTATATCTCTCTGCACTGAATGCACAGTACGTACTCAGAAATCAGTTTCAAATTCTGCCTCTCTGGACTGTCAGTGGCTCCAAGTCACGATTTATGGGGCACACTGGTGCAATGTGGACTGCAAGCTGAAACTTTAACCTTTTCAACCAGCTGCACGTTGGTTTAAGGGACTCTGTCCTTTCTCTGCACTGAAGAAAAAAATACACCTACTAACCTTTTAAGGCATTTACAGTATGTTAGTGTAATAGCACACTGAGCACATCCTTAATTAAAAGACATTATCATCCTACTATAAATAGCTCTACTTTGGACAAAAAGCCAAAGTAAAAATATCATGGAGATCATTAGTTCATGAATATTTCAGGCAGCCTGTTGTTTCACACTAAAACATTTCAGTAGCAGGGTTCAGCTGCAGCCATCTCTGCGTAATAGGTGGGAGAATACAAACCTTGCTTGCTGTGAGTTTGCTTTTGCCAGTGAATTAAGCACAACCAATTTCTGTTCATCTAGCAAAAACGCTACAAATATTTTAACTGTGTGTATTCATTGGTACCACAGAGATCATGATACAAGTGTAAATATCACACAAGCCTCAGCCTCCAGATCCGCTGGCAAATCGTCAATGGATTTCAGTAGTTTACTGTCACTGAATTTCATCCTCTAGTGGGCACTGAAATGACTGCAGTCATGTTCTGAACACTGTAGGCACAACATGAAATTTTTCCCTACACCATCCCTTGTACCTATAATGTATTTTAAATTTGCAAGGCCAAAATATGCAAACTGACCTAATACTATTCTTTGCCAATATGTAAATTCTGATTTAGGATTGAATTTCAGACTCCCTGACCATCCTATTTTATTGACAGCCAGTACTCCCAATGCAGCAGAGCTCCTCAGTTTACAAGAAAGAATGCACCTGATCTACTCCAGTATCTCGTCTGTGACAATAACATTAATGTGCTCCTGCAGGGAAGTCACCTTCCTTCTGTTCTCCCAAAACAAAACAATCCCCAGAGAGCCTACCTCAACCTTCACAGGCTGTAACAGAGACAGGTTCAATTAACTGTAATGCCCCAGGGTTAGTATGGTTTCTATTTTCCCTCATCATTAAATGGGAAATCACTCTTGACGACTCTTGATGGCCTTGGTCACCAACATAAATGTTTGTTTCAAAATGCTGCTACAGTTCAGTCTTCACGAATTTATTATCTAAATTAGCTAAAAAGCAATAACAGTCCCATTGGTGGGATAGCTGTGCATACTTATGTCTATTTTTAGATCTGAGCACCCAAAAGAGGACTACTTTTATTTTAACTGAAGCAATTCTAATGCTTTGATGTATCAAGAAGAGGAGTTCAGTTGCTCAGCTACTAAAGAGCTGTCACCCAGCTTTGGTCTGACAGGAAGCAATGTGTTTTCAAGTATGAACCATGCCAAGCGTGATATATCCATGCAAAGAGAAAAACAAAACGCTGACCTCTAATTGTCCTGTATTTTTCATGCAACTGCTCGCTCTCTCTAGCTTTGAAAAGTGAGCAGTTATCTGAAGTTCATTTTCGCTTGAGATATTCCTAAACTCCCCCTGAGATTGATACAGTGTGAAAATTTTAAAATATTCACTGATGTCCTCCTTTGGCGTAAGTGGCTGATGATATCCTTTTCTATAAAGGTATCACAGAACCCATTAGTAAAGAACAGAGCTTCTCAGCTTCAAACAAAGCGAGCACACGTATCTGTTTGAAAACGTTTCTGAAGCCATTAGACAAACATCAGTACAACCGTCAGCAGCGGCCTGCGGCCAGTTGTGTTGCCGTTCACCCTGCACCCTCTGCTAAACCTGACATTCACCACACGTAAAGGTTTATGTGACATCACTCACCCCTGTGCATATTCTAGAGAGGCACAATAACAAAAGCTTCCCTTCACACAGCATATCTGTAATCCTCCATCAGCATACTCTAAATTCAGCTTTGAAACATGTCCCTTACAATGTACATCAGCTGAAGGTAAAGTGGAAAAATTATCCAGAGTCTGAGAGAAAAAAATATTAGTCACATTAAAGACGCTTTCTCTATTTTAACTTCTTCAACTGTCATTTGGAAGAAGAGAGATGTGATTACTCGAAGCCAGTAATATTTGCAAGAGTAAGACACGACACACTAGGATGTTAACTCTCATTCCTGACTGATTTCATGGGTATCCCTTTCCCTCTGTGTCAATGACTTGAAATACAACCATCAGCCTCTAATCACTTCAACAGCTGCTATTTTATTTCGCTATATAACAGTGAAAACCTGATGTGCTTTTGTGAAAATGCTCTCTGTGAAATGAAGTGGTGGCAAAGATTCTGGGATCTCTGAATCTAAAAGCAGAGGCTTCACTACAGTTTAGCTCCTCAACAGAGAACGGCTCATTTACTGCTTTAGCCTAGTTCAGCAACTAGAGGGAGATACAGCATGTCAAGTGTTTGGCCTGAAAAACCTCCCTTGAAAGGCCTTTCCCAAATAACAAAGAAGTCAGTGTGTCTAACAAGTTCAAGCCACCACCCAGGCAGTATCTCCCAACTCCCACTGAACACACACAAAGTTTAAGATGCTCCCCCTCCTAGCAGATTCTATAATAGCACTGCCACTTACCTCACTGAATGATTTAAGACAAAAGAGTACATGCCTGAGCTGAGGACATTCTTACAGAAACTATAAAAAGCAGTAGACATACAAGTTTAGCTATTCCCTCTCTCTTCAACCAGCATTACTGTCCTGCATGTCTCCTTACACGTAAGTCACGCGAGCCAAGGAGGAGACCAGAACTAATTCCTGCCCCTTTGCTGGAATCAAATCCCAGCAGAGAGTCAATTAAGCCATAGCACAGGACATGCTATTGAAATTTCACTCGCCCGGAGTAACTTGTACTCAACTGTCCCTGCTTCAGGGGCATTCAGTGCTCTGAAAGTCTGAATTTCTAAGGATTCTTCTACTTGTCCTTAGTTAGATGACCTTGGTGAGATGGATCTATAAGGACAGATGTTCAAATTTTTCAGGTACTGCCATACAATCCTCAAATGATGAGATTGTCCTTTAAATGCACTACATTATTTCAGCTGTAATTTTCAACATTACTTCACTGATCTTAAATACTGGGAAATGACCAGTAACACTTATCAACATTCCTAATGTGAACGCAATATGGGAAAAAACCTCGGACTTTCCAAAACACGACCAGCTTGTTATCTTTACAAATTCGACTTGTACAATGTGATTCCAACTTCTCAACCAAAATATATCTACATCCCCTAAATGACCGTGTAGTTCTTTAAGATGTCTGTGTTGTTTTTCATTACAGAAAAGGGCTGAATCATCCCTGTAAAAAGTACTTTGAGACACACAACCTACAAATAACATGTCAGGAGTAATAACTCTTTGTTAATAATAAATTGTTATCACTTTTGTTCACACCAATGAAAATAAATTACTTCCAGAAATACTATAACTGGACAAATTAAACACAAATGGAGATTAAGCTGATAAAACACTTAGCGTGTGATCTGTGATGATGATAAGCCTGGCTTTCCCTCATTTATCTTCCATAAATGCTTCAGTCCTTACCCAGGAACAAAGAAGAGAATAATGCAGGACAGGAATTAATGTTAGATACCATAAAGCAACCTAATAATCCCCAGTCTGCTCATGAATGTGACAGGGATTACAGCATAAAGCTAAAGGTTAGATTAATTTATCTAGAATTTTCAGAGAAACTTAACTGGAGAGTTTTGGGCTAGGAAGAAAAAATATCAAACCTGCTGGCAACGTAGAAAATTCCACAAAGGCTTCCTTTTTCTCACGTTGTTCCAGGGGAAGCTGCCAGGGCATCTGATGGGGCTTTGCCATGACCTTCACCTTGTAGGCCATATTGGGTTTCAAATTAAAAAAATGGTACTTGTAGCTAGCAGCCTTGACAATGTCAAATTCTTCTTCATTAAGAAAGATCACATGACTGTAATTACTATTTGTAGGGAGCCAGGACAGGTCAGCAGAAATCTGGGTTATATTGTCCACTTTAAGATTAGAGGGGGCTACTATGACATCCTTCCCAACTAACAAAGTGCACTGCAGTTCATCTGAGTTACCCTTGTTTGTAATGCTCTGAACTGATATTCGGTATGTACAAGTAGAAATGTTAAGCTTTTCTATAAGAGCTTTCATTCTGCTTCCCAAGGCTACGTTCATCCGTACTTCTTTGTCAACCAGAACATTGTAGCTGCTAATGGTTCCCCATCCGGGTGGCACTACCGGTGGCTCCCAGCCCACAATGACACTTTTGGCTAGTTGTTTAATAAGGGTGATTTTTCTAGGATAAGGCACAATGTCTTCTCCAATTTCATCAATGTTCACATCCAGAGTCCCTGCGCCATTGCTGATTACACTAGAGTCTATGTGAGTTGGTGGACTTATCTCCAAGAGATCTCCTTCCAAAGTAGGACCTGAATGGTTGATAAAATTCTGATCTTGTTCACTGCGTAATGTGCTTGATAACCGGGTCTCATTGTCTTGAACAAAATCCACAAAATTTGAAGGGACTAGTCCTCTTTGTCCATCTAGAAGTTCCCCTGGTGAGAAAGAACAATGCCATTAAAATCCTTGAAAGGGTGTATCTCTTGCACATCCATGCCTTGCAAGTGGACAAGATAAGAAGATATAAGTGAAAACTGTACATAAACAAGTTTGAAAACGTAAAGGTTCTGTGAGGCAAAACCCAGAACTGCCACTAAGCTTTCTTGTCAACCTAAATCTTGCCAGTAGGAAAAGCTGACAATGTAAAATATCTTTTAATTAGCTATGCCTGCAAGGAGAGGCTTTGCTGGTGCAGAAACTCTGTTAATTAACACAGTGATGATAGGGGTAATTTTAGCAACTGATTTGGTAATAGATGAAGGAAAGAATTGGGAGCATGTCTGAGAGATGAACTGATTTGAATCTGCATGAATTCACAGATTTAAAAAAATACCTTCATAGAAGCCATCTTCATCCATATCTCCATACACATAAAGGTACTTTCCTGCCGTAAGAGGGAGCTCTGCTTCTGGATTTTCATTTGGTCCATCGAAAGGGTTGTAACTGCAATGGAGTGGAGATTGAAAACACGTGCGTTCACTTAACCTCCCCCCCTGCTAATCAGAAAAAGGTGCACAGTTCTAAGGCTGCACAGGAAGGCAATTCCTCAGTTCAGTCTTTGTCCATACCTTCGGAAACACATATTCTGAGTGGAGTCTAGGTAAGTTTGTTGTGAACTGTATCACCAACCGTCTGCCATGAAACACAACCAATTCATTTACGCACTTAAACCCACATCCTTTTCTGAGGAATTTACTTACACATTTCACACTTAGGTCTCTTTGAATACCCCAGCTAAAATCTTCTTCATTTTTTCACGTCAGTTAAAGAAAATTCACTTGTAGGGGTCTTTTCCAGTCCCCGTATTCCGTTGATTTCATATAGCAGTCTTTTACATGTTTATTAACCTCAACAGAAGCAGGTTAAATAAAGACAAACTAGTAAGTTACAGCTAAAACAAGCTACTCAGACATAAAAGTTCTTATAAGGTATTTAAATCCGTATCTATCCAGAAAGAAATTGTTACCATAGAAATTTTTATTCTGATAGTACTTTAGATCTGAAATATTAATGACATTAATATTAATGAAATATTCTCTGACAATTAAAGCCCACAGAAATGACACTATTTTGTAGCCAGTGCAAGCATGGAAGGGGGTCTGCTGTCTCTAACATTGGTTCCAGGTGATAATTAAGTGCATGAATAAAAGTGGAGCAAAACCAAACGTTACAAATATATATATTATATATGGAATTAGCTGGTTTTATTACCTATAACGGGCAATGCAAAGATGGACTTTCCCAGAATATCTCTGCTTTGAGGTATTGGAATTCTGATCATTATCCATCTGTAGAGACAAAAAACAAACACAATGTAACTTCAAAAAGAGGCATGCAATGTTTTCCTGACAGGCGATATAAATCAGAGGGTCAATATGCAAGATCTAAAAACAAAAAAAAGAAAAAGGTTATATTCTAACATGGAACAGAACAAATAGGCACAACTCAACCATACCAGTCTCACTGACCGCCTCACGCTCCTAAGTTGTTACTAAAGTCTTAGTTAAAGTACAGTAAACTCAGTTACTCCACAATGACCTGTTGTAAGTGATAAGCCTAGTGTTTCTGGATACAGTACAGCTATATGACCACACAGACAACCTAGGGTGATACCCTAATATTTTAATCAGAAAACAATAGTAGAAACCTGATACCAGTGACTAAGTACTTCAGACAAATGCTGAGTTTCAGAGCTGGTGCAAGCGTCAGCTTCCAAACACTTGGAAACAATGAGTGTCACATAAAATATAACCCCTTGCCAATCCAATCCACAGCAGCAGCATCTGTTGAATTCCACTATTCCCACTAACTGAAAGAAATAATATATTTCCTCTGAATTTACCATCGTATTTAATTCAGTTCTGCAAAGCCATGTGTTTATTCCACTACAAATCTGGTCTACAGAACCTGGGGATTAAACTGTGGTGCTGAATCAACACGGAGTTAAACCACGACAAGGCTCCACCTATTTTAGCTCTGCACTAGGTATCTCATATATCTCTCTATGCCAGGTTTAACAGTGGGATCAAATAAGGTAAGTTGTCCAGAAATTGGACTACTATTCTACTAATACTTCTAAATACTACTATTGGACACACTATTCGCCCAACACTCCACTTCCAGTGAGAAGGACAATAATAGTCAGCTAACAGGTATCCTGTTCTTTTAGGGGCATGTCACAAAGCTCGTAACTAACCCAATAATGCTTATTCTAGAAGAATTTGTTACTAATAAAAATCAGAGAAGTTACAGATATATTTTGGCAGAGTATCATTTTTTTAATTTCAGACTTCAAGGGACTATGCTCCATTTTCAGATTTTATTCATACACTCTCCCCCTGGGTCTGGATACCGCTAAAAAAATAATGGAGTTTAATCTTTGTGAGCTTGCATAACGTAAGTGTGTATCACATAATTACACTCTAGAAGGCACACAATGAACAACTCTGCGAAAGAGGGCTTGACATTCTCAGGGAGAGATAACTCAAAAATAATAGAAAAAGGGAATTAAATTTGACGTGCACTTCTTCTGTTCCTTGCTGTTAGTTCTGCTTCCCTAGGTCGTGTTGCTAAACTGCTTTTTCTGGTTTGGCTGCTTTTTCGGTGGCACTTCAAAACGCAGTGAGTGTTCCCACTTTTCAGTAATGCTGCTACACATAAACATACACCTGTATTTGTGGATAATCCTTAGATATGCCCATGGAATTTCTACCATACAAGAATCAAACATTCTGTTGGATATCCTACACCATACTCAGGCTTGTGATCAATTTAAAACCATGTTGATTCTATCAACTTTCACAGGTTCAGTAGCAACGAATACAAAATAGAAAAAATGCATGCAGTTCCAATTTATTTACTTCTCTAAAGATTGAGAATGGGATTCAGGGCTGTAAGGTGAGGGGTAAAATCTAAAGATGTGTTCCTCATGGCTGTTGGCTCATATAAAATAAGCTTACAGTATTTAATAGAAAATAATAACCTTTGATAAAGTTTTCAAAATGTGCCCTGCACCTCCTTATATTTAACATTTGTCCTAAATGTCAACAACCAACTTGCTATTGCACCTTTGTAAAGCTCTTCTGAGCTTCCCATTGGCTTTCTACTAAAATTCTACTGAAAACTAGAAACCCTTTCTAAGAAAAGAACAGAACCTTTCAAAAGTACAATCACAAGCAAGCTCTAAAGTTGAATGGTGGAAGAATTTAGGGACAACACCCTGCAACTTTCACTTCCAGGTTATCCTACTGTTAGTGGGTGGTATCAGCCTAGTTGTAGTGAGAAGATTCACATGTTATGAAAACCAAAGAACAAGCCCTGCAGAATGCACTCCTCCTCTGTCAGACCATACCTGCCTGGACTGGGCATTGCATGGAATTTCTCTTCCATTTGCTCAGGCCGTATCAAAGTCACACCTTTTGGTCAATACAATAAAATAATAAACCTGCATAACATAGGCAGACGCTGAAACAGACACAGACAGAAATGCTGACTTACAGCTCTCATGCACAGAAGCAGTACGACACTCTGAAGGCACCACTGAAGGCCGAGGTTTTCACAGAAGCTTTTTAAGCTGTGTAACTAGGATATCAGCTGGGACTTCTTTGAAAAATGTCAGTTAAATTCCCACTGATCATGTTCCCAAGTTGTCTCAGAAAATGAGAACATTCGTGTCTTGACTTTTTAAAAGCAGGTGGACCAACCTCATCGGTCCCCTGAAGAAGTCTTGGCCCTCTAACATACATTTTCAGTAACAAATTTAAAAAGACTCACGTCTGAATCAAATCTGCATCTTGGGGTACCAGATCGTGACTTGGACAGGAATGTAGGTTTGACAGACAATTGTTCTGGTTTATCTCCAGATATTTGAAGGGGTCGTATAAACTCTGAAATCACACAACGACTTCCAGAAGGACTTTCATGACCTAGCAGTGAATGAAACCAAAACACATATGAAAATAAGTAATTGTTGTCAAGCAGAAACACTGCCACCTAATAAGAAGCAGTGAGTTGTTTTCTCCTCCTGTTAGAAATCATTCTAGAAAGGGACTAAGGGAGGTAGACTGCAGAGCATAAAAGCAGCAAAGCCTACTAGTTTCCAGCCTTTCAATAAATTATCTAAGTCAACAATATGTAATGGAACATAGCGTAGAAAATGAAGGTATTAAAAAAATCAAAGTTAAATTATCCCCTAATGAAAAAAATATTGATCTTTGTTCTGAGCACCTTGATATTTTTACAGAAGTTATCTGAGATCATGTTTAACATGCCCGGCACTACAAAGCTGCTGTTGGAACCCTTCTCTGCTGTATACTGGAAAGTAGAATCAAGTTGAGCATTTATCTTCTAAGAAAGCAACTGAAATGCTTATTAATTACTGATTAATTATTAATTTAGTTGGCAGGATACTCATTTTGAAATGAAGGGAAGTGGTTTGGCTTTTTGCAGGGCAATAAGTTCCAAGAGCACCTGTGTCATGTTTCGTAGGAGTTCCTCATGAACACCAGATATAACCACATAATTTGATCACAGTGCCATCTCTCCAGTTTCTAAAGGAGAAAGAAAAAATCTCCAGAAATGCTTTTTGAGTGCTTTTTTGAAAGCACTTAAAAATAAGGAAAAGGCAGTTAATACTGCACATTTAAAGGAGCTGGGGAGGCAGCCTTACCAGAACCTGAACACTAATCTCCTAGTGACTCAAGTGAAACCCTGGTCTAAGGGTGAGGGGAGACAAGTAAAAAGAACAGCTTGATCAAGATTGCAAGAGAGACTAATAAAGTGTAATATAAAATACTTTACATTTTTTCCCTTTGCTGTTAGGTTAGTCCCCAAAGCACATGAAAACAAGCAGGAAATTGTAAACTGAGCCTAATTATACTTGCAGCATCAGCAGAAGTTATAGCAAAGCACAGAGTCTGAGGTGTTGCTGACACAATCAAATATCCAGAGCGCCTTCTACTTTCTCTTGCACTCATTAACATAATGAGCCTATGCTCTAATTTTTCAGACCCTGGATATGTGTAGGTTCAGCATTTCCTCTCCAGTTCTGCTAGAAGTCTGGACAGCAATTCAGTTTTGCTGCTGAACTGCAAGCTTCCCAGACACACATCACCAGCAATTATCAGTGGAACGCCTTTATTCATATGGCAGAGGAGAATAAGCTGGAAAACATATCATCAGAGGGTTTTTCTGTGGTACTCCTTAGTCCAATGTGATTAATTTTCTCTGCATCGCTGTAATTTACAGCAGGATAGCTTAAGCACACTGACAGAAGGGAAATACACAAGTCATCATACAAAAGATTAATTACAGCCAGCCCGCTTACAGCAATCCCCAGGCTGGAAAAGGGCACATTTTTTATTCTTGGAACCTTTCTCACATATGTAACAGAAGAGTCATCCCCGTTCAGAAACCTTTAGCCAATTTAGCTCCTTCTGTTTGCTGTTAATGTGCTTGCCATATCAGCCTGTCAGCGCCAAGCCTATAAATAATTGGTCCAACTGTGATTATTCATTCAAAGGAAACTGCTGTTTGGTCTCATACCTCCTGCATTTTTCAGGCTTTGTTATTAAATTAGTTGCGCTGCATACAAAATGTGGAGAAAGATTCTTGGAGTATATTCATTTTGCTTTGCATACATATGGTAACCAAGTTAGGAACACACATTATCAAGAACTCCAGGAATATCAAGATGCTGGAAGATACTCAACTGTCTTTTTTTCACATGTAAAACAGGGTACATAAATTTTACCTTGAGTCCTTAATACATAGAAAAGAAAACCGTGTGGCAGTTGTAATTGCATCATGTGACTGGACACATCTAGGGCTCCAGATGGTGTTAATAACTAGGGAAGTGAGGTATCAAAGCAGGCTCTATCATCAGAGTAATTCTATACCTGTATCCATCAATGTAGGTGGAAATACAGCTTCTGCTCCAAATCTAGCTATGCAGAATGGATCTGTCTTCCTAACTGGACTTACTGCTGCATTCAGTGTCCTCTGTTTCTCTATTCATTTGGCTACTTGTGCAACGTAACATCTCCCCGCTCACTAAAACCTGCACTGGATGCCATCAACTCCTGTCTCTTTATTTAAAAGCGTGTGAAACAACAGAAGCTTCTAAGGCTCTTTCCCATGCTGTGGGACTGCTTTTATCTGGGACCACAGTGTCATCTATTACTTAAAGCAGCTTAAAAATACCTGCGTTTTCAAGGTATTCTAATATATGCAATAAACTGGAAAGAACAGGTTTTGGGGGGAGCCATATCATACAACATTAGCAGTTCATTCCTGTGTATTGTACACATCAGACTTTTTTAAAAGGTCATCAGATGCTTAAACATTATACCATAAATTCAGGCTGATTCTAGGTATGCAGAGTCACAGCTGGATGCAGAAATACAAACACAAGCATCATCAAGCAATGCCTTAGCAAAAAGCAAAATTGAGATTCATTGTGCATGAAGCACTTTCCTCCTGAATGTCCATAATCTCCTGATCATTTCTACAGAGGGTCTCTACTTCTGTGGCTTCTGAAGAGTACAGACAAAAATGGCTGCATTTAAAAACTGGCCTAACCTCACCTCCCAAACAAGAAACAATTTCAAGCTAGGCTGTCTTGGTCATCCAAGGCAATTTCACTGATGCCCCTGGGCTTGAACACAGAATGTGGAGGAATCAGACCTGTTTTAAAACTTGTTAAATCACTGGAAACTAAGAAAAAATAAAGGAAAAAAAAAAAAAAAAGCACCTTTCCTTTTACACTTGCACTCTGAAAAAAAAGGAAACCTAAAAATGAAAAATACAAGAGGTCAGTTCATAAGAACATGCAGCAGCTTCTAGAAATGAGAAATGTCTCTTTTTTTTTACCTCTAAATACTAGAAAAGAACCTCATAAAGCCACAGGGTTTTTGTCTGTAAAGGCCTGTAAAATCCATATACCCTCCAAGTGGCCTTTATTTGCCCATGACTGGCGGGTATCTGTTAAGGAAGTCTGAAGAACACCCTTTTAAGGAAAGAGGCAAGGAAGAGCACCAGACTTAATTTAAATGTCTCAGCACAAGCAGAGCTGGCCATACCTGCGGTACAATTAGACTCTCCATTTTATTTATTGGAACTGCTGATTCAATATGGACTATCTAAATTATCTAGAAAGGTCATTTAAATGAGCCTTTTATCTGATGAAGAATAAATCTTAAGGTTTCTGTGTCTGATTGTGACAGTATTATAAGTTTAGGGTGAACTTTTCATGTTCTAATCTATTCTGGCTAGGTTTATTTAATTTCCTGATACATTCAAACATCACCAATTAAGGCAAAGCAGCTGGTCATAAACTGATCTCATTTCCGTCACTTGCTTTGCTTTGAAAGCTGTCCTTGCGTTCCCTCTTGTGTTCTTTCTTCCTCACACATAATAAAAATAATTACACTTCTGGTTTGAAGAACTTGTGTAGCATTAGCATCATTACTGTGAAATGGTTGCTTTCAATAATTAGAAATCCTGCCCACTTGCTTAAACATTACTTTATTGTTATCAGAGCATTCATACTGAGAATGAATATTGTCCAAGGATTTCTGATGTTTATACATCAGTGCTGCAGGCCCCGAATTCTAAGCCGCATAAAAATCAATAGGTTATGAGGAAAGGTTTACAGAACAAGGCGCTTAAATTGCTTCAGTACAGAACTAGCTGTGTTTTCTGTATTCTTAGTCAATTGAGTTCTTGAAAGATTTCTGTTTGTTGTGTTTTGAAGTTGTTTTAAAGGCAGTTTCCATTAGTATTTCAAGAAGAAAAATAAGTTAGGTTGGAGAATTTGACTGAGGACATCAAAAAGTTTATTTGATTTTTATTTGAGGATTGGGGCCTATTTAGATCAATTCCAGAGATACAGACTGGATCTTCACTAGCTGCCTAAAGGACATTTCAATACCTCATTACCTTTCCTTTAAAATTAATTGCTGCTTTGAAAATCCTGTCCTTGGAGACATGAGGAGCTAATCCTGTTGATACTAAGGAACCTTCTACTAAATTCTTACAGCTATCAGGTAATGCCTTCTGATTTCTTCATTTAGTGTACTTTAATATCCACTCAGGTAAGACTTGCAGTTCAAGAAAAGCCTACAAACTAACACCACAGCAGGCAAGACTGCAAACAGCTCGAATTTTGTCTTCAAAAACCCAAGGCATACAAAGTACAAAGCTACTGAAGTGAAATGAAAGAAGGATGTCACCTTGGTTCCTTTTGACTTGGTTTCACATTGAGTTTAGCACCCTTCACTGAAAATAACTGCTCATCTGTAACGATAGGGAAATGATTTGTGATTTCTAGGCCCTGTGCCTCAGAATTTTTCTAGACACTTAGGAAGATGAAATTAAAAAAAAGGTCAAGAATATTTAATTTTTCCAGTTCCTCTTCACACTTATTTTAAAACAACTTTGGGGGAATTTGTAACGAACGGAAATTACCTGACAAGTGTTCCTTTGCAGAACAAGTGGTTAAAGCCATTCCAGCATGGGTGATGCTGAGCTGGTGAGCACACTCCTCAGCCTTTGTAACAGCATAGTTATAATACATGCTCAAGCATGTGATTTACATGCAAGTTAAAGTGTCCTCAGGTAACCTCTTGCCTTGATATTTTCAATTATCTTATGAATAATGAATCGTTAACAAAGTTGTGTACTTAGGAGAAGCAGTTGCCTCTGGCAACAGGAGATGACCTGGCAAAAGTTCAACACAGATCTTGGAAAAACACATACTGTGTTGAAGATACTGGGCACTGTAAGTGTAAGAACACCAATACAGGTATAATTTAATCTTTTTCTTATATTTTTTTACATTTTTCATTACAGATACCCACAAGTAAAATGCTCGCCTTACCTTTGCCTATAGAAGTGGCTATTCCATTCATTAACTGGGATAGAGATTTACCGGGAGAACCAGGGATATCTGAGGATGCCACTGAGTTACTGGTCAGGAGGTCAATCTTTCCTGCTTGCTGCCGAAACTTCTCCAGTTCTCTGGACAAGAGGTTAAATTGTTCGCTCTGTGTCCGGCATTTTTCCTCTAGCTCTCGGACCTTGGCCTGCACAAGCAAGACATAACACAGATATTTGACTGAGATCAGCATGAGCTATAACTCACCAGAAAGCCAGGATAGGCAAACTATTTGGGATAAATAGGCCCACAATCACACCCTGCACCCCATACATTCTCACCCATATTTAGAATGATACTTTTTAGTAGCCCTGTAAAATTAAGTACTCCTTTCATTCCCAATTTCCAAAGTAAAAATTCCTCATCATATTTTTTGACAGTGCTAAAAACAGCACTGCCAAGAACACTTGCAAACATATCCTACAGGTTGGTGGCTTCTACACACATCGAACGTCACTTTTGTGCATTTCTCTAACTTTTTCCAAAACTCAGGCATATTTCTGAGGTTTGCCCATCCTTGGTTATTAAGTTGAAGCCTCCTGAATTGTTAGATGAACACTGATGTATTAAAAAACAAGACCAAAAAACGCCCCACCATGGTTCATGCAGAATGTGGGCTTATCTACTTGCATTCCCTTTCAAAAATAATGGCCTCACTGTAGGTGCCAAACCACACAGAAGTAATCCAGACTGCAGCCAAGAGGATACTGTTTGTAAGCTTGTGAGAAGTACCAAAATGTCATTGCTGGCAAACATTTTTGTTTTAATTTTGAGGTATCAAGCTTTAACAAAACAGAACTTAAAAGATAAGCTTCTGTGCTGACTTGGGAAATTTGCCTACATACAGTTTATGAATCCTGATGTGAAAAAATGGATGAGGTAATGGAAAGGAAATAGTCCCTGGCTGAAAGAAATGACCAAGGGCATGGGAATTCAAGATTTCTTCTTCAATTTTAACTCAAAAGCACATAAGAGTAATGAAGACATTAAAGCACCAAACCCACCTTTTGTCCAAATCTGTACATTCACAGTATCAGCTAACTTAAGGATATAATAATGTTTTCAGTATAATGCATTTAAATTTCAATCTGCATTTACAAACAGCCCATATCTGTTTGCATACTCTATCCTGTGTTCCTGAAGAGAAAAAGCACAAATCTAGAGTGCCCAGAGAGTTAGGAAAGAGCGTATTAGCACATGTTGCTAAGACTGAAGAAATCAGAAAAGCTGCTGAGAACTTCATTTGTGAGGTCTGATTTTCCCACAGGGGCAAACAGTTGATCTGGACTCTGGAAACGTGCCAGAGGAAGACTGCCATTTGAGGCCTAGGGAGCACTTGTGTCTCGTGCCGACCCAAACGCTGCAAGCAGAAGTAGCTCAACAGAGGCAGGAATAGGTTCCTTATATGAAAAGCTCATACATTACATCCTGCTCTGAGGCTGTATGATGAAACACCCCTTTTCTTCATTAAAACCCCTTTATAGTATACACCTAGTTAAACACCTATACTGGCAAAGGAGGTCTGGATATCAATTACATTTATTCAATTGCAGTAAGGGTTTCTTTTTCTTGAAAAAGAAAAATGTTCTCTGTTCATATAAGAAAAACTGCACATATTACATATCAAGAAAACAACATGTATTACAGACCACAAAGATCTTAGCACAGCTAAAGATTAACAAAACCCTTACAGTCCCCAGAAGAACACAAAAATCCAAACTTCCTACTAGAAAAAGGTGGCACTGTTTGTTCCTTTTTTTGGTAACACATACATTTTTTAAGCTCCAGTGAATTTTGAGGATATTCCTCTGTATTCATAAAACACAAATTAATTTAGTTCTGCTAAAGAAGTCTCAGGGTATCTGGCCGATTATGAAACAGAAAACAGTAAGATACACAGACATTGTGGGAGTTTTACACGGGCACTAAATGCTTTGATTCTTGTTTTTTGTCTTTCATTTTTTCACTCTGGCTTTGAGCGACCGAAACGTGAGCCTTTGCTACACGTGACTTTGTTGCATGAATAAGGCATCCGTGTACAATTTTAAAAGAACATTTAACAAACGAAGTAGTAACGTGGTTTGGGTTTTTAGATCCCCTCTTTCCAATGGAAAGTTTAAGGATTCAGCTTTCTAGGAATATATACTGACCTTTCCACATGCAGTTATGGAAACTCTAGCATAAAATAAAAAATAAAACCATCACCATCCAGAGCCCAACAAGACGCTAAATCTGCCTTGAAAATATTTTTTTTGAAAAAATTAATGTAGTAGTAGTAGTAGTATTAATTGAATTACAATTTATTTCGATTTGAATATATGTCTTCTCTGACTTTTCTTTTGAGTATCTAGAATCTTACTTTTGAAGCTGTTCTCTCACAACAGCATGAAGCCTGGAAGAAAAGTGCCTTTGCTACTTTTCTTTAATCAAGGTTATGAGTTAGAAGTGAGAACAAAGCTGGTACTATATAAAGACAAAATTGCCTTAAGATCCACAACAGTACTAAGAGGAGGCATCCCCGTACCCATCTTTGTTTCTTGACTTCAGGCAGGTTCTTGGTTCATTGTTAGCCAGCCAGACTCACCTGCTGTAGAAAATCTACATATTCACATGTGTCACTGCAGAGTGAGGCATGTGCTTACACTCGCAGGAGTACTGAAGTTTTGTTCTGTATCACGGTTCTGCCCGTATAGCCTTTCCTAATAACGATGGCACAAAAGTGACACGTCTACCAGATCTCCCTAAAACGATCTGCCCGGATCAGTGGATGTATGAAAAATCATTCTCTACCGCAGACCATACGGAATCTGTTTCACTTAGGACTCGCCAAGCTTCTTGTACAATACAGAGTGCTATTTCTAAAACTTAAACAGCTTCTTACATTGAAAATGAAGTAACTTTGTCCATTGCAAGACAGATACTGTTTGCACAAGACAGGTAAGATGATGAACAACTTTCCAGGTGGATGGGCTTGAATTCAGACTAATAATTAGCTCACACATTCTGCTACGGAGGTACAATTTCATAGTTTAATTGTTTATGTAACAGCAGTGACTGTCAGTAGGTGGCTTAATAAGCCAACCTCAGCTGAAAATACCACATAAAATTATCTTTGTGTTAATAAAAGAACAATCTGAATTCAGACAAAATCCACAGTCAGAAAGCTACAATCTTGAATAAACTACCAAACCATTCTTACTGGGCATGCTCATAAGAAATTCCCTTTCAAGAACAGCATCTGAGTTCTATTAAATCACGCCATATTTGAAAATTAAATTCTTGTAGAAAAAAGTCTGCTTTTGGTGATTTGGTATTAGGCCAATAAATAGCAAGCATGCTTGCATAACAATGGTTCTAGCACACATCCCATGCAAGGTTAGGCAGGACTATCTCATTTTAAAGGGAAAAGTGCAGGATTCAGGACAGGGAAAAGAGAATTTATGCCCTAAAATACCTGCATGCTGTCCAAGGTGTTCTGGATGAAGTGCAAAGCAATAAATTCCAAACAAGACACAGTAAACAAAGAGACGTGAAATAAAGAAATAAAACCAGATTTGAACACTGTGTTTACATTTCAAAGCAAATTATATTATAACAGTTAACACGTGTGAAAACATGCATTAATGCAAAACACACTACAGAATGTTTCAGAAATCAATACTGTCACTGGTCTTAAATTGCAAAAGGCAGATCAAATAAATACTAAAAATTAATGGGTTTATGGCAATAAAAAGCAAAAGCTTAGGAAACCTTGATGGGGTTATGCACACTGGAGGTCGCAGTCAAATCAGCTAAACAGGAATTTTGACCAGCTTGAAGGGGATAAATAATCACTTGCCTACTTTGTTTCTACTTAAGTTTTCCTGCATCATATACATTCCACCAGGCATTACATAATAAATCTTACGTTTTAAAGGCAAAGCAAACTTTTTATATATCATGATAATGAAAGCATAGGAATAAAACACTTCTCAAGGGAATATTAACTTCTAGATGTAAGTAAACAATGTTTAATATTTAAGATGATCGATGCACCAGAAAAAAACCTTCCATCAATGCATAACCAATAAGTACACAGAAAATCTACCGTGAGAAAGTAAAAGGAGTAAAAATTGCCTTCTGCTGAAAGCAGATTTCTAAGTGAAATGTCAACAACCCACTTGCTGTAATCAAACCATGGTATCGCATGTTCTTTATGACATGTATGGTACATTAAGACTTAATAACCATTTAATGCCTTTTCCTCAGACAGAAAAACTAGTTTGATAGTTATCAGTGAAAATTTGGTGTTGCATTAAAAAATGAAGAACAAAAAAGAACAAAAGGAAATCTCACTGCAGTTAGTGTGCTATTTAGTTGTGCAGCTATATTTTTTGATATTCTACCTTATCCAAGTACATCAAACAATATTATTGGAACTTAGAGAATCTGTTGAGCGTCAGTTTGAAAAGCTGGGGAGGAACAGTTTGCTTTAGGAACCTTCTTGTAGGGGTTCTAGTTGCTGCTATGTGTTGTCATTTGTTGTATCTTGCACAACATTGTGGGTCAGTCTGCTTTTCCAAACAGCAGTCAGCAAAGGGAGTAAGAAGTTTTTGCAAACCTTACCCTACTCCAAGTAAAACTGAGAGCAAAGCTCATGGTTGTTGAATGGGAGTAAGAATTTGCTCATATTCTTCATGTCACTTCTACACAAGACACAAGCAATTCTGCATCCTTAGGCACAGGGGACTAGATTACTAGATTTTTCTTTAGGAATGGTGGCTTCAAGGAAGGCTTGAAATGTGATGCAAAGTCCATAAACACAACTGCTAATTAATTTACAGGAAATGCCTGATGCCAAGGTCATAACAAAGCAATTGCTAAGGGAAATATTAAGATTTTTTGATGTATCTTTACGGATGATGTTGCCATTATGGATGATGTCAGTATGTGCAGGTATTTAGTGCCTTAAAATTTATTGAATCTGATCATCTGAATCATCACTCAAAATACTATGTTTCTAATTAAAAATTTGGATATGTTTCTGGTGTCCTTGATTTTCAAACGCCCAGTTCAGACTACCTTGAAAAGATCTAGTTTTCTAATAAAAAGAATGAAGTGTTCTCTCTCTGCAACATCCTTTGAAGGTTTTTGAAGTATCCAAATCCTTTCATTAGGTTTAAAAATTTTGGCTTTTTGTTTACATTGCTTTATGTTTACTAGACAGTACTTAATTAGAAACCTTATGTAATTGATTGATATTTACAGCTGTAATTCCAGCATCAGTGATAATAATTGTTACAAGTAATCACTTCCTTTCTACATATCTGATAGTACTTAAAAAAGAAAAAAGTTACTGAAATTTCCATTCTACAGAAAGAGCCATTGAGGTACACACATCACTTCCAACAGCTCAGCTAACTGCACTCCTAACTGAATTATAATCACTAGAGTGCAATTACATTGGAAGAGAAACAAACCCCTATTTGCTTACATATTACTTGCAACTTTCAAAAGTGATGACACTGTAAAGTTGTCACCCCCACAGGCAAAGGTAACACAGAAGATATCTTACCTCTAGCAACTGAACTGCTCCTTCATGTTCCTTCTTAGCTTCAACCTGAGCCTTGTTTTTATAATTGAGAGAGAAGAGAGAGCAATTAGTCATGCCACATATAGTATGCTCTAACCACATGAAGTGGCATACTGTATGCTCAAATCCAAAGCCAATTACAGTCTTGAAGGGATGGCTCCGTCATTACTATACACTTTGGTTCCAAGCCATGAAATAACTCCTTATTTTGAGAATACTTAAGCTCAGTGCAACTTAATGGCATCGCTATTTTGTTGGAGTAAGAAGAGCTTCAACACACTGCAAGAACACATCAGAGGTATATCTGAAACCCCCTAAATTAAAACTTAAAAATAAGCTTGTTATTCTACATTGCAGGAGGTTCATAGTGTAGAAACCTACCATATCAGCTAGGAGAAAGCACACAAAATTAAGCTAATTCTTTACATGCAGCAGTTTATCAACTAACAAAACACTTCAAGGCAACCACAAGAAAGCTTCTCTCTAATCAGGAGTGCAACATTTAGGGTCCAATCAACTGAGCTAAAGAAGAAAAGAGGGAATTAATAAGAGCAGAAAAGTGTGGTTTATGTAGCTCAGAAATGCAGTTACCAAATTTTGGTCAGGAAAAGTCTAAACCTTAAAAAGAAAAAACCAGCACTCAGTAACTTTGTGTTATCCTCACTTTATTTCCATTTAGCTTTTCACTGTCTTCTTTATGTAAACTTGCCCAAGATAAGCAAAACTTTAGGCTGATAGTGGTGTGATGCACTAACTTTGCCTCCTAACTCCTTACTACTGTAACCCAAAGACCATATTCTGCACATTTCTCATCAGAAAATAAGTCTTAAAACCCTCCAGTTCAGCAGAGGGCAACACCCCACAGAGTTCCTAATTTAATGGGCCAGTTGCTCGCATGATGAACACTGGTGCAGCTATGTTAACCATTTTCCTCATCTGTGAGGTCTACCCTACTGGTTTCAATGGAAGCTGGGTCAGGCCGTAAAGTCATAACCAAAACCATATACCCAAACCATACTTCACTGTCATGCATCGTAATAAAGCCTCCTTTGGTCCTGCAAGCATAGCCATATTTCTTCCTGCACTACAGTAATAAGTCTTACTGCTAGCACCTGATAAAATATTGTCTCCAGGAGCATTAGCAAACGTATGATGACAGGTAATAGAAAGCCTTGTGTTATCTATCATTGCAAGTTTAATAAAATCTGCCCAGACTATGAGTTCTTGATAAATTATTAGAAAACCTGCATCAATAGCTAGCTATCTCTCACATCGAACTGTCTTGTAGTAAGGCTTTCTGGGGGAAAAAGACCATGTGATTTCCTATCAACACAACACCTTGATGAACAATATTATATTCTTCTCTTAAGGCTGAAGATCTGATCAGTCTGTACATATATTAAAAACACAACGAATTTTTATTTATAATATCAAAATGTGACAGACTGTACCAGTAACTTGCTTTCTTTTAAAGTGCTCATTGCTGTGGTTAATCAGCAACTTTATGACGGTTGAAGACATGCTGCGAAATGTCATCCTATTACTGCCTGGAGTTACTACTCCCATTTCACAGTACTTTTGCAAGTAATTAGATGACTAATAAAAAAGAAGAAAGAATTTAACACACATGTACTAGTTATATTGAGAGGTCAGCTCTGAATGAAATGTGAGCCAGCAATTCCTGTTTAATGATGGAAGCAAAGTATTATAGTTACTTAGGTAACAGATTTATTGGAATTGTTTTTCTGACAATATGGACTGCATTATAATACTGAAAAGATGGGATGGATACCAGCAGTCTAGAGGCTAAAGCAGGACAACTTAGTCTGTGCCCATCTCCACTGCCATGCCTAGAGAACTACAGGTAGCTTGGGTATCGAGGCAGAACAGTTCACACTACAGATGTCCCCCCAAAATCTTTCAACTTTTTGAATACTTTACCTCTTCTACCCATACACTTTACTAAACTGGTCTTGATTCTTATTCTACAGCATTAATAATAGCATTACAGAAGGAACTAAGCATCTGAACCAAGCTGGGATCCCAGCATGTCACAGTGGAAAAGAATCTGATCTTGTAAGGGCTGAAAAACAAAATTTAAAAAAATAAAGCCCTTTTTGAGTGGTATCAATGACATCACACAGAATGAATATCACATGCAGATTTTGTCAAGAGATGTGATGGGTGGAATGCTCATTTAAGTTGTAGCAGATCATTATAATGAAAGCTAATTAATAATTAGAGACAAAACACAGACTTAATCACATAAAGAATTAGATGTTTCAGGGGGAAAACGAGTAACTGTGCAAAGTCCTAGGAGGAGTATTTCAGGTTAATGAATGAAACCAGTAAGAAGGATGAATTATTTCTTAAATGCTTCTACTAAGCAACACATTGATTAATTTTTATGGTGGAATTTAGTATACAAATTATAAGATAAAATTTCAGTGGAACTTATTAATAGATTATTAGATAATAATTTTAAACATACATGATCTTGTATTGCATGTTACTTCAGGTCCACTGAACAAGAATTTAATCTCTAGCTACAGATGCCGAGCCAACACAACCTCATTTGTGCTTGAAGTCTATCATGCTATAGCTTAGAAAAAATGACTGGAGAGAACAGTCTTACAGAGATTTCTCTCCTGTTGCCAACCTGTAACAAAAAGACCCGTGTAATGTGAATTTACTAGACGAATGTAACAAAAATTAGCAAAAATAAAAGTGGCACCTTTCTTTGATTCCTTTGCTTTGCCAGGAAATTTAAGTCCAAAATTCATACGGAAGTTCAAATAACAGCTGAATAGAATTGGAAATGGCATTTTCAAATATGCCTAAATAGATTAATTGTGAAGGGCTAATGGAAGATTAACTGGAAGATTTCTTTTGACCACGTGAAACTTTCTATTTCCAGCAAACTATATTTAGATCTATCTTTTTACTGCTGAGAATGTCCCTCCATGCCAATTCTCTAACAAATTATCATTAGCATTATTATTTCTATGTTTTGATCTACTCAAGAAATTGGAAAAATCAACGTTAGTGTTGAGACAATTGCAGCTTTAAGTGACTTTGGTAAGACTGAAACTCAATACCATGGGTTTTTTTATATGAATACTGAGAAGTTGCGGTGTGAAAAAAAAGTCTTAAAGTGATTTGTGAATTAGAGAAAGAGCCTGGCAATGAGGTACTTACACAACTGTTTAGATTAAAGTGTGATATGTATGTACCTTGACAAAGACTTACTTTATTCTGATTTAGTGGGGAAAGATAGTAAGAATTGCCAGTGTCTGGAAGAGGAAGCCAAGGAAATCCTAACAAAACACTAATATGTCTGTGAGACTGAGTAACTGTTCCAGCAAACTGACAATGAAATGGTGGAGTCCCCATATGGTGATGACCATGAAATTAAGACTGGATTCCTTCCTGACATTTAAGGAATGCAGAAATAGACCGATACGGAGGGAAGCAATGGAAATACAAAGAAAATGCATGTATTTGTATCATTTTTCTCCCTGTTGGGTAATATGAGAACCTATATATAATGGTCAGGTAAATCTTCACTGGCATAAACTTTTATAAATAGTACAGTCATGTAAATCCAACAGTAAACATCCACTACAAGTGCATCAGCAATCATGCAGAACAATCCAGAACAGGAACCAGTTTGGTGGGTGTGGTTTAAGTTGCTTTAAACCAGATCATTTTTCATAGCGGTGCAATTTGCTGTTTCACCTGACCATCCCTTCCTCCACTCACCTTCTGCAGGAGTTCAATTTCCTGCTGTTTGGCGTTGAGAACAGCCAAGGCTTGCTCATGCTCCAACTCCAGCTGTTGCCGCCGTTCAGCAGCCTCTCGCATATGCTGTTTCAAAGGAAGCACAAAAGGTATCAGGAGACTTCAACATCTTCTACCTGCAGCCAAATCTGCCGCCATCCCCAGGCATGCAAATGTTCATCGCAATATAAAAGCTCTCTGGTATCACTGATAGGCGAGCAAGAAACTGGATAGGATTTTAATTCGGTCAGCACTCAGGGGCGTATTGCCAATGCTAAACTCAGGCATTCTGACAGCAATCTCTGAGGATATACGGCTCCGTCATGGCCAGCAAGGTGGCCTCTCTGATGCACAAGTGAACAGTACCTAGTTTGTCCATCAGGCACACATTTATATGTGGCATTGTGCTGAAAAAAAATAAAGCTTGGAAAAAAATTAGCTTCACAATTCCCTAAATACCTCTTTATCTAGGATATGGTTTTCGTGATGACCCAAAAGAAATAGCTTACCTTTGTTAATCTCTGCCTATTATTTATAGCAAATTAGAGCAAAACTAACACCGGTGGGTTTGTGACAAAAATGACTATACAGTACTGAAACCCAACTTTTGAAGGACATTTGCTACTCGTGATTCAAAGCAATATGAGAAAAGTTCTTGGGAAGAGCACAAGCTGAACAAGTCAAGCTACCCTTTGCAGATAGAAATCTTTTTCATTACATGTTAGTACTATCCTCCCCATGTCATTATAACTTTCAAACACCCTGTTAATAAACGGGAGTTAAGAAAGATCTCTCTACAGATTCTGATCTCTTCTCTGGTGAGACTGGTATTAAAGATTTTTATTTTCCAAATTACATATTATTCCCATAATACTCTCAGAGCAGAGACACAATGTCTTATCTGCAGCACCATGAGTTATTACACACAAACCCATCAGGAATCAGCGGTTGGAAACAGAAATACGTGGCTGCAATTGACAAGAACAGGGCAAAAGATCTCTTATTCTGTACAAGAGAAAATTTTATCAAGCATATTGCTAACCTTTAATGAGCTGTTCTTCTCTGTTACATGTTGCTCATGACAAAGAGGGACAGCACAGTGAGGCTGACTTTTCTCAATCTGGATATGTTTGCAAAGAAAGCAGAAATATCTCCAATATTCCGTTTGGCCTCTGCTTGGGATTTATTTATTTTCATTTGATGTGTTGATTAAAAACAACAACAAAAAATTCATCAAAGATTTTTCCAATTCATCAGTTTTGGCCCTCAACTGTGGCTTATTTTCTAGGAGTTTTGTGAGAATTCAGTAATTTGACTGTAGACATTTCTGAACTGTGCATATTGTACAAAAGTTAAATGGATCAGTTAATGGGTAATATCTATTTTCAGTATTTAATAATGATCAAAAATAATGGTTCTGATTTTCAACTCATCTAAATTAATATAACCTGTCTTGCTAACTGGTATTATTTGTGATTTAAATTAGCATGGAGCTACATTTGCTGTGCTCAGCAGCCTCCCTCTAGCCTTATGTAAAACTTGACACTGATGGAGCATCAGCACATTTCTTATATTCAAGAAATAGCAAGATAATCAAGTCATTCTCACACCTTTAATTAAAACCTTTAATTATCAGGAAAAAAAAATCCTCTCAAGATTTAGTACAGCATATTTTGCTACTGTTAGTTCTTACTACTTTTACAAAAGCTACTACAGAACATTTCTAGTCCTTTGAGGGATCAATAAATAATTAATACCACGACCATACAGCGAATCTATAAAGTGTAATGAAGAAACAGATTGTGATACACGATCTGTGATTCTCCCCAGCTTTTAATTTCTGTTTCCTAAAATACATATTTAATGATGTACAGTTCACAGATTTTAAGGTCAGAAAAGACCATTTGGTCATCTGTGTTAACCCAAAAGTATCTCTCAGTCATTTTAGCATTGTCATGATCTACTTAGTATTTAAAGCAGCAAGGATCTCTTCACCTCAGCATCTGTCCCTCCCCTGGCACAGCAATTAAATCTCCCCCAAACCAGAAGCAATTCCTCCCTCCCACTCTGCTCACAAATCGGTTCTGTCTGCAAATCTGTTTTGCCCTTCCTATCTGCACACGAGCTGCTGTCATTTCTTCCCAGCCTGAGAGGAGTAGGTTAGGGTAGTGGAGGAGGATGGCAGAGGTCGCTAGAAGAACAGCAGGGAGAAAGCTCTGGGCTGCTGAATTCTTTCTGCGTCTTCCTTCAGGATTGACTTCCACAATGATCACTTTTTACCATGGTTTGTGTAGGTGGTGGCAACCCATTTGTCCACGCTATCGGTGTCCTTAGTGTAAGGCTGGTTAGAACTCTAAACGTGTACATTTGCACTGGCCTTTTTGCATCCTTTCTAGAGGTCCTAATAATGGTACTCTAACATCAAAAAGCAAATCCACATCTAAAAGCGCATGGAAAAAATACTGTAAGGACTTAATTTCAAAACAATTGGCAAATAATGCTCTATCCTTTAAAGAAAGTGTGAAGAAGGAACCTTTTCAGTGTATCTTTCAGATAAAGGCAAGAATCCTGCCACGGAGCCGAGAATGAACTGGGGACATCGTGGATATCTCAGTTTTCTTTCAAACTAAAGAGCTAGACAGCTGTACAGTATAAACTGTTTCTGAAATAGCACTTCAGGGACCTGCTCAAACAGTTCTTGTTTTTCCAGCTTCTTCATGGGCAGCAGGGGGATTGGACAATGAATTGCCCACCCTCGCTCCAACTGTTTCAGCGGTTGCACTGCAGAACCTACAGCCAAACAAAACAAAGAAACCCATCCTTTCCTACAGCAGTGACTTTTACAGTTCTAAATGTGCAACTGGTTAACACTAGAACAAACTCCAATGGCTTTCAAGTACTAAAGTCTTGTTTATGAGACAGAACTCATAGAGGATCTGAATGGGGAGCAAATTTAATTCTCACCCAAGTACTCTGATCAAAAGACTTGTCATCTGTGCTTGCAGATGGGTGGGCACCCTTACAGTGGAATGAATGGGAAAAGCTGGCTGAACACATCAGAAAATCAGAACTGTTCTGTGAGAGGCACTGTGAAGATTCTCAGAAGTTAGCTAATTCAGCAGTTCTTCATCTCCCTTTTTCTGCTTTGTTGATACATCCTGAGATAACAGAAAGTGTAACTGAATTTCTCTTTTGACAGGGAAACTAGGCTAAATATTTCTCAAAACTTTCCAATGGTTGGAAAGCTGCAAACCATTTATTCAAAGTACTGATTTTGCAAGCATATGAGGGCACACATGAAACATACAATTAACTGCATCTGCTTGGGCATAGTTTATTGCTAAAAAGGAGATTTAGGGTTTCAGTTCTGTTCAAGGTACTCTGCCAGCTCAGGAGGGTTATGCTCAAGGGAGAGAACTACTGAACATGAAAAGCTTGGGGGGATCTATATCCACCACATAATTTTTGTTTCAGTGAAGGAAAACTTTTGAAAGAGGTCATAAGCTGAACTTGAGAAGATGAAACATAAGCAGCAATTTGGCAGTCTGTCAAAAAAGTTTCTGCATTGGATCAGTGCTCCATTCTAGCCAGACTAACAAATCCCTCATTTTTCTGAATGGTCTGAAGCACAGACAAGTGTTTTTTGCAGGTGTTTTCTCTCTCAAGAATTCTCACTGTAGCCCTCACCAGTGCAGTTCCTTAGCCCTCTTCAAGGCATGTTTTGGTGGCAGTTTTCCACATGACAACTTCCATATTTTCTACAACCCTGTCCTGACAATGGGATGCACCCTGCACAGGCCATATGAAGCTGGTGGTACCAAGAGCTTGCTTCACAAGACCACAATAACATTTTGCATCAAATGAGACTGGCTGACATAGCCCTTTTAAAAGTAAAGTATCTTGAAAGTTGTTCATATTTCCTTCACCAGCATAGTCGCTTCTCATCCTTTCCTTCTCGACTTACCTCTAATAACTGTATAATGAAAACCTACATCCAATTACTTAGAGTATCAGATAAAGATCTCTAAAGATGTTTCTCCTCCAGTAATTTGAGATCTCTTGGTCTACTGTATTCCATGTATTTTATCATAACTAACAGGGGCATTCAGTCCCCTAGTTTGTGATGCACTTATGCTTCTGTGACTCACTGAATGAACATCAGGAGTATTAAACAAGCAATAGACCTGCTGGGTTGTTGGACTTTTTGGCATTATACATACCTTTAGGACCTGCTCTAAGTTCTCCAGCTTGGCTTGGAGCTGGTGTTTTCCCTTTACAGCCAAATCTCGTTCTTTGGTCACTCTGAGAAGGGTTTCTCTAAGATGGTCATAGTCTGATTTTACCTAGAAAAATTAAAATGTGATTACTTCCCAAACAGCTTATTAGTGAAGGGAAAACAATATCTGACACAAACATTCCGCATGTTAAAATGGAAAAGGAAAAAAAGTTCAAAGAAAATAGGAAAGAATCATTAAAAATGGAAGAGAATGTTCACTGAGGAAATTTCATGTGCCTAATATACACATATATGCATGAAACACATTTTCTTTTGACAAGGACTACAGTCTGGAAACCAAACAGCAGTTCTGCATGAGTTATGCAGAGTTGAAGAAATATATTAAAATAAATATATTATGTAACACATAACATAAATGACAATCAAACAATTCCTAATTTCTCTGGATTTTAGAGGCATCTGAGATGGGTGTGCTATATGAAGAGACAGAGATCTAACGTATATATAGAAACATAACTTATGTACATTTTTCTGGACTATTCTTCAGTGTAAACTGACTTCAGAATATACATGACCAGCCCGAGCTAACATTTGAAATTACTGTCTCTACAATTCAAAAATAGGTATTCTTCTGCAACTTCTTGCTCTCCCTTAAAATATTTGTATACAGAAGGTTTTTAAAGTATCAGATACTCATCAAGGAGAATTTCTTTTCTGATTTAATTTACTTGATGCTAGCTTAACCATTTCAGTATGACTAAGTCTTTTTATACAGGATTTTGCCTATCATCAGTGATAGTGACTACTTCATACACACACACAGAAAATAAGAAAATATTGAACTCCTTTATCCTGCCATGAAAAAGTTATTTCTTCAATTCAGATCAGCTGAAAATTTGATTTCTTATCCCTGATCATCTTATGACTTTAAGTCCTGTATTGATGTATAACAATAGGATTGTTACAGCTTGTATCTTATCTGAAACTGCAATTTTTACATTAAGAATGAAAACCCACCCACAATAAACACCTGGGTAAAGAAATACATGATGTTCACATACTATTTTCACTTCCCTGCAACGTAGACTGAAGAAAGCAAAAGAAAGAGCTGTAATATTTTTAAACAGTGTTCCAAGAAAGATCAGTTTTCCTTCGTTAACTGCAGCACAGTGCAGAAGCATAAACAATGCTGGCAGGATTACTGACAGCAGAAGGAAGGCAGAGCTGTTTTGGGTAAGGCATAGGCTTTAATCTTGGTGCAGTTCATTTTTCCATCTAACTTCAGTTAAGGAAGTGACAAGTACTTTTTAAATTCAGTTTAATTACTGTAATTTCTTGAGGGTTTTAAAGAATGAATGGCATTAAGCAATCTCTGACATGGATATCTCCTGGCCATTTTCTAAAGTGATGTTTTGGAAACCGATTCAGACTATTTGCCTTCTGGCTCCAGTTTGTTAACTTGTAAATTTTGCCATGGACCAAACAATCTAAATGGTTGCAGCCAACCCTCGTATTCATCTCTGTAAGAGGGCTCTTTGGAGTGCAGTGGACTAGAAAGAAGAAAGAGGAAAACAGAACAGATGATGTTTTCCACAAGAACTGACGCAATTATTGTCAAACTCAGGATTTTTTTTTCTGTGCAAAGATTTTTCTTTTCCTCTTCCCTCATTTCTTTATAACTAAGGAAACTATTAAGCAATGGATTTTCAGAATCTATTAACTTCCTGCATCCTTTGTATTGTATTTCAGTGCTCAGATCAGTCAATGTATATTGTTAAAGAATAATGGAGTGGAAAAAGGAAGCAATGAGGTATCACCATCAAGGATGCAATTTTGTTATTGTCTGTGATTCTCAGTTTATTTACTGAGGATGAATGAAGGATAATATTTTGAACAAGTTTCAAGAAAAGGTTTATTTTCCTCAGGCTTTAGTTTTCTCTGTCTCTAAAATAACTGATACCAACTGACTACTTTTGTAAATAATTTTCTAAAACTTACTACTCATCATAGTGTGAATAATTTTTGGGAACTAGTGAGCACAGTACCTTTCTGCTTAGTTTTTTTCCCTGCTAGCAGTGAAGGGGCTATCAGAACAAATGGTATCTATCAGGCTGTTAATGCAATTTTGGAGAGAGGTGAATTAGAGACAGGTACAACTGTAGACATTTTAACACATCTCTCAATCTTTCATTTAGGATCTCAAAGCACATACCTAAATTAGTTAAAGTTTAGGAATACACAAATGATTTTGCTATTTTCTATACATTATCTTTTGGCAGATCAGCTTTTAGGCAAAGTTCTGTGCATATTTTCATTTTGCAGGTTGGAAAGAACACAATCAAACCTCCCAACCACCTTATGATAACTACTCTTGCTACTTCCAGCAACACTGATAACTTCTAATACTTCTACAGGGCGTTCTTGCCAGGACTTCCTCTGAAGAATGTGTATCACATACACTGCTGTGCTATACACATCCATGTATGTAACTCATAAGGCAGCATAAAAATTGGTGAGTCTACCATTTCCTTTTTTGTTTTGTTTTTTAGACAATATTCATTCTTAAATGTGAATCCAATGCTTCCTCCAAGCAGGCTGTTTAAGAACATATGGAATACACATGAACTTGAATTACACACAGAGCACATCAAAACATCAATGTTCCCACAGTTGACCTAAATAGAGTGTCATCATAACCAGTTCTAATTTCATGACAGAAATGGGGAAGATTCTGATCTGTGACGTTTCTCTGTTCAGTGCATCAACCAATTTATTGTAATCCTATGCCTTCATAATTACTAAATGCACTCTCATTTGAGTCAGTTAGGAAGGCCAGAATACTGCTGAAGTGTCTTCCACTTCCTGAACACTTAAACAGAAACTAGATGTTGAAAACCAGCACACCAATAACAACCAGTAGTTTACTCGATTGGTGAAAAGCTCCATCAGCCTTATAACCCATCATTTGCCTTAATTCTAGACTTAGGTGGCCTGCCAATTTCTCAAGCAACTGACATTGTTCAGAAAGCATTATTCAGAAACTACCACGAAAAAGGTATGATTTCAGATATTGTGGCAATAAATTCTGTATAATACCTATTCTGTTTTTACACAAAGCGACAAGCCCATACATATTCAGATGATCAAGAGCCCAGTGTCATAGCACTTCCAAAGACACAAAACCACAAGTGCTCCACCCCAGGAATGCAGCTTTGTTTCTCTTATGCAGTGTACCAAAACTAAACCATGTAAGTCACATACAATGTTAGCTTTATTTTGTGGATTTAAAGGTAGCCGGCCTCGTACCTACTCCTTTCTACAAATTTCTGCAACTACATTATGCAAAATGAATAGCAGTTTTATCTGTGCTACATAACAGAATGCATAACCACTCCTCCAGCCCCATTTGCTTGGATAAAGTTGGCCTGTTTTTCAGGCCAGCTCTCAAGGGTGAAAAAGAATAAATTATTTTAGACAGGTTTTCCCCTTCAGGGCTGAGCCCTAACTCTGTTAGAAAGCTGCTCCAACCTCCACATCCAAAGTGGTAGTTTTGCACGTTCTGAATAGCAAATTGTAATCTAAACGGCACAATCTATCCTCAACCTTATTCTGTTTGGTAAAAAAAACCAAAACCAAACCAAAAAACCCAAGTAATTCCCACAAAAAATCTGTTACACAAGAAGGAAACCACGGGGTTTAACGTTTAAGGCATATGGCAAAGATTGCACGTTGTTGAAATTGTTAGAAGTGAGAGGGTACGCTTAACACAAGTCTCTGATCCTACCGAGGCTGTGATAGTAAATTAGTAGCACAGGCATCCAGAATTGCCACTGTGCCTTTCACAGTAGTTAGTAGATATTGAAGAAATGAACACAGGTATTATGCCAAATTTTAACTTTAAACCAGCCAGGACAGCTGATGCAGACTGCCCAAAGGTGTATTTCATTCCCTAAAACATCATGCTCGGTAGATAAGTTGGGAGGGATTGGACAGGGGTCTAGCTTGGTCTCTCTTTCTGGGTCTGGCCTTTGGGGTCCAGCTCTGCTGGTGCTCAGGGCTATCAGGCTCTGGCTTGCTCTTTCTCTGGCTCCACCTGCTCAGGGACTGGCTGGGTGTCAGTTGGCAGGGTGGTAAGCAATTGTATCATTTGTTTTCTTTTCCATTAATTTCATTACATATTGTTAGTAGTAATATCAATATTATTAGTATTCTTAGCATCATTGGTCTCATTATTTTATTTATTTTATTTCTATTATTAAATTGTTCTTATCTCAACCCACGAATTTCCTTGACTTTTCCTCTGATTTTCTCCCCCATCCCACTGGGGAAGAGGGGAGATGAGCAAGCGACTGTGTGGTGCTTAGTTGCTGACTGGGGTTAAACCACAACAGAGGGCTAACATTTTAATGTCACCAAGGTACTGAGTCTTCGCTGCATGCTGTTCCTGTGCCAGCTAGAATATAAAAGTGCCTAAGTAAGACTTTATGTGCCTCATGAAGTAAAGAGTAAAGGCAATGTGTAAACAACAATAAAGAGAAAAGAAAACAATTAGGAAAGGGAGACCTTCTAGACAGATGGATGAATATAATTAAGTGATGTTATGATACACATGGCTTCCTCCTATCATAAAGTATTATTACACTGCCTTTTTATATAAAAACAATTTCATTTCCTCAGCAACGGGAAATTTCAGGCCTGCTTCAATACCAGGTGCTTCACACAATATGTAGAATACATGCATGACCTTCTCTGAATTTTAGTAATTTGCATTCTCTGAGGGACTTAATCAGACCTTCCTTTGGTTTGGAAATTCAGCAGCGGGCTACTCAGTGACACATCCACGTCAGAGATATCAAAGCATGCAGCTACCACTGTTTTGCAAGCTTTGAGGATGGGCTTTCATCAGAGCCCGAGTTACAGCTCTTCTGATATGAATGAGGTTGCCGAGCAACTCACTTAAGCCCTGTAGAAATCCCAGATTGGAGCTTTATTTTTAGCTAAATGTAGCCCTGTAAAGTGGCTGGTTCATGGTGTTTCTTCCACTGAATGCATATGTGGTGAGATAAGGCACATCAGCCTCTCCTCCCATCCTAATCACGCAGTATTGCCAAAGATATAATCACACTGTAGTCAGAAAGACATTTTTTGTCCCACAACAGGCACAAAAAAGACTTGAAGAAAGATGCTTACTATTAAAACTGTTTTTGTATCAGGACCTGGAATAGCTAAGACTATGCCATGTGGCATGCTACAGGGGAAATAACAACTTCTAAAAGTAATTTTGGACATTTGCTGCTAGACAACAGCTTTTCAGCATATTATTTAGAAATCTAAAAATGCAAAGAAAAATGCAGGAGGCTAGTAAAAAACCCTACTAGATACCAATTATATCTATCAGCATTTTTCAGAAAAAGAAAAAAAATTCAATCAAATCTCATCAAAATCACTGAAGAAGTCTTTTTACCAAAGCCTAATACCAATTTACAACACTAAGAAAATACACATCAGAGGAACGACGTACCTTTCTAAAGTCTATCAGTGTGTCTTAAATTTTCACTTGAAAAATTAATAACGTTATTAAAATTATTTGTTGCAAATTATTAATTAAAAAATTTTATGTTGTCAAATAGAATCAAGCAAGTCAGAAAACATTGATTTCTATAACAAAGGAATGAGTTCTGTGCTCATGATGTTACCTGGTCATATTGCAGTGCTTTGTGGGACACACTTGCATACTGAAGGCTCAGGCGATTCTTCTCTTGCACAGCATCCTTCAGTTCATTTTCCTAAAACACAAGGAAAGAGTGTTATAGATAATTTATCTCCATTACAGTACATCCTGTTAAGTGCTTAAGGAAGCAATGTTTTTACATTATTTGGTATTAACAAACTATTAAGAGTAATGTCAGGCATAGAGCCAAAGGCACTGAAGGTGCAGAACCAGCAGATTAGCTTGCAATTACAGTTGGCTCTATCATAAACCTACACGTAGATGATCTGACTAAAGTTGTACAGGCAAAGAGAGATGACCTGACTTCACAGGCCTGATGCCTATAAAAATAATTATAATAATAATAATAATATTAAAAATCTCCCTCTTGATGTAACAAGGAGCTTGGCTGCCTCACTTATCGCTGGGAAGAGAAAGAGGCTTGGCTCCCATACGAAAAGTAATGCTATCAAGCTTAGGTCTTCAGAAGGCATTTTGAGGGCAAAAGCCAAAAACTGGAATGCATATACACATTTTTATATTCATGTATTTCACTTTAGTTGTAATGTATACCTATTTATAATAAATTTATATATACACAAACACTTTTAGAATCTGGGTAGAGCATCCATGTATTACTGGGGCAGGCAAATTTGAAATGCAGATGAAACCCAAAAGGTAAGTAACCTGTGCCTAAAGATCAAGATATTAACTACAGCCTCAGGAATGTATTTTTACTTATTTAGACAGCACGGAGGAAAAAGGGAAAGTAAATAAGACTCAAATATACAGTCAAAGGTCAGACTAGATGGGTGGAAATGCTTAGTCAGGTCACACAAATCAAAACCCATGCAGCCCAGGAAAAAACCAGCAGCATTCTCTGACAACTTATTTTTTGCACAAGTTCACAAAGGGAGTTGTCTGAAATGAAATCTTCAATTCAATTCCTTAGGAAAGTTGCAACCAGTCATGCTGGGCAATCTGTAGTATTTTCATGCTACAGTGTGCATTACATATTGTCTTCTGAAGATGCTGATTATATTTGCCAAAAACTATACTAAGGTAGGCAAAACTGGGCCCACTTTGGGTGATTTGAAATAATTTATGACTTTGCAGCATTAAAATCCAAACTATCAGCAGATTTCTCTACTAATTCTGCTGAGGTCTTAAGAAAAAATGTTCAAGTAATGCATTATCACAGTTTGTCTTTAAAATTCTCATTATGGAAAAAAAAAAGTTGCCAATTTTTGTTCTACTAAAGTAAGCCTTAAAAAAGGAAATTTAAAATTCTGGTACTTAAATGTTTTCCATACTACTTGAGCCAAAACCCCTGCTATTTTAAGCATACCTTTCTTAAATCGATTTCAAAACTCTCTGCACACAAGATTAATGTTCTGAAGAGAAAGGTAGTGTTCTCATGAACAGAAGTTGTTAAACTGTTTATCTAGTTTCCTAAGCTTCATTACCTGACCACCAGAACCAATGACCAACCAGAGTTCTGCTTGGCTACCTGACTGATATCTAAGAAGCCATGACATCCAAATCTGATTGGCATCAACCCCTGAGTTCAGAATTTATTGGGTCAGATAAACAGAGAGTATGATTATGTGAACGATTATTCCTACAGAACATGAGATTACAATGTCAGTTATATGAAACATTTCACACAGATAAGGCCCTTCTGAGTAACAGGGATCCTAACTTATCAATTCATTTTGCAGAAGATGCTGCATTTCTGCCCACACCTGGAATGCCAATCTGATATTAGATTTCAACATGAAGAAAGGATAGTGAAAATCAGTTCAGCTCAAGTAATGGCAGGTTACAGCACCATCATCGTACAACATCAGAACATCATCCGTGGGAAGCCGTTCTCGTGAGCGAGCGTTAAGTGCTACCGCACTGAACCAAACTAAGATGACAAGCTGCAGAATAGGCAGTCTCCTGACTGCAGATATACCTATCATCTCGCACATAAGGAGCTCAGCAATTATAATTTCTCAAGTCAGTTAAATCTGTTGTTCAGGGTGCAATTAAACGTGGCAGCCAGGCTCTGTGAGATGCTAGACAGTTCTGAGGGCCAAAATGAGAAGAATTTCTTAGTTCATGTTGCATTTTCAAAGGTGTGAATTAAATCAGTAAATATTTTTGTAATATCAACAAACTGCACAGAACAGTTCCTTGGATATGCAAATAAATCTTTGCATCCTGTTAATTGCTGAAAATCACTCGTAAAGCATTGTGTGTCTATTCTGCACTTTACAAGGTGAAAATAAGCTACACTACCTGCTCTGAAACCCTTCCAACCGCAGGCTTTTGTCAAGCCAGCTTTGAAAGGGACATTAATGGATCGATTTGCATTTGTTACAAATCAATACTGCTGAGTTAACTTTACTGGGGAAGAAATTACAATAAGTTACCAGGTTTTAATAACATTATTAAAAGGAATTCAAGCATGAGGGGAAGGGGAGAGGGAGAGTAAGTGATGGCAATCTAGGCCAGCAGCTTTCACACCCTACTTAAATTCTCCAGAATGGAAACAGTTTACAAGAGATGGCCCAGCAACTGGGCTGGCTCTTAGTCCTACCTGAAGAAAACACATTTTATCATGTTACTTATAAGGCTGAATAGAAGTAGGGCAGTAACTATCCCAGTTTCTTTGGTCCTTACTTACAAGCCTGTTTATTTTCACTTGTACCTCTGTTCATCATAGTGGCAATTTCTCTCAGTATTCTTTTGTATTTGCCAGGATAAAGCCCACCTATGTACCCGATCCCAAGTAAATCCACAAAGATCAAGGATCACCTGCAACAATAGCAGGAATTACTAGCATGCTTATAGCCTAAAAAATACAGAGAGAGAGACCCAGCAACTAAAACTCAGGTGCCCAGTTTCCACCTGCAGTATTTGCTATAAGGATAGAATGTATTTAGTATATATTATCATTGTGCTATGTTTTCTGGAAATGATCCAAGTCATAATTACTGTCAATTCTGAAATTCCCACAATACTAGTTCCATTCATTTGTTGACTTGAGTCATCTCTCAACAACAATGACCCTTACAACAGGGGCTCTGACAGAGTAATTCTGGTAGAAACAAGAAAACTAATTTCTGGCATAAACTCTTACTGGCCCACAGTCAGTTTCTGAAAGTAGCCAGTTCATGGCTGCTATTATTAAAAGCGCTGTCAAACCACCACTGTGTGTATGCCCACTTGACTGTGACCAGACTGGCACACAAAAGGGTGTTTTTCATTTGGGTGCGGAATCCAACTCATTTGATTATCATTTTACTATGTTGTGCGTTGTCTTCATTAGTATTTTATGGTTGGATTCTGAAAGAGCTTCGAAACTTCAAACACATTTTAAGGGAGACAGATGCCTTTTAAAAATCCCAGTTATGTTTCTTCTCACACAGGAAGGCTACACTTCCTTAAGATGCTATACTGAAATATTTTTCCATTCCCTCCCCTTTACTTGGCAGCTAGCACTGAATGCATTAACAACAGGGCAACACTTCTCACTTCAGCTCTTACGACTGCCAGTTCCAAACAGAACCTCCAAGTCAACAGAAAGAAGAGGTCAACAAATACATAGGGCAGCCATCACAGATGACAGCCTCAGTGGCAGGAGGCTGGATATATGCTTCTTGTCTTCAGCTTGTCTGTGAATGCTTGGGATTCTCTGCTACAGCCTTCCTCTCTCTCTCTCTCTCTCTCTCTCTCTAATTCATTAACTCTACCAAATTCTAAGTGCAACATGCAAAGAGGCACCACTCTGTTACTGCTTGGACCTACGAGGAGATTTTGTGGGATATCACAATTCATTTCAAAGCTTGACATGATTCAGAGTTTTAAACTTTCTAGCAATAAACTAGTACAAGTCCGAAAAACAAACCCATGGAAAGCATTACCATGCACTTTCCCCTCATCCTTTCTATTTTTTATACAAATAGCTTTTGACTTCATCTCACAGATTTAATGAGAGTTTTGTCCTTTTTCTCTCTGCTGCCCTCTCCCCTGTTCTTCATTTATTCACTGTATGTAACGATTCTGACAATTTAATTGTGCCAAAGAAGCAACATTTTACTAGAGTCAGATGAGGTTTACCATTTAACCTATGCAAATCAATCCACTGCAGCTGTTAATAAAGACAAGTAGAGTGAAGATTAAGAACTCATCAAGCCAGTTAGTCCAGGACACAGTATAAAGTCAAATGCTGACTGAATGTTCGCAGACTAACGTGTAAGTGAAAAGGAAGCAGTACTTCATACTTCCAAAAAGCTTCTCTCCAGTCTCCAGAGTCTTGACACTGGCTTTCAATTACTAGTTGAACAGTCTGTCACTCCCTTTCTAATAATGTTGCTACACAATACCCATTTTCAAGGACTTGAAGCAATTTAATTACTAGTCTAGCATGCATCAAGAAATTTTACAGAGAAATCAATGTGGAAAATTAATAAGGAAAGAAACAACAGAAGCTCTATGTAGAACTACTTCACCTTCCCCCAGAAAATACTGAAAGCATTGTCAGAGATTAGCATCAACTAGCTACAGAACAAACCAACCCCAAAACCTTTTCTAGTGTATGTAGGCAGAGGTTGCACAGAGCTTTGCTCTGGCTTAAGCTTTCTTAACAATTTAAATACAAGAAGCATAAACCATACTTACGTATATTACGTGTGTGGTGGCAAGTCAATCAAGCTGTATTCATGTCAGGACCATAATGAGCATAATTTGCCAAAAGAATCTGAAATGTCTTTGGCATGTCAGACAAAATTCCAAACAGCAAGGTTATTTCCTGCTGGATGTAAGGAATGCCTGAGGCATTCCCAGCTCAAACAGGCATTTTGATTTAAAAAAACAACACTAAGGATGATCTTTTCAGAATCTGCAAAGTAAGCTGAATCAGAAAATTGACAGCTTTCCCAAATGTATACAAAAACAAGCAGTCCTGCAGTGTGCCAATTTTTAAAGGGTGAACAGAGCACTACATGGATTTAAAAGCTCACACGTACTTCACAAAACATGAGACGATTAATCAAGAAACATCCATGAAAAACTAAAAATAAAAGACATTAAAAATGAATTGTTACCTTATATATAAGTTGCATCTTTTTAAGTGCAGAAATGAAGATAAAAATGTGTGTTCATAACAGAGCAAAAGTAGAAATTCTCCTACGGATATGAGGACTGACTACAAAAATTCACGGGAGGAGGATGATTTCTGTAGATTTAATACAATCTGACACGACTGTCTGGGTAACAAGGTTCTACATTGCCTGGAGAAAGGCATCTGTTGCCCTGTGTGCTAGCTTGCTCATCCATCAATTATTTTTGTTTAAAAAAATGTTATACACTATTCATTTATTTGTAGCTCTTTTTCTTTGGGATCTGTTTTTGCCAGTAACCTGGAATGACTGTACTGGAGCACTCCAATTCTAATCCCCTGTGATAGTTCTCTGTTTTGATGATACATGAATAGACTTAATGCAACAGAAAAGTGAAAACCTCTAGTCTACAGGTACTTAAAGAAAAAGGAAAAATGAAAAATCCTCTGATCTTTTCTCATGTATTTTTGCCCTGTAAATGACTCACTTCTAAGGTCAGGTTCATCACCACCAATTCTTTCTTTTCTTCTTGTAAGAGCTAGATTTTAAAGGCAAAGCTGACTCACACTGAATAGTACACAGTAGGACTATTTAAGAACCTCAACATGGACAAGCTAACAGAGCTAGGCTGAGAGGCACAGCCTGTACAACAAACTGCCATTAAAACCCTTCTGATTTTCTCTTTGCAATTAGCATATGCATGATGCAAGAAAAATACAGGTTGTCCTGCATAATTCTAACCACTATATAATATAGCACTGTGCAAAGTGGAACCAGAAGCAAGCAGAGAAAATGGCAAGCGGAGAAAACAGCATCATAAGAGATGCTGCTGTTGACATTAATGTCCTGACACCACTTCCAGTATAACTGACAGCTTTGGATGCATACCAGTATGATAAAAGTGGGGTCAAAGAAAGCACTGAAATGCTGAACGTCCCCTCCCTGTCCCATAAAGGGTAGAGTTCTGTCCATCTATGGCTTCCTCAATTATCAAATCTGAGAGTTAGAAAGTTGAACTTTTAATAAACTACATATTGTAAGGCAACGGAAAACTATTAAATGCAATGAAAAATAATCAAACTTAATATTTCTTTTTTTGAGGTATTTTACTATTTCCATTTGATACTTCCTCTCAATTGTCATGATGAAGTACGTGTTAGCAAGTAGTACTGGCAAGTAGTCTGACATTTTCTGATGTTAACTTTTAAAAACTAAGGAATTTCTATAGAGCATATTAACAGGCATACATGAGGTTTTTCCACTACCACTCTTAAGACAAAGGAAGATCTGCTTGCATTTTAAATACAATCACTTAACAATTCAATTTTCCTCATTTAAAATTAGGAAATTTTCCATGCAAATTATACTTTGTTCTAACAAAGGAAAACAAATGCAGCATTACCCCTCTAATCAGTCAACTGAATTTAGCATAAGAAACACTATATAAAAATAGCACTTCTTAAAAAGCACTGCTAAATAAGGAACACAGGAACTGTAGCAGTTTATTGGACTTGGAAATCACCAGTGTCTTGGCACTACATCGACTAGGACCAGATGTTATGGAGGAAGCACAAACAATTAATGCATGGTATTTTTCACTTCAGTAAGACTCTTAAGATAACAAGCTTTGGCCACCCACTCATTTAATTCACATTATTTTTGTCTTGTCCTTTGGACTATCCTTTGAAAGCATCCTCAGCTTTTCACGCAACTGTTTCTCATAAGTTGTCCATACCATCTTTTCTATCACCTCAAATCTATCACCCCCATAAGAACACTGATTTACACGGTAAGGTACTCACTGCCATGTTTTGCAGGACCAGAGAGGAAAAGGACAGATCAACAGATTCATCTGAACTTCTGGAAGATGCCCGTATTTTAGAATCACATGTAACAGTCTTCGCTGTGCTGCTGCTCAGACTACGGCCATCACTGAAAATTGCTCATCACATGCTCCATCGTATGAAGATGTATGATCATGACAAGACCCTCTCATCTCTTTTAATTATGAAAATGGGTAAATCGATCACTTTAGATATATCTAAGTGCAATGGTTTTATTAGAGCATCCATACGCATGAATAAATAACACAGCAGACATTCTAGTTGCAGCTGTTCATAATGAATTGCCAAATATGCTAGTTCTCTTCAATACATTACTTTTGACCTTTATACCTACCATAGTTGAAGGAAGTAATCATGAAGACAGTAAAAACAGCAGACATTCTCCATGATAGCATTATTTAGTATTTGCTATTACATTTTTATTTTATGTTTGCTTCCTCCATGAGTATGTGGAGGGTCTATCAACTAGACCCTATACTCAGAAGCAAAAGTCCAAGTGTCTTTGCATGCTCCCATTTCACAAAAGAGATGGAATGAAGTCTCTAACTGGGGGCAGGTGGCATTACTTTTTTCTTGTTAACTTCTGCATAAAGTAACACTACCCAAACAGCCAAAGACAACAACTGTAAATCTTATGTTTTCAGTATCACCTTTTAAAACCTTCTTAGCATTTGGAATAAAATGTCATTATTGGATAGCTGCTTAATTCCTTAATGACAAAATCAGACAAGATCTTGTTGTGGAAAAGTAGTATACAAATGTGGAGCTGACAACTGAAGAATCAGTTCAAGACAGTTTTAGGCCTATCAACTTCAAACTAAAATAAGAGGTAAGGGAGAGGTCAATTCTCATCAATAATGAGTTATTTATGTATGTTAATACTGTAATGCCTTCCATCTAAGGCTCTTTCAATAACTAAAATTATGCAATATTGGTAATGCTTTCATCAGTGATCATGTAAGAATGATTTTGATAGGCATAAGTTTTAATAGGAGCTCTGTACCCAAGTCTTACTACCACCGACAACATAGTTCCTAATTTAGACACCCACAGCACCTATACGATGTGCTTTAGCTTTTGTTCTGGTTACTCTCCTGAAGATATCCCCTCACCTCAAGTTAGCCAAACTACTACTTGGTATTTCCTTTAAAAACCAAGCACATATATGTTCCACCTTTCAAATAACATCCACCTGCTAGGAACATGAATGTAGTCAAAGATACAGTAAAAATACCTTTCTGCAGCCTTTAGTAGTGAATTAATCTTAAGCTTAATATTACAGGAGTGTTTTCCCTTGGACAGTATTAGAAAGTTAATCAATTTGATTTGTGGGCTGAAGCAAAATCAATATTTATTCAGGGGGTTTCCTTTCAATTATCTTTACACTCACTTCTCAACACAATTAATTAATCCATGTATCTGACAGACAGAGGGTCTAATTCTCATTTACTATGGCTCAGTTCTAGTTCCTTCAAGGACAACTTATATCCAAGTGAAAGAAAAAAAATGATCTTAAATTATCCACCTTTAAGGGCGAAAGGAGTGAACAAGGTCGCTGGTCTTGTATACAGGCACAAAGGAAACACAGTGTGGCTTAACCATTAATCCCATTTCAATGCTGGTATAATGCTGGCACTGAAGGGACATTCTCTACTTCCCTCTCAACAAATATTTTCCTTTTACTTTACCATCATGCTACATATTTTTTGTTTCACATCTCCAGTTGGTAGCAAATTGCTCTTTTGCCTTGAGTCCAGTGGGTGTGCCAAGGATCTAATTTATTTTTGTAGATCAAACCAAATGCCAACAAATATTTAAAAAAAATGAAAATGCATAGTGTGGTTTTAGTGTTTTCTGCGCATGTGTGAGTTTCCACTCACACTTTGCGATGCTATCCACATTTTCCACTTACTTCAGTTTTACTAGTGGCAGAACAAACAACATACATCAGCTGAAAACACATGAACAAAGTTGTTCGGTCATCACCTGAGCTCACTGGGGATAAAACTGCAACAGAAAGCACCTATTCGGTTATCGACTAAGGCTTTAGGGTTTCCATGTGCTGATCAGCAGAACATATACAGAAGACTGGTGAACAGCAATGTGAACTTGGAGATCGCTCAGTAAAATACCTTACAGGATCTTCTAAAGACCATGCGTGTTAGTATTCTGCTAACACACCAGTTGCAGATGCTTTTATATAGGAACAGCTCATGGAGAGATCTTGTCAACTTTGATTAAATTGTCAAATTCATTGTGCTATTTCTTTAATAGAAATGCCTTATTCTCACAGAAATAGAGCAAGCCATTTCTTGTTCTATTTCACTGATAATTAAAATACAATCAGTTAGATCAGCTTTCACAAATATTTCTCAAAAAGCTTTCCTTTTTGTCATGCACAAAGAGGAGAGAACAGCAAACAAGATCAACTGTTGTCATGGTAACGTCATGCCCCAGCAGGTGAAAAACTCAGTCCTGTGGCACTAAAAAAGGATGAAATGTACTGAACATAAGTATAATATCAACTAAGGCTCAACAAGCTTTAGTAGAAATTTAGTAGAATATTCATATGTTGAATAATTTTGGAAATCTCTATGCAAAGTTTAGCACAATTTTTAAAAATTATAAGTGACTTGAAAACAGAAAATAATTTTTCATTTCAAGACAGATGCAACAAAAATATGCTGAATAATTTTAAGGGTTAGATGCCAGAAGCATCATTCAAAAACAGCTCTTCATGCTCCAAAAGTTCTGTTTTCAGAACAGATATTATTCAAGCCTTCAAGTAAGACTGTACAATCAATTTTTCATCTGTTAAGCTAAGATGGTATATATAAACACTAAACAAATTTATGAGTTAACCAAAACAAAATATTATGGGCCACTGCTTTCACCGCGGGATTTTTTAAGAAAAGCTGCATAAAACTGTATGTTGGTCCTTCTATGGGCCAACCAAATCTTGCTTAAGTAAAATTATCTGCAAGTAAGTGCCCACTTCAAACCACTTCATTCCTATTTACAGGGGTTGGAACAACGCTTTGCATTCCTCCCCAAGGGAGAACAAACAGGCAGGTAAGTCACGGACCCTTCTGTTCATCTGCACAGCTCTCAAACAATGGGAAATCACCATGTATCATACTCTACTGCTCAAAGCCATTTTCAAACCATTTTCAACACAATTTGAAAAGTAGGAAACATTGGAACTTTGAGTGATTTCTTACATAATACAACATTAAATCTGAAAGGGCTACACAGTTTGTTCTAAGCAATACAGAGATCATTCTCTCCAACCATTTAATAACATGTGATGACTTTAACAAAGCTTAATAGTTTTACTATGTGTGTATTTACAGGTTGGAAAACTTACATATAATATTTTTCTAAGGATTCTAAGGAAAAATACATCACAAAACAATTTCTTTAAACAGTCTGCCAGTCAGAACCTGAAATTTATTCATTACTCTCTGTCCTTGGGCAAGCAATGAGTGAACTGTGCATTCATCCTTTCTAAGTGCCAAGCAAGAGACGATGGCTTTATCACCCAACTCAAGCAATGCTGTTCCTTATCCTTGTACTCAATATCCTCTGAAGTCCTGTCACAAGGACATCCAGGAGAAATACAATAGCTAGCAAATACCAGAATTCAGCAGAAATTATTATTTTTTTCAAGTAATATGCCATTATTTTACTACTTGAGCTTTAGTTCAACCTTGAATGTCAGCAATATACCAAACTCCCTATTAGGTACTACCCAATTATAAGAAAGTCCCTGCCTAAATATATTAGGTTTGATTTTTTAAAGCATAAGACAAAACAGGGGCTAGAATCAAGTCTAAGTCATATATATTTTTGGAGCAAGAAATCCTCTGTATATGGAAAAAGCAAAGAAGCTTTACAGTTTTTAGACAGTGGATGCTTGAAGACACTTTGCAGCTTGGAGTCGCAAAAAGGGTATTAGAAAAGGTTATTTGACAGGTTGCAAACGAAGAGGATGTGAGCAGTGTCTCCATGAGAATAATACTTCTGTATTGCTATACATACAATCAGAGGATGTCAAACCTAAGAGAAATACATGATACCTGTTTTTCACAAGGAGAAACTCAGTAATTAAGACCAAAAATTGTTCATTGATTTTGGATTCCTCTCCTGTTTGTAGACATCCCTGAAGAACTGGGACAGTCCCCAGCAATGAACACTTAGGAAATTCGATCTTAGATGAGGAGACTGGCACTGAACAGCAATATGAAAGCAGAGTCAGAGACACACTATTGCAAAAATCCTCCTGTGTATCACACTCTACACAAACATACAAGTCTTTAAGCCTTTAAGAACTACCACAGCTTCTTGTTTTGGTGTCATAAATCCGCTCTACATCTAAGTAGTCTGTAAGGACAGTTTTCCAGGCATTTTTGAGGAGAGCAGAACATAGACAAAATACTTCACATTAACATATCATAAGAAACAACACAAAACCTAAACAATACATTTAATATGTTACTTTTCTTTATCTTCTTTTTCCTGAATCTACTGAATGCTGCCAGGAAGATATTTCTATACTATTCTGCTTAATATAAAACCAAAAGAGAACAAAATCATCAAGGGCCCAATTCAGGTAAGGAACTAACTGCTTAACAGCAGTGGAATATGGATGCAATTTATCCAACCCCCTAGTATTTTCCCCTTCATTAAACTCTGACACAAATCCAAACAGAGCCCTGACTGCTTTCAACAGTGTAGAAAACCACCAGCTAGAAATCTGCATTGAACTTGCAATCAGACTTATTTCTTTGCTATTTCCAAGTCTTAGCAAACATATTATTTGGCATCTCCAATTAATCTTAAATTTTCTTCAACATGACTAATTAGGTGTATATTACCCTCAGTCTTAAACCATTAATTATTTCATTAGAGTTACATGTGGTAGCAATGAAATGTATTTCACCCCCACTTACTCAGAAAGCAGTCCTGTACATGTGCAATTGCATCCATCTTCCCTCCTTAATGACACAGGCAAACAGAAAGAGTCAGAGTTTCTTTCTGCTCATTCAAGCTGTACTGCATCATACTGTTAAATTAAAATTAATCTTCCTTACGAGCTGAAGCTGACCTTTTAGCCACTGCCTGGAAAGAGAACATCACTCCCCTGGGGGCTGTTCAAGGGGAGGGCCTTCTTGTGCCTGACACCTCTCAGCCACCAGATGAGATGAGGCAAAAGCACATTAAAATGGGTAATTTGGTAAGGTATGATTAATATTATTTATACAAGGAAGGCTGGCAAGCCACACTCAGCTTCTTGCCTCCTTAACTACCTGAGGGAGGGAAGCTCTTTGCAAACTGTAACATCAGTAAATATTTACATTTTGTTTTATTCTTTAAAAGTTGATAATTAACTGCTTGAGGCTGAACAGAAAGATTTGGTAAGCTTTCACTCAGCTTCTGTATCCAGGTTGCTATTCCTACAGCCCTGAACTAGACCAGGACATAGTGGGACTTAGGCATTTGTATTCATGTGAATAACCAAAGTTTATTCACAGTTCTTTCCAAGATAAAACCTTGACAGATTAAGGAAGCACAAAGTTTACTTTTGATGCTATTTCCTCATTTATTAAATGAGTTGTGTGAAATAATTCCAAAGACTGCAAAAAGATTTTGCCTTTTCTCATTCAGAACAATCTGAACACTAGGAAATGCAGTTACTCTTTGCCCATAAACCCTTTCTAGTATAACCATGCATCACTCATAAGATAGCTTTTAAAATTTCCCTCTCACTCTCACTTTATATAAATTCACATTATTATATGTATTCCTTAAAAACACATACAATCTTTGTTACTGTGGTTTGTACATTTGCTGATATTTAAACAAAGTTTTCTATTTAAAATATAAAAACCTGAAAGTAGCTCATAAGTCTGAAGACCATTAGGGCAACCAACCAGGAAGAGTCTAATCAGAGCACAGAATTAATTTTCTGTATAAAATACCAGTTGATTAGGGGATGAATAATGATGCAAAACATTTCTCAGTTGTGAGCTGACTGAAAATACATCTTGACTCAAATGATATATGAAGAGGAAATACAAATAACCTCTGGGCACTGAAAATAAACCTATCCCAGGAAATCTCTGAAAATGGCAGGACAATGTAAAGGATTACTACTACTGCAATATAGTATTCCACTTGACAAAATTAAGTGTTGAAAATTTCTCATGCTGAATTAAAGATCAAAAAGAAAATAATTCCAATGGTAATAATACTTAGCTTCAGGGCTTGTCCTATTTAATTTCTTCAGTTCATAAAAATCAATTGCTGTGGCAGCTACAAATTTAAAGCTTTGCGGAAATTCCCAGGAAAGGCTTTGAGGATATGGGGGGGGGGGGGGGGGGGAAGAGAAATACTGAAAAGGACTTGTCACAAAGAATATCTTGTTTTCTCTGTTTCAAATTGCTACTCACCAAAAGAATAAAACTAATTGATTCTATACTTATGCATTTAAAGGCTGGTATCCAGGTTTATTTCAAGTTTGAAGGAAGAACAAGGCCAGTTTGAGAAACAGATTACGGAAATGAGTACTCTGATTAATAAAGGATATGATTCGGTATAAAACCTAATGTGTTAGGATTGCAGTCAATACCAGAAACAGTAAGACCAACTCATTGTACTGTCTACTTCATCAGTTTTTTTCTTTTTCCATTCACAGCCAAAGGGACATTTTTAAAAACACCTACAGTGATACACACCATCCCAAAACCTGAAAGATAATAAATTCAGTTCAAATTCTGGGAAGATGTAGGTTTGTTCCCTTTCATTTGACCTGAACTTATTTTCACTTCACAGTTTCTAATCCTCACGTGCTGTGCATTATCAGTGAAAATGAGGAAAACAATGAACAGAAATAATTTTATTTATTCAAGGTAAAATTTGTTTGCCATATGTTTCTCAAACTATCAAAATTATGTTTCCTCATGAATCATAAGTGAAAAACAACAGAAAACATATTATTAATTAAAATAGCCTTTGTTTCATCTTTGTATAGCAACCACCTTAACCATACAGAATATCGGCATAATTTCTGAACTCTCCCAACTCATCAGTTAAAAACAAACCTACAGCTGAAAATCTATTAATGAAGTAAGAAATGGATCTCTTGCAAGGTAATTATAATTCTCTGTGCAAAACAAATCCTTGGAGAACATTGAAAACTACACTTTTTTTCAGCACTGTAGACACTTGAGACTAGATCCTGTCAACTGTATTTCTGTCTATTATGTATTTCATTAAGATTTTTTAATTCATATTGAAGTAATTTTCAATTATTGCCTTTTTTCTTTTTCCTGATATATTTATTCATAGCAAAGAATGCTGAGAGATCTTCAGTCCTCAAGCAAACTAATTAGCTCTAATAAAACCAAAATAAATTAGTTTTGGTTAAATATTAACAGATAACAAATGTAAGTGATGCTTCTGAATTGCAATGTGCTGAATTTCAAAACAGAAGGTTAATCAATGGGGAAGTCCAATTTATCTCCCATTATGAATAAAGATTTGCAATGAAGCAGCATTTCTAGGCACGTAAAGAACTGAAAAAGACTGTGAGAATGTACGTGTTTATGTGATGGCTGTCAGGAAACCTCGGGAAAAATAAGAGGAGACCGCAAGATAGCAGGGGGTATGCAAAAGAACATAGCTTAGCTGCGTTTCTGAACATATCAATTCACAAGTATCAATAATATTAGCTGAAGATCAAATCTGTCCCTGTGTTTCCAAGGTACACCGCACTGTGTTTCATCTGTCACTTTAACACAGAACTAAGGGCAGCCAGTTGCCCTCTGCATTTTAAGAATACACTGTGATAATAGCTACGCGTGCATTTTAAGTGTTCTAGTGCAGGGACATCAAGTACCAATAACACCAAGCTTTTTCTCTTCTTGAGATCTAGATGAAATCTCATCGTACTGACACTAGGTTTAAATGAAGCTGAGCATCACTGAGTTCTCTCTGATACTGCTATCAGCAAAGTGAAGAATGAAACTGAAAATTAAAGATAGCCTTAGGTAGCTGCACATTTATGAAGTTTTCTAAAACAAATTTCATACCACTGGCCCTTTTTTCCCCCAACCATCTACTGAAGAATGACACCTGCCTGCAAAAAAGTGATTACTAGTGATCACTGAGGTACCAGAGATCTGATGTCTTGACAGATGCCCCTGCTCCAGTGACAATCAAAGTGTCTGTCATTCTGATAGGCATAATAGCACATAAAAAATTAATGCTTCCCCTAAGTTTCCTAATGCAGAATATATAGCTCCAGAACTGCTTTTAAAAGGATTTCCGTTGTCTGTAGCACTAAACTAACTTCTATTTTCACAACAACATTTTGACAAGAATGTACATCTATGAGAACCATTTTTAGCACCTCAATGCAACCGATACCGACATCTGTGAGATAGCTGCCTTCAGGTGAACGATCATTTCAGCATTAATGTGCATTTTAAAAGGGAAGAACAGTGATTGTAGAAAATCCAAGGTAAATATCTGAAAATCATGGGCTTACTCACATGATCTGTTGAAGGAGGGGATGAACATGTTGCTTTTGATTAAATGTTCTACAGTTCATCATATATATTCAGTTTTGATTTAACACCCCAAGCCTTCATAGGTAAAACTACTGACTTCAGCTCCACTCTCTCACGCAGAGGCTCTCACAAACAAGTGATATTTTTTTCACTGCATACATGAGCCTTAGGAATTTATGAATGTAAACTACCATAAACACAGGCAAACAGGCAGGTAAAGTTTCATTTGTTCAGTTTCCATACATGTAAGCAAATTTACTAGCATTTTCAGGTGCTAAAAAGATAATGTTGATGTGATTTTTTTTAATCAACATACAAAAGGAAGAACCCAAGACAGAAGGCAAGTTCAATGCACAAAACCAAAGGCTACGCTGTTTTACTCCCCTGTATAATCTCCACTTATTTCAGGTTATTTCATGCTGTAATAATGTAAGGCAAAGTTTTTCCCACTGTTAGTGTGGTAACAGAAAGTACCATTTACAATCTGAACAGCCCACTTTTTAATGTTCTGACTACCAGCCCCCCCTTCCCCTTAAAACAAATGTCAACAACCTGCTAATTCCAGAGTTCTTACAGACGAAGACTTAAAGATCACTGCTGAGCCAATCAAAGGTAAATTCTAGACATGAAGAATTGTAACATGTGTTATCTTTTGACTGCCAAAACATAGCCCAGACAGCTGATCAGCTTGGAAATCACCTATCCTTCTTACCAAAAGGAAACCACAATTTTGCTGTTTCTTTGAAAGTCCCTGTCACTGACAGTCAGCCTACCTTTCACCTCCTAACTTTGGACACTCCTGCCATTCCTTTGCCTCCTCTACTGACAGTTTGGTGCAAAGACCAGCCCATAGAAATCGGTGATGAAATCTGCTTTTCGGAATGCAAATTCAATTTTCATAATAAATTACTATTTTCCTACTAGCAAACACTGGCACCATTTCTGCGAGTGTAAAACTCTTGTGTAAGCATTTTATGAGTCAGTCATACAATTTATTTTTGCAGAAGCTCGAAATAGATGAATTGCCTTTTCGCATATGTTCTCCTGACTTTCCTTAAAAAAAAAAAAAAAAAAGAAAAGGAAGAAAAACATGATCAGAGATGGCAGGTCTCTCAAGATAATACCAAGATGAGCTTTTTGTCAGTTTGAAGATCTACCCTTGCATATATGGTCATAGGACAGTCAGGTATTTAAAATCTTCGTGGCAGAGATAGGGAAACAGCAAGTGCAGAACAATGGAGAAAAATGTCATGTCTACCAGCTTAAGGAAAATCAAGGAATTTGCAATTAAAGCAATTTTGTGAAAAACTAAAACCAATTATGTTGTAAAATACATCATAGGCAAAATTTCAAAACCTGTCTCTATCTGCAAGCTGAAACACATAATGCTTTCTCTCTCCCTCCATGGAAGACTCCATGAAACCTTGAATGCAGGATGTGCTCACAGAGGCCAGCATTTATTATTTACTACCTCAACGGCAATAACAGTGTTTTGACTTTCCCTTAAATTTGTACATCCACTCATTAGCGATCCTTTCCCTCTATTATGATGTTGTTCTATTTTGTAAGCTTCCAGCAAATTAACACTAAATTGAATTCCATAGGAAAAGATGTTACAGTCTTTCTCCCCCATGCCTGATTCAATCACATTTTCTTCTCCTCAAGTTACACTACATTTAACAGTGGAAATTATTTTGAAGATTGATTTCTGATGATTATGCCTATTATAGTCTAGAGGATAGTTCTTCCTGTCTATCCTTGGCTAATTCTCAAAGAAAAGATTTGATCTGGAACAACTTGTGAAGGCCAAAAGTGATATTTACACAAAAGGCTATTTCTTTTCCCTTCTACTTCCCCTTTACAACACTACACCCAGCATGTGGCAGAAGGCACAGAGTCCTCACATATTCCCTTCTTTCACAAATAACACCAGCAAATGGTAGAGAATGGACAGCAGGAGTAGAAATAAATCAGTATCATTCATGTGAACTGGTAGTAGAATAAATTCTTCTCATTATGGACAATCTGCCTATGGCCAAGCCTATACATAAAGATATTCCTTTACTGTTTTAAAGTGCTCTGAAATTCCTTTTAAAAAAGGAGATTATTATTTATTGGCAGTATGTCATGAATATAACCTTCCTGGTTTTTTAAAATTTTCCATATAAAATTATTGCTTTTTAAACCCCTATGCTTCAAATTGCTGTAAGTGTGATAGGAGATTATCTGCTTAATCCATTTCTTTCACTCAGGCCTTTCAGATTTCATGCAGCTATGCAAAGTTTAGTTCTGCTTAACAGACCTGTGAAGCTCTTCACTAAGCAGAAAATGATTCAGGATAAAAAATATACAGCCTTAGGGTGGTTTAAAAAAAAAAAAAAAGTGTAGTGAAATTGAACTACAAGGGAGAAATTTTGAGTTACATCTATTATTGACAGTGTAACTAGCTAGAGAATCCACGTTACCTTTCTCCTTTTATTTGCTGCTGAAAAAGCAGCAGCTGAAGGAAGCTTGTTAACTCCATTTCTTCAAACTTACGATTCTGTTTCAGTCCTTGTCAAAATGGAAACTGTCACTTGATTACGAGCTCAACTAAATGCAAACTACTGCGGCCTTCAAACAGTCAGATGAGGCTTTATTTACCCAGAGGAAATGAAACTCACTGCCAGCATGTTTTGTATTCAGTTCTCATACCTTATTCAGAGGATCAGAATCTGGGCCTTTTCTTCACTCTTCTCAGCATAATTCAGCATGATTCAGTCTTGGTGTTGCCAAGACCAAATCACCTTAAATGGGTTTTAACTACTTAATTAACCAAATGACTTAACATCACTTTATTCTTTCTCTGAGAATGACTGGATGTAAGTTAATGCTGTCTCCTTAAGTCAGTCTCTCAACTCAACCACTGCTAGCTGAACCACATGTACAAAATGAAAGCAGTTTTCCCTGAGGGTCCCAAATTTCCCACAATGAAGTGATATACCTCTTCAGAGTAAAGATGGCAAACTGATTTCTATGGCAATCTACATCTTTGCCACAGAAAGCCTGCAAATTCCCATCCTCTTCCCTGGGCAGGTCAGAAAACAATCCAAATTTTGAGCTGTTTTCTCCTCAGCCAGATTGTCAAATGGCATTAATTCTTCTTACTTGCAAAATGTGTGTTGAAAGTTGCTCAAATGCCAAAATGTGTCTAATCCTGATATAATGTGGTAGGGAATAATTTCTAAATTTAGGAAGTAATTGCCTTGCTGTCCAGTGAAATGTACACTAAAAAAAATAATCTCCCCTAGGCAAGTCCTCATTTTAAACACCAATTCAGACTTCAGTGAACACAAGCACTAAACCTTTGGGAAAAAAGGAAGCTGTGCAATTCCATTGCTGCAGTTTACTGTTTTCATCGGTGCTTGCTCTGTATCACAACACAATCAAAACATTCACTGCTTAGATGTCATCCAATACATAGTTACAAAATGCTTTGCAACTAAAATGATACAGTTCTCTTGGGTAATAGTCTTTTTTTGTGGAGGATTTTGACTTTCCCAGTTGTGGTTTTATTAGAATTCTGAACAAAATCTTGACATTTCGAACTTCTTTGTGCAAATGAAAGGAATGAAAGGTTCTTGTTTTAAATACAGTCTACCTGACACTGCTGCCCTAGAGCAGTTCCTTGCCAACTTGAATGCTGGGAGCACTAAATCTTTGATTTGAGGAATTTCAGAGGACTGAATTCTTAGCTTCTAAAATCTGAAAGAGACTAGAGTGAACAACCAGGCAAAAAAGCTGGTGAAAGAATAGTTTTCCACCTGCCAATTTAAATTAGTCTTTCAGTAGCCCTCCAGTGTGGGTTCCAAATACACTGCCAAATCCCCAACCATCTCATTAGGATCGTTTCTGAATTTAAGAAAGTATCAGCAATGGTCTACATACATTTATCATGTACAGGATTTAGCTTCACACGTTCGATATTCAGTGAATTAATACACAATGGAAGATTTAATGATAGACACATTCCACATTTAAACTATGGTTTTACAATTCATAGGACTGGGCACCAATCCCACTGGAGAAAAAAAAAAGAAAAAGGCAAACTAAAAACTCCAGAGACCAAAATTCCTATAAATTTTCATGAGCATTCTGAAAGAATGAAGATGAAACCCCAATGAAACTGCACAGACCAGTCTGTGAACTGAAATCACAGACAAATTTAAAAGAGAAAGGGTGTCCCACTTACCAGTGCTAAGCAGAAACCTCTGTGGAAAGCACAGCAAACTCCCAAAGTCACCTTAGACTACTGCCTGGTCGGGAGGAAATTTAGTCTTATTCATAATGGTGTGCATATGCACAGTAGCTCCTGTCTCCTAAAATCAAGCCCCTCCGCAGATTCAATCTCCTTACTAGCCACTGGCAAGACATGACCCTGCTTTACACATGGGCAAGTGTTCAACGGCAAAACGCAAAGAGAAAATGCTTTTCACTGGTTTTGAGGTGTCAATGCATTCTCATCGAACGTAGGAAACCGTTAACAAACATATGGAAGAAAACCTGCAAGTCTATAGCTGAGTTCTGGAGATTCAGAAATCCACTGTTGCTTACAAGGGCGATCATCTGCTATATCAGTAAAATGTCACCACAGATTAGAACAGTAGCACTGACAGTTTCAGCGAGAACTCCCATGTTGGACCAGAGCTTTAAACACTGCAGTGTATCACTCGCAGGTCTGTGTCACTATATACGTACAATGTGATCTTGTAAGCCAAGGGTAACACACTGCCACACGTAAGCATCAAGGATATTACCAGCATCAAAGGTGTCTTCTTTGATCTTTCCTGTTTATCATGAAACTGCATTCATTTAAATAATACTGCTGCAGAACTATGAAAACCACAAACCTTTGTAGAACTCTACTTTTTGCTTCATTTGGAATTGAAACCATTTCAGTTTATGGCCAATGTAAATATGAGTATTACCAAAATGATCCACAGAACAAATTAAAATAAAACCCAGTATTCACAGAAATTTTGTATTAGGGAGTTCAACAGATGTCGCAGATAAATACAAGGAAATACGTTCAAGGAAAGTAGATAGGATGACACTTTTGCTTGACCCTCACGTTGAGTATGTCTCTCTTCGTTAGCACCCGCAAAAGAAGCATGCAGTTGATTTCCTCTGATTTGCCAAATTGTCCACTTTTTTCATGCATTTTGGCATTTTGGTAGAGAAGAACAGCGGGAAATCATTCAGTACACTGCAAACTTCAGGCCACTATCTTGACAGAAGCCCCTAACTTTCTTCCTCTGAATCCTTCTCTTTTTCTCAGTTTAAAAAATAGGTAATACCTATGTAACTTAAAGTAAGCTCTTTACTGTAGTCCTCATTGTTCTTAGAATTTAACAATATTGTCATCTGAGTGTAGATTAGAGGACCAGTATGTATAAACAATCCGAGGCCAGATAATCATGTTGTGCCCACTATAATTATAATATAGCTATGCAAAACTGTTAACCTGTCAAATTCTTTTTTCAGTGCTGGGATATATAAAGGGTTATTTTAGGTTATGAAAATGCTGTGATAAATGGTTAGAACTGTATTAGACCATTTTGATTGAGGATCTGCTGGACTTCTGGGGTTTGGCTTTTTGTGTTTGGTTGGTTTTGGTTTGAGTGCCTGAGTTTCTTTTTAACTGTACTAAAAATTTTTATATTAGGATCTATCTGAGGACCATTCAAGTGTAATTTATCTGCATAAAACCCAGTTCACTAGAAATAAGGAAATCCTGAGAAGTTAAGATCCTTAACTGGATCATTAGTGTGTGCCTAAAACTTCCTACCAGATGAATGCAATCACTTCTTTTCTTCCTCGGCTTTGGGTAATGGTTATAATCTTATCCGAACTGAAATTCACTCTACAATACAGAGAAAAAAAAAGGATAAACAATAATAAAGTAACAAATATTGCCTCACTAAGGATAAATAATCACAAAAGCAATAGAAACAGAAAGCTCTTACTCCATACAAGTATTTGAGAGGCAACACAAAGGATTAAGGTGACAAAAGCACTTGGAGACTTAGTAATTCTTGATAGAAGTGGCAGCTAACCAGAGGTCACTGCTACAGGGAAGCAACTGCACCTTAATCACCCATGAGACAACCTTTCTCTGATTCAAAGCAGATTCTTCCTACATACTGAATTTGGCATTGAGATGGATTCTCAGCCTGATTTGGCCTAACTTCTCAGTTTGTCAGCAAGACAAGGTACATCACACAGCTCCCAGGAGGTTTAATCTTTAAGGAGCTTGAAGTCTAACTATTGCTCTCAATAACGTCCGATAGCCTGGGATCTAATAACTTAATTTCTATGGCATTAGAACTCAGTCTTTCTGATATACTGCAGTACTGTGACACTGCAGAGGGGTCCACGCATGAACTACACAGGAATTGAGTATTGAAAGAAAAACTAAAACATCCATCTTTGTTCTTGGGAAGGACTAGGGAATTTCTCTGAATCCTCAGAAATTAGAATCTTTTATTATCTTTAAAACCTCCTGCATACTAAAAATCTAAAGATGAGGATGGTGGTGTATTTTTGAAGACTAAGCAAAGGAGAGGTTACATTTTAAATATGGCCTCAACTTCTAAATTAACTAAGACACAATCTCTTGTGTTTTCAAAAACATGAACAAATGAACGAAGTGCTGGTACACTGTTGTAACACAGAAACGATCATTTCTAAACCTGTGAAGAAGGGTAGGTCACTGTGGCCTAAAATTCACTGTTCTTTAATCAATTACTCTTCAAAAGAACAGATAGTATAAGAGTAATAGGATTTTCCTATTCTTCTGAAAAGTCTTTATTACACATACTCAGTGTGTCTACGCTACACAGTGCCTGGCAGTTACATAGGCACAGAATGGCTTCTCTTTTCAATGGGGTGAGCTAGAAGAACAGGGCTTCTAAAAATAATTCGTTCTGTTCAGCAATAGCTTTGGTCATTATTCTTCTTTGCACTATTCTTGAAGTCAGTAAGGAAGGCTAATTTTTCTTCACATATCTCTGCGTGTGTTCTAACAGACCAACACAGGCTCTGATTTTTCAGCCTGCTTAGGAGCCAGGAGAGCCATTTGCATGATGGGAGACATTAATGTCACTTGAATCAAACCTGCTTGATGGTATTTTCTTAAGCAAAGATTCAAAATAGGAAATCGTGGGGGGAAGAAAATGGGAAAGAAAAATACTAAAGCTATTGTTCTAGCAGAAATAACCATCTCACTTTTATTCTCTAACCTGATGTTTGCAACTGAAAAAAAAAATCACTCCGTTTCTTCTACGGCACCACTTTAAGTGCAATCTATTTATACGTAGTAGTCATTCCTATCAAATGCCTGTATCTTTCATTCCATTAATGGGCTGGGACTACGGCCAAGGAACACTTTCCCATAGGGTGAACCACCATTCTTTTTCAGAAACCTACTCATTCATCTGCTAGCGTGTGGAACACCCCACCCCTACAGCCCACGGCTTCTTCACGACCATTGGATTCACAGTTGGGTCAGATCTCTGCAATCGCTGAGCGAGACACAAGCTCCCTTCTCCTTCACTGACAGACGCTTTTAGAACTATGAACTTTGGAGAAGGACACAACTGATTGAAACCAGATGGAGAAACCAGAAACATGCTCAGAGGACTTCTAATGATTCACAGACCACAATTGGCAACTTAGCCTTGGAAAATTACAATAAATGCATTATTACAAGGCTTCTGTAGCTTCTTATTTCGTCAGTATTTTAGAACAGTGGCACTTTCTAATTTAAAAAAAATTCTACTTTTCTTCGAAGTCATAATCACACTTTTCTTTAGTACTGACCATCGTACATCTATTCCTTTAAATAAATCAGGAGTGTAAAAATCAGAATCTTCAAATGAAATTTGGCGCTGAACTCAAACGCAATCAAATTTCACTAAACACTGTCACCCTAAAATGACTGAAAACCTTTTTCCGTGTTGTTTTGGTTTTTTTTTTTTTTTTTAACTTTTAGCTCTATCAGACTCTTCCTTCTAACAATAATTCACAGAAAATTCTGACATTACCAAATCTATGCTTTCTGTAAAAGGAACTGCGGTCCAAAACCACTTAGTGTGCTAAAGCACAGATGAGACTCCACCCAAGAGAGCAAGATTAAAATCCCCAGTGGTTTCACATGATGAATATTGACCCTGAAGTAAAAAGTCTTCAGTCCGTACAATACTAGATGAAATACCACACCTAGCTAACACCCCATGGTCTTAAGCTACTTAAACCTGGGTTAACAAAGTTTTTACAGTTCCTTCCTGACCATTCTTTTTAGCTTACTAAATATGGCCCTACTTTTTTCCAGAGGTAGAGATTGTCCAGTCACACTTGAGGAGCTGTCTTGGTTTTAAACTTAATTATATGGCAGTGCGCTAAAAATGCTGTTACATGGGAGGACTGCAGTCTTATTCACTTCATAGGTAAGGATGCAGTCCTCTTTCAGGAGAATTATTTGAAGAATCTGAATAACTGAGATCTTGTAAAGGGTATGTCCCAGCTCATCTGTCAATCTAATTTGGTTCATGTGGCAAGAAGCTGCACCCACAAGGATAGAATCCAAGAAACAGAAATGAAATAAAATTCCAAAATTTAAGATGAAAAAGCCTACAAAACAAACAAAAAACCCCACTAATACAGCAGCAAAGGAAGTGAGGTGGGGAACACTCATAGTAATTTTCTGTAGTAGTGATGTTTTGCCAACATAGTTTTTTCCTCAGTTATCTGCCAGGGAAAAACACACTTCGGAAAACAAATTGCAGTTCACAGAAAATAAGTAGCAAAGTCAGGCATTTGATGCACCAAATTTTTCTGTTCTCTAAACCATGATCTAAGGGTCTCTAGCTCTGAGGCTGGCAATGGTTTCACTGCAGACATAAAAGCAGACAGAATTTACATGAAGTGCAGACATTGCAAAGACATGAAGAAATCCAGGCAGATTTCTAAACTAATTTCCATCATTTGCTGTTGGTAAGTGCATTTTTCTCTTTCAAGATAATGCTTATCTGAAAAGTTATGACAAAATATAAACTATCCTACTAAATGAACGAGATGAGGTTTCAGTACCTTAAATATGTGGTTGGTTCAGAGGCCTGAAACAATTCAGAAATAATCAACCTTTTCCTTTATATTAACTCTTTTTTCAAAATGCTTCCCAGACCAGTAGAGATCTTTGAGCCTTCTCCCGCCATTGCAAATAAAATACACAGAAGGATATCAGCCCAAAGGCCCTTCCTCAGCGTGTAACCTCCAACACCAAGGACTTCGTAGGAAGAGTAGAGGAGAATGGGCCACAGATCCTTTTTTAGCAATTCTGTTCAGAAAATCAGATTAAATGCTCTTCCATTTCCAATTGCCTTCCACAACTGCTGACTACCAACATTTTTGCTTCTGTTATTCTAAATTAGTAACTACAGCCTGGAACCATCCAGCTCCAGTGAGACTTCGTAAGATAGTGCCCATGTAAACCAAGAACATGGTAAATCATCCATACTCTTACTGGTTGATCAGTGCTGCTATCTAACATCACTTTCTGGAAATTGTTAACGAGTCAGTGTGTTGCCATTGACACTTGTGACAATGTTGCTGCTTACAAACTTAATCTGAAGACTCTTCCACCACTATATAAACTTGCATACACCAGAAATGCGTAAGTGACACATCAGGTCACCTGTTCTTCCTTATCAGAGAAGCCCAATTTACTTCCATCCTACAGAAGTTGCCTCATTCTTACTCAAACACTGCTTCAAGAATCTGAAATTTTAGAGAATATCTGCAGTAGTAAATAAAGTGAAATTCACATTTTTCTAACAATTCAGTCCCAGTGCAGTTGCAGTCTGCATGTTGATTCTGGAATGGATGGAAATGTGCTTGGAAAATGTTTACACTATGGGAAATCCAGGACTAAAGTGCTAACCTTAGTTTGGGTGGTATTGCAGCCTGGTCTCCTATTCAGTTCTTTGAACCAAGCAACTGTAGTAAATATGCAACACTGTGAGACAGAAAGGTTTTAAGGAAGAACCTGTTGTGACAGCTAAGAGTTTCTCTTTGGAACAGTGCTTAACTAAATGTTTCTTGGGCACAGATTCATCGTAAGAGACAGGGGTGCTAGACAGTGATGTAACGGGCAAGCAGTAAGAAGCACTTACACCCTACATTGTACCCTTCCTACAGTCATTTCAAGGAACAGCAAAAGGATTACATACCTCAAGCTCACACACGGCCTGTGCTTAAACCATATGCCAAAAGGCTGAGCCCTGTAAAACACCAGTGCAGTCAATACTGACTTCAAACTCCTCGTTGGAGTGCTGGCTGCAACAGCTATCCTGACCCACGCAATAATTGTTACTCGTGTAAAATTCTCTTGATCCAATCTTGCAACTATTGGTTTTTAATTTACTTATTCATTTATTTTTAGATAAAGGGAAGGGAGGAGGCATATGGTTTTCTTAGCTCTTTCATCATTCTTTCAGAAAAAGAGATAAAAATTTCCTCTTTGCCAAAAATGTAGTATTTACTTCTAAGCACTGAGCCCTGTAAAATGTGGTTACAGTGCAGGCTTTATGGTCTCTACAGAATACATCAGCCAACATATTCAGAATGGTTTTTTATATGTATTCTTTTTATTTGACCTGTTGCTTGGAATCCTGTACATCTGGACAATGGAAAGAGCGAGCTCCTTCAGAGTATTCCAGAGCATGGTGATTATGGGACTCATCAGGGATCATAATTTACAATTTCATTCCAAAATCTCAGCTGGATTCCCAATTGACAAAATAGTTTATTTCATTTCTACAGGACTTCTAGGATGGTAGAGGGCTTTCTTCAATAACATTTTGGAACTCTAGAAAAATCTAGGAGACATCCATTATTCAGTCAGCCAGACTATAAAAATTACATGACTTAACACACTTTTTAATTGCTTTTAATTATTAACATTTACATTGCTCTCAAAATGACAGTGTCTCAGCTGGAAAAACGGTTAAATTTTTAATAACACTGAAAAGCAAAGCAACAAATCTCAGACTGTGGATTTTAAACATACACAATACTAGATGCACGTGCATTTATATATATAATATTATCTATATGAATATATATAAAATTCTATCTCTCTATAAAATATATACACATAAAAACATATACATGCATTTTCATGCACGTATCCTTAACGAAAGCTCATGATGATGCCATTCAGAATCTCTTAAAAAAGAAATTAAGTTCAGAAGGCTTTTGGGCTACACAGGATCGAACAAAAACAACTGCACAAACACCTAAAAAGCCTGTTTTACCACATCTCTAATTTGTGGATTTTGACAGTTATGAGAATGGTGAGGCTACTAAGAGATCATGCTGTAACAGGCACCACGTAACTACATATTTTATAGTTCTAGTGGCAAGCACTCAGTACAATAAAAACCCCCCAAAACCTCACATGAAGAAAATTATTTTATTCATTTACAAAGCCAGTTATCAATAACCTTGTCCATTGAAAAGCATTTCTCTCCAAGCAACTAGTTTGTTTGGGTTTTGTTACTACTCCCTCAAACGTCAAATACTTTTCAATTCTACAATTTTAATTGGCACCTGAGATCACTAAATACAATATTTATTGTCCAAAACAGAGAAGATGTACCCATGTTCTCTCATTTCTGTGTGTCTCTTAGGTCTTTTCTCCAACTTGCATTTTAAAAACCTATTCAACATCATATGTTAGATCTTCAAATTAATTTTACCCTTGTTCTGGGTTTATTAACTTTAAAAAGCAGAGGTAGGTTAAGTATAGCAACATTATTTTTTTATTGAAGTATGGTTCTTTCTTTTATGATTTCTGCCAGAAAATGGAAATTTTCCTGGTGGTGTCACTATTAGGTATCTTCCCTTTTATATGACCTTCTCATTTCAGATAAAGTTTATAGATATGTTTGCTGCCAAGCAAACCTTTTACCTTCTGAAATTTTCAAACATCTATTTTCAAAAACTCAGCTCTGTCTCCAGTGTTAGCCACGAAAATGAGCCACAACAGTGCTAAGGGTAATGTCATTAGGTTGCCAAGAGACACCTTGCATATAATTCAGATTGACTCACAGCTAAAGACAGCCAGCCAGTAACACTGTTAAAACATCCCTATGGGCTTCTTATTCCTTCTTTTCTAGAAAATTAATCACACACAATTTCACAACAGTTGAAACAATTTCAAGAGCAGTACTAGAAAGCAATGAAGAGAGTTCCCTCCACTATTCGGATATGGACATACCCAACTGCTCATGCTTAATCCTTTCTCTAGGCATCTTTCCCCCTTGGTTGCTCACAAGATCCTCTTAAAAGGATATGTCACAATTTTGACCTCCCTCTTGCTATATCACTTTCCATTTCAGCCCTGGATGAACCTCAATCCTTTGACAGGAATCTCAGGAGTACATAAATGAAAGTTAGATTCTCTGTGAAAGACTTAAAGCAGCTTAGAGAGCTGGAAGTACCACTGAACTCTTAAGAAATAAGAAGCTATTTATCATAGGCAAATAATGTGGAGAAGCTTGCTACTCTCTAATGAGAATTTGGAGGCATCTTTCCTTAAGGAAGGAGCCAGTCATAATTGTTCGATTTTCAGAACTTTAAAGAAATGAAAAACATTATTCAAGAAAAGTAGGAAAATGGAGTTCATTTCAGAGGAATGGAAAGAGAATAGTGTTAATGCAGTGCTAGCAATCAAGGTTCTGGTTTCCTTCCGATACTTAATAAAACCTGCATACACTACTTATTGGTTCAAATCCAAACAAGAAGAGAAAACCTTGAGTGACAACAAATGCACAACTTTATGTGCACCAGAGATAATCAACCTGCTAAAGTTACCCCCTGAAGGTGTAATGTTGGGTCATAAGGGATTGATTACATAACTGAGAAATGCCCAGAATACATCTTGTCATTCATTACTTTTCCTATAGTCTGGGGTTTTTAAACTTTTCTTTTCTACACTGACTTCAGATCAAAGTATTGCCAAATTTGCAAACTAGCCAACATTTTTACAGAGAGAAATAAGAACAGATCCTCTTAGGTATACATTTTTTGTCAGCTTTCTTTATCTTTTACTTACTACCCACTTGATAGTGTTGGTTTACATTTCAGAATCTGACAGGAGCAGGGCTTATTCCACTAAACCAAATTACAGGTATTAATTAATGGCTTTCGCTTGTTTGCCAGCTTCTGCAAGCAGAAGGGTAGATAAAAATGTATTTACTGCAGAATTTAATTACCCATTTTCAAGCCACTGGCCTCCTGGCAAAAGTCTCCCAATGTAGTGGAGAATAGGACTCGGATTAAGAATTAATTTACTGTCAGCAACGATCTGCAATTTAATGGCTTAATCAAGTTTGCTATGAAATTGGTAGGGAGTTCTGGAGCCTAATAATTGCCCCAGAGCCTGCTGCATCGAAAGACAGGTCTCAGAGATCCATAACGTAATCATCATCCAGCAAATCCAAGATGTCTCTCAGTACATAATCAGGAACTGCCTCTAGCAAGCTTACTACTCACATTACAAAGTTATAGCTCATGGATTTGAAGTTCAGTGCATATATTTGACTCTTTACTCCTCTTCCAGCTAAATCTCCCAAAGAAACTGTATTTGCATGAATTCCAAGATTAGCATGTAAATACAGGCCAGTGTGACTGAAACATTCTCTCTCAACTTTTCAAATCATAATGCAAATATAGACAACTGTTAATAAAAAAAGACAAAAGGTTTTAAAACACAAATGCTTCTTTTAGCTCTGTTCAGAATTCTCTCCACAGTGGGCAGTATGATCATAAAGTTCTTTCTGTGTGAGCACAGGTGAAGATGGACATAAGAGAATAAGACACTGAAAATCAGAGTTGAGATAAATTTAGCTATGAAGTGAGACTTTTTTTTTTTGTTTTGTTAAAATTTTGAAATTTAAAAGATATTGATTGTCTTTAAAAATAAAACAAATCCACATTTTCTGCTAGAATCCAAGTGGTGGAATAATAAAAAAGTCTAGTTGCTGAAATAGGAAATGTTATCCCAGAAATAGGGGGATGAAAACTATTCTCTTGAGCTTTCAAGGACAGATTTTAATGATCTCAGAGACTCCAACCTTTCAAAAAAATACGAATAAGCTTCTCACATGGGGTGTTTAGCTAGGCTGAAATATTCCAAAATCTCTGCAAATTATCATCGGTTGTCAAAATACCCTGGGGAAACTCCTAGAAGTGCTTTGAACACCATACCATCACAGCAGCTTACCTATTCTACTACTTATTCCCTGCTAAGGTTCTGAGTCATGCTTATGTCTCCCATTCTGTCATCCATCCATACTTACATCACATCTGACACAATGCTATTAGTACATCCAAATGCTTCTATTGCAGACCCAAGGACTGTTTTGGGGTTTTTTCCTTTTTTTTGTTTTTTAAATAACCTCAAAGTTTTTATCCCTCATCTATTTGCAAAACGGAATAATACACAATACCTCTAAAGAAGAACTACATCACTATGTGGAATGATATGTTACATACTGAATTTAAGACACATGGATGCAGAAGTTTTTGTTCTTAACTCCTAAGAGTGAAAATGAACGTGGATACATTCAGAATTGTACAGACAGAACTGTTACGCAGCCCTACACCTTCACCAAAAGCCGACGTGCACTTGTGGTGGAAGGGTACGTTCTCTAATTACCGTTAAATGAATCTCACAGCTTAAAAGTGATGAAACCTAAGTGTAAATGAAGATATAGTACAAGCCTAACAAATACCAAGCCTAAGTTCATTGAATTGCTTCTGTCAAGAAAAATCTTAGCTAATAGCAAATTCTAGTAGTGGTATTTAGGTTAATGAATATGCTGTTGACAGAACTCTAGCATGCACTAAACCAAAGTGGAAACAAATCAGAATTCTGAAACACCAAACTCCCCCAAAAGGCCCCAAAATGCACATATATGATGAACTACATGTTAAATGCAATACTGTGCATGGAAGTTTGAGTAGTGATCACTTGTAGAATGTAATTGTTTAAATACAGAAGGTAAGCTGAAGAGATGAAGAATGCATGTCCTTAAAATAAAAAAAGCCAAAGTCTTAAATCATAGCTTTTCATTCCTAAGTGCCTCCTGTAGTAAGTATTTCTCATTTGAGTTTACATACAACATATAAATCAACAGTAAGTCTTTCAATGAACATGTTGAGAGTACTGCAACATTGAGTCAGACATCCAGAAAAGTCTCATTAAGCATTTGACCACATCCATTCTAAAAGGAGAAGGTTACGAGAAAATTACTGTCTGTCCTTTAATTAAAAATGCTAATTAGGTTTTATTTACAAGACTGTACTTTAATCCTCTAGCCTCAAATCTACTCAACTGAGTTACCAGCTAATAATCTTATCCTTAAGATCTGTATAGACGCCTGGACTTCTGATACATCATATTCTTAACAAATTAATTGTTCTCATATATTCTGCAACACTGCTGTGTTTCTCATAGCACAAAAACTTCTTCAGAACCAAGAAAGCTCTACTCTTTTACTCTAGTTCTAGAGGGTTCCCGCACATTCTGTTTTAAATTCTATAGGTCACGTATTACAAACCTATGTTATAAAATATTATGGCATTTTTTCTCTGAACATTAAGCATGGGCCTGCCTCCACAGATAGCTGAGAATATAGTTGCTACATATTGTAACAAATAAGTGTATATTTAAGCAGAAAAGCAGAATGTTCATTCACAAAAAATATGCAAAAATCTCTTTTACAGCATTCTATCTTTTCTCTATCAACACAGTGTATGTGCTGCGATGGTTATGCTCACCCAGAAACTGCAAATTACTGCAGAACGTGTGCAGATCTTAGAGCACGCAACAGCAATGACAACACTAGCAGGTTGCAGTTGTTAACCGTTCTAATAATCATCTCCCTGCTCATTACAACACCATTTACAACAGTGACCTGAAAACAGAAGCTTCTACTTTCTAAATTCCCTTTCTTAGCCTAGGCAGCACTTAATGGAACTAGTAGGCCCAAAAATGCACTCCACACATCACAGTTTCAGTGCCTGGTCTAACCATGGTTTCGTCACAGGCTTCTTAGGCACCAGCAGCCTGGTTTGCTTCTCTTCTCTCCACACCAGTATGCCCAGCATTGCATGCATGCTGTATTGCCACAGGTAATTTTTTTTTTTATCCCATCACAACAGAAAACTGGATGTTTTCAAACCTTAAATTTTTCTGCACCGTGATCTAAATTTTTAAACTATCAACTATTTAATTGCAATTTACACTGTCTCAAATAAAGTTACACCATGCTGGACATCTTTTCAACATGAGACAGTAGCAGGCATAATGCTTTGCTTTGTAAATTCAGAACAGAATTTTCTTTCTGTGCAATCATCTTCAAATTTACACACTGAATTCCTTTCTAAACAGCTGCTAAGGGCTAGCTGCTAAGAGCAGGCAACAGCAAAGCCCGCCCCCATCTCAAGTGGGAAGCTAGGCTGCAAACCATCAAAATGCCGAAGGCACAAAATAGCATCCTTGTCCCAATTTCTTCATGTTATTTTGGTATACCTAAAAAAACCCCAACACCACATAACTCATTAATTATAACCTTTCGAAAGTGTTTTCCTTTCCCCCAAACTGTTAAAATTTAGTAGAACTGCAGTCAGAGTTCTAATAAAACTATTTAAAGCCTTTGTTACACAGAGAACGTCATTAAGAGTCTCATCTTTCTATTAATGCAAATGTATTTAAGCAGTCAGTGCAGGAAACTTTAAAATATGCTAATCACTTTTTCTTTGGACTCCAATCTCTCATGTCTTTGCTCATGAGTACATATCAGGGACAAGCTAACTAACAGGAACACTGTAGTTTAAGGTGTCAATAGGTATTCACAGCTCCATAAAGTGACAGCCATATGTATATTTTATTGCCACATTTATGTATTTCATAAATTTCAACAGTCAACATCCTTTTAATATATAATGTTCTTATTTCCTGGTGACTGAGCTGAGTTGCCACAGTGTGTTATAAATGGAAATGCTTTTGATAATCACATGCACTGTTTTTCTTTTTAAAGTGATTCAGTGCTGATGAAAGGGGCCAGATTGACGGCCTTGCAGATTGGAGTTCCCTGTTAATCCACAAAGAAAACAAGGCACTATCAGGGCAGTGGCTGGGCCAGCTTCCCTCCAGTACATCTCCGTTTAAATCCGCAAGAGAAAAAGGAAAAAACCTAACATACATATCACATCTCTAAGTCCCAGTCTGACTCTGCCTGCTCATATCCTTGACCTTGCTTCTTATTTTTATTTACAGAGAAAGTAATCAAAGAAAGCAATGTATTTCTGGGATTGGACACGAGCTAGTTCATAGCACACATTTAAACCCAACAGTGCACACCACTCTGAGGCCAGCATATGCACCTTCTGTTTGTAGTTAAGAGAGTACATTGATTTTGCCTAATAAAGCATTGAGGTAAGGTTACTGGGCCTTACTTGGCTTCAGCACTCCTTTCTGAAAGCAAGTGGTTCTCATCCACTGGGTGTCCCATCAGGAATGAGAGATATTTTCTTCAGTGGGTTGCTATGATAAAGAGAAACCTACCCAAGATAGATGTATGTAACTCTTAAGTTTGTCACTACTATTTATGAAAATGAATATGTAATTTATTAGCAATGTTGCCAAAATATTGGAAAACATTATTTTGGGTTTTACTTACCTACCATACAGTGCATAACAGCAAGCATCACATCTGAAAGGCAAGACCTAGACACTTGTCCAAACCACCTCTTAACTCCTAATCTATAAAACTCAACTAGAAATTTAACAAAGGTCCTTTTTCAAGGACACACAAATATGTCAGGAATTAGGGGAGAATACGCTAGCATAGAAATTAATAAACATGAAAACACATGATTTTAAAATAACAAAAGTAGCTGAGCCTGAATACTTAAAACAGAGCTGCATGGTTTAGTCATATGGCTACACGAACACAACAGAGCCATGTGGCCAGGAACAGGAGTGTTTCATTGCACGATGCTAGCTGTGAGTCTGATGGCTTCCTCAGACACCCTCCTGCCATCTGCAAGCAAAATTCTGCCTGCCACTGGGAACTAAGAACTGTTAGTAAAGAGATAACTGGTCAACCCTTTTTAATAAATCGAGTTATATAGCTGTTTTCTTATCTCAATAAAATTTCATAAATAATATTAACTTTGGATTTTTATAAATTATCAAATCCCATTGAAAGGAATCCTCTAGACTTGTTTAGGAGTCCTGACTGTGTCTAGATTACATCTTATCTTCTGTTAACTGAAATTGTACAGATGGCAGAGTATATTTCAAATGTTTGTATTCATTGTTTCTCCAGATAAAGATGTCCATGTCATTTTTTTCCTGGAATTTCAACTATTAGAAATGATCTTCATGGCAACTACACCAAACATGTGACCTACTGCTAAAGTACGAATCATGAAGTTTCAGAATATGTCTATGAGTGGTCTTAATGTAGTGCGCTTTGCTTCGAGTCATATTCTGTTTCATTATGACTACATTTCCCATTTTATGCATTCTAAAAACCCACACAGAAGAAAGAGTTAAATCACATTTGCCTTGCTGAAATGAATAGTCTCAATTACATCTTTGAGACCACGCACTCAAGCCAAGGTACTTTTGGCTCTATATGAGCATATTTTTAAAATGTGTTGCTAATTATTTATATAGCTCATGATCTCCTTGCTATGCTGAGCACGACTCATTTCCCTCGTCTACCCACTGCCTCTCAGGTAATGATGAACTAATGGTTTGAATGTGTCTGAAACTATTACTTTTTTTAAGAAGGAAAAAAATTAACCCGTACAGCCGCTTTGGAGGAATGTTAGTGAAATCCAAAAATGAGATCTCATTGTCAGTAGATTTGAGAAGAAAGGCACTTCCACTGCAACTTTCCCCTAAATATAGGGCGGGGGGGTGGTGGGTGGTGTTTCTTTAGGAGCACTGCAGGTACTTTATAGACAGCTGTATGAAAAAGGAAGGAGAGAATATCCCAAGCGATGACTGTTCAGTATTGACTGTTTTAACCAATGTAGATAATTTGTATTCCTCCAATAAAAGGTAAGCTGTATACCAAGGTCCCACATGGTGTACCAATACTCGTACATATTCCCCAAGGAGAGAAAAAGTGGCCATTGACATAGAACATATTGCCAAATGTTACTGAGCCGGCAGTCCAGCGTACAGCATAGACGTAGTTGCCTCCTTCCCAGCATGACAGAAAATGGTAAGGCTGGTGTCACTTGCTTGTTAGCATGACTTTACACAGAATAGGTACTGTTAGAATGTACTTACAGGTTAGCTACAACTGAACACACAATTTGAGAACCTTGCTCTGCCAAATCTCAGTATAATAAGCTAGCGTATTAAAGTACATGGCTAGCTGTCTGCAACTTCAGTGCAATCGCTTGTGTCAATTATTTACAGTGGGAAATAGCTAAAGCATTGCCTATACTTACACACACCTCGCTATACAACAGCAATCTTGCACGCTGCCCAGTGCACACTGAATGTTTTCAAGTGTCTGAAGACATTCAGAGCTTCATACACCCGATCTTAATCAAGCAGAAACAGAACCGGAATGCTTCTTTGGAGGGCAGAATCACAACTGCTGCTTCAAATCAGAGATACAGTCTCAATCCATTTAAACAGACAAGCAGAAATTTCCATGCCTTTAGTAAACTGGTCTTGTCCAACTCCCAAATTCAGTCTAGTCTCGTCACAGTACTTCACAGTGAGAAAGTAATTTGGACTATTTCCTGATATAATGTTCCATGTTGCAGGAATGTTTGCTGAGGAACAACGCTGAGGGCTACAGTACTTTCAATTTTAACTTCGTGTTAATTTACCAGAACAATTAAAAATTCTGGTACTGTAGTTTGTAGTTACGTAGTTACTTTTGAACTAAACACAAACTTTCTGCATGACTTACCTTGTCAGTTTTAAACTCCTCATAGAAGGACACTTTTTTTTTTTTTTTTTTTTTTTTAACCAGCATTTGTCAGTAAAATGCCTTTTGCATTTGGGATCTCTAAGTTCCCCAAACGCAGATGAAAATACAGAACCTGTGCCTATAAAATATGCATGAGTGCTAAGCACAGATTAAGACAGGAATTTGTAAACTTCAACACACCCTGATAAGCTCATGTTCACACATCTCAGTTTTTCTGGTTATGTTTGATGGAAGTGGACAGGGCAGAAATACAGTTTTATATATCTGTTTGACATTCAATACACTTTTCCTCAATATGCCTTTTCGCTCTGATGTACTCCACTGAGCCATAGGCTTATCATAGGCTCTAATATCCATATTCAGAAAGGAATTTCATTCGTCTTTTCTCCTAGGTGTTCTGCCTTTTCGAAGTACTGTACATGTTGTACAGCATTCATGCAAACTGGATTTTTGATCCCCACTTCAGGTGGTTTTTAGTCAGTGAAAAGCAAATCTGGTAGCTTTGAGCAGTCTTCCCACTGCAGATCTAATCACTAGTACTTCTCCAGGAAACAGTGAAAAGTCTGGTCAAATAATGATCTAGTTTACATTTATATGGTGTGAGGAGAACGATTTGATTAGGCATACAGATAAGGCTGCATCTTTCTTGCACTGTTCATATTACTAGCCTTGCTGACTTCAGTGGTACTATTGGTTGTTTCATAACATAAAACCCAGCAGTAAAATGAGTATTAAATGGTTATTTTTGGAAGCCTCAGCAGAGACTCTGAGATAGCTCTAGACCTGAATATGAAACAACAAACAACAGAGGTGTTACCACTGTTCCTACTGGAGAAAGCTTTGATATGCACTGTGATTTTCATCATCTGGGTTTGATGTAATAATTATTTGAAGGTAAAAATATAAATTCTCATGCATCCTATAAAGAGTCCCAGTCCCCTAAATTATTTTAAAATTCAATCTCAAGCCAAAAATCAGAGAGCTATTGTCTAATTCACCTCTGAATTCAGCAGTAACACCACTGAGCCTAAAGATTTTAGCATGGGGTTTAAAAGACTTATATTTTTTAATATTACCTGAATACTTTGTCTCCAACCAATATACCAGACCAGAAGCATTGCAAATGAAGCTATTACCAAATTCTGCTGTCTGATTCATTAGGACAGAAGTGAATTAAATCATGTTCTCTCCTCAGATGTACTATTTTGTCTTAGAGATGATTAAACAAGAGGCAAATGTAATTATGATAGGAAAAATATAAGCAAAAAATTTTAATCTTATCATGTGTTTCAGGAAAATGAAGTAATAAATCACCTTGTTCCATAAGCCTTTTGTTTTGCTGTAACCGATAATGCATTGAGATTCTTTAGCTTTCTTGTCTGATACAATTATTACATCTGTTGAGGCAATTTAGAACAAAACTGGGACTGTGACAATGGACAGTACCTTTAGGAGAAAGATAATATAAGCAGCTAGGCTTATGCAGATGGTATCCTTTCAGAGAGCAATAACCAGAACACCGGGTAGTGAGATTTACGAAAATGTAGACTAGATCTATAAACACAAAAACAAGATTTAAAATACATACACTGTCTCTTAAACAGAATCTCAACTCAAATCCTAGGCTTAGAAAATCATTGTTTTAGAGAAGGTGGAACCTTCGAAGGTTTGTGTCACTGACTGGATGCATTTAAATGACAGAACACAAAATGCAAAAAGAAATACCATGTCCTGCAAGCACTGCCTGGGAATGAGAAAATCCACATGCAGCTCCTGAATCTATTTTGACTTTCTTTAGATATTAATTAGCTCGTTTGTTCTGTTCCTTATAGAGGAACAGAAGTAAGAACATTTCATTGCTCGTCTGTTTGGACTGGATTCACTGCTCAGTTACCTCAGTTATGCTGACAGCAGTTGGGGTGTCTCCCGAATCTGCAGTCACAAAAAAAGAACCTAGTTTTTACTACAAGAATCTGCATGATTTGAATACATCATATACAATAAAGGTTATCAGAAGGCCTTACATTTGAATTTTTATAAGACAGAGGATGTATTCACGAAAGAAATCACAACTACAGACCTCAAACACTTGAAAAATACATAGCATATTTTTTCTGAATTTGTAACAAGGCAGCATTGCATCCAGCACAGACAAAACTGCCCCGAGTCTACTAAAGGCCTGACTCGACTATGCTTCTGAGCACACCTCACCTCTCCAGAGCTCCCTTAACAGCCACCATCATGTTTATAAACCACTCAGCCCAGGCAACAACAGTAACAGTGCTTGAGTGTACCTGGTCCTAGCTGGTGCCCCTCCTGACCTAGCCTATGGCTCTGATTAGTCCACCAAAAAGAAAATAAGAAAGATGAGTGTTTTTATTACAAGGACATATTTGAGCCAACAAACTTTTTAACCTGAGGGAGTAGGAATATTACGTTCTAGGAAAGAAAGAAAAAAGGTCACCCTGCTTTCATCATGGCTACTAATTTAATAATGTCTTATAGTGGACACGTCTCATTGTTTGGAGCTTTAAATATCTCTTACTGCTTTCCCTCATTCAGAAATGTAAGAACCAGCTTGAATTCTCATCAGAAAAAAAAAAAAAGGGTTTTTTTAAACCACACTAAGATCTATTTTTGATGGAAGTTCTCTTCAAAGCCTGCAGATAGGAAAGGCTTTTTTTTTTTTTTTTATACTGGCACTGTATCAACAAAGTCAAAAAAGAATTCTACATTTACACAGGCAATAGTTAATCTAGAAAGTGTCATCAGAAACAGAAGGTTATATAAGTCACTCCATTGATATGGAAAACTGATGATAGAATAACAAAGGGAAGTAAACTTTTAAAACAGCTTATTGGTACTCGGTGCCATATGTTTAAAAATGCTCAAAAGAGACCCAAAATGATGAAAATTCAAATAAATTATTATTAACTTCAGCATTAACCAAAATCCAGATATTGGTTTTCACCATGGATATTGTTGATTTTGTTGCTAAAAATCTCACACATGCACAGGGCCCAGGAGAGAGAGGTAACCTTAGGAAGTTCCTTGCACAGAGCCAGCTATCGAGGCTAAACACAAAGTGTTATATCAGAAGCAGACATCTTTTGATTATTATACTAATAGCCAGCATAGCCAGCCTCATTGTTCTGCCATCAGTAAGAGGCTGCAAACCACCTCTGAACAGCAAGCAATACTCAAAATATTTACAAATTAAAAAACAATTATTTTTTCTTTCAGCCCTGTTTTTTGCCTATTATTATAAATATTTAGTGCTCTGACCTCTGTAAACAATGAATCCAAACAAACGTTTGGGAAGCATGACAGATTCCTGCTTTGCACAGAGGCAAAAAGGCCTCAGATGGAGTACAGTGTGTATTTTAGAGAAAACTACGTATTGCAAAAGACTAAAGCAATTACAATTTTTCCATCATGAGCATGTGACAGAGGGCTATATCTCAGCAAACTGCGGTTGTTATAGAAACTCTGCTGACATGCTGCTGCCACGGTGGAAGTGGCATTATACTTGCACTAATGTCCTCTTTATCAACCTCAGTTCAAAATTCAGAGCACTTTAATTTACAATCAGGAAGCTGCACGTCATTCACCGCAGCTGCAGGCAGTGTCAAATGCTGCTGTTGCCTGGTAACTAACAGGTAACTGGTGCAAGTCTGTTATATTTGTGTACACAGAAAGCTAATGACATAAGATGAAGGGAACATTTGTCTGTAGATAAAAAAAATTTGGTTTCTGTTTACTGAAATACAGAATTTTCCTCTTGCAGTGAATCCACTACTGAAACATATAGTTCCAGAAGGAAAAATTGCACTTATTTCTTATGATCTTCAGTGTAAATGATTAAAAGTTATTGTTACTGATACAGCTGCGGCAATTCATTAAAAATTGAATAGGAGGGAACAGTAAGTTAAAATTCAGACCCAAAGTACTGTAACTACAGGATGAAAGAAACATTAATATTTTGTTAATCCTGACATCAGAGTATCTCACACTCTCACTATCTACAGTACTATGTAAACAATAGTGTTTTGAATAGAGGCTAGTTTGGGTGTCCAAAGTTTACCCTTTATCCAGAAGGTTGCTACAACCCGGCAAGCATTTAAATTTCTTGTGTACCCCTTAAATATTGACAAAAACAAGCAGTGAGAATGGGCTCTGAATGGACTCAAAGACACAGCCTACGCTGGACTGAAACAAGCTGCTGCAAATCGTTTCTCTATTCTATACTCAAGGCCTTAATCCAAATCACTGCTTTTTGTTTTATGATTTAACTTTATGCTTCTTTAAAGCATGAATTATTTGTGTGAATGAAATTAACAGTAAAATTCCCACTAATTTCAATGGAATCCCATTTTTATCTCATTTGTCTTCTGTAAGTGTACTGGGTCTGTGTCTACAGACAACTGCCTAACCTCTCCAATGCTTTCTGTTAAGGGAACTTCCACACACAACCTTAGAATATTCACTTCACTTTCTTTACCAGAAATGTCTTTCACCAGACCTTTACATTCAGTTCACAGCCATGTAATTATTCTTTTCAGAAGCAGAGATGCAAAGAAGGCATTAACAGCCGTTCAAAATATCACATTTATGCACTTTTTTCTTGTCACATTAAATATAATTACTTCTGATGCAATCAAACTTATATCCTTCAAATGGGTAAATCCAGCACCAAATTTAGAACCTCAAGCTTCAAATATCAGGCTCTTAAAGCAAAGCTTTAAGCCTTGACTTTCATTTCAGTAAGGTACAATGTAAGAATAGTGAGAACATCAGGTTTAGAAGTGGTATACTTTTATAAATTGTCTTTAAATTACTCAGTTATTGGTTGCAAAGTGCTTTGAAGATCAAAGGTGACGTACAAACTACATCTTATAACTCAGCCACCAAAAGATGTGGATCAAGTAACTGACCAACGTAGATGCTCATTGGAACTCATTATCATTGGAAAACAAATCACAGTATCTTATTTTTCATAGCCCTCAAGGGTCTTCTTCACACAGATATGGACATACATGTTTTTAGGCTGGCACAACAGCTCTTTTTTAAAACGGGAGAGTGTATGGTAGTAAATATTCACACATGCAGGTCTAGTGATAGAACTGGGTCTTGTTTAAATACAGGTATAACTTCAACTATGCAATAATAAATTGCAACCAACTCTCCACAGAGCCAAAAACTCTGTTAACAGCTATAAAGCATGCTTATAGAATAAAACTTTATTAGCAACTCCTCTGACCCTTATATGTTAAAAGTAAAATCATCTCTATCTTAAGCAAGAATTCAGAGCAACAGCTGCCAAAGTTGGGACATGGAGATCTAGGGAGCACATTTGAACTTTGAGGTTTTGCTTTATAAACTGGATTTTAAAAAGTATAATTGTTTTAGCACTGGAGAGTAATGCTATTATAGCTCATCTGAAAAGAATACTTCTTTGTAAAATAGCATTAGGTTGAAAAACAAACGTTTAAATCTAAATGGAAGGCCTGGAAATTGTAGTTTACTCTCAGGTAATTCTCAACTCAAACAACAGAAATGGCTTACACTACTTCATCTTGAACTAATATGTCTAAACACAATTTCAGATGCTTTACGCTTGATAAAGAAAGAACAAGTTTTTAATGCAATTTGGTTCAGCTATTAACAAGAAACACACTGCTAACAGCTGAGACAGTTTCCTTGCCAAGTCAAGAAGTTCCAACATTTCTTTGCATTCAGAAGCAACTCTTCTCCTTCTACTAGGAATAAACAATAAATGAATAAAGTCAATATGGAGTTCCAAACCTATCAATATTATTTGTTTCACTATCATTACTGAATTGAGCAAATTGGTTATGGGTTTTTTTTTCAGTTTTTCTGAAATGATAGGTAAAATATAGACAGTTTCAGCAATTCTAAAAGTTCATAGAAGGATTCTCGTGTCCCAGTGTTATTATGCACTATTAAGTGCTAGGATTTGTATCTACTGGCAGTAGCATGAGCACCAGTCACCTGCCCATCGCTCACTCCCCATAGGCGTGATACACTTTCCAAATGTGCCATGACAACTCCTTCTGCAGCTCTAAAAGGAACTGCATGAGGAACTGATCTGAGCTAAAAATAACGCTAGGGTGGGCAGGGGGAGAAGTAGCTTGATTATGCAGGGACTCCTATGAAAAGGACAACCATGAAATTATGGCTTAGCTATCTTGGGCAACTGGCAAGTTTTTAGACGATAACCCTGTACACAGTAGATCTCCTCTACTCAGCAAACTGCATTTACTGCTGAAAATTGCCAGCAAAATTCAACTCAAGACTAGTTCAATCTAGTTTCTCCACAAACTTCCAAAGGCTTGTCTCCCTTCTTCACAATAGTTTTTTTTCATTACCAAGTTTAAAAGAAAGAAAAAAAAGAAATCACACCCCTTATAATTTCACAGTCACAGAAGTAGTGAACTCCCTGGTGTAATGAAAATCAAAGCAGATGAACCAGCTATTAATTAAAAGAATCAAAATGCAGTGTTCCATCTGAAACTCTGATTGTAAAAAGAAACAGAAATTTGTCCATTTATGTATTCAAATGTCTTTGTACGTAAGTAAAAATATTTTACCTAAAGGGAAGAATTCAAGGCATCCCACTGGCACACATATTCCTCTCTGGAAGCTGTCTTTGGGTACATTAACATAGCTTTTATATTCAAAGAACCTTTCTAAAAGTTTTTTCTCTGAATGCAAAAGGTGCCTGAAAATCAGAATGCGTGCACACAGAAATCTAACAGGAAAAAATCTGCTGACATTCAGAATCAAGTGTCTAGCTGTATACACCAAAGCAGATTGGAATGTGCTGATCTTAGCTGTTACGCACTGGATCCTGCAATTTTGTATTCATGCTTGCAGAACAAAGCATTGCATACAAGTACATGTGTATTATATAAGCACTCCTGCCGTTCTACAAGATTCTAAGCAATCAATACAAAATCTATTGTTATAAACACCATGGAGCTAAACCCTCCTCCTCCCAAAAATGCCCCCTTAGAAAACCCCAACTCCCTGATGTTAGTGCACATGCAGACAAAAAAACCCAAAACCCAACCAACCAAGTGAACAAAAAAAGCAGCATGGACTGTAAAACCAGACATCTTAAAATGCATCAGTTCCCAGGAAATAGTAAAATCAAAGACAGGACTTACTAAAAACTGCCAGTGATGATGGTCTTGATTTAAGGTGGTGACATGAGACTTGGAAATCTGTGTCTCTTCTAAAAACTGGGTTCGATCAAATACTTTCCGTGATGTTGCAGGCTGCAGACATGATGGATCATTTCTGAACTGTGCAGAATAAAACAAAACAGGTGACCAGTTTGTTAAAACTGCACTTGTACTGGCTGACCAGCTCTTCCTACAAACAGCATGTTTCCTTAACATGTTTTTCACTGCAGGTGTCCCCAAAAGCTGTGTGAAAGTAATGGTTAAATATACATTATATACAATATAAGTCAATCTAAACGTGTTGTGCAGGTGGGCGACAAGACTGAAGTCCAACATAAACCTCCAAATAAGACTTAACCAGTGTGCTCATTGGTCCCTTGCAGGACATAAATTTCAGGGGGTAAATGAAAAAAATCAGGTTCTATATTTTCTCTATAAAACGCAGGGACATAGAACTAAGCAGAAAAATTTATCAGAGTCTGCAGGTTTGTCAGAATACCTCTTTATATTAACCGAGTTCCAGCAAAGCTTATACAAAGTACCTTTGGAAATCCCGGGGTTGTTTTGCCAGCTCACTCGCACAACTCAGAGTACTCCCCAGCTTAAGAGGAATTATTAGATTTGGTATTTTTTTGAATGGAGTCAGTGACATCAACATTCTCAAATTCCTTTTTAAAGAAGGTTTAGGAGCAACCACCTCAAATACACTACACTTTCACGTAAACATAATTTGAAATGCACATGTTTCTGAGGAACCTTAAAAGATCATGAATTTGGGATAGTTCAAAGCTACTTAATCCTTTGCTTCACATTTTCTGTTCTGGCCAACAATCAAATGCCATTTGCAAAATGACTCAACAGCGACAATAAATTACTGAGATAGGCAGAGCCCTAAGTCACTGAAATGAATCGGAAAACTCCCACTGATCTTCGGGTAAGATCCTCATTGTTTACAGTTTAGATTTGCAGTCCAAGAAAAGATCCAATAAAGCAGTTCCCCCTTCAGGCAAAACTAGCTTCCCTTTTAATACCAATTTCTTTTGATCAATTTTAATACAAACTACAGCAATTAAGAATCAGACACATTTTAAGCTTCATCCTCAGGAAACAAAAAACAGTGAAAAAGGGTTTTTTTATTTTTAAAAAGGATCTAAAAAGTAATGTAGCATAGCATTAGAATTGTGACAGTTTTAAATTAACCAAAGTTTGATGTAAAGTCTGGCATGCAAAGCAATTAAGTTGTTCTTTCTATTCCCAGAAAATGATTATGAAATTACACAAAGATGATTACACATAAGGATACCTAGGTGACAGTCCACTTTGTGGACAGTATTCAATAGGTGGATGTTTCTGCTACCTAAGGATCAGATGTGGGTCTGTCAAAAAAACCCAACCCTACAATTTTTAAGGCTTAATTAACAAGGCTGTAATTCAAGTGGTAGAATGAATTGACTGGAAGGACAGCATGCAAGCATGGACAGGACAGAAACTTCTACTGGCATGGTTACATTTCCTCTAAAACTCCAATTCAAAACTTCCAAAGGATGCACAACATCAAACATTTGAGCAGTGCACGGGGCCAGTACATTTATACGCCTATTCACAAGCCATCCCTTGAATTAAAACACAGTGTGTTACTCGTCACATACATATATTGAAGAGCGTGAGTATTCAGCAGTATTAGGTGCATTGATAAAAGGAACAGAAGAAATACAAGTGTAAAGATACTTTTTTTCCAGACTTTCTCACCTTTAAGACTAAATACAAAAAATAAAGTGTACTGAGATGCTCATTTGCTAAACTGTGCTTTTCTATTGTATTTTGTCAGTAAGCCTGGACTCTAATCTGTTTGCACCTGAGTTTTGAATGCGATCTCTAGGCAGGACTATAGCACAGATTAATAAATAAATAGCTACAGCACACCCATAAGTATGAAATAATACAGAAAATTCTGTTTATGATTATTCATTTCCTCATATAAAAATTGTTCTCTACAGAAGACTTTCTAACTTCTTCTGAAGGAAGTTGTATTTAAATCGTGTTTCATGGAGGCCAATTTTTCTAATCAATTAGATTTTTTTCTCCCCACAAATGAAAGGATTTATCAATCTGAGGTCCTCAGCACCCTTGTTGACTTTCCCATAACTATCTTTTTAGTAAATTTTACCATGACACATCTTATAAGAAGTAATTTAACCTTCCTCCTGTATTTCTCTAGTTGGAAGACTCCATAAGCTGAAACCAGCATCAGACACACTCCTGCACAAAACCAGTGTTTTACAGTTAATTTCTGTAGGAACTTTCACTGTGTCCTCACTTTTGTACAATGTCTTCACAACTCTGAACCACACGTTCTAGCGTCACATCCCTCTGTTTGCAAACGTTCAGGTCACAGTAACTGTGTGCAGATATGTTAAGAGCTTTAGAAAGAACAGTTTTAGAAATAAATGGTGTTGCTACCACAGCTGTGAAGCAGTAAGACATCTTCCCATAATATTCGATTTGGGTTGCATTTCAAAAACTAGAAAATAATAATAAAAAAAAAATTGAGTAGAAAGATTTGCTGATTAAGTTCAACAAATTAAATTCAGAATTAGCCCCCATCTTTGCAGAGATGGCTTCATTTCAGCTACATTGCAAGAGGGTAGGAAAGAATTTCAGAACACTCCAACACAGCCCGCACAGTGCAGCATGCTTGGGATCCAGCACACTATACCGTGCAGTCAGGAGGGGAAACATAACAGCTTCCTTCCACCCGGCAAACAGCACTTAGCTCTTGTCCTGTCTGCAACCTGTTAAAAACTACCAAGGTATCAGTTTCCACCTCTGCTCAGTCAACAGTTCCACCTTTCATCCCTGAATAGCCACATTTTCACGTAAGCATCTTTGTGCGTCTTTCCTTATGCCCAAGAACAGCTTCCCTATGTGCATTTGCCAAAGGTATCCAACTGTCCTTTAAATTCTCAGCTGCTTTGGTACCTATGAAAACTAAGTAATGCACACCAAGGTTACTCTCATCTTCACGGGTGTCTTTCCATGACTTCCTCCCACTCTCTTCTTCTGTCTTATTAATCTTATATCACCTGCTAAACGCTGAACCTCTCAGAGAAACCATTCTTGTTGTTACGTGTATGTAGCACAACACCCGCCGGAGCCTGAATTTGTGCTAAAAACCAGAATGTAACAACAGAGAAGAGGTGACATATTTATTGGCCTCTGGAGATGATAAGCATGAATAAGTTCTTCTAAAGACTTTGAAACTCTTGTTTTTCACTCAAATGGAATTCTAAAAATAACTGTGGATAGTGCCCCTCCACACACAAAACGGCAAGGCATACGAATCACATCCGATATGCACAAGCTAAATATCAGAGGTTACTGTCTAACAGATTGTTGAGAGTTAATGATAGATACTTCCACTCATACCCCCACATTTCCATCTATTTTTAAATGGCTTTACTTACATAACGTTTGATGTCTTCATCAGCACCAATCTAATTCTGATGGCAACATCAAGGCTGCACTTGTAGGACATGGGAAATCGCACTGAAAACCATGCATCCTTACATTTCTGTTAGACTTGGGCCTGGAAGCACAGGATCATTTATTTATTCATGAGTTTCCTGAGAAGAACTAGTGGTTGCTTTGTGTTGGCCGAATAGGATCGTAATTCAATCTTCACTGGAACCTGCTTATCTGCATGACTCATTAAGGTGCAAGCTGACTGCTGAAGAACCCTGTTTCATAACAAGTCTTTTCTTAGGGGAAGGTATGCTTTGAGAAGTCACTTTGCACAGTATGAGTGTATCAAAGTTAGTTTTTGAGAGACAGCGTTATTTCTTAAAAACATAAATAAATGAAGTGAAGCACATTCACACCTGTAACAGTAACACTTTGCTGCAAGGATTGTGTCAATGGGAAGTGGTTGTTTTATGGGCACAGGCCTTGAAAATGCAAGCTCACAGCTGCAGGAACGCTGGACCAGGATAGTTTCTGAAGTGCTCAAGGCTTGGTATTCACGCACAGGATTTGCAATCAGCTTTTCGAACAGTGCTGTTATCATTCCTCTGAAATTCTAGTCTTTCCAAAGGGCCAGCTGACTGTAAACAACACAGCTGGAGTTTCACAGGTCTTCAGCTCTAGTATCTAAAGTATTGCTATAAATGCAGATAAGAAATGATCTCTTAGAGCCCTATGCTTTTAAGATAATGCTCACTAGAGAGTTTTCACTCAGGAAGGTTTCAGCTAACAGAAACAGTAAGAACAGTTGACCCTTTACAAACAGATCTTTCCCAGAGAAAACTGCTATGGCATACACATGGTATGAAAGTCAGCTCAAGAACTGGTAGTTGTTCTAGGAAAACTGCCTATGAGGAGTGCACACGAGGTCAAGCAATAGGCTAAAGTTACTGCTGGCTACTGCTTAACAGCTCTGTTTGGAGCCAAAAGAGCACAGCAATGATTTACAAAGGAAGCAGAACACACAGGAGTTATGCTCATAATGGCAAGCAAGTCTGTTTTTACATTTGTTTTCACAATGCCTCCATTATACATAAGGAACAAATATGAAAATCAGATGCTGGGTTGTGGTGTGTGCATTCAGTCAGTGTGTTTTTGAATCCTGGAGAATAGCTGCTTTTAAGTTTCACACTCTGATCTGGGGCTTTGATATTTTAGTACCTTCATTCTAATCTAAACACAAGATTTATCTCTGTCCTAGGAAGGAGGAGAAAAGACATTCCAACCCTTTCTCTGTCCCACTGGCATGAAGTTCTGCACTTGATAACATGATCCTCGACTGGATATGCAGTTATCTAGTTTATTGTTCTGTTTGCACCTGACAGCAGTTTGAAACGGGAATTATTTCATAAATAATGATTCCTGTTTCCCTCTAGGTGCATAGGAGGTATCAATTTTTGAAGACAGGCATGGTTTTGCACACCATATTACAGCTACAACACCAGGAAATTCCCACTAACTGAGTGAGGAGCTTCTGAAGACCACTGAACAGACAACATGAAAATGATGGATATAAAAACAGGTGATGAGATCAAAATACATTTACTTTAATAAATCTAAATAGACTGCTTGTATTCAGCTGACTGGCCATGGACACTTTCCTGACAAACATTTTCTTAGAGATTTTACTTTCCAATATTTCCTGCCCTTTATTACATCAATTTAAAAATCTTTTTTGGTTTTGCTTTTATAGCTGATCTTTCTGAGAATATTCCAGCAATCTTAATTAATTTAATCTTCTTCCTCACCTCATCCCTATGCAAAACCTTTTTCTTATACGTATTCATGAGATAATCTGAGAGGGATTAAGTACATATGGTTCATTATTGGCTATTAAGTGAAAGTAGACATTATCATAAGCAACAGTTCTGAAGCCATAATATTTTAGGGTGACTGACCTCCAGAAAGGAGAGAGAGGCAAAAGCAAAGCTCAAGTCCAAAAACCAGCACAGGGATGTTTTAACTTTCATATTAGTTCCTTCTTGTGCTTTTTCATAATACAGCGATACAAAGTATAGACACACAGAGGTGCAGCATAATGAGACTTTTTATCACGGTCCATTTTTACCAACTTTGAAGATAAAACAATATAGCTACAAAACCAAATTACATTTACATTCCTTACTTGATAGGGTTGTGAAACAGCGATTTGGAAATTAATTTGAAAGCTGCTGTCATTGTGTCATATACTTTACAATCTCCAACGATACATAAAAAATAATTCAACAATTTACTTTGATCTTATATTGCAAACGACAACTGCATTGTGATTGAAGAATCAGTGGCTAATTTACATGAAAGACAATAACATCCAGCATGGAAGGCAAAATGTCAACAATTATAAAGTTACCAGTCTGCTGAAGCAGTTCTTAAATGTTGTATTTGTAATGTAAGACACTTCAATAAATCCTTCACAAAACACATTTCCATCTTTCCTCTTAAAGTGAAAGGATTACCCTGACCTGCCTCTGCTTTCAATACATGCCCTTTTTCTCCTGCCTCTGTCAGAGAAATATTGAGCATTAGTGAAATAATCAGTAGCATTACAATAATTATGCAGCTCTACACCCTGTGTGGGGGCATGCATGTGTGCAGAGAAAGATATACTTAATACACATATTAAGCAAGCAATATTTTATTTACTGTCTATAATTAACTTATTACAATTTATTAGTGTCCTATTAAGCCTATGTAGGTAACAATAGGGCAAACCCTGGACTAGCATCAATGTGGAAATGACTCTTAATTTTTTAAATTAAAAATACCACAGAGAATGAATTCATTATCTGTATTGTGGTAATGCAATATAAGATTGCAGATTGTCAGTCAAGGGACGTGGCACGCTCTACTACCCACAGCACGGAAAAGCACTGCATACCTCTACAAGCATACAATGTCTATTTGACCACAGTAGTTCACATATGACTTTTTTTTTAAAAAATGAGAAATTATGAAATTTTACATCTGCCTGCATATTTTCACCAACAAGAAAAATCCAAAATGATTGTGACATTAAAATAGTACTGCATTATATGCAAAAACTAATGTGATCTTTATGACCATTACAAAAAAGTAGGGGTACTGCATCTTACCTAAAAGACAGCATCATCCCTCCTTCCATCACTACTTCCCCCCACAGCTCCTCCTAGATCTAGAACAAAGAACTGATCCAAATCAATCCCCAGGGAAACATAAAACGTTATATTTTTTTTTCAGCACAACTGCCTGCAGCTTCCAGGGGTGGTTCTTTAGTTTCCTACCACATCACTGTCCCATGCCTGACCTTGTGTAGTTTATACCATCTGACAGGGTCACAGTGCAGTGATTTGGCTGCAGGCAACCACCTTTACAAATGATACACATAAACACACACTTTACTCTTCATACAGCCTTGCCAGCAGAAAAAACATGTCATGTACTTCGCAATCTCACTTCATGTTTTACTTTTTCGTTGGGGAAAAAAAAAAAAACAACCCAAAAAACCCCAACTTTATTTGAAGTCTGCATTACCCCCAAATCTTACCCAAATCAGCTGATCTACACAGCCACTGACACAGGAATATGGCTGAGGTTAACTGTAAATCACATATACAGGAAAAGGAGAGAAATTGGAGAAGAGCTAATAAGTTTTCTACAACACCAAAGAGCTTTTGAGCTAGTAGTGCCTCCTAAGATGCAAGCCTTCACAAATCATGAAAACTACTGTTCAAAGGAAAAAAAAAAACCCTTTTAATCACTTGCAAAATTATTACTGCCCTGCAAGACGACACTTGCTGTTAATCAAAGGACTCAACAAGTAAAAGGCATTTCATGCCTTTTTTTTTTTTTTTTTGTAGCTCAAATGTGATATTCAACTAAAAGGCAAGGGCTCAATTTAATATGAAAATAACATTTTTAAAGATGCTACTCTGATGTTCTTAGAAATGGTCTACACACCAGTTTTGGTGCCAGTAATGGTTTAGTATAAAGCCTTCACAAAACATCTCACATGCCATCTGGACAATCTGTCTCCTGATATCTCCATCAGTAAGGCTAAACTATGCAATATACGTTTTCATGTTCTAGCATGAAGTCAAATACTATCCTCCATCCTTATTACAACTGAGACTATGGGAATACTTTGATGATATTTTTCCTACAACTTGAGAGCTTTCTGCTGTATTAAAGAATCCACAGTTTTGTACTATTACTTCATATTTCAAAGTCACAAAACAAATTAATTAGCAAGATCATGCCACTTCGTCCTTAATCTCATTAGAAAAGACTAATGGCTACAGAATCAATTCTTTCAGAGAGATTACTGCCTTAACACCATTAGCCTTTACATCACACAGGCTCATTTTGAACTTTCAATTCCATTGTAATTTCCTCCACTAGTTTAATTACAACCCTTAATTAAGTCCCTTCTTTAATCAACTTTATAGCTATGTCCATTCATTTATGGCTGCATATAAAATAAGAAACAAAGAATAACTTGCAAAAGTATAAAGCCAGCCCAACAGCTTTCATAGTATTTAGTTGGCCTTAACCTCTGCTCCAAGAATCACAAGCAGTCCTTCCTTTTAAATATCCATAAAAAACTCCTAACAAATACAAAGAAAACCAAGATTTAGCTAGGTTTTACAAAACCATGACTGATAAATTTTTCATTTTAGAGTTCCCAAAAATCCCATGAATCAGGGATTTTATTTACACACTTCATTGTTCAGTTTTCTGTAAATTTTAAGAATCTGTAGCTTAGTCACAGTTTTCTAGTTACTCCCAAAGCTAAGTTTATATGGCAGGACTTTTGTCGATATTCTGTGAGGATACACTGGAGTTTTTACATCACACTTTTATCATACACTTAGCCATCTTGTCCTGACATGGAAAACATGAGTCAATATTGAGACAAAGACTGACAGTTGCAGAACAGATAATGTATTATATGAAGCTCAGCTGCTTAAGACAAACTGATCAGAGAGGTGCAGCTGGGTTGGCAAAACTCTTATTAGGATGTGTCCAAGTTCAAATTCACTCATACAGATCTGCTACATCTGAAACTAGGGGTTGTTTAGCAACAAAACCAGTTCTAATCAATATTTCTGATATATCAGTCTCCCTGTACACCCATATAAAAATGATTTACATAAGCATCTGTTTTTCACTGAAAGAGCTGTATCTATATACACAAATACTTTGAATTTTCACCAATTCGCTTCAATGGGTGCAGAAAGTCCATCTTGTATTTCTGCATAAATTTTCTAGTTTATAAACGAAACATTAACTTTTCAGAGTATACAGATGCTATTGTTTTCAGAATACATAATGTAATTTCCAAAGCAATAATTGAGATTTTCCACTTTCATGCTTTACTATTATCATAAATACTTTGTGGCTCTTCCCAGAGCAAAGTGCTTCGCAATTTATGGTGCGTTAGCCATTAAATTAACATGCTGCTTTCCTTGAAAGCTGCCCTTTTTAACCATTCTGTACTGAAAAGATACAGAAGTTGTTCAGAATAATTTCAAGTCATTCACCCCCTTATTAACGTATTATATACAGATATATGTACATATTTTTATCAGCAATTTTCCCCTATTAATATTATTAAATCATTAAAGTTTGTAGTAAAATGCAATTCCTGTTTTTAGAAGGAGTTAATGTCTGAGCCACTGACTGATCCCATCAGGTTGAAAAGATTCCAATGTATATCTTTGATGAATTTCTGTTCAATAGGAGTCTGACCATTCCTTGAAGTTCAGACTGATGTGGCATCGCATATGCCTTTGTCTGCATCAGGAGTGAAAACTTAAGCACTTAAAGTTTCCAAATCATATTGGCTTAAAGAATATTTGCCATTCCTAATGTTTCTGGCCTTTCAAACCTATTAGAGACACACTCCGAAAAATCATGCTGCTGTATAAAAATTCTGACCTCAATCCTTTGACCAAGAAAGCCCAAATTTAATCCCATTTTTTGCAGACCCTCATATTTCTAAAACATCTACATGAGATGTATTTTTTTAAAAGATTACTGTTTCAAATACAAAGGACAGTGTTCTGATTCAAACAAGACCATTGCTCATACTTTTCAAATCAGATATAGTGTTTTTTAAAACAGTTCTCTGCTAACAGTCGCAAACTCACTTCCCTTGAAGGCGCACATGCAGCAAGTATCAGCCTTTTTTTCAAGAAAAAAATATTATCTCTGAATGAGTATCAGTGGAGTTACAAGCTGAATGTTCACTCCATAATACTAACACGTAATCGCTCTTATGGTGAGAAATACTGGATCTAAAGAGAAGCATGTCAATACAGAATCACTCAATATCCACATCTAATATCGTAGTTAACAATCACAGAATATAATTTTGGCATTTTAATAGAAAAGATTAAAAGTACCCTTGCAACAATGGTACTAGTTCAAGAAAAAAATTAAATATTCTCCATTAACCTTCAAAACCTTTGTTATTTCGTGGGCATATAATCACAGACTTCAGAGGCCCTGTCTCCTAAGAAGTTTCTAAGATGAACTTTAAGTTTTAGACACTTTTAACAGGGCATAAGGGAAAGGCATTGGTCTTCAGTGACCTTCAGTGAAAGAGGAGACTGGCATGACTGGGGATAGCCTCTGTCCTTCCATAATCTTCACCTAGCTCTGCCCAAATCCCTCTCTCATAGAAGAGAGCGAAAAGCTAATTTATGTTCCTTCCTTATGGAACGTTGCAGATTGCACAGCCATATCCTCCTGACCATTAGATCCTACAATTTTGGAACTGTTGACTTCACATCACAAGCACCGAGACTTGTTTTTCTTAACCTGTCCTTCCAAATTTCTGTGATTATCAAAGCTTGTTTTCAGGCTCTCAGCAGAGTTTGTCTTCATTAGGGCAAAACCCTTGCCATCCCAAACACCCAGCTTGCCCTTTCCCATCTGTGATGTGAGCAGCTATTGCTACTGTACTCTGCTTGCAAATACTTTTGAGTTTTCGAATGAGCTAAGCAAGATCTCTCAGGAAGGGCTATGAAACACCAAACAAATTTGGAATAACAGGTTTTCCTATTGGTCTAGACACATTTCCACTTTTGCTTTGTTTGCTAAAATGTTTTTTCCCATCATGGTAGAACATAGAATTTAAGTAAAATAACATTGAGGCTCTTTATCAAGAAATTATAAGAAATCTATTTTCCATATTCTTGTGTGTAACTGATAAAACTTCCTAGTGACTTTTTTCTTTAAGTTCTATTAGAATAAATGTAATAAAAATAAATTAGCAATAAAACCAAGAAATGCCAATACCCTCTCTGCATGCAAATTTCTTCTCCTAAATACAAAAAATGAGACCAAGGGAATCCTATTTCACTGAGCAAATTAACAAAGGTCAGAAAGCTTGATCTTTGTCACTGGTGTACTCTGTCTGAAAGCTGAACTGCCGTTTAAATATTTATAAGGAAGAGCTGTAATTGCAGGTTGAGAGCTGTGAGACAACTCTGCATGTACAATACAGGAAACTCTGAAAATATTCATGACATGGGAGATATTCCACCAAAGGAAAATTTGGGTGAAGGAAAGGAGTACTAACATGGCATTTTAATAACTTCTGAATCAGGATACATAAGAAGGTAACCTGAAACCTGTTCCTTTTGGGGTCTGTCATGGGACACAGACACAGAAGAAAAGAGAAATTCACAACCTTGCTAGCCACTGAAAAATGCTGGGGGAGGAAAAAAAAGTTTCAAATGATGACAGCACAACTCAAAGAAGATGGAACCATTTTTGTGAATATTTTTTAATGAAATAAAGGAAAAAAAAAAAAAAGAAGAAGAAACAGCTGCATACATGACAAATTTGAGAGAGCAAACAAAAACGTTCCAGAGCCTCTGCATCTATTAACTGGGGTTGCTACTAGCAGCAGAGCCATTTCCCAGCAGATTAAGGGTTCTTGCTGGATAATCTCCCTTCCTGTCTGATTTTAGTCCCTTTAATTAAACTAAATTTACACTTGTCCCTCTCGTTTGAAATCCAGTTTGCTGAAGATTCTTTTCAAGCAATTTATTCTATTTGGCACGACAAGAAAAACAAGAAAGCCCAGGGAATTCACAGTCAACTCTTCCTACACAAAACTGCAGATAATATGAATCAAGGTGACCAACCTATAACATACCAGCAAGATGCACTATGCCTATGGCCCACTCTGTCGTTTTTATCTGTGCTCCCTCCCTTTTCACAAGCCCAAATATGGCCCAAACACCCCATGGAGAATATTTCCATTTTGGTCATTTAGTAAATTACCTTCCAGTCACAAGAAGCCCAAGCTCTAGCCCCAGAATTACTGCAAACAGAGGCTCCACAGACCACAGAGAATTACTCCAGATAGAGGCTCTGCAAACCACAGCAACCAAAGACAGAGTATCAAATGCTTATACAGGTGAGATCATATTTTGAGATAAAGATGCTTAAAGAAATATGTTGCAATAAACTGGATATTTCAAATGCATGTAATTGCAAGATAAATTATATATACACTGTTTCTATCAAAAACATGTACAGTGAAATTGATAGGATTACTTCTTAAACACCTGAAGAGTGAGTGTTTAGCTTAGACTTAAGTAGCCTCATAAGCACCAGGCTGAGATCACTCCACCACTTTTTAGAAAGGATGACTACCTGCATAGTCTCTACCTAATTATCTCTGTGATATTGGAAGTTTTGAAAGCAAACTGTCTTTGAAAATCTTATAATGGATTTCAAAAGAAAGGATCACAACTTCTTAACATCTTTGAGCATATAATAAAATATGTTTATTGGTTAAACAAGCCAACATCCCAGAATATGTGGAGTTGCACAGTGATTTCTACCAGCTTTCTGAATACACTTCCGACTACAGGCAACCAGGGTATTAATCCTTAAGACAACAGGTCATGTGAGGAACCACACTACACATTGCATTCAGTATGAAATCTTTAATTCCATTTTGCATTCATGGCCTTTCAAAGGAAAATGTTTGTGTAACATACGATTCAGACATGCAAATGTCACTTCTTGGTATAGTGGCAAAAAATAATTAAATTATAGAACATGTTTGAGAAGATGCAAGGCATCATTACCAAGCAAATCCTTGATCCAGAGTAAACTATTTTAAACATGATCCATGAGCAAGCTCATAAAGAAGTGTTAAGATCACACACTTAACTAATATTTTGAGTGTCAGCTGGGATGAAAATTGATGTGATTATTTATAGGAGACCAATTAGTGAGTTCATACCTGTTTATATAAGCAAGTTTCTTCTGTGTGTGAAGAAACTGCTTAGGAAAAAGATTGCTGTGCAAAGTTACTCATCCTGTGCTATGTGACATATCCACTAAGAGCTATTATGGATACCACTTCTGGTTCAGAAAGTCTCAGGAGCAAATTTGCTTTGCTTTTACTTTTGTCCAAGCAGACCATGATCACAGCTGAAGAAGGTATACTGAACTAAGTGGACCTTTGCTCTGAAACAATTTCATGTTCTTAGAATTATGTTATATTATGCTCCTTATATTCCTACACCCATCATTACCACTCATACCATCCACTAGCTTTAAAACCCATCATTACTTGCACATTTATTATTCTATTCAGTGCTTCTGTTTCCAGTTTGGGGTTTGTGAATCATGAGAGTATATCAAGATTGCCATTTCAGCATTCTTAGCTGGAACATCCATTCAAAGCATATTCATGTAAAGACATACAAAACCTTCTTTTATACCACCATTTCTTTCAATAAAACAACCTATGTCCCTAGTCATTCAAAGCAAGCAAAGCAGAGCTCAGAATATTACTGAAGACACTGATTATCTAAATTAATTTTTGTGAATAATATTTTTGGAATGAGAATGGGGTAATGCTGAGATTGAAGGAAAAGGCAGTATTTTACCTAGCTCTAATTAGATGCTATCAATAGTGAACTCTTCTTCCGCTTGCCCAAATGCTACAGCGAGAGAGGTTTTAATGTTAGGTTCCATATAGTAGGAGCTGCATTCCATATGAATTAGTGGACTCCTGATTGGTTCAGACTTTGGTGACAATACACCTACTCCACCTCCTACCAATACACTTCAACCCAGTTATAAAATCCATCTCAGTTTTTGGTATTTTAGACAGGTCTTCCACAGGGTCTACGATCTTGAGGGAAAGCCTCATGCATTTTTGAGAGTAATATGAAATGACTGGTGTATTGCCACTGCCCTCTTCTGGGTGAGATAAGAAGGGGACAGACGTCTGCAGGCCCTACTGCCCTGGGCTATCAGGAAAACGGTAACTGCAGTTGCTGGTCTTTATTTTGAAGGTAGTGTTCTTCAATTTTATTTTAATGCTTGCCATGCAATGAAGATGTGCAGAACAGTAAGAACCACAGAATGGCAGTGTGACAACAAACTGATGGCAATAAGGTAACCTGAATTTTTAAAGAAGTTGGCAACATGACTATCCTGTTGATTTCAGTTAAAAAAAAACCACCTCCCTTTCTTGCTTGTAAAAATAAGCTCTGGTGATAAGCAAAAAGTCAAGCTTAACATGTGATCTCAGACTCATTTTCAGGCCTAGCTGTGATGAGGTTGTGACCTTTGATAACATTGCTACCTCCACTAATTTAGGCTGCCAATGACAAGTACTTTGGTGACTCTCTGTCTCCTCTTTCATAGGATCAAGAATAAATGAGTAAGAAATGTTTGTCATCAGACCACAAGAATGGGATTCAGAGGATGCAGGTCTACTGCCTGGCTCCAAAGACTCAGTCTCTGACCTTGGATAATTCATTCAGCCTCTTTGTAAAGAGGAAAAAATTGTTCAAACCAAGCCATTTATGAATAAACTGTATCACTGACACAGAGCCACAGAAGTATCATAGCCATGATGGATTATACAAATATCAGCTGGTAAAAGAATCAGGGCATGATACATAAGTTGAAAAAGTGATTCCTAATTGTCCATATCAGTAAAACCACGCACTGATGGTGCTTGATTCCTGATACTGCTGTTTAAATATCTTCCCAGCCTTAGCCAGATCAAACAATTCCCATTATGACAGGAAATCAGAAACACTACTGAAAACGCTAAGTTTAGCTTGAGGATAATTATACAGATATAGCTTTGGATGAATGGCGAACTTGATTATGAATGGGAAGACTGTTGTTCAGAGTTTTTAACAAATAAATTTAAAAATTAGAGATCGCTTGTCACTTGCAACTCAAAGTAAGAAAGAACAATAGGCTGTACTGGAGGCTATCCAGGCACGCAATCACAGCACTGGAACAGAAACATCCCATAGTCTACATCACCAGAATGATAAAATAAAAACAGACAGTTGACACAAGAAGAACACTTGTAACAGCATGCACACCCCAACCAATGGGAAAAAAGGTAGACAATATTATTATTATTTGTTTTGATTTGATAACTGAACTATCTGGCAAAATTAACTACTTCCTTCCAAATGAATGTAACAAAAATTAGATCAAGCTTGGGCTTTGCCTAAAAAAATAATAAATATATATTTAAAAACAAACAAACAAACAAAAAACCTACAGCTACCACAGAACTTTTTTAACAGAAAGATAGTATAGTTTACTACCAGGTATGGCATTCAAAGAGCCCTAGGATCTATTCCTACCCTACCTCACTATAACACAGGTGACATCTCTTTTCCACTCAACGTTTTCAGTAAGTTGAATCCCAGCCCCAACTTTGTATTTTAACAGTCAACAAACACAGGATCTATAACAATAGGGTTACTCTTGTCCCATTTATCTGGTACATGGTTACTATGTGATCTATGCAATCACACATCCATCATGTTTGTGACAAACTTAGCTTGCCCATCCTCTCTAAACAGGACATTGGCAGCTAAGAAAGTACGTCTGCTTTCCAGCATGTGCAGCTGTTATAAGGAAAGGCAGGTGGGAGATACACTGATAAGGAATTGCTCTGCATTTCCACCCAGTTACTTCACCTCCCACTTCGAGCCCTGACAATGCATTCAGTACATAACACTACCCTCCCCCAAGGGTTCCAGCTTTATATTAACCTGGGGAAATCACCAGCATCTTACTGTCTTAGCCAGTAAGAAGGAACCTGCATTTGGTTGCAGTGATTATATACGTACTTCTAAGGGCTAAAATATTCCCCTTTGTAAATATTCCCCTCCAGACTGTAATTCTGCAATTATTTGTGGCCCTATTTTCTAAAAGCCCAGTACACTGAAGCCACGATATCTGCTCAGTGCTTTAGAAAAAGATCTGGTTTTCATTTAGATTCCTGAAGAGGAAAGCAATGCCAAACTGTAGACAGTTAGCCACTTGAAACACACATGCTTGAAGACCTTTGAATACCTGAGTCTGTGTGCTCCTTAAAAAACTCTTCCTAAAACACAGTGCATACCCCAGATTTCAGAATCAGGACCACTGGATGCAAAAAGTCTTTGCAGATGTTCACTTTGTCTTCACTACTATTTCCCCATCCACTCTGCATTTCAAGCCCAACAACTATGCAGGATGCCTTTCCAAGAGTTTATATTGCAATGACCATTTTAAACACCCAGCTGTTTCCTTAAGAAGTCAACAAATTACATGAAGTCACTACTCCATGAACAGTGAAGTCTTCAACAACTATATTAATGCAATTTCCAGACCACTCTTCCACGCTTTTTTGATCAAGTGATCGCCATCACTTTGTGTTCCTTCTTCACTTTTCACAGCAGATATTCTGTAACCTTCTTAGTACACAAATAATACCTCCATCAAACTGGTAACTCTTCCCAGAAACTAGCACGGGTGGGAGGTGCACTGAGCAAACTCATGTTTACAAAAGCCTCTTATCACTTCTCACATCCTTGCCATAATTTTACTCTTCTATAAGAATTCAACATTACCTTGGTTTGCCCTTTCATCTTAAAACATTCTCAATCACTCTAATTTTCTTAATGGCTCTTGCTTTAGCCGACATCAGTTCTCCAAAGCATTGCAGTCTTGAGGGTTCCCATATTTTTAGCTACTGTGCCAAATTGCTCAGAATTTAATTAGCTGTACACCCAGCTGCAGAAATCTATCCCAAATTCAATGCTAGAGCCTGCTGTCAATTTATTTTATGACAAATTCAAAGCCAGTTTCCTTTGCTACCTTCTGGACATAAGGTCCTGATGCAAACGATTCATGTGTTAGTGTCTTACATCTAAAAAGCACTCCTAACTGTGTCTCAAAACCCACAGTATCACAGAACACATCAGTAAATACTGTACCAAGAGCAAGAAATGTGATTCTTGGGGAAAATACCAATCTAGCTACCTAGATTTTTTTTTTTTTAAACACTGACATAAAAAAAAAATAAAGTATAAACTAAGATAAAGGTCCAAGTGACATCTCTATACTACTGAGCATGTCTTAATGAAGTACGAATATCAAATATTTTACCTGATTTTAGAAAAAGCTTATTTAGCATAAGGCTGGATGATTTCTCCATTTTATTCATACTGCAAATATGGACAACCTTTGTGTACTGGAAACCTAGTTTAAGACATCACTCTTGTGATAAATGTGCCCATAACACTTTTTCACAGACTGTAAGGAAGCTCTGCATTAGCTATCAACTCCGACCTGTATAAATCCCCTGGCTAAGAAGAAAAAAAATATCAGTATGAAAACCAGATATCCACCAATGTTATATCTCCTCAAATATTTGTTATTAATATGAAACGTTCCAACATCCCATATTAATACATAGTCTGCATTCAGGTTTTACGAATTACAAAGGATTTCGTTGTCCACATGTCAAGAGTTGAACAACAGATCGCAGTTGTCACAGCTATATCCCCATTCAGCAAAGCATTTAAACCTCAGTGTTTAGCAACACATGAACAAGCTACTGTATCACTCTGCAGAAACCACACACTGGCAAAAATAAGAACTATCTTTTCCATGGGGCTGTTGATTTTTATTTAAATGAGTTATGTATCAGCCAGACCAATTTTTCTTTCATTTGCACCCAGGTAACTAATATCTTTCTCACTGGCATTATTCTTGAGTGATACTACCAGGAGTCTGAGGAGAATCAGGCCTTAAAGCCCTAAGTATTATCAATATAAAATGTAAATCCTTTAAAAAGGATTTGAGGTGGCTTTTTATGAGAAAATGACTGTCAGGAAAACCTCTAACTCCCTTTGACATAAACAACAGGACAAGAACTAAAGATTCGTCTCTATAAAGAATTCTGAAACCCAAACAAAAGCCAGAAGGCATCTGATAGCAGCTGTTATGTTTCATCTGAGTTTGACATCCCCATTTTGGCAATAGCAAATGTATCACTTTGGCAAAAACAGAATCTCCCATCACTAGACAAACATCTTGAACCTTTATTGCAAAGCCCAAGATTTTCCTGTCCTCTCCTATTTGTAATACTTTCAACCACTTATGTGGAAAATAGCAGTACCACTGTTAATTCTCTGATCACCTGGTATCAGGGCTCTGTTGATAATTGTAAATGATTTCATGACCAAGTTTAAATGTATCTGCCAAAACAGAAATTGAACCCGCAGAGAGAAAGCATTTTTTTTTTTCTGATGCAAGTCTTTGACATAAGCCTTGCTGGATCTGTGCCTACATATGCAGCCAAAAACATTAGCAAACAGACTAGCCCTACAGCAGAGCCACCTGAGCACTGCGGGCTTCCCCCTGCGTTCCAAAAACACTGCAGTCCACAGCTTTAGCTCTACAGGTGAATAATCTGTCATCCTGGCCATGCACTAATGGGCTAATCAAAGAGATTTTCAGCCTGTGGAGTATAAAATGGGACTGCTTAACTATAAAATCAGAGATGCGCCAACATCAGACTCGAGCCTTCAGGTCCCAGCCACCACTTAGTATAACAAACACAACTGTTTTTTCAGACAGTAAGAATTTTGAATCATCTACATGGAAATTATGAATCATGCATCAACCTCTATCAGAACCAAATGTTTTTCAAATTTTATTTGAATTATAGAGATTAAAGGTGTTTAATATTAAAAATCTTAAAAATGGAATATGTAACTCTTGATGGGATTATTTTATTTCTCTTTAGAGGTATATACACACTTACACTAGTTGGCCGGACCCTTTCAGAGTCAATGGAAAAATGGGCTCTTCTAAGTAGTAATTTATCTCCACTCTAAGACAGATACTAAAATAGAAAGTTTTCATTTTCCATCTAATTTTATAATTTATTACTAAAGTACTGCCTAAGTACTAGTCATTTCTCATGGTCTCTCTGTGATGGTGCCATAACTGGTCCTTTCTCTGGCTAGGCTTACAGCAAATTTACCTTGACCTCCCACTTGCTTTTCCTATGAGTCATTGAACAGATCACCTGAACCCCACACACCTCTCTGCTTACACCTTCATTTCACATGAAACTGTGCCTATAATAGCTGCTGAGACTTGCCCTTTTTTAGGGGAGCTCTTTGAATAAAGGCACGTTAAATAACTAAATTATCACAGGTCCAGAATTAAGCCCAGGAAGTGAGAATCAATTTACTTTGACTTTCCTATTAAGTTATATGAAGATTAGTTAAAGGATTTTCTCTTTCTCCAGACTCCATCTTCATCCTCTATAAGTGAAAGGATAGAATTGATGATATGCAGGTCACATCTATCTTTCTCTTTGATGCAGTTAATGAAATTGAGATTCATTGCAATTTTCTGCTTTCCATCATTTAAGGAATTCGGTTACTTTGAAGATTCCTTGAAGCTTACAATACTTTTCCTCATAACCAGATTCTATTTCTCCGGGATATCTTATTTCTTTATCACTGCCAGTATAAGTTGTTAATACAAATCTTCTGCCTAAACCAATCTAGTCTGACTCAGCTCCACAAACTTAAATTCCATCTTGAATTTGCATAGAAACTTTTCTAGTACATTTTTTTGCTTTCTCTCTCTCTAACACAAGCATCATGTATTTCTAGCTACTGGTGCAAGTAGCATTAAATTATGGCCTCACACACGCTGAAACAGCTGAAAAGCAGTTTTCATCAAGTTAATGGTTCAACTGGTAGGCCAGTACTGAAGCAGTTCAGGACACTACCCTTTCTCTACCAGAGTATGGAATCTACAATCATTTTGTGGTGGTTCATGTGTACATAAGGAGAGAGATGCTGCTTCTCTCCAAGAGTTACTGACAAGGGTAAGATAACCAGAGCACGTAACAGGAAGGACTAAAGTCCAAGGCTGATGTACAATCTGTGAAATTCCTCTGTAAAAGGACTTTCTAGCTAGCGTATTCCCAGTTGCCTTTTTGCCCATGGACCCTCCCCTGCTCCATGGTCCCAGTTCATAAGACACTCATGAACGCAGGAAGTAAGAAGCAGGTCAGGCTGACAGGATGCACATAGCATATGACTCCAATGAAACACACCATGTCATGCTGTAAACAAGACAGAAGCAGCTATAGGTGAGAGAAAAGAATGAGGTTGAGTTAGCCTGTGAAAGTCTCACTTCCATTGTGACAGATCTTGAGAGATCTGTAAATAGGTGGCGAAGCCCTTGTGTGGAGAGAGTTCTGCTATGTTAAAGGGAGCACCACACTCTCTAAACGATGTGCTGCAGAGCCTTGTACTGCCATTTCCTTCCTGGAGTAAGAAAACAATACAACCAGAGGAATCAGAGCACAATCTTTACACCGACCTTCCACCTCTTTAGCTTCCGCAGAGCAGATCAGTGTACATTCTCTTTTAATCCTGCATGAGAACCATTAGTGCAAAGATTGCAATACATTAATAAAAATAAACAAACGAAAACCCCACACCACATCTCCTTTAAGTCTTTACCTTTCATGTTTCAGTGGCAAGCTTAGATAAGCACACTAGAGGGAAATGAAGAATGCTCCAGACAGTAAAGGATAATATTGCTGTGGTATGGCTTGTTTTTGCACAGTGATTAGGCTCACTGCCAGCTTGATTCCTTCAATGTTTTAACTATCTGCAGCTTGAGTGATTACATTAATAAACTTCCAGTGCAGACAGCATGCTAAACTCTAGCCACTGTTCATGCAGCAAAAAAAATGGAAGTCTTCAAATACACTTTCTCTTCTAAATTCCAATGAAAAGGCAAATCCTGACCTGAATTTCCCAGGAAGAACCATTTCTTAGAAACCCCTGGCAATCCTTTGATTCTCAGCAGGATTCTAGGACCAGAAGAATTCCCTATCAGCCAAAGAAAGATTTTTTTTCCCCTTTATTTTTAAGGTTATAGCAGCAGATAAAACATTCCTATCCATCAACCATCAGAGATCTCCATAATTCAGACCCCAGTTGTACTATTCCTAAAAATTACATTTTGAAGATGTTAAGGCCAACAGCATGCACCCGTACCAGTCAGGCTAAGAGAGTAAGTCATCAGCAATGAATTATAATCAGAGATTAATTTAGCTCATCATAGGTCAGTCCAGAAATCTTCAGGGCAGCTCCAAAATAAACAGAATCCTAAGTGACCAGACTGAGTTGCACACAATACCAAGTATATCTTACAAACTAGTGCGTTATCAAATAAGGATGGGAAGTAATTGGATCCTGTTGTGTAAGAAACAAATAAGGATACTTTCAGGTGTGGGTAACAAGCAAAAATGTTTGCTAGCAACACAAAGGGAGAATTTTAAGCAATGTATTACAAGCCACATTGCTTTACTAATCTCTCTGAACGAACAGCAACGAATACCTCTTTCAGCAATTGTACTAAATACAGTTTACTTTTCTGCAACAAGAACAACTCCCTGATAGCCCTAAATCTTGACTTCTGCCTCCATTGTATCCAGAAAGGAGTATTTGCAGAGTAAGTCAGACATAGTTACTACCTTCCTACAGGGAACAAGCACCTGTTAAGCAGTCAATAAAAGCATGAAAAGTGTCTTTTTCACAAACGTGGTTTCATCACTTCACCCTCCACGACTACTAGTTGTTACAGCAGTTGTATACTGCTGCATTTTTTGTTTGTTTTAATTTCTGCCTCAAGAAATAACTGAAAACTGAAAAAGTTTCATATGTATTTTACAGAAATCTACACATTTACCAGCAAGTTTACTCGGTGGAGTAGGGCTATGGTGTGAGTGGAACATCCAGGTTTCATTCTCTGCTCTGTCAGTAACTCATAGCAGAAATTTGAGGAAACCATGTGCCCTTCTAAACAAAATTGGGATGATAATCATTCTTAAGAAACAGATGTGCAGTAAGACTTTGTTAATTAATGTCTGTAAGTACTTCGAAATCCCAGGATGAAAGACAAAGTGCATCATATGAATCCATAAAACAAGCAATAATGTAACTGTGGAATAATGCATTTACCACTTCTTAACCATTAATCCTGTGCTTGTAAAAGGCCAACTACTGCCATCCCTTTTCAGAGAGACTTGCATACACAGAGCCACAAGCCAATAAAAGCCAGGGATTCTCTGCCTCCAAACCTTCTTTCACCTCACTGAGGTGAAGTCATTTAAACACTACCAGTATCAAACAAAATTGCCTGTACACAAACATGCAGGTCATGTACAAAACCAACCCTGTGACTCAGAAAACAAATAAGCCTGTTTTCTGTATGCTTAATTATTTGCAACCTGATCTTCAGGCTGGGATTCAGCACAACTGCTCTGCAATCCTGCTAAAGACTGATGAATGGTCCAGGTAAAAACCACAAACCTAAAAGAATACAAAGTAATGGCAAAGAGTACACTATCTTTAATATGCAAAGCTTGCCAGAAAGGTATCCCTTTATTAGCATAACCTTCTCTTCTGTCTTTATGGAGAAAACCTGAATATCTGTTAATAACTCATTCTACTTAAAGCAGACCCATGAGAGGCTGTCACTCCAAACTGTCTTCAGTTTTGTGTCTGCTCCCCCTCCTCCCTTCACCTGACTAAGCCATGCTTGTTTATTTTGAGACACATTATTTGTTTGTTACATTAAAGAAGTTTTGCAGCTCAGTTTAGAGACGTAACATGGATTTTCTCTTCACAGTTGAACGCGTGCACTGGGTGCCTGTGCCCAGGTGCTGGCAGCAGAGCTGCAGGGGCTGCCCCGCACTGGACACAACCCACCATCATACATCAACTCACCAGCAGTTTTGCTTGTGTGGGTCCCCAAGAAATGGCCTCAATTTCTTGTCAGCCTTCCAGAAAAGGAACTGTGTGAGCTTAAGGCACGCACTAACCCGTTATTCATTGCCTTTTGTGCAGAGACTGCTGATGCCTTTCGTTTGGTTGGCATGAAGACACATTATGTTTTAAATTACCCCTACATGTTTATTAGTGAGTTCTATCAAATGTTACGTTCTTTAAATCACTTCCCCATCTCTTCAATTTAATAACAGACGTTCCCCTCTGGGTTTGCTATTAAGGTATTAAATTTCCCCCCTCCTCCAGCCAACTTCATGATTAGCTTTTCATTTGGCATAAACCCTGAGCAGGTATACTTGAGACAGTATAAATAATAATATATTTGACCCCACAGGAACAACAACTTGAAATAAGAACCTGCTTTTCCCACTAACGCCCTTGGGAAAACGCTAAAAAATGAACAGCAGAACTATTCACAATACAGCAAATATTATGGCAGTGAGAGATTAGGAGAAACCTAGGGCTTCCAGAGCAATGTATCTTTTAGTTAGGAACTTCACATTCTAAAATATTCAGTCACCTATACTGAGACACATACCACAGGGACCATGTAAAGACTGCAAAAGTAAAAAGGTTTTTCTTACATAAATGGCATTCATGTAGGGACTTTGAAGAAAGGGTTCATTGAGAAATACTCAATTCAGACAGTGAACAAGTCCATAAAGCATTTAAAGTAAAAACAGAAGTTAGGTTAAACCTTTGACAGATGCTACTGACAAATTACACTGAAAATGAACAGCTCTACAACATTTTTGAACACCTCTATCATCTTGACAATCTTTTGGTGTTTGAAATGGAGCATTAAGCACTAAGTATATGTATGCTTAACTTTAAAAATAATAAGAGACAGAATTAGTGATGAAATCAGACTGTTACGTAGTTGTTCTGTCACTATTAGACTTCAAAGAATAAGCTCTTGTGGTGTTCTTTCACAACATAAGCTGTCCAAATTCCTGATTTATTCATATGGCCATTTGTTTTTGCTTGTTCCAGTTCATCTTTCTTGAACATATACTCTACAGTGACACAAAGAGGTACAGCCTTACAATGTATTTTAAGTATTTCACAATACATGTAAATTGTTTCCATTATTCATTATAGAAATAACATAGCTCTTTCTTACATTTCTCTCCTTCCCTTCTGAATGTGTATGGCAATTTTATGGGACATGCAACAGAGTGAGATGATGTGATAAGTCCCCTGAAGTATTTACTTGATGTTTGTATTATTTATGTAATAGAGGTCTATCATCAATCCAATAATGATGGATAGTGATAGTTAAACGTTCCCGTGGGACTTCACAGGCCTTCTTCTATAAAGTAGGTTTGATGGGACTATAAAAATCCAAGTGTATTTCTTCCCATGCACACTTGCATTGGATTACAACAGTGAGAGTCATGCATGCGAGAAAAGATTTACCACTTACCTGAAAAAGATATACTGCAGTGTCCTATTATGAAAGAAAACCTTTTCAGCCCTTAAGTTACTCCAATAAATTAAGAAATTCTGACAATGGGAACAATATGGACCTTTAAAAGCACTGCAGCTCATGGACATACATTATTCTTCCTAGTTAATGCCAGCAATTATACTTTTAATGAATGACGCAGATAATAAAAACTAATTAGATAGAAAAATACCGATTTGAGCCATGTAGCACTAACAGTCATGACTGCAATGAAAATTCTGTCCTCCTGGCAATTACTACACACCACAGACAAAAGATCATTTTTATCCTCAAGGCAGATTCGATGTCAAGGACAGTCCCATTTTGTTTACTTGTGAATTTTAGTTTTGAAGGGGCAGTAGCCCACAGATTGTGAGTTTACAAAAAACTAAATTGATAAGCTTAGAAAAAAACAAATTACAGTCTAATACTGAGAGCAAAGACAGGACCAATGACAAGGAATTAAGGAGGATACTGTCATTTATCAGTATTTAATGAGGAGCATGTCTGAATTCAGTATTAAATCGACCATACTATCAAATATATGAAACGACTATAATATGTAAGTCTGACCAGACACCAGGAGAACCTCTTCATACATATGGAAAATAAATGGATGTTATGTTTTAATTCTGTAGGTTTACCATCAAGATTTCTTATTTACCTCAATTCCTCCATTTTCCACCCTGCCTTGTCAATGTGGGATTTTTTTAGGCCTCTCCATGTCCTCCTTCCTCATTCAATTGCCTGAGAAATCCTACAGCATCTAATCTCACTTCTACAAAGAGCAAGTACACAGAGCTACAAAGCAGGCAAAGCTGGTTGAAACTCAAAAAGCATACCACTGCAAGTAAATGTTTTGCTCTAGACACGTTACCTGGTGTAGAAAAGACCTCTCTCCTTTGCAGAATAAAATTGATATTATTAATAATTTATCCTAAGGGATTACATGACATTTTCTCTTTCAAACAGTAATTTCCTGTAGATGAAACTAAAAACTAACCATGGCCTCATAACCTCTCCAGAACCACACATCCACTGCCTCCAGCTCCTGAAACAAACTAAACTGAAAAATTAATCTCTGATTTTGGTTTTCCTTTATTGTGGCTAAATAATGGCTTCAGTTAAAAAACAAACAATCCACAAACTCACTGTTCAAACACTAATTACATCAAGATTCTTTTCTAACAGTCATTCTTTAGGATTATAAGGAAAAGGGATAAAATCAGCTATACTAGATCAGATTGCAGATCCATGCCGTCCAGGCAAACCCAGGTATCAGATGCCTCAGAACAAGGCACAAGAAAAAGACGGTAAATTCCTGTAATATAATCTCTAGCCTCCTACAGAGCGATAAATACTAACAAAACACCAAAGCACACAGGGCTTAACATCCCCTCCAATTCAACGACAGCCCAGTTCCAAACCCGCATTACAGTGTATAACACCATCATGTTAGGGAAAATTTCCTGTTACTTAGTTACAGGAAATTAGAGCTGAGAAAATATCCTTTGCAATAGCAGCACAACCTCTTACATGCTATTAAATAAAATTATATTAAAAATCAACAACATTGTCTAAATGTGCTGGTAACTTCTTACTTAACAGACTGAATCTTTGTTACACAAACCAGAATACGGGGAGAAAGGGAAAAGACAAATCCAAAAGTGGTCAAAAAGTGGGGTAAAGGGGAAAGAGAAAGAGGCTTCTCCTTTGTGTTCCCTCAAATGCTGCATCACCCTGCTGTGTCCAACAGTGTATTTGTGCTGACAGCTCTGAGAAGCATTGAGTGCTTCATTCGATGAGGCTGATACTCATAGCTCTTCTTGCAGATCAGAAATAGGAAATGCTCCAGTTGTTCCACATCCCTTTCAGTTTCACACACTTGTTGCATCAACACTGACAGTTATGTTTAATGAAACATGGAACTATTTATTTACTTACAGTACACAAATATTTTTTTTACAGTAATGTTTACTGGTCTGTGCTCAGACCAGTTTTTCCCAAAGAATCAATAAAGCCACCTGAGCTCCACCGACACAAGTGTGTTACACCACTGGTGTCAGCAGTACAATAACCTCATTCGCTGACTCTTTGAGCTCTTGCCATCATAGACAACTTTTCTGCCTGTCTTGTTCTGTTTTCTAAATTGTTGTCTTAAGTCAATTTCCATAATCCATATATCACAAAAAAATTAAGTATTTTCAAAACTTCTATCATTAGGTCATAGAAATATCAGCAGTTTTGGAGCACTTTATCCTTCATTTCCTTTCAAGAGTATTTACGGAAATTAAATAGAAGTTTTCCAAAAGGAAAGCTAGAAAGGTTGCAGGCTAAGCATACGGTTTACTTTTTATAATAATTAGTACCTATCAATATCAAAGCTGGCAAAACTCTCATTTGCATCTAACAGCTGGGATCAGTATCCACAAAGAAGTCACTGAGCAGGGTTTGCTTTACTCTGGTTGCAGGAAATACTTCAGCTTTTTGGAACTATAAAAGGTGTGACCTACCACCATTGTAGGAAATAATAAGCTCATTTGCACCATCAGAGCTATGACAGTTGGTATGACATGAAGGATCCAGCCTCCCTTCCCAAGCTGCTCTCCCTTATCAACAGTGGTTATACAGGATGTGACTCTAAATTTTATAAAATCAGTGCTTGTATTTTCTCCCTGGTAGGAATCCTGAAGAGAAGACTGTCACAGCTGCTGCTCCCTAACGCTCATCACTGGGAAAGCACCCCACAGCACAGACAGTTCAGATAAAACAGACATTGGATATGTCTGATACTGCAATTAAAGATCTTCTTCTATTGTAAGTCTTCACATTTCATACCTTCATTTGTTTGGGTCAGCACCTGTTGCATCCTGAAACAATTCAGGATGGAGCTTGCCAGGGTGACAGCGTTATTCCCACTCTATGACTGTAGAGCACATTAACTGGAAGAGGTTCAGATCCTGAAGACCTCATCTACACAAGTTAGTAACAGAAACAACTGCCTTAATGACAGGCTTCTTTAAAATACAAAAGCATTAGCTGTACCCACCTGCCCTACCACACAAACACAAAACTGCTATACAGTTGCCTCTTTGTTCTCAAACTAATTCATCCAGCAGCCAACCACCATGACAACACAGCAGCGTTAACTGTACCCACTTAATCTGAAATTCAGCCAAAGCTACCGAATCACGTGGAGTGTATGGTACATACATTTGTGTAGATGATTTAAGACTGTTGAGCAACAGAGACCCCTTCAGCAATGAAACATTTGTCATTTCCGTATACCCAGTAGGTAAGAGGCAGCTATTAGGAGAATAGACAGAATTACTACAGCTACCATGATTTATGAGAGTAGTAATTTTAAAAAAATAATTAATATACTCACAAACCCTTTACTAAGACTAGCACACAGGCAAAGAGTCATTTAATTTAAAGTGAATCAAAAGAAAGCCTGTGTTTAGATCAATACTTCCCCCTCCTCCCTCCTTATATAACATTTAATTAAGAGAAGCAGTACAATGGGTACCATGTTGGACAGGACTCTGCAAACCATATCCATAGATTTGCGTTGACCCTGCTGAATGATCTTGGGCAAATAAACCTGAAGCACATTCAAAACTTCTCATCTACAAAATGGACAGAATGGTATCAACCACCATTCTTAATGACTTTGTAAAGAGCTTTTACTGAAAATTGCTATTACAAACTAAGGGCTATACTAGAACAGAATGCAGGTTCATAAAACCACAGATTTTCAAGAAGAAATTATAAACTTGAAAATCTGACTACATTAAAAAAAAAATAAAAACACCAAAAAACAAAAACAACACAGCAAACACACAAAATTTCATCTAGTTGTTCCTAGTTTCTAATTACACCTTTTGTTGCAAGGCTTCAGCCACTGAGCCTTCCAAGCAGATGAAGAAACTGAGGCAGAAAGATCTCCCATGATTTAATGGACAACACACAGCATGTCAAATGTCAGAGCCACAAACAAGACCCAGCCCCAAGGCTGATATCCTGGCCAGAAAACAAGACTTACTTTCTTTAGGGCACAGAGCTGATCCATCAGCAATGGAGTGCTCGAGCAGCATTGGATAGTGTATAAATGTGTTTTAGGCAATAAAAATGTGAAACTGTATGTGAAGTAGGACCAAAAGATGATGCTGGTTCAGAAAAAGGAGGGGAGCTATTATTCTATGAGTGGATACATTGCTGTCACTTATAAAAGTGCTCCTTTTGCAAAGCAGCGACCTAATGAATTACCATGCATTAAAAATTGATCATCCCTACACAGCATTTTTTAAACATCCGTATTGATTTATGTTTTCATTTTGCATAATGCACCAGAGCCCAATTAAGATCTGTAGGAGGTACAGGGGGTGGGGGAACAGACTGAGAGGTTTTCTGTGTTTGTTCTGTACTCTGGTCACTTCAAAACTAAAATGAACAAACCTATCAGGAAAACAGAAGGGATCCTGGCACACTGCCTTTAATATTCATTTGATCATTACCTGGCGTGTTTAAATCTAACCCCTCCCCTCTTCTACCCTGCAGGAGAGGCAGACAGTGCAGACTGCAAACCATTTCAGGGAAATAAGACAATTGGCCTGACAACCGAGAGCACAAATCTTGTGCCAGAACAAACCATCCACAAGATTTCTACAGTCATTGTACATAAAAAACCTGATCAGACTGCTGGCTTCAGACAGAGCCTTATGTCAGGCCCAGTATGACACAAGCACATTTTCCCAAACTACTTAAAGGTTATGTAATAGAGATCTGCAGAGCATTAGCAGTCACATGACATGTCCCACTAAGATTTCAAACTGCCACCTACAAAATTTAATTAGCAAGCAGTAAACAAGAGAGAAAGGAAAAAACCACACTCCTGGAACAGACAGGGAATATTCTTAATGGTCTAAACTGTATGCAGAATTGGGGGCAGGGAAGTGGGGAGAACAGAAAGGAGGATTTAACAAATAGAGAAAACTGTGACTGTCACAGAAGAGAGAAAATGCAGTAAACAGGGGACAGATTCAACCACGTATTCCTTGTTCTAGTGACAACTGTGAGCTTCATGCAGCTGAATTCTAAGCACCATCAGCTCTATCCATCCTCGGTAAGAGTTTAGCCCATTAGCACACTCCCAGAGATACTGTGCTGAGCTATCCCTACTGGTGTAAACTGCCACAGATCTATAAAAGTCCCTGCTGATTAATACCAGAAAATATTTTCAAGCGAGTCTGACAATGACCTTACTAAAGATGCACTTTCCACGTCAGGGAAAAGGCACCATGATACTCCATACAAAAGTAACAACATTTTTCAATTGTATAAAAAGGAGGTACAGAAATATTCAGAAGGAGCTGAAATAGTGAAGTCATAGAATAAATTCCTGATTCTGAAGGAATTTCATCTTGATTTAGGATTTTATAAGCCAACCCTAAACAAGTTAACCTGGCTCAAAAAGGCCTTATTTTCCTTCCAAAATTGGAAAGAGGAGGTATTATTGTTATTTTTTCTGCCAGATATCCAGTTAAAAAACTTAACTGAAGTTATCTATAAAAATAATTTATGCTCCTCAGCCAAAGAAAAAATAAAAATCAGTCTCATCCCATTGGAGGGGAAGTGTGGAAGGAAAGGGTTCACGTGCTGACTGACCACCCACCCACTGTGCTCAGAACAGGCCTTCAGGAAGGTATCACACTGACGAGCTTGCTATAGGATGATCTTTAAAGAAAAAAATGGAAGACAGTTTCTAACTGTCATCAGATGAGAACAGAGAAGACTGTGCCATACTATTATATTTACAATACCTTCCCCTTGACTCTTCATGGTAATAACGTGCACCACTGCCGATTGCTAATCAACATCAAACATTTGGCATAGTAATAGTTATTGCCATAGAAACCAAGTGTTATACTGCTTTGAACACAGAAAATATAAAACTTTATGACAATTACAAAAAAAGATCTGGCCTACAGTCCCATGTCCTCGGTCCTGACTTTTGCATTGCCAATGTTCCTACCAAACCACTGCCAACATCAGGGAAACTACACTCTTCATTCCAAACCGAATGTACCCATGAGCACAATAGAAAGTTTAGCAAATCAACTGTTATTCCAAAGAGCTCAGAATCGATTCAGATTCTTCTGAAACTTGGAAATATTTCTTATAGATCAACAATGTACAATACAGACTGTCAAATGATTTATAAGTAGCATGTAGAAGTCTCCATAGGGATTTAGCATCCTAATGGAGAAAACAGTCTTTGGTCTGAAGATGTCATTTTCTAAGCAGATACACTAAGCAGGCTTTGTTATTACTCCCATTTGCTGAAAAAGAACAGAGCCCAAGAAATACTAAGTCCTTTGCCCAGGGCCATTCACAGAATCTGTGGCAGAGCTGGAAGTCACACTCTGATCAAGTGTCACATCAGAAGCACAAGCCAAAGTGTTGAGCTACAAGAGTATAAGCCGCTCTTAATTTCCTCAGTAAAATTCCAACCACACGTAGCTTTACAATCACACCTTACAGAATGAACATGACTCCAACATGTTATTTAACAGGATGGTTACAGTTAGGAAAGAAACCCTCAATGACCACATTCAAACTTCAGTGTCAACCAGCTGCTCCAGAGGATCATTAGCTGTTCTCCCAGGGTAAAGTTATCACTGCCATTTCCCAAGAGCCCGTTCTGTGAAAATAAGCCTGACAAAACCCCCTCTCTTTCCCTGGTGAACAGAAACTGGTTTCATGACATGTTCCTTTGAAGGAGCTGCATTTTCCCATCACTGTGTCTGCATTCCCATTCTATTTTTAATCACGACACTGGTATATGTTTTTCAGTTCTAATGGCAATAAGCAACTGCTCCTGTCAGCAATGCCTCGTGACAATTCTCATCTGTGCTGGACAGTCGGCTTGCAACAGTCAGAACAGTCAGCTACGCTGACATATTTTGTTGTACTGATGAGGGCCTACAACAATTTCGATTAAATAAAAACCAGCCTTGACTAGCAAACCATACTCATTCAATATAAATATTGAAAGGATTGGACAGTGATGCATGACCAACTAGCTTCCTATTTCAGAAGTCAGCATGATTTTGGATATTCAGTTGTGATACATGGTGGGCCATTTGATACACATAAAGGAAAAAACCCTCTACCAGAGGATATTAACTATCCAGCAATTGTAACATCTTATTTCCACTCCTGGCAATCCAGAAAGACTCAGTCTTCTGTGATAAGCTATTACCAGAACGAAGACTGTTGTACTTACACATTCATTTCATATTCAGTATCACACACCTATCTAAATGACAGTGAGTATCCACATCTAACACATATCCAAAATCAAATGAGCTGACATGCAAAGAGATACTTATTTTGTATGTATGCAAAAGTACATACCTAGCTTGTATCAGTATGAGATTGGCCACTTCTAGAGATGTTCAAGATTTCTGAGCTTGTAATTGTCAGTTAATTAAAGTAGCATCTATCAGCTATTCAGATCATTTTCACACAGAAATCTGTGGCACTGCACTGTCCAATATTTTATTCCATCTCACTTTTCCTACCCGTAAAAACCATGTGCCATTTTAAAGCTGTAATTTGGTTATAACTAGAAAATTGATCATCTTAAATTTCTCAAAGAGCTGTTCCAGGTACACCCAAATATAGAAAGTTTTATGTAATAACAGGGCACCTCTGTTCACTGCCTCTAGTATACAGTCATGCTGTATGTTAGCAGGCTGGGACCCATTCAGCTGTAGAGCTGTGAAAAATCAGGGTTGCTCTCGTCTGCAGGCACCACGATCACTTCACTAGTCTCATTTAGAGTAGGTGTTTTGCTTATCAAAAAGAAAGTAGCATGCACAAAGACACCGTTCAGAACCACTAGATCTGATACCAGAGAGTCACCTAAAAAAGACCCAACACCCTCCGTTAAGGTGCAATAAGTAACGCTTACCTAGTTCAAGGGATGCCTACAGTGGCGAATCCTGGCTGACATGTGTAAGGTTTGATCTGTATTGTCTTCCTCATTTGTCAGCTGGCTAGAGTTGAAAGCCCTCCTCTAATAAAAATATAACACCTCCTGATCAAAAAAGCTAAAATATAAAGTGACTGCAATAACTTTCCTATCGGTTCATATATAATGCTATTTTTAATTGTACTGAATTTATGGAAATGCTTTCATTTCCACTGTACCACCCGGTCTGTGTTTTAATATTTCATGCTGTCTGCTTAAGGCAGCTCTTCTCACTAAGCAATAGTCCTTATTTGTATTTTGATGATGGCAATCATAGTATTCTTTCCCTGTCTCAGCATACTTGGTGCAATTCTTAATGTTAAGATCAATGGTTATGACTTTAGATATTTCTTCACAATATATCCAGTCACTTCAGGAGCCAACTCCATATTTACTAGATGCATTGACAAGACTCATTAATAAGTTATTCTGATGAGTTATTTTATATATGTGAACTGCACCACTACCTGCACTGGACAAAAAAGCTCAATCAGTGTTTTACCACTGAAATGACAGAGAGCAGTAACTTAAACAGAAAAACTAAAGCCTTCATATGCACTTAGATTTTCCTCAGTTAAAACTGTACTAAGACCATGCACAACTGTAATGTCGATGACCAAATCACTCTTGGAAAGGCATATCTTCTCTGCTCAATAGATCTATCTATTCTCTATAGGCAATAGCCAATTTTGAAAAGAGGTTAATAAAAATCCCTGCAGTGTCTCCCTAAAATACTGAGCACAGCATACTGGTACACGCTAACTAATTAACTGGGTTTTATATGCATATGCCATAACAAAATGTTTTTATTCTGTTCTACGTACCCATATACATAACATACTTCCCACAAATACTCCTATGTACAGTGTGCCCATATAGAGATAGATATATATATACACATAGCAGCAGAAGCTCTCTTCCTTCTACCAAAAAAGGATGAGATATTTACTTGCCATTGGTCTAATTTAGCATTAGATGCCAGACAAATACCACTTATAATTTAATTAACAATATCTGTATGGAAGAGTAGTCACACTGATGACTTTGCCATGACATGACAATATACATCTGCAAAGCAAACAGCTACTGTGAACATGCACCGTGCTTGGGGGCTTGAGGGTGGGGGGAGCTGCTAGCCAGTATGATTACTAACTTTGACACAAACACTAATACCGGAAAGAAACACGGCCCCATCAAACCTGCCAATATAGTATTTATTTTATTGGAAACCTTAAAAATGACTGGAAAATGACATCAGATTAAACATCAATAAGGAGAGAGGATGGAATAATCTAGCAAGAGTTTAATCCCTTTACCTAGTGCTAGTGCACAGTACTACCAGATTTTATTATTCTAAGCAGCACCTAGAGGAAAAGATCTGGTGAAGGGCATCATCAAATTGCAGCAGAATAATAAAGTTTGTCTGCCTCCGATAAGAGTTACTGCTGCATTACTGCTGACTAAAAAGAGAATTCTCCCACACACACCTACAAATCTACAGCCCTCCCACCCTCATTTGGCCTGTAGAGCATTTAACAGAAATAGCTATTTTTAGAAAGGGTGAAATCTCAGCATACCTTCAAATCAAGTGCTTCCGATGTTCAGCAAGATCATTGCCGAGAGAGAACTGCAGTCTACTGTGTCAAATTACAACCTTGTAGAGAAAGGCGGCAGCGTCGGCAGCAGCAGCATTGGTGCGTTTGCACTGCTAGTATTCAGGCTAGAAATGATTCATTAGCTGTCTGCAGGGAGGCAGGGTGAAAAAGAGAGAGCAAGCATCATCGGCCATGCAGCAGCTGCCGGAGCCTATGAAACAGCAGTGCTCGCACACACATACGCACACAAAGATGGCTTTCCCTATTTGCCAGTTTCTCTTTCGGAGAGTATTAACCCCGACACAGCAGCAGGGAGCAGGGACAGGAGCTGACAAGCAGCAAGTGGAATCGCAGCAAGGGTGTGTTTCACTGGGAGGGGGGGCCGGCGGGAGGCGGGTGTTGGGAGATTTTATTTTACCTCCAAGTAATGCTATCACAGGATCTTCTCAGTAGGTCATCTGTGGCCTACTGGCACGAACCAATGAACTGTAAATGTGAGCTGCAATTTTTTTTTTCACTCCCCAGCCTGCCCAATGGAAGGCTTAGAAACTCAAATGCAGAAGGGTATTAAGACAGATTACCTGGAGCATCCTAACCATTCTCTCTTGCCTCTTCTCAAGAAAACTATATACAATATATTCACACCAAACTTCTAAGTATGCAGCGACCACCTCCCCAGCAACTAGAGGGCAACACTGTAAGGGGATTCAGGGAAAGATTTTACAGAAATCATTAAAAAAAACCTAAAAAACTTTAATATTTTTTACTCCCCTTTTTTGTCTTTTTATTTTTTCCCCAGCAGAGATGATCTGAATCACAGAATCTGACCACTTTGGGAGTGCGTTCACTGTAAACATAACTGAATTCTCAGGGCTGATGGTTAAATTATCAAGAAAACACGTGAAGTTATGTTGAGTGAAACTTCTGTATTTTCCTTTCAGTATTAAACAAGGGAAGGAAATAGTGCACTCTCAAGGCACTATTTCACTGAATTCTGTTAAAGTACCTGCAGAAATAATGTCTCCCCTTTATCCCCACAATTAAGCGTCCATGCAACTGAAACTGGCTATATTCATTTACAGTTCCTTTTCAAATACCATCTTCCCCCCCGAGTTTTACTGGCATATTGAGGAAGAGGAGGAGAATTTTCAGAAAAGTTTGGCATTAACAAAAGGAGACAGATCTCCCCCAAAACCTAATACTTCTTTATGAAGTTGAAACACATGGAGAGCACCATGATCTCCAGGAATTGTCAGCATCACATGCTTCACTGGAAGGTATTAAGAGCCATGAGGAGGGACTTGTCAGGTGATCTCTTTCTCAGGTTTTGTCTTATCTGGATTTCCAGTCCATGATAAATTTGAACTTTCAACCATGATTTTTACTAACCTGCTAAAGAATTCTTCCAAAACGGCATTGCCTATATTTCTGAATATTCAAGTTCCCAAGCATCAATCTATTTAAGCGTCTTATTAAGACCGTTACCCTCAAAGCTTCTAGGAATGAGTATCTCGAATGGCGCTTCAGACTCTGAAGGTCTACCTTGGCACATTCTAAAAAGACTACATTTTCCAAATGGAAAGACCTAAAAATAAGGTATCCAAGACCACTCTTTTGTGCTAATCTCAGCCCCAACTGACCTTCCCTGAGATTACTCATGACTGCAGTGGGAACAACAAAATTCTGGTATTTTCAGAGAGAAAAGCTGTTCCTACTCAGGATCATATGTTCCTTCCCAGATTAGATTATGGCTTTGATCATCAGGCAAGTGCACTCTTACTTTTATAACCACTTTGTGGCATAAATGGTTTTCTTTTTTTTTATAAAAAAGTCTAATTTTGGCCTGTTAGGTTTTTTTTTTCCTCAGTTGAGTTACATACAAGCTTCAAATCCAAACGTTCCTTATGACTATGACTGTATCAGCACTTACCATATTGTGCTTCAGCAGCAAATACATTTCTACAGCATATGACACAAAGTGATACCAGAAAATTCCAGGTGACACATTTTGAAAGCATATCTTGTCTAGGCTGAAGACTAGAACATATCTATTGCTTTATGTGCATTTCTACAAACAAACCAAAAATTTGCTATGCTAACTTGATACTTGAAATAAGTCACATCATTGTAAAATGGCATTATTAGTGTGTTACACTGAACCAAAGCAATTCTTGTTATTCCTTTTCATGGGTGGATTTAAAACATGTACATGGGGGTGTGTGGGTATATATATGTATAAAATATGTAAATTATAATACATATTCTGGAAATCTTGTTTTAAATATATGACAAAAATATATAAAAAAATAAAGAAGCTGTGGATGCCCCCATCCCCGGAAGTGCCCAAGGCGAGGCTGGATGAGGCTTGGAGCAACCTGGTCTAGTGGAGGGTGTCCCTGCCCAGGGCAGGGGGGTTGGAACTAGATGGTCTTTAAGGTCCCTTCCAACCCAAACCATTCTGTGATTCTATGATATTCTTAATCTCAAGTAAACCTTTAGAAACTCATGTCATCAAAACTTGACATAATCACCTTGTTATGCCACAGCAGATGAAAACTCACATTTTACCGGAACTCTAAGATGTTAGGACATGTTTAACATAAACAGTTCACTATTAATTCGGTAGTTTATGCAGTCAAATATCAGCATGAAGTATGACAGAGCTTGACAATAATTTTTGCCCGTTCAGGGCTGGATGCAGCTATGCTGATAATGGGTTGCTGGTAACTAAGAATGCGTGTTTAATGGTGCTGCTGAGAGACGAAAGGGAATTACAGTTCTGTATGCCAGGCCAAGAAATTTCCACAGAATAACAATCCCAATATAATAATCTGATCTTCTGGGAGACAGTTTTCTTTAGAAAAAGAGGCAAAACATAAGAAATCATTCCATATACAATAGGGCTCTATGAAATGCGATTTTAACTATGTAACCTTTCACTGGCCATAATGAATTTCATGTTCTTTCCAGTGTTTCTGAATTACAGGAAACAATTATTTAAGACACCTACAAGAAGGATCTTCCTTTTAGTACCCTTAATATGAAAAATAAATCTTGCCACGTGTTGTTTCAATAAAACAAACCAAAATGATGATGAAACCTTTCCTTCCTAATTTTTCTTTGTACAGTGAGGTAGACTGAAAAAATAATACTGGAGCTCACCTTGCTAGCTGCCAAAACACACACAGGGCCTCCTGTGGAGATAAAGGACAGCTGTCTCTGAAGCCACAACAGCTCTTTCTGAGATTGTTTCAGTAACTCCTCCGTGTCGCCTGGCTTCTGCCCCACCAGCCCTTCCTGCATGACAGGAAATTTTCAGTTTGTGTTTTTTTCAAGTATATGGTGATAGTAACATGATTTTTCATAGCTGAATTTCTAGCTAAATAAGAACATCTGCTATAGAAATGTGACTTTTTATGCTTAACTTAATAATCCTTTACCACCTAAAAAGCAAGATGTCTCTTTGTAGCATCAGCAGCACAACATCCTACTCTTCAAATACCCTAATACTTCATGCCTAATAAACTTTCTCTGGCTATTAACCAAGCCAGGTTACATTGAGGTAGTGAACAAATTGAGCAATTGCAACCTTTGGGAACTGGAAGAAGTTCCTCTTGCATGGCATGTTACTGTAACAAAAGGCTCAGAGATGCTCCTGGTAGGGCACAGAATGAGTAGAAGACAATGCTGAGAAGAGTTTGATGCTAGTAATGAAAAAGTCTAGGAATGCCACTCAGTAATTCACAGTACAAGTTTATATCCTTAGTGAAAATCTTAACTTGAAGCTAAACCAGACATGTTGTGATTTCAGACACAAACGCTCTTCTAGACATGACAATTTACAAAATATTTAATACCAATAAGCATGTTTGCATGAAAACTGAGCAGAGGAACATTTTTTTCCTATGCTTGGTTTTAACACCTCTATGAATAAGCTATTTTCAATGTAACTGTTCACGAGCACATTTAAGTATTAAGAACAGAACTGGGTTTTTACCTACCCTCAGGCATCCTAGCTGATTTTTGAGTTCTTCACACTCCACTTGCAGCAGTTGGATCTCCAGATCTTTTATGCTTTTGGATTGTTTGTTGATATTTTGCAGATGCCGAGCCTTAACATTGACGAAGTGCATTTTCTGTTTTAGAGGAAGTGTTCTGGTAATTGCTTTTGTGATGACAGCAGTGTTATTGGATGACAATGTCAATGAAGTTGAAGGGCTGACATCCTGGCAAAGAGAAAATACACTTATCATGTAATTTTTGCTAAAGCTGTGTCTGAGGGAAAGAGTATAATTCTTTCAAAAATCATACCCTAAGTGCATTATTTGAAAATTTTCTTCTTCGGATCTTTCATTCAAACAGTAACTGAGGAAGAGACAATCTCACTTGATCAATCACCAGTAAAAAGATAGGGATAACACAAAGAAATTAAAAGCATTTTTTCATATATTTTTTTTTCATTCAGTGGATGCCAGCCAGCCACGATCACTCTGACTATATAGACATCAACGTATTTACCACTTGATGGCAACATAGTGCTGCTGCTCGGCCACTGCTTCGGGTCCTTTACTCAGCCTTGTGACACACAACTAATTAGGAAGTCATCCTTGTTGCTAGCCATGCACCCCACCTGGAAGCTGTGCGCCAGCTACATCTGAGATGCTGTATTCGAAAAGGCATGGCTGACCACGCTGCGAACCCTTCACTGGGAACCAGCTGTTAGCTGTCAAACTTACTGTACGAGGGTGGTGGAAGAAACTGAAGCTGCCTTCTGAGGCTAGGCAGTTCACAGCTCCTTGTGTCCCAAATCTTCTTGCTTTACACCCAGGATTTACCTTACTCCTTGACCTGTCCCAATGGGCTCTCTTGTGCAGTAAGGCAGTATTACCAGCTCAGCAGCAGTGTGAGAGCCTAGCCCAGTGATTTGGCAAGATAATACCCAGCATCATATAGTAAATTTAGTTTTGATTTGGAGGGTCCATCTGTACTGTTGCAACAGTACTGGGTGCTTCAGTGTAAGAGCCTCACTGTCCTCCAGACATTCACAGAAGTTCAGCTGCTGAATATACAGCCATTTCGCAAAAACAAAAGGCATTCCTAGAAATCAGCATGATGGTAACAGAAATTTCCCTTCACTGAATCTATTTCTTCTATCCTTTTAACCAAAATAGTGTGGATATCTTTATATATGGAAAATGCACAAAAATGTATTATTCTGTGCAGAAAATTAAGCTGTTCAGTACTCCCATCAGCTATCCAGATCCCATTTTCTGTAACACTTAGCCACCTTTCACAAAATCCATCATCACTGAGTAAAACCTTTCCACAAACAGTGTCCTCTATGTTGATTCTATGCACTCCACAATTGATATACAAAGGCAGACTCATTTAAAGCTCTTTTAGTTCACAATTAAGTCAAACTAAGTCAGGAGACAAGAAAGGTAACTTCCTGTGACAAGCTTGCAGGAATACCACTTCCAGCCTGATATTGCCACTTACAAGCAGTGCATACAAACAGGTTACTAACATTTCAACAAAGTCTACATGTAAGAACAGCTTGGTGTAGATTTAATACAGAAATAACAACTTGCCCCAGTCTGTGGTATATTCAGCTAAGAACACTAATTTGGTTTAAAAATTACATTAAAATTTAAGATTGTGTAGGATTTTACTTATAGCAAAGTTAAACATTGTTTTAGTTATCACTTTGCTTAAATTTTGTTCTTGTATTTCACACCTAATTTTAGAGAGGACAACCGAATTCACAGTTCATTCTGTGATGTGCAATCCCCAAAGTCTATGAAGTATGTTTTCTTATTTTCCTTATGCAAGTTTTGCCTGTTTTTCTCCTTTTTTCCCCATTTGGGCTAGATCACAAGTGAAAAAGCAAAATGAAACTTTCAACTGATCTGAACTAGATTCACAGTGAGGCGCTCCCTTTCTCTCAGCATTCGCTCACATAGCTCCACCTTGGTCTTGATCTAAAAATCTAGCCCTGCCCAATCCCTCAAGGAGACCAGGAGAGACTCTTTCAAGGGCACAACTTGGTGTGATGAAGAGGTTTAGAAGCCTGACTAATCAAAGTCATTAAACCACAGTAAACATTACACGCCATATTTTATGTGTAAAATGGCAAACGCTAATACTAAAATAATTTTAACCCTCCAGGATTCTCTTAATTTTGAGGTAGTAACCATTGAAACCTCTAAGATGGCATCTGCCTGAGGTAGTATTACCAAAGAACAGCTGTATCTAACATTAAAAAAAAAAAAGCCAAGAAAGATAACAATAATCGGAAGTGTAAAAAATGGGAGGTGTGAAGTCCGGATTTCAGGTTACGTGAACCTTGTAAACATAGCTTTGCCAAACGTCACTAATACAGACATACCAAAACTTGGTGATTACTCAAGAAAAAAGTGGAACAGTAATTTTTAATATTATTTACATTTGTAACATAGTGAACAAAAATCCATGAATTTTTTATTAGTTCAGCAGGATCAAAATTTGATCAGAGATACCCCAGTTTTGAAGTATCTTCCAACAGCTCTTTTACTTCTTAAATAGTCTCGTATTTCTCAAATATTAAACAACTTGAAAGACATACATATTTCACAAAAATGTAAATATGTCCCCAAGCGAGTCATACCAGCAGACACTCATATTTTAACAGCAGTCTGAAATACTTCTATAGCTGTCAAATCATATATTTTAAGTTGGATTGTTCAAACATGTATATTAATTCTTGCTACTGCTGTGTGATATGTTTACTTTTGGCTGGCTGCTGGATGTCCACCCAGCCAGTCTTTTGCTCTACCTCCTCCACAGGTTGAGAGGAATAAATAAGATGAGGAAGCTCGTGGGTTGAGAAAAGACAGGGGAATCAATTAACATTTACTATCACACAACTTGGGGAAAATTAATTCAATTTATCACCAACTAAAATAGGTTTGGGTAGAGAGAAACTGAGACAAAAAATTAAAACACCTTCTCCCTCTACCTTTCCCAGGCTCAACTTCAAACCTTCATTCCCAACTACTTTACCTTTCCCTTTAGGAAGAATCTGCTCTGGCATGGGCTTCAGCGTGGCTCTCTGGTCCCCATGGCCTCTCCCTCATGGCTGCAGGGGACTCTGCCCCAGCACCTGCAGCTCTCCTCCTCCCACTCCCCCTGCCCTGGGTGCTCACAGGCCTGTTTCTCACACTTTTTACCTCAGTCCATGCAGCATTTTGTCCTTCCTTAAATGTGCTTTCCCGGAGGTGTCACCACCAGCCTCGCTGAGGGGCTCGGCTGTGCACTGTGGCAGGATCACTGGAACCAGCCATGTCTGGCGTGGGACAGTCCCCACTGAGGCGGGAGTTGAGATTCACCAGACCCTGCAGCCCCCACCAGCACCTGGGCACGTGCATCCATCCAGTAAATGCATTTAAAGTGTAGTCCAACAGTCTAATCTTCAGAGAATAACCTCTGCCGACGTGGTCGCCATTCCTCATCTCCCACAGCCCAGCAGATCCCCAGCACAGCAGCCAGACTCTCAGGTGGGGGCGGAGGTACTTAACATCAATGAGAAGCAGCTGTGTGAGCTGGTCAGCTCCAACTGACCTCTCATTTTTAAAGCCAAGAAGTCCCTGAATTTTGAATGATGGGAACTTCACTGCCCCACACTGGAATAGTGGCAGATTCTCACAGATAGATCTGACACTGACCTCAAACAAGTAAATGTTATTGTGCATTTTGCTCTCTACGACTCCCTGAAAGGAGGGTGCAGCCAGGTGAGGTTGGGCTCCTCTCCCAGGTGACAAGTGATGGGATGAGAGGAAACAGCCCCAGGTTGCACCGGGGGAGGTTTAGATTGGATATTAGGAAAAAACCAGCAGGTGGCTGAATCACTATCCCCAGAGGTATTTAAGAGAGTGTGGATATGGTGCTTAGGGACATGGTTTAGTGGTGGTATTAGCAGAGTTTGGTTAACAGTTGGACTTGATGATCTTAACATGTTTTTTCCAACCTACACGATTCTGCGATCCTATGAATCTACTGTCCAGCAAATGCAATTTCCATGGTCTGAAACAATTTGTTTTGTCATGAATGAAAAGAGCTAGAAAAACGGAATCAAACTGTGGTGTGTTATATCTGCTAAATCTGTACATGAATATTGAACAGGCAAGTTCCTTCTATTAAGCATTAAACTGTTGAGTAAATGACACAGTAAAAAGTCTGAGAGTTGCCAAACACTTAAGTGTTTATCGATTTTTTTTAAAGCAATTTTTATCATGTTTGTATCTACTAAAGGGAGAAACATCGAAAGCTTTAGAGAGCGAATCCATTAGTGACTAGAAAAGATGAATCGGAGTAAATATCAGATAAAGTTCGTTATCAGTAATGCACCCCAGTGTCATTGGAAAAGAAGTTTCTCAGTAGATAAACAGGGTGCTCTGTCTCAATCACAAGGGCATCCTCAGGTTATCCTCACTGCTTCCTTTTTCTACATCAATCTCAGACTCGGTGCTTTTTGGAAAGGTTGACCCCCTCTTTCACAATCCTTATGTGCAAACTAATATGCCAGGATCATGAAAAAATTAATTTGACATCAGTGTGTAATTTTTTTTAATCGAAGGATTACTTCAAATTGAGCAACATTTTAAATTCGGTGTCTTACCATGGAAAGTAGTAAATAACTGTAATTAGAAGAGTAAAAATACCAAAATTATAGTGGTGTAATCCTGTAATGGGTTAACATTCATAGCATAACTCCCAAAACTGCAAGGAGTTAAGTAATTTGTGCTGGACCATAAAACCAAAGCTTACGTATCAGGCAAGGAAATCGTGAGATAAACCTCAGTGCGTCTGGTGCCAGGGAGGGTGCAGACGGTCGTTTCACCTGACAGGTAGTCACTTCTGATTCGGGCCGATGCCATGACAGCCGTATCAGCAATTGGCAGTAAAGCCAGAGGAAGATTTTAGAGGATGTAACACTCACCTTGCTCTTCTTAACAGTTATTGAGCTACTTTTCTGTTTGCTTCTGCTGTCAAATCTGTGGTATGGAGGCTTTTCAGATGTTTGCTTTGCTTTCTTGTTGACCTTTTTAGACTGTGGAACAAAATTCATCAATAGCTCATTAAAATATATTACAACACATCTAAAATGTCTCAGTGATTCTGTTGGTCTCAAATCACTTTGTTCTTGCATGGTAAAGCACCAATTCCAAAGTACAGACTTGAAGCTCCAGAGGGCTGATGGGACAAGTTAGATGCGGCATTCAGTCAACAGCAGAGGATATAGTATCTCTGTGGCAAAGCCCAGTTACTAGTCTCATGTCTGTGCAGCGCTTAGCACAGTGTAAATTGTGCTAATGCTACAGAATGGGAGACTAGATACCATTGCAATCCAAATCAGTAATATTATTAGGATTATTATTTTACTTTGTTCATTGCATAGCAATTTGTCTCTGTCAATCTCAGGAAGAATCTCATTGGGTTTATGTGGAAGATGAGTAAAACAGCAGGGATATAAGTAGCATGTAGTTAAATGATAAATGGCACTGCTTCATCAGATTACTCAGTCAAGAGAGGGCACTTTCTGCTGCATCCCTGGAATTAAATGGGATAAAGAAGTGCAGAAAGAGGAACCTTTTGTTCCTTCTGCTGTTACACAATACAAAATGACGAAGTACAGAATAAATATGCAGTATTATTATGTGTGGTGGAGAGTTTAGCATTGATTCCATTTTTAAATTTCAAGGTATTGCTGAAATCACGTCAGATTTACAGCATGCTACACGCAACGTAAGACACTCGTCTGCTAGAACTTACAAACGTAAATAAACAACATAAAGTATCTAAGGAATTGGCCTCATCATATTGTTCTGTTCAAGGTAGTTTGGTGCTCTTCCTTTTAGGAAGGGCTATCCCTCTTTCCTCTGTTTGTGGATGTTTAAGGGAAATTTCATATTGGAGTTTACTGTTGTATCTCACTGTCTATAAGCACAAGCAAAGCAGCTGCTTCTTTTACTTTACTTAACATCTAATCTTGGATAACTAAGACCACTCCCAGAGGGTAAACAAAATGACTGAGGTCCCTGTTTTCCAAACACCACTACCCTTATTTTCATCCTTTCTCTGCTGATGGTGAGTCAGGCTGTCTCTATTTGGCCAGCATGACCTGGCATTTTGTACCATTTGAGGCGTGGGTTTCATATTGGAGAAGAGTTGAACCTTGCAATACCAAAGAAGCACCTGTTTTTGCAAAAGGAAGTTTAGAGTCTATTCTCTAATCAGCCCTAATTTTCTAAACAAGAAAATTAACCACCAGCAGAAGATGGTAGGAGGAAAAACAAACAAAACAAACCAAACAGAAAGAAAAAGTGTATTGGTTCTAATAAAGCAGACAGCTGCTCGGAAGTGAAAAGAAACCTTTTATGTAGCTGTTCCGCAGTGTCTGTGAACCGAAGGTGGTCATTAGGACTGCTCATACTACAAACACCGACCATCTGTCACTGGTTTAGCTGTGATGATTTCTGCTATAGGCCAGGATGCTTGGGAAGAATCCAGAAATATTTTCTGAAAAATTAAAACAATGTCCCCTCCCCATATTCTCTGAATTTTTCCTGTTTTCATCCCCTGTTCCACTGGTGGGAACCCAGCACATCTAAGATGACACTGAAACTGGACGGTCAGCAAATGTATGCAACAAATGCAAACATACTTGAGAGGTAAGAGCACAGGGGGCTATATTCAAAGAAACCTATGATGCGAAATACTCACGTAAAGTGTTTTGATGTGAATTAAATATTTAAAAAAAAAGGTCATTGCTGAACCCTGAATCATCTATATACGCCCATTTTTTACAGCAGACAGGTATGAATACCTTTTCTTCAGTTCACCGCTGTACCTGGATAATAAAACCAGATTAAAATAGAAATAAAACTGAATAACCTCTTGGCTGGAACCTGAGCTGTCCCCAGGTGCAGATAAAATCAGCACAGCTCATTGCGATTGCTGATGGTGAGGGTAGAAGGGAGATACTGCTAATGCTAACAGGAGCAATCTTCACAGCAGCAGCGGCTGGCACCGATGCCACAGAATGCCACCCCTAGGAAAAACAAAAGTGGAGCCTTGCTCAAAGCGACCTTCTATTTCCCAGCCTTGCTCACACCTTCGTTCCCCTGTTCTGTTCCTATAGCCTCTCTCCCCTCCCAAGAACAGAGAAAGAAATAGGAAAACCATTTTCCTTTCTGTGCTCTCATTTCCAAACCAGTCAAGTCTGCGAAACCTCACTGCCTCCTCCTAAAGCTGTCAGCTTTTTCTCAAACTGTAATAAGATCATTCGTTTTAATAAGAACATTACATAAATATTCATTTTTCTTTAAATAACCATTATTTTACAGCAATTCAGGTTTTATTTTTCTTCTGTAAGTTACTATACTGCCTTGTGGTGCTACACTGATCAGTATATAAGCACAGAACCTTTAAGGTTATAACAGATGGTAATGAAACAGTTCCCATTTAATCACAGGAAACATATTTCAATGTAATTAAAATAATTTCAGGTTTACTTTCCTTGTACTAAGTGATAGGGATGTCAACAAGGGCACTTATTTATATCTGTGTAGGATAACAAGAATGCTCAATGGAAAAACAAGAAAAGTATCCTGGCCTAGAAGCCTATGAGTCATTCTGCATAGCACATGCTTGCCTATAGCTTAGCAACGAACCAACTTAGATGAGACAAAATGTAGAGAGCAAATATATCATCTGAAAAAACAACTCTTGTAGATGGGTATGCGAATCCAGTTGGATTACAGGAAAACAGACACTTTGCCATTATTTTTTTCAAACTCACTTGAAGTTTAGAGTAATTTCTGTTATTTCTAGGGATTAAAAAACCAATATATCCTCCGTAATTAAAAATACATTTCAACACTTGCTGCATTCTATCATCCTGTGATTTTATCTGTTTTCTTTCTAAGACTGATTTGTTCCATGGCTTTATTTGCCTCATTAGAAGGAAAATCAGACCCAAAAATACACTAGGGGAAACTGTGTAAATGGGAACTCTGACAAAACCCTTATAAATAGCTTCAAAGTCAAGTGAGCACAAGTGCACCCAGCTGTCATGATTTGGGTCCGAGCAGAAGATCAGAGCTTTTCTCCCAGCTTGTCCTGGCAGATAGAGTGGGTGACTCTCCAGGGTGGATCAAGTCTTCATGCACAGGGTGAGATTACTGTAACCTAAAATTAGCCTCCTAAATTCATACATAAGCTGTCAACTATCCAACTTCGTTTCAGACCTACCCATTTCATTTCAGAAATGCTGATCACACAATATTCTGCTAAGCACTATGAAAGCCTTCTGTAGAAATTTGCTATAGTTCTTACCATGGTTCTGAACTTAATTTTAGGTGAACTTTTTTTAAATCTTGCCATCACTAACTATTTAGGAACTGTGTAAATGCGTGGTGAGAAATAGCTTTGTATTGTAGGAGTAGATCAAAAGTACTCTTTTACACATGCAAATTAATTTCTTTAAACATAAATGTACCACTTTGTAGGCAGCTTAGGGAGCAGAGCCTTTTTTATGTGATGAACATGAAAAGGAGCTACAGTTATTTTAACAATGAATGCCTACAAATGTATGCATTGGGGACAATAACATCACAAATGGGGTGGGTAACACAGTTGAAGAAAGATCAGGCAATCATTTTGTATAAATCATTATGATGATGACTTGTGGCAAATCCAGGGGACCACTGGGTTTAGACATAGTTTAGACAGACTAAACAACAATCCTTAATGTGAATTATTTGTTGTGGGCATAAAAACATTTCCTCAATGGAAGTGCAAGAAATAGGGACTGATTAAAAGAGCAGCCATGGCCTGGGACTATGAGCTTGGTTTTCAAAAACTGGATCTACAACTTAGCAGGCTACCAAAGTCTACCTGCTTTCAAAAGTTTCACAAGCTCTAGAGCAACTCTTTACTAGAACTGGCATCATGATTACAGCCACAGCATAACCAAAATACCCCATCTTTGTAGTCAAAGGAGGTGTGTAAATGTTACAACCTTAGAGCTCAGAAAGAAGCTGAATTCTAGTTGTGGTTATTGTTCACTTCAGAACAGTACTTTCTGCTTAAAAAACCACTTTGTAAACTGTCTACGAAATAGTAGGATTTTTGAAAATTATTTTGCATACTAGATGCATATCCTACAATATAAAGCACTTTATTAACAAGGACTTACATAGTTCCTCTATAATTATTAATTGAAAGATTAAAAACTATGCTTATTTTAAACAAACGCTTATAACCCCACCCCTAAAAAAAACCAAAACACCAACAAAATAACCCAAAACCAAACAGGCAAGTTTTGAGACAAGTTCTGGCGTGTCCTGAATTGGAAATGGTTACTCACCACTTTGTCTTCTTCTTGTTCTTTAGTCAAGGGCTTATCTCCTTTTGAAAATGATTGATTTGCCTGGGGGGAATCTGGTAAGGAATAGTCATGATCCAGAATACAACTGATAGCCTTCTTCTGTAATAGAGAGAAAAGTGGCTTGAGAGCATTTAAACTCTCTAGAGAGAAGCCTAAATTGGCTTACAGTACTTCTGACTTTTAATAAAGTCAGCCAGCAACATTTCACTAGTTACAGCTTCAAGCTAATAGACATATCACTTGGATATTTCTTCCTTCCCTTGCAAAACATTCATGGCCTGTCTTACATCTTTAAGTCAAGCTTTGGAGCAGTTGGGTGGGTAGTCTGACACACCTGTAAAGGAAATTACTTTTCCCTTTCTCCTCCCAGGGCTTTTCAAAAGACAACCAAGATATTTAGCCACAGGAGAAATAAGCTTGGCTGAAAGTTTCCCCTTTCCTCTAAAGAGTTTTATTGCAGATGAGCATTTTTGTGTGCCAGCTGTCAGACTGGTAGCTGGAAGTTTTACCCTCAACAGAAGATGGTACTTTCCACTTACCTTTCTGTTTTGTGCTGAACTGCAGGTACAGTGACCCAATTTACAGTGGAAAAGCCTAGAAGAGATTTCAGGAGAAATCTCTGTACAGGCAGAGCATCACACTTCTCAGATGAGAAAGACCTCAAGAGTGAAGAGAGTACAATGTTCAGCTCCCAATCAGTTGAGATGCATTTATACACTAGGAAGCCAGTATCTAGCTTTCACTGCAGTGAATTCATAGACTGCTTTATTTCAACAGCATTTTGCAAAGGATTATTTAAAAATCTATCAAAAAGTGATTTAAAGGAAAGTGTATCTTCAAACTACATGCAAAACACAAAAAAACCCATCGAGTTTTGAAATTCAGTGTTCATTATATGGTGAAAAATTATCAGAAAATAAATGGAAAGTGCATGGGAAAACTGAAAGTTTAAAAAAGAAGAAAGAAACAAGGTCTCTTTCCTAGGGAGAAAAAAAAAAAAAGGCTCTGTTTCAGCAATTCAGCAGAGAATCAATGATTCAGTTCCAAAAGAAAAATCACTTCTCTAAAATCAGGGTCCAGGCACCAAGCCTCTGAGCCATACACACATCCAGTTATAACCCTTACATTTAAGTAACAGCTAAAACCCACATTAGGAGAAATTATTCTTGCAGCGTTTGTGCAGAGGAATTCAATCTCGGCCTCCTGCCTCAGTTGAAGAGAGAAAGCGATCAGAAGCTCCTCCCGGGCACCACACAGAGCTCTCTGTCTCGTGTATTCTTGGCTGTCCAGCAGGGACTGAAAAGCTGGTGTCTATAGGACACAAACTGAAAGATTCATACTGAAGATGCAAGTTCGCTGATACCTGTATTGCTTGTTTAATGATGGTGTGAATACCCTTACTGGCACTCATCAGCAGCCTGTGCTTGTATTACGCGCTTCAGGAGGGCAAGAGATCTGCTTTCTGCAGTTAAAAGAAAATGTTTGAGGAGAATTAGCAGATTTAAGTTAGAATTGTGCTTACCAGCACAATAGATTTGCTTACAAATTATTCATCTCAGGAATCACAGGTTTGAGTCTACTTAGGATGTAGGTGTGAACCAAGTACCTTTGAAGCTAACAGCAGTACTGCCGTGAATTTCAGTACAAGAACCTGTAGAAGTCCCTCCTTTAGCAGACAAGAAGTCCAGCAGAGAAACTAGATGGAAGCAGCTCATTTGTACATGTTCAGGTGTTTCAGAAGCTCACTTTGCTGTCTCTTTATTCATAATTACTTGTAGTCTTCCCCACTATTAAACACATTATTTTTAGATTTTATTTCATAGCAACCATGTGAAACCCAAGACTATATTGCTTAATAAGTCTTTTGAACTTTTAACTTCTACCATATTCTAGAATGATCCTGTGTTACATATACTCCACTAAAATTAAAATATACTCCTCCTCATACTACTTGCCTCGAAGGAACAGAAGGTAGGTAGGAGATCAGCCGCCCTTTGCAGCATCTCTTGTAGTCAGTGGAAAGATTCCTATAGGAGTTGATTTAATTCTAAAGGAATGGCTGGCCATACCGCAAAGGAAACTTCAAGCCTTCAGACCCTCTATGAACTTCAGGGTTTTTTTTAAATTAATTTCTAATCATCAAGGACTACATCATCAGCCACTATAACCTGGAGTAGCATCACTTTAATCAGTGAAACAATACTTCACTGGTGTACCGAATGACCATCTAGCCTGTGACAAAAGATGCATCTCCTCAGGGACTATATACTATTTAGGCATTGCTAACGATGTGCGTAAGCAGAATTGCCTGTTCTAGCAGCAAGTTCACAGATGCGTACAAAAATACCAGTGAACGTTTTATTAGCTACTAAAATGCTAACGATCTGAATTTCTTATACACAAATGAGTAAGGCTCTTTTAAAAAACTTACATGTGAAACAAAATTCTGACTCCCAAAATGAGAATAAATTGCGAGTCAAACTTCACCTCCAATAAGATAAATGCTAACAGAAACATTACTAGACTAATGCCTGTATGTTCGTAGTATAGTAGTACTCCTATAAAGCCAGAGCAGCATTTAGTAGGCTCAGCTTTATTTCACCCATAATTTATTTTGTTCCACATCACATTGAAGAAGCCTGAACCTAAGAGCCTCCTATGCAACCAAAGTGAGCAGGTGATGCTCATGTGACAAATGACATCCAGGATGAAGGCCCATTTTGGTGCCTTACACAGCTGTGATGTTTTTCTAAACAAAAATATGCCAAGTGAATATAAAGCAAATTGTATAGCAATACCCTGAATTATTGAAAGGCTAGCTATGCAGAACAAACATAATTAAAGGGTCTTATTATCTTCTAAATAATCATTGTAAATAATGCTTTAGATAATTACTTCATTAGTTCTCAAAACACTGGCTTTTATTCTCCTCTGAGATTCCATCCACTAACTCTACTCTGAATAAATTGCCAAAAGGGAAAATCAAAAGCAGAGCAAGCATGTGAGCTGGAAATGCAATGTGTATTTCTTGTATGAACTGATTTAAACCCAGTGTGTTTTGAAACGTTTTTGCAAATTTTCAGAAGGTTAAAAGCAGTTGGGGGAGGGTGGGGTTTTGGGGGTTTTTTTGGGTTTTTTTCCAGATTGCTTTCTGGTGCAGTTAGATGCATTTGCTAGCAGATATATTTATCCATTTAAGGATGGTTGACAGTGGTGTAAATAGAACCAAAATTAGTCTATATCATGGATGACCGTCCTTAACTAAACATACATATTGCCATTTTCCTTCATGACACATACAATGAGGTAGATTTGATAACAGAAGAGACTATGTCTCTAAAAGCAACAGCCTAACTAAAAGGAAAGCAGAAGACCCAGAGAAGAAATGGGCAGAAAATCTAAGACCTGCAATTAGACGGCTCAATAGCTAAGAACGTCAGCATTTGGAGAAGTCAGTATCTTTTTTTCAACTCATTCTGTGAGTACTGCCAGTAATTAAAGTAATGGCATGAAAAAGTGGCAAATATTTCCCTGGTCAGGTGCCAAGTCCATCTGTAGCGCTGCAGAAGGCTGACACAGGCCATGGCATTTTTAAAGGCCTTTGCCAGAAGTCCATTAAAGAAAGTAAGTAGCGAGAGGAAAACGGTACTTCTGCAGAGCAAGGTAGCAATCATCCGATCCTTCAGACAGAAAAAGCACAGCAGACAAATCAGCAACATTTGAAAATGAGAAGAGAGAATTAATTTTCACAAAGGTGAATACTGCAATTCTGGAAAGGGACATCAGCAGGAACCACAAAGCCTAGAGAGAACTGGGACACGCTTTGCAGAAATGCATACCTTTTTTTTTTTAATCAACTCACGTGTTGGCGTTAGAAGAAAGAAGCAAGTTTTAGGACTGGTAAATTCCTCTTTAACGAGGCAACCTGGGGATACTGAAGTTATGTCAGTTAATGGACAATATATAGACGTTATCTGAGGCTAGAAAGCTAACATGAGGTAAATATGCATGACTAGGCTGGTATGTGTCCTGATATATACACAGCGCTGTGGCGTATAAAAGAATGAAATTGGAATTGTGTTTTCTGAAAGCATTGCTACCCAGCTGAAACTCACAGCGTTATACATACAAGGCTGTGAGAGTGCTCTAAATGAAATGGTTTGTCTACCCCATCGCAAGTGTTCACAGGATTCGCTTTCCACTTGGCTAATATAAAACTTAGCAATAAATTAAAAGCAAAACAGGGCTTTGTCACACTTTTAAAGGGTAGCACCTTTCATGACCAGCAGCCCGCTGTTCTGGAACAGTGACAGAAGGCAAGCCAACCTGCCAAGTCAGTCGCTAATCTAGCCAACACACAGCATCCACATCGTGGCCAAATTCTTGGAAGTGTGTGTGAAGAGCACTACTGGAAAACCCTCATGAAAAGCTCTGCAGAGAGACATGCTAATTAAGATGATTAAACCTATCGCATAAAATTGTTCAGAAGTTGAACCATGAAGCGAAATAGCCCCAGACCACCGAATGAATTTCTGTAAAGCACTTTGAAACCTGAGTTTTTAAACGTGTCCTCACCAATTCAGACAAGAACTAGGCATTCCAACACTGACAGACAGCTCTGAAAAAATTAATCACAGCTGTAGCAGTTACTCACCGATCTTACAAAATCTTACAGATAATTTCCGTCCTCTGGCTAAAATAGTATCAGAATACAGGTGCCTCTTTCAAATACAAAGTCTATGAAAGTTTTACTGTCTAGAAAGATGGCAAAACATAATGCCGTGTCCATTTTTTGACAATAACAGTAAACACATAGCATGAACATCTGAAAGTTTCCTAGGAGTATTTCTCTTCACACTCTTTCATACCACATCCAAGGCAAAGCCAGTCTTGAAACCGCAGCAGCACCCAGGTACACACGCTGTGCTCTGCCACCCCGATCTGTGTCATCTCGGACAAGTCATTTCAGGGCCTTGGAGGAACTAGGACTTAATCCCCCAATTCTACATGTAAGCAGAGCAGCTCTGTAATAGCTCTGATGAGGGTTTGATTCTACAGTGACCTACAAATGGCAGTGAAGTAAAGCCTTGAACAGCCTTTCAAACAGTTCAGTTCTTTCATTTCTACTTCACAGTATCTGACTGGACAGATGTATTCCAGGCACTATGAAGTTACTCACATGCAGAAATCCGTATCTGGTCACGCTTGTTGTGAAATATCATAGCCAATCACACCCCACCTCTTGTCAAAAGCTCATATATTTCACATTTAGTCTAGACTATGCCCTTCAAAATAAACATTTATATCCTTCATGTAACAGAAATTTGTTCCACAAGCAGGCCAAGGAAAAATTTCTGTTTCTTCTCAAGAAATTTTAGATTAGCAAAATGTTATTCAGTTTGATGGGCTTCCTACAGAAAAACAATTCCATAGCATATTAAGACTATTGAGAGATACCTTCTACTGTAAGAACAGTCATGACAGAAGTAGTCCGGGTTTTCTTTTTAAATCATCACGCTTATATTTAAAAGATTCAATTAATCAAAATCAAAGGTGGTTATTCTGTGAAGTAGAACAATTTGAGAATGTGGTCTGATCTCACCAGTGACACTGCCTTGAGCAGGTTGCACTAGATGACCTGCAGAGATCGCTTCCAACCCAATTGTCTGATCCTATGATACAGATACATATACACAGCCTCATGTCACAATTCAGGAAAGGAGGAAGTTTGAAGAAGAAGCTCAAGATTTCTTTACACCAAGCTGTCAATATTATTATACACACATCAATTCTTCCATGCCTTTTCATCTACAAGCCTCCATATCTCATTTCAGAAATTTTAGACAGAGTTCCTTTAACAGACTTACCCAATGTTCCAAACACTGACGAAGATTATGCAATAGGCTCAAAAAAGTAAAAACCTTGTTACAACAGAAGGTTTGCAGTTCTGTGCAGTGCTACCAGATAACCTTGACAAATAGGTATTGAAGTGGCCTCACCATTTTCTGTAAGATTACATATAAGGAGTATAAAATGAGTTGTTATGTAAACAGCACTCGTTGAGTCCATATTCGTTCTGGCACACTCTCCAAACTGAGTCGTACTCTGCGTTAGCTTTATGTTGTCCAGCTCCGTGTACTTTCGACTGACAGTAACCAGCATGGGCTGACCCAATAGTCCCATGCTCTCTCTGAAGTGAGGATATAGGAAATACGAGTTTGTCTGCAAAGTAATCTTTGTTTTCTTCCCAACCCAGTCTGCTACATATTCTTTGTTATCTGTATCATAACTTGGCCATTTTCTAAGGACTATTTAATTGTGAACATCAAAATCCTCCTTTCCCTAATTGCAGTAAAATGGATCCAAACACAGCCCATAACAGCAATCATTCTTTACAACACAGAAACACAATGATTTTGTCATTACTTACCATTTCTATTTATTTCCCTTTGGAAAAAACTTTATTCCAGAAGCACTTTTGTTCTTCAGAACCTAGTTACCAGTGCTTATAAAAATGCTCTTTTTATTGCGGTACGCCCATCTGTAAGTGCTTTACTACCGGCAGGACTTGGCGTGACCGAGGCAGCTCAAAGAGGCTGCAAGCACGCACAGAGCTGAGGAGCTAGTTACTGTACATGACAGGAGAGACTGAGCTGTCCCACAGGTGCAAAGGCTGCCCCACCGCCGGCAGCAGGCAGAGGAATGCCACGGTTATTTTCAGATGCTGCATACAAGCCACATGAACACATCACATCAAATTTAACATTGGGTGACCTAAGTCTTGAAACCCCCATTCACCACTTCCCCCCACAAAAAAACCCACATCGAACCCACATCCAAACTGTCCTCTCAAAGTGCCATTAAGCACAACTGCGTGAAAGAGTGTTTCTTTAAAAAATAAATGTTTTTTTACAGAAAGCCATCCTTCCTCACAGGCAGCAGCCCCCATGGTTCCCTTTGTCTACTAAACTTTATTCATCAGGCTTGTATTCACCAGAACTCACACGTGACGCTGCCTTGCCTGCAGACGTCCGTTACATTTTACTGTACAAAGAGAAGCAAAATAAATAATTTTTGAAACAGCTTCAGCTCATTTTAGTGAATTAATTTATGTTCAGATCCAGTGCTTTTCCGCAGGTGGTATGAAATGCCTCTGAGAAGCAGCAGACATGCTCGCACTCAAAAGTAATCTGAGCACTTTGGTTGTGTGAGAACAGCTGCTGAATGTTTCCCCTGTGCTAAGATTTTACCCTCTTGGTTTGCCTCTATGGACAAGTTTGCCTTATTAATTGTGGAGTTCAACACTGCCACTCCTATCCCATTTTCCCAGAGCCGCCAATAAATACCAAAATAAGCATAACTGCCTGGTTATCTTATAGTGAGTCATAAGTTGGCCAATTCCCAACTCCTAAGTGCTCTAGTGTTAGCACTACACACCTCCTCATCGGCGCTGGACTGTTAAAAAGGTATTACAATAGTTTATTTCTGTACAAAGATAGCACTGACTCAAAGGAAAGCTTGGACATTCCTTCCTCAGAATTTCTCTGAGAAAAAAGGGCACACACCCCCAACCCACCCTCCCAAAATAAGAGCACAACCAACCTTTCCCTTTAGAGTACCATGCTGACACTGGCTCTCTAGCCACTGACCACACTCAAGGCTCGTGCAGCCCCGAGGAGGCTGCTCGCCCCTGCTCACCAGCGGGCAGGGGAGCTGCGGTGATGCTGCAGGTGGCTGCTGCAGCTGGCAGGGGCAGGTTACCGAAAGAAGGTAACACCACGCCGCGCCAGCAAGAAGCTGTCAGAGAGGCAACTGGAACTCAGCTCAACCATCAGCGTAGGCGGAATGACTCTAGTTGCTTCCTGTAGAGCAGGACCCTCAATCTATTCCAGTTCTGGGGTAGGCAGGTAAGAGGAAGTTACCTAAATTCAGTGTTGTGAAAGATGCACTTCTATGAGGAATTTTTGAGAATTAATACCTTTATTCAAATAGGCAAGTCATATTTTTCAAGTTTAATATTAATAGTAAATTCCGTGGGCATAGATAAAATTAATAAATTCCATTAATGTCTTCATAATTCACCTATTTTTATCATGTCTATAAATATTTTGCTAAAAAGTTTCAGGAAATACATTAAGACCTAAGTATTGGTTGTTTGACATATGTCCTTGTAAAAACATACCAGTCTTACTCAAAACCTTACTGGAAATATTCACAAATATCACAATAACACCATGAATATAAAATTAGCCACAAGATAGTTGCTTAGATACATTTATTAGTGCATAGATTAGAGATTTACTCCCCTCCAATATTAACAAAGAAGTTCATGTGAAAAACAAATTTTCTTTTGCTTTAAAAGAAACTCACTGAGGCAGCTCTATAACAAGTAAAAAGTATGGAGTGGCCTATTCAAATCTCTGGTCTTGATGGGCAAATTATTGCATTATAAATAAAGAAAAACAATCAACATGATGGGATTTTGGGGGTCATTTTAGGTAACCAGGCGTTAAATAGCAGAACTGATCTTTTCCCCCTCCAATCTAATCTGTATAAATAATATTTACTGATAAAAATCTAGAAAACTATAGAATAAAAATATATTTAACCTAGAATGTGTACAAAGGCAACCAATCTCTCCTTACTTTGCATGTAAACTTCCTCACAAACGTCGGTGAGTGTTCTGGACTTAGAGGTAAAGAAATTTGTTCATTATTGAAGCCAAAATTTTTAAAGTGACTTCTTCATGGCTGATTTGTAGAAAGACCAATAATTATTTTTTTGAAAACGTGTTTGACATCGGAATAGCTCCAGAATATTCACAGTGTATTTGGACAGCAAATATTCATACATACAATATTAATCGTAAACTTGGATGAATTTCGTTAAGTCAAACTGAATTATAGTTTACTGAGAAACTGATCTTAAGACACTTTCAACAAAACCTAAGTTTAAGAATTCTAACCTTTTAGGACCGAGTTATTGCAGTTGTTATAGCTGAGTATTTGGAAACACTGACAAGTGTTCAGACTGCGTTTAAAAAGGCACACATTATACTTTCCTCTAATTCTTACAGTGTAAATATATCTACATATCTACATGGATATCCTTAAACAATGACAAGTCAAAAATTCAAGTTACAAATATTTTACACACAAAATACAAAAATAACTCATGACATTAAATGCAGTTATTTGGTTACATTTGAAGTCTTTCAAGTCTTGCAAGCTAGCATTACAACAGGTATGTACGTACTAAAACACTTCACACACGTTATATAACACAACCTTCATAACAAATCAGTGTCTTAGTTTGTATTATGTTTCGGACTTTTCTGAGGGAGCTTATCCTTATGTGCTACGTTCACACATCACTATCAGCAATCTTCCGAGTCAGAAATCTTGACTTGGCTTTATAGAGGAAAAAGTGTAATTTTCATCATATTTATATGAACAACAAGGCTGAACCGATCCATCAGTTTCCTTTGCCCAAGGATGACTTGTAAAATTATCTGCTCAAGCTCAAATCCAGTGTGGTTCAGTACTGCATTCTTTTACCAGAAACACTTCAACTAACTTTATTATAAAAGGCAAGGGAATATTTAAAGCAATTAACCTTAGCCACATTGAAAGGAAAAAAACCCCACAAACCTGTAAAGTGTAAAAAAGGGTTGGTGTTTTTTTTTCCTTCTTCTCAGGTGTAATGCAATAGGCAGGCAGTTAAGTAGTCTTTTCAGGATAAAATACTTTAGCACTTGTTGGACAAAAAAATTGAGTATAGAGCTTAGATAGGTGACTAAATAATTAACACATTTAAAGACAAGGTTACATCTCAAAAAAGTTCGCAAGAGTGCCAACAAAAGCAGCGCTGCTAAGGTACTAAAATTCACGATTAGAATTATATTAGCAAAAGGTAAAAAGCCAAACAGTCAAAACTCAATAGCTTCTCAACACCCTGTTTAAACTGTTTGTAACACTGGGATGTGAAAAAAATCCTGTTACTTTAGTTCAAAACAATTAAGAGCAACTTTCAGTCTTAGAAATGTATAGTTTATGGTGAAAATCCATACGTATCCCAATACATTCTGATCTTCATTTATGAGTAAACATTAAAAGTGATTTTGTTTTCATCTTTAACCATTAGTGATAGGTCATCATCATCAGGGACCAGCATAAGGCAGCACTTATTAAAAAAGGTTTGGGTTTACTGAAGATGTATTTTGGAGTTTCTGAAGGTTCATAACTCTCGGAATGTGCTTGCTATGATAGTGTTGTTGCTAGGATAATTCCAAGTATCAGAAGCAATACAGTTACACATATAATTATGAATATCAATTTCTGAAAAAAAAAAAAGAGAGAAAAGTTGAGATTGAAATACCTTCTCAGATACAGAACTGTTTAAATACATGCATAGCCACCGAAAACTAATAATACTGATACCCAATCTGAGTGTTTGGATTTTCTTTCTCAGAGAGTAAGTACTGCTGTGATTTCCTATTGTTAGTCTGTCTTTTCTAACATACATGCAACCATAGTTACAAGATAGAGCTATCTGTGTAATGCTTCTGTATTTTGCTTCACAAAATAGTTATTACTCTTATCCAACTTCTGTAAATATCACTATGTATAAAAACAGATGCAACAGTGAACATTTACTTAGCAAGGTCAGGTCTAAGTACAGTAACATTGACCACTCCCACCCTCCCTGGATAAATATTTGTGGCCTGCTCAAACTTATACAGCTGCACACTTAGAATTCAACAAAGTCTCAGTAAAAACACTGTGCAAGTAATAGCTCAAAAGAGCAGCAAGGGCAGGGAAGGAGATGGGTTCTATGTAAATGCAAAGTCTGACATTAGGTCAGGTATTTCTGACTATAAACTGTGATACAGTAAATCCTGTTATCTGCACATAAACCAAAGCTGAGAAGAAACTCAGTAGCCAAGTTTTTAGTTTTGATGTTAAAGAGTGTTAGAGAAAACTGAATTCCTGATCAGCTGTCAGAAATGACACCCTACTCACAGAACTTCACGCATAGTTTGAAGGTACTACATGTTAGAAGGTGAGTTTCTGCTGGACTCAGGAGAGTTAATGGCTGTTTTCTGCATCGCCTGGCTAGGTGTTATCTTGACAAGCAATGGTAGATTAGCACAGCAGAAATCTGAAGACTGAAAGAATTCTCAAAATTATGTCCCAAAATTCCAGTTGGAAACTTTGCAGACTTCCTGTAACAAATACATTGTTACTTCTCACTATTTCCTTTAGTCTAGTATTAATAACCAGCTTCAAAGTAAGAAGTTTTATGATGTTCTGCAAGGCATAATAGCCAGCTTCACGGTTGTAGTCACCTACTTTATAAATGCACTACTTAAAACCACAGAAAACCTCACTTGATCAAGTTCCATGTGTCAGCAGTATTCCGTATCGTAGTGCAGACTGTTAGCTGATGTGAACTTTCAGTATAAAAAAATAAATAAAATTGAGTCCTGCAGGGCAAGAACTGGATTTTTTGGTCTCATTTCCTTCTATGCAGGAAATTACATAGCAATTGCATGCTGTTAATTCAGCAGCTTGCCACTAGATGTCAGGTGTCAATATTCACATGCACAGCACCTTTACAGTATGCAGAGAGAGAAGATCCACGGATGCATCCCAAGCCCACCCCCCAGCACTAACTGTACACATCTCCAAGGTTAGAGAAACAATGCATGTTACCAGAGCAAAACAGGAGTAAAATTAGTCGATTAGTTACTTACTGCCACACCGGCAGGAAGTCATGCATGCTGAGGTTATCCAAGCATCACCGAATACCAACAGACAAACCAATAATTAGACCAACTAAGGTAATCAACACCAATGACACAATGATAATTATCCACATTTTCTGTCAAAAAACAAGGTATTATTATTACAGTATTAAGCACATTAAGACTTGGATTTATTTTTCATTTTTAAAGTAGACGGTTTTTAGATCCACATTCATTTTTATTAAAGCCTGCAGTATTCTCAAACTGAGATAAAGCTATCTGTATACTCTTGCATGCATGAACATTTTAAAAGCATTCACAGGTAAACCAGTGTGATTAATACCTATATAGTTCAATATGAGAAAACACCATTTACAAATACATTAAGTGGGCTTTTTTGACACTTCTTAAATATTTTTTTTTAAATGTAACAGGCGTGTTATCTATACGCAGATATCTGTCCATCTATATAAAGATATATTATCCCCTGAAATCCAGCTTGCCATAAAACCCCTCACAGAAATGCACAGCATCTCAAAAGAGGAAATTATAACGTCAGAGGAACAATAGATTCACTCTGCAATCATACAGCTACAAAACAGAAAATTACATTACTTAGTAGTTTGATTTCAGGGTACATTATTTGGCTTTCTGATGGGAAAAAAAAAAAAAGATACAAAACCACAAAACAATTTTCCACGCCAGTGGAAAATGCCTGAACAACACTTTGAACTCAAGTCCTGCAGAAAAATTAGTGTTGTGACTTAACATCACACCGTCTCCAGAGGGAAGATCCCCCATAACTACTTTTGCACTCTTGTAAAATTCCTAGATATCTGTAAAACAATAATTACAGATGGAATGCTAAAAAAGTATGTCTGCTTCAGTAAAACCAGTAATTTATTTTTCCTCCTAACATGGTCATTTTATGGCTATAAATCCAGATAAATTATCAGTGATCAAGAGCCAAAAATCTTTAAGCTTAATTAGAGTCTGAATGATTTAAGGTATCATAGTAGTTGATAAGAGGAATCTGTGAATTCATCTACTACCATAATATATTAATTTTTCTTCTGTTTTTTTTTTTTTTTTTTTTTTACACTAACAACAGCTTTTAAAATGGAAAATTGTGAACACAGCTTTAGCTGTGCATGGATTCCTTATCCATTTTTGTAGTACAAGAAGTTTCTGTGCTCTACTGGTAATATCAATTTTTAATATTAGCTATAACAAACTAATTCACACTGATTTCTTCTGGATTAGGGGAGTTTTTTGTTTGTAAAAAACTTCAGTAAACCTTCCTCTGTCATATACTAATGTACAAGAACATTTTCTAATCTAGTTTTAAATACCACACATACAACAAAAATAAAATGCATATCAATTCTATCTTGAAGGACTGAATACAACAAAAAAAATTAATAAGTCACCCAAAATGGAAGGTCGCTTCATACTGTGCTAAGTTAATATACTATCACATCTACAAAATATAGCATACCCTTCTTGCTTTACTTTGATATTTCACTGCCTTTTTTGTCTCTTCTTTTGCATGTTCCACATAGTCTGATGCATTCATCACATTCTTTTCTATATTGTTGATCATTTCACCCTTAAAATGAAATTTTAAAGAAAGATTTGTTATTAGAATCCATGAAACCTTGTTAATGCACCTAAGAGAATAAAGGCTATAGAACATCTACGGTTATTTTAAACAAGTGAATAACGTCAGCCACTATTGTCTACATTTTTTCTGCTTTGATGTGTAAATGAAAAGAGGAATGAGAAGCAAGGGCTCAAAGTTCTGACCAAACAAGCAACATTGATGGGCAGGGCAGGCATATTCCTCTCTTTTGCTGGAGCAAATACTGAACACCTGAAAACATACCTTTGAAGTGAGGTATGTTTTAACAGCCAAAACCAAAACTGACATACTAAAGAGACCAGAAATCCCTGAAGTGGGAAAGGGCATTGACTATTTTGACACAAGGTTCAACAGGTAACTAAGAAAATGCACACATACAATAGAAACTTCAAAAGTTCCTCAGGATTGAGGGTTTTGAATGTCAATATATAACAAATTCAAATTAATTACAATGAATGGAATTTGGTAATGAAATGGAGGATTGGTGAAAAATTACAGTAAGTCTATTACCTGTATTTCTGTCCATCAGAAGAAATAATCAGCAGCAGTAAACAGCAAAGCATTAAAGAATGATGCACAAGTAACTTTTGTTCATTTCTAATTCAAAATAAAGCTGCTACCAATTTGCCTTGGCTATGAATTTAGTATCAGTGCAACACGGCACTTGTAGAACAAAACCCAATTAGTGATAGAAAAAGTCCTTTCAGGAAAGTTTCTCTCAACATTATTTGAACTTTCCTGTAAGTCAGAGAATTTTAAGAACAGAAGGTAAAAATATTTTTGTTAGACAACTGGTATGTAAAACTACAAATAGAACAAGTTTACGTACACGTCGAGACAAAGTTTATGAATGTAAGGGACGACCTGAATGATTTGTCAATCCCTTTACATTCATGTTAGCTGTAACAGTAATCATACCTTTGTATTATATTCAAGTTCAGTGATTCTCTATTCTGTGAGAATCCTAAATTCCCAAGATTTTACTCAAACATACACAAAATGTTCAACATATTGAAATATTGTTGAAGCATGTTGAAGAAAACACTAAGTATACCAACCCAAAAGAAAGTCTACACTTAGTATTCATGTTCATACGCTAAGAATAATATCTAGATTGTATGTTTGTCTAAACAAACCAAAACACTTCACTGATTAACTTTCCATACATTTTAATCACAATACAGAATTACGGTATTTTTTGATTATCTGAATATAAGCAATTGTTTCTGCATATATCAAAGAGGAAGACGGGGGAGGAAAATCCCACTTATGTACATGTGTTTGAATAGGTTTATTTACCTGAGTCTCGACAAACATTGCCATGTCCATAAACATTTCATGTAGTTCCCGTATGCTAGATTCCAGTTTCATAATATCCTTGTGACGTGACTCAATTTCATTCAGAGCTTGCCTAGTTATTTGAGAGTCTGATATAATCTTTGGGAGAAGGAAAAAAAAGATATGGATGCAATAAGTATGTGCTGACACACTTCTAAACAGTAGAAGCAACAGAAGAGCCACAAACCGGATCAGAAATACCTACATCAGAAGTGAAAATTGAAGGATTACCACTCTCTAACATCTCTTCCAGCTCCTCATCAGTTGTGGTCTTTCCAGCTAGGATAAAAACAACAGTACTTCACTTAACAGCACTTGTTCATTATTGAACATAAAATTCTACCATACCAGAAGGATGGCAATTTAAAGAAAATCCTCATATTGTTTAGCCATTATCAGTGCCATTTTGCATATGAAAAAACTGAAATGTATCAATAGTCAGAAAACAAATGTAGATTCAAAGGTACAGTGAAGAATTCCTGAGTGGTGGTGGTAGGGGTCGTGTTGGATTTGGGTTTTTTTGGTCAAACTGAAGTTTGATCAGAAACATTTAGAACGTTCACATGAACTTTGTTAAGTGGAGTGTTCTTCAGAAAGACGAACTTGAGATGCAGAGCATTTACATAATATTCAATATTTACCTATTCAATCCTGTTTCATTGGCACTAATTTACTCGCTCCCCACCACTGTGTGGGCAATAAAATCTTTAAATAGGTGTGATTTTGCCAATACAGGATTACATTCATATTCCACACAGAGATGATTACCCATACAGTAGCTTTACCTGTATTTTTCATTACACATCTAGTAATTTATGTATGTTATTACTGCATGTTTAAGCAAACCGAGTCCTACTGATAACACCTGCATTTGTCATACCAGTGTGCTGAGCTACACAACACATTCAAGTAATTTGTATTGTAATTTTTAAAGCTGTACATCTCAAATCCTTGTTCTTCCCATGTAAAATAAATTGAATATCTGTAATAATTTAGATAATTCTGTCCTATCAGATGAAAATTACAGTTTAATTATTACTTTCTGATGTTAATAACAAAGAATGCTGCAAAACCTGCTTTAAAAATTTTAGTGCTGAGGAAAAGTTGAGGTTCTAATTGGATCATAACAACATTAGCTTATAAGAACCATGTCATGAGGTATTAGGGTCCCTCCCCTCAAGCATGAAGAATTTAACTTGCACAATAAACTTCACTGACATGGTGAATTGAACAAATGGTTAATGACAAATTTGAGAAGCACGTGACAAGCAAAGTCTTCAAACACCTTTTCTGTTTGCATTTCCTATTTCAGCAATATATTTATTTGCTTTTACAGGAGATATTCAAAAAGGCTAGTTTTAGGTACAGGATGTTAGGGATTTTTTGACACCTTCCGAGATAGATGCTGTGGTTCAGAGTAGAGCCAAGTACCTTTCTGAATATTCCTTGTAATAATCAATGATTAAGTCAGGTGTGAGTCAGCAAATTATTAGAGTACATCTAACAGCAGCACTAATTTCAAGTCAGCTGAATTCAACAAATGTTCTCACTGGCAAAAGTAGCAGAGCATAAAAAGCCATGCTGTCCTAGTTAGCATGTTAATTTTGGAATGGTTTTTATTAACACCTGCTATCTTCAGAACGCAGCTTTTCTTAATGCTTCATTTACAGCTGCAACATTAGAAATAAATGAAACAAAGCAATAAGATATTGTTTAATAATAATCAACATAGAAACAATTAATGAGTTTTCTGTTTTCTTTACAGCTGTTCTGAAGAGTAGTATCAAAGAGTTATGCGATATGATAGAATTGCATGCTTCGAGAAGATGTCCAAGCTGTATGATGGTCTGTACCATCTTTAAGTAATAAGAAACATGGGAGCTACTAACAATACCATTCATCTTTTTTTAAAAAGTGTATTCAGGTCACTTACTTATCTCTAATTGTCTCTGTATCCGACCTTTGCTGCGTTCTCGAAAAAGAGTTTGGGTCTCGTTGTATTCCGTCATGACCTCCACAAACTTGTGAGCTAATACAGAGTGCTGTTTTTTGAGGATTTAAAAATGCGGAACAAACACGTTTATTTTTTTTTTTTTATACAGCAAATACTACTGCACAACAACCAAAAGTGGTATTTACATTCAACACAACAGAACATGAAGTTCTGGAACTATTTCAGAAAACTCATACTCGTTCTCTGATTTACTAGAATCCTTCCATTTTCTTTAAACTTAAGTGATCATACCTGTGTTTTTCTTATTCTGAGGTCCACTGATGTCCGATTAGCATTTTCACCCTGATCAAAACTTTGTTCAATGGCTAAGAGCAATACAAGAATATTAAGAGTCAATATTCAGTATAAGTATTTATTAGTCTAGCTCAGTTACTTTGTAAATAGTATTAATTTTTACTTTTTTCATGTAAAAGGTCCCCACAGACATGTTTAACATTTCAGAGGAAGGAGGGGCGTGGCAGTTATATGTAAAATTATTTTTATTTCGGTAATTGCTACAGATCTTAAAACACAGTTTTAAGGACTGTTCTTACAGTTTAAACAATAAACACCATACCCTAGTGTTTACGGGAGAACAAAAGTGTATTTATAATACAGTAACATTGAAACACTCTATATGTTTCAAACCCAATGCTAAACAATTAAGATATAACCACAGGGGAAAGTCATAGCAAAATCAGCCGCTCTGAATTTAAAATACAATAGGTGCTCTAGAGCAATTCCCTGTGTAGACATTAATGCCATGGTGACGGTCCTTTTGGAAGAAGATTAACTAACTGCAAAACATCATGACCAAAACAAGGCCTTTTAGTTGCAGAATATATTTCTACAAAGAGGAATTACTTTGCATTGCAATTTTTTAGGTTATTTCTGAAAGCAAGTAAGCTCTTTGTCCTGTTCCTCAAACTAGGCTGTGCTGAGACCTGGTATTTGTCAGCAGTGAAGCTTGCCAAGGAGGAAAAAAGCGGAGGACGACACTGTTACTGACATGGGCTGTACACGAGTTAGCAGGGAAGTGGCCCTCTTTCTTTGTAAAGAGCTGTACAATGCAATCGATGCATACATAATGGAGCCGTTAAAGCTTAGAAGTTCAGCTGCAGTGCCTCAAGTCTGTAACACTGCTACCATCCCGAATCATTACAAGCGACAAGAGTTTTGTTTCTCCTCACAACTTACCCTTTAACCTAGCTCGGATTTTATTAGCAATCTTCTTTATTTCCTCATTTAATTCTTCAAGTTCTTCCTTTGTTCCTTTAAAAAAAATAAAATAAAAGGTTTATTAGAACCATTCATGATTGATAACAGTAAGCCAGCAACCACCTACAACTCTGCTTTGCAGTCTCATAATTTTATTCACTACAACCATGCAGAGAAGTTGCTTATTGTACTCCAAAGTATTTTAAATACGATTTTTATAACAGCATACTACCAGATCCCTGCTTCTTATGACAGGCCCTTACACTTGGAAAATGTTATTGCCAAAACACCAACTAAACCAGGTGATAAAGCAGTCCACTTCTTTCTTAATGGAACACTTTCAGAGTAGTACTCATTTGCTGGTCAAAATGCAAGTTCAAGGAAGTTTATCAAGTGAAAATAGAGATCTATCTCACATTATTTTAGTTCTGTTGTTTATCACACACTCATTGCTTCTACCCTTATTAACATCACTGTACCATGCACTCCCTATATTAAACCTGAGATTCACAAACGTTGAGACAAAAAGCAGTCTGCGAAATCATTTGTAAGAACACAAACATATTCCCATCCATATCCAAAGAAAACGAAGGGAAAAGAAAAACTAACATCCAAAGTTCAGGTTTCATGAACCAGAAGATAAATGTTAAGCTAACATTGCAACATCCCACAAAAATATCTCTGCATCTTTTCTTCCCTTTTCTTTAAACCCTGCCCAGGAACCCAGGCATGCCTTGACTTAAGGGTTGAGAACAGAGAAGGTTCCACGTTTCTGGGTAAGTTCCCTAAACTCTGGAGTTCTCTCTTCAGAAAGCACATCATCACTTCCAGTTTTGGGGCTACACACTCTAAAAATAGGGCTGCAGCATGGAACCCTTACTACCAGTGTTAGACAGGATCTTGCGCCTGCTGAAGAATAATGAGAAGACGATGGCTCTGCCTATGACTTCCCATTGACAACTTCAACATTTTCCTAATTAAAAGAAATGCATATAGCCCCTAAGTTTCTGAATACACAATCAATTTCAAGATAACATATTAGACTGAGTTTTGGTCTAGCAAAGGTTTGGATGACGCAACAGATATTCTGAAAATGTATTTATTCAGCTGAGACTTAAAGAAAAATAAGCAAGTGAAAATATCAATTCAATATGGAAATATTTAAATATATAGTGTTACACTTTGCATTCTGAACACCTGCAGTTCTATTCCTACAGATAACTAAAGTAACAACAAATTTATTTCAGAATATCTAGCCACACATACCTGAAATCTATTAAAAAAAAAATTATACCCACTTCCTTCAGGATTTGGTGCTGACAGGATAATGCTGTGCTGCTTCTTCACTTCTTCCACATTTTGTGCTATTTTTGCTATATTATTTCTAAGTTCCTCAACCTAGAGAAGGAGAAAAATGCGACAAAGAAAACATGAGAATAACTCCAGGCAAAGATATAGTTTCCTTTTTAAAAAACATCTTTGGTAATAATAATCGTAAAGTACTTCACTGCAACATTTATAAATATCTGACAGCACTCCCAGCACAAATGCTGACATTTAAACAGTTTGCACTTCTTAAAAGAAAAAATGGTATTCTTAACAGCAAACATTCTGCACAGGAAGAAACCTAAGTGCTACAGTTCTTAATAAAAAAGATTCTAAAATTCTATATGCAAATTCCTTGTTGACAGGGGATGAAACACAATTCTATGCAGCAAAGACAGAAAACAGCCTGAAATAAACATGCAAAAGCGTTACCAACATTTGCTTTGGCATACCGTTGCATAGCTTATTGGAAGGCAGTGTAGGCAAATTGTTAAACCTAATTACAGAAATTAAAAGATAGAGAAAACTGTCTTTAATGCATGGCAAAAAAAAATATAACTTTACCTGTTGGAAGAAGTCATCCATAAAGTGGTCTTTTTCAACAATAACTGTCTCCCCATCTTCATTTCCTTTACACTGTAAAAGAACATAACAAACCTATGAAATAAAGCTCAGGATAGTGTTCAGAAACAACTACAACTTCTTCCCCATCGCTACAGGATACATATTTTTGACAATAGTCTGCAAAGTCAAAGAAAGTAAGTTTTCCTCTTCTGAGGACTGTAACCTAAGAGCAGAGAGGTCAAAGTGAGTCACCTGACTACCACCAAGTTGTGAACACAGGCATGTACTCCTCTGGAAACAACGTCAGGACAGAACCAGTTGGAAAGTAATGTTACAGGTTTCATTACCTGTCCAAAATTATTCAAATAAAATTCTGCATGTAAATGTTCTCTCACAGCATGAAGGTACTTCCATGGCGAGTCCCACGTGAACTGAAACCATTTACTGAGACAGTAACTCAAAACCTCTCAAACAAATACGGAGGGCTGCTGCTGACTGACCCATGATGTAATATAAGCTAAACATCTAGTGAAAGCTAGAACAAAAAGCTATCAACATCTGCTTACTACTCTTGCCCTCGGGTGTTCTCAAGGCTGCCATTCCACACCAATTTAGACATAATTATGCTACACTAAACTATACCTGCATTACATAATTGATAAAGCCTTAGACCCGCAGCCAAGCAGGCAGAAGCTCAAGCTGCCAGGGTCTCGCAGATCACCAGGGCACACAGCTCAGTACATTCCCTGAGACACACTTCCCTAAGCCTTGAGCCAGCCCGGTAGAATACACCGACCCTGACAGTAACCAAGATTAGCTCAAAGGGAGACAGAATGAACATTCATCATAGAACGGCAACGACTTCCAGCCTCCATGTTCTCCAATTCCCTCTGCAGAGCACAGACTGCTCCTAACCCCTGATCCTATTACCCACTAAGCCCTCTGTTTGTGATTCTGTTAAACTAGGTGAGAAGTGTGTTATTTGCATGACAACTCTGCAGTTTAATCCAATGTCACACACTTTGATTATCTAATACAGACGGTTATATTCAATTATGATCTACACATCAAAATCTAATAAGATTGTCCCAAATCTTCCAGGAAAGTTATCACTTATACTTTGTGACAGTTCCTTTCCTGCAAACTCAGGGAGCACATAAAGCCCTACGACAAGGTGTTTGTCAGAAATCATCTGCGTTTGATGCTCAAGGGAACCGTAATGCCTCAGCTGAAATGAAGGAATGTAGATGCTATTGCTCTCCTGCACCACCCTCGAATCACTCATCATGCCGTGCGCTATTGAAGACTTTTTGTACTTGCTCCTTTTGGGAAGACGATTGCTAGAACTCAGTATTTAAGGAATCAGTCCTTAGGGATTGTAATCGATTAACAGCCTTGCTTAATACAAATCAGCAAGGAAATCTGTGCCCAAACGAAGTTGCTCACCATTCACTCATAGCAGAGACTGCAATGCTACAAAGCTACCAGTTATAAGTTAATATTTAAGAATGAGCCACATTTTAAAGACTTCTAATTTCATTACCTATGTAAAAGAACACCTCCTGCTTACATTCATTGAGCAAAGAATAGTCCTTCTAGTTGTTTATAATCACATTCTGCATTTACTGAATTGAACTAAAAATAATTAAAAAAGAGAGAGATTCAGCATGTCAGCATTTAGTTTGGTCAGAAAATCTTAGTAAAACATTAAACACCTGAGTGAATCTTAAACAAAAGATACTGAGAGTGCAGCTTGTGGATGCAGGGCTGGAAGGAAGCAATCATCACCACTCACTCTCTAGTCAGTTCCACGTTCATTTCACTTTCACATTCAGATGCAATGACACCACCAACAGACCAATTTGCTGTCTACAATTCGTTGAAGGATTTATGGACAGCCTGTTTTGAACATCAGCACTTGAGACACCTGATGACTCGTCAACCTCTATTCTCTACATTCTTAAATCATCACTTACTTAAAATACAGCTCATTTGCCAATTCTCTTCAACAAGTGATGCCCTGTCTTTTGACAGGCACACAATTCAACCAAGAACCCACGGTTACCAAGTTTAGTAGAAACACACTGTTCCTCCTAGACCGTACCTCCCTAGTATGAGCAGTTATCACAAGAAAACTGATAAAAAGTTTAGATTGCTCTTGGCACTGACGTTAATGAAGTCTGTCGGCAGCTCACAGCTCAACCTTGGGACTGAAAGTCTGGGCCACACAACTCCATAAACATTCACAGACTTATAAAATGCATCAAGTTTCCTCAGAAGTCAGTTTATATGACAAAACCCAGATATTCATGCAGTATCATTTCTCAGCTCCAAGTAGGAGCTATCCTGATGGCCTCTGAAACTTTGGACATTTCCCATACCTTACCGAATTGCAGAAACAAGTCTAGCTTGAGGTATCTTACCAAATCAATTCTTCAACGTCGAAACTGAAAACAGCTTCTAACCTAAAAACCACGACCATTACTCGCCCTTGAAATTCCATTCAAGGTTAGTGATCTCTCAGTCCAGGTTAGCTATATTCCTCTGGCAGGCTGCAGAGAGAACTGACCAGTGTCATCCCAGTGAATCAGACCCAAAGAGTGGGTTACAGAGCATTATAGTTTCACCTTACAGCATCAGTGTTTCAAGAAATACTTTTGTATCTGCGTAGCCAAGCAGGGTTTACAGAGGGCCAAGGAGACCTGTTAGGCATCTCTGGCAGGTCAACCATTAAGATGCATTTAGTAGCATTATTGTACACCCAGAAAAACATCATAGGTAACCATGTACAAGAAATTACTCTATGCTGTTATGACATGGCAAACACAGAGCTCATCTTCAGAAAGTTCCATGTTTGAACAAAGACTAATGCAAGAGATTAACTCAGGAAAATACTCAGTAATGTTTTCCTCCTTCTGAAAAAGTTCCTTTTGCATTTTTTCCATACCACCCAATTCTACCAATTTTGACTTTTGTGCTCTTCACGCATACCTCAACAGTGTTGGGGGTACTAAGTGAACACTCAAGAAATAGTTTACAAAAAGTCAACACCGTTCTGTTCAAGTTACAGTGCCTTGTTCAAAAAAACCTACAAACAAATATAAACGCACTTTTCAAAGGTTTTATAAGATACCTCAATAACACTCAACAGTAAAGAAATACAAAAAAGCATGTACTTAAAATGATTCTCCAATCAAGCAAGAAAAATGGATTTCAATAGATAGTTTTGCATCCATTTCAACATATAAGAAGATGGTAACTTTAAACCACATGAACAAGGCACCCCAAAACTTCAAATTCAAAACATCACACTTCAGCAGAGAAGGTTTACATCTCACATCTTTCTTAAATGATTTCACAACAATAACAAACAAGTTTGAACGAGTTTTATTAACAGATGTTTAAAAGGACATCTGGTTTTAATATCTGACAGTGGCTGAATGTGCTGAACCCAACGTCTCAACACAGATCCTACAGCTCTTTTTAAGGCATTTTAAGATGGACTTGTTATCCGTGAATGGCAAACCACTGAAGGCTGGGAGAATATTTTACACAACCATTGCTATGCACTGTTTGGGTTTTTTTACCCCTTCCCTAAATGTCTACTATTAACCACTGCTGGAAACAGCATACTGGATCAGAAAGAACCTTTTATTCTTTTTAGCTTACACTCATTTACACTCATAATAACTAAAACCAGTCTGGCATTTAATAAATTGCCCAACTAATTGACAAATCAAACAGCTGAGACACGTTCATTTTGGCCTGCTCAGAATAATTCAGAAAGGACATTAAAATAATCCCCTAGAAGCGGGCAAATACAATTATGGTTGCTATCTTCTGAAAAAGTATCTACTTTATAATATTTTTATAGCTAGAAAATAAGAGGAAGCAACATTATCTGAAGGCTATATAATCTGCAAGTTTTCAATTTCTTTCTCCAGCAACTATTTCTGTACTGAACTTTAGCAACTGCCTAAATACAGTATATTAACAAAAGTATCAAAAAAGTTATGATAATTTTATGTTAATGGACCACAAACATTGGTAAGTAACATTTCTCCCTCCTTTTTTTTTTTGGAAAATGAAAGGAAATCTAGGAAAACATTTCAACTTTCAATAAAAAAAAAAAGTTTGCTTGCTGTCAAATAAAATCCAGGAATTCACAAATGATGACATGTGAACTTAGATTTACATTACTGCTAAAGAGAACACAGTATTTAGTTAAAATGGGCCAGTGTAGACTAGCTAAAGTACTAGGGTGTCTTAAATTCCTTGTGTACTACATTGGATCTTTGTGGGAAAGGCGGTGGATAGAACTGACATGGAAGGTACAACCAAAGTAATACACAACGACATTCTTATACTAAGGGAAAGAGGCAAGGCAGAGTTATTCCTGCAGTTATTCCTGTGTTTAAAAAACACAACATATATGCTCTGCTCTTCACTTAATGATTTTGCCAAATAAAATACAATGGAACTACACTAATCAAACTGAAATTTTGGAAAATAAGTAAATAAATGTTAATACATTGCTCTGAAAGGGAATACATAAGCCGAAGAAGCAATCTTACCTATGTGTCATCAAGGATCATTGTTCAAAGCATTTACACAAATGAAGGAAAATCACTTCACAAAATCACTTCACAAAATCATGTTCTTTTTTGATATTTCAGATGTAAGTTGCTATTTCCATGAGTTCCCTGTGGAAGTTTTACACAAGCCACCTCCATTGGGTATGCACCTTTTCAAAACCTCATGCCAGCTACATACTTTTAAGTGATAAAAAGTAGACCAGATCTTCAAAAACATCTGCAACTTCAATGTTAAATCTTTAACTTATTTGTTAATTCTACAAGAAGTAAAAATCCTGTTGATGAACATAGGACGCACTTCAGCAATACTGATTATTGTTTAAAGCAGCGGCTTGCTGCAATAATGTTTCAGTTACAACAGCTTGCTGCAGTACAGTAATGTCTTCAGATGTCACATACTAAAACTGTCTTAAAAACCCCTACGGTCAGTTGCTTTGACAGCTTACAACAATATCCAAGGAGGGGATTAGGGTTTGGGGTTTTTTTAATTAAAAAAACCAACATACAACAGACCACTGCTGCTTCCCCTAGTCAAAATGAAGTCTGTGTGTTTAGGATTATGAATTAAAACGCAAATTCATCATTTGCTGCTTCCTTCTGGGATGTGTGCACCATCACTGAAAGGTAGCACCTACTCCTACAACCTGGACACGTTCACAGATTCAGAGTGTCAGAGGTTGGAAGGGACCTCTAGAGATCATCCAGTCCAACCCCCCTGCCAGAGCAGGATCACCTGGAGTAGATTCACAAGTAGGAAAACAAAAGGAGACCTGAAAGGAATCACACATTTCTTTGGCATGATTCCGAAACATCCTTCCTGGTAAAGGTACTGTCATCTAAGCACGAGAAAACTTTTCAGATGTCAATTCAGCCTTTTGGAGAGGAAAATGAAGAGACTGGTAGTTCCAGCACTTAAATGGTAAGAGGATCCAAAACGTATTTTATGATCCTGAAGACATTAACTTAAAATTAAGGTGAACGAGCGCCAGACCTGCACGCAGCTCAACACAGGCCAACTTCTACAGTCCTACAACTGTCACGGGAACTCCCGTGTGCTCCCATTTACATTGCTTTTCAGGAAAAAGAGAAGAGTCAAATACCCTTCTGCTTTAACCAAGCTGTATCCTGTTGAAGACAGACATGACAGAACCTCCCTCCAACTCTCCCTGCTTTTTTAGGATACTGTTTTCAAAGCACAAATCCGGGAGAGGAGCACAGCGTATAAACACACCAGCTACCGCGTAAACACACGGAAAATAAAACCCGCGGATAGCTTTACTAGCGCACCACTGGTCAAAACAGCTCCCCAGCAGATAAATCCACTCCACTAGGCCGGCAGTTCGAACCCAAAATCACGATGACCGCTGTGTCACACAAAACGTCCCCGTCCGACACGCGCTGGAGGCCCGGAGGAAGCGGGGGAAGGTGAGCTATAAAAATCGGAGAAGCTTGAACTTTGCTGCCAGATCCCCGGGCTCGGATGCGCCTCCCCGGCTGCCGGGAGGAAGCCGCTCCCCTCCCGCCCCGAGAAGGGAGCTGGGAAACGGCGTGCGGCCGCCGCAGCCCTCCCTGCCCCCAGGGGGGCGGCCGAGGCGTTGGCTCCGCGGGTCCCGCCGCTGACCGTTACCTCAGGCGGCGATAACGGCCCGCGCGGCCCCCCCCGCTCCGCCGCCTTTGTCCCCTCCCGCCCCGCTCCTCGCCTCGGCCCGCCGCCTTCCTCTCCCGGAGCCTCCCCAGTCTCCACGCTGGTGCTGTCGGCCACGCCGCTCCCGACCTGCTCCGAGCCCGAGCCCTCACCTCCGCCAGGTCGGCCAGCCGGTCCTTCATCCCCGCAGCGGCTCAGCGGCTCCCCGCGGCTTGCCCGACTGCTCGCGGCCCGCTGCCGCCGGGGACGCCTCAGCCCGTCGCTCCCCTCCCGCTCAGCCGAGCGCTGCGGACGGGCCGCGCCGCTCCGCGCCCTCCTTCCGCGGTGCGAGGGGCAGCGCCACGCCCCTGCCCCCACCCAATGTCACGGCACACACAGGCCGCGCCGCGCATGCGTCTCCGCGCCCCGGCGGCGCCGTGCGGAGCGGGCGGGCGCGGCAACCAGCCCCGCCGGGAGCCCGGCTCTTGCTACTGACGTCACGGTGGGGCCGGCTGCGCGGGCGGGGGGGCCGCTCCGGGGCCTCCGCGCCTACCGGCGGGGCGGGAGGTGCCGTGGAAGAGCAGGAAGCCGTGCTAAGATGTGCGGAGCAGCGTGCGGGGAAGGGATGAGGGAGCAGACTGTTGCCGCGTGAGTCAGAAGGGCGCCTCCAAAGAGAGGAGCACTCGGAGCTGGAGAACTGAGGTGTCTGAACGGTGCCACAGCTGGAAGGAAGTTCCCATCCCAAGGAGACCGTGCTCCTAGGCATATCCCAGCAAAAACCTTTACAGTACACACAGTGCTGGGAGACCGTCATGAGAGAAAGAGCTGTAAAAAGTTGTGGTGATGATTTCAAGTTGCATTTTATTTAATTCTTTGCTGGTAGGTGATGTGGGTAGGCTGCAACCAAACTTTGTGTTTCGTCCAAAAAGTGTACAGATGGCGTCCTCCCTTTGCTGGCACTTCTGCTCAGAAGACCACAGACACATCTGTCATTCCGTAATGCTAAGCTACGGCTTGCAGTCTTCTCACACACAGAACAGGCAAGAGCGATCCACACCATCACTGGATATTAAAGCTGTACGCTCCCATTCCGTGGAGCAGAAGATGACCCGTGGGCTTCAACTCTTCGGCTAAAACGTGCTGACGCATGTTGGCTGTTCGTGGTGTTTCGGGCTCTAGCCAAAACTTTGCCAAAATCCTAAATCTGCACAATGACAGGCGTGTCTTCAAGGCCTGGGAGTTTCTAGGAAACAGAGCATGCACATACCCTGGGAGGCAGAAGATCCTCAGTGGTATTGTGTTCTTAGGTGCTTGCTAAAACGTCCCACAGCAGACTGTAGTCAAATACCTGTCATTAGTAGTATCTCAGAACTAACATATATAGACTTTATCTTGTAGACTACATCTTCAGGAACTGCAAATTCTCAAAATGTTACTTTTGGATACTAAGCATGAGAACCCACTGCATAATTTTCTTCATTTATTTGAAGAATTTCACTGCAGTGCTTGACCAGGAATTTAAAGATCCTCAAGTAGCAATGTAAGCCACTTTAGTGAATTGCTATTTTTTTGTTTTCTGAAAAAGATGTAGAACAATATCTGCCCTTCATCACTTAACCAGTAAATGCTCGTCTTCCAGAAGCGCCGCCGCTTAATGAAACCCGAAGTCAGACACGTTACTTGGTGAAAAAAGGAATAGTTTCTTTTGAATACATATTTTGAATGAGTTTTGCTACTGTATGATCCAGTTTACCTATCCTTGCCAAAAGTGACTCATTTCCTCTTCAAACCTTTTAGTGTAATTTCCTGTGTCGCCTTGAACACCACTATGCAGACCTCCATTCCTGCCTGAGCTCATACTCCAGAGACTTTCCACAATCACGGCTGTAACTGGGAAGTACAATCATGTTCCTTTCACTGCATTCCTACAGATATTGTTGCCTTCGTTTACAGTTCACTAACTGATTTTGCTGCTTAAAAACACAGTAGTTACAGTCAAACATGCTGTTTAGCTCTGTGACTCAATCTCCAGTACCACCTTTTGTGCCATTCCTTATTTGCAACTTCAGACACTTAGTAAGGGCTGCCTTTTACTTTGTGCATTTAATTGCTCCAGTGAGTTGCTAATTTGTTCACAGATGACCCGAGTTGAGACATGGGAAATGTAAAGATCTTTTAGAAGTAATTATTCTGCTGATTACCTAGTGATATCTTAAGGATGCTAATCTTTTAGATAGTGATCTAACACTGCTATGAGTGCTTGGAAGTGTTGTGTTGCCTTTGCTGGATGGAGTTATCTGGAGCAGATATTCTGTGGATCCTGGGAACTAAACACTTACTTGCACATGATAATAAAAACTAGATTCCGTATAGTGATTTACCTTCGTAACAACGAAATAAATACTTGCCAGGAGCTCAAATGTTATGATAGGACTTTGTAATTAGAAATCTATTTGAATAATTCCAAATTAAAGTATCAGACAGTATTACCATTTTGTTTGCAGGAAAAAAATGTAGTTTACTAATAAATCTGTAACAATATTGAGAAGTTTCTAAAGTACTCTGAGTGTTCTATATACAGTTATAGCTTGGTTTGGGTGGTTTTTTTCCCTGAAAGTGTTTATATTCTTAAAGACTGTCCAACTCCACTAATCTGGCTTTAAGGGCTCCTACTTATAAACGCCTATTTGTCAATAAATGAGGTGGAATTCACAAGGGTTTTATAAAGACAGCGTTGTGATGACAAACATTTTGGTTGAATTACGTTCAGAAAAATACCCTTCCTGACACCTAGAGGCGGTGTGCAAAAATGCTAAAAACCCCACAAATTCAACTCATCCAAAAAAGGGAAAGCAACTTCAACGAGTGAATTTTCCAACAGAGAAAACCTTATGCAACATTTGGATTGGCATCACACTATAAAATAAGAAAAAATTACAGACGAGTGCAAGCATTCATAAAACTTTCTGTATACATTGCCTCTGTGTCTGTAGAAAATGAACAAGAAATAAGCAACGTTCAAATACATCAAAAATGAAATGTTTTCTATGTTAGTTCAATCCAGAAATATTGATAAACAGGTATTTATTCTGGATTTTGGAGTGCACTATGCAGACCACAGAAAAGTTGTTGGAAGTATTACTGGAGTAAAAAGTAAATCAGAGACCTTAAAAATCAGTGTGAACCCATGAGCTTGGTATTTATACACTCATGCAGAGCACTCACATCCTTTGAAAGTCAGTTTTTGAACAACTTTGTTGCACTAAAGTTTGGACCTGAGAGCTTAGGGAACCATGCTAAATCCAGGGCTTCCGAAACAACTGTTATCACTGATGCACTCCCTAGTTAATGCAGTGCAGTTTGTATGAAGAACTGAAAATAATGGCCCTAAGGTACACTGAAGGAAAGCGAGCACAACCGTTTTTACCTGAAAGCTGTTCAGCTACATTCTCCTGCTGCTTTTACAGACCGCTTTGTTAAGCTGGGGGCTGTTCAGCAGTTTTTCTCGGTAACTGTGCCAGCTGTACGCGCTGTCCGCGGCGGGAGGGTCGCCAGCAGCCTGGCTGGGCCCCCACGCTATTGCCGAGGGGGGTTTAACGGTTGGAGAGGAGACTGCCGCCTCCCCCGAGCAGCTCAGCCTGGCGCAGAGGCCCTGCCTCAGCCCTCACCGGCAAGCCTCGGCCTTTACTGCCTAGACCGCGGGTTCAGCCTCCTCTCTAGCAGCCCGGGGGGTACCGCAGGGCTGGCGCCGGGCGGAAGGTCATTTAGCGGGAAACCCGTTGCGGCCTGGAACGATGCGTGCGAGGCCTCCTGCCCACACCCCAGAGGAACCGCTCCCTCGCTCCCTTTCACCGAACGAGCCATGCGTCGCTCGTATGAGCCCGTAACGAGCTGCCCGGCCCGCGCGGGCACAGCGGCCGACACCCGCGGCCGGGCCTCCCGGCGCCGCGGTCGAACAACGTCCCGGTAGCCGCGCGCCGGGTTCCCGCCCGCCCCTCCCCACGTGACGGCCGGCCCCTCCCTCGCCCTGTGGCCGCGCGGCGTCGCTCTCCGGGTATTTGAACCGCGCTTCCGCCATCTTCCCAGCGCCCGGTCACTGAGGGGAGCGACGCGGAGAGGAGCCTCGGGAGAGGTAACGGCATCGCCACGGTCCTCCTCTTCCTTCTGGGAGCGGGTGGGGTGGATGCTTGGCCGCTTTCAAAGGCGTGAGCGGTGGGGATGGCGGTCACCGTTAGCTACCGCCTGGCGGCGGGGGTAGGGGATGGGCTGGGCTGCAGCGAGGCGAGGCTGGGCCCGAGCGAGCGTTGCGGCGGCGATACCTGACTTGGGCAGCGTCCCTTCCCTCCCCACCCCTCGGGACGGCAGAGGCGGAGGGGCAGGAGCTGCGCTCCCCTCCGTCCCGGGTAGAACGGCGGGCGAAATCCGGGAGGAGAAACGGAGCGGGGCCTCCAACGGCCCAAGTTTGGGGGGGAGGGGAGGTGGCGCGCGCTGCTCAGTCATGGTGGCTCATGGCGGGGAGAGCGCGTTAGGCCCGTTGGTGGGGGCTGGGGGCAGGCGGAGGCCCGGCCGGGGGAAGAGTCCGCTCGGGCCCCCCGGACGACTGGCGCTGGGCTCTCCTGACCAGGTAGATTCTGTGAGGGGTGGGATACTGATCCGGAGCCTTTCTGTGGAGCGAGGCCGGGGGTCGGCCTTCGCTGGGGTGCCCACGGCTCGGTTTCTCCTCTTCGGCGCTGGGAAGGCGGAGGGGTGCGGCGGCAGCCTACCGTTACGGGGCTTGAGGGGTGGGCGGGGAGGTGCCGCCGCCATTACTGCGCGCGCTCCCGCCGCGTGTGGGGAGACGTGGAGGCGCTTCCTGCCCCATGAATGGGCCCGGGACCACGCGCGCGCTCGTGCCGGAGAGGCCGGGGGAGCGGCAGCGTGCGCTGAGCCTCGGCCACCCCGCCGGGCGCGCCGAGCACGCGCCTTAGGAGGCGGTTTGGGAACTGAACGGCCCACGGCCCTTTCCGCCTGGGCCCGGAATCAGCTCGCCTGTTGTGAGCTCACATGCTTCCATTTCCCCCGCAGACCCAGCATGGCCGCCCAAGGAGAGCCCCAAGTGCAGTTTAAGGTAAGGGAGGGGCTTGTGGGTTTTTTCCTTTTCCAGTAGAAAAGTGTCACGAGCGACTCTTGAGTGCCAGCGTGGATGGTAGGTTTGGTTTTGAAGTGGCGGTCTTCCCTTAACAGTGCAGTTAATTTATTGTAGTATTGCATGTACCTTGTACAAAAAGCTTCTGTTGCATTGTGTCATCTGATGCTATTTGTAGTTTAGTGTAATAAATTTTAGCGATGCTTTGCCTACAGAATGTTCTTTAAATTCCAGAAGTGAAGTTCACAGCAAAACGTGCTTAGAGTGGTCTGTGTGTTCATTGTCTAAGGAAAAAAACTTAAAATATCTAAAAGTTCTTAGACTGTTTCATGAAAGGTTCTTACTTGTGTCTCTTACAGTACTTTGCTAGAACAGCCCCATCAGTAGTGCAGTTGTTTTGGGGTCTTTTGGGCTTTTTTTTAAGTTGTAAGACTAGTGTTCTCCAATTTGGATGCCTAAATGAGTTATTATCTAAATGTGATTGTATTCAGATTGAAAAGCTCAGATACCCTTAATTCAGTCACTTGTAGTTTAGTAGGATCATATTCCCAGTGCATTGTTTTCAGCTGTAGGAACTAGGTAAGTCTGACAACAGTTCTGGCATGGTAGACTTAACAAATAGTCCCAGCACAGTGAGTCACTTCATGGGGAATTAAGTCTTGTTTACAGCATCTTGTAGGACTAAGGTCTTTGTAGCAATAAACCATATTTACACTAAAATGACCAAAAATGTCTGTAGGTGTATGGCTCTGACTCTTTTGCCTTTATCTACCAACAGCTTGTCCTGGTTGGTGACGGTGGCACTGGTAAAACAACATTTGTAAAACGTCATTTGACTGGTGAATTTGAAAAGAAGTATGTAGGTACGTCTGGAGAATCATTTAAAATCTCATACATTACAGTTGGAGGTGCAGTTTGTGATTTGCTAAGTGCACTGCTTTTTCTTCCTACTACAGCAACGCTGGGTGTCGAAGTTCATCCTCTGGTGTTCCATACTAACAGAGGCCCTATTAAATTTAATGTATGGGACACAGCTGGCCAAGAGAAATTTGGTGGCCTGCGAGATGGCTATTACATCCAAGGTAAGATGTGTACGTGGGAATATTCTGTACTGCTCACAGTTCAATCTTTCATTCTGCTGATGCTGGCCACTGAAAGCTGTTGGTATGGCTTGCTGTGAAGAGCTGGTTTCTGGGTTTTCAAAACTTTATGTAGATAACTCCCTTTGCTAGGCAACTTGTGCTGATGTAGGAATATTCTAAGTTTGTGTTTCAGTATGCTGTTGTAGGCTTTGGTATTAACAAAGAGTAATGGTGCACCTTACATGACAAGATACTGCAGATGAAATTCAGTGGCTGAGAGGTGAAAGTATGTGCTTCAGTTCCTACAGATTTATATATGTATTAAGGTACTGTCCTGGGGCAAGGACTTGGAACACAAACTCTAAAATTTTAGATACAGTGATGAAGTTATGTTTCCATGACAGAGTCTAGTTGTCTGTATTAAAGTAGTACTGATAGTGTCCCTTAACTTCAGCTTGGCCAAGCTCTGTTCCGTGTGTACTTCAGTCACCTGTGTGTCTTCAAAATTTTGTGAGGTATTATTAGTTTGACATTGCTGCTTTTACTTTAGAAGTATCAGGATTAAGCCAAGCCCCAGTGTTCTTTGAAAAACTGTTCCCAACAAGGGCATACTGAGATGTGGACTGCAAGCTTCTCAACCTACCTGAAAGCCTCAATAGGATGTCTGAGATTAGTTAAATAGGTGTTAACTCATTTATATCTAATATTTGTGTAAATGAAAATTGACTTTTGTAGCCCTCGGGTGTTCTCATACCATGTAACACCATGTTACTCAGTAGGACAGTTGATTGATAAAACTAGTTGGTGTTTAAATTGGGCACTAAAGGTGTGAGATGATGTGGCTGTGGGCTGAGTTCTGTGGGCTCGTGATCTGAGCATGTTAACAAGGGATCTCAGAACTGTGAAGCTGTGAGGGAAAAGCTAAGGTGGGATTTCCAAGGGTACCTCTTCTCTCTCCTGTCTTATGAGCAAGTGCTTACCCTCCTGATGTAACTCTTTTGCAGCTCAGTGTGCCATCATAATGTTTGATGTAACATCAAGAGTTACTTACAAGAATGTACCTAATTGGCATAGAGATCTGGTACGAGTATGTGAAAACATCCCTATAGTGTTGTGTGGCAACAAAGTGGATATTAAGGACAGAAAAGTCAAGGCAAAATCCATTGTCTTCCACAGGAAGAAGAATCTCCAGGTATGTTGGCATGAGTTTGAAGGAATCAGAATTGCTGGGTCTGACTGCAGCTGGGTTCTGTGTGGTAATCAAGTGTTCTGTCTTTGCCACGGCAGGCTGTAATATTTCAGCTGCACATCCTGTTAGCCTCTTGAACCTAAGTTCAGGGAAGGGACAGTGATGATGTTAAAGACTCATCACTGGTCTTGAGCAGAAGCTTGTGATAAAGAGCTTGTGTGCATTTGGCTTTCTCTGCTCAGAATCTCATCAGATGACACAGAAGTGAGACTAAAGTAGATCAAGTCACAGGAAGGTGCACTATTTTCTTCTGAAAGTTCCATCTTTGATTGGATTGGATACCTTTTTCATTATCAGTTTCTGCCTCTTTGCCTGAAACTCTACATTTCTAGACACTTGGGTCATAACTGTTTGAGAGCATAACATGGAAGTCGTGGGTAAAAAAACCGCTAATGTGAAAAGAGATGCCCTAAATACCTGTTGGGGTGTCTAACGATGTATACTATGTACTTTTTTTGCAGTATTATGACATTTCAGCTAAGAGTAACTACAACTTTGAGAAGCCTTTCCTCTGGCTTGCTAGAAAGCTAATTGGAGATCCTAACTTGGAGTTTGTTGCCATGCCTGCTCTTGCACCACCTGAAGTTGTTATGGACCCAGCACTGGCAGCACAGTATGAGCAAGACTTACAGGTAAGTGAGAAAGGGCACCAAGGTGAAAGGATTGCCTGGGGAATTTGTGTTTGGACTCCTGGGGGAATAACTGAGGAGCAGTTCTCTGTATAACAGTTCTCTAACTTCCTTGTTGCAGATTGCTCAAACCACTGCACTGCCAGATGAAGATGATGACCTGTGAGGGATGAAGCTGGAGCCCAGCGTCAGAAGTCTAGTTTTATAGGCAACTGTCCTGTGATGTCAGTGGTGCAGCGTGTTTGCCACTTTATTATCTAGCTGAGCAGAACATGTGCTTAATCTTTGGGATGCTGAAAGAGATGAATGGGCTTCGGAGTGAATGTGGCAGTTTAAAAATAAAACACACAAAATAAAAAAAAAGAAAACAAAACTTCATATTTTGGACCTGCATATTTAGCTGTTTTTTGGACTGCAATTACTTCCCCTTTTGAGTTTCAAATATAAGACTGCTGCAGTCACATCAGAGTGTTAAGTGATAAATCTTGTTTCTGTCATTCCCATTCTTTTTTGTTTAGATAATAAAGTTGTATTTCAAGTACCTCTAGGCAAGTGAACTTTCATGGATTGTTAGGACAATTCTTCAAAGTGTCTTCTGTTCTTCAGTTGAGGCTAATACTTGGTTGTCTACTGCATTTCTCATTCTCTATCTCCCTTTCCCCTCCTGCTTCTCATGTTATGCTTCTCTTGCTAAGTCAGAGCTAACAGTTAACCTTCCCTTGTTGCCTGAAGCACCTGGGGAAAGCTGAACTAACTGTCAGGTCAAATGGAGGTAGTGAACACCTGACTAAGTGACTGGCTCAACATTCCCATGGTAATGCCTGTGGTCTGCAGGGTGTCTTGAGACAACAGCGTAGTTCAGCTTGCATATGCTACCATTAGATACTGTTCCTCAACTCTTCCAATATGTTCTACAATATGCCTTCAGAGCTCTGTTCTCAGTAGCCAGAGAAGTGGCATCTAGGTCTGTTTAGGTGACAGAAGCTCTATCTTTGCATGAAACATCGTTCAGTAGAGCTATAGCTGATAAACTCTAAGCATCTTACAATTCACTAACTAGAAAACGGCTGTAGTTGGAGCTCAAAGCTCCTGACTACAACACAGCTTATTAACTAAAACCACATTTATATGAATATCTAGACTTTATTGTAACTGCACCAAGTACTTAATTTGAAACTCTAGCTTCTTACAGCACAAGTGGTGGAAAATGTCAACTTTTAACACTATCTTGTAGAGGTTAATCTTGGTCAATATTAGTACTGCTAGTAAACAAAACTGAGTTTAAGATACCATTTTCCAGTAGTGTTTGAGTACATGAAGCCTTGAACCTCTTCAGTTTTGTATCTTTGGTTTCTTAATAAAGTGGAGCATTTCATTTATTCCTTTTAACTTGCATGTTTGTGTACGTAACTCCTTGAATAACTACTCAACTATTGAGGTACACGGTAGCAAAGTACGTGGGCTGATTACTACTACTGTGATACCTTTGTAAAGGATTCATTTGTAAGTTAGTGGGAGTTCTGTGGTTTTGGGATTGGGGTTTTTTTTTTGGGTGTGTGTGGTTTTGATTTTTAGCTTTGAGCCAGGTTGTGGTATTTGGGACCTGAAACGTGGAAATGCATTTAGTTGTTGTACACTTAGCTGTAAAAAGTCAAACTCCCGCTTAACATTCTGTTGAAGCCTCTTGCATCTTGCTTTAACTTCATGTTGTAGGTCCTTGCCTGTAGTGTTCACTAATTTACCCGTGCTTGTCTCGTTAATACTCCTTGCTTTATCTGCTTCACTTGGTGTGGTAGCTTTTTCCTCTTCAAGCTGCCTCCTGTCTGAAAGTGCACTGCTTAACGAACGCGATTTGGCTTAGAAAAGGTCAGCAGCTCTGCATCATTGACGCGCCTTAAGAAGGACAAGCAGCAGCGCTGAGGTTAGTGGTATTCCACTGTGTGCGCTGTGGTCCGTACAACTCGCCTGCAGCACACAGCTGCCAGCCTTGGTGTGGATTCCTAGGAGAGCTGGAAAGATCAGCGGAACCGTTAGAGCCTGGCGTTGCTATCGGCCGTGTTACCTGCGAGTCCACAAACACTCATCTTTGGAGTAGGTGGCAACAGTCCTGCTTTAAGGTCATTTCTTCAGCCTGAAATGTTTTGGAGGTGGGATTAAGTCCACTTGTTGCAGTGTTACACTTGGTTTGTCACATTTGGCCCCTGTTAACGAATTATCAGTAATGCAGGTAGCCTTAACATGCATGTGCAGATTACTCGGCTGAAGTTCCTCGAGTAGTGCTTCCTGGAAGGTTTTCACTACTTGGGTTTAGGCAAAAGAAAAGTAATGAGGAAAATAAAACGAGTTGTAGATTGCAAGAACCTCTGCTAAGTCAGTCACACCAGTCTGGCTTGGAGCTCTACCGTTACCAGGATGGAATTGATGAGACTGAAATCCTTGCAATACCTCCTTGGTTCTTGCTTGGCTGCTGTAGGGTTCGATCGGGTAAACTCTGGGAGTTCCCGTGTTCTGTAGGCACAGTTTGAGTTTTCCTACGCTGGGGTTTCAGATTGGTTGCTTTAATAACCATACTGGGGTTTAACTTTCAGAAGCAGGATGTGGTGCTGGGCCAGTTGCCGTTCCTAGTTCCACGATAAAGCTGTGAGATTTTGAGGAAGCAGAGAGGCTTGTGTTGGAAGGGGAGGTGGAGAACTAGTGCATGTGCAAAATAGGGCAAAAGCTTTAGTTCAGGGAACTCGTAGAGGAAATGTTTTGCTCGTTCTCATTGCACCTTTCAAGGAAAGGCCTGTAGGTCTGTCAGGATCTCAACAGGTAATTTCAGAAATGCTGGTGAACGCTTCTCTGCACCAACTGGAAGTGAATGCCAAGGAAGTTGCAGGCTGCCCCTCTAGTGCCTGCGAGTTACAGTAAAAACCCTTGTCTCTCCTTTAGAAATGGTTCTGTTGTGTTGCTGATACGGCCTTAGTCTTACCTAGCGGGGAAAACAGTGCTGGGACTAATTGTTCTGCCTTCACCTTCCTAAAACAGAAACACATGGTTTGATGGAAGCCAGCTGTTTCCTGACCTGGATTGGTGGCACTGGTTGCTTTCTCTCACCTGAGTTTAGGCAACAGTTGATTGGGCCCTCTTAAACCGGGCTGATGGCAACGCCTGACAGGTGCCTGCACAGCTCAGTCTGCTGCTTTGCTCAGTTTTCACATGGGTGCATTCATTGATGGGCTGGGCTTGTCTGTGTTGAGGCCATTTTTCTGCTGAGCTGAGAAGTTTGCCTTTAAGAATCTTTAACACAAGCTGCTATGTGAGCATCCCGTGAAGGAGTTCGTCTTTAGCTGTGCCTGGAAACACTTAATCATCTCTGCAAGTGGCCAAGACTGGGGGAGCATTTTCAGCTGGGGACGTGCGCTGGGAGAATGACTGCTCTCCTAGGCCTCCCAGGTCACAGCACTGGAAAAGGCTGTGGTGATTCTGAGTCTTTGTTGCCCCCTGGCTTGTTTGGAACTGTGCTTGTGCTGCAACAAAACTTCATTGATCAGTGTCGTTCCGGGTTACTAGGAGGCAATGAACTGGGTTTACTCTCAGCTGCCTATTTCCCTGTTGACCCTTTATTAATAAAGGACCGAAAAGGGCAGCTGAACCAAAAACTCAGTGTAAGGTTCACAGTCATAAACAGGAAACTCCTAGGGCTGTGGTCAATAACATCCAAGAAGAAAACTTCAACCAGTGGCCTTCCTGTTACGGTTGTCTGGGTGACAGAATCGCTGGTCATACTCTGAAGCATCAGGATCTTTCTTGTTAACAGCTGTTTAAGTCTTTTGTACAAAGTGTTATAAAAAATCAAGTGTCTAATACAAGCGGTTCTCGTTTGCCCTTCTTTTTCAGGTAAGAGCTTGCGCGAGCCCGGTGCCATGCTCTGATTTCCCAGTTGCAATCCTGATTCCTATCGCTGCTCCTGTGTAAGCTTTTCACTGTGCAAACCCAGTAGTAACCTGCTGCTCACTTTTTTTGGGCATCGTGGTGACTTTGGAAAATGGTGCTGGAGGGAAGCAATGTGTGCTTTGCTTACACTGAAGACTATAAAAATCAACTTTCCCGTCGGCCTTTTTGTTGGATTACATAATTAAAAAAAAAATGGTTAATATTTCCAGATCTCAGGTTGGGTTCACAGGGCAAGTATTAATGGAAGGAATTCACCCCAAAGAGGCTTGTTCCATTTATAAATAAAAGCGTGGGTCGTAATAAACTAGGAATCTGCTGCTTTGGGGCATTATTCATCGCCTTTTGATTCTGGGTCTGTATTATTTGTGTCTGGATGTTTTGTTGTACTTGAATACCTGAACTGAGGTAGAGTTAAAACTTATTTCAAACTCCAGCAGGTGCATACGGTAATTCTTCACAGGTTACGTACAAGAAGCTGTTTGGGACACACCGGAGGGCAGTTGCTGCAGGTAGGTGAGGCTTAAAGCAGCCGGCGGAGAGCAGTTCTTTGCTCGCGTGCTGAACGGGTCTGATACGGCCTGAAAGCATCTGCGGTACGGACACGGAGCGGTTACTGCACAGCTCCTGTCTGTCTGTGGCATCTGAGCGGACGAGGTGGTGCGGAGCTTGGAGGGGGCTCGTCCCGGTGGGAGCTGAAGCAGCGAGGGCGCGTGTAGTACCGGTGACCGCCACGCGGTGGAGCCCGCCGGCTGCTTCTGCGCTGCGCCCCGGCCGTGCCGGACCGCGCTGCGCCTGCGGGGGCTGCGTGGGTACCGCGGGGGGCTGCGGGGGTGGCCTGCGGGGGCTGCGCGGGTGGCGTGGGGACCGCGGGGGGCTGCTGGGGCTGCGTGGGTTCCGCGGTGGCCTGCGCGGGCTGCGCGGGACCGGTGGTGTGGGACCGCGGTGGCCTGCGGGGGCTGCGTGGGTCCGGTGGTGTGGGACCGCGGGGGCCTGCGGGGGCTGCGCGGGTGGCGTGGGTACCGCGCTGCGCCTGCGGGGGCTGCGTGGGACCGGTGGCGGGGGACCGCGGGGGCTGCGCGGGTGGTGTGGGTACCACGCTGCACCTGCGGGGGCTGCGCGGATGGCGGGGGACCGGTGGTGGGGGACCGCGGGGGCCTGCGGGGGCTGCGCGGATGGCGGGGGACCGGTGGTGTGGGACCGCGGTGGCCTGCGGGGGCTGCGCGGATGGCGGGGGACCGGTGGTGTGGGACCGCGGTGGCCTGCGGGGGCTGCGCGAGTAGCCGGTGTGCGGCCCGGGAGCGCTGTGGGTGCTTTGAGGTTATTGGCGGTAGCGAACAGCGATAACGCGTGTGCAGTAGCAGATGCTCGTTGATAAAAATTTAAAACGGCAGGTGACAGGGTTTTTTTCAGTGTTTTTATTTGTTGCAAAACAAGATAAGTATAATTGGACTTTTAATAGGGTTATTTTGTGTGTGTGTTTAAGTTAAGCCTACCGGGACTGTGAAATAGATCACGATAGAGAATTGCAGGAGGATTTTTGCCATCCTAACGCTGTTGGCACAGTAAAGCTTAGGCACTGACATCATGTACTTTCTCCTTTTTTCCTACTCTTCAGCAAATTTAGGTTAAAAAAATTAAAAAATGGGAACTTACTATATGGAATGAGTGAACATCTTGATAATTGACAGTGAATTAAAGTAGAGCTTTACCCAGAGGGAAAAAAAAAAAATCTGTGTGTCAAGTGCTGATCAGCTGAGCTTGATGCAAAACGACAGTCTGGTGAGCAATATGCGGTAGGTCAGCCTAGCACAGCGCTGTGCCGTGTAACCGACGGTTTGTCTTGTGGGCAAGCTACAGTATGAACAGTGAAGTGAACAGAAGGCTTGAAGGATCCGTGTCCTGAGTATTATGGTTCCTGTTTTGCTGTGAAGAGACTGTAAATAAGGGAGAAATGTGTTCCTCCACACACAGACACAGCTTCAGATTTGAAATTTGGATGGCTGGAAGAATTGCTCAGTGACAGCACTCCCTAGTTATGCTGGAGAACACGATCCATAAAAAGTTCCTTAAATGCACTCTGTGTAGTTTGTAGGCGATAAGCTGCACCTGTGCTGCCCAGCGGAGGTTCCTGGTTCAGAGGGGGAGTAAGCAATCAGCTCTCTAAGCAGGCAAATTCCCAGCTGAGGTTGTGCTCAGGGAACTGATGGCAGCTGTTGCACAGGAGAAGCCTGGGAGGTGTGGCACAAAACCAAAGTGGCGTCTTCGGAAGCACGGCCTAGACTGTTGCTAAGATCCATCAGTGAGATGTCAGCTCTGTTCTGAAGGGCTCAGCCTGGGAGAAGGAATGTGAGGGAACTCGAACGCAGGAAGAAGAAAGCATGCACGCAAGTTGGGCTACCAGAAAATATATGGAGAATAGGTGAAGGTGGGCATAAATTACTACTAGTGAACGAAATGCTCATATGCTAATAATGTGGTAATGATTAATGCGACATTCCAAAGCATAATTAGCTAGTAGGAATTACACTTAATGGAAGTCTGCTGTTAGATATCAAACCAAATAGAAGAAAGCATTAGAGGGGGGAAGAGATGCAGGTTGGAGAGGAAAGGCCAAAACTCTCCTGGCAACTGATTCACTAGATGGTTCTCCACTGCAGAGAATTTAAAATAAGCCCAGCTTGGTATCCAACCAATTGCAAGACTCCTTGTACCCATACATGAGAGAGACTGATTGTGTACCCTTGCTTTACTGGTAAGATCTTTACCTAGTGCTGATAAGATACCATCGCAGAAAACTTTAAAGGGAGTAATGGACCTGGCAGAAAATAATTGAGTTTGTTCCATCACTAATTTTAATTGTGCACAGGTCAGTTGACTTTGCTAGAACTTCTGTGATTTAAGTGGAAGCAGCCTGAGAAAATCTACCTTAACACCCTGCAACTTGAAGAGTGCTCGTCAGCTAGACTGTTTAGCTACTTCCTTGTAGGTGAATAACTTCGATTTCCCCATCAGGTGTTACTTCAGTAAACAGCAGGGACCTTCAGTAACAGGTAAAGGATAAATATGATTTAGGTGTGTGACTTTTTGTGTTGCAGTTAAAGACTAGTAAACTGGGGCAAGCATTTTTCTATGGCCTGTTTTACTATTCCTTTCAGTCGACTACTTTTGCAAGTGCTCTGGTTACAGGCTCTTAAATGGGTAGGTGCTGTCTTTTGGATATGTGTGAGTACAATGCTTCATAGCACTAAGACCATGTTCTCACCTGGAAGCTTCAGTACAACACATGTGAAACTATACTTTCATTTTTCCTGTAAATATTATGTATCAGCCTTGTGGAATAAATGCAAATGAAAGCATATAGGTACAAAACCTTCTCTCACGCCTTTTTAAAACTGATAGAAGCAAACAATGCTATCTGCTCGGGTTAATTACACTTTTAAAATTTACTTGTATTTCAGTTGCTGATGATCTCTGTTTAGTGGATACTTGCTACTAGTGGTTTACTAGCAGAGGATTAATGCTTTTATCCCCTCTGAGCAATGGATAAGTCCTACCTCTCAATCCATAGTGTTTCACTGGCTATTTAAAATGACATGTTACGTTGTGTAATGCCATTTTCACAGGTACTGGCTTGACTACAGAACTGTTACTTCCCTATTCAGTTCTACAGATGTGAATGATGTAGGTATTCCTTGTTGATTCTATCTTCTGCTCTTCACCCCAGCTGACTCTGCATGTGCTAAAAAAAGCTTAGAGCCCAAAGGAAAGAAGGGAAACAACCTCTTGAAAAATCAGTATTTGTAACTAATTAAAGAGGATCTGAAGAAGGTCACATCAGTCGTCTTTAGCTGCAAGTGACATCTGAAAATGACAGTTATTTAGGGAGCCTATGAAAATTACCAAGAGACTGACAAATCCTCTAGAAAAAGAAAAGGGGATTTTTTGGTCTACATATCTCATCCGTTTTCATAGTCAAGATCACATTTTGAATGGTTGATTTTATTTCAGTTTGCTTTTCTGCAGTATGCATTAAGGACAGTGGCAGATACAAATGAGAGTGGTTTTTTTTCTGTTTATTGTTTTGAAAATATGTTTTTGGCCAGTTCCATGAGTCCAGGGTGTGTCTTGTGATTTTAGGATCTTTGGGATGGCTGCTGCAGCCAACAGATGCAAGTGATTTCTCTAGTCAGATTATTAAGCATGAAGCAGCAGAGTGAGGAACAAACCAATAGGAGCCACAGTGGTCAAGAGAGTGCATGGAAGAAAATTCATGCTTGGTTTGGTTTATGTACTGATGCTGTTCCATCAATGGAGAGCTAAAACTCCAAGAGTCAGTACCTGGAATTGCAGGACTTTGTCTGGATCTTAATTCTGGAATGTAGTTTTCATGCTTTCAAATTAATTAATAGGTTGCATTTCAGGTTTGATGATTATTCAGATCTTAAAAAGAGCACAGATTTGGAAGCTACTGCCAACATTTTAGCCAGCTCCCTGATTTCTGTCTCCACCCTCATTGCTTTTACCACTTCGGTCTAAAGTAAGAAACTACAAAAGACAAGAACTATGTTATTGCCCATAGAATGACAAGTCTTTAATATGGACATCTGTAACAGACTCAGATGTTGTTCCTGAGAAGTAATTTGCAGGTTGGCTTCTGGGTGTATTCTGCATTTGGGCTACTAAGCCTCTTCCACAAAGCAGTTGAATGAAGCTTTCATGGAGTTGCTTTTACCCAGAAGAAGAAGAGAGAATTAAGTAACACTGTAAGAGAAAAATTGGCACAAATTCCACAGGCAAAAGACTTTATCATGGTGAAGTATTTCTGTAATTAAGAAAATCTGACTACCTGAATGATACCAAAAATACACAGTTACAGGCAGTGGCGTTTTGGCAAATAAGATTTGGATTGATCACATAGAAAATAATCCCTATAATGTTTTATTTAGACAATTATCCAATTTTATGTAAGCTAGACATTAAATTAATCAAATCTTTGTAAGTCTTAATCTTTGCACAAAATTGTAAACTATTTTGCAATAATCAAGTATTTTCTTCAGTGTGTGGAGTAAGATGTGCAAGGGACTACCACGGTACAAAAAAGTTTAATGAACAGGGTGGTACAGTAAATAATAAAAGTAGTAATCCAATAACTATTAATTAGTAGTGTGACCTCATCCGAAGAAGACTTAAATGTATAATTTATCGTATGATGCTAGTCACCTGCTTACTTGGTCTTTGAATCATCAGGCTCTTAATGTTTTCAGAAAGAATATATAAATTAAATCAGCTTAACATTATGTAATTGGCATGATAAAAGAATTTTCATCTTATTAGGCCTAAATTTTATTGCCAAAAAGCTGCATTTTGTTTTCTGGCATCAACCAGCAACTTCTCATTTTCTTATTTAGAAAAATATTTGTCCATGATAGCATTGGCCTTGTTGAATTAGCTTCACGATTTTTGTTTGTTTGCTTTTTCTTCGATCTGAAGTGTTCAGTTTGTCCTTTTCAGTATAATCAACTCAAAGAAAATTTCATGAAATATTTTCATCAGTGTGGTCTACTTTCTGACTGACTTTGCCAAAATATCTTTTACTACTTGAAGTGTCCTGGGAGCCAGAGTTCTGCAATGGCCACTGCCAACCTTTGCCTGTCTTTTGTTAGATGGTATCAGGCAGATAAAAACCAGAATGTCTGAAATTCTTCTAGCTATGAATCTTCTTTCCATAGCTTTTGTGGTTCTTTGCTGATCTGAACAAATTTGAGCAATTTGAGCGACTTGAGTCGCCCAGCAGCAGCTGTCTTTGTGTGGGTGGGTTCCTACTCATGACCTGACTCTGGTAACGTGCTACATCACATCCAGTAGCTGCTCCTTCAGCTTTGTGCTATTGAAGGTCACAACTCTGAGAAGCTGCACTTTATCAAGAATCATCCTACTGTTAATGTGTCCTTCAAGACGTCCATAATGGAGGTTGCACAGCCCTTTCTGTCCTTCACTACTGCAACCTTCTACACTAATACTGAGCCTTACTACCTCTTGCTGCTCTGCAATGAGCGTGAAAACCAGAGCTGATTCTTCTCACATGACCAAATCCCTCTGCACTCCCTGGCTTGTCGCTCTTGACTCCTGTCCTGCTGGTGTATTTTATTCCAAATAACCAGTTCACCTAGTTGAACAGTTCTGTTCAAATCACATGATTTTTGCCTCTGTTTTAGACTTTCATTTACAATATAGAGATAAATTACCTACACTATGCAAATGAGAGCTAGTTAACTATGTGTTAAAAGGCATTACCTATGGACAAAATCCTCTGAGAGAAATATTTTCAGCCAAGAGGTTGTGGGACAGGGATGCACGAGTCAAAGAAGGATCGGGTGAATGATGCAGATTGCACTCCCAGAACTTGATGGAGAAGCAGTTTTCTGCAGGGACAGTTTCTGCACCCTGGCCCTCCTGTTTCATCCTTGTGCAGTTACTAGAGGGGGAGGGCTTTGTTCACCAAGTCTTTGATCTTCCTCTTCAGTGTGAGCACTACAAGAGTTTCTAAATACAGCAACAGAGTGCTGCTTTGGTGGTGGATATATCAAACTTTGAGATGTAGTGTAAGATCTTCCTGTTGCTGTAGTACTGCGCAAAGCCAGCTTCACAGGCTTAGGAATGACTTTCTCATCATAAAAGCGATGATTAAATAAACACCGAAAACTCTTGTTTGGCATAGGCTTATGTCAGGGTTTAGCCAATGAAGAGGTGACCTCTTTATCTGTGAAACTGCTTCTGGTTTAGAGGTCCGTGAGTAAATAGTTTATACTCACTACAAAGTAACTGCGCTGGTACAAAGGTAGGTACTGAGAAGGTGGTAAGTTTTGCACAAGACCTTGTTCTGGTTCCTTGCAGATGTGCAACTCTAATCAAATTGTACCTGTGTACGTTGGAATAGCTCCAAGAGAGCTGGGAGAGAGGCCCTGGATGTTCCCCGTAGTAAAGGACAGATGGATTAGTTTACAAAACTGTTGGGTTTTTTTCTGTATGTGAAGTCAAATAAAATCAGTTCTACAACCATTTACCTTGGATGTCCTTGACAAGCCAGAAAAGTTAGCACTAAAATTACCAATTTAGGTAGATGGGTTGCGATATATCAGCTGTAACCACCTTGCAAATAATTTCTATTACTGCCACAGAAAAAGTTTGATCAGGGAGTAATTTTAACACAGAATATTTACTGGATTAAATACCACGGCAGCGTATTAGTAGAGACAGTGGTATTAGAGAAGTTTTACAAAATCTATCTGCTAGAAAGGAGTATTTTTAGAATAAATCTAAGATGATTATTAAAACATTTCAATCCCAATTATGCACCAGCTCTCTTGTGGAAAGTTAATGATTCCAATGAAAACAAAGGAAGAACACTGTATTACAGATTGTTTGTCTTCTGCAGCGTAAAACATTTGGTAAAGGATTACTTTCTCTGCTTATATTTACATAGTTAGCAATAAAGATTTTTAACTTCAAGCTATTTTTCATATCCTGGTACATGTTAGCTACAGCATTTGCTAATGTTCTGTTTCAATAATGTCACCATCCTGACTGAACATGAGGTGAACAGGGAAAGCTGAAACTGAAAGTTAAATTATTACATGATAGGTCACACATTGCTGTGAGAGTGCTGCAGCCAGCATCACCAACATAAACCAGTTGATCTCTCTGTTTTGTTAAATCTCTGTCTTCAGAAGCCGACACCCCTTTCAAACGAGGAAAGGCAACGAAGGGACAGGGAGAGAGAAACTGGGGGCATGTAACTTCCCAGTGCTGTTTGCACACCTCTGGTTGTTGTACGGATCATCAGGTGTTCCCTTCTCTTTGGGCAACTCATTCCACTGTCAGCAAATGTCCAAGCTGCAGAGCAGCTTCTCCCTGGCCTTTTCCCTCTGCTGAAGTGGGACACACAATCTAGAGGTCTTTCAGAGACCCCTCCCCATACTGTAACCCGGGGGTCACAGCTTTCTCCTTCCTCCCTCCCACCGCAGGGCCCCAGGGCAGCAGGGTGGGAGAGCTGTGATGGGAGAAACCTCCCCAACGGGCTTAGCACGGGCTGCCCAGTTACCCAGCGCGTGCAGACCCTTGTGCTGTTACTGACACGCGAGGACTTCACGTGAACGCTGCTTCATCCGCAGGTTCTTCCAGAGCAATCCGCTGCGATTGACTGTTGGATCAGTTGCTCTGGTTTGCACACAAGATGCCTGGTGCTGCCTCTGCCCTGCGGTGGGAGCAGTGTGACTTTCCAGATCAGGTTTGCAGAGGATCACAGGAATAAATTGAGAATTTGTTTCTGCAAATAATTTCAGATGTCTGCTTGCAATTTGCTGTTTCCACAAAAATTTTTGGCAGCGAACATGTTTGCTTGGATTCTCACAATTGTTTTGGTAAGCATATTCTTTCCCTTGACAGGCCTCTCTTGGCAAATATTTCAAATTCCTGTCTTTCTCTTTCTGTATTTCAGCTTTTCTCAGGTTTTTTAGCTGCAGCGCTCTATTATTTCTAAGGGTGTCTCTACTTGTTAGTATGTGATGCAGAATTCCTAGGGTTTACACAGAATTCTCCTCTTCCTTACAGTTGTAGAGGACTTTATGGCTAACAGCAACGTGGGAAGGACTCCGAAAAAACCTAGAGGGAAGTAAGCAAGAGTCAGACTGGTTCTAAGTAAGTGGAAAGCTAAACTTTTGTAGGCACTGAAATTCGAAAAGTTATTTTGTTGTAGGTCCTAAGTCAGGGTTACAAACAAAATAGGCATTTTATTTCAGTACTGGCATTCTGTAGTGTTAAACTTTGGTAGCACTGAAGGATTCATACAGCATGAATGTCTTAAGGTTTCCAAAATTGATTTTGATTTTTTCAGTCCTTAGACCTTGGGTCCCTCATCTCTCACCAGTCACCTGCAAGGAGCTAGTTACCGCCAGAAGCTTTGGAAGTTCAGTATACATCTGGGATAAATCAGGGCCTCAGCTGCTACCAAACATGCCAGGCTTCCCGCTACATTATCTTGAAATGAAGTGTCAGTGGAAAACTGTTTCATCCTAAAACTTATAATCGACTCTTGCCATGAGTTTGGTGCAGCAGTTGTGACTAAGACGTAGACAAGTGAGAGGGTTCATATGCTGGAAGGAACAGAGCTAAGAAAAGGAACTGGGCAAACAGAGGCTGATACAGGCACCTGAAAATATGGAGCCAAGAGTCATGAAATGGGTGGGAGGGGGAGGGAAGGATAACTAAAGATTGGAAGATAATTCATGGGTGCTCAGTGGTGTGCGCGATCACTTTTCTATAGAGCAGTGTCTTGTGTGTCTGTTGATTTGTTTTGCTGCACGAGTAAGCATCTGGGGATGAAAATATGATCTAATGTGTTGGCATAAATTTTGTTAAAAGAAAAGAGAAATAAATTAATTGGAATTTTCCTGAGATGTGAGGATGGTCTGCGTCTGACATGCAGTTTCTGATCTTGCCTACATCACCTTTAAGTGGCTCATGTGAAGATAAGGAGGGGGTTGATGTGGAAATGCAGGGGACAGATGAACAGAGAGGGGAAGCGTATCCAATTTTGTCTAAAATATTACTCTTTCAGTTATTTCACTGAAGAGAATAAAGAACGTGGAGAGAACTGAAAACAAGATTTTACCATAGAGCAGCAGAGGAAATGAAGAATATCAACTAGTTCTAGCTGCTTTTTTCTTTTACATATAAAATGATGGTTAATATTTGTGACAGAATTCAGTGTGTAATTGGGAGGCTCATAAAAACACTTCAATGTAATTTTTTATTAAAAAGAAATGAAAGTGGCAACTACAGGAGTATTTTCAGAGTTCTTTTACTAGTTTTGTTGAGCAACTTTAAGCAAATCAGTGAGATGACTAATGCCTCAGTTTCCCCTTCTTGATAGTGACATAGTAAAATTAATCCTTCAGAGTGCCATGTGATTGAAATAAGTGGTTTTTAAAGCATCTTAAGACAGAACTATAATCTGTTACTTCAGTAAATAGATCTTAGCTTTCCTTCCAAAATTTCTGTCCAAAACCTGTTTTATTTTCCTTAAGCATTTGAAGCATGAACACTTGTGGCTTTGATTCTTCTTTAAGCGTGCAGATTGCTAAGAGCAGTAATCTCTTTTATCTGTTTGCTGAAGCACAGTGACTTGTTTCCACTTGTTCCTGGCTGGCTGGTGTTAGGACCCAGACAAGAGACAGCAGCAACGTGATATAAATAGAGTACCAGAATGGGACAAAGTTTGAGAAGAAAGCATGACATCACTCAGACTTGCTCTCCACCCAAAAAGATCTGGGATGGAGGTGCAAACGTGAGCCGAACAAGCAAGGAGCTAGCAACACTTTTCAGCTCAGTTTCTGAGGAAATAGTGAGAGTTACCCGCCCTACGTGCTATAAGGAAGTGCATTTTCTTGCTAACAAAACTAAAACTGGCTTCAGATCTCTGACAACGTGAAAGTAATTGAAAGGAAAAGACAACCGTAGGAAGAAAGTTGAAAACAAGAGCTTCGCTTTTTGGCATCGATTGTAACAGAAATATTTGACTTCTTTCCATGGAACAGTACAACTTTCGGATCTGATGCACGTTTCTTTTAATTTTTCTCCAGTCACAGTAATTTATTTATAGTTAAATGAAGAGCTCAAAGTGTGAAGCAAGCAAATACCACTCACAGGGTCTGGAAGGATATTTTGCCCTCACCGAAGGAACAGACTTTTTGAACCTGCATGGAAAACGTCTTTTTTAGTACAAAAAGTAACAAAGGAAAACTTATGATTGAATTCTTACAGGAACTTGATTTCAGTTGTACTTTTAACCTTAAATAGACCATGGAGAATTTATTATCTCTGCTCTGTTGTCATTATTCTTTGCTGATTTTATTTCAGTACAAATATCAGGTAATGTTCTGAATATGGTCAGTATTGAGACGTATTTGGAGTCCTCTTGGCAAGTTTTGCCTCACTGTGTCTCATTATGTAATGTTTTCCATGCAGGTGTATGGAAACTATTCCCAGCTACCCAAGCATCCAGGTAAGGAATGTTCTATTTACTTTTTATGACAATGTGCTTAAATATTTATTTGATTTTTTTGGTTTGTATTTTTCGCTTTCTTAGTAGCTGCAAAGAAACTGTGATCCTGTGTTTGAATGTCAGTTCTGTATGAAAAAATGTAATAAAGTCTGAAGTATCAGACTGTCCCAGTAATTTTAAATTCAGTAACCTACCTACTAAATATCCTGCGTAGAAATAGATGTGGAGAAAAATGGATTGTATTTGTTACGTAGAGAAATCCTATATACAGTGTTTGTTTATTGTTACTTTTTTTTGCGCGAGTTTCTGAATCAGACCTCTACACAGACTGTTTTCTTTTTTTTCTCACTCTCTCAGTGTTCAGCTCGTTCAGTGTATTGATTTTCAGTTAGATATGCCAGCATGTATACTTCGCAGTACTTTGGCATGGCTTCAAGTCATCTAGCCTCCTTCCAGCCTTCATGCTGAAGTTTAAACCAGTTTTAGAGCATGTTAAGGAATTCTCATCTGTTTTCAATGTAGAAAAAACTTACTCAAAGCTTATTTGGGGTCTGTGTGTGTAACTGCAGAATTCTTCAGTTTATATAAATAGTTTAACCTCAAGCCTCATGGTGGTGTACAAGTACAATTTTACTGCTTTACCAATTCATGTATTGCTTTGTGCTTTTAAGTTTTAACCACGTGAAATTATTTTCAAAATAAAATACAGAGCAACGTGGAAAAGCCACGTTGTCTGCTATTGCAGTAGCTTCAGCCTGATTAGTTTCTTTTGTTCTGCCTTTGCTCAAAACCAAAGAAATAGTCTCCTTTTCTATAGATGAGGATCACTGTCTCCTAACTGATGGAAAAATAGAGGGGGAAAACCCCTCCCACTATAAGGGGGCAAATTACATGACATTTATTTTGTAGTGCGATGTGTGTAGTAAGCATGACTGTGAACGATGTTTTGGGGATTTGTACTAGGCTGTGCACAAGTCCTGTGATGTTCTAAACACAGAGTAGTTACCTGTTGAAAGGATATTGCAAGTGTAAGTTGAATTCGAGGCTGCAGGTATTTGTTTTCAGAGATCTTCTCAGGGCTGGAAGGTTGGAAGTGGGGTAGCAGCATGGCTTTATATAGCTCAAAACTGGGAGCTGGGAAAGTCACTGACATGCAGCACGGCTCTCGACAAATCACTTTACTGCTTGTCTATTAATCTTCCCATATTTTTCCCGACTTCTTTTTTTCCCAGCTTTTAAATATAATCTCTTTAGAATATAGCTCCTCCTTAGGAGTTTGGTGCCAACCATGACAATGCCTTTGTGGTGATGCTGCTACTACTACTGCTAATAAAATACTTGTGCCACATTGTGACACAGTGTTTTGGCATCAAATAATTTTCTCCTGGGATTTTTCCCCTCTTTTTTTGTCTATTTCTTTTCCTACCACCGCTCTTAACTTTAATCCCTTTTTTTACCCTGATACAAGGAGATGTTAATGGGAGCGAGGTATATTTGCATGTAAGCACACTGTGAAACAGCAGGCATGTTCTGTGCTCTGCAAAATGGAACTGGTATTTTGATGAAAGTCGGATGGAGGTACGTTAGCACAGGTTGTTTATGCTCTTAATACCATAGAAATTCATAGCTTTAATATCTTTTGCGTCAGCCAGAATATGTTCTTTAAGGGTAGAACTAAGCACGTACTCAGATTCGGTTTATGTACGCGCAGAACCCTTGTTCCTATATCCTGTTTTCTCAGCGTGCTTTGTCACACTCAGCTTGGTCAAGTTTGAATTTTCACACTGGGTTTTGTACATGCTTATTCTGTGTCATTATTCTCTTAAGTTGGCAGCAGCTTCCTCCTTTTGTTAGCAATTGTGCCTTTCTTTGTAACTTCCAAATATTCAGAAGAAAACATAAAGCCATAGAATCTCATCCATTTCTCTGAAAACATGCCCATCTTATCTATTTATAATCATACTCCCTCTCTGTGGAAAAACCTCTGACAACTGCAAACATTTCTAGTTAGGCAGGCCAATAACAGGTCCCGATCAATTATGGATCATTTGTTTGGTGTCTTTGGTATAGCTGAGTTTGGAAGCCAGTCTGAGTAGCTCACGTATCCTCACCAGATGCGGAGCTTCTTTTAGTTCTGTGCTCTCAGATCTACAATTGCTTGTTGTGGTGTTTAGCAATTTTATCAGCTTTGCACTCTTATTTAAAAATAAACTTAGGATCCTCTCTGTGTCACAGCTCTGAACCTATGCCATGAGCAGGAGACATCAAACTGGTCTCCGCTGTGTGGGCTAGGCAGTTTAAGGATGCAAATAATATTTTTGCACCTTCATATCCATGATAAATCCTGTTTGTATCCAGAATGGTAAGATGATAGAATAATTATCAAACAGGCAAGCTGTTTTGATCCTGAGTGTGAAGAAAGGTGTGGAATAGACTGCAAATGTCAAAGGACACTGATTGTCCTGTGTTTTTATTTGCACACTAGGTGTGGGGAGCTTTTGTATGGTGTGTGACAGCTGTAGTGGGTCTTAAGAAACTTGTTTCTATCAGCTTTGCACCTCGGGTTCTTTAAAGATGGCTTGGGAATGGAAAATGATTGTAGGACAAAAAACTACAGATATGGTATATAAATATTTGTTCTCTCTGTTCCTGTTGTCCATCACCCTTGTCACCTTCAGCCCCACCCCTCCCACCCCTATTAGGGTTTTTTTGGGTGATGATGATGAACAAAACACGTTCTCATTTGCGTTCACAGTAAAATTTCTATATATCTGTATCAATGTTCTAAAACTTTCTTACATATAGATTACAAATTCATTTCAACATAGCTGGTTAAATTAATTATTTTGAGAATAAAGGGTTTCTTTCAGCTGACAAGATAATAAGAAATTACAGTTCGTGTTTTCCTACATTATTAATGCTCTATCCTTAAAATAGAATTGTTAACACAAAATTCGATTGTTTTAGGCAGCTTTCTGGTCAGGCTTGAGTGGTCACATCTCCCAAAATCTGACCAAGCTCATCAATTAGATTGTGCAGATAAATCTGCCAGTGGAGACCAACAGATGTTTCGCTTTTGTCAGCTTGTCTACCTGTTTCTAAGGAGGATGTTTAGGAAAACAAAGTGTTCTCATCAGCCCTAAGGAGTTGTTCTGGTTTTGGGGAAGTTGAGGAGGTTCTGAAAGGAATAGGCTAATGCTGAATGGAGACCAGTGAACTCTTCCATATATTGCTTAATATTCCGGAACCCCTTCTCTTGAGGAACATCGAATTCCTTCTGTTAAAGGATACAGATTGGATATATGACGCTGTTAAGGTGTGAGTATCTGGAGGCACCTGGAAGGCCAGCCTCTGCAGTAACCACTGTGCAGGCACCCATGCTGTCACGTACCCCGCAGTACTGCTCCTTACTGTGTCTCACTAGTGTCTCTACATAGCAACCAAAGGTGAAAAAACCACTTGGATTATTATAACCTGAAGGTGTTGCACTTGTTTTCCAGTGGGATTTGGAAAGAGGTTAAGATTCCTGGGAACTCTTTAGCATCTTCTACTCACTTGAACTGCAGAGGGCTGAGATACCTATGGAGGAGGCAGGGGCAGAACTAGTGTGCTGTGGAGACTAACCATTCCCCCATGCATCCCCTTCTCAGTGCTGTCCACTATCCTCTGCGTGTTTAAAATCTCAGTAAAATCTTGAAATTACTCTTGAATGACTTCTCAGCTGTTACTTCGACAAATGCTGCCTGACACACTAGCAGAGATTTAGTTAGAGATTGTTACACGTTTTAAGTGCAGCTAAAATAAAAATCAATTGAGTTTTAAAGAGGGATTTTCTTCAGTGGTCAATCAGATACATGGCTTTAATCTCCTCCTATTTTGATTTATGGCCTTGCTTATGTGTAGTACTTGATTTACATGAAATATCATGTTTTACTTAACCTATTGAACTCGTTTATTGTTCTCTGCTGTGGAGACTTGTTATGGTCCTTGTTGGGCCTTCTTTTAATAATCTTTTCATCTGTGTTTCTTGAAAGGGTTCAGCGTTCTCGCATCAGCTTCTCATTACTGGCCATTGGAAGATGTGGATGGAATTCATGAGTTTCGGGATACGAATGGAGGTAGACAAAGGATCCATTGACAATGTCAATAACATAAGTATTTGTGGCAGTCTAAGTAGAAGGGGAGCAGGAGAAATGAAAGGGGTTAGCTTGTGTGCCACAGCAGTTGAGATTTTGTTTTTCAGGTAATGTTTTTGCAGTGCTCTGATGTCCAAATTATATTTTATTTGTGAACTGAATTTTATGGAGTATTCTCGGACATTTTATGGGCTGTCTACACATTGCTGAGGTTATAAAGAGAAAAGGTTTATGATCCAAAGAGCCATTGAAATCACATTATTAGTAGTTGGTTTGGTACATGCATAAGGTACTCACTGACTGAGGTCTTCGGCTATGCCAGCAGTGAAGATACCTGCTTTTTTTTTTTTCTTTTTGGAAGGAGTTAAATAACCAAATTCTTCAGGCACTGTTCAAAATTGCATGTAATATCCACACAAAGAAAAGTGTAAGCTCTTACGTGAATACTTCTTACTCATTCTTGTGTGCTTTTGGGTATTTCCTTAAAAGCAACATTGCAGTATTAGTTCCAACTTTTTTTCCAGTCGGGCAAAATAAAGAGAGGTTTGGTATGGCAAAACTCTCACTGATTTGAAAAAGTCAGTTTTCAGGACTGTAGGGTCGCAGAGGGAATGATATTAAAAGGCTGTCTGGTTGGCTTCAGCCATTTTCTGGTTCTGGTGTTTCGTGTCGGGAACAAAAAGGGTGATGGGAGCTTCCTGGGGATGTGCAGACGATGTAATTAATGGAGCTTCAACTGAACCACTGTATCCTATTGCAGCATCACGGGCTTGCAGGGCCATTCCTTTCAGATGAGATTTTCAGCTATGCTCTGCCTCCTTCTGAGACTCAAAAGTCCCTTAGTAATTTTCACATGAACTGTTGTTTCTCTTCTGACATTTTAGCCGACTCCAAGTTGGGCTGATGCATATTCCCCAGTATCTCTCTCTCACCCTGTGGCTGACCACCTTGGCAGTTGAGCTAAACTGTTTGTACTAGAGCAAGGGGTAGCTGCTGTGTTACTGCTGGTGGCTGTAATACCTTTACCCAGGAAAATCACTGCAGAAGGTTACATCAGGAGTTAGAGACCTTTACAACCTTACATGAAAAATGTTGCAAAAATGCAAAGATTGCTATTTATTACACAAAATGGCAACATCAATCTCTGTTCCTAAGTGAGCAAGAGATCCATAAGTGTCTAAAACCTTTTATTCCAGAGATGTTTGAGTATTTTAAGGTTAAACTTTGGCCCATCTTTCCACAAAGTTTCTTAAAGGAATGAAATCGACTGACCAGAAATAAATCTGGGCAATATTCTGCTCCCATTAGAGCCTGATGGCGGCATTCCCGTAGACTTCAATAGAATCATAATTTGGCTTACAAAAAGTTACCATGAGTTCTCTAACACTGTGTTAAAACAATTTTCTGACACTGGACTTTATGTGGTTTCAAGAAGAGTAAAGCCACTCCGTATCTAGCACTGTTTTGGCACTCACGTTACAAAGGTGTTGTTTTGAAAGTGATTGAAAGCGATACGTAAAATACAGCTCGTGGAACAATGACAATGTGTGTTAGATTGGTTTTCAAACGATGTGAAATTACATTATTTCAGCAAAATTCAGAAATCTTGACGGTAGTATCTTTGGAAGAGATAAAGCAGAGTGTATCAGCTTCCTGATGCTACATACCTTCACTTTCAGGAATGGAACTGGCTCACATGAGCAATCTCCTTTGACTTCTATTATGACATTGGGTTAAATAAGTTTATAAATGAGCCAGCTGCGTGACTTTGCTGAAAAAACGTCAGAGGACTTTGTCTCACTATTATTTGCCTAGGATGCCAGTAGCCAAAAGTCTTTGTCTCTGCAGTGCAAATCTGACAGTGTTGCATTCTTTCTTGAACATTGGGGGGGATAGTTCAAATTCTCAGTTGCTTCTAATGTGTTATATTAGAGATATTACTGCATCTGCCTCCAGCAGAAGTTTTATGTATCTATCTGGTGTTTGACTTTGATATACAAGGAAAGTTTTCTTTATTGTTGTAATCTAATGCAGGTGGCAATTTGCTTGTTTTGATACCATTCTGATTACACAACTCTTCTGTTTATTGCTAGTCTTTCTTGTTTTTCCACTCATTGTATCATGCAATTATTTTCATTCCATGTTTCTCCTCTTAAATCCTCGAAGCATCATAATCTGTCCGTCACGTTAATCCATTTTATTTGTTGAAGTCATTTGTGTGAAGCCAGATTTATATCTCTCAATGTGTTTGTGTTGTGAGAGTGTCAGCAAATTAATTTTTTGGTTATCTCAGCAATAGAAACGATTGAAGGGAAACAATCAACTTAAAATACAGCAAATAGAACAAGATGTGGCCTTGTTCAGGTTTTCCATCTGACCCCTTGTTTTCCATGCATTTTTCTCTTGATGTTTTTGTGTGTGGTTTTTTTGAAAAGCGTTTACCTTTCCCTTCTTTGAGCTCAGTTGGTCTAAATCTCAAATCAGTGTGTCTGTTTATTTTCATGGGTCTTCCATCAAGCTCTATTTGCCTGCCCAGAGTAAATAATTACAGTGCACAAGATACTGTTAAATTATCAAAATAAGAAAAAAAAGACTAGAAAATAAAATCTAATTGTCAGATATAAAAAAAATTAGGGTTTTACTTAGATGGCATTTCTTGTGGTTTAATTTTTGCCCATTGCCTCTTATCTGTTCACTGGATGTAACTGAGGAGAGTCTGGCACCATCTTCACACCGCCTGTCAGGTGTTTGTACACATAGAGAAGATCCCAGAGCCTTTTCTCCAGGCTGAGCAGTCCCAGCATTCTCAGCCTCTCATATGTCAGATGCTCCAGTCCCTTAGTCATCTTTGTAGCCCAGCATGTCCATGTGTCTCTTGTACTGGTGAGTCCAGAGCTGGACATGGGACTCTAATTGCCCATAGCTTTTGCACCAGTATAATGATTTTTGTTATAATTGCAGAGGTCCCTACCAGCATGATTGAATTTAAGAGCCCTTCATCTGCAGTTGTACTTTTTATAGTGTTTTGTTTTTTTTTTTCTCCTCAGTTGCTGTAAGTAAAAACCCCAGGTTATAGTGATACTGTATTTATTCAACTTGTGTAGTTAAAGAATGCAACATTCACGTGCATACAAGTCCTTGGGAGAAGCCATTAAAGGCCACTGACTAACAGCTGTGATTTATGCAGTGTTGAGAGATATGAACTGGTCAATTCATTACTGATTGTTTATTCATTGTTTTGCTTATTTGCTTATTTTCTTTTGTTGTTCCACCCAGCTCTAAGAATCCACAACTTCACTGTGCTTCCTTCCCATAACTCTACCTTTGTATATACCAATGACTCTGCCTACTCTAACTTCTCTGCAACTGTAGGTGAGGATTTATGTATTTTTTGTTCTCCATTTGTCAAGCTTGGATGGTTCTTGTAACATTGGATTCAAAGTTAACACTGAGTTTTGATTCAGGTAGTCATGTGGTGATGGCCTATTTGTTCTTACATTGGCATAAATTATTGAAAAAGCACTCCTGCAATGTTACCTGAATTAGCCTAAACTACTGGGAAAAGCATCCCAAGGGATGCTAAGCAGCCCATGGGAGGATGGTCCCCAGTGGTCCTCCAAGACCCAAAACGTTTGTATTAGGCTTAAAAGAAACAGATTACATTTCAGAGGAACATATATGAACAAATAGGTTGCGTTTTCTCTTTTATTTCAAGGCTAAGGGGAAAAAGAAGCCATCTATTTTTCACCATTTAATAGTAACTTTTAAAAAACACATTAAGAAATACAAATGCAAGCAAATTTGTAAAGCCTGCAAGTAAGGTCTTGTCAGTCATGATAAAAAAATCTGCAGAGATACGTCCATTTAATATGGTGATTTTTTTTTTTAACATCAGCACACCAGGAGATAAAAGGAAGAACAGAAAATGACAGCTCTCCAGGCAGAAACCTGACAGACTGGAAACTAGTTACAGAATAAGCTTAAAGTCATTTAATTGAAGTCACATTTATACCTGTGAAGGTGCAATTGAAATATGACTTCTTGTCCAGTTTATAATTAGGTATTAACTCACATCTAGTTGTTGGAAAATCTGACCCAAGGAGGAGGATGAACATGGTGGAACTGCAATTTGGGCTGCTCGTACACTAGGCAGTTCATATTACAATGCTAAACCCACTATTTTTCTACTTTAACAGTAAAAGTATGCTGGCAAATGTGAACTCTATTAATAATGAACTTCAAATGACCCTAATTCCTTTCAGTCCTCACTTATCTGCTTTATAGACCATTTATATAGTTCTCACATAATAAGATATATTCAATATGAACATTAAAGAGAGTGACATCAATGGCAAAGGCAATGCTATGGAAACAGAAGTGGGGTTTATTCTGGCTAGATTAATTTAGAATTCAAGTAGCTTCAAGAACTTAGAAATGTTTGCTTCACTACATAATACTCAAAATTTTAAAAGAAACTGAATTTTATCTGTTGATTAGAGACAGAACTAGATGACCTCTTCCTCAAAGGGAGGGGAAGACACCTGAAAAGTGATAGTTGTATTGAGATTTGGCATGAACTGAAGAAATATGTGGACGTGCATTCAAGAGGGCTATGGGCTATGCCATGCTGTTGCTGTTTCCTTGAGTGATGTTATCCTACAGATGGGCCAGCCCTGTGACTGCTGTCCTCATGTCTGATGGTTGTCCTCAGGCTGAAAATGAGATGCCCTTTTGCCCATGTCCCTGTTGCATAATGGGATGCACCGTGCTGAAGCAGCAACAACAGTATTTGTGATTATCACGCTAGATAGATGTGGTCTGTACCTAGCACTGTGCATCCTTGGCATGATTTGCACTGTGCTCTGCCGTGCAAAAGGCTTCTGTGAAGTCAGGTACACATACTGTGATAAATACAAAGAGAAGCCACATCCCACTCTTCACATGTTTTAGACCATTTGTGTGCCACCCTCATTTGCCTTATGATTCCCTTGTTAGATTTTCAAATATCAGGCAGCACCTGGCTGGCAATTTCTGCACCTCAGAGCAGGAGAAGACCATGTTGCTGGTGTTTCCCTTGGTGCAAGTCTTTTCCCAACACTGTCCTTTTCAGAAGATAACATAGGGAAAGGTCTTAAGACCAAGGTCCTGAATCTTCACAGTCCTTGCAGAAATGCCATCACAAACAACAGTGTTAATGTGAAATTCCAAACTGAAAAAATTATTGTCTGCTCAGAAGTAGCGGATAGAATTCTGTGTTCTGTGGAATACAGGCTTTTCAATGCAGCAGGATTTTTATTGTCTTCGTTGCTAAAATTAGTCCTGCTTTTTATCTCAGGGCAAATGAGATGAACTTTGCATCATCTGTCGGCTGGACTCTCAGACCTCAGTGAGGTTTCCTACAGTAAAGAAGTGTTGTTGTTTTGTAGTATTAAGGCTTATGTGCTTTAGCTAGTAGGAGATGAATCAACAGTGCTCTTTTTAAGGAGGGAACACAAGAAAATTGCGATCAGATCAGAAGACAGTAAGTCATTATCCATGTTAGACAAAGGAATAGCCTTTTCAGGTGACAACAATGCCATACCAAAGGATGTCTGAAAAGGATATATATAGATTTATTCCTGCCTTTTAAATACAGCTTGTCAAGTTTATTTGACTTTTTTTTTTTTTAATGAAAAGTGTCTATTCTGTTATATTTGTGTTTGATTAAAGAATTTCTTCATTAACTCAGCCTAACAGTAAGACAGAGATAGCTCTGTGCTGTCTGGTATCAGGACTCTGGAAAGCATAATGTTTATTCGGATTGCTTTAAAATAATAATTTTAGGGTGTATGGGTTCTGTCAAGGAGTCTTAGATAATCAAGAATCTGAGTGACAGATGTGAGTATAATTTTTACAAACTTGAAAGAGTCAACTGTAGGGTTCTTAAAAAAAACCCAAACAACCAAATCAACCAACCCCACCAAACCCAAACCCCCAGCAATCTCAAACAAAAAACAACAACAAAACGGAAATAAAACCAACAGCTGGCACAGTATAAACATGAGGTGTATGAGTTTGTTAAAGAAGTTTTGATTTATATAAACATTAAACTTTATTTTGGTTTTCCTTCAGATATTGTAGAAGGAATGGTGAACAAAGGAATTTACGTCACTGAAAAGAAAGGAGTTACCTTTCTCTTCTTTGGAAGCTACCAAAATTCTTGCATTAGTAATCCAGAAGTTTGTGGACCCGAAGGTTAGTAAATTCATCAATTACTCTTTGCTTTTCTTTTGCTGTCAAATTATATTATTTAATGACCATTGTTTCTTTCCTCATTGGAATGAACTCTCTAGATTTCCACAGCACTTCATAAAACTGCGTTTATTGTCTACCTCAATTTAATGTTTTTTTTTAGTTTCGTAATTTCACGAATTGAAGTGCACATCAGGAAGTTCCACCGTTTTCTTGTGGCCAGAGGATTTTCAGTAGCTACAGGGTAGTCCAGTAGGATAGACAGTCGAAGAGGCAGGAAGCCAGCTCCGCTGCAGACATGCTGTGTAACCTAGTCTCTCTGCCCACATCCTTTAACCTTCAGCTCTTAGCCTGCGGGGAAGGATTAGCAGCACTTGCATACCTTTCACAAGCGTGGTGAAGCGCTGGAACCAGATCGTGAGACACTTTGACAGAGGAATCGTGTAATAGAAGTAATGGATTCACGGGGTCAGCCCTGGGGGAGCCTTTCGCCAGGGTGGTGAGGGATGGTGTGCAGATCCAAGGGAAATGCGTGGCTTTTTGGAAAGAGGGTTGGATCAGTGTTTCACCGTGTTACTGGTATGGGAAAGAAGCTGATGAAGGGATTGCAACTTGCTTACAACAGACCTCAAATTCTTCAGCTGGGCAGTTCACAGCATTTTAACTTTAAATCCATATCCATCAAGATCTAGCAAACTGAGACTGATGATGCTCATATACTGATTGATTTCTAGGAGGCTAATGATAATTGATTAGCTTTTCCATGGTGGTTATTTCATCATGTGTAAAGCATTTAGGGAATGGTGTGTAGATCATGTAAACTGATGGGTGCTGTCATGAGGATAAACAGAAAGTTCAGTCAGACAGGACGATACTACATCATTAAATTATTTATTCTGCAATAATACAGTGTTTAACTTTTCTGCTAATTAATTTGACAAAAAGAATATGTGAAATATTAAAAAATCACGCTCCAGAGAGGAGTGGGGGTGGAATATTTCTGATGGCTATAGTGAGCTGTCTAAGGCTTTTCCATCTTTAATCATAAAATTATGAAACATATAAAAAAAAATCATTGGTTTTAACAAGAAATGTACATAATAGTTTGAGGGCTTCATTAACTCGTGCTGGGCTATCTGGTAGAAAATTGACAAAGCTCATACTGCCTTGGCGGCCTGTAGAACCGCCAACTATAAAATCATCCACAGAGATATTTTGACTATGTATGAAAAGAGCACAGTCAGCAGGTTAAGGGAAGTGATTGATCCCCTCTGTTCAGTACGTGTGAGAGCCTATCTGAAGTACTACATCCAATTTTTGTCCCCTGACACAAAAGAGCGGCTGACAAGCCAGTGTGAGTCCAGCAGATGACTTAGGGGGCTGGACTATATGATATGGGAGGAGAGGCTGAGGCTTTTCCTTACACCATGAAGAAAAAGAAAGGCTAAGGGCCATCTTCAACTACCTGACTGGTGCTTGTAGAAGCAGATGGAGCTAAGCAATCCTGGAGATACACAGTGAAAACATGACAGGCAATGCAGGCACGCTGTAGCACAAGAAATGCTGATTAGATCTAAGGAGAAAAGTTTCTTTCCCATGTGGGGGTGGCCCAAGCATCAGGAGGGCTCTCACAGAGAGGCTGTGCAATCTGCATCCATGGTGACATTAAAATCTCAGCTGAGCTCTGAGCAACCAGATCTAGCTCTGAAATTGGCCCTGCTCTGAGCAGGCAGTTTAGGTGATATTCAGAGTCGTTGCCAACTTCATTCATTATGATTTTTGTGCAAAACCTCTTCCACTTCTGTACTTTATAAACTTTCTCTCAACCCGCTCTGAACTTGGATTTTATTGTTAGCACTTTGTACTATACATTCCAAGATGAACATCTTTAGGAGCTGTTCAGTTGAGCCATTTTCTTTGTAATTGCATTTGAGTGCAGAACCTCTACAGCAGAGCCACCATGAACTCCTGAAGTGCGAGGGAGGTTTGATTTGCTACTTGTGTTTCAGTCAAGCCTTTTGAGGAAACCTTTATTAAAGAAACAAGCCATCTTACAGAAATCATATTTCTTCACTAAAGTGCAATCTGAAGAGCTCTTCACTTTTACAGTATAATAGTAAAACCTACTGTGAACTGAACAGGATTATTTTTGGACTAAGTTAATCATATGTGCACTTGCAGGATTGCACTTGCATTTTGGGAAGAATTCTTTGACTTTTGTGTAAGTGGGGACCTCAGGATTTTCACTGTGGCTCTGCCTGTGGTGCTATCCCTTTCTTTTACATTGATTCTTTGCTTTCAGCAATTATAGGAGCACTGAAGTGTGAAAACACAGGTAATAACATGCTTAGAAGAATTAAAGTGTAATTAGCAATGGATGCTGCTCAATAAGCATGGGCATGCTGGCAGCCAGTTGGCACATCAATAGCTTGGAAGCAGCCAGTGTACTATTTTTGGCTCTGCTGGTGTTTGCTGAACATCATGATGTAGATGCTGGTGGAGGATATGGACATATGAGGGCAACTTGTGTTTTGAAGTAAGTGAAGATCACAGGAGGAAAAGGGGATCATCACAGGAAGGTGAGAAGTGTGGAAACTGGAGAGAGAAGGCAAAAGGAATGGAAGCATAAGTCTGTAAGGAAAAAAGAGACTTCATTACTTTTGGTGCCCTAAGAACTTCATTTTTAACTGATAGAAGTTACTCAGGAAGCAATGATTACTGCTGTGTCCTGGGTATGCTCCTGGGAGGCGAAGCAAGAGATGTTTATTTAGTTTGAACTACTAGAGGATTGTTGATTTTAAAAATGCTGTCCCTGTTTATGCCAGCAGATGGTTTGTCCTCAGAAGCATTCCCACTCTCTCTATTCTACAATATTGGAATTTTTTAATTGCACTTGTTTTTTTAAATTAAAATCTTCTCTCACTTGCTTTCCTCAGGAGTAACATTTTCCTTTTTCTGGAAGACTCAAGACCAGCAGGCTAAGTTTCTCCCTGCCTCTGGTGGACAAGTAATTTCCAGTGGTTTCAAAATCTGTTCAAATGAAGGGGAAGGCTCGGTCGAATTTTACACCCGTGGGAATGCAATGATGAAGTGGAAAGCAAGCTTTAGTCCTCCAGGTGAAGTTTATAATTTTTTAAATAATTTTCTTTGTTATATTTTACATTATTCTTGCAAAGAAATATAGTGGTAAGAGCACAGCTTCAGGAAGGAGAAGTGGACATATAAAAATAGCTAAAAGCTCTGTGCTCAAGAATTCTCTTGAGGGGGAGAGAGAGATAAAGTACGAAGTGAAAAAAGAGTCCTATTGTATTATAGAACATTTGCCATTCAGCAACAGTCCTTGGACCCAACTTCCAGTTCTTTCTGAAGTGGAATTTTTATTGACATCAATAGATTAGATGGAAACGTAAGTGAAGAATGCAGGTTAATCCCTGACAGTTCTCAGTGTATTCTAAAAGTGGGTACGTGTGCTGTTCTCTACTGCCTCCTAAATTAAGACTTTATTTGGTAACTATTTTACGGAGTGTTTAGTACTTGGGTCATTGTGTTATCTGTTGAGTCTCAAGTTTTGTATGCTGTGGCATAGTATTACTAAACATTCTGGCATGTCACATATCTTCCTGCTTCTGTCTAAACTGTGTACTGGGGAGCAGTATCAGCTAGTGACTGGAAGAAATTTTGGTCTTCTGATAAAGCCAATGATGGTAACTAAGTATTTCTTTGCCATGATTTGACTACCTGTACATTGGTAAAATAGGACTTTCTCAGCTTGTAGTAGCAGAGGTTTATAAAGCTTAATAAATCATTTTAGAAATCTTATTCTAAGAGAAAAGCTGCTAAATGGTAGGAATAATTCACACATTTGTGGATTATCCAATCCAAATGGTAATTATGTTTTCAGCCTCAAGTATAGCAAAGAAACTGTGGTAACTTTTAATTAGTCTCTTTGCTTGTTCTCCACTTTTTGCAGTCTTTATGCACTTCTTGCTGAGCTTTGAGATAGCATTGAAGAGACTTCAAATCTTGGCCAATAATACTCAGCAAGCGTAATTTATGAAACTGCAGTGAGCCCAAGTAAGAGTTCAGACAAAAGCTAACAGGCGTTCTGCCAGAGTATGGGCTTCCCCATGGGTATAAAGATTAAGATACATGACATCAGCATTCCATAATTCACTCTTAGCACTTCCTATACAGCTCTGTAACATTGCACAAGTCAGCAAAAACTTACTGAACAGGAAAGACTCTAAATGAAATTGATTCATGGATTTTGCTGTGACTTCTAATGCTTCGCAGGTCCTTATTGGACTCATATTCTCTTTACTTGGAAATCGAGAGAGGGACTGAAAGTCTATGTCAACGGAACTCTAAACACAACTGATCCAGACGGGAAAGTTTTCTATGACTACGGAGACCCCAGTGCAAATCTACTGACTGGGACAGAGGGGGACAAAACTAAGCGCTACGTGAATGGAGCATTTGATGAATTCATTATATGGGAAAGGGCACTCACTCCCAATGAAATTGAGCAGTACTTTACAGCTGCTATTGGTGAGTATATGCACTGCAGTCATAATTCATCTTCTCTAACGATGCTCACTTAAAAATGTTTAGTGTGTAGGATTTGCGTTCATTTTACATCTTTCAGCTACTGAACGTAATTTTTAGAGGCAGAAAGAGTCAGGTATGAATGTCACCGAAACGCTCAGCTCTCTTTGGATGTGCGGTCTTTTTATCCTGAGTTCTAGCTCTTTAAAAATGCCATTAAAAATTACCAAGACCTGAAGTATCCGATAAGTGTTAGATGGCCTAGGATCAAGAGAAGAGGAGTAATAATTAGACTGGAGGCAGAATAGTATTAGGAAAGACTGACTCTGGATTTCTAACTCACATTGTGGTTGTTGTGTAACTTAGAGCCAAGTCACTAAGTGTATTCCAGCAGATGTGGATAATAATGGTTATCTCTCCGGTTCCTGGAAGATAATGACTTATTAAGTCATGTATGCCTGTGAATTAAAACAAAGATATCAGCTGAAATGTAATATGAAAGGCAAAGAATCAGGATTAGAGCAAAGGCTTCGACTGGCCAGTAAACCCTGTCAGTTGTTCTATGGATCTTTATAATGAACTTCTCACTGCAAGAGAGGCCGTTGCTATTAAGTGCTTGTGTGTGAGCAGCAATTAGAAAACATCCATCTCAGGAGTAAAGCTATGGGACATCTGGAACATTTGGCTTCACTGGCAGTTTCCCTGCTTTCATTTATTCTTACTAGGTTGCTGAGAGCTCAAGCAGTTACACCCATAACTCCTGTGCTTTTAAACCCATTGGGAATCGTTTTCACAATGGAAACTCTTTGAATAACACAGAACTTGTGACGTGTGCCTAGAAATGAGAATGTATGGGTTCCTGACTTCCAGGTTTGATGACAGCAATCAAATATATACAAAATATATTTTGTCAAAAAAGAAAAACCAAACTAGTTTCTGTAGAACTGAAGTCACTGAAAAAGAAAAACGTCCATCTGGTTTATTATGAAGCAATCTATTTGTTTTGCCAGAAAAATAATAGCAATTGTGCTCAAGTTTTTTATTTTAAACATTTTTATTTTAAGAAGTGATTCCTATGAATGTCTTCAAAAAATCTGATGGGGAGAGTATTTGTTTGATACAGGAAATAGTTTTAAAATCTCTCTCAAAAACAAGTTTTATTAGCTTTATGTTAGCTTTATGTTTAGCTTGTCGTGTTGGAAAAAATGCTTGTGTGTTTGGCTGTTGTACCTTTCACAGCAATCCAGGGTTAATATAACACTACCCAGTTCAACACTGTTAACATTCTCATTCGTGTATGCTTTTCCCTAGGTGTGCAAGTTCTGCTTTCTTCAACGCTTCCGTGGTCTGTGATGACAACCACTACAAAACCTGTGGTAGGACAGTCCAATAACTTCTGTAATGTCAGAATGTGTCTATGTTAAGAGTTACAGATTCTCCTCACTTTACAGTTTTCCACAGTGGCACTCGGTTCCCCAGTTACAAACACTGACAGATAGGCACAGGGAGAATTTTTAGCCACTGTGGGAAGATGGGAGTACTACAGAACTCTTGATGTGGGAAAGATAAGGAAAATTAATTGTTAAATAAAAATAGTTTCTATATAAAAAAGGAAAAAGATGTAACAACTTTGAAATATTTCAATGAACTTTGGAGAGATAGGACGTTCAAAAACATTTTGTTAATCTTTCCACTTATTTCCTTTAAAATTAGAAAAAATATCTCACTACAATAACAAAAATAGTTTTTAATCTCCTTAGTAAATGCTTAATGAAAAAGATTTAAATGAAATTAATTGTTCATGTGCAGAATACATACAATTAGCTGTAAACAGCCTACCTGCAATTAGATGTTGCAGTGTATTTTCACTGTCTTGCTGCCTGCAGTGTCAAAGCTCTATTAGTTTTCTTCTTGTTCACACACTTTTAGGAAACCATGGCAGATAGGACCTGCATTGCTAATGAAAAAATGAAGCTGTGCCTGTATGTTCTGTTTATCCTGTCTATCTGTGTGCTTTCCTGTGTCTAACCACAGGAGTCTGCTATGCCTCAAACTCCCTTTTGGGCTAGAACAATAACTAATGACTGCCGTATGGAATAATTTATGATGCGTTGTATCTCCTGTAGCTCTCTACCAACGCTTATCATCCCATCATAACTAATCTGACCGAGGAGAGAGGGAACTTTCGCTCCCCTGACACCATGCTGGGCTACCTAGAGAACGTGTCCTTCAGTTTGCCCAACAAATCCTTGTCAGAAAACACTGCTCTCAGCTTGACAGAGGTAAGTGTCTTTTACATCTGTGTGTGGGGCCAGATGACCCTGAAATTTCTGCAGAAGCTAGAATTTCGAATGGAACTTTTTTTTAACAGTTTTTGCTGATTGCAGAAAATACAGATGAAAAAAGCAGTAGCTATTTTGCAGAGTAGCAGAGGTGAGCTTCAACAGGAGAAAATAGTTTAAAGATCTCATTAGTTCTTGCGGTTATTATATAATGCATACATTATAATTACCTGGAACCATGACGACGCATCAAAAATAACTGAGCAGTGAACAGGGAGAGAAAATAATTTGTTAATTTTTTTTTCAGCTGCAAGTGTATGCAATGAAGAATATATAATTCTGGAAAAATATTCTGTATGGCCCAGCTGATCCAAAATGCAGCAGTGTGTCACAGTGGTCTGTCAGGTGCAGGACATAAGGACATTGTAATCACAGTAGTGGCAGCAGCAAAATGCAGGCGTGCATGAGCTAACAGCAAACTGACTTGGATGCAGGGAGCACTCGGTGGCTGCATCAGTCTGGCCCCGGGTAACTGCCCAAGTATAAACCTGTAACTTCTTGTCTTTGAGATTCACACCTGCACTGAGGGGGTAAAAATTCATTGGTTACTGCTGTCTGCCCAATGTTTTGTTAGCAGTTAATTCCTGTAGAAAGCAGCAGACAAGTTGTGCCTCTCCTCTGGCTTCTGTTCTGCGAAGACGTGCATTATTCTTGCTGGGCTGTGCAATGGGAGAGGCACGCACCCTGCTCTGCCAGCTCTGCCTTGGAGGGGGAAAGCGGTGGGAGAGGGTCTGTTTGTGGTGGTCATGTCCCTAGCTTCTGGCAGTTAATAGCTTTATCTCACACCAGGTTCCAATCACAGCCAGTACTCTTGTGTAGACATATCACAAATCTCCACTGAAAGTGGTTCATGGACAAATCGGGTCCAAAGCTTAACTCAGTAATTTATTTTTGTTTAAGCTAATCCATAAAGGAAAAAAAAAAAAAAAAGGTGTTTTCTGCAGTCTGAGCTGAGGACAAGGGGTCACATTCTGCTAACATAAAGTTAGCCTTCTGCAAAACGATGGGCATCTAATTCCCTGATTTCAGCAGGCTAGAAAGCTATTATTACAGTAATCAGCTCTGGCTTCACTAGTGATTGTTCCTTTAAGCCTGCGGGTAATACCAGGGTGACAGGGATTATTTACTCAGACAAACAATATAAATAAATGCTTCTGAAAACTACATGGACAGCAATTGATAGTTTGTGCTAAAAGCTTAGCATTTGCAAACTGTAAAGCTTGGATTTCATGGATCATATTGTAATATGTAGCAAAAGCCTTTCTAAAAAGCTCTAATATATTGTTTCCTTTGTTTTCCTGAAAATTTTATGTGGGCTTTAAATTGAAAATGGAACATCATCCTGTCAGATATCGTACCTGTTTCCCACATCATTTCTGTTGCCATTTGGTTGCTCGTTCATGCTATCTGATGCTGCTTTGTGTGCCATGAAAGTGATTTGCAGACAGAAATGTGGGACATGATTATCTTTAGCAAAGCTATTTTGGGAAGTAAACACAAGAGAGTCCTGATCATACATACAGACTCTGTCATTTGTCTGATTGATGGTTAGGCTTTGTATTGTCTGCAGCTAATTCCCTGAAAGACAGGCACTGAGCCTGCATGCTGTTTTCTGTAAAGTTATCTCTGTCCTGATTGTCATATGCCTCACAGCACAAGAAAATTTGATTTAAGTGATATGCAATAAACCTTCTGATTACTGACACACATTTATAATGCAGTGGTTCTGACAAATCTGACTTGTGTTTTCTGTTATAATGCTGCTCTGCTCAGCAGCTGCAGCACTCCTGCTGTCCCTCCCTTTCCAGTGGTCTAACACAGCCGATTCAGAGTAATTCTGGAATGATTCTGTGACCTGGAAAGAGACAGTCACTGAAAGCTCTGGGCAATTTGGGCTGGGCCCTGGGTTTAGCATAACTTCTGTGCATGCCAGGTAGAATTCCACACTGAACGTTTGAGAGGGGCTGCAAGGTATGTGCGGCCCAAAACCAAGCTCATATAGCAAAGCTCTGGTACTGCCTTACGTATATTACGGCTTGTAAAATTGTACTTGGAAAAGTCTTACAGCTTTCTTCCACATTCCTCAGTGGAACTTTTCTATACTCAGTTGGTGCTTTTAAGACATTTTAACAGAGATGTTTAAGCAGGACATGTGGCGTCTTTTTTTCTTTTAACTTTCTGTGTAATTTTCTGGGCTTCCTATTTGTTTTCATTAGCAAGACTCTTTAGGACAGGGGCTGTATCATGCTGAGCACTTGAAAAGTGCCCACCATGACAGATCTTGACCTCAAAACCAATCTTGAAGGGCAAAAGTTAAGCAGATAATAAACTGTACAAGCGATGGGACCCAGATATTTATCTAGTGCCGTTGAAATATCTAGTCATCTAAGACTAAAAGAGGTATTAATGTCATACAAGTTTAGATAAAATGGGAGAGTAAGTTCATTTTGTTCTTAGTTCCAGTGTTGTCACCTCAGCTGTAGTATAATGATTGCACTTTGGGAGTTTCACTGTAGTGTTACTTTTAATAAATAAACTATTACTTTAAAATGTCACCAAACAGAACATGATGAAAGTGCTGGCACGTAGAAATGGATCTGTGACTTGAATGAAAATGGGCTTGTCATCTTAGAATAAACCTAAGAAAATCCTAGCAGAGCTGTGCCTTGGATCCTTACCAGGAAGACTAGCTGATTAATAACTAATCAGATAATGTAGTTTTATTTATCTTGTAGGCATTTTTAAAAGCTGTTGAAGACTTTATGCTATTGCCCAACTGGATTGATGTACCAGAGGTAAGACGAATGGGCCTAGATTTGTAGGTTACTTTGGTTGCATAATTTCACATGGATAGTAATGAAACTGTTTGCCCCTCTTCTTGTTAGGGCTTTTTGGCAGTATGACTTCTTCTTTATTTTCTCTAATGTCAGACTCATATTTGCAGTAGAGATCCACAGACAAAAATATTATGTCATGTTCTTTTACAATGCGTTTTTGAAGGTTAAAATAAGGGAACTTTATCTGCTGCTATTTCCACATATTTCAGGATGAATGAAACAAAATGTTATTTATAAAATAACAGATATTGTTACTGCACTAAGTGTTTAATCACTCCTTTTTTAGCAGTGAACTTTGATATTTAAAAGTATGTTTGTTTGGTAGTTTGATGATTTTCAAGGCATGTGAAATATGCGGTAGTGCTTACCTTTTTAGTGAATTGAAGCTTTAAAAGAGATTAAACCTAACATAGGGAAAAGAGACTTGTTTTAATGTTCTTTCTCTTCTAGTCTACCTTTTAGAGTGCTGAGAAATACTTGTAGCAGGAACCCAGGAATTTCATGAGATTTTTGTTTGAACCTCAAGGGAGTACAGATTTCAGCACAGAGAGATTTTAAACCTGGAGAAGGACAGGCTAAAGTAAATCAAGGTCTTGCTGAAGCCTAAAATGCTTTTAAGACAAAAAATTGTCTAATTTATTTAAGTTCTTAGTCTAAAAACCTTGATCATCTCTGATGTAAACAGACTTCAGATAAAACAGATTTCTTTCATTGAAACACCCTGAGATTTTATGGATCGGGTTTCAGCCTGGAGGGTTGTTTTCCAGGGGACACATAAAACACTTTGAAAGTAGCTTTACAATGGGGACCATTTTAATAATGATGAAAGAAAGGCCAAACTGCAGTGTCTCCTCTTATGTTCCAATAAAGATCTGGTAAATGTCTTTACATATTGTCAAAATAATGTACTCTGTTCTTGGCCTCATTCTGCTGAATCCTGAGTATAATTGACTGTCAAATGCTGGTAGGAGCAGAGAGTTATTTGGAGACATTCTATAAAACATAGTGTTTTCTAAGGTCAGGCTCTGGGTGGCATCAATTTGTTAACGTTTTATCCACTAGATGTGGAAAAGGTTGTGGAGAGTCACATTTGACTTTGGACAGCTGAATGATGATCACACAGGAATTTAACACGGCACCTTGGCATTCTGTGCTATGAACTGCAAGGTCTTCTGCTGTAGACCCTTCTCTTTCTTCCTCCCCCAGACTGCTCACATATTTGGAAGCTTAATTCAAACTATTGACAGCGTGATGGCTCACATGACGCGCAATCTGGACGAAAACTCATTACCTTTAACTGTTGAGGGTGTGTCGTCTGTGGCAGGTAGGATTTAGCAGAAATGTTCTCTCGGGTCTGTCTGGGTGTCCTACACGCTTCTGTGCTTGCAGCCCCTCCTTTGACAGCCTGAAGGAGGAAACCAAACCTGGTAAGTTTGTGCTGAATACACAATAGTCTTTCAGTTGTAGAAAGATGACTGTGGGGTTAGTCCAGAGATAATAAGCTCTAACTGTACTTGAACTTACTGGAGGTTATTTGGGGAGGGGTTTAGATTGTGAATTCTATAAAACAAATCCAGTAATACCATACTAATAGGCAGTTGAAGGGCCTAGAGCTCTTATGCAGCAGTTTGAAATTGCAGCTGTCTGGATGCTACAAAACCTTAATTTTGCAAGGCTTTTGCAAGAGATTGCAAATAAGAGGAGTAGTTTTGACCTTTTAGAGGAATTTTCTCTTACTGCAGTTTAGCATCCTAGCACCCTGATTTCATCCGTGTCTTTGGATGCTACATATAGCAAAGGTAATTTATCTGTTCTGGCTTTTTGCTCTGCCTTCTTGAGACCTGTGTGAGGAGGCAAATAACCTGAGCAGGCACCAGTACCGTTTAATCACTGCATGTACTCTCTCAGACACTGGCATTCTCAAATGGAGCAGTGGAGGTCTGAAATAATGCCTTCAGCTGTCAGTGTAAGAGTCTGTTATCAACCTGTTTTGCTTGCCCTGGTAAGCTTAGTATTTGTGCATGGATGAAGTGATCTGTGGTATTTTAACAGTGTGTGTACCACCTTCTCTGTCATAAAGGAGTCAGATATAAAAGGCAATTTTATACTTGGGGAATTTGCTATATTTCCTGCAAATGTGTCGGGTTTTAAATTCAAGATTTGCAATAGCAAAGTCTAGTTAAACAGTCAAGTAGGTTGTAGAGGCTATTGATTTTATCATGTTTTTGTTTGGGTTATCACACAGATTACACCTTGGTCAAAATGCATCCTCAGACTCTGAATTTGTCCCACTATCGATTTCCATCTCGAGGACAGAGTTATATTTCCATTCCCAGTGAAGCTTTTCATGATAAAGGTAAGAAAAAATTTAGAGGGAGGAGCAGAGTCATGTAAACAGCATGTCCAAAACTAATTTTGTTTGAAAACAGGTTTTGGTTTGCTTTATTTTTCCAAGTAACCAATTCAATCACTGTTGATGATACAGGCTCTACCGAACCAGCAGTTATCCTGTCATACTGATGAATGATTAATGTGGTAGAATTTTCATATTACTTGAATTAATCTTGAATAATACAGCAGGGCCGTACAGACCAAAGCCATTTAATTTTGACATCTCTTTACATCAGAGAACCCATAATTTCATAAGTTATTTTTAATCATCTGAACTGGTTATTTTTGAGAAATTCCAGAATGTCAGATCAGGTACCCCTTCTCCCTTCATGCAAAATCACCCTTAAAATGTTGTATAAAATGAAACTCTAAGATGACAGGTTTAAGCAACAGCAGATACAGAAACAGAACTGCAGTCAAGGCAAAAAGGCAGAACTCAAAAATGTACTTAGGCTAAAATTTTAACAATCTCAAAAGTGAGGGAGGTATGGCAAAAATCCGAAGCTCTAGTCAAGACTCTAAAATAACAATGTTTAAAGTTAATAATCTATGTTTTAATTAGGAATTAAAGGAACCTGTTTCCAAAAACCATCTATCTGTGTCCTCAGATATTTTAAAATCTGACCTATGTGCCCTAAATCGCAACCCATGGAATTTATACATCCAGATACCTTTCCCTAGGCACCTCTGTTGAAGGAAGGTTGGTCCCTATTCATCAAGCGCAAAGTTAGCTGCAGATAACCTGCAGTGAGGAATACTCTAATAATTACTGCACTGTGTATCTGACCTGTGATGGCAGCTGAGTTTCTTTGCACTGGCAGGGGACTGTGGCTAGAGACTGCACTGCAAATGCTCTGGGGTTGGAGTAACTATAACTGTAAACCAACTTGTAAGGCCAAAAATACCATGTGAGAGGACTTTTTTTTCCTTTTGCACTTATAGTCTCTCACATGCAGATTTTTTTTTCTTTTTCAGAACATTATCATGCTTGGTATCCAAAAATAATCCAGCCCATTACACGTTTAATTCTTTTTCCAGCTAAAGCTCGATTCAAAAGAGCTAACCTAAAACTTTATTAGTCCACCTTAAACTGTTGACACTATAAATGCTTGGAACCCAGCAAAAGGGATAGTGAAAGACATCTGTGTGGCTGACAGAAAATAAGCATCTGTCTCTTCACTCAAACGCTGGACAAAACCATAAATACTTGGAATGCAAGCAGCAAACAGACAAGCAAAGTGGAAACTGGTTGTCGGTGTTTCAGTTTCATAAACTGCCGGTTAATGTAGGTGATGGTGAAGTAGCCTTGAGATGACTGTAGGTACTATCGAGACACTGACACTGGTATGTCGTGTGATGCTTCCTAGTGCTGTATGGGGGATTAATAATTGACGATTGATTACTTTCACAACTTATTTTGGAAGTACAGTTGTGCAGGGCAGGGATCCTTCCATTTTACTTTTTATATCTGTCTCTTGTGTAGTACTGCAGAATGTTCATAACTTTTCACTTAATCAGAAATCTGCTAAAGCAAACATGAAAGTCTACAGAAGTCAAGGCTATTAATTAACACAGAGATTCAGGTCAAGGAGAGAAGTGTCTCTTGCTTACAACTGTTGCTCTGAGGAATAACCCTGTTCCCTTTTCACAGCTTGGATTACCATTGTCGGCCTGCTTTACCATAACATGCACTATTTCTTTCATAATATCAACCCTATGGACACCAAGTAAGTATCTTGGATCTCTCATGCTGTAACAGCTTGTTTATTACCTTAGTGATAGACCTTTAAAACAGTCATGTCATTATCAACTGTAAATAAATTACGAGCCATAATCCTGATTCCGCAATATTGAGGACATGTAGTCATTAACTAGAGAGAGATTAAAGCTTACATTAGATGTTTTACTTTATGTTGTAGTAAAATAGATTCCTGCAGCGATATGTTTTTCTGTCTTTGTCTTCTCCTTCCATTCATCATATCTGGTATTAGAATTTCATAATTTTAATCTGTCTCATAAAAGGAAATTACATCTTTTCTCCTGACACATATAAAGATAAAGCTTGCACTAAAATGAAACCAGTAAGAAAACATAACATCCCTCTTCAGATAAAATCTGAATCCTAGTCCTAGAAACCTGTAAGGTAATTTTACAACAGGAGACCAGGCAATGCTTAAAAGACCTTTTGTTTTATAGGCTGCATCAATGAAGTCATTAGCAGATAAGATAAAGTAAATGCAGAGCTGTATACCTCTTGGCGGTAGAGTTCCCCAGGGAATTTTGCAAGGCCATTCATGTAAATCATTACACTTTCCCTTTAAGCTAGTATGACTTTGTGGTTTTATTTGATCTATACTGGGGTAGGTAGATTAGTTTACACTTTCTTTCCATCTTTTCCAATCTGTGACCTTTTGGTGTGGTTGTTTGTGACAGCAGAAGGAAAGATGCAGCATCTCAGCTGTCATGAGTGTCGCAGATTGCCTCCCTTTCTTTACACCCAGCTACACGGAAGGTTGTGATCGTGGGAACTCATTGGTGAACTTCAGGGTAAAAACTCCTGGCTTATGATAATCACACAGCTATTACTAAATAGTGGTTTTAAATCAAATAGCAAGTTGTACTGTTTACCCTGCTCACTCCAAAAAAGGGCACTTAGCAGGTGTCTGTAAATGGACCATGTCATTAATGAGCAGCATTTCTTACGGACATGAAGATTTAGAGACAATAATCTATGACAGCTTACATTTTTCAAACAGGAGGATCAGTGCAATTTATTAAGATAATAAGCTATAATCTCAGCTTCTCAAAGAGAGAAAGAGAATTGATATGGTCTTGACTTAGACCAAAGTTTAGCAAACACAATATGATTAAAGACGCTGCATGTCAAAAGACTGTATTCTAATGCACTGTGATAGAGACTGCGGCTCCTGGGGCTCTGATTTGGCAACATACAAGTTTTGTCATCTTTGTGTACATTCTCTGAATTTTGTGGAATAGGACAACCTGGAGACCCATTTGTGTTCCACAGAATTGCATGTGGTTTTATCACTCATTGTTGAGAAGGAAGGATCTTACCCTGCTGCAATGTTAGAGAAGCAGAAAGACACTGGAGAAGAAATGTCCCCTAGATTCTATAACTAACCACACAACTTGAACTGTTTGCAGTATGTAAGGCACTACGGAATCACCTCTATAAAATTATAGATGCAGATCTGCCCAAAACAGCATCTAAAAACTTAGCAATACAGAGAGTGCCAGCTTAGTGATTTTTGCTCTGTGGAATCAAACCCCAGGTATTCAAAAAATGTTTTAAAAATAAGCATGCAGTTCTCTCCTGCTTGGTTTTCTTTTTTTTTTTTTTTTTGGGTGCTATGCTGTTACAGCTTTTTTGCTTACATTTCTCTAGAATGACGTTTTCCCAGAGGAGTTTATTTTAAAGACTTTCTTTCATGTTCCTTCTCGCACAGTGCTACTTGAACACCTGTAATTTGAAGCCTGTCCGTCTTCTTCTTAAGGGCACTTTTTAAAAAATTTTGTGGTGGAAAGCTAAAACCAAAACTCTTGAAGCTTTTGTGCTGTACAGACAGATGCCTTCTGTTTTCAGACCACAGAAACAGCAGTTTCTAAGGGGAGTCAGTTTTGATTTGTTACAAACCAACATTGTTTGAGCCCAGTTCTGCTCCCGCTCATACACACTGTGTGTAAATCTGTAGTACTCACACTGGAGGTAATCAGAGGACAGACTCACTCCCACCTAACATCCAGGGCCGTGGTGAAGGAAGGCTTGCGTGTGCAAACACAAACCCAGAAACACTGTGCCTTTCTTGTTCTGAAGTTTTTCATGCTGTGAAATTCATGTAGCTCTCCGAAGTTAAAATGGCAGATCATGGGTGTGGAAAAAATACCCATCCTGATATCCTGTGTAGGGTAAATCTCAACATTTTAGATAGTGGTCTTAGCATTATGAGTCCTTCTCTAAACTTTTAATCTCAGTCACCAATCTGCCCTGAGATTAACAAATTCAATTCACTTGGTGGTTACTGGGAGCAGAAATAATCTCTGATACTGATGGGGTTTTTTGTGGTCAGAAGTAAGGACTGGTGCTTGGAGTTGTGCTAAATGAGTTCTGCTTTATTTGACCTTACCAATTAACTGAGTAAAGTTATTTTAATGTCTGACTTGTTTTTCTGTCAGAAAGAAAAAGAAACCATTGCGAGCAGGTGGCAGATGTAAATATGTTTTTTTAATGTGCTTTGTAAACTGGCTCTTTCCAGTGGTGTGCTACGTTTGGAAACCCACACGGATGGTTCATTTGCTATGGTTCATATTTCTCATAGTAAATGCCATTCATTCACATACTGAAGAGGTGGATGACAGAGACAATTTTACTGCTGCACGTTTTGTTACTGATAGTGTAAAAAATTTTAGCCTACAGCAAATGGATCTTAGTTACTCCTAAATGTGCAAAAATGCCAGAGTCGTAAGTTTTAGCTGAAAGCAGAAATAAAAGGGTTCTTTTGTATTGCAAAATTACTTCAGCCTAGAAAAAAGTATTACCTGGACTCATCATATATTTAGTCAGGTTCTGCTCTTTGTATTTTGACCTGAATTACTCTCTAACAAACCTAACTGGACAAAATCAATTTTTCAAAGCAAAACTATAGATTTATTCTAAATATATTCCTGTTTATATGCATTATAGATAAGTGTATGTGTCTTACACACTAACATGTATGTTTAATTAGGCAGCCTGAAGCCCCTGCAAGTTTTCTCCTCACTTAGACTGCTTTGCTTTCTTAGGTTATTTTTAGGTCCCTTACTTTAGAAAATTAGAATCCTACAGAGTACTTTCATCAAGGCTTGTAAACCTTTGCAAAAGATCTTGTTCCCCTATAGAAATTCACTTACTTGAATGGAAAAGGAGTTCCTGTGTTACTGTTATTGTCTGTGTTGTGGATGAGTTGAAAAAATCTTGTTGTTCTGCTTCCTTAATATATTTGTTTCTTTCCAAGGATTGCTGAAGCTGCTGCCTACAAAGGTTATATGATCTCAGCATCCAGTTATCTTATCTCTGTCAAAGTGGAACCTCTACCCAAGTTGTCCCACAATCTGTCAGGATCTCCTCTTATTACCATCCAGCTGACTCACAAATTGGTAAGTGAAATGGCATCTCCCAGTTTGGGCTATTGTCAGGGCTGCTCAAAACTCTGCTGTCCATGATGACTTTTTTGTATTTCTCTTGTAATTTTTGTGGGCATTTTTAGTAGCAATTCAGATGACATTTGTGACTACAATATTATGTTCTTCCAACCATTACACTTCAATAACTTCTGTTTCCATGACTGCAAGAGACTGATTGGTGCACATGTTGAAAAAGAAGGTGAAGTGACAGGTGCAGCTTTAGGCCTTTCTCTATGTGTGTTGTATGGATGTTTGTGCAAACTACAATAGGGTGGTATAAATTACTGCTTTCTCATTAGAGCTGTCAAAAATAAGAATTCACTTATGGCTTTTGCTTTTTGTCTTGAACCACATTGAGATAACTGAGGTGTTTCTAAGGTTCTCATGAATAAATGCAGACAAGGAACTTGTCCAAGGGCAAATAGAATAAGATGGGAATCATACATCTCCTGGGATAGGAATACAGCAGGTTCAAATACCTGTTCTAGTGTGAACTGTCCTTTCTAGACAGCAGAGCATTCTGAATCTGAGAAATGAGAGACAAGAAACATGAGTATCTCAGAAAACTTGGAGACAGGTTTTGTTCAAACTGTTCGATTTTGGTAAGAGATTTCAGTTTCACCAAATTAGCATATTCAAGCAAGAAACTGTAAAAATAAGTGGTTTTGTTTGATCTTGGAGAAAAAAAGCATCTCTTTGTCTTGTCAGTGGACAAGGGAATAGCTGAGTTCAAACTGAGGTGTTGGCATGAGGCACGCAGCCTCTGTGACTTAGTGTTGAATGGAAATGGAAAAGGAAGTTTTAATTTCTTAAATGTTTTCTAGAAAACATCCCTTAGATATTCTTTTGAATATTTTATCGTATTATTCTTTTAGTGCCTGTTTTCAAGCCAGTTTATCATCATCTTGTTAAGTTTCTCATAAAGATGGAGTAGGTGACAGAAAACAAATATATGAAAAAACCTTAAGGCGTAGAAATGGAAAGTACTGTTTTGCTGACAGTTTTTCATGCTAAGGACTTCCCTGAATGTCCCTTGTGGCCTCTTGGAGGTGACCAATTGCAAAATGAAGACGGTATTTTATGTAGATCTTTTATAAAATGTGTATTGCTTTATTTATTTAGGTACCTCCTCATGCTTTAGTAGGATGATTTACAAGCAGGCTGTGAAACCTGTGAGGTTTTTTTCTTTGTGCCTGTGGACTTACACTGAGGATCACTGGGATCTTGGTATACAGACAGAAATTTCACATTTACCATCTGTCTCTTTCCCTGTTTTAGTCAGGAGAATCCATGGGAATGTGGTATGCACATGTTTGCCTGACATATCCCGTGTATAACAGATACAGGTTGATTGGGAGTTTCAGACTCTGCCTAGAGCAGTGTGTGCTTTCTATTGTGCATTAGGGGGTGGCTCTTTTCTCTTCCAGAGCTCTTATTGGCAATGCATTCACAGGCAGCCCTCCGTTCTCTTACCCTAGTATTGCTACAGCTGCTTCTGTTTTGGGGACTGCTCAGGTCTTACTAATGCTGCCAAACGCCTGTTCAGGTGTGACTTGGTTTTGGTATTTGGTGGTGGGTTTTTTTGCGTGTCTCTTGGTTTTGGGTGTGGTTTTGGTTTTATTTTGTATTTTTTTAATTTTATTTTTATAATCCTTGTGGGAAATAGGGAAACTTATCCCATTGTGTTTACAACGCTGAAAATGTGGCTGAATGCAGCCTGAAATCAGGCCATAAATACATTTATATTCAAAGTTCTGAGAATTTTAAGTATAAGTGGGAATATATTTATAAATGTGTAGTGAACATAATCTTAAACTCTGTTCAGTAAACTGTACTGGGTTAATAAATTGGCTAGATTTTGTTCTTGGGCATGGAACTGTGAAAGGAGATGGGTGAAGCACATAAGGCACACCTCTATGAAAGACAAGGAACTTTCCAACTCCTTCCTTCCTCCCTCCAGTAATCATAACCTGCTGCTTTTATATCTTACTAACTGGTACCACCCTGTGAATTTGGTGAGACATTTAAGAGAAGCAACAAAGTTTTGTTCCACAAGTATGGTTAGAAAATTCATAATCTCTTCATGTTTTTTACCTCTGAACACTTTGTGGACTTGAATTAGAAACTGGTCCCATCCTGGACTAAATATCCATTTCTCCAGTGGTTTGGAAATCAACACTACATACAGCCATGTAAGATATTTTCTATGCTTCTTCTGGAACCTAATTTCAGTATTATCTGATGGTGAAGCACTCTGGATATCTCCTCACTTAGTTTCTAAATTCCTTTTAAAATTCCAAATGAGATGTAAAAATTCCAAATGCAAAAAACTAAACCATTCTGAAATCATCAAATGTTTTGAAACAGAAAATCTCTTTTGGCACCATTAAATATTTTATTAGATTGTATGCCACATTTAATCTATATTGTTTTATCAGTGAAGGAGTGTAATCTGGAGTCAGAATAGATGTTTAAAAGGAGAACTAGGCATAAAAGTTGCTAAAGAGAATGAATAAAGCAGTAGTTTTAGGTCTGGGCGATGGGAATACATTTAGTTATCTGCTCTGCCTTTCTTTTATCTTTTTGCTGTTGGTGTGAATTTACTAAAAAAAGCTATTAATCGGTGAGCAACAGAAGCAACCCAACTCTGGGTATCTTGTACATGGAATCCAAATTCTGTGAGTAATCTTTAGAATCAAGGATATAGTGTAGGTGGAAAAACACTATTTGTCTGTGGGGAGGATGCTGTGAGTAGAATGTGTGCAGCTCTGCTATAGTGGTATATGTATTGAATTTGATAGGAAGACTGCTGGCCGCTGGCTATGGGAATATAACGTCTCTTCTGGTTTTTAATCAGCGGGTATGTTTAATATTAAGGAAAGGATGGAGAGATCCTTCCAGTTATGCCTAAGTAAGGCAACACTTAAAAAAAAGACTACTGCTGTAGACTTGAAAAAGCTCTAATGAATTTCATGGAATAATTTTAAACAATATAAATTTAGACACTTTACTAAAATTGCTTACATTTACCAAATGACTTGAATTTACTAAAATTACTTAAGGCAAATTACACAACTAAATTTAAGTGAATTTACTTAAGCAGGTTGGGAAATGACTGCATGTCTGAAACCTCTCATATTGTAGCAGCACAGGTCCTTTCTGTCATATTACATACTGTTTCCCTCAGTTAGTTTAGCAGGATTGCTCATGAAATAAAAATAGAATTTAAAATGTGAAAAAAATCTGGCTGCAACATCACTATGTTAAAGTATGTACTTTAAAATAAAGAGTCACAGCCAAGCTATTTATGCAAGTTTATGATTGAATATAATGATTAAACCAAGAATATTAAATCTGGCTTAGAAATCCCTTTCACCCCGTAAAACACTGCTTGCTTGCTTAAAATGGGAGAAACATTTGAAGTGGATACCGATCTCATTCTTATAGTTGCCTGTTTGTTCCACATAACGTTTTCAGTTTAACAGAGAGAAAAGTGTAATAAAAAACCCCAAAGTAATAAATAACAAATCCACACAAGGAGTTTTTCTCTATTAAAATTTGAGTCTGAATGTTTTCAGTTGGTCTGATTTAGTTACAGCTACTCAGATAGAGTCTACTGGGTTGCAGAAATAGAAGAATGAGAGGAGTGAAAGGAGAATATGGTTTCTTGTACTGACTTAATAAAACCTTAATTCTTTTTTTTCTAGTGTGTATAGGAAAAATGCCAATCATTGAGCAACAGAAAACAAAAGGGATAAAATAAAACATTTCTATTTTCGGAAATAGTTGCAAAGAGAATGTCTGTGAACTGAGTCTCACCTCTTGATTCAAAACTTGACAGAGCATTTATCATTCTGCAGCCTACTCACTGTTTGTTAAATATTCTCTGAGGCAAGGGTTTCTCTGAAATTGTCTGCATTTTTTATCCTTTTTTTTTTTTGAGCTTGAGAGATGATTAAGTTTCTGTTTCTTTTTGAAACCTGAGGCGATACAAACCGATGCCAATATCTAATCAATTAGGGAAGAAGGCAGGGAATACTTATAAACAACATGTTAATGCTTCCTTTTCTAAAGCGCAGTGTGGGGCAGTGGGCACTGGGTGCCCAGAAAAGATGGGTGCCCAGCCTGGGAGACAGGCTGGAGGCTAAACTGGTGCTGTGGAGCACGGGAGCTGAGAAGTCACCTCGTAGTTCACACATACTGTTAATGTGATGAGTACAAGGACTAGGGAGACTCAACTGCAGACCCACCTCCATCAGAGAGGCCATAGGAAGAGGACACCAGTAATTACGGTTGTTATGCCTTGATGTTCAGGCTTGCAGCTGGATTCTCATGGGACCAATATTGGTGGTAGACATTCTTTCTACCACCAGAGCAGGCAGAAAATTTTCTGGTCAAGCTTCCATTAGTGGAAAATGGTTTTCTGACTTAAAATAGAAATCTCATGAATCAGAATGAACAAGTAACATTTTTATCCTGTGAAAAAAAATTAGGATGACTTATGTAATTCTTTTTAAGAAGTAAAGACTCCCTGCGGATAGGATAGAGATGTGTGTTTTAATTGTCACCATTCTAATAGTTTATTTTGTTGCACAATCCCTGGAACCGTTTTTTCTTACTTTCTTTTACTTTTATCTTGTGAAAATATTAACAGCATTAGAAAGATTGTTTTGCAAGAAGACTTAATCACTTTATGTTCTTATGCAAAGAGGTTAATTTTAAATCCTCGATGAAGTGTTTTATTCTTTCTGCCATTCTGAGGACTGCTGATCCGCTCTTTCTATCCACAGCGTCCACTTTTATAACACAATGACATAGCTAGGGGTGAATAGCCATTCTCATTTTCCTTCTCTGTAGACGTAAGATAGCTTTCCCTGTGAGGACTGGAGCACCTCCCCTATGGAGAAAGGCTGAGAGAGCTGGGGGTGTTCAGCCTGGAGAAGAGAAGGCTCTGGGGAGACCTCATAGCACCTTCCAGTACCTGAAGGGGCCTACAAGGAAGCTGGAGGGGGACTTTTCACAAGGGCCTGTAGTGATAGGACAAGGGGTAACAGATTTAAATTGAAAGCAGAAGATTTAGATTAGACATCAGGAAGAAGTTGTTCCCGGAGAAGGTGGGGAGGCACTGGGACAGGTTGCCCAGAGAAGCTGTGGATGCCCCATCCCTGGAAGTGCCCAAGGCCAGGCTGGATGAGGCTTGGAGCAACCTGGTCTAGTGGAGGGTGTCCCTGCCCAGGGCAGGGGGGTTGGAACTAGATGGTCTTTAAGGTCCCTTCCAACCCTGACCATTCTGTGATTCTATATTTGGGGATCATTGAGGGCCTTTTTGCTTCAGACTTTACATATGAAAGAATAACATGCATGGATCTTTTTAATGGCTGTCCCTTCCTTCCCACTGCTTAGGGTACGTGATTAAGATGAGAGAGAAACAGTAGTGCTTTGTGATGCTGTAGACTCAGATCTATTGTTGTCACTCTGTTTTGCTGTTTTAATAGTGGGATTTTAAATCTTATTAAGTATTTTATACTGTTGATTTAATGTCTGTCATAATACAGTCTTGCCAGCCAACATATATCTGTGCAAAGAGTTGGACGTGCTTGCTCTGTGTATGCATAGTTTTTCTATAGTTCATCTGAAAAACTATCAGACGAAATCTGTAATGCAACAGAAGTTGATACGCTAAGTTACAATAGTCAGTTGTTATTCAGGAACATTTCAGTGAAAGACAGACTTTTTTTTCACTGATTTTAAAAATGATGATGCTCTGCTCTTCAGCAGCTTGGAATTAACTAGTGTCTTCAGCAAAAAAGATAACAGAAATCAACTAACACCTTCAGTGTGTGTGGGATGATGTGAAGACTGATGACAGTTTGCAGCTGAAGAAGGCTTAATCTCAACCTGTCCAGATGTTTTGTAATGAAGCAACAGTACATTTTGTAAAATTATTATCCTCAAAAAATTTCTGTTTCTGGCAAGATGTTTTTCGTAGCAGAAGCAACTAGAGAAGAACTAACATTTCACTTACATGAGCCAAGAAATTACAGCACAGGGTAGAAATTTAGAGGAGTGAATGTCAAGGCTGAAATGCATACACAACATGCTCTGGCAAGTGTCAGAAGAGACAACAGAAGGAGAAAAGGTGAAAAACTACACCATTTTGTAAAATCCGTATGGCTGCGTAGCATAGACCTTGATCTTTGCCCACACTTAAGTCACTTTTTGAGACAGTCTCAGGGAAAATTAGCTATAAATTCTTGTCTGTCCTGTCAAGACAGCTAACCGTCTTTCAGCACACAGAAATACCAGCTTGGTGTAGATCCAGGCATATTTTGTACAGAGAGGGTAAAGGACTGACTAATGTGATGGGACAAAAGGGGAGCATTCATGCCATGGATGATGCACCAGAGCACACTGTGCTCACTGCTCTGGTGATCCCTTGCTGTTGACTGGCACCGCAGAGGAAATTGCCTTAAGGCTAGATGAAAACTTTTTGTACTCTAATTTCAACCACTTTGAAGCTTCTGTAGCCTTCTCTGGGGCTTTATTTTCCCTTTCCTTTTTGCAGAAAGGGAATGTGCAGCTGCAGTTTTGGAGAATTACAAACTCCTGTCTGTTAGACCCTCTGTGAGAGGGCCTCACATGATGATTAGATGCACTAATTCTCAGTGTCACTGGTTTTCCCACAAATATACTTAATGTAAATGGCTTTTTAAAGACTTTTGTGATTCCGGGGCAGGGATGGAGGAAGTGCTTTACTAAGATACTACTAAGTTTGGTATAATTTAGCATTGTTCCATCTCATTCCTTGGTTCCATGTGGTTCATTTTAGCAAACCATGGTGCTGGGGAAGTTGTCTGCCTCACCACGAATTGGTAACCTTTCCTACCATCTCATAACACTGAACCATTCAAACAGCTGCTTCTCTCATTTTTTTGACCAAGTCCTCTCTCGATCATTTCTCTGCTTCTGCACTTTGACTTTCTGCAATGAATGCCTCCCATCAGAACCGCACCGTGACTGCTTCCCCTAAGCTTCTCGCTAGAGCACTTTGTCAGTGAAGCTTTATCAGCTTTTTCTGTTAACCCCATCTCATATTCTGTTATGTCACTTTCTTAAATCTCCAGAACCAGGAGTCATATGAAAGCATCAGTGTTCATTTTATTGTAGAAAGGGAAGTGCTCTCTTGGGGTGCTCCTTTGGAGATGGTGAAGTGCGGGGAAAAGATAGACCTTCTTGTCTCTTAACTGTGCTCCCATTATAAAACAGTGCTGTTAGTCATTTTGCAGTCCAGGGAGATAGAGATAAGGTTAAGGAACATTTTCATTGACCTTTTAATGAGGCAATGGGACTTTTGCCTCTGAAAGGTGCCTGCACATCAACCTTCTCTCTGTTGTCTCTTGCCTGGCCAGCAGTGTGCCATATCCTGAGCTTTGTTTGCCATCATTACTGATAGGAAAATAAAATGAGAGGAACCAATTCTGATTTGTACACAAATACTAGTGCTACCATGAAAGACACAAATCAATGTGGCGGCAATTTATTTTTATGGCAAGTTAAGTGTTGACCAATGTATATATCGATTGAGGAAAAACAATGACTTTTGCCCACATCCACAGAACAGAGGGGTACTTTTTCACTAGATGGACTTTGCCAGAAAAAACTTGAATAAAATATAGTTAAAACTGTGACTATTGCAGAGTGTACCACAATTAAGCAAAAGGAAAAAATAGTAATAAAGCTTGTAATTTAGAAATCAATGTGAAGTTCGGCACTTTGTTACGCAAGTTAAGTTCTTGCTATAAAGAATACAGAAAATCCATTGAGTTCAAATGAGAAATGAACACAGTTACAGCTAATTTTCTTGCTCCTGGGCAACCTTAAAATACCAATAGTCATTATGATGATATACAGCATCTCTTAAAAATACAGCAATAGTTTGGTATTGTTAATATTATTAACAGAAACATCCCAGGACTTATTTTCTCATAGGAATCCATCCTAAAAGCCTAGAAAGGCACTGTAACAAAAATATAGATTTTCATTAAGCACACTGAAGATTGCCCATTGTAAGAAGCAGGATTGCATCGTAATAAGCTGTAATTCATAGTAGGTTTCATTTCCATGTCAGAACAGACTTAAGCCTTTGGAGGCACAATACTTTCCATGTGTTATCACTCATTTGTCATGAAACAAGTCCTCAATATTTCTTTGTAAATGAGTCCTTTGCCTTTGAGGGTGAATATTGGAACAGGACTGAGTGCCTCATGAAGTGGCTGAAAGTTTTTGGAAATGCAGAAGTAAAGTTTGCTTTCAATTTGAAGTTTTGTTGCTGACTTTCATTCTTTGGGTATGCGGGTAATTTTGTATGCCAGCTTCCACTTAGTATCTATAAAATTACCTCTTGCCTAAAGAACATAACTGCTGGTGACTGGAACCAAGTGTTATCAATCTATAGCAAAAAGCATTTGCTTTTTCTCTTTCAAATTTCTGCTTGCAAGTGACAGTGCATCAGCAGTTGGAGCTCAGTCAGTGCTAAGCAATAAACTTTGAAAAATCTTGCTGACTTCTAAACCGAGAACTAAATTCCCCAGTTATCCTATTTTACAGATCTGTGACACCTTGTGCTACTTCACACTCGGCCTTTGATGGAACATTTGTCACAGGAGGAGGAGAGAAAATTATGGGGTTTATATTTGACATGATCAAATCTGGTCCAGTGATGTTGAGTTCTGTCCCAGCTGCGAACACAATTTTTAAATTCAATTTAGCTCCTCTTGTTTAAGTTCCTCATCAGTGACTACATCCTTGCATGTGGTGGTGGCTTATTGCAGGAGTTCAAGCTAGTTGTGCTACATTTAATGAACTGTCAGGGTTTCTGCTATAAAACCTTGTATTTGCACAGTTAACAGATACATACATATTCAAATGTTATGGAAAAGAAAGTAATGCAGAGGTGAAGTAGCCAACATTCAGATGTTAATAACACTGATGTTTAAAATTATAAACAGAAAAGTAAGAATAACATACTGCCAGTCCTTAATCCCCACTGTGAGCATGGATCCTGTAAAATCTCTCTTGGATGAGGTCAAGCTCTTTTGAAGTGGCAGAAGTAAACTAGTATTTGAAATCATAAAAAGCTGGATTTAGATTCAAAATGCCCAAGATTTTTTTTTTTTTTAAAGAAAAAGTCATAAATAGTTTTGTTCGTTGAGAATTTAAAATTCACTGGCGTCAGACACTTGGAGAGATTATGTTTTTAACACTGTTTTGTAAAGAGATATTTAAAATACAAAGGGTAAACTCCTGATTTAATTACAGTCCATGGTAGAACTGCTGACTTTCATGGGGCTAAGCCTCCAGTCCTCTCTAATGGTGATGTAATGTTGCTTTCAGACTGGTACAACTCCATTCTTCATTATTCGTAATAATTTGAAGAGGAAACAGAATCAAGTCCAAGGACTAAAAATGAAGATTTATTTCAGATAGCTTGACTGCTGATTGTACTAGCAGCCAGTGTTTTTTAATGAGTAGAAACCTAATGCTAATTCATTGCTATCTCTTAATAATGTGATAATAGACATTATCACATGCTTGTATTCAAGTTCCTAGACTTCTGGCATGTCTGCAGATGTCTCTGTGAAACCTCTTAAGCTGGTAGAAATGCTTTATACGGCATGGATGACTGATATTCACATGCATATAAACAAATGATGGTCCAGAAAATGGGAAATATACTAAATCTGTGTTTGTCTTCCTGATTTTATATTCTGCTGCCTTGGAAACATATGCAAAAATGTGCTGAAAATGACAAGGGAATGAGAGGGTAACTGTTGTGAAGAGGGAACATGTTTTGAAAACAGTAAGGCCTTGTGCACATACTCTGGTTTAGAACATTGTTGTGGAAAGGTCATATGTTGTTGTTTGGGTTTTTTTTTAATCCCTTGATTCACTATTTTGTGTGTGTGTGTGTCCAAAAGAGCACAAGATCTAGAAGGTTATGAAGAGTAATGGGAAACTTACGGGTGCACTTGTAAATCATCACAGACTATTTAAGGCTTTTGAATGTGAAGCTTCTCTGTGTTGGCTGGCAGTTAAGGGATGTGACCAGGAATGTTTATAAGTTGCATACTGGCACGTTACACATGTCAGACATGACCGATGCAGGGATGTTCAGTATGGTTTTGTGGAAGTGACAAAGTTTCATCTGTGCTGTTGAGAGTTGAAGAGTTGTCCTCATCTTTGCTGTTCTTGTGATAACGATGTAGTGGGCAGTTTCCAAATGGAATGAATTTATAGTTAGTAAGTGGTATTGCAAAACTCTACAAGTCACTTCATGCAAATGGTTTTATCCCCCCCCCAATTATATTCACATAATATTCACAATTTCTGTGGGAAAATGCTGTAACTATTGCCTTGGACCACTGAATGGGAAAACTAGAATATGATGCGCATGCAGAGTGGGGTCCTCAGAACCATAATAGAAAAGGGGAGAAGGTTGAGTGAGAGACAACAGTTGTTCAGTCTGACAGAGGCAAAGATTGTTGCTCTGCTGCTGGGGTTTAGCAGCATTAGTACAGAAATAATTGCACAGATTTTGGGAGGAAGATCCTGAGTTGTTGCATTTAACCAGCAGTGGAAAAATAAGGCACCTGCTCAGCAGTGGTGAGTGTGATCTGCTTTTGCCTTTCCACAGCGGCATTCCTTCTAACGCAAATGCGAAGTCACCCGAGGTTGCGTTGAGGCTGTGAGGGTACTTCTCCATGGCAGCAGTGTGGCTAAGGATGGGCTCTGCTACAGGAACATCACCGCTTTGAAACACTGCTTGGATTTACTTCACACGATATAAATAAAAAGTTTGGCTTAGGAAACGGTGTTAACTGTAGGTCAGAAATAGCAGAGGAGTCATACTTTAGAGAAATCTGGTAAAGTTCTGGTTTTGCTTGTTTCCCTCCCGACTGCTTGTTACTCTGGGTATTTCACCTCACTCCCTCTGCCTTGCAACAGAGGTGGTAGATAACGATATTCACAGCTAGTAATAAAAACTTGGAGTGGTTTTTCTAGCAGATGTGCAGCCGCTAAGGAGGGATTTTCCTTTTTTTTTTTTTTTTTTTAAGGAAAAACTGAAAGAGTAGATCCCTTCCCAAATTAAGAGGCTAACACAAGCTCGGTCAGCAACAAGATTCCTGTCGGGACAGGGCCAGCCAAGAGGAACTGCATTTCAGTGACTCACCCCGAAGCTAGCCCTGCATACCTTCCTCCTCTGCAGTGACTCACAATAAATTTAGCAATCTTGACCTGTTCAAGCTGTCATTTAATGACTAACATATGCTTCGGAGAGGAAAGTGCACGCTAGACGGAGCAGTGTGCACTTGTATGACAAACCAGAGGTTTAGGAGAGAAAGCGAGGAGTTTCAACATGTTTTACAGGTGTTAGGCGTGCGATGCGAGCCATGCTAAGTGCTTTGCTGAAGTTGGCTATTCCATAGTACTGACCAAAGAGGGACAGCAGCTGTGAAAATCATAGACACATTCCATGAACAAATAAAATGAAATATAAAGAAATGTAATCAATTTGCAGTCAATCAAGGTTGGAGAATTTTAAAACTCTAATTCAGATTATTAACATTTTTTTTCATTTTTAAAGAAAATAATAGCTGAAATTCTCCTTTTTAATTTATCCCTCCCCGCCCCCTCTGTTTTTTTGATTTTGAGGTACTTTTTAATTTGATAATTGTTTTCCTCCAATTATTGGATTTCTATGTTTTGCTCTTCTTTGTCCTTCTAAGGCTGAGCCTGGAGATGTTTCATAACTAATGCAGGGGGCTGTAGAATATGCTTTACATAAAGCTCAGTTTGTAAATCCTTATGAAGATAAGTGTAGAAAGTAATGTTTCAGAGCCACAGATATTTTTAGTAAAAAAAGCTATTTCAGAGAAAGAAATAGATAAATAGATATTAGTTAAAAGAAATTCTTAGGTTTAGTTAGAGCAAGTCTAATCTGGCCAACTGGTAATTGGTAATTTTTTTTTTTTGTCTTGCCAAACTTGTATCCACACATCTATTCTAATTTAGTCATCTCATAGCCTGTTATGTATATATTTATATACATGCTTAATGTTAATATTAAACTCCATATTGCTGAAAAGAGGTAAGAGCTGGAGTGCTGTGCCAGCTAATGTGGAGCTTTAGCTAAGCCTGAGTACTCTGACAGAAGGAAGAGCTAATGATCCCATCCTAGAATTAAACCACTCCTTGTATTTAAATTACGTGTGGTGCACTGTGGGAAGAACTGACGGGGTTAGGCTGTACTTTGACAGATCATATAAGAATCTAGGGTGGAATGAATCCCTAGATGCACAGTTTATATTATTTTTTATATTGTTTTAGTCCAATTAAGTTATTAGCTTTATTACTTTGCATTCATGCTAACCAAAGAGCTGTGAAATGAATGAATCCTGTATAGTATGATTAAATCCCTTTGTTCAGTGTCATGATGTAATAACTGGTGATATTCCCAAAAGTTTGGAGGCTCTACTGGGAGCAAGCTCAGGACTCCCACTCTCTACTAATAGGAGGAAGGGGAGAGGTGGTGTAAAGCATCAGAGAGCCTTTTCTCCATGCACGGGAGGGATCATAATGCCATGTGTTATAGGTTGGTACGAAAAGCCTACGTGTGATCTAACATTTTTGCAATGCATCCAAGCACAGTGGCCACTTTCATAGTCTCTTGGTGGCTATAGGGTAGAGAATGTCTGAACTGAATGCTCAAGGAGATGTCTAAGTGAAAAAGTATCCCGTGGCAATTAAGAAATGGATTGGTCCACGTTAGACTGACTGTGAATTATGGTGCTCTTTGGCAACAGTTTTTACAATAGACTTTTTATTAGTCTAAAGATGTTTTAAATAATTTCAATAGCTATATTTCAGGAGCATTGCTGTCTGTATTTTTCATTCCTTGTTTCTGTCTGTTCTGATAATTGATGTCAAGTACAGCTTGAATAGCCAGCAAAAGAATGAATTTGGAGAAAGCACCAGGCACACCAGGGAATTTGGTTTTCCTGAGCGATGTTTGTAATTATTCGGCTACACTGATGAAATGTTACTGGTTTCCACTTGTTATTAGGGATGACAATTCTACCCGCAACAAGTTGTGGAATTTCAGATTTGGGAGAAAAAATTTAATACTGAATACATCGCCAAACTGGCAGGAGCAGTGAAGGTGGGTATGGCTGCCTGCGTACGCAGCTGTGAGGATGGGTCTCAGTGCAGCCATCCACTTGGCGCGTGCATGTTTCGAGTTGGAGTTGTCAGAGCAAGTCATGAGCACAGGTCTGCATCTGACAGTGAAATTCCCACTCCTTAAATCCTAACCAGAGGTACATAATTTGTCTAACAGGGAATTTGCTGCCTTATTTTCTTTTGTAGTTTTCTCTTTAGTATGAAAATGTACAGGAGTGGAGAAGCAGCACGGGAATGACCAGCTGGGGAGGGGTGAAGTGGGATGCTGTGTGCAAATAATTCTGTATAAATCTCCCGCACAATCCCTTGAAGGGCAGATAAGAGGGAACAAGCTCCCTATTAATGTGTTATTAAGCCTGATTATTTATCTTTGGAAACATGTAACCCCACACTTATCTAACCACCCTGGAGTATGTATTGTCACTTTAAACCATGTATTTCTCAGCTGAACACAAAACATCAAACCGAAGTATATCCTGTGAACATCAAACTTGATGGAATGATAAAAATATTTCCAGTAAAATTTATGAAAAGAATAGCAGAGACTTAGTGCTTTATTGTGGCAAAGTCTGTACCCAAGGGAACAAAAGCGCAACTTCAGTAATGGTATATCTCTTTATTGTGCATTTCCATTCTTCTGGCATAGTCTGCAGACTGTTGATTAGCTTTTTACTTCCCTCAACTTGAATATTTTGTAGATCCCAGAACTGGATTTACATATTTTAACTCATTCTTTGACTTTCTCTTAAGGAAAGTTAGAGCTCAGTAAATATTATTTAAATAAAAAGCTACAAATATTCTTCCACTTAAGGGGAAAAAAAAAAAAGTATGTTTCCTGCAACGATCAACTAGCAGAAAATAAAGGTACTGGCAAGAATATTTAGCAAAGCAGCAAATTTTAAGTGGTTAATGAAGACTGTTCCTGGAAGGCAGATTCCAAAAAGCCAAATTTTTAACTGTGGCTCTTGACTCAAAATTGTGCTTCCAGTGAAGAAGGAAAGAATAATCTGTGACTTTGGGGACCATCAAAGGTAATAGTGTCTTGAATTTTACATGTTGTTGAAATGCACAGAACAGATATATATTCTGAAAACCCATAAAGTAAAAAACCCTGGAAAACTCAGCCAAATCCTGAATATAAAAAGAAAGAGTTACTGGGTAACTTAATCATTGCTTCTTTGAAAGTCTGTGAAACATCCCAAATTGGCTCTTTTATTATGACTTAAGATCAAAGGTGGTGGCTGAACAAGCCACAGTCCTCTTACACTGTTTGCAGGCTGGCAGTGTAAGGCTCAATTTCCTATTCGAGTGGGAACAGAGTCCATGGAAATTCCTTATCCTATCTGAGAAGACCTAACAGGATTTTCTCTGTTGATGTTAGAATGATATTATTTGTATAATAATGATCTTAACCAATGCGTAAGTATTTTTTACAGCAGCTGTATAATGTATTACAGAAGGCAACTTTTCTGGTAGACACATTTATCTAAACTTGATGTAGTATCTTCAAGTTACAGAGAAAGCAGAAATGCTGAATTTTGCATTTCTTGCAAGCTGACATTTTCCCCTAGATGTTTACTATTTCTTGATGTTTTATACATATTTGCCTGACTTTCTGTCTTCACTAATGACATGTCAGAGCCCCCAGAGATTTACTGGATTAAATGTAGTGATCGGTTCTATAAAGGCAACTAATCAATACAATGACTATACCAGCTCTACTTCTAAGAGAGCTGCATTTTGCGTATGCTTTCTTGCCTCACACATTTCATCACTATCTTTACTGGTGTGCAAGTCTCGTAGAACATAATTCATTACTTGGTATCTCAGCTTCTATGTCTTTCTCATCACATCTTCTTTCAGATCATCAGGGAATTTACTTTCATGCTGCAGTTTTTGGACTGGCTTGCAATGTGCATCTTAATGCTAGCAAAGAGTTAGCTGCTGAATTGTAGAGTATTAAGCCAGTATGTTAGATGTGTATTTGCTGCCCTTCACAGTAGATGAAGAGCAGACAAAACTCTTATTGGACCTCACAAGGGTCAAGAGATAGAACAATCTGATGACTGTTCACTGACTGCTATTCCAGTGGGTCCCTGTAGCAATTCAGGAAATGCACAGAGCTCGATCGTAAAAGTATTTGGATATCCAGTTACCCTCTATTTGAATGAAGCTTGTACCCTGTTTGCATTTGAAGACCTGGGTCAGGGTGTGTTTGAGTCAGACTTCTGTATTTTATCATCCTCTATAATTGACTTCTCCGTGTTTACTCACCAGCACAGACTATCTGTGCAGTGAAGAAATGTTACGTTTCTGCAAAGTTAAGCAAATCAGCTTAACTGATTTGCAAAGTTAAGCAAATCAGCACTCACAGGGAACTTCCCTGCTGTGGCAGTATGATGTGGGGGGCAACAGAGACACATTAAGGTATTAGAGATACTATTTGTGCTTTGTAAAGACTGTACAGATGAAATATGGAATTTATATTTGTAATGATTGAAATTTGGATTACTTGCTGAGAAAAACTTGCCCCAGTTTGGAATTTCTGTGGTGCACGATATTTAAGCCTAACGAGTGTGTTTGGAAAGATAGAGAAAAAAATTTAAAAAGGAAAGGTGGTGAGACTATAAAAGTTCTTTATTTTTCCTCATTTTCTTTCTTGCATGACTGAACCAGGTTTTATATGTTTTGATGACACCACAAATGTGACATTTCAGCCCAGAGCTATAGAGCCCTGAAAATAAAAATGTGTCTTGGAACCACTGATGGATCACTGACAAGGCTGGAGCTTCCAAACTAATGGGAAATGATGACAACCCCTGCATACAGATTAATTGTTTCAGTCTGAGATGCAGTCTTTCTCATTTGTCTGACAGTATTCTTTATATGACATTGCCTCGTAACACCAGATTTCTGAGCAGGAGATAAAGACTCATCATCTAGCTGTAGTCTGTGCTGTGGGATCCAAAATTCAGTATTGCTTCACTTATGTAACTCCTGATGAATGGATCAGGGCTTGGATGCTGTTTTTTTCCCCCCAAGGACCAGGTAGGAACCAGCCTGTGTCTGTGCTCTCAGTGGGCTTTGCCTTTTGCACTGGCTGAGCGTGGGTTGGTGCAGACTGTGTTTGCGTTAGGCAAACCGTGCACGCTACGTGCCTGCCCTCGGCTCCGTAAAGGGGGAAGGAACTGCCCCGTGCGAGGTGCCACGTCCCTGCACTGTCACTGCTGGTATGCAGCAGCGTGCTGGCTCATGCATGTGTTTAGGAATACAAGGGACAGTATAGATATCAATATTTTGCGGTTTGTACACAAATATCTCCTTCTGTTGCAGAACGTCTGCCAACTTCACGAAAATGTTGGCTAAAAGTTAATTTCAGAGCAATTGAAGAAAAAGAAACCGTGCAGCTGAAATGTAGAGCCTGATGAGAATCTAAGTATCTTATATTTTTAAGAGCTAAGTATACTTAAGTATGTTCAAGTGTACTCTATTTAATTTACTCCAAGCTTTGAAAGTAAGACAAAACTAACTCTAGCTTTGGTATGTATTGATGAAAAAAGGCATTACATTTTTGCTGTAATTGGCAGCAGGACAAATATGATCCGCTGCAGTTGTATTATGATCAATATGTGATGCGAGAGCTTTCTGCTCTGCCCCTCTGTGACTTCTGGTCTCGATCCATCTCTCTTGAGGAGGAATTCACCAGGTTACAAGGAGGTGAAGGCTGCAAAGGGAGGCAGTTGCCTGTGCAGCGCCTTCAGAGCAGAGAGGTGGTTCTGGCTGCCATCCTAGCTGGCCCGTAGCTGACATGCAGATCAGTAATTTATACCACAGTGATAATACGTTGTAGTGCCAGTAACTTTTTATAACACTCATAAAATTCCTTATTCCTGTGGGGAAACATTCCTCCGGTGTGGGCAGTAAAATGATCACTTTCAGATGTCAGTGTGGACTTTTACGTGGTATGCTGCCAACTGTATGTTAAGGTGACCAGATTTTCTAGGCATCAAGTCAAGGAGAGGTAGTTTGGAAGGAGGAGGAATGTAGACCCCACCTGAGATGTCATGCAAGCTTTCGGCCAGACGAGGAGTCCCCTCCTCTTTGTCACGTCACCTACTCTGTGGTATTTTGAAAGTCAGGTACTAAATGACCATATCAAATGGTCGTCACAACCTGCTGTGTTATTTCATTTACAGTCACTTTGGTTTATAATTTAATCCTTGCCCTACATTCCTTAGGTATAATCTGTGTAAGTATTTTCCAGGGTTCGTTCTGTCCTGCTCATGCCAGCTACAGAAACTCCAGGCTTGCAGAAAATGTTAGCAATGAGGCAGCGCCTTCCAACACCCCTGTGCCTGGAGCTGCTGTGCCAGGCCAGGCTGGGGAAGGAATGTCCTTGATGGAGAGCATGGGGCAATGGAGATTATTTTTCTCCTCAAAATGTTATCGCTGGAGATGTGATATTTGAGCTGTGTTTCGTTTATTTGGCATACATCTGCTTAACTGTTCCAATTCTGCAGTAAGAATCGATCGCCTTCAGCAAAAGACTGGCACAGCTAACCCTTTGGTACCCTGGTTTTGTCTGTTTTCTTTCTGAACAGAAAGTCCCTTTTGAAATCCTTTTTCTTTCCCAGTGTAACAGAGCAAAATCCAGTTGTGCAAACTCTAGGTTTCCTGCATGGAGGTTACAGAGGCACTGGAGTCTGCCCGCTTTTAAGACTCCAGTCCGTCACTGCTTTGAATTTGCTCTTATGCTTTCATTTCTGTGATATTTCTAAGGTGTTTCTGAGGGTTTTCCTGTCTTTTCCACCTGAAAAATAAACAAGTACATATTCTTACAATAACACATGTGCTTTTTTCTACAATTAAAAATTGCACAGTAAGAATCAGTTTTAGACTGAAAGCCTACAACTACCTGTATTTATTTTCTCTCATGTAACTAGAACCTTGAAGGATTATGGTCTTGATTCCAAGATCCAAACAATAACTTTATTTCTTCTGCTGGGTTTGCTCAAAGCCCATCATGGTGGATGGGCTGTGATTGACTCCAGAGGATTTGATGTAAGCTGTTGGATACACAGATTTTGAAACTAATGGAAATAAGATCGGTGAAAGAGAATTGCCACCTCTATATAAAATATATTCATGATTATGGAATTAAGAAAGGGCTTTTGCAGTGACATTTGAGTAGACCAATACTCAAATAATGCAGCTAGTGTTCCTGTTTTGTTACTATATGTATCACTGCCTCACAGTTAATGTAATTACAGATTACACAGATCTCCTTAGTAGTATAATGGCTCCTCTCTATTAATGGCATTTGAAAAAGCAGAGTGCCCTTGTGAAATATCTTGTAATATGCTGTGCTTTGGTTTTAATGAAGCTTTGAGTAACCCTTATCTTCTAAAAATCATGAAAAAGTAAGATATGCACGATGGTTAATTTGAAATAGAACTATCATCATTTTAGCATCATCTGTTTAAAGATGTGCACAATTTTTTCTGGGGACGTGATGTAAGTTTGTTGGTGTTTTTCCAAAATGTCTACATAACATATCTACTGTCAGACACCAGTTAGCATGCTTCCTTAATTCAGGTTAAGGACAGAAATAGATTGAGGAGTACAGCTCTGTACTGTCTTTATTTTCATTCACAGATATAATGTTCCTAGCAAGCCATTATGTTGGAATCTCTGAGCAACGAAAAACTTGACAAAGCAGACAAAAACTTGATTTATTAATAAGTCTTCATATTCCAGTACTTCTGGCATTAAATTTCTTTTAGCCAACAATAGAAATTTAAAAAAAGAATCTATTGTTTTACAGATGATATAGAATGGAACTAATCTCAGGAAACAGCACATCATAAGTTTATTGGATGTGTTCATCATGATATGGCCATTGTGCAGTGGCAGTCACTCAACTGTAAATTAAAAGCAGATCTTCTGAAAGAAGCGCCTTGCCTAAAATAAAGCGTGAACAGAAACAAGGTGCTTTTTTAAAAGCAATGAATATCCCAAAAGGAATAACATAAGGATATACTTCAACATGTCAAAAATTTCCTGAAGCTAGGGGTACTTTGTTTAATATTGTGGACAGAACATAACGCAGAGGTGGAACGTGGGCTGAAACTTTGGATGGGGGAGTATTTTCAGCCCAACTTTAGAACAACTGTATAAAGACACCGTTTCACTGTGAACCATGTTCCTCGTTAAGAGTAGAACTGCATAAGCGACCTAATGAATTAATTCCATAAATTCTTGTATTAAGGTAGAGGAAGATTTTCTCTGGTTGTGTGTGGCCAAAACATTGGCCTAAGGTCTTTGTTCTGTAGCCGTGTTCTGTAAAATGCAGAGCCTCTTCTCATCAAACCTGACAGCTGTTGCTTGTGAAGAAAAAAGAGCCTTGTAAACTGTCTTACAAAAAAACAAAAAACAAACAAACAAAAAAAAAACCCAAAAAACAAACCAAAAAAACCCCAGATGCTAAAACAGAAAAATACCTTTAAGGTTATATCAGTTGCAAAACAAAGAGAGCAACTCCCTTCCAGGAATGTTCTATCTTAGAGGCGGGTGGTAGCACACGCCGTGTGCTGTCAAAATACGTTCTTGGAGCAGGAGGTGTAAACAGAGAGTGGTGAGTCAGCCCTGAATGTGATGGTCTGAATCCGTGCTCACTCCGGCTAGAGAAGGATGCAGGCAGCCATGCTCTGGTGCCACTTAGGAAATACTTCAGCTATTGTTTGGCACTTGGCACTTTTGCTATAGTATAGCAGGAGACTGAGGTCACCTTCTACTCTTTTCATCTCTTAGCTGCTCAAAGAATGGGAGAATTTACCTAGTTTAGAGAAAAGACCAGTTCAGACATTGTTTTCTGAAGGGATACCCATTCATGGTTATGTCTTACCTTACGAGGACATACTACATATTCAATTCTGATGTGAATATGTATTTTCCCCAATTTATTGTGACCTAAAGCAGGTTGGTGAAAACTTATCATTTTTTTATATCCTGTTTGCATGACCTGGACTTTGGCGGGGGGGGGGGGGGGGGGGGGGGGGTGTTGCATGAGAATTAGGTCTTTACAACGAGTTCTGCAAAGAGACCTAGATTGCTTGGGATGAATCTATAAACCAAAGCACTGTGATATAATCCTTCATTTTTTACGGGGTGCTTGGACCACCCACTGTGGCTAGAGAGTTAGGTTCTTAAATGGTTTATTGGAACTGCAGTCAAACTGGACTAAAACATCTGGGGGGAAAAAAGGCCCCTAGATAATAACTGAATTTTAAATAATTGCCCATTGCCTATTGTTCTTTGTTTTTCCACAAGTTTGAACTGTAATGAGAGATCATCTCAAAGGTACAAAGGATTTTAAGATTTCTAGTGGTTCGGATATTGCAAGATGTTTCCAGGATGCTCAGTCTCAGGAGGCTCTTGGTTGAATGTGGGATAGCAACAAAAATGGTAAGATTTTTTTTAAAACTCATTTTAGGAAGGACAGAGGAGGTGAATACTTAAATAAAAAGCTGGGAAAATAGGAGGGAGCATGCAGCCTGGGTTACGGCTTGGAAGCATTAGTCATAAGTACTGCAGTTTTTATTTAGTCTCTTAGGGTATATGAATCTCTTGACTTTTCAAATGGGCACTAAAACATCTGTTGCTTCGCTGTTTATCATTTGTATTGTTCATCCTTCATGTCGGAAAGAAAAACAATGAGGGTAACTTTTCTCAGCCTGTTTTCATTTTGGCCAAGTTCTGTCTTTTCTAGGCCTTGTAATGAGAATTCTCAACTTTCTTTGAGAAGGAAACCCTAAGAATTATGACTCCAGGATGTCACAAAAAGGCACTCTGGCAGTAATTTTAATGTCTAACACTCAGGCATACACTTCACCTTTTTCTACAATTAGTGCTGGCCCTGATCCAAGCTCTTCTTTTATTGCTTGGGTTTTTTTTTTTTGTTGGTTTTTTTTTTTTGTTTGGGTTTTTTTGGTTGTTTTTTTTTTTTTTTTTAATCCAGGTGCTAACGAACTGGCAGTTTTGTGTAATATACAGATAGATGCATACCACTGGTTCACCTTCAGATGGGGAGACATCCATCATCTTTCCTCTTACTGCAAGTCAAACCCCTTAAATCTAACTAGTGGTGGCAGAAATTCCCGAAACACCAGTCCCTGGTTCCACTTGGGTAAGAGGAGGTATTTAGAGCAGGAGGGCCTGTAACACCTCCCGAAATGTGCTGTCATGGAGGCTGTGGGACCAACCTCCAGCAACTGGAGAAACCAGGTTTTTGATGAAGGTGTTAGGGGCCTGTGCAAGGAAAGAATTGGAAATATTTGCAAATAAAGATGTCAGTTGTCCACTCAGTCATCTATTTGCTTGTGGCAGAACGGAATGCAATCTGTTTCGTACATTAAAGTGCCTGTTCCCAAGGCACCTCACTCATTTGTTTATAAGGCAGAGCACATCTGTGGAGCTATACTGGCCCCCAGATAGCATGATTTCATCAGGAGTGGTGGAGGAAGGCCAAATGGGCGCTTGTGTTTTGCAGTCAGCCTACGACTTTCCTCTTGCAGTGAATTCAGCTCTCCCAAGTAGGGTATAAGTGAGCTCTTTAAGGTTTCTCATGAAAATCTTTCTCGATTGACATAACCAGACACTTTCAATTACATCTGCACCTGCTGTTTAGAGCACAACAGCAAATACACTTCAAACAAAAAGACAAGGAATTACTCAGAAAAGCAATAGCCTGTCATGTACAAAGTATATTTGCTTCTTTACATCTCTCCATGCAGTAAAACAGTTTTGGGGGATGGTTTCTGTCTTTACAAATTATAAGTATTTTCAGGGTATTTCTTAGGAGCACTTCTTTAGATAAATGGGTTGTTTGTTCATGCTGAAGTAATTTGCTATGTCCAGAATACTTATATGCTATTGAAAGTAAGTGTTTCCATAAAAAAAACCTTTGCATCACAATTTTGAAGGTGATGGATGATATATTCTGTCTTTCTTGAGTTTTACCTCAGTGGACTAACAACTTAGCTATTTGTAACTTATATTTTCCATGTTGTCATATGTGGACATAGTGATAAACAAGGACAAAAAAATTCCACAATACCTGACTCACTACTGCCTGCAAGAGTCATTCACGTTTGTGAAGAAGGGATGTAAAACATAGTACTCTGATTTGCGTGAATGCTCCTTCTGTTTTTTTACAGGTGTGAACAATAGCATGTAGAGTAAGATTTTCAGAAATGTTCTATGTTGTCTGAGTCTTCTCAGTGTTTAGCCTGTGCTGACAAATACAGAAAATGGCTCTCTGGTGCAAAGTAGGGAATTTGGGCCACGTCTCTGCCCCAGACAACGTGAAGTTTGTTCTTCTGTTCCTCCCTTTGGAAAAAGTAAGCTGAAGAAACATCTGAGAGTGGTCACTGGGGAATGGTATGGTCCAGTGTCATGGTTTAGCCCTGTCTGGCAATTAAGTACCACCAGTTGCTCTACCACTCCACTCCATATGTTCAGTAGAACATAAGATACAGGATCTCACCACCAGTGGACCGGCACAGCCAGATTCCAGAAGGCAAGGCAAAAATCCAAGCGGATAGAAAAAAAACCCCCGAGCCCAAAAGCAGAGACAGAACTCCCCTCCTTGAGTCCAGGAGTGGAGAGCAGGGACAAAGTAAACTTTCAACCTCACCCCCTAAATCAATTCCCTGACAACAGATGCTCCTTCCCTGCTAATCACCCGCCACGTGGTCAGAACCAAGACCGCGCTGCCGGCAGAAACCTCCCGGTCGATCCCCCCAACACCTTCTAGGTTGGGCCTCTCGAAGGCCCCTTTTGCGCCTCTGCAAAAACTGCGTGCCATGCCAACCTCCCCCCCGCCGCCCTGCTGGCACCCAGTGCTGTGGGTACGGGAGTGACGCTGAGCCCTCTGCTTGACGTGTGATGGAGAACAGCTCATCCCTGCCTGGAACCAGCACATCCAGGTAAACAGTTTTTCTGCCTTACCCTCAGAAATCTAATGCATGCAGGATTATTATAGGGGAGAGAGGTGCGTTCCCTTTATACTTGCTTGCCTCTGAGTCCACCATTTACAGTACAAACTGTATAGCAAGTCAGGAAAATGAACGTGTGATGTTAATTCACATGGACAGATTCTTTTCTAAGAAATTGGATTGCATTTCAATGCTTCCTTAACGATTATCCAAAAACGTTAGTGATCCTGGTCAAAGTCCAGTTCTGACTAAAGTGTGAAATTAGCTGAATCACAGACCATTTCCAATAAATTCTAGAGCACAGGAAAAGATGTACATGGCTCTCAGAAACGTTTGGGCCCACACCACACTTCCGTCATTTGCTTTTTACCCCAAACAGTAACGCTTGTGCAGTCGAGCCTGTGTCCATGCGAACACAGTCTGTGTCCTTCAGGGACCTGGGTTTGCCTGACTGACAAACGTTTTTTAGCTGGTATAAATGACATCCCTATCTACTAGGAAGCTCTTCTACTGTCAGCGTGTTGGCAAAACCTTTTCAGTGCGAATGAAGTTGTCATCCCCACATTCGTGTTTACTGCACTCTTCTCCATGCTCTGAAGCCCAGGGGGTGAAGTACTTGACAAAGCAATTTAAGAAATCTCCCAGAATTAGGTTTCTCTGTTTCAGTTGAGGTTGAACTAAGATGCCCTACTTAGGTTGCTCAGTTTAAAAGAAAGATTGTACTGAAAAGGGCTGCTTTCTTTACTTTTTTTCTTCCCCCCCCCCCCAACTCTTAGGAAGAGCAGTGAGTAGTGGGCTTGCAGCTGCACTGTTCTAACAGGCTCCAAAGATCTTTGTTACTGTACCCTCTCTCCAGTAACAGTGATGGTATTCTTGGGCTGAGAGGGTGAGGTGTGGGGCCAGACGGTGCTGCACTGTCCTGTGCTACCTCGCACAGGAGGGGAGCGGAGCGTGCTCTGACCAAGTCAGGGCAAGGGGACCAGGGCTTGCAAAGCAGCACAGGGCTCATTGGTGGTGGTGTGCTTAGGGCAAAATGCCCAGGGCTCCTGAGACAGTGCGAGGGTGATGTAGAATTAACTGTGCTATGTGCTGAGGAAATGTTTTCCTTAACTACTCTTTTATTCACTAAAACTCAGAGCATTGCATGGGCTGAATTAGGTGTCATAGATGCTGCAAGAATTGAATAGCTCTGGCTAAGTATTTATAAGTATTTTTAAAATTGAAGCATTTTATTTCAGTTTTTAAACACGGAATATATATTTTTGTTTTAACAGGACATACTGAATCTGAATGTTTGCAGTGTTTTCTGTTGAAAAAATGAAAAAAGATGAAAAGTTCTGTTACATGCATGTAGTAGGTTGTATCAAAGAAGAAAATGGATTTCTTTTTTTTGGACAATGTGGAATATCTCACTACAACTCCCTGCCCTGTTTCCACTTTGGGCACTATAACAAGACTCCTGAACTCTTTGCTACACTCTGCTTGTTGCCTGAGCTACTATCGTCTTCAGGAGTTTCTGCTACTTTTCTCTTTCTCGTTCCATGAGCAGCGACCTGATAGTGCTTGCTGCCTTTAGAAACCAAATGCAGACAAACCTCCCTGAAAGCCTAAGCTTTCAGGGTGTGTGAGATCACATATTGTGAGGTCAACATCATAAAGATGAAATTTAGTAGGCATCTTCTTAGATTAACTCTGAGTGTTCTTTGTGGGTCTCTGACATTTTGGATCATTTTTTTCTTCATTTTCTGGGAATTATGATGAATTTAACTGAAAGCGATACTGAAACAAACAGTCTAGTGTTTCGTAGCATTTTTATTCACCTCCAATTCTTTTTGTCAACCCTGAGACAGCGTGTTCATGAAGTTTGGTATAAATGTTTGAAAAGACAAAATCAGTCTATTTGCATTCTCTTTCTTGCTGCTGTCTATATAAAATCAGTGACTTCTGATTTTCCTACTAGGTCTCTGGAAATGAAACTTCAATTTCTGTACTGCATACCAGGATCTAGTCTGTATCAACAATGGCAAATGTATAACATAACTTGACTCTTGAATTAGAAGGCAGAACATAGAAACAGTATCTGTATAGGTAAATAGTGAGAAGATGAATGCTGAAAGTGTGTTCATAACTCTGTGTAGGATATACACCAAACCTGCAGTCTGAGTTGTTTATCTAACTAGAATGTTTATCCAGAACAATACTAACTCTCTCTTGTCTGACATGTACCTTTGACACCTGTTTTCATACTAATAAGAAGAGATTCCACACTTGGAATGCAAACTAAGTGAACTGAGCAGTTATTGTCTTATAGTGCTCATTGGATATAGCAGACTGGTCCTGCTAGTCAGAGGGATAGAAGGGCAATTCCACTGTGGGAGAATTCTTTGGGAACACTGATGTAAGCAAGGCAATTCAGAAGAAACAGGGGGTATTGTAATCAATCCCTGCTGTCAAGAAAGGACTAGGTTGATTAACTACGAGATGGATCAACTTATTCAATGCCATCTGTATAAAATTACAAGATGTATAGGACTGAAGGAATAATAGAATCAAAAGTGAAACCCAGTAAGGTGCAGCAATTGTACAAGGCCAAAACTTTGTGAAAAGATACATAATAAAGAAAAATGTATGTGGGGGCCAGCAGTTGAATATATTTCCACTGATCAGTTCTCATATTTCTCTCTGGAGTTTGCAGGTGTCAGCAACTATAGAGGTATTCACCTTTCTGTACCCTCTTAAGCCTGCATGTATGCCTTCCTTTAGAGGCAAATAGGATATTTAATATGTCATCCCAGAACTGACAAGCATGTCTAAGATGTTTTCAGGCACCTAAATGAAAGCTAAAAAAATTGCTGTTTACCAAATGCATAAAGAAAGGGGTGAAGATTAAGTGCTTATTTGAGGGGTAGAATAATTTAAGACTTTATGAAGAAACTAGTCACTATGAAAGGTCTACAGAGCAGCAGGCTGTTGTTGAAGGTGACCCACTAGATCCGATGAAGGTGTGTGGAGCACACCCTTAGAAGGCTATTTTAGAGATGAACAGCTGGTGAGAAGTCTTGTATAAAAGATATAGCGAGCCTGTTTCTTCCTAGGGATAAATCCAGTTTCTTTTAAAGTATTATCTTGGGGTTGGTTTTGTCTGATCCTCTGTAGCTTAATGGAGATGGATTCATAAATTGCTTTGAAACACGATGTAAAAGAAGAGCGAAGAGTAGCTACTGAGAATATTCTGGGCCCAGCATCCTTTTCTGGTTCTGTCTGCATTGGCTACCCCTGAGGTGCCCTGCTATTCCTTCAGCATAATTGCTTTGCACCTACTCTTATGAATACTTCAATTAATAGCATAGTTTTATTTTCAAACAGCATTTCCTTATTTTCATCAATGCTTGTTTCATCAGAAATCAGTCACATCAACTGTCATTTTCCAGTCAGTCATCAAAAAGTTTTAACTTTGACTCAGTTCCCTCTTCGAGATTTCAATTATTATCTAGGAGGAGCAAGTCTGACGTGGAGGTTGTTAACAGAGCGCCAGCTATCGCTGCTAACCCCTAACAATTCTTGTTAATAGTTGTTCATTTAATTGAGGTGGTGTTCTCTCTGTATGGAAGATCATCAGCCTTTATTTATCCACCTAAAGGAGGTAACAGAACTAACCTTTTTAGTTCATTTAGCTCATTCTCTCTCTCCTTTCTACCTGTACAACACTAGCACAAATTGTGCATGGGCAGTTGTATAATTAAAACGTACCCAAGGCTGTCAAGCAGGTTTTCTGCCTTTTTCCTTTGTAAGCTCTGACTTCCCCAAGAGCCTTCAGAGATCTTTGAGCAAGCCCTGTCTCCTAAAATCCCAAACATCTGGTTTATTGGTGAACGATTTTCAGACCTAAACACAACAAAAGCATTTAACCTACGCTCACAATACTCGGGTTTTGAGGGCATCTTGCAGTTTGTTGTTAGGCTGAGTTTTGTTTCTGGGCGAGGAGGGGTGGGGAGCGGAAGAAAGGGGGGGCACAAGTGTTGCACACTCTGCAAGAGATTCTTGGATCTGTACTTTACTGCGAGAGAACTGAGTGTTGTGCTTTGCTGTTATGCTGGCTCCTGACTCCACTGAGCAAGTTCGATGAGAACTAGGCAGTGGCCCTTGTCAGGGTGTTTTTAAAACCCTACACAGTGTGGTGCTGAAATGTTCTGACCTCAAAGAGCAATGCAAACAGTGCTCCAAGAATCAGTGAAGGGCCTTGGGAACCAAAAATAAAGGTTTTTCTGCTCTCAGCATTTCAGATTAGGCAAGTCTTTCTTTTTTGATCTATCTCAAATACACATGCTCTAAGCGTGCCTTCATTTCTGGTACAGTGGCTCACTCTTTGGAGATGGTGTTCTCCCTGATGCAAGAACTTAATTGGACATCAGTGAGTTTTGCATAAAATCTTATGTAGGACAAGTCTTCTGGGCTCCAGTTACACAAAACTATGCAATTTATTGATAGGAGGAGGTAGTGCAGGAATTAGCTGTAATGGCATAAACATTTTGTATTCCTTTACTATACAAAATTGTTTTGTAAAAGGAGGAGTTTGGAGTGCAGCAGAGATGGATGAATCTTGATTCCAAAGAAGAAATTGAATGGATTATACTCATGCAGGGGGGTTCTGATTAGTGTACAGCTTCAGTACCTGCTCTTTGGAAGGCAGATCCATCTCAAAAGCTGTCTTCCTTCCTTGGCCTCTGTTGGGCAGCTAGTGCCTGCAGAGGACCATCAGGAAAGGGCAGGAATTCTGCTGTCTAGACATGTGGCAACTGTTTCCAGCACCAACAGTATCAGAGCAAAATAACTTTTTTCCTGGATTGTGATATTTTGTGACTTAAATCTGTTTGAGTGCATGCATTATCATATATTGTTAGAGTGTTTTCCTTTCTTTAAGACCTTTAAGCTTCATCTTGCCTAGCTCTTCCCCTGTTGCTGTTTATTTTAATAACACGTATGGCCCATCCTAGAATTGCATCTGGGAGACTGAACTTCAGTCCCTTGCACATCCATCTCATCTCAGGCAGAGTTGCTAATTTAATCCTCGTCTTCCTGCTTCAGCTCCTCATCCCTAGCATAAGTACAGCTAGATGACATCCCTGGTTTATATTATAGGGTTTAATGAAATAGTAGTGCTGAAATTAAGAGGCTTTTTTAAATAGCTGGGTAAGGTTTTTTCTAATAAGATGGCATAATTCAATAGCAACTAGAATGATGAATTCACGTTGCACAATACTAGAAAATAAAGATCATAAGGGAGACTAAATCCCCCACACCCTGGTCTTAATTTATTTTAAACAGCAAAACAAATGAAATCCAATTAAGCTCGTAAGTCATAGTGTGAACAGAGTCCAGAAAAATGTCAGTTCCAATAAATATGACAAATAAAAGTATTGGCATAAACTCCAAGGATTTATATCATTGGAACCACAATAAGGCCTTCTTTAGTTGATCTTGAGACATGACTCAAAATGGGAAGAATGAGAAGATAAATACAAATAAAGGGATTTTGTTCCCCTAAATGCCGAAAGGGTTATTTTTCCACAGTAAACATTTTCATTTTTAGTTAATGCTAGCCAGTGCTATTGGAAGAACTTCTCAGTGGGTTAGCACACCCAGCTGAAGGATTCAAGATAATCTGTACTGAACTGTCATGGAGCTGGATAAAATAGATTATTATACTAATGAGATTATAATAACGCAGAGAGTGGCTCACAATCTTCATAATCAGTTCTTGGTAATGAGTTCTGCATTACTGTTCCTTAGATATAACATTTCTGGAGAGAGGGAATTTATTGTTCAGAATATAAACTCTACACTTGTATTTTTTTTATTGCAATCTAGGCTATAATAGCTGAGTGATTGATGCACCAAGCAGTGGGGGCCAACTCAGAAATTTGTGACAAGTCTTTTCTGAGAGCCATTTAGTATGAGTGAAATACAATCCATGCAGAAGAGAGCATCGAGGAATTACTAGTGCTCTACTGAATTGCTTCAACCTGCAGACCCCATGGTCGCTCTTTCCAAAGGATATCACCTTTCTCTGTAGCTGTGAGCTTGCTGTTACAAGCTGCTGCGTTGGCATCCTGACAATCATGAAAGAAAATCAGCCATGGGCTTGGCTCTGTGCCTTTACCGGTATGTAGCTCCATGAATATCAGCAGAACTAAATTTGAGGTCTGGGACTCAGACGTCAAAGGCTGAAAGACCCATTCCAGGAAAGTACAACAGCAGCTATGTAGAACTACATTCATTTCAATGAGGTTTTGACCTGAAGTACCTGCGATTTTTTTTATAATTCTTTAATTAAATAACATCAGCATTCAAATAACAAATGCTGCCTGTGAAAGTATACATTTGTAGTAATTCAAGTGATCTGCACCAGAGTATTGGCTTACAATCAAGCTGTAATTTGCCCTTTCAAGTAGATTGAATGATTTTGATAGACTTAAAAAATGGAGCTCCTTTAGAAAATAATAGCTGTTCATTTCACATTCCACATTTCAAAAAATAATTAATCATTCAATGTTATTCAGCTTATCTTAAATAGCTTATTGTGGTTTAACCCCAGCTGTCAAATAAGTACCACACAGCCGCTTGCTCTCTCTGTGCTGCCCAGTGGGATGCGGGAGAGAAATCAGGAAAAAAAAAAAAAGTAAAACTCATGATTTGAGAAAAAGGCAGTTTAGTAGGACAGCTAGGGAAGAGAGAATAATAGTAATGATAAAAAAGTATACCAAACAAGTGATGCACAATACAGTTGCTCACCACCTGCTGACTGATGTCCAGCTAGTTCCCGAGCCATGATCGCCACCTCCCCAGGCGACCCCTCCCAGGTTATATATTGCGTGTGACATCATATGGTATGGAATAACCTTTTGGCCAGCTGGGGTCAGCTGCCCTGGCTGTGCCCCTTCCCAGCTTCTTGCTGGCAGGGCAAAAGAAACAGAAAAGTCCTTGCCTTGTGTAAGCACTGCTTAGCAACAGCTAAAACATCAGTGTGTTATGAACATTATTATCATACTAATTCCCAAACACAGCACTATACCAGCTACTAGGAAGAAAATTAACTCTACCTTAGCTGAAACCAAGACATAACTTTTGAAAAAAATAAAAGGATTTGGCACATAGCTTTAAGCTTATACTAGTGGGTGTTAGAAGTGCATGTGTCTAAGTTAATGATAGTCTCTGGGTATTTGTGACTTTGCAAGATTTGATTCATTTTTAGTCTTGTAAATATCCTACTTTTTTTTTATTCTGCCCTTTACTGTTTAATCCTGATTTTTATTAAATCTTAATTGTATACAAGAATCCCTTTTCAAAAGATATCTGCTTGAATCAAAGTATTTAATTTGAGAAAATCATCATATTCCAGTGATCCAGAACACTGAGAGTGAAGAAAAAAGCTGATTTTAAAAAAGCTGATATAAGACATACAAACGGCTGTCTTATAAAAAGTAGGAAAGTTACAAAAAAAGATACGTAGTGAAAAACCTAAAGCAAACAAAAGATTTGGCCAGTAAGTTAAATTATAAGGGTAAAGTTTAAACCCAGCTGTTCCAGAAAACCCTGAAGGTTTTGTGGAATAAGGCAACTTCTTCAGTCCTGAAGGACTGATTATAAGAATATAAGAAACTTGAAAAAAGTGAGTAAAAATGGAAACTATGTAAACCTTTGCTCAAGCTCCGAACCAAACAGTACCTGAGTTTTAACGAGATTCAAAAATATATTGTTAACTTAAAAATACAGTGTAAAACTATGCAGTTCTGGATTTGTGTTTGAACTGGATATAAATGCTATGAAAATAGCTTTTCATGTGGCATTTCTGGTTCGTGGCTAACCAGGCACTACGGGGAATCTCATGCAACTGTCGTTCCCATGAAATTGAAAAGATGCAGTTTGTGGGCCAAGCTTCAGATATGCTATAAGTAAACCATGCAGTTTTAAACTAGTGTCCCAGATTTCAGAGCTTTCTAAAGTTAAAATAAGAAAAAAAGACTGGAAATGATCTGGTTTTGGTAGAGCTCATCTTTCTGCCAATGGACCACTGCTCATTATTATCCTTTTCCTATGACATGCCCACTGTAATTTTAAATAGGCCTTGTGATAGAGTTGGATCAAGCTGAGCCAACAGAAAATGTGTCTTCATCCTAAGCAGGCTTTAGGGGTCTGTCTGTGATACAACCCCCATACCTGGAAGTTCTGGATCTGTGGGGAAAATTCAGACGCTTTGTATCTTTCCAAACAAGCATCTAAGTTTGCACTGCATCTTTGGTTTGTTCTAGCTCTTCAAAACAAAAGCATGGATGATCTTCTGTTAAGTCTATTCAGTATTCCTTTGGTTTTATTCATTTTACCCGCTGTTTTCTACAGTTGCTGACTTAATGTAAAAGTGGCTTTTGTTCGTAATTGCAGTCATGAATATATAAATCTGCCTTCCATAGGGGCAAATGTTAAGATGCATCAGAAGCTTATTTTCGCATATTTACTTTATCCTTTTACTGACTTTAAAAACTGGTTTGACTGAACCCAGCACAAATTCTTACATATGGTCCTTCGATGAGGGCTGCTGTGATATCCTTGATCATTACGCTAGTGAACTGCAGTTGTATAAGGTGAGTGGTTGTAATTACAAGAGGAGAGTGAAAAAATAGTTTTACACTGACAAAGCATTTGATGTCTAAAATCAGTTTCTGGATCTGGCATAATCGGCTTCTGTAACTTTCAGCAAACTTCTAAAATGTTGTTGGTTCACTTGGATGAAATAAGGAGAAGTATGCTGAATTATATCAAGGAAGGAAATATTTCATAATAATTCAGTGCCTTAGTTTTCCCATCTGTGAAATGGACACAATGGTATTTCAACTTTTATTGTTCTTAAACATTCTTTTCTATTTAGATATTTGGCTCTTCAGAGCTGAAACTGTGTGCACAGTGCTTGGCCTATTGGCACTTAAATAAAGACTTGGAACAGAGTTTTTAGGATATAATGCTGCTGCGTCACTGCTTTAAATTAATTGTCAGATAATTTATGATATTGTCTTCCTGTTCCAATACACATATTTAACTAAAAAGCAAACATCCCACCCCCACCTTCCAAATAAGATCCGAGGAAGCCACATTCCAGTCCTGCTAAAATTAATGGCAAAGTTCCCACTGACTTCAAAGAGACCAGGAGTTGGCTGTTTGGGTATAGATATTATTTTTTCAATAAAAGCAAGCAAAGCTAAGTGAAAACAACTTGAGCAGTTCACATAGTTGCTGGTTCCCATATGCCACAAATATTTTACTATTTGGTCTATGTCCATTTCTCATCACAAATTTGAGTCAGAATTTTATTATTCAGCTTGCTAGTAGGATCTTTGGAGAAGAAGCTGTTATGCAAAATAAATCACTGACTAAAATTATTTTCCTAATGATTTCATGATTTTAGCTATACCTGTATACCATGTAATAAGATAGGAAATAGTATACATCAAAGAAGCAGCCTCAGTTTTCCACAAGTGGCTGTGTGCTTAGTTTCTGTGATTCATATAATTTTTACATATGTTTTACTTTATTATTTTTATTTATTTTAACTTTTGTCTGTTGGAGAAACTTCAGGAGAAAATTTATTCTTCTGTTCAAGTCACCATCTCAACAGAAAGATTTAACTGAAACTGGAAAAGCCATAGCACTCCTAGTTTCTGCTGGAAAAATGTATCTTATTTTTTCTCTTTCCCAAGTATTACTTACTCAGATAAAGAGCCTGTATATTTTTATAGTGGTGACTTGTTCCCCTCCTGAGCTCTCTGGAGGGAAATCTCAAGTGCTGGAGTTTCAGCCATGCGCTGTGGTCTGTGACTCTCCAGCGCTTGGATCTCAAAGCCCTACGGGAAATCTTTCTTCACCACATGAACCTCTGAACATCTGACCTTACTGTGAGCCAGCTCTCCTTCTTGACACTCAGAACAGTTCAGACGGAAGGCACCAGTGACCAGGTGAGCTGCCCAAATCAGCTTGTTCAGTTTAATTCAATTTCACTGGAAATAAAGTGCTGGGCAACAACTGAAGCAGGGGTGAAACCTTTCTCCAACCCAGAAGTTTACAATACTTGTTATTTTACTCCTTTTTACTGCCACAGATGAGATTGTTTGACTTGCAGTTTAAGAGATGCTTGGGGAGAAAAAGCACTATATATAAATGAAAGATATTATTATTACTATTACAGGGTTCTCCATAACTTTTATAGTTCATAGGCTGTCAGCATTTTATGTAGAAACCCTGTATTTTAGGTGCCTACAGTTTGGCCTTGAAGTTGTCCTCAGACTTAGAAGTTGAAATACTAGAAACAAACTCAAAGCAAAGTTGTTACCCTCGTCTCCTCTTTTCTCATAAATGAAAACAAGCTCTTTAGAAACCTTTGCAACAGACTCATATAAATAAATGACACTGTTGGCTTCAGGCTTTGTCATTCTCTAACACAAAAAACCCCTCCAACAACAACAACAAACCCCACAACCAGCTAACAAACAAAACACCAAAAGCAGTGTTTCTCTTTTACTTTAATGAGAACCTCTGGAAGTTATCACCCCAGTGGGAATGATCTTGTCGTTTACATAAAATTGGTGGGTCTGATCCTCATGCCACCAAAATCAGTAAACGAACTCCCCATATTGGAAAAGAAAAAAAAAAAAAAGCTTCAGTAAAGCAGTAAGATAACAGGGGCAATATGCAAAAAGAAAAATGACACGTGTCCCCTTAGAAATGTAAGTGATAAAAATGCCTGCAGGCTTTTTCGCTGATATGCTGTGGGGAAACGTGTTGAGCAGTTATGTTGTCCAACTTTGGACTGTGATAAAGTACACCTCTGAGATACCGAGTTATATGTTCTGGGCAAAGATTTAGTACGATTGAACTTAGTAATTTGCTGTATTACATACAGCCTGAAAAACAAGAGAATGTGACCCAGAAGAGAAATATCAAAATGTTTTGAAAATGTTGTAGTATTTTTTATCACTTGGTGATTTCTTGGGGGAAATGGTATGGAAAATTAGAACTTCTCAATATTTTAATTTTTAGAATTTCATGACATTTTTCTTTTTGAATTCTGATATTATACCAAAAATGAAAAAGAAGAAGAAAATGAAAACAAATCCCCCACCCCACCCCTAAACAAAATGTGAAGAGGAATATTTATTTAATGTAAAATTTCAGGAAAAAATAAGAAACAATTCTTGATGAATCATGTCTGACGGATGAACACAGAAATGGGTAATTTTACACAACAAAACAACATCATGGACAGACATACATGTGATTTCTTCTTCTTTGCTATCTCTGTATGAGAACGCTATCCAAATCTCCCAAATAGGCAATTTTATATTTCATCAGGCTTCTGACTAGGCCAAGCACAGACTGTTTGTACACTCAACATCGGTAGCTGTGGCTCTTTTTTGGATGTGATCCTTTTTACTATCAGATAAACTGGACTCTAATATAATCTAATCAGAGAGGGTTTGTTCTGTGGACAGAACGTATTTTCGGAGACTCCCTCTCCTGTGTTCATCCCTGTGTTTGCATCATTTCCAGCCACAGTCAAAGTACTGCTGGCAATGTCCAGAGAACGTATTTTCGTTTGCAGCTGTGTTCTGTGCCCAAACACACAGTGTTTCAGCTTGAGCACAGAATAAGAAGAAGCACTACGGATATATGAAGTTAGAATTAGATGCCAATGGTACTGTTTGAATAATATCCACCCTGGTAAGCCTAACGTGGAAGTGTTCTCTCAAAGAAATTTTTGTGACCTCGAGGGGGGAAAACAATAATTTTCTTTTGTTTTCATCCAATGGCTTCTAAGAAAAGTGTTTCAAAGCCAAAACCAACCAACAAGATAAAGTTTTTTGTTTTTTTTTTTTTAAAGGGAAGAAAATTGTAAATGCTACAATCAAAATTAATAGAAAAAAATATTGGGTTTCATTGTGAGAAATCTGCAGACTTTAGTTTTCTGAGAATGTTTTAAACCTTGCCTCAGTCCTCAGCATACCAGCAAACTGCTTTATATAGCTTGTGTCAGCGGAGCTGTGTTAGTAATTGATGCTGGGGAACTGGAGACTGCCATGCCAGTCTCATGATTGCTACGTTTGTTGGCCTGCGTGCGTTACGAACGGTTGGACAGCAGTCCCGCGGTGTAACATACATTAAAGGCTGCTTGTGCTAATTGCTAGCAAGAAGCAGGCGAAAGTAGGTATTTGGGAAGTAGTTTTTCGTCAGCTGAATTTGATGAAGCCAAGTCTAGTGAGTGCTGTAACCTATAATATCCATGTACCACACAGTTGTATGCTGCAATTTGCACGACATCTATAGTCGTCCACAGTAATTCTGTTACATGGGGTACGTTACTATGTATGCTTTGATTTATTTTTAGTTTTTTTCAATATTTTACCATGTTCCTGCTGAGGCAGAGGGATTGTTAGGCACCCAGTGAAAAGAACAGAGAGGAGCCCTGTATTCTTCAGTGTGTGGTTGATAAAAGATGCAATTTAGCTGCAATCTCATTTATATACAATACATCAAGGATGAGAGTAGATTACTGCTGTCTGGACTGCCCAAGGCTGGAATTAGTTTCACTGTTTCTTCTATTAAATTAAAAAATAATGTGATTGTTGTTATGATTTCAGTCCCTGAGGGCAAGGAAGAAAGAGGAGCTAAAAGCAGTACAAGTGGCATGTGGATTTAGGGAGAAACAGTATTGTAATAGCCTTGATGCTTCAAGCGTAAGACATGCACCTGCAATGCAGATTACATCTAATAGCCCTCAATATTGCATCAAATAGCTACTCAGTACACCTGAGTGCTTACATTTTGCCTTCAGATATCTTTGCGTGTATTTTATCTTTTTGTCTTCTCATGCAAGTTCTTGTGATAGTTGTGTTGTACCTCCTAAATATCTCTAAGAGCAGACAGGATCATCCTTACAGTGCTGCAAACCAAAGGATGTGCATGATTTTGATGCTTGAGTAGCCTCTTCCTTCCTTTGGGAGACTCAAGTGGGAGTGATACTCATGTCTTTATGTGAGGCAGGATCAGTCCCCAGGTTTCCCTTCTGTGATGTGCAATGCCTAAGCTCAGGGCAGGTAGTTGAAGCATTCTTCACCCAGAGTGCAAATTCATCTTTACAGAAAAGCAGTTTGTATTTTGGGGAAGAGGATACAGAGGAGATTAAGGAGTGGGAAGAGCATTCATAGAGGTGATATTCTGTCATTAATATTGCCTTACACAATTCCTTCTTTGAACACAGCAGCTCAAATTCATAAACATTAAGCCAACCTGTATATGGGTCAACCAAAACCAAAAATACTAGAAAATAGCGCAACCTGGAAAACAAACAAAAAAAACCCCACTAAACATAAAATGTACCCTTAAAGTGGGCTCCACCTTTGTGCTGTAAAGAGCTCTGGTACTGGAAAGCTCTTACTGGGCTGGCAGCACTTTCCAGTAATGAAATCTGGTGGAACCTGAAGGTTCTGAGGGTATTAATGAAGCATTTTGCTGGCCCTATAATGGAGACAATGATACAAAAATCCTTTAAATCCAAAGAAAGACTCTAACTTGATTAAATGGGTTTGGGATTAAGCCATGAATTTTGTAATGATGCTCACTTCGTAGGCTGATTTGGTTGGACATACAGACACTTGCTGGTTTATGTTACAGCTGTGCTCAACCTGAAGCTCCATATAAGTCCAGTGCAACATAAAGAGATTAATCATGATGACAGGTCCATTTATAAGATTGCATTAAAACCCCTTGCATGAAAAAGCCATACTGAACATCCTTAATGACCGGATTGTTGGAAGCTGCTTTTACAGGTAGCAGACATTAAGGGCTGGGTATTTCTGAAACATACTGTTTCACCTGAGACATTGGATGTAGCCTTTGGATTCTGTTGCTCTTCCGGCTCTCCCAAGGTTGAATGTGAAATGAACTAGGGGACTTTGCCAGGGCAAACAACGAGAAGTAGGAACAAAACTCAAAAAAAAAAGTCTGTTTGGATCAATATTTTGCTGGTGGGAAATAAACAGAAAAAAATGACTACTGTATAAAAAAGAAATAAGAGGCCTGGCTGTGTTATTGAAGTCCTGCTGCAAGTGCTTAGAAAATTCCCTGAGCTACTCTTTGCCCTCCTCTGTGTTCACTGGGTGCATCTTACTTGAAATGTACCTAAGGTACTGGGTGGCACCAGAAGTAGCTGACTTGTGCAACACAGTTTGAGGAGGCATCGGTGATAATCCTGTTGGTAAATAATGTTTTGGGTGGAGTTTTGCTGCTTTTGAAAGCTGTATTATCTTTCATTCCTTTCATGTGAGGTACTCTTAGACGGATTACAAATTCATTGTATGCATGGCTGAGTCCAAGAGAAGGAGGTGTGTTTCCCCTTTCCTCTTCCCATCTTTCCGTCCACTTCCCCAGGTTCTTCTGCTTTTTGATTCTGTGTAGCACAAGGAGACTATAACAAAAGGCTGGCCATAAACTAGAACACTGCGGTTAAATTATATTCCTTTTCTATGCATCGAGGGCTCAAGGCTGTTTCACTCTGGTGCTTTAAACTTCTGATTTATTAGTGGGCACAACTTGGGCTGTCCCCCACAGGGATCATGGTCCCCGCTAGGTAAATTGCAGCCTTATGATACGGTTTTATGAGTGTGCTTGTGTGATGTTCCCATTAACTGCAGCAAAGCCTTTTGTGTGCAGGACAGTCCAAGAATTCCGGTGATAGCATACATGCCCCTGATGACTTACTGTGCTCGAGAGAATCTAAATACATCTCCAGGGAAGGTTGTTTTTCCTCTTTCTCCTCTTCTCCATTTTTTGAAAATGTTGATTTTGAATTACTTACCGTAAGAGTTTGTGAAAGAGCCTCTCATCTAGGTAAGAATTGACTTTGCATTTTTTTAATGAACCACTTTTTTAAGTATTCCTAAATAAGCAGTAGATTATATGGACATGGGACAGATAGGCATAGCATGTGTAATTTTTGGTTATGAGGATACCAAAAGTTCTTATCTTGTAAGTAATGGTTGGAAGGAATCTCTTGACTTCTTTGGACTGTTTCACTCTGTGACAGGTTAACCATCATCTGTTTGTTAAAAAAAAAAAAAATATTTTTAAGGCTGTCAGCCACTTACTGAAGTATTTATAAACTATAAAAAGGAGGTCTTAATTGGAAGTGTTGCCTCATTGGAAATATTCCAATGAACACTAGCAAGAATGTTTCCAAAAATAACATGTTTAGCAAAAGTAAGAAATCTCGATGCTCTGTGGCATAAAGCATCCTGAACTAGCACTCAGATGACACTGAAATGTCAGCTGCAATGTTCTGAGACATTGTGTTCCTAAAACTGAACCATCTTTAATAACTCTTAATCACAGTGGAACAGGGATATGGTGCCTTGTACCTCCTGAAGTCTCTGGGTGTTTCCGTGCTAGGTTCAGTGGGAACGGAATGGGTGCCTCTGAGCCCTATAAAGCTACTGTCAGGCAGCAGTTTGCTGAAGACTTTTGATTTTTGGTTAGTAATTTTTCTGAAGTTCTCTAGAACTATCCTAGCAAATTAACGTGTGCAGTCAGCCATTTCTGCTTGCCTATGGTTATAATTTTATCAGAAAGCATTTCCCCTAGTTATGTAATATATTTTACTTAAAGACAAGAACATGCAAAGAAAAGATGCCTGTGTCACAGGAGTTTACTGGGATGTGACACTCTGGTATGTTGCTTAACTACTGGCCACTGCATCTTGTCAAGATGCTTAAAAATCCAGGTTGCCACACTCTGACATTGCACTGAAGTGCAAGAAAGAGAGGGGTGTAGCAGCATTTCCACTGAAAGGAGAACGTAATATTTCTCATTCTTTGCCCATTTGAAATTGTTGTACTAAGTAATTGAGTGTGGAGATTTTGCAAAGCTCTAATGACCATAGCTGCATTCCTCGAGCCATTAGATCAGGTTCCAGAGGGACCCATTGCTGATTTCAGGAATTAGATGGAAAAACTGAGCTCCGGACAAGCAGCGCAAACTGGGAGCTGAGTAATTATGGAGGTATGCAAATTTATGGCAGAAGAAGCCTTTATGTGGCACTTATTAATATGCCCAGCTGAATCAGCTAGCAGGCAGTAATACCTTATTGGGCTGCTTGGTTCTCTGTCTGAGCTTGCTGAGGTGTGCTTGGGGTTTGCTTTGTCCCCTCTTTCCTACCGCTGCACACAACCATTTTCATGGAATGTTCATGTAAACGTTTAGCTGAGAAAAAAGTGGAAAACCTGGTGTTATTTGTAAAGCAGTGAAAGTCTGAAAGGTTGAATGTACCCCTACTTCCAAACTTTCATCCTGCTTACCCTGAAAAAAACCTTTAGGTGAAAATTCAGAGTTCCCGCTTCTGAAAACACAGTCCTGAACTTGCCTTTGCACGGTTCCTGCAGTCCCAAGGGCTCCTGAGCCGGGTGGCCCAGCAGCGTGCCCTGGGCTCCACAAAGGGCTGGAGGAGGCCAGCTGCTTGTGCCAGCGGTACCTTGTGCAGCACCAGCCCTGGGCCCCGGCTTAAACTACGTCTGGCTATTTTTCTGTCACTGCTGCATCAGCAACAATATCTCTATCTGTGTTATGTCTAGAGACATACAGAAAGCTCCACTAACTTCCATTTTCTCATCTGAAAAACGAACTCAACGGCTTAGGCTCATATTACTCAACTTTGTAGCTGGAGTTAATGGACCAGGCCTAATTCCAGAGGGGTTCTCAATTCACTGGTTGTGGCTGATGCACAAATCAAATAGTTCTGGCACCCTGACACTTCCTGTGAATGAAAAATGACACTAAACTAAATAGTTGTGTGAATTTCATCCCCATTCATGTAACAGACTAAAAGACAACTCATATTTGGCAAACGTACAGGAATAGGAGAAAATATTCAAGTCAGAAGAAGAAAAATGTAAATGTTCTGGAGAGTGTTTTTTTGCCACAATTAAAAAAAAAAAGCGATGGAAACCCATGAGCTTAATCCTAGAAAGATCTAGCCGGGAGAGTATAATGTCCTGATAGGATGTTAAGGTCTAAGAAATAGAGACTATTGTAAGAGGGGGTTTTAGATCTCTCTGCGGCTCAAGAAGCATTACAGAAGAGTCTTTCGGTCTCAAGATGAGGATTAACTTTAGACTTAGTCTTGTGCAGATCTCGGTTTTATCTGAAGGGAACAATCCTGCTCCTGTCCTTGTCCCCTTTGCCATGGGGTCCTTGTCTCATTCATTGATTGTACTGCTTAAGACAGCAGCTGTGGCTTGTTAAGGTGACAGAAAACTTGCTCTTTTTGTAGAGGTTATTTTTCTTTTTTTTTTTTTTTTTAGAGAATTTTAAGTTTGTGGCTGTATGTTTGCTAGAACTGAAACAAGTGGAGCAGCGGGCAGGTATCTCCCCACCTGCAGTTTGGGGAGAGAGAAGTCAAGGGAGAAAGCCCACAGGTTCATGGGGTACTTCAGGAGGTATTCAGATGACCCAAGGCTGCTTATCAGAAAATGCCAGTCTTGAGCTCTGTGTGAACACAGGCTTCTGCACACTTTAGCTGGATTCCATCCGTGCAAAACTCAGCAAGATACGGGAGTCATATGTCAGCCTGAGACATTACAGACTAAATAGGTAGGATAATGAACGTGAAATGAAACACATAAAGACAGGAAAGAACCTGTGAAAAGTCACGTGGGGAAAGAGAATTTGGAGATAAAACCTGCATCCAAGTGCTTTTTTGATTACATAGAATAAACATTCCCTTATCTCACCTAGTGGGCCTTAAGCAAGCAAAAGTTTTTATGTAATATTTTCCAGTCTGGTTACAACAGTCTTATCGTAGAAGGACTGTGCGTTGTATCTTTCTGAATGTCTTTGTCATGAGATGTGGCATTGCAACTGGAATGTTTATTGTACTCTGTCATCATTTATACTCCATCGCTTCCATTTGACTGCCTGTCCCACCCGCTCCCCGGAGATTAGCAGAGTCAGGGAAATGATAAATGATGATTAGCAGCTAGTCAAGGGATGTAAGAGCTGAAAGGGTCAATATAAAACAAAGGCTGCCTCATATAATTCACAAAGAATGTGAGGCATTGCTTTTCAGAGGCAACATTTGCATAGCCAGGATTTTAATGAGAATGGAAAATGCTAACATATAAATCCAGTCCTAGGAAAAATATGAGCAACAAATGTACTGAGTGGTAAATATTTTTACCGTTAAGCTTGGTACTCTGTTTCTGATGTGAACTATGAAAACTCCTCCTAAAGCTTTCATTAAATCACGTCTTCAAAACACTGTTTAAAACACGGTCCTTTGTTTGAAAAGAAATGTTAGCAAAGACGACCCTACAAATGTATAATGAGGAACCAACTGAGTATCTCGCAAAACCTTGGGTTTACTCGGAGCGTGCAATGCAGAGCTCATCAAACTCTCACGGAAGCTGATGATGGGGCTTCTGACATCTGAAGAAGCTAGTATTTTCCTTCTGCAGTACAGTTTCATTCCTATTAGCATACCTATGTCATAAACCAGAGACCCATTAAGTTACATGCTGTGCACACACAAAACAAAAGGATTTTCGTGCCTGTGCCTTGAAGACCTTGCTCCTTGGGTGCTCATTTGGCTCTTGCTGCTTTGCTGTCACCTCTATTCCTCCTCACCAAGGGTTGCTAAAGCCCTTGCTTATGCAGGTATGTAGATGGGAGACAGGGCTGTGCTTCAGCTGGGGGACTGGATAAAGCCTCACTGGTTTAACTGGGCTCTCGAAGGAGGCTTAGAGAATCTTCCCCAGGACCAGCAGTCCTTGCCCCCTTGCCACGTTCCTATTTCATGGTGTCCTCTTTCTTTCAGCTGTTTCATGGATGTTTTTTGGCCATATCAAACCTCTTGCATTCCCAGACTCCCGAAGTGACCCATTCCTAGAAGCTAATTTTGTCCTTGGAAGTAAAGTGCAGGGCAATGAAGAAGATAAATGTGTTATTCCCAATTATCCCATAAACAGTCCACTATTCCAGTTATCATCATGCAGAACACATGAAATGTTTAATGTTTCACTGTTCCAGGCTGTCAAAGTCCTTGTGCTCTTCAAAAATAAGGATGCTGACATTTTTTTGGTCTTTGTGTGGGAAAATTAGGACTTTGTTGTGCTTTTTCTTCTTTGTCTTCTTAAAAAAGACATTACATATTGATTCTTCACTTGGAAATCTATCTTGGGCTAACTACTACGTTCTCCTTGTGTGAAAAATTGCCTAAAGAGTCTCTAAAGCCTTTTCCATAATAACTATGTGTGAATATTGATTGGTTCTTCTTATAATTATGACTTTCAGTCTTGTAGGAAACAGAGATGTTTGCTAATTCAGACTTCATTTGTAGTTTGGCAAAGAAGTATGTGAAACTGAAACCAAAAAGGGCCAGTGAGACTCGCTGTTGCTGTTGGGTTTGGTAGCTTCGTGTTGCTTTTGAATTTGGTGCAACTTCTTGCTATTGCTAGTGCTTGCTATTTGTAAGTGCCGAACCTCTGTTTTAAGAGTTTTCAGTTTCAGCTGAGCTTTGGGAGATCTAGTTATCAAAAATCCAAGCACGTCTTGTTTGGAATATGGGTAATTAGGAAAATCGGAGCACTGGCAGGCACTGTCTGCCTGTTTGTCCTGCTGCCCTCCACAGGCAGCGAGGCACCACGGCGAAGTGCTCAATGCCTGTCCCGCTAGTGCTGGCTTGTCCCAGTTTCTTGTTTCTGACTTAAATTCTCTCTGCCACAGTAACATGGGGATTACGTATCACAACTGCAGCTTAAATGTTCAGTCTGAGTGTGTTGAATGGTTTGCATCTGATGCAAATGTTTCTCTCCATGAAAAGCAATATAAAAAAGAGCCATCAGGAGGAAAAGTCCAAGCACTGTTTTGGAAACTAAGAATTGTGGAATTATTACCTAATACAAAAAGTATTCTTAAAACTGATTCTACCCTGTGCATCCCTTTAAGGGATAATGCTTTATGCCTGCCTTCTGGTCCCTGTCATGGCTCTTGTCATTGCCTAGACATTGTTTCCTGTTCCAGAGCTCTGTATCGGGCCTGGACAGTTGTATGGAAAAGGGAAATATTTCTGCCTATGTCAAAATGCTACAGGTGAATGGTGGAAAAAAAAGAGGCTTGTTTACCTGTTTCATTATTTTTGGGTTAGAAAACGTGTTCATTTTTAAATAGACTTTTTGATATAAATCAGACTGGTTGTTTTCCTTTAGCAGTACTTTTTCACGTGATTTAAGAAAAATAGAGGAGAAAACGGGTGTATAGGGGGAGCATCTGCATCTTGTTTTAGAAAAGCAATACATTTTTAATGGAATAATGCAGAGTAACAGAAAAAGACACAGCAAAAGGAAACTAATAACCTTAACAACAGACAGTGTCATCTGTTTTACTAAGCAGTTTGGGAAAGTTGTGTACTTGTATCAGCGTGACCACAAAATCTACTTTATTATGCTAATTATAACAAGGGTGGGGAAAAGCTGAAGTGCTATTTCATTAATCTATTCAAAAAGGCATGTGTGACTAGAATCTTGCAGGGCTGGTGGATGGTTTGCATTTAACACTAATAGCTTTCGGACGTGTTCCTGTCCCCAGCACCAGAGCTGTCCCAGCTAGGAAAGCTGGGGAGGGAGCCATGTCGGTGCAGTGCCGTGCTGCTCTCGGCAAGCCTTTGCAATCCCAGTTGTCCCTGGAACTGTAGGCTTTCTGGTTCTCCAAACCCTAACCCCATTGAGGAATGTATGAAAGTTTAGTCCATTGAGGATACATGGCTTAGAGAGCTACTTTGTGCTCAGAAGTTCCTGAGTCCAGGGCTCCGTGCTGACCCACTGATACTGCACTGTCTTAACTGCCTGAGGGACCTACGTGAATGTATCTCCTATGTAATGGGGGGAATTTTTTAGCTGCAAAATTAAATAAAAGCCATTTGGGATCTGTGCATGTGCGTTTAGGAAGATTATAATTTTAACTCAAGGGCTGTGGTCATTTTCCATTGACAAAATTGCAGCTTTCCTCAAGCAGTTTGGAAAAAACTGTCTGCTGCACTATTTAGCACCCAAAACCAGACAGAAGAGCTATTACTCTTTTAAGACTGTTTTGCCATTGCACCTAGAGTCCATTCAGCATTCACTGTCCCAGTTTTGCTAGGTGCTATGAAGCCAACCTGTGCTATAAGCTGGGAACCTGAAGTGGATCAAAGAGACAAGCTGAAGAAAGACAAATACCAAGTAATAGTTTCAGTTTCTGTACATCATAACCAACTATTTTACAGACGTAAAATGTTGCCCCTGATAGCCTACACTGAGATCTGCAAGTGGTCAGATATTGTCCTGGCAGCTGTTGGATGAAGCCTCTTCTTCAGTGCTGTAAGAAAGATGGGATCCTGTTAAGAGGATTGAATTTTTATTTAAAGGGATGTGGACTTTCTAATCTTAGAAGAATAGCGAGATCTTCTGATGCTGTACACACTCAGAAGTAATCAATTTTTTTTTTTTTTGTCCTATGCACAATAATTTAAAAAAAAGTACCAGCACAATTTCCTCATCCATTCCCTCCTTTTCTTCATCCCTTTTAAAAATTCTGTCTAGTAGAGCAGCCAAGATATTTTTCAGTCTGTTCCTCATTGTTTTTTTCATTACTTTTTTTTTGTTCTCACATTGCTTGCCCAATACAGCAGCTGTTAAATGGAGAACTCTGAGAAATGGGGAAGGTTATTCATGTAGCATTTGATTAGCAATATTTTTGCACAACATTGATACATCGACTGTTTTTAACCTCAGGCATAGGAAGGATCAAACCCAATCCATATTCAGTTACATATGGCAACCTTTTGTAATTTCAGATGCCTTTACAGCCTCTGATGTTTCACAATTTCATTCTTTTATAATGTTTTCTGCCACAGTTTTCCACCCTTTGTGATATCACGAGGGGTTTTTTTTTAAACTCTGTGATTGTACCATTAAGAAATACATTCGGCGAGCCTTCATGCTGACCCTGGGAGCCTAAAGCTCGATGCTTCAGTAAGTGTGTATTGGCATAGTTCTACTGACAACAATGGAAGAACTAAAGGTCTGGCTTTTATGCATAACAGTTTATAATTCCCTCTTGATGTTAAATCCATTTTTGTACAATTTATAACATTTTTTTCATTACATATGCTAGTTACATCTTAGGGTGAATCAGTGAAACAGACTCTAAATTAAAACAGTTGGCTGATCTAAGCCCAAGGTCTGTTGCAATGCAGTTTTCTCACAGCTTGGATGACAACAGCTGATACAGCCATTTTAGAAATACATGGTTATTCTTTCTTTTTTTCTGTCTGTCTTTTTCCAGGGAACTGAGTATATGGATGTACCTTAGTTTTCACTTTATAGGTAATTAGGAGGAGTAGATTATATAAGGTGGAAAGGAAAATTAATAAACCATGTGGTCCTGAATGGGTTACTGTAACAGGCAGGCTGTTGACGCAAGGACGGGAAATCCCTATATTAGGAGCATTGTTTTAGTCTCTAATTTAACCCATAAATCAGAATTAAAAGTGCTTTTGATTCGTACACCTGTAAAAATATTTCAGTGGGGCTGTGAAATGCTTGTCTTACTGCCTTTTCTTGCCACCTTCAAAATAATCCATAGTGGGTTTGGAGGTTGGGAAGACAAGGCTTCAAAATCTCTGAATTAGAAAAAATGCTGTATTTTGTAAACAGAGACACGTGAACTCCAAATGCAAATTAATAATGTAAATTATCATCTGCTTTGGATGAGCACAAGTCCCACACACAACATACGGGGCTTGGAGCTACTGACTTTAGATGAATGGCAAATCTGACCCACAGATTTGTCCTTTTTCACTCTGGAGAAAAACACATCCTGAACTGGAAGGTGCACCCCCTCCTCCCTCAGTGGAACCACTCTGTAGCTAAACACTGTCAGTCACTGCGATCAGCCCCCCCCCGGGCCGGACCGTCCCCGCGGCAGTTCGGCAGAGCAGCAAAAACTCGGCGTGCGGGGGTTTTTCCGTGTGGGCACCCATCACGTTTTGGGCAGCTCAGCAACTGCAGAGCCTCACTTGGTGTAGTTTGCCTAATGAGTGACATCTGTGCTTAGAGTTAAAGATGGAGAAAAACAATAATTTGTCTCTTGCCAGAGATACTTAATTGAGGGTAAAACATACATCTGGGATTTATTTGTGTAAAAAGATACACAACTGAAGTACTACGTCTTCTTCCAACCTGACCCTGCGGTGCCCTTTCCATTTAGTGTATTAAGGATCAAGATTTGTTAAGAGATATCTTACAAATCAGAAAGGACAGTTATTGTATGATCTTAGCTGTTATTACAGCACATCTTTCTCTTGCTGTGGTGTTTTGGGGTTTTTTTTTAGCCACTGTTTGTCTGTCATACAAGTGAAGTAATTTGTAATACAAACTGACTGGTTTCTTTCAATTTCTTACTTCAGGAAAGCTATAGATGTGATGGACATAACAATATACAGCATAATGGGCCAACATTATGCTGCATGCCCTTGCTGCTGGTAAAACAGAATGAACTCTGCCAACAAAACTTTAAATTAACTGAAGTTGCAGACGGCTGTTTTCCAGCTGTGGGTTATGGATCATTAGTCTTCTGCAGTTTCTGAACCAGTGCTCTTCAAGAATAGTCTGAGCCGCAAGAGGTGGGATTAAGGGAGGGAAGCAGTTTCCGAAAGATACTATATTTCATAGATGGTTTGTGATTTGGAAGATGTCCAGGACTGTGGACACCTTTAATAATGGCAGCATTATGAAAGGTGAGGCTCATGGTGGGGTATTTTCTGAAAGGTATGGGAAGTTCAGAATTGAGGCATCTAGCAGAGCATGCCAGTTTGATCCTAAAACCTTGGGCCTTCATTAGGGCAGCCATCAATGGGGAAGGGCTTTCACAGATGAGGAATGACTCTGTATTATGTCATATACTTGATTTTACTACATCTCTCTCAGCACACCTGGAAAGCAAGTGGCATCAGCAGATTGGGAGTTAGATCAATGAGATATTTCTGGGTGACTGGGGCTGTGCATCTTGTCCCATCATCCCTTCCCAGGGTGGCACACTTGTGAGACTCAGGTTTTACCATTTGCTTTGCTCCTCTCATGGAAAAAGGCTGCAGGATGTCACTAGTCAAAGGGGAAAACAGACCCTTGGCAGTTAAGTGACACTTTCCCCTTCACAAAGCTCTGCTTGTGTGAGTACCTGACCTGTAATCTCAGCTGTTTCTGTGATGAAAGCTTAGGGAATTTAGGGTAAAATCAAGAAACTAGAAATTTTTTCCACGGATGATGCTCAAGCAGATAAGAAAATTCCATTTACGTTATCTAGAGACATGAGTTAAGAAGAAGTAAATGGCCTTATCTACAGCATAGCTACTTGAAGTGTGTGGAAAGCCCATGTGAATGTGTGAATGCCCTGGGTTAGGCAGAAATCCTTTACTATCGCTAGTAAGGAGGGAACTGTGCTACCTTGTGCCTGACACTGGTTGTCGGACTTGTAGGAGAGGAGAAGGAAAATTGCATCAGGCACTTCTTGTACTTGGTTGAGTTTCAGCATGATGAGGTGGTGGGGCTTTTTTTCCTTCTTTCTGTAAAACTAGGAAAGCAATACTTGGTTATCTTTTGGCTTGACAGCAGAATTGTGTTGCAATAATCTGAGGGTTGTTAATTCACCAGTGATTTGTTTATACTGATGACTCTTGTAATTAAAAAATTTTCTTAAGGTAGGGTATAATACAATGTGGACTTTGGGGATTTATTAGAAAGGGTTGAACAAACCCTGGAAGTCCTCTAGTTTACATATTTTGTCTGTAAAAAATTATTATTTCACTCCAGTGTAATCTGAATTATTTTGTCATGAAACCAGTGCAACAGAGTGGAGAATGGGGTCTCAAAGCTTCCTGAATGCAGGAGATTGAGTTAGTGGCTAAGTCTGTTTACAGAAGATAGAAATTATGCCATCATAATGAAAAGGTGTGTTAAAATGAAATCCTGAATTACAGCATTTTTCTTTCAGCTTGATTGTATGTTTTAAAATAATCACTACTGTGGAAGGAAAATGTCTGTGAGTTGGCCGTTGTAATGCACGTATTTTAGTGTTATTAATCCTGAAGTGTGAGATTCTTATTACCCAATGAGAACAAAACCCAACAAAGCTAAATATATGCCAAAGAATAACACCCCAATCCTTCAAAAATTAACACCTATATTTGTGCTTATATACAATAAATAATCCTGGTTTGCTATTTACTTAAACGAAACACAGATTTCTCACTCAAAGTGACGTGAGTTTAATCCCAGTGTGTAAAATTAAGACTGAATACCAGCCTTTGCATGTTTTGAGTTTGTGTTAAAGCCATAAAGACTGACAAAATCTGCTTTCAGCTGTGTGTTAATCTAGAATAAATCTACTGAAGTTGTTATAGCAATGAGAATTTTAAGTAGTTGAATAGCAGAATTTAGTCCTTTTTAAACATTCCTTCAGGGTTTACATTTTCTTTCTTGCAGACTCCCAGACAATACAGCCAAGCTCTAAATAAGAGTAACAGAGTTCACCTTTACTGTGCATTTCTGGACTACAGGTATGTTACGTACATTCAAATTCTTTAACCTGGTTTAATTAAATTACACTTAGTTTGTAGCGCTGTATTACCTATATAGTTCTTTTTCCTTCATGGAAATCGTTAACCAAATGGAGCGACTGCTCTACAGAAAACACGATCTCAGAGTGGCTTCTTAGCATAAATAGACTTGTTATTCACAGACCCTGTGTTAGGTAGGTAATCGAGAGACTGACAATTTTTGGAATCAAAACTGCAGACTGATACAAATCATGCTTATCTTGGTTTATGAGTATGTGTTACAAATCATGCTTATCTTGGTTTATGGGTATGTCCACTTGGGCAGATGCTTGGATGTTTTAAGATGGCAAACCTCCAGCAGAGACACTGTTTTCACTGGATCTGTGCCTGGGTCACAACACCATGCGAGATCAGTATTTCAGAGCTGTGAATTTTGGCCAATGCATGGAATGGAGAAATATTTTGCCCCTGAGTGAAAATTAGAATAAAAGGAGATAAAATATCCCCTTAAATTTTGCTCAGAAAATAGGAACTTTGGAAAAGCAGTAGCTATTTTTTTTTTTTAGCTCTGAATATATTCCATCTGGTTTTGATTTCCAAACACGCTGCTCTTACTGAATCAATTGAGAAAGAATACAAACAGTGAATTTTGAATTTCATGGGGATTAACAGTTTTTGAGCCGTAACAGTATAAGCCTAATTGATGTAGCAATGGCCTGCAATGTCGTGATCCCTCCTGTCCGGCATGCACATGGGAAGGTCACTGTAATTGTGTTATTCAAGTTTTGTTTCAAGCATGTTGAACTGCCCCAGCTGTTGGCAGTTACTCGTTGTTATGGTTACTCACAAATTACGATAAATTAGAAACAGATTTTACTGAAGCGAATTAATATCGTTTGGGCATTGTTCCTGTACTGTTTTCCACTGGGGCTCGGGCCCTTGAGGCTTTGCCTTAGGATAGAAACTGAAATATAAAATTTGTCCTTCCAAATGTGTTTTATTTGCGTCAAGATGGTCTTATTCCCTAGTGCATGGTAGTTAAAGGATAAGGAATTGGTTTCTGACCGATGACAGACTCTCTCTGAGAACTCAAGGAGGTCCCAAAGGACAAAGAAAGGGTGAGGCAATGCTTATCTTTAAAATAAGCACCAATAAAAATACTGATCACTCGGTCTAGCTTCAGGACCCAGAATACTATCAAAAGCGATAAATGGTTAAGAAGCAGGCAGTTTGGGTGGGTTACCTACGGTGCCTGAGCACATGAACCCCTCCTAGATGTGTCTCTGGGGCTGCTGTATCCCCACTCCACTGCAGGGCTGTGATAGAACGAGGGTTTCTGGATTTCCCAGGATCACCTTCCTGCACAGCCCTGGGAGCAGGCCGCCCAGCCAGCCCAGCCACATCCTCAGTGGAGCAGAAACTGCTTCTGCTATCCCTGGGCATGAAGTGACAGACACCAGATGGCATGGGTGGGTCACTAGAAATGATGCTCAGTCAGTCGGAATTACTTTGACAGGATGACTGGGACAGTGGATAAGGAAGAGGTAGCAGATATAATACACTGACGTTTTTGACTTTTGCAAGATTTTTACCTGTCTGATATTATATTTCTCAGAATATAGAAATCAGGGTCCAGGTGAAATGCCATAAATGGGTTGCACAATGTAAGGAAAAAAGGTAGCTATCATATTATCATTTAGTTAACTATTTTCATGATGGAATTGAGAAACACTAGCAATGTTTGTGGATGCACCAGCCTGAGATGGCTTTCAAATATTTTTATCTCCTGTATAGTATAATGTATGTAAAATTAACCTGATAAGATGATTTTTGATAGAGATAATGTTTCATTTTTGTGTGCTTTGCAGCGATGGAACTGGTGTTTGGTCTAATGAAGGTTGTGTGCGTGAGAGTGGAGACCTCAACTACTCAGTGTGCCTCTGTAACCACCTCACTAACTTCGCCATTCTGATGCAAGTGGTGCCTCTGAAGGTGAGATTAAGCAAAGGAGTACATCTATCTGTTAAACATGAAGCATAAATACATCAGTTGCATCCCCACACCACAGCAGTAAGTGATTGGAACTGGGCTCATTTTTTCTCAGCTCAGCTTTATTCCACATCTTGCTTTCAGGGATGATGTTTTAATACTTCTTAACTATATTTTTTTAAAACTTTTGGAACTGAAATGGAGCATGAAATGTAACACATCTGTGGTAGGTGGGAATTCTCTTTACTTTATTCTCACTCTTTTGACATGATTTCTTCAAGTACTAGGCAGGAAAAGCACTAGAAGACATTGTACAGATGACCCTGGCTTTTATGATTTGTCTTTAAGACAGAGAGAGCTGAGATATGGCTGTTCAAAGGTTTTGGTAACTAGACTGTGGAATATGAACAGCAGAGCTTGAACGCCATGTGAAGCAAGCTCTGCTGCCAGCTGGCCCCTACCATTGTCTCTGCCAGCTTTCCAAGTGCTTCCCTGCTGCTGCTTCTTCCCCGAGCAGGGCTTGTGTAGAAGGAGCATGACAAAGAAAATAATGCTTTAGAGTTGAGAGTGAACCCCTTATGTATAGTTTTCTCTGTGCTCAGTTCCTTTGTCCCCCGAGCAAGCCTCTTTTCAGCTGGAATATGACACTTTTCCTGTTTACCCATGCTCATCTCTGGTTTCAGATGAAGCTTTGATGGTAAACACATTGCTCTCCTTACTAGACCTGTTCTTCTCTTCATGATACCTGATGATGCCTTGAGATTTCCTCAGAGAGGGAGCACAGTGTCTGCTTCTTGCAGGTGAAGTGCTGGTTTTTGCCTGCTGAGGGACTCCTCCTACAAAACTCAGCATCAGGCAAGGTCAACCCCATCCTGGATCTTAGCAGACAAACAGACAGCACTGCCACGAGCATGAGAAATATGTGTTTACTGCTTTATTTGGGTACGCTACGGTCAAGGAGGATCCGATGGAGGTAGTGATGAAACCCTGCTCAGACAACCCTCAGTTAATAAATAATGAATGTATAATAGAAATAATTTACAAACCATGCATTTAAAGACATGTACACTAATTGTCTGTCAAATTTATACTCTCTGGCACATTCTCAGCTTTCTACAAACACTATCCTAGTGATATAAATTTACAGACTGCAGAAGAGCTTCAGTAGGACAGTAGGGGTCCTACTGTCACATTTATCACTGTGTGTTGTTAACAAGCAGGGTGTCCTCTGTGGTACAGCTTAGAAGGGTTTTGTCAGCTCTATTGGCATGGATGCATTGACTCTATGTCCATGCCTCATGCTCCTGCTAATTGGTTTGAATGATGGGTTTGCTCTTCTTTCAGACAGTAGCTGGGCTGAGACAGCTACTGCTGCAGGATGGGCTGCGTGTGCTTGTGAGGGCAGCACAGAGGTTCCTGCAGATAGATGCCAAAGGGAACTCTACGCAGCGTTATACCGCTGAGCAGCTCCAAAGTCTTTTCCAGGAATGAATCATCCCAGACTGCTATTAGGAGTTACCGATTCAGCAACACTGCTAGCACAACTGCTCGCATGGTAATCTTGGTTAGACGATGTAATGCCATCGCAGTCAGGGTCACAGTTTAGAACACGATGGTCTGCTATCCAAAAAGCTTAATACCTGCAGTTCTTAGCGTAAGTCTAAGCATTGGAAGATGGGGCTATCTTGTCCGGTTCACACAGTTTTTATCTAACCATTATTATCTTTATTACTTGTAAAGCACCTAATGACCCCAGCTCGTTTCCAAGTATTATTTTTCTAGGAACTCTTCATACTCACAATAAAATGCAGCTTTGCCTGAAGACCTTCCCATCTTGTGAGACAAAAGTAGAATGGGAGAAATACGTTATTCTTAACTCTGTTGTAAAGAGCAGTAGACAAGGATTTGGCCAGGATTAAATAAGTTGTTCACCAATTAATTGCCGGTGAAAGATTAGTTGATTTTCCACTAGGGAATAGTTGGGGTTTTTTAATTAAAAACTTAATTCCCATAGTTTTCTGTTGTATTTTGAACTCTGACACCTAAAATCCCTTTCCTGACCAGAAAAAAGAAGGAAATATTATAAATTTGTGTCAGGAAAAGTGAAGTGCTGAAAGGTGATGGGAGTATTTCCAGTAGAGTCCTTATGTTCCTGGTACAAATGCATGAGAATTTGAAATGTTTGGTTCAGCTTTCAATGGAAAATTGCGGAGGCTACGTAGAAAATATGCATTAATTTCTAACCTCTTAAAGTTCACCTAACACCCATTTTTGCATGCACCTCAATTGGCAGAATTTAGATATGTATTGTAGCATGGGGAAATTTGGGTTCACTGGTCTGCAGAGCGATGAACCTGAACGATTCCTCCACACGGCTGCTTTGCCCTGCCCTCCCATCACCTGCACAAGCTTGATGTTACAACGAGGTGGCAATTAAGTGAGCCCGTGTGGGGTCTCGGGTAACATCACCATAACAAGCCAGTGAAGGATGTCATCCCTTCAGTGTGCTTTAATTCTTGTTCCTATCGTTTCTCATAGTCCCTCTCAGAGTTCATCAGGAGATCTCATCCCAAATCTTTGACTAAGATATACCCTTTAAATTGACTGTTTAGGATTACCTTATGGTAGTAATTTTTTTAACCAGTGAAAAATATTGGTGTCTTCATTGTGTAATTGGCGTGAAGTTAAGATTCGAGCAAAGACAAGCTGCCTGGCTTTTGAGCTATACAAGCAGATATACAAGCTCAGTTACAAATTCCTAAAACATTGGCTAAGTATTTGCTTCACATGTCTAAGCAATAGAGGCTATTGAATCAACTAGACAGTTGGAAACTTCTACCAAGCGTCCTTGGAACCCTGTTAAGTAAATGTTAAAATGCTGTGGATTTCAAACACATATACATGTTTATTCAACATGTTCTGAATTCATGAGACAAGGTTCAAAGGGCTTATATAAATCACCCATTGGAATAATAGATTGTCAGTGCTCTAAGAAATTGTAATGATGTTACACTCGATCTTGAACTGTTATGTATTTTATTTTCATAAATGGAGTTCACAGACAATATGCGACAAGAAAAAGAGAGGATGGGAGTATGCAACTGCCCACCTTTGAACAGTTCTATTATATATCTGATACCTGTGGCCCTATAAACAGAACTGGATGACATTTATCTACATGAACACTATTTTTGACAGAAGGTTTATTTTGTGTCTAGATTCTGTTTCTTACAAAAAGGGGGCTGCTTTTCATGAAAAATATAAATAAATTATTGGAAATTAATTGCCTGAAAACCGGAGAGGTTTTCATCAAAAGCTGTATTTTGGTACACAACCAGCGACTTCATTCTTCATAGGAATTCTACTTTGGGTGCTTTATACTTCCAATCTCTTATGGAGAGGATCATTTCCCTTTCCTCTCCATCATATGGATAAATGGGTAGCATAAACCTCTCCAAGGGAACCATAACAGTCTTTAACCTAACGCACCAGTCAGCAGAACAGTAAAGCCAGGTAGAGTAGTTCCATCAGCCCTAGCAGAAAGGCAGACAGATACACAGAAAACAATAAAATGAAGAGGAGGATATCAGCAATTCTAACGAGATTAGTACAGGCCAGTACGTGTGCAGCAGCAGCTTCAGACCTGGGAGAACATCCCTAGGGAGAATACTGTTGATGTGGAAATCCATGAACTCTGGAGACCAGTTCAGTGCGATAAGTGTTCTGACTCTCTCAGCTCCTCTTCGCAAGATTGATTTTATTTTTGTTTAAAAAACCCAAACCAAAATATGAGCTTTTCATTAAGGAGACACTGCAGTTTTTAAGAGTGTGGTGTTCACAACCGGAGAGTATGGCACACTCTGAGTTCAGAAAAAGCCAATGTGTCTCTAAGCAACATCTGAAAATAAGTGACCTTCCTCAGAAGTAACTTGCCACGTACATAATTGTGGGGAGCATTTCTACAATTTTCTAATGACAAGAGAGCTGAGCTTCTATGATAACTATTTGTCAAGGATGGTGACTTTTTCTTCTCAGTTATGTTAAATTCGAGCAAGAATCCCTCCCCACTTAACTCCCTCTCTTTGTTCCTTCACGTGGTTGAGTCTACCTTTTTCCACTTACAGAACAATAGCATGATCCAGACCTTGTCAGCTTTGATGCGCGTGAACCTGCCCCAGTGCCTCCCTACCTGCTAGTACTGGTCCAGCTCATTTTCACACCTTCACCAATATCCAGCAGGCCTCTATATGGATTTACACAGTTTGTACTTTCTTGTGGGCCTAAACATCTTTATGTATTCTCAAGATTCTTTATCATTGCAATTTTATTACAAGGTACAGAATTATATTAGTAACTTACGCACCTGGCTTGGGGGGGAATTACAGTGAATCACATGGATTTCTTTTTGTTTCAGTGAGACATTCATAGGAACAAAACCAGAGTATCTTGCATCTGATGGTGCTTTATCTTCAGTACTTGAAGTATTGTGAGATGAGGAATGCTGACAAATTGCTAGACATTTATGGAGCAGACTGTCACATGGGTCTAACTTCCAGGGAGCATAGAAATGCAGAAAGTTCTTAGGAACAAGCTGTGAGTTCTTGATTTTTCCTCTTGATCTTTACTCAAAACAGGTTAGATTAATTCAGTCACTCTTGTACTGTATGCCAGCTGGAAGTAATCTCCAGAGACTGAAATCTGCTGAGATGAAAAAGCATTTTTATTCCAATATTTCAGAGAATGACATTGAAAGAGAGAGGTCACAAAGAAAAAATTTGAAATTCTGGAATTTTAACTTAAATGTGACAAAATGAACCTCCACTCTGATATCTATGTGCTATACAGCAGTGTGTGAAGAAAAAGAACTCTGAATGCTGTGAATTACCTAAAACTGAGCTCAGATTACAGGTGTAGTTGAACACTACTCCAGATTTTATATTAGTTTCAGCAAGAGCTTGAACACGCTAAAGTCGCAGTGATTGTGAAAGAATGGTACGAACAATATCGCTGATTAGCTTGAGATTCATGGATGTAGGCAGTTTAGCTGCCCTCAGTGATGCAGCGGATTAGCAGTTGTAACAAGTTTATTTCAGGAATGAAATAACCATCTTGGAAAAACTTACAACCATGTGGTGCTCAGATGTCAGCCTGGCACTGACCTGTTAGCCTGCTGATGGATTGGCCCACATGGAATGCCGAAATTATTTGTCTTTATCACACTGCTGTTATGTCTGTATCACGGCTGGCCCAAATTCATGCTTGCTTGCTGAGATTCATTTATCTTGTTGGTATTAACTTGAGAAATGATAGCATTTATTTGGGGTTTTCGAGATTAGTGATCATCAACTGGTTTAAATGAATCAATAAGTTAATTGAAGGTAAAATGGGACTGAAGATGAGCAGAATGTTCCTGAAGGGACATATTCAGCCCTTGACTACCTTCGTGAAGTTGCGTGGATGTAATTAAGGTCAGCACACGATCAGAATTTGAAGACTGTTGAGAAGTCTTTTTGTAACGCTGATCAAGTTAGTAAGATTGAGAATTTTACAACTGCATCTCCCCAACGAAATGTGTCCATTCAGAGAAGTTGTGCAGATATTAACTAATTTGTGTACCCCTCCTCCGGGAAACCCTTTGCTCTGATCAAGCTTCTCTTTCTGAAGGGGGAAACGGAGGTAGAGTAAAAAAGTCCCTCGTGGCAAATCATTGCTAAAGCTGCACTTTTGAGGGTGGTGTCAGCCCTTCTCTTTCCTTGACCCACACTACAGTGTTCCAGCTTTCATTTCATCTGGTGCAGTCTGAACAAAACCCTACTGCCAGCTGCCCTGCAGTGTTATCATTAGGGGGACAATGGTGCATTAATACAGCAGCAGTAGGAAAAATAAATAATCCATTTAGTTTGATGTGTTTACACTGGGTTATGTTTCCTCCCTCTGGAGAAAGTCCAAGCAGAGGGCACTCAGGGTGATGTGCTCCCTGTGGTGGATTTCTCGTAGTCCCACGGTCCTCTGCTGCGCTGCAGGCTTGAACCTGAATAGGAACCTGGAGAGATGTTCCTCAAGCAGGCATCCTCTGCTGGCACAGAGCTTGGGGACATCTCAACCTGCAACACCACCTCCTGCACCCAGCACCCAGCCGTACCTCCCACCATCGGGGAAACAGGCGGTGGGGAGGTCCCTTAGCCAGGGTGGGAGGGATGATGAAGTCGGGAGGAGCACAGACAGACAGAGGGATATCACAAGGTGCTTCCTAGACAGCAGGAATCAAACCCAACACGGGGCAAGCCGTGTTTCAAAAGCACTCCAAACAAAATTCAGATGCTATTGCTTTATTTTGGGCAGCTTTACTTCTTCTCATCAGTCAGTGGGGCCCTATGCTCCTGCCAGGAAACATGCCAGCCATCTGGCAGTTTTTATTTTTATAGTGATCCAACAACTACGAAGCATGCCAGGCTATTTGTACCATCTGCCACATAAATGTCATTTCAGCAAAAGGATGGTGGACACCTGGGGACCCAGAGTTCAAAAATCCTTTTAAAGGGGGAAATCATTGTCTCCCACAGCAAAATAGTTAGAGGTTTGGGGGCCCCTCCCTCAAGTGGCCAATGCAGGACACGAATGTAATATTTATGGCTCTTAGACCATTCCCTTAAATTGGGGTTTTTTCCCCTGTTTTTTTCCTCTTTCTGTCTTTTCCAACCGTGAGGGTATAAAAATGACTACTATAAAGTTCACATGTGGATGGACATTTCCAGCAAAGTAATAGTGTCATAGCAATCTGTGGTAGAAATTGTTCAGGTTTTTAAACACATTTTCTGCATTTCTAAAGCTAGAAATGACTTCATTTTTCATCCCGTTTGTAGCTCTTGTTCCATAATTCAGAAGGGAGGATCAATCAATATAGTTCAAGCTGCCCAACAATGGGTTTGAAAGCAGAGAGGTGTTTATAAAAGGGGAAAATATTTTAAAAGTCTGATCTTGTAGCTGGAGCTGTAGACACAACCCACAGCATCTTTAGGAAGCCCAGGATTTTGAAAAGGCTTGGGGATTTGGCTGTGAGGTTCTACTTATGACAGGAAAGACATCCCAAATTTCATTTTTGGGACAATATGTGTGGGTTTATTTTATTTTTCACTGTTATAGCTGAGTTTGACAGCAAGTTTGACAGTGTGTGGCTGACTGAGAACAAAGTGCATCTGTTTGTGTCTATAAAGGCTGTTTTGAAAACATCCTAAAATTGAGAAATGCTTTAAAAAGATGGGGGATAGGTGTGTAATTTATAAGTTTGGAGCACTGTTTTCTTAGATGTAATATTTCAGTTATTAATCAAACATTGCAGTCAGGGGGCATTAAAATGGCAATCTGAAATGATAACCTTTTTTCTTAAATTTTTCAGCCAGCTGAGGTTCAGATTATATACTCAAATAGGACAGTGAAATGGAAATAATGTGGCATTCTCTGATTTCTGCTGTTTTGTAATTTTAATATAATTACTTTTCTCAGCATGCTTTTCATTGCTGGGAACATAAAAAGAATAATGCCTTAGTCCAGTAATTTTTCTTTTGTGCTGCATATTTAAAAATTGGATAGGCATTGCAATTTTTTTGTCCTTGTTTATTATCATTGACAGTTTATTTAATTGAAGAGATCTCTACAGACAGTTTAGAAAGCCCTTACCCATCAGATGAACAAAGATAAATCAGCCTATGTGTTTATTCTAGCGCTGCTTTGTAAACTCTCTTTGCTCTTTCTCACTCTCTCCACTTCCCCCTCCGCTTTACTGCAGTGAACGTTGTCCCCATGGAGGAACACACCTTGGTGATGTGTTCACGGTATGATTGTACATCAAATTTATTTTGTCCCTACTGTGCTCATGCTCATCTTTCCTGAAAATGGAACATTAATCTTGGGTTTTAACTCAGAAGCATTGTTCATTCTTTTGCTGTTCCGTTCCTGTGGCAGTACAGCTCTGTTGATTTTGATGGGAGGAAGTAGGAGACTTTCTAGTTCTGTCCTTAATCCCATAGAATTACATGGGAAAAGTTGGATGAATGCTGCAGGATACTAAACCCCTCAAATTCCTTTGAGAATCGTTTGGCAGTTACTGAATTTCACTCAGCAGAAGAGAACAAGAAATGATTTTATATTTGGAAAAGCACAAATATTTAAGAGTGCTAAAATGGTCAAAAGAGCTATTTTGTTTGAGGAGCATGAACAGGACTTTATTTTAATCAGAATACTTAACAAAATAATGTGGACTTCCTTGCTAGGGTGAAAATTAAAGCACTGAGCCGTTTGGCAGCTAGGTCTCCTTGTTGACCAAAGGATTTCCCCATGCAGTATAAAAATGCTGTCACACTGCCCCTTTATCCATCACTGTTCTCTGTTGAATATCTTTAAATTTAGTCATTCTATACTCTTGAGTTCAGTCTGGCCCTTTTATGCCCTTTCTCCCCACAGTGTGGTGTAGGGGAGATTCAGGGCTGGGTACCTGGAGACTCTTGGTCGTGATGCAAGCCACAGCTAGCTGCAGTCCCGAACTGAAACGGACATTTCTGAATCAAAGCCCAAGCCTTGGATAAGGATGGTAGACATACTAAGTTTCATTGAGTTTTACTGGGAGCTGGGTATTTAATTATCTTCAACTCTGAAAAAATCTCAGAGTCAGTCTGGCAAGAGACAGTCGTTTCTCTGCCTGCAAGAGTCTGCCGGACCCACGCTGGGTTTTATCCTCCTCGTAGCCCTCTCTGATGGACTTTGGCTGTTAACTGGAGAACAGGGTGAGCCTGCTCTTGCTGGAACAGAAAGGACAGAACAGATGTACAAGTCTTAGGTAGATGGGCAAAAGTAGCTCCTTCTGTTTCACAGAGGATTATCTGCTGCAAATATAGCATTTAGTGTTTCTTGAGAAAGACTGCACGTCTTAGGCCTGAAATGGAGGCATTAAAAACACACTGCTTTGTGTTTCACAGAGATATGAGGAAGAACTTGCAAATATCTGCTTTTCTGATCCCCAAACTTTATTATAATTTGGTACCGCTTCACAACTTGAGTCCTTCCTCCCTGCCATGCTTCCCCCAGGCTTCATTTGAACTAAAAACTTGCTGTGTGAGATTTGTAATGAGCAGATTACCTACTGTTTGATGACATCTTGCCCAGAACTACTTTAAAAGACGATGTGGGCTTTTAAAAGTACTAATTAATACCTTGGCAGAGATATTTGGAGAATTCTAAATTTTTCATCTCACAGCGAAAAGTTTTAAATAAGCAGTCACCAGGCTGTAGGAAAACGTCCCTTTAATCCTGAAAACCCCCCTTCGTAGCACTTTATTGCTGATCACTAGGAGTTGTGGAGTTAATGGGAATTCAAAAGCAATTCTGCTGGAAATGGCTGATAAAGATGATTGTGCTGCCAAGCGTGACTCTCAGAGGCCTTTTCTCTCTAAACTTGAAGCATTTGATACATTGTAGCTTGAGAAAAGAAGTCACTGATTCAAGTTAAACTTCTTTTTCTGTGAGTAGTGATTGTGCAGCGCCGTTAGGTATGGCCCTGCCAAAATCGCTCTTGTGGTCTCAGCGAGTAGACCGAGCCTCCTGAACTAAACACAGATGTTAATTTGAAAAAAACCCATAATGTTATGTACCTAACAAAGTGCTTGGCAAGCCGAAGGAAAATAGATTTGTATTGTTATTATTATTTAATATATAAATAAAGGCCTCACTGGGCTGAAATTGAATTTCAGCAGCCTTTCTGGAGGCAATTAAAACCATTAGCTTCATCAGCCAAGGCCAGCGTTTTAATGTCTCTGAAACACTCGGGCTGCCAAAGTTAATTATTCATCCTTTTCTTAATTGGATTCAGATTGCATTTTAAAGGTGCAGCTTCAATAGGATTGGCTGAGCCTTAATTTTTCAGCCCCACCTCTCCTCCCTTCCCTCCCCCCAAGAAATATCTCATGGGATATTGTTTCGAGCCTTTGCAGAAGGGTTTGAGGGTGGACTTCAGCCCAGGCCAGCGGCTGATTATCTCACGGCAGATCTCGGTTGGTTCGATAAACAGGGTAAAAACCATATGTCACTGGAAGTAACTTCGTGGCATGAATGCTGCTTTGAGATGGAAAGCTGACCAAAAGGGACACTAAAATATACGTTGCTCTTATGTTTGGACTTAAGGCAAAATACAGCCATCATGTCTTACATTTCTACCAGTAAACAAACAACTTTGGTTTCATAAAATGTATACACTACATAAGAACATGCAAAAATACCATCTTCTGTGTTCTACTGGTAAGTAACGCTAAACTAGGAATAATAGCTATGATACAGTCCTTAGATTGCAGGGCTCTTTTTTGTTTAGGGGTGTGAAACATTTTTTTGGTTCAAGAACTTGTCTTTTTTTGGAAGAAGTTGAGTTGCTTTTCAGAAAGAAGATTTCAAAAGTAGTTTAGACAATGAAATTACTGCTTTTGGTAGCTAAATCCTGAAGTTCTAATTTGGTATATGGACAAACCCTTGCAGGACCAGCTATGACAAACCCTGTTTTAAGTATTTGAACTCGGACCTTTGTCTGACGTGTTGCCTCTGAAGGCAGACATAGAGGGATATTTTGCAGTATGTAAGGAAGAAAATTTTAGATTAGTACTTCCCCAAAATGTCCCATCCTCAGGAGAAAGCCAGAAGTACCCTCTCTGCAAAGCAGGAAATGTGCAGTCAACTGCCCGAGAGATAAATAACAAGAAAAAGGGACAGGAGTGCAAATTTCACAGAAAAGCAGGGGACATGAGCAGAGAGAGCCCTGTGTTGCCCAGACAGATGCTCTGATCTGACCAGTTGCTATTTTATGTTCCTGTAGCCCATGTAGCTTTTTGATGGGTTGTTGTGCCATGTTGAATCTACAGTTGCTCATTAATGTTACATAAATAAGTGGGTTTTCTGTTCTAGATACAGATCAATTTTTCATGTATAGCCTACTCAACAAGTCTTTCAGCCTCATCTGACCTTTGCCAGATACTCCGGAGGTGAAGAGTACCCTCCCATTGTAATAATATAGTTTCATCTTCCTGTGTAGTTATTTTTAAACAGAGGAGTTAGATGTCACTCATTTTCTTGTTATTAACGTCGTCATAAAGGAAAAATATATATTTGGAGTCTGAACTGGTATCTTTCCAGCATCATTTCTCAGGCCATCCGGTTGCCTGTGAGTTTCCAAAATAAAAATGTTGAGCAATGTACTAACTTCTCTTATTGAGGGAGAACAAGGGTAAGACAATAGACTGTAACAGTGCAGACGGGTGTAACTACTGACACCATCAGATGGTTTCAGTCCGTGCTATTAGTGACACTTGCAAGGTAAAGGGTGTTACAGCCTCAACTAAAAGGGTGGGAGTTTTATATGGAGTGTGAATTTTTGATTTGACTGTTTGTCAGAGCTGAGACTGAGAAATATCTGTCTTCCAGTGTTCATGATTACTAACGCTCCTGGCTGCATGAGCTCTTTTCCTAGCTTTTCAGCTTGCTGCAGAGTAAGAGAATGACCTTATAAACTCAAAGAAGCAAAACCTTTTCGAAGAAAAGAGTAATTTAATGTAGACTGGGACAAGTGTGAGAATCAGGCTCGTGGGACTACTTCACAGATTGCTCAATGTTTTATTTGGCACTTTTTAATGCTGTTTTCTTTAGTAATAGCATTACAGCCTGATTAGCATTTTTGTGCTGACTACAAGACTACATCCCAAATTACAGTCTTATATTCCATGTCTTGCACCCAGTCTGAAAATTTTGAAGAAGAAAATTGAGGAAAGATGAAAACCACTCGTATCGGAGCATTGGAATTTATAGGAAATTGTTTCTTAATTAATGATGCACAGAGCTTTGACAATCTAGTTATTTCTAAAAAAACTGCATGCTTATTATCTCTTACAGTGTAAATACAGACACACAACATCCAGCTCTGCTGTAATAGCTGGGTAGAGACTTGATATTTTAAATACAGGTTCTCTTCTCTCCCACACCACATACCTGTATTTAGAAATGAGATTCCACACCCTGGAAATCATTCCAGGTGTCCTTTTCATGCTGTATCCTTCCCCTGCAATTCATATCACCCACAGAAAGGAACTGGTTTCATCGGCTGGAGCTGCTGCGATCAGGGACCACTCTCTTGCCCCCTCCCACCCCACAGTTCAGTTTGAGAACAGATGTCACAGGCTGTCACTTCTTCCTTCATAAACAAAAAATGGTCCAAACTACCTACAGGCTTTCTGTCCATTACTCTAGGCAAGATGGGAATGTGAACTACAGTCACATTGCTTTAGAAATAGTCGTTACCAGACTGATGTGGGTATTGGTTTAAGAGCGTCATTCTTAAAGCATCGTCAGATTTTGGTTGCACTTACCAGAGCAAGAGCAATCTCCAGTTCATAGATGTGGGGACCTATGTAGCTTATTTTAGGTTTCAATTAATCTTCTCCATTTTGTTGATAAGAGATTTTTTGCCTCCTTTTTTTCTAAATAAGTAATACAGGCTCCACTTGGGAGAACTTGATTGATGCCTTGTCTTGCCCTGCAGGGGTTTTGGGGGAAGACTGAGCTGAGACCCAGAGAAAGACTTTCTTAGAGAGATGTTAGTTATGATAGAAATTAGTTAGAAAAAGATGTCTTCATGATCATTATCTTGGACGCATTATGTAAAGAAACAAAGGCTTTGATTTTTGCCCATTTCCACAGGATTGATCCCCTGTATCTTCTGTACTGGTACGTGATAGTAAAACATTACCTTTCCTTTGCAGATCTTATCTGCCTTTGCCAGTGCAAACACTGTAATAGACCACTGTAAATCTAAATGAGCTCTGAGCAGCTTTGGCCTCTGTAGGGAACGTTTTCTGGCTGCAGGTGTTGGGAGTGAAAGGCGTGAAAGAAAGCCCTGAACTGCTGAGAAATACTGATTTCAGAGTGACTTGAAGCTGGAAAAGCTTCCTCTGCTCCCCTCCTCCCTGTGCAGAACTGCAAGCCACCTGTAGCAAAAAAGGGATGTGTGTTGAAGCAATTGGGAAATATGGTCCATGCATTTGGGACATGAATATCCCTGATGAGGAAATCACTTCTAAACTGCCTAATTTACCAGGCAAGTTATTTCTATTTCAGGAATAATCTGTGAAGCATGATTTCTCTGGGGAAAGGGACAATAGGAGCTCTTTTGTAGAAACTATATGGACCTTTTAAGCTGGTCCAGCACACAGGTCCCTTTTGTTTCTGTAATTGATGCTATCCATGTCAGGGAAATGTGTCTTTGGCTGAAAACGAAAAAGTACTGAAGAGCTGCATCATATTTCCTAGGAGCAGCAACACCATAGCAACAGTTGTCTTTCAGTGCTGCTGCTGCGTCATTTAACAGTTCTCAGATTGTTGGGTGAGCCACAGTCTGTCCTGCTGTAATACTGCACGGGAGCTGATACTGCTGGCAGACAGTTACAAGAAAAACACACATATACAACACATTGGTTTTGTCTGTATTTAAAAAGATTTTTTTTTCTCATAACCACCTGGCATGTTATTTCTGTCCTTTAAAAGAAATTTTAATGGGAAGTTTATTGGTAGAACTAGTTGGGTTTGATAATTTCTCAAATACTTTCTTTGGAGGGGAATTTTTATTGTGTGTGGGCAAATCATAGAACATCTCAAACTGTGAGAAAGGATTATTTTTTATTAGAGTTGCTTTAAAATTTGGAAAATGTATTGTTCCTTTAAGTATTTTTCAGAATAAATAAATATATTGAATGAGTTTTCAACTCATTCATTTATAATGAACAGAAATTGAAATAATTACATAGTATTTCAAACATCAAAAGAAAACTTTTTGGTTCACCACATTTTATTATTATTTTTTTTTCCAAACGTTCATTTTATGGAAATGTCAATTCTATCCAAATTCAAGTTAGGAAAAACGTTTGAAAATTCTTCTGAGATGAGAAAGCTTTTTCCTACCTAGTTCTGTTCTACTTATTATATATTAATACTGCCTGGCTCCCTTTGTCGGGTGTGGATTTTTTATCATTGTTTTATAAGAACTTGCATGGAAAGTTAAAGCACACTTTGATTAATTTAGGATGAATGGTCAGAACACACTGTCCCTCCCCTGTTGAACCTATCCAGGTTTTAACATAGATCCTAGTGGTGGGCACTGTGGAGATACAGATTACATCTTCATGAAAACTGAATTATTTCTACAAAAGGTGCCTGTAGGCAAAACCAGAGGCTGAGACAAGAGGCTCACACTCTGTCTGCTCACGCTGGGCCTTTTCTGTGGTTTTCTGTTCTGTAGATGTCAGTCCAGGTCCTTCAACAGGCTGTGAAACCATGATACATTAAACAAAACAAGTGGGCTATAAATGGCCTGTGATTTATGGGCTAGCTTGGTTTGTCAGTTCTCACTGCTGTGAAGCACTTCTGGTATTTGCACAACGATGTAAATTATTGCAGCGTGAGAGCATGAGCAAAGTGCCCTGCGAGCTGTGAAAGATCCCATTGCTGACACTGTTTGTGCAGCCCAATAAACTGCCCTGATCGCAGGCTTGACGGTATCGCAGCAGCAAAGAAACGAGCTTATTCTGAGGAAATACTGACTTAGGAAATGATAGAGGGAATCAAAATGCCATGGGCCTGTGGATGCCCTGGCTGTGCGACTGAGTTTGGCGTTGGCTCTCCAGTTCCTGCGTTAGAAACAGCAGCGAATGCTTACGAACATCAGCTTATATATGGGCAGATGGAGGAGCAAACACCGGGTGCAGGGCGGCTGACCTGTGCCTCTGTAGTGTAAAAAATCAACTAATAGTTTTAATTTCGTTTTTATCTTTGTGTACAGCTAACAAGAGAACACCAGGTGGCCCTCTCCTCCATCACTTACATTGGCTGTGCTCTGTCCATCTTCTGCTTGACGATCACGCTGGTCACATTCGCTATATTGTCGTGAGTAATTTTATTTAATACCTGCTTAGCAGCTATTGTGGAGAAAGGCAAGCAGTGCATTTCGGGCCACTGGTTAGGATCCCTTCGGGTGCTCAGGATAAAACAAAGGCTATTAATTCTACAACTTTCCTTAATTAGATTCTGCACATGTATTTGTAACAGTTGGTTGCTTATTTCTAAATTACTTTAATTTCCTGAAATGGGGTGGTCTTTAAATAGCAAGCTATTCCCATCCTATGAGGGATTTTTGGATTGGTTGGTTGTTTTTTTTTTAAACTCTCCATGTTTTCCTATAGTTCAGGAATCTTGCAAGGAGGCTGTAGGAGGGCTTGGTCTGGAGCTCCAGTATAATATGAGCAAGGACTGCAGGATCACCCCCTCTCTCCCCCCCAAACACATATTTGGATTTCTTGAAGGGTACAATCAGTACTTCTTTCTGCTTTACAACTGTCTTGTCTGTAAGGCAGTGTGTTTATAAAAGTATGCCCACAAAGAAAGGCTCGGTCAACATTAGCTGCCTCACTTCGGTTTCCTACAGCTTGTACACAATTATATCACATAACCCACTTTTATTTTCAAGTATCCTGCTGTATTCTGTTAGGCTAGTTTTCTAATGTTGCTTTAGGAGGATGAAGCACACTATAGTCAGTGTGAAATTCACTCCATGGCTTGTGTTTAAATCCTTCGGATCTCTGCATCCTCCTGCCTGTAACACGGCAGCCCCTTCGAGGGCCCTGCACTGGGAAGGTTTCTGCCATGGGGCACTTGGGTCTTTATGCCTGTTTAATTCCAGTAGTTACAACTGAGTTTGGGGCCCAGCGAGGCTTTATACAAACATTTCTGAAAAAGCTTTCACAGAGGCTTCTGTCTAAATGAAAGATAGAAAACCTGACAAAGGGTGAAGTTACTTGTCCGAGGTTGCACAGCAGATTGGGAGAACAGCAAGGAATGGGATTCTTGTCTCCTTTCGCACACTAAATCACGTTCTTCCTACTCAAAAGTTCAATTTTTTATTTCTGTGACTAAGCGTGTCTTTTGGACATCCCGTTAAGACACCAGTTTCTAGGAAAAAGGACTTGCTGAAACCCAGTAAACCAGTTTCAATGTTTGTTTGTTCCAAATCCTGTATTATTTCCAAGTGTCAAGATCTGTGTTGGTCATACTTGGAATAATCCACTTTAAATAGGTCCAACATCTGCCTATCTGGCATTGCGCTGTTGGCATGTTCGGGCTAAGGGGAATGGTCTGCTCCATTTTTGCCTGAGTGCAAAACTGGGTGTTATAGTGGTTAGAAAGGCAAAGGGAAGGAAAGGAGGTGTTATTGCTGCAGCAGGGCTGAAAACTCCTTGAGAAACTGAAGGCAAACTTGGAAAGAGAGCTTGGACCCGGCTGACTGTTGCAGTGTTAAGCACCCCACCTACATACAGGATTATTCAAACTGCCAATTAAAAATAATTTGATTATGTTTTCACTGGAGAGCAGGGCCTCATTAAACAGCTGAAGTGAAATTTTGCAATGTAGTGTTAGATGACCATGAGGTAAGTGGAGAGGAATCTGGCAAGTTCTTTGCTACTCCACGTACTGCCAGGAGGGCAGTCCTGATTGCCTTCTGGGTAACGATGTTCCAGTTTGCGACTACATGAAGCTCCTTATTAGAAAGCCATTGGCACCAGGCAGCACAACCTGTCTCTTTGAATTATTTTTAAGGCATCAATACTTCTTGTCGTCTCCCTCTTCACTCCCTTCTACCAGAGCACTGGCTATCACGGTGCTGGAAGAGCAGGGCTGACAGCAAGCCACCATCTGCACTGTCCAATCTGTGTTCACCCTGCTGCAGGAGGCATGCACAGTGTGTCACCAGCGGGTGTAGAAGCCATCCCCATCCAGCGTGACACCACAAAAAGATGGGAGTGCTTAGTGTTGTGTGGAGGAAGCACTGCCATTCACGTAGCCAAGGGGTCCAGGCCTCCTGACAAGATTAAAGCTGACGGTAGGGGCTGGCAGGCAGTATGGACTGCAATAGAAAACCTGGTATCACTAGCACTGTTCTTTTTCTAAAGAGAAGGATAAAATTATGCAAAAGGCCTGAAATGTTCAGATAAATGCTTTTGTCTGTTTTCTACTTCATGTTTCTAGATAAGAACAGAAACACGAAGTCAGAAGACTCCCAGGAAAGCACGTTCTTGTCATGTCTCCAACTGGTTTTTGCAAATCCAAGAGAGAGAGGTTCAAATGATGATGTAATCACGGTCAGGTCTCTGTAAAGACAGGCACTGCCCATCCGTGCAAGTAGCTACAGATCCTGTGCTCAACAGCTGATAATAGTAAAGTCAAAGTTGTAACCAGAGTATTTTCACGTTCACTTACTTTTAATACAGGCAAATAGCAGCAAAATAAACCCAGAAACTCTGTGGCAGTGTGGGCTAGATGGTGCAAGGTGCAGTACGCTTTCTGTGAGGTGCAGCTCTGACTTCCTTGACAGCTCAGCACCATTCAGAATCAATCCCTTTGTTAATATTCTATTGCAAGTGTTTAGCAGTTAATGTGCAAATCAGTCTTTCTGCTGCCTTCAGGATGGCAGCAGAATATGCAAGAAAGCAGTTAGGTACCAAAAGATGTTATGATAACACCACCAAAAGGAGTGACCAAAAGCCAATCAAAGTGCTTGCTGATAAATATGTTTGTGCTTCTTGGAATCCTGTTTTATTCATGTGTCTTCTATCTCCTGCCAGGTCTGTCAGCACCATCCGCAACCAGCGCTATCATATCCATGCCAATCTGTCCTTTGCTGTCTTGGTGGCTCAGATCCTGCTTCTCACCAGCTTTCAGTTCAGCCCTGGAACAGTAAGTGCTAGAAAGGGTGATTGTGTTTTCTGCGAGCCACCTCCATGGATTGAATACCATGTGTCACATGCAAGAAAGTATCCTGCACGTGAGATTTCCTATTCTTAACATGCTTTAGCCAAAGTGGCATCACACAACACTGCATAAAGCCTTCCGTGCAACTAAATAGTGTTATCATAGTATCTGGCCAGGTCTGGATATTTGCAAAACTGAGAGAGAGATGCGCCCATCAAATGGAAAAATCACCGTAGTCATGGAGTAGATTTCAGTTGTGTGGTCAAAGAAGTTCAGCACGGCTGACTTCTGCCCGACAGGGCTTATGCTTTCACTCATCCATACTGAAAACTGTAGGAATTCTGTACTGGAGAAAACTGTATGAATTTTGTATTTAGGCAAGGTATTTGTATTTTGGTTAGAGTTTTGGGTTGGGTTTTTAATCATCTATTCTCTGCTGTGGTGCAGTTTGCCTTTTTTTCCCCCCACATTAAAAAGTCTTCTTGTTGGAAGGTAGTTACCTTCTTGTTGGAAAGTAATGCGACTTCTGATGGAGCTGTGGCAATTTCTTCTCCTTACTTGGAGAGCAAAACAGGAGGTCTTTGTTTTTTTGCTCATAAAGTTTCATTTGTGTGGTAGAATACTCTGTTTTTCTGAACAGCAGATTTATTGATCATGATCTCTACTCTGGAAATTTAGATGATTTTTAAGCACCACACATGTTTATTTGACCAGAGTAACAATCCATGAGAAAGATATAGCAACTATTGCAAATAGCTTCACACACAGCATTTTCTTCCTGTACTGCCAAGTCCCTAAGACATCTGTGCTATCCGCCTGCGACTCTAGTGACTTCCCTTAGACTTCCAGCAATAGATGGATTTGTTTCTTCAGAGGGGTTCGCTCTTAGTTACTCACTCTCTGCTATGGATTAGAGTTCACCTTTTCTTTTTTTTTTAACAGAATCACAAACAGTGTGCATTTAAAAATAATTAACCATCAACATTGCTTTAGGCTACCTAAGCCTTCCAAATACCTGAGCATGCTTGTGGGAGAAAGTGAGGTGTTATTTAGACATAGGAAAATGAAAATTGAAGTACAGTGTGTTAGGCAGCACTGTGTTTTTCCAGCACAACTGGAAAATTTAATGTCTCTACTATTTGCAGTTCTGTGTCCGTGTATTGAGCTGTTTCTCACTCAGCACTCCCGCATGGTATTGCTTAAAACACTTCCAAATAGAGAGATGAAATGAGCTACTTTTGTTTATGATATATGTATCTGCAGAAATTCAAGACTGTGTATCAAAGCAGCATATAGATTGCACGGAAAGACATTTTCAGAGGGTTCTGTATAATGCAGCAAGATTGCCACTTAAATTGAAAACACCATTATAAGTTGAATTTAGAAAATGTATATTACATCTGTTTTAAGACTGTCCTCAGTAAACAAATGACTATTATTTTCTGAGAGGCCCTTCTGAGAGTCTGCTTTACTTTCTCACAATTGTGACGTGATAGGCCTTGCCGCTGGCTGGACTGAGTTTTCTATTTCCACGGACTCACAAGTAGTCAACTGTAAGAGTAACAGTGATGAAGGCTCTCTTTTTTCAGGTGTTCTACCAGAAGTAGTGGGCGTAGTATGAGACAGCAAGGGACACCTACTTGTTTATAATTTAAAGTTTCACTTCTTCAATAAGGCAAAAGTACCTCCAAAGTAATACTTAAGGCACAAATACAGGATGAGTAGCAATTTTGTTATGGATTTTATGTAAAAATCTGCAACGCTGTATTATATGAAATTATACAAGACCAGCCTCCTGCTTCTTCACTATGTTTTATTTTTCTGCTGTTCTGTGATTTATATTGTTTGGCTACTCAAAAATTGGAAAGTATCCATTTGGCAGAACTAGCTTGTAAGTCAGCTTTATGTTGCATTTATATTTTCATGGACTAATCTTCTAGTAGAAATCAAAAGGCATTAAAATGGATTTCAGAGCCTTATGATAAAATTAGCTGGAAAGGATTTTACAGTTTTTGTCAATAAGAAAATCTGGTTTAGTTATATGTCACTGAACGTTGCAAAATACTAAAAGACTTACAGATCTCACTTACATGAATTAAAATGAAAGTTACTGCTTTATAATATGTGCAGTCGCAGAGGATTTGCAGTGGAATGTCCTTGCACCAGCACAGAACCAGCCGAGTGCACGTGAGAAGGTACAGGAAATCTTCAGTTTTTATTACACTATGAAGTTCCAACTTTTTAATTTTCATTACTGTACAAAATCCTGAACCATCAACAAAAAGAATAAACTGCCAGCACAGCAGTTTAGCTAATACAAAAGGGAACTAATGATTAATGTCTTCAGACCACTGCGACAGCAAACTGGTTCCTACTGGTAATGCTTCCTCCTCAGCACACAGGCTCCACCTGCCTGGGTACCATCCTTCGACTTGTCCAGGTGAGGAAGGGAAAGGTTGAAGGTAAAAAAGCCTTACTGTTTACGTGGACTGCACGCAAGCAAGCCCTGTGACATTCTGTAGGTGTCACAGAAGGGATGTTAGGACTGCAGAGCGCAGTGACCATCATCAATATGCTACGAGACGCAAAACTGAGATAGAGCTGGGACTCGTTCCAGGAGCACGTTTAAAATGTGCCTTCACTGAAGGCAAACCAAACAAGGTTATCCTGTGGTAAGATCACTGGCAGTCGCATCTGTTCAATTACTGTATGATGAGCGAAACCACTTGTGGTGAGACATCCTCGAAAAGCAATTAGCGGGGAAGGGAGAATGTGCTGTGCGAATACGTGCGGAGTGGGGAAGAAGAAAGGATTAGGTTTTCCTCTTTTCATAAGGTAGGCTGGTAGGAGACTTCAGAGGAAAATGTAAAGGTCCTTCTGAGGAGCAACTTGTGAGAGCTGCTGTAAGGAAGCTGCTGCTCTTAAGGAAAAGCCAGGTCTTAAGCCCAGGCTGCATTTCCCATCGCCCACAGTGGGCCACAAGCACTGGGTGGGTGTAAAGGAGGACTTGAGGATGTTTTTACTTCTCGCTGCACCGCCTTTGTTGCGGCACTCCTCTCTCTTTTGGGGCAGCATTTATTTCACTTCAAAACATGTTACAGGCTAAATTGAAACAGATAGTCCAGTTTGTACAAGGTGGGATCACTTTCTAGATGGTATTTTTCTGTTGCTTGATGAACTTTAATTTTAGCTCCTTTTTCCAGAATCTTGACAGCACATAGTGAATAAAGGAGTATCAAGGAGGAGTCGAACTGTCAGTAAACACCCCACAGAGAAGACTTTCAGTTCTTTGCCTTAAACACTAGATGTGTTCTTGTCAAATATGACTTCATGTGCAGCTGGAACATACTTCAGACTGCAGGAGTCTGAGAACTCAAACAGGCGAGCAAACTACATGCCCACCATAGGGCAATTAGGACTCAAGAACCAGTGATAGCTTGCAATCGTCTTTTGAAATGTCTGTATTAGTATTGCTGATGAAGGAACATATGTGACTTTTACAGCATTTCTAACCAGCACAGACAGACACTGGAATATAATGTGATTTGATCTGTGTGTTATCCTATTTTTAATACGAAGAACAGCAAAGTAGGAAGCCACACGGCAAAGTGTAACTAAAGACCAGATTCAACGTGGCACTTTATTTTAAAATGTGTTTTGCTCAAGCTTAACTGACCACAGACTTTCTACTAATTCAAACAAAACAAAAAAGGAAAACCAGTATGACTACATCACAAAGAAGTAATTTTGTTTTTTTCTTAATTTAGGTGCCTTGCAAGATCTTGGCCATCCTCCTCCATTTTTTCTTCCTGAGTGCATTTGCCTGGATGCTGGTGGAAGGATTTCATCTTTACAGTATGGTGATCAAAGTATTTGGGTCAGAAGAGAGCAAGCACTTATATTATTATGGAATTGGATGGGGTAAGCATTTAGTAGCTGCTTGCTTTAAGTCTCCTCATTGTTGGACAAGATTATATTCGGAAATGTATGTAAAATTGTCATCTTGTGATCATAGTTTGCCTTACTGAGAGTAGGTCTGTTGGGTAAGAAATTGCATAATAAGAGCCAGTATGTAATTCACTGGGGTATTTGCTTATAACAGATGTTTTGATTAACTCAATTTACAATCAATCATTAATTACCTTATGAAAATAAATTAATGATTTATATATGCCAGAATGTACCTTTGCCCTTTTCTTCTGGCATTTTGCGTAAGGTTTGTTTATTGTACGATAACAGTCATCTACAAAGTGATTTGGAAGACACAAGGATAAACATAACATCTAACTGTGGTGTGACTAGTACTGAAGGTTGCATTTTGCTTCATTTTATTGCAGTGTGAGTGCTACCACTCAATTAGTAGTAATTAGCATGAGTATATAGCTTATTGGTACATAACCCAATGGGATGTTAAATGTGGTTACTAAAAAGTCTCTTCAGTGATATTTTGAGTAATACTTTTGAGAATAAACCACTCAGGCCCAAAGTTGGTATTTGTCATCAAAGCAGATGTATGTAGCAAAATACAGGTGGCACCAGCAGTAGATTTTTCTATATCAGTTCTTCTAGCAATGTTTTCCTGGCAAGGATTGTATAAGAAACCAGGTGGCAAGCTCTGGTTCTTAAACGTAGCTAAGGTATGTTGGAGGCAGAGAGCAGAAGACGTCAGCCATAGAACAGTAATAATTTCTCTGTGTAAACCTTTCAAAAGTTCTTTTCTGACAAATGTTTTAATTATGTCAAGCATATTCCAATTATTATTCCTGCAATGATTTGGAAAAAAAAATGTTTTCTGGAATCCAGAAACTTACTGGGCAAGTAGTTTGTATCACTACTTCCTTTTTTTTTTTTTTTTTAAATAGCTCAAAGTATTTACATTTGAATTAAATGTTGAATTTCCTTAATCATATCTGACATCATGTCATTGCTGAAAGTGTGTCTAAACATCCCTGAAGTAATTTAACTAGGCAACTGCATTCCAAATGTTTTATCTCCTGATAAGTATCAGGACAACCTTCATTTGATCAACAGTGTCACAACTCACTGTCTGGTATGTAACTCTACTGCTCATTCGGTTGGTAATAGCTGTTGCTGAATAATGATGGGTTTAGAGAGAAAACCCACCTTGCAGTGTTCAGTGCTTAAAAGGACATCCAGGTTTGTCAGTTCCCAACTTTGGCACTGAATATGAATAGAAATGTTATTTAAAAGTGCCAGTACTGCCTTTGGCAGCAGTGTGTGCTCATGTTCTATGGGGTAGACTGTGGGTTGTTCCTTCATGAACTTGATGAAACTACAATAGAGAGAAGTTACATATATTTCAGAAAATTCCCACATCTAAATAGAGGTCTTGCAAGGCTGGGGAAAGATATTAAAAAGGATTTGTCCTAAAATTATTTTGTTTGGCTCTTAAAATGAGGGTCAACTGTCAAAAGGTAGTCAAGCATTCTTGTGCCATCCTGAGATTATAATAGATACACATTTTCCAGTATCTAATAAAAAAGGCCATTTTTTTACACTTTGGCTTAACTAATTATTGTACTGACCAAAGATGGTTGTAAGAAGTTGAAGACAAGGATGTCTCACGTCATGTCAGAACAGATAGTTCACTTCTTTGTTCTTTGCTTTTAATTGAAGTGTGAATGCCATTGAGTTTTGTGAACTCATAGTTCCTGGAGTAATGACAAATCCCAGTCCAGAATTTAAAACCCCAGACCCATTCTTCTTATTTAAGCTAAAACACAGGGCTAGGTACATGTAAAAGTTTGCAAAGTCTGTATTAATGACAAATTGAAACTTGGGGCAACAGAGGAGATAGGGACAAAGAGCTCTACACTGAGTATCATTGGTCTTCTAATATCTGTTGAGATTTCTGAGAGAGATTATTCCTGTAAAATGAATTCAACAGTAGTCAGAGGGACAGGGTACCAAATGTGCAGAGTTGATTGAAGTTCCTGTGCATTATCTTTAGTCCCAAGTGTGCTAAAAGTACCTCAAAGACTGCGGTTGTCAGGAATTCAAAAGAAAAGCAATTGGAGGCAGGTGATAATATCCTACCTTTAAAACTACCTTGAGATTGATTGGGGAAAAAAATAAATACTTTGTTGCCTTGGTGATTCAGCACAACACAGAGATCATTGTAGCAAAACTTTTCCCTCCCACCCATTTGTAGGATGGTGATGATAGAGTTTGTGATACTGAAGATTTTGCTGTGACACTTTGGCCTTGGCATGTTTTCCTATTTCAGACAGTTTTCTTTCTTTCAGAGACAACCTTAGAATGATGATTTTGTTCTGAGCTGTCAAAAGACCTAAATTTCTTTATTTGCTGTTGCTCGATGCAGTCCCAGAATTCTGCATAGACACGGTGTAAAGCAGCAGAAGAAAAAGAAAATCATAGAAAATTAACTTCTACAAAATAAATGGGAGAATATACTTTTCCCCATCAAGCAAAGGAGATCTTTTAAGTAGTGGAAGGAAATATACTTTCATTTGCGCCTAGCACTTCATCTTTCTCAATAAATGACATATATAGCCTTTTAGAATTAATGTCCTAAAATCGGTTTGAATTGTCTGCCACAGCTTCTATAGCCTGGCTGTGGTTTTCCTAGGTATAGAAAACACAGAAGCTTTCAAATTGCAGCATTAAGATTTACAGGGATTTTCCATTTTATTTATCATTAATGCCTCAGAAACAAAGCAAATGTGATGTGAAGTTTAATGCTGAAGAAGAGGGCTAAGCTGACATTCATTTTAGACTTCATCCTAGTGACTGTATTTGGGCTGAATTCAGGGATAATTTTGACTGAGCAAGAATTGCGTTATGAAGCAGGCTGTATTTTCACGCCGAGTTTGGGACGTAGCTTTAAATTGGGCTGATTTTCCCCATTTGAATGTGAGGCTGTATTGCTCTGGGACTACAGAGACACAGATGACACCAGTGCCATAGATCAGTGGCCAGAAAGGTGTGCTAGAACATTTTCATCTGACACTGCGCTCCGGAAAGCAGGGTGTATTGCATCATAAATTGGGCGGTTTGGAGTAGGGTCAGTGAACATATCTGTAGCATCAACTAGCTGAGAAAACATTCAGATACAGTAAAAAACCATAACTGTAATTCTTTTCATGGAAGATAACCAGTGGCAGCACAACATTAACATTACCTATTATGGGCGTAGACTAAACTTCACAGCTCTTATGTAATTATTACTGACAAGAGATTAAGCAAACATACTTCTGTGTACAACAAATAATCCACATGAATTCTTTAGTCCAGATCAAATCTTATGATCCTCTTAGGCTAAATATAATTTTTTCAACCTTTATGGAATTTACTGATTTTTTTTTTTCTTAAAGGAAAAATACTCCAATTTCAGAGTACCAAAATCTTGATTCCGCTTCCATTGCTGTTATTCATCTAATATCTTGTTAATGGAAAGAAAAGGCAAACACTGCACTATAAGCTGCAGACCATTTTTTTCTCACTGACTTAACAGCTCTTTTTATGCAGATGGCTGCTCTATGTTTCATCTGCGTAAGTTTTATTATCTTCCAAAGGAACTCTGTACTTAATTTTCTTCTTCACTGCCATTTAAAATTGATAAAGAGTCATGCTAAATCCTTTGAATATCCAGCATGCAACTTGGGAAAAAAGGGCAGACTAGAAGTATATAGGAGACTTAGTTGGGCACAGGTATTTTTGCTTCTCTGACAAAGTCCCAGCTGTGGGAAGACAACTAACATCAGAACACAGTGCAAATCACCAATGTCTATTCAGCAGTCGAAGATGTGCCTGGCAGTGTGTAGACATACCTGTGGGACCTTTAGTCCAGGTAGCTCACATACCCGTGGCAGACTGATTTTCAGCAGATAGGCTTATGTTTGTGCTTAATTGCTCTGTTGAATATCATTATTCTTGATCTTATTCAAATGAGTGTAGGAATTTCCTTTCTTAAATAGACAAATTTGGTAGTAAACTAAAATCTTGCCTTTGCTGAGGTCTCACACAAATATTACTTCTAAAATGTTACTCCTAACTTGGACAAGCATGGGAGAGCAGAATCAAGTTTATGGGATATTAAACTCCATCCTGCAGACTGGATTTCAAAGTCTAAGACCCAAATAATGCCTGTAGATGCTGCTGCTTAACTACAGAGTATCTTTCTTATCTATAAATACAAGGTGCTTCTAGCCACAGTCATTACAGAAATGAAAATACTTCTTCCAGAAATTAGACTTCTGTCATTACAAGCAAATTTCACAGAATTTTATGGGAACGATAGTGGTAAGAGTAAGCAGAAATTGCTTGTCAGAGAATTTTGTAAAGCTTCATGCAGAAAACCTGAAGAATTAGATGAAAATTGAAACTTTAAGCTGTCATGTTTAATACTCTGTCTGGGACCTGCTTATTAAATTCCATAAGATGATAAAACCCCCAAACTTTCACATTTTATTAAACCATACCAGAATTAACAGACAATGATTTAATATTTAAAGGGATGAAGTTTTACTATATTCAGAACTGTTGGCAAGAAACCCCTCGCTTTCTCCCTAGCTCCTGGCCTGGAAAGCTGTGCTAAAGTGGCACAACAGGGTATCGCAGTGCTGGGGGCCAGAGACACGCAGCTCCCCCTGACAGCAGGACCGTAATTGCCTTCCTTTGTAGAATTTCTGTATAATCCGGTAAAGCACTCCCCCACCTCCTGGGATGCAGCCCACTGGGACTGTCAAAATCCATCTGGAAACACAGTCTACTTTAAACACAGAAATCTTGTAGAGCTATTACATATTTATGTTAAATTAAGCCTTGGTTGGGCATCTGAGTGGGATCTGAATTTGCTTCTGTTGGTTCATAACTGTCTCTCCCTGCTGTGTGTGATGCTCTAGATTGTGTGATGCTCTAGGTAACTACTCACCAGTCCTGTCCTCTTGCCTGCCGGTCACGCACCCCTGTGAGAAACTCAACTTTGTTGTCTAGCTTGTTTTGAATTCTTGAACAAGGTGCACTTACTTGGGGGAAAGTGGTTAAAATAAGGCTGATACTGCTCCACAGGAGCTCACCGCTTGAATAGCAAGAGACAGAAATTACATAAACAAAAACCAGGCTGAAAAAAGGGCTATGATTCTTGATGAAGGTAGCATTAATTCAGTTAAACTGTTAAACTAGTGCTTTATTGAACAGCCACTTTGTTTGTCTGACAATAATTGATTAAAACACGTTGGATTACACAGCTGCAGGAGGAAGGCAGGTTAGACTTGATTCTAAAATTGTTCTGAGCTGTTCCGTTGCCCATACGAAATTCAGCTGAACTTGCAGCGTTTACTGGAAGGCATACTTTTGTTACTAATAGCGCCACTGCCTTTGCCTTTTTGCAGGCTGCCCACTGATGATTTGTGTAATTTCTACAACATCATCCCTAGACAGCTATGGAGAAAGTGGCAAGTGAGTATGAAAATATCTTCAGTTGCAAGAAGGATGAAAAATCTGATGGGGACAAAAACTCGTAGATCTGTTAACAGGGCTGTAGTGCTGCAAGCTGCTGCTGGGGAGTAGGGGAGACAGCCTGCACAAGCACGGCTCTTGTACAGGCACATTCTTAGAGCCATAAGCCTCAGGTTTGCTTGTTGCTGAGACGACGCACAGAAAAGGCTCCTGAGATGTTTTGCCTGGTTTTCCCTTTTGCTGCAGAGGCATAAGGCAGGCAGTGAGCTCCCTGCTTACCCCATGCACAGCATAAAGAAATATTTCTAACAGGATGAGAATAAGCTTTGATTAAAGACGCTTAATCTTTTGAAGAAAACAGCAGTTAAACATCTCAGATCTAGAATGGATATTGTTTAAAATTTTGAAAATGAAGTTCCCTTCTAATTTAGAAGAAGAAAAGTAAATTTATTGAGAAAACACTGTAGGATTGAATCCTACCATAATGTAAGCAAAAACTTTGGAGCAAGGGCTATTATGTGTGGTACACCAACATACATCATCACTGCTGTAAGAAGGGCACGTGAAGCTGGCAGCATGCTTCCCAGCCTCTTCCTCACCCCCAGCCAGGCAAGGCAGAGAGGGCTTCAATTTGTCTCTTGCTACAGTGGCAGTGCTCACAGCACTGAAATGAGTGCCTGTGATACAGGGTACAAGAACCACAAACAGCAAATAAAACCTTTCTTTTCTTCCCCTGTTCCCACCCCTAATGCTATCTGAACGCGTGCTGGGGCAGATGCTGTCACTGGCTCTGCAAGATACAAATCAAAATGAGATCCTGCCTCAGATTCCCGAAGTGCGAGGGGAAGAGGAGCTTCTTACTGATGCTCTATCGCATCTCTTGCCTTTAAAATTCAACACTTTCTGCACTCTCTTTTAGTCTCATTTTAAATTAAGAACATTACTAATTAAATGACCATGTGTTTTACCTAAAATCATTGTGGTTTTTCTCTGCAGCTGCTGGCTTTCACTAGAGAATGGAGCAATCTGGGCTTTTGTGGCACCGGCGTTGTTTGTGATTCTGGTAGGTAAACCCATGGCTGCTGCTCTTCTCTCGTTGCATGTCTGTGCCAGGCACCCAGCAGAACTAGGGGAAGGTCTGACATCAGCCCTTGTGCCAAGCCAGGGAATGGCAGAGATGAATGGTCCAGAATTACTTTGTTCATCCTCTGATTTTTTGTTTTACCCAGTTTTATGTTAGTTTATGCCTATTAATTCTCCCACCATTCATTTCCCTATTCCAAGATAAAAATACAACCCAGAATACTGGGAGAGCCCTCTCCTAGAACAGCCCCACTGGAGCCGTTAAGAACTGCACAGAATTGAGTAATCTTGGGAGTTTTAATAATTCTCAGAATGTGTTTCATACACACCAGTAAAAGCTGAAAGGCTGATTCCACCCCGCTGCTATTTGAAGCGTTTGCACGTACAAGAGCTCACTTTCCCAGAAAAGCTGAGTGCCCTCAGTGAAGACGATCATCACAGTTTGCCCGCGGTCAGCAGCTAGCAGGAACGGGTTAAAACAAAGCTGTTACCTTCCCCAGCTCTGGGGAAGGTAACAAGCCATACCTGCCTTCTGAGGGTGATACGGAATTCGTGTTATTCCTCTGGGATTGGAACTGGATGTCAGGTGCGGCGGTTTGTCTGATCCAGGCAGGGCTGTTAGGGGAGTTTGCCAGGGTTCAGGTGGCTGCCGCAGACACCTCTGCCAGCTCTAACAGACATCATCTTTCCAGGGGAGAGTGCAGGTTCATGGCTCTGATGCTGATACATGAATGCTCTACAGCAGTTTAATTATGCCCACATGTTAAATTACAGTGAGTTGTGGTTTAATCACTATGATTACTTAAGGAGTCAGGGATGTCTGCATGGATTAAGTGGGAGATTATTCCTCTTCAGCTCTCTTTCCAATACTTTAATTGATCAGGTTATCTACGATTTTTGCTGTGGGTTATAATGTCAGAGTGACAGTTATGAACACAGAATAGACTCACTGGTTAGTGAAATCAGGTTGTCTTTAAAGCCTTACTTAGATATCAAGGGCATGAGCCTGCATCTAGACCTGAATCTGTGCCTGCTGTGATGTTTAGGGAGGGTCAGGTAAAATAAGATCTGGACTACCTGCATGGAGGAGCACCAAAAGGAGCCACTGACTGTACTTTGAAATTCCCTTAGAACGCTATGTTTTCCATGGAAAGCACAAAGAAGCTTCCCCAGATTTCATCACATAGAAAAAAACCCTAAATCTGCTCACAAGCCAAAAGGAGAGCTTTGCATAGAGAACCACTAGTGTTTACCATGGCATATCTCTGTAACTCTTTGGTGAGCAGAAGGTTGCTCCTTAGATGTCCTTCTCCATCGCAAGCAATTTCACACTGCAGCTGAGTGGACATCCTAACATTCACCTGGGAGACTGTGAAATCAGCACCTCTTACAGGCAGCCCAGCATCTTCCACCCAAGATACAACCTCTGAAAAACTAGGCTATATAAACATATATTAAGAGAACAATGAAAACTGTTGCTATATTGATGTGGCAGAAATCGCCCCATGTTAGCATTTTAATCACATTATTAATGGCAACGCTGGAAAGTCCTGGTGCAGGAAGGGCAGAATTTATTTTACCTAAGTGAAAGCATTTATACTTAAATAAGAAATGTTGGTCACTGGGTTAGAGCTGGCTAAACAGCTCTGGACTTTGTTCCAATAATCCTAATTTCTTGTTGGCCTGTACCTTGGACCTTCTGTATGTGAGTTTATATTCAGAGATCTGTAGATATTAATGACTGAAGAGCAGTTAAAATAACCTGATATTCAAATGTCACCTTCTCACATTAGCACTTGCTTTCTGCCCATTGTTCAGCAGCAAAGGAGGAAATGAGATGCAACCAGTAAAATCAAATCTTTCCCAGCTGCTGCCCAAAGGTGATATTAATCAAAACATGCCAGATAGTGAAACACTTACTCACCTGAGTGAGCACAGCCTTCAATAATCTGCATGCGTAGCTGCTTGCCAATGAAAGTAAGGGTTTAACTGTCTGGCTCTCACGTATGATATATAATATTTGTGCAGCTCAGGTTATATTCTTGTAGGGATACAAATATTTTGAGAAAGAGAAAAAAAAATGAGCTCACAAGGTTGATCTACGTAGAGCAATTTGTTAAATAGTCTAAGCCCAGCTCTGCCCAAAATAGCAGCAAGCTAGCTGACAAATTATTCTCTCTGGGCATTGAATATGCTAGCTGAAAAATGTGTTAGTGCCTATAGGGAAATAACAAGGCTAAACACTACTTTGTGTGTGCATATGCTCTTTAAATAACAAATTAGCCACTAGTTGCATGAACTAGTGTTTAGCTCTGAAAATACATCTCCAAAAGCAGTTTTTGACTACTTCCATCCACAGTTCCTCTCTGCCAAGTGGAAGATTATGCTGTGAAGAAAACAGGGAGACTGCTCTTTTCAACTCCCACTCCCTAGAAACTAGGCAGACACAGTCTACTTCTGTCCTGCCACAGCCTCACAGGCAATACAGACATCACGGAGCCTTAAAACAGAATGATGGGAGTGTGACTGGGAAAAAATACTCACACATACTTTTCTAGGGAGTAATTCACAGAACCTCTCACCCCTATATGGATTCCCAAACCCCAAGGAAAGAGCACTTTGGGTATGAGTCAAGGGATGCGGTGAAAGAAATAGATCCTTCTGTGTGTAGGTCTTTTGGCTTCTACCTGCACCTTCAGGTTTAAAGATGATTCTTCCTTATTGCCCCACACCACAACACTTGAGCCTCTATAACATCCTATTAAGACAGCTTTGCAAAAAAATTGTTGCAATTGATTCAATAACCAAACGAATCTCAGCCAAAGTGGGCCTGGGACATGTCTTCAAAGGGAAAAAAAACTTGACAAAGCACCTGAATTTTTGGAACAAGACATTAAAACTTCTGGCAGAAGGCTTTGTTTGTTATCAGCCATCTGCTTCCTTAGTGTGTTTCCATAGATATGGCAGAATTAAGGAAATTCTGCAGAAAGCATCTGTGTACACAGAGCAGTGGGTGTGCTGCAGACAGCGAACAATCCATTGCAGGGGAGATATTGGGCTGTAGTGACAAGTCATTTCTATTCTTTTCCCTGTAAGTACTTATTTTCCTGATGTTTTTTTACAAGTCTTTCTGATAAACAGCATTTTTATGGAGCTAAATGATTTTCATTAGCATATTGCTAACAGTTCTGTGCTGTGGGGACATCAGCTTTGTAACCAGTGCCTTCAGATGGGACTCCACGTAACTTGGGTCCCAGGCTGAGATTGCCATCGCTGTCTTCAGCTGGGAACTGCTTATGAATATTCTATATATATATATAAAAAAAAAATTCTCTCCCTTATACCTGCTGATCACACAGGATTTAGTTCTGTTGCCTCATGATATTTATTCATGCCTTTACGTGCCAGTGCAGAATCAGGATCATTTTCGTATGCTGAACAGTGTCTTACTCTGCAGGTAGGCCTACTGATTGAAAAGTGGCAATTTGTGTCCCTTATTAGATATCTTTCATCATGGGAAAAGGTGACAGAATTGGACTCATAGTGTTTAAAGGCCCTGAAACAGTAGGATTCCTCAGTCATTGAAATCAAGTACATACTTAAGTGCTACGGTGGATGAGAGCACAAATGAACAGGCCACAGCTGCTAAGCTGCTCATTTTTTATTAGCACTCAGTTAAGAGCACTTTTATTATTTTAAAATTAAATTCCTTCATTATTTTAAAATTAAATTCCTTCTTACTTAACCACCAGGAAAACATGCAACATTGTTTTGAACAAGGGGACAGATTAAAAAAAAAAAAACAAACAAACTCAAAATTAAGGATTAATAGTAGGAAAGTGTAGAAGTCAGGGATCTGTTATGCCTTTCATTTAGAACTTATTTTCTTGTGTATTTCCTTTCCAACCTCAGACTTTTGCTCTGATATTCAGCTCTGACTGGTGTGATGCTGCATGCATTAACATGAAGTCATGTACACAGAAGTCTTAAATAATTTAGTTTATTCCATCTGCACTTGCTCTGGGATAGCCAGGAATGGAATGAGGCTTTCCAAAATCATTCTCCCAGATTTAAACATCTATCTAATTAAATCGATTAGCTATGTTTGGAAATGCATAATAGCCAGTAATGATTTCTGATGTGACCTAGCAATGGGTTGCAACTGCAACCACTTGCAGTGTTGGTGGGCTACTAATGATGTCATGATAAGGATCAAGTTAACACACACCATGAGAGAGTATGTTAAACCTCACATTGGAAGAGTCGGTTATAACTCCCTGTACCATTGCCCAAAACTTAAGTGGAGCCTGAAATAGTTTGTGGTTTTAGAGGAAAGCTGGTCAATGGATTTAATTAAGGCAATATGTTTCAGCCATTCTTTTTTTTTAGCTTCTCTGTGCTGCCAAGCCTTTTCTTGGCTAGGATGCAACACACCACATCAGAGGGTTTTACACATGGGATTTCTGCACTGCACTAAAGAAGAAACAAAGATCTCATGGGACTTGGAGGAAATCTAGGTGAAACCCCTGCAAAAAAGAAAACCAAATGAGGGAAAGAATTTGGCATGCTGTATCTGGTCTGACAAATTTTTGATGAGAAAAGATACTGAAAGAGGTCCTTTTTACTCATTTAACTCTCTTCCTGACCTGACAAATGTTAGTCACATGAAGTTGTCGCTAGAGTGAGCCAGAGCACCCTGATGTCATTGGGATCTTTCCATGGGCTCTTTGGGTCAAGCCTACAATAATGGGAACTGACAGCTCCTGCTGATTTCACAGAGACTTGCAAGTGCCTGGGGTTGGACAAGCTGCCTTGAAAGGAGGCCTGTGAGTTAGGAAACAAGCACTAATGTTATTAGCTATATTTTTTTGAGTGTGGCCAGTACCTGCAAGCAAAATATTCTAAGATCCTGTGTAATTTTAAGACAAAATAACTGCGGCTGTCAGGTAACCTGGCCCTTCAGAAAAGCTAAAAATAGGAACTACATAAAGTTCCCTTATCTAAATGTTTATTCTTCTAGTTTGAACATTCTGATATAGGTTAAAGCATAAGGAATGTTTCGTCAACTAAGGGTTCTCCTACTCAAATCATCGGCAAAGTATTTACATCAAATGCCAGACAAAAATCATTAGAGGAAGAATTCCGTGGCGGTGTTTTAGTTTCCCCTATAAAAGCAGTGGAAATACCTCCATGCTTTACTTCACTGCAATATTAGTAAAGGAAGACATTTGTAGCTAATCTGTTTATTTAGGCTGGGTGAGATTACCTTGATTTCTCAAAATACCTCAACAAAAGTTTTCAAGCTGTTCAGGAAGTTTAAACATAGAACTCTGGGACTCGAGCATAGTTGTTCATTGCTAATTTTACAAGCACCTAGGTTTTCATCAGCAGTGAGATCACAGTTTCCTTCTCAACTTTTAAATATATTGCTAATGCATGCTGAGAAGGATATAGTCACACTGACTGCACAAGAGGAGAAGCTTAAGGCCTTTTTAAATGTCCACTCCACACTATCCAGAATACTTAGGAAATAAATTTTTAATTTAATTTCTTTTATGTAAAGAAATTAAAATTCTGCTAGAAGTGCTGAACAGTTTGTGCCTTAGAAAGCCATCTAATTTTTCTTCTTTGAGATTATCTTGCTTGTGTGAACTTCATGAGTCAGTTTGCAAGTTTCTGAATATTTATTGGTGTTTATCATTCATAACTTTCCCTGAATTTTGTAAGATCTAGGAAATTCAGAATTTGAAAAAGGAGGTTTTGTTTGTTTGTTTGTTTTTTCTTTCTTTTTTAAGCAATTGGATTGGGGGGGGGGCAGTATTTGAATATACATTATTTATGCATAATCTTCATATTTTTAAAAATGTTCTGCAGAAAGCAAAATTTAGGAATGTGTAAAAAGAATTAGGAATGGAAGAAAACATTACGTTTAAGTGCTTGTGAGGCTGGCAGGTGACTGTTGTCTGCAGTGCTCAGAAAAAGGGGACATCCACAAGAAAGTGTCAAAAGGGGAGACTGATATTTTGAATGCTGAAAGACTTAAAAAGGCTGCTGAAAGATAACGTGTCAGGCAAGAAGTCAAGGGTACAGAGACATCTTTAGTGAGATATTCCCATGAAAAGCTGAAGTAACGATGATTAGCATTTGTTGGACATTGAGCAGAAAACTGCAGAGTTTGGAGGGGAAAGAGAAGAGAAAGTGTAGCTTGTTCATCGTTTGCTGTTTCAGTCGGTGCGCATATTCAGCGTATACGTGGGTTTCTCAAAAATGCTCAATACCACCTCAAAGAATTTCTAAAAGATATTTACAAAATAAGATCTGGAAGGAATAGGGGAAATGATCCCAAGGCTATTCACTTTCATCTCTTATTCATCTCTGTAAAGCTGATAGAACGAGTACACCTGTAATTGAAGAGCTGTCAGGTTCCACACAGTATTCTTTGGATGGGCTAAAAAGATGATCTGCCCTTAGAAATCTAGAATTAAAAGAGTGGTCAGAAGTTTTGAAAAATACCGCGGACATCCTTATCAAAATTAAATGATTTTTAATTCACCCTCTCATCCTCAGAATCAGACTATTTATGTCAAAATAGAGCATGATTATTGAGTTTTAACTGAGCAACTACGCTATTCTGAAGTCTTTTTGTTTTGTAGTGCAGGATAGTTTTGTTCTACCCTTATTCTTGAGCTGATGCTAAATATCAGCTTTGTAGCTGATGTGTAACTTTGGACAGGAAGGGGGAAATATGTCTTTCCCCTTCACATTCTCTCCTCTTTTTTTTTTTTTTTTTGTTTAAACCCAAGGTCTTTGCACAGCGAGACAGTCTCTGTCACATTTCCTTTAAGTGATAAAGATTTCCTTCTTTCTTCACCTGTGACTCCAGAGCAATCTCTCTTTTGTTAGGTATTTTCAGCTTTAGCCTTTTCAAGATTTCCTACTTTTCTGGTGAGAGTTCTTTTCCTTTTATTGATGTTTCTGCTGGGCCTGACATCAAAAAGAGCGGGGCTTTTGAAGAGCAGAGTTCAGCCTTAACATATTTTACTCGTTGCTGTTTTAAAATAATCTTGTGCTTAAACTGCAAGCAGACTCTGGTAAGAGACAGGAATTGTACACTGTGAAGTCTAGCAAGAAAGGTGCTTTTGGAAGTCTGTGCACATGCGAGGACAGAAACAAACAGCATGCAGACACGTCCCTGTTCACTGAAGTTCTCGTCTAATTTGTCAGCTGATAGGAGATTGTTAGGGTATTCATCCGTACAGGAGGGATCCTGAGCACTTCTTTAGCTGTGAAACTACGTTTCACTCCAGCCTTAGTCTAAACAAGCAAGGACTGTTCCTGAAGGGAAGAAAACACAGGCAATAGCTACCCACTGTGGGGAGAGGGAAATGCACTGACAAGGGTCAAACTATACCAGTCCAAACTGGAAACCTCTTTTTCCAAATGAGTACAACACGCAAAGTTCCTGTTTTCTGTTGTACTCGTTCAATGCACTCCTAGGGCAGTTGCACCTCTGACACAGTCACTACTGCCTTTTCTGACCAGGTTGTGCTCCTTCTTCTTCTTCAGGTCAATATTGGCATTCTCATTGCTGTCACCAGAGTTATCTCAAGAATCAGTGCAGACAACTATAAGGTCCACGGAGATGCCAATGCCTTCAAGTAAGTTTTTCTCATTCAAATTATATTATAACAAGTTAATACTCTCACACTGGCCATGTTATATCATAGAGACATGTACCATGGACTTCTCCCAGAACACTGATGTCATTCCTTCTTATTAAAAAGCAAATAATGTTAAAGATAGTGTTTCATTCTCTTGAATGCAGCCAGCTGACCTGCATTTTTGTGCCGAATGCTGCACAGGATGAAACCTGTGGTTCAGCATGAGCTAAAGTGTTTTCCTGCTTGTTAGAGTCTCCAGCATTTGCTGATTCACGATTTTCCATTTTATTAATGGACAGTTTCCTCTTCCTGCTATATTCAAAGATAAATCTCACAAAGCATCAATAATCTGTACTACGGCATTACAACTATTCTGCTTCTTCAGAGGATAAACCTTGGTTCTAGCCCCAGTTCAGCATAATATTTAGGCTTATGCTTATCTTTAAGACTCTCTTGATACTGCAGAGCACACAGACTTATGCTGGATTTAAATATGTGTTTAAATTCAAGGTACCTTAAGCCTCTTGGGATGGTGGGCTCTCTGAGAGTGTATGGTTTTTAAAATACTGTGCTAGCAGGGCTAGAGGGGAATTGTAATGTAGACACATTGCTACATCGGAATACACGAGGACAAATTCTGATTTCTAAAATCCGTAGGATTACATATGGGTAGCTAAGAAAATAATATACTGAGTTTAAAGTAAGGTGCTGAATATTCCCTTTTGTATTTTATGTCGCCTGAAGATGCTTTAGTACAAGTTTAAAAAGGACACTGTATATAACTCAAGGAATATGTAACTTACGTAGAAGAAAAATACGATGGTGGTTTGTGTTTAATATTTCTGAGTCACAGGCTAATATGTGATAAGGATTTGGTGCCACTGAGCTGAAATGGTATCGTAAAGAATAATGTTTATGCTTGGATTACTTATGTAATTTTTAAAATGCCATTAAATTTTAAATATTGGTGACAGTTACCTAATTGAAGTTAGTTTAGTTATTGTATACTTATCCAACAGGAAAAGAAAACCAGTAAATAAGTCTACACAAAAATCTATAAGATAATTACATTATAGTGAAATGAAAAGACTGGGAATTAAAATGACTGTTTCAGGTTTGGCTGAGTCCCTGTGACCTTCAGAAATACAAAGGAAATACAGAACCTTAGGAAGCAAGGAACTGTATATTGTCAATGCCAATTTGTGTACACTATTAGAATCATGAAGACAAAGGAACAACCTTCATAAGTAGAAGAGGAGCTACACAGATTGCTCTGTGTACTTAGATATTTCCTTACTTGTATTACCAAGAATCGATTCAATACACACTGTACCCCGCACACTAATATATATTAATTTTTAAGAAGAAAACTATGTGTGTATACATAAGTAAAAATTTATGAAGGGCTTGTTGAGGAATAAGATTAAATCCATTTAATCAGGAGTGTATGTTCTTAGTTCAAATATTATCAGCTGTAGATTGGGAATGGTGGAGCTTTGCACTGAAGATGTGAGTTGTGCAGACACCCTGGCTAAGAGATGTTCCTTGTGCCAAGTAATCTCTTAAACTCCAATTTTAGGATTTGACCCTACAAAAGTGGTGGTGGTGGGGAAAAATGGTAGCCAATGGGAAGATATATCTGGAAGCATTCAATTATGGAATTACTGGTTAAGCAGAAATGCACTCTGATAGAACAGCTTTCCAACAGAACTAAATTAATTCCATAAAAAATAATTGAAGGTAAACAGAACATACAGAATAGCTCTTTTTCTGTAGATATCATTACAGAAATGGGTCCTCAGAAGAAATTTGAAATGAAAAGGGCATAAATAACTGTTCAAATCAGATTTAGAGAGTATTTATACCCTGATTCAACATAGCAGTGAGGCATGATGAATTAGAGTTTCATGTACAGTGGGTGTCATGAAGAAAGTAACTGTCCTGTTCGGAAAAAGAGAAATACAAGGCCTTTGTAACACTGGTTTTCATTTTCTTGTCATCAGTACTCCTTATGCAGGTGGGAAGTTTATATGTCTAGTTTGAAATCATTCTGTCCATGGTACTGTTTTCCAAAAAAGTAGAGAACAAACCAAAAAAAAGGGTTCTGTTGTGAGAGCTGCACAGGAAATGTTTTTTACAGTGAAAAAACCCATGCCTCCAGCCACTAAAGGATCCTAGGTGTTGATTAGAGGCTGTTAACATGTGAGAGTGGATAAGCACAGTGAAACAAGTCAGTGACAGAGAGCACAGAGAAATCAGAAGAACACAATAAGCTCTGCAGTTTCTGTCAAGTCACTGTCAGCAAGGACAGCAAGGTAGTTTTTGAATCAGCAAGTTCAATTGGCTTAGAGAGGAATCACTGAAGATTGCAAAATGCCTTGTGTAATATGAGCATTAAATAAAGGGCCTGTCAGGCATCCATCTGAGTGGTGCTGTTCATTTGGTATCAGCTATGGGGGAAACTGCAGGTGTCAGAAAGAGTTTAACAGGCACTTCTTAGAAACACGGCTGAATTAAAATGGCACAACGTGATTTTGGTGAGAGAAGAAAACACTTTGTCACCATGTTGCTGCTGTTCGCTGCAGCAAAGTGGTACATAAGGCAGAAACGTGGTTTTTTAGGGCTTTGTTCATGGTCTCAGAAAGTCAGAGACAGAAAACAAGAGCTGCAGTGCAAAGAGTCTTGAGAGGAGAAAAAAAGGGGGATTTCAGTGCTGTCATTTTGAGCTGGAATGAAATTTAAGTGGAAAGCACAACGAGAAACAGTAAATTGCTGTCTGCAACAATTTGGACGGTAGCATGTAAACAGCCGGGTTTTGAAGTTTACAAGTGATAATGAACTGAAAGGCCCAGCAAATCTGGCTGGAGAACAGGCGAAGGTGCCCGTGGCAGAAGCGTGAGGCAGGTGCCAGCGCCAGCTTGCCTTTCCTTGGTAGCTCAGGCCAAGATTTGTGCCTGCCTTGAAGCGCCTCACTAAGGCCTCACACTCTGCTGCTGTTGAGTGTGAATTCCAACAGCTGTTGTCTGCAAATCCCAGCCCACAGGTTTTACAGAACAGGCTCGTCATCAGGCTCGGCTCCTGCCAGGCTTTGCTACCAAAGGAAATGTTTAATCACGCTGACAAATCACGCTTCTCTTCCCACTGGCAGCCAGGATGGGAGAGCACCTGACCTGGACTCATCTCCCTAATCTGGGAGCTCGGGACAGCTGACACCTCCACCTGCACTCCTGATCAGTGCGGAAATGGGTGCTTCTACCGTGCAGCTGATCTCGTCTGTTAAGGGTTCAGCTCACTTGCCTTAAAAGTTCTGATTTCTCCCCAGTGACCGTGAGGGTAGCCTGGACGGCCCAGCTCATACTCAGATACCATCTCCGTGCGTGTCTCAAGCCAGGTGTGATAATTCACACCTCTGCAGCCATCAACCCGTAACTCAGCCGAGATTACCTTAGGAAATTGTCAGAACAAAGATGCAGTTATGAGCCATGATGATATCAGATAGAAAGGATATTTATTATTAGAGAAGTGCTAGTACTGGAGCATATTTAGTTTCCCTAAAGATTAAGTTACTTGGCAACACAAGTGGATATTACCAACAAGGCTTGTTTCTCTTGGCAACAGACAGCAATAAACTGATGTAATTATTTAGAGTAATTGTTCCTCATTTTCCATATGGCAACAGGTCCTCTCAAATGCTGACTCAAATGCAAGTACAGAATATGCATCAGGGTGAGCCAGTGCTCCACTCTGAAGGCAGCATCCATCAAACTTCACATTTAAAAGCCAAAATAGAAAAGGAAATTGTGAACAAAATTCCTTTTTTTATTATAAATTTAATTTATTATCCATCTTCCCCATTCACATTTCACTCAGCATAAAGTGCAGGACATTATGGGCTGATTGACCTCTTTGGGTTCAGATGGTGGTTGTCACAATGGACATATCAGACTGCATCTTGCTGAACATTTTGTTCTAGTTTCAGAGATACTGGTGTGGACATGCCTGTTTGTTTGTTCCAAGTAAATAATAATAGCAAACCCAAAATATAGGATAAATTGAAGAAGCAACATAAAAGAGTAAGTTTATATGATACATGAACTGCAAAATGCTCTATAATTTAAGGTGAAATTAATATAATTAATTAATCATTATATGACCAGAGGTGCTAATTAATGTGCAACAGACTCCAGTGACAGTCTGTACTGTAAGTATTTGGTCGTTGTAGGAATTTTTGTATGCGTGTGAAAATAGTCACTTTTTTAGCGTCTGAAACTAATTCTGCAAGAGCAGTTCACTGGTAAAAGCTGGGCAAAAAATTATCAGCTCCTGTTTATTACTTGAATTTACTTAAGGACATGCTTTTTATATTGTTTTTTTGATGCATATTGAACACGTATAGAATACGAGCAAAATAATGTGTAACTATTCAGGTGCTGTATTCGGAGAATGTTTTGCATCCAGATTTTCCACCAAAAAACTGATTCGAATGTTTTAGTTTGTAGAATGCTGAATCAAATACCCTGAAACATGTAAACGCCTACAAACAACATTTGTTTGCGTTAGCCAATCTTCTTGACAGGGCCCTCTTTTAGGGAAATAATTAATCATATGTTTGACTTTAAGCATATGAGTAGTCTCTGAGCTTAATGCAATTAAAGCAGATTAGTTTAATGGAATTGCTCACGTGCTTGAAAAGGCACGTGATTGTATTTCTGAGTTATGGACCACTTCAACCCCATTTCTTACTTATTTCTGCTGCATGTAAAGTCTTAATTCCACTCAGTGCATTCGTTAACTCTTACTAGGCCCTAGACAGCTTTCTTCTTGCTGCTCTACCCCTTCAGAGCCTCATTGCTGTGTTTACTTGGGAAGTTACTTCTTTGTTACAGTGAGAAAGATACTGGTGTGACAGTGTTTTAGGAATGTGCAAGTTTCATTACCTTTGGCAGAACTCCCTGATTAAGTCTATCACAGGTAGTGGTTTGAATCCATGAGTTGCCTGGCTCCTGGATTACAAAGGTTAAAGTATAACACAATTTTCTAAGATGTTAGTTTCACACTGACTAATATCAATCATAACAGAGGAAGAAAAGCAGAGCTCATCTCTGTTGTAGAAACAGTGGGTTTAGTCTAGAAACGAAGACACCGTGCTTAGCCATACCACAGCGCTTTCCCAGCTAGTTCACTTTTGCATCGTATTGTCCAGAAGAGAGAGTTCCATTAACTCTTACCAATTAATTAGACAGTTTCATTAACTCTTACTCTTAATTGCCAAGTCCAGCTCTTATTGAACACTTTCTCACTGCTTGCTCTGAAACGGTCCAACGAGTTGAAAAAAATCTGTTTTTTATCAAGTGTACGCTTCAGATGGAGGTGAACCACAAGTGATAGCTATCATAATCATCCATGAGAAAGAGATTAATACAAAATTTGAAATATTTCTTAGCTATTTACCCCATTCTTTCATTTTACTCATTTCCATCGTGACGCAAAGCTTGATCTCAGTAAAATAACAAAACAGCATCTTAGTTCTCCACTGTGTAAAGAAGAACTTTTTTTTCTATTTAGTTTAATTAAAGAATGAAAACTGAAACAAATGGTAGTAGCTGCGGTGTACGGGAGCAAAACAAAGCTTCGAGGATAGCTCAGCAGGGCAAGCAAGTCATGTAGGCTGGTGTGTTAGTTCACTCTGAGTTTTTTAATACAGCATAAACCACTCTGGATGAAACTGAAAACAAGGCATGTACGTATAGTGCAAATCCATTCCTTTGATTATTTGGAAAAAATAAGCTGTACAGACAGATTTTCCTTGTGACAGATACAAACACAAGAGGGCTGTCCTCCAACAGCTCATGATGCTGCATACATCTATATGGTTTCACCGTATAATTGACCATTCCAAAGCACTTTGCAAAGCCATCTATTATATCCCTGCAGCACGCTGAATGCACTGTGGCAAATTGCTCATCCATTTAATCAATGATTTGTTCCATGCCTTGACTCTGCGTCAGGATTTTACTTTGTTTATAAACATACCGCCTGCCTTTCACCCAGTCACCTTTCATCTCGGACCCCAACCCTCCGAGTTAATGCTGACAGCTTTGATGCTTTTAACAGCAGGCGTTACTCTGCAAGATGATGTGTATTTGTTGCACGTTGTTCTGGTGATTCCATCCCTGATGCATGTCACTTGATGTCCAAAGACTTCTCTTTCTAAGGATTCACAGAATATACTTATCAGTCATGGCAGATCTTTGATGCTCTTATGAGAGCTCTTCTGCCAAGGGAGATACCCTGAAGTCCCTCCTAACTAAATTCCACCCCTCTGTGATACCATTAGAGAATTTCTTTTCCATTCCCTGCTCACCCTGAGCCCCGTCCCTTCCAAGAGGGGTGATGAGCAAGTCACAATCTGCAGTCAAGCTCTTCTGGAATTCCACAGGGATTCAAGATCCACAGCACCAGAAGATCCTTTCTGTACCTTGCTGGGTGGCAGATGCTGCATCTGAAACCCTCAGAGTCACCAAGCCCCTGCTTCTGTGTGTTCTGCTGAAAAAGGGAAGAGCTTTTCCCATGTGCCGAAGGAAAGCCATCAGTTAGAAAGAGCAATCTGGCAAACCAAATCTGCTGTCAGCAATTCCTTTCTTGACACTTTCTAATTGTGTGTAAGGAATCATGTTCATTGAACATAGCTTCAAACAGCATGAGTGATGTACCTCATGGAAACTCTTGGAAGGAGAAGCGTGACCGGCAATAAAGAAAATAATTAAAATGAAAGTATTAAGCAATGACAATTAGTGAGCTGAAGTGCTACTGCCAATTATAATGTCTTCAAGCTAATTAAATTTTTGGCTCATTGAATATGACAAATACAAATGCAGTTTGAGTATCTCCTTATTAGGCTCAGAGTTTTAGACTGAAAATACATGGGTTTGAATGTTGCCAATGAGAGTATTAATGAGGAACTGCTAATCTTTTAGGAGCCATAATGACAACAATGGTAGTACTTTCTTTACTGCAGATGCTAAGAGTCCTAGCACTGGAGAAAAGCTCCAGGCCATGTTGTGATTGTTCAGGCGCATTTCAGGCACATTCTGGGAGGAATAATAAAAGTTTAAAAGTACAGAAGACATAGCTGCAGAGAGGAGGCAACTCTACGAGACCACGGGAAAAGGGACAAATAGTAATAGGCTTAAACTGATGAAAAAAACAAATATCTTGAAGCTTCCAATAGTGGGAGGGGAGTGGCGAAGCGATGGAGTCGATCACGTGCAGAGCTGCTGAGCTTCTGTCTTTCAGCGGCTTTCAGAAGCGGTTGCACGAATGTCTGTCAGGGCTGATTCTGGTGCCAGGAGGGACAAGTGATCCTGTCTTGTAGGAATGGGACAAGTTGACATTATGAGCCCTTCCACAGCCTAATTTTTTCTTAGTTGTCTTTTCCTGAATCAAAATCATCCTTTGTGGGAATTGTTTTCCATTGGTCATTTCTCCTTAAACAAGATTTACTGCCCTGGCGTGATCAGGGCCTGCTGATTCTGGGCCCCAAAGGAAGAAGCAGCTCTGATACTTGTGTGCCTATTTCTTTCCTGTATTAGGAAGGGCAGTAAGACACAACATATAGGTACAAAATAGAACTAGGAAAACTTGATATTTAAGAGGTGCTGGATTTTCTGAGTATAAAGATTTAATCCTTTTCATTAGAGGTGCTAAGGCAAGTTTGTTTTCATACCTGAATGTCAGGATACCATGAGGTTTATTAAAACTTGGTTATTAAATCCCTGTGATGAAACCTTGCCCTGAGCACAACAGAATCAGCAGTGGAAGGGAAAGGTATGGGAGGAATGGCCATACCAAGCCACCCTTCAGCTATTTCTCATCTTCAGCGTCTAAAAATTTATGATGTGCTTATTGATCTATGGTTGAATCAATTTCTTGATTCCACCCAATCAGTCCCCAGCAGACTAAGAGCAGTCGCTGCAGGTGAAAGATGTACTCTCTGCTGGCCCCATGCCTAAGGTGGGATCATTCTTGATGAGCCTTTTGTGGTATACAAGGTGCCAGCATGCACAGGAGCCGGGTAAAAAATGATGTCAGCACTATGATATTGTGACATATGGGAACAGTGCAGGTGTGGTGTATTCCTTCCCCCTCCCAAGTTGTCTAAAGAGTAGCATGTCTTCTTTACTTTAGAATTATAACAGCAGAAAGTTTCAGTTTTTGAAAATCTACAGTGAAAAAGTCTTTTGAAGTTCACAGTCTTTCATTTTAAAAACTCCCTAACTGTTTTTTGGTTACAGTAGTTTAATATCCCATTTTAAGCCATGAAAATACCTGTAGGAGGAGGACAGTGTTATGAGTCATAGCTTTATGGTTGGTACCAGAGTAACAATTAATGGTGGTTGTTCATCATGAAATTTTACAATTCACTGTGAACCGCAGTAACTTCAAGAGTTTGCTTGAACTGCTGCATTTACATCCTTGGTCCAATTTATAATCCTAGAATTCTCTGTCAGCTTTATGCAGAATAATAAGACAAATACTATAGTTATGCGGCTGCATAAAGTAAATGCTTATTTAAACATGCACCTTGTGCAGGCTCTTGGAAACCTTGTAAATCACTACCCAATCTGACACAGTTTTTAGCTAAGTGTGATTTACATGTTTTGCCAACGATGCTCTCTCAAAATAAAATTAAATAAATGAAAAATACAGGTAATTACAATAAAGCAAGGTCCTATTTTAGAATCAAATGTTCTTTTAAACTTTGAGTTACTATCCTCAGGTAAGCAATAAAATGCCATTAACTATAGATATGTTACAGGTGTTTTGGAAATAGAAATGGGGAATTATGCCCAATTCTTTTCAAGTGCAAAAAATCTGAGGCAGAAACATACATTTTAGTGAAAGAAACTTAATAAAAAGCACTTTTCTTTTGCAACAATATTAGAAATAATCAAAAATGCAGTTAAGTGAGATGATAAATGAAAGCATGAGAATGTCAGGATTAGTGAGGTTTTCGAAGTGAGGTGCTGTAATCACCCCATGAAGAGCCATGTTCTCTAACTCTACTGTGTTTATTATCCCCGGTGAGTCTCCCTAGCTTCTCCAGCTACCCTCCCAAGTGAGTTGCCAGATTTTAATAAAGATATTAAAAAAACAGGGAACATCCAAATACAGTAACAGAACGAGAAGCCTTGGGTGTTCTCATGTCAGTAGAGATAGTAGTGATACAGATTACTTGTTGAAAAAAGTAAGCAGTGATAAGACAGACATAAATATGTATGGAGCCACATAAAGGAGCGTGTCATGAGCTATTGGCAGAGCCCACTGTACAGAACAAGAGAATCAGCAAATTCTCAGATCAGAAATTAAAAAAATAAATGATCACAGAGTCTATTTTCATTTTCATACTGTATGTGGAACTGCAACCCAATACCGAAGCACCTTATTAAAGCAAAGGGCTTGAGATGGTTCCAAAAAGCCAAAAGAGCCTCCGACACAAGCGCTGGCATTGGTGGCAGCTCCCCAGCAGCCATCTGCCTCCGCGGCCAGGCCCCCGGGACAGCTGGCTGGCAGTCTGCAAACCTCCCGCTCCTGGAGACCTCACGGATATTGCAAAGGGCTGAAGGAGAAGAGAGGAGGGGACCAGAGCTTGGCATGACAGCGCCTGGAAGCTGTAAGGAGGTTAGTAGGGAAGCATGCAGATTTTTCCATGTTTTCCATTTGCAAGCAAGTCCTTGGGAGAAGGTAGGAATCAAACAAGTTAGTAAAACTTTTTGATTTTGACAAATTAGAAAATATTATTTTGGAACTCTTCTGACTGGACTTTTCTGCAAGTGATACAGCATCAGCTGTCACATTGACTTTGACAAACACGATAAAAGCCGTATGTTGCCAGGCTTCTTTAATGACAGCTTAGTAAGAAATCAAGTTGCTCACGTTACAGCGTTGCATAGCTGAATGCTTTTCCACAGTTTGTGCTATCCTCCAAAGCAGCAGCCACTAGCAGTTCTTCGAAACCACGCAGCAAGGCAGCGTGATTGTTGTTGTACTTCAGCAATCCTTTTTTGTCCCTTATGTGCATTTGAGACAGGCGACCAAGCAAGTATACGGCTATTTATTTGCCACTACTGCAGTTAAAGCTCATATGAACCATTACACCGAAAATTACTTTTCTTTCTCAGTTTATATGCCTGACCTTGATAGCTTTGCTGTTCACTGGTACCGTTGCCATGGAAATGGGAGAACAATCTTTCTGTTGATATCACTGCATAATTAAGGGTCACTGAGACTGTTTAGGTCAAGAGATCATTTTCAGAGTTCAGCTCCTCAGGGGGGTGAATGTTATTTCACAGAAATTTTGTGTATGGGCTGATGTGATTGTTACTTTGTCATCCTAAATTAAACTATGAACCCCACTGACTTCAAGCTAAGAGCTGGAAAAATTTGCCAAACCTACAGATTTCCAATAAATGCCATCTCTGTGAGGCTGCATTTTCAGGGTGTTCCCAGGCATTCAGCACTACCAAGCTATGAAGTTCGTTGCACTTGTCAGCTGAACAGTGGTAACTGGCTTTGTAATTGCTCCTGACCATTTTGAATTGTGTGTAAAACACAATCACTTATACTGGTAAAAGCCTCTGGTGATGGAAATTTGACTCTCTCCAGGGTGTAGCTGGCTCAGAAGGTTTTTTCTAATAGCTTCTCTTTAAAAGGTTGACATTTCTACAAGGGCAGTTTGAGAAAGGACGAATTGGAGCCTGTCCTTCTCCAGTGGACATTGGTGACAGTTTCTTTCTTTCCCTGCAAACTTATATGTTCATAACTTGCCCCATTTTTGACTGGCCACGTTTTCTAGATAACCGGTAATTTTTGTTGCTTGCCTACAGAGTCTTTCCAGAGGACCACTTTTCCTGAAAGCTGATACTCAAACCCCAGCATGATGCTCCAGCTCAGGCCTCACCAGCACTGAGCACAAAGCAGGGACTACTTCATATTTTTAACGTTTGGTATGTCCGGTTTGACATCCCAGAGTAAGGAAAAAAAAATTGTGATGGAGGTACATCACTGACTGCAGTTTTATATGTCTTAAAAGAACAGTTTTATAAATTCTAATTCATTATCAATAATTACATGAAGATAGCAATGTTAACACCTAATCTTGTGCTTTGGACGATTGAGATGTTTAGGGGAAAAAAAGGCCTCATCCACATTAGCCTCCTGGTTTGGCATCAGATGTATGCTGCCGTACTGTTCCCGTTTCCTTTGCCTTTATTTTTACACAGAGGTTTTGGAAAGGTCTGCCTGCTTATAGTTTCTGGCCTTCTGAGCAGGTCTACATTTTTTATATACCCTTCCTTTTTCCCTGCGTGTCCTTTCTGAGAAAGCTGTGCCCTTTCGTATCAGTATTCCAGTCATGTGAATTCTTCACTCAAATCTACTGTTATGTAAGGAAAAGTGAACATTCTGAGGTCCTTTCCATAACTTCTGTAATTTGACAATCCCTCTCTATTAGCACTGGGTCTGTCATCTTGGTTTACTGCCGGGAAAACAAAGATTTTCACCACATGATATACTAACTATAAAAAAGATTCAGATGGCTGTAAATAGTGCAATAAGATGAATTTTCAGTGTATTGTTTCAAGATGACATGCAGAGATTTAGCCAGTTAAAAATACTAAGTGTTGGGCTAATGCAGATTCATGCCTCACACTGACAATGTACCTTGGGATAGTCTATACAGAAAGCTGTCCTGTGATGGAAGAAGTCCTACCCTGGGAGCTTTGAAAACAAAGACTGTAGTGGAAGAAATAATTAGGTGCAAATGTTGGAGAAAAGAAGTAGATGACATCTAACCTGGTCCATCTGGCACCCACAGGCAGGATCTAGCCCTTTGGGACATTTCCATTGCCTTGTCCTTGGAAGACACAGGTAATGAGTTTTCTGGGAATAAGCTGTCATAACAAATTCCTTCTCCTGGGCTGAGTCCAATGCAGACCTAGGCACGAGGTCCCTGTTAGAAGAAGGAGGAGGTCTGAAGGGACATCTGTTTTCACATAGGCAGAGCGTCTGGAGCAACCGGGGTGAGATTATCCTATTAATATGTTACTCCTACAACTAACTTTATGGTCATATCTGACAATTAATTATTTGCTATCTTTTTCTGGTCTAGAAACAGAAATAATACCGTAAATTTTTCCAAACCAGGACTGGCTCCTGGATAGCTGCATATGGATAAAACCAAATCCTCCTGCATAGGTTTTGTTGTGTGGTTGTGAGAAAATAATGCTGCTCTTTTCTTGGGTGCTTGCTTGTAAGGTGCAAACTGAAAACCTGCCCCACCTTTGGAAACAAACTGACACTTAATAATAGCATGTTACCTGAAAAAGGCCTGACCCATTAGAATAGTGCAATTTATGATCGTTTTCAAACAACAGGTTAATCCCTCCAGACTTCCCAGTCAATCTGCTTTCATGAGACTATTAAACTACCCCTGAAGTGGAAGAGGGGAATATTTTCTTGTCTTTTTTTCACCCCCTCTTACTTCCTTTAAAGTAACTCCGGAATTAGCTTTTGAGGAAGAACCAAACACTGTAACACGTAGGGGAGTGAACCGTTTGTGTTCAAGAAATCCATAAATCTTCACTATTGCGAGGATCAGGGCTTGTTATTTTACTTTTTCTTTTAAGTTGCTTTCATTTTCCACATGTTTTTCTGGGAATGTGATTATTTTGGTTTCTGGCAGCGGTCATCAATACCAACTGCTGGGAAATTTGTTCTGTCACCCATTACCGGAGTTTCCCAAAAAACTTTTTCAGCAGCCACATTTTTTGGACTTTCAAAAAATTTAACATGTGACCACAACAGTCAACAGTTTACTCTCCCTGGATTTTAAAGAAGTGCACCCTAGATTGTGAATTAATTATAAATGTTTGTGTCATTGCTCGCCTATGATGGTGCTCAGTAGATCTTAAGTGATCATCTATCTGGAAATATTTATACTACACGTTCTTTTAGAGGTTGCTATGGGAAAAGAGAAAAACATATTCTGTTACACTGAGGCTGTTTTGGAGGATCAAATGATGCTCCGATAGAAGCAGAGTGTGAAAGGAAGCACAGAGAGACACGTTTCTACGATTAAAGCACAAATGTTCAACAGAACTATTCACCGACGAAACTATTCACCAGCAAAACTCCCAGTCACCTTTTAAAAATGTCGACTTCGCTAAAAGCAGAGAAGCTTTTGGGTGTCTCTTGGGATTGAACACATGTAAAAGTGGGTATCCAGTGGTACAAAGCCTCTCAGCGCAGGTACTATATCTCCTCATCCAAACCCAATTATTAATGCTCCTTGGTTGGTTATGGAACTACTTCTAGTGTGAGAATGAGCTCTTATTATTTTCTTTGATGACTTGATGGCAAAGTTCAGTGGAAAATTAACTCTAACGTTGGGCTTGGAGATGGAGAAGCAGAGAATGCTGTCTCAGCAGAAGTGCAATGTGAGAATTAGTGTTAAAAAATGTTGAAGAGAGGAATTTTTGAGGATGGAAAAATCCCACTGCAAATTCAGTTCCCCTGCGAAAATGGTAACCACTGAAAATTTAGCTTGTAAGGACATTACGTTTTAATTCTTTATATTATTTTAATAGCTTGCATTAAAGACAAGGACATGTTTTAGTTAAGTACTTATTACTTTCTTTAGGAAGTATTTTTCTTCTTTTGTAGTTTTAGGATCAGGAAGTGATGGAGGTGACATGATCTGTGGGAGGCCTTAGCAAGGCATGGATTCCTAACTTCCTGATTAGGTGCTAAACTCAATGCTGCTAGCCCCTGGAATTGCCTTCTCGACATTAAAATTCTTAAGGTACCCTCATTTCTGGTCATGGCCATTATTTTGTCAAGCTTGATGGGGTTTTCAAGGGAGTCTTGGATTTCAGTCCCTGCTCCACTGAATGTTTAATGTAAAACACGAAATATTAATAAAGCAAGGATTAGGTAGGACTCTTCTCTCTCAGGGGAGTGCCTCATGACTAATCTGTGGAGTATACCTTCTCTCTGACCCAGTGCGTATTTCATTATTTAACGTGAGTGAAACAGGTTCAGTGGGTGAGAAGGAGCATCATGCCAGGGGTCAAAATGCTTTTCCGGAAAAAAGGGAACTGCAATCCCTCAGGCACACGAGTGCATTGAGCCCAGACTGCCTATATTCTGGGCTCATGCTGTGTCTACTAAAGGCAGCTTTAGCTTTCGGGAAGACTTATGAGATGTGGCACTGTTTTGGCAGCATCTTCCTTCTTGAGAGGTCTGTGGTGAGAGGGCTGGGTATTGTACACTGAGTGCCACAGAAAAGAAATAATGCCACCCCCCTTCCCCCTCACATGATAAAAATCAATCAGAATTTAGTTGCTGTTGCAGCCTAGATTTTATATTTTTTTTTTCCATAGCTACAAAACTTGTGACTAGCAGTGTCTTCCCTGGATTATAAATGGCACCCACCAGAAAGCAATGAACTAAAGTGTCTGCAAATATGTCTTATTCAGTTTCACAACATCACTTTGAAAGGACAAATAACATTTGGGAAAATGGGAAATGGCATCTGCACTTACCAGTGCTTCTGTCTTTTTTTTTTTTTTTTCAATTTATTATAGTTGCGCCTAGAAATCATCCAAGATTAGGCTAGAAACTGTGCATGTGCTAATTTGCTAATTAAAAGACATTCCTTGTGCCATCAGCCTTACTGCCCATATAGCCAAAAGAAAGTGTAGGAGGAGAACAAGGTGCATGTGTATTTGCCATGAGCTACCACTCAGTGGCAGGAGGAGAATGAAAGTCCATGTCTGTCCTTTCTGAGAAGAGCTCTACTCGTTAGATCAAGATGTCGAGCAGAATCCAGAGACTAATTCATTTTAAAAAAACCCCAAACACCTCCTCTCAGTGTCACTTGCATGCAGTGTACAGAGTAAATTGGTTGGTAAGTTAGAAGGGATCCTGAGGGATTCGACTCTCAAGCCTCTGCTCTGGCTACTCCACTGAGCTGCTTATAACACCCACAGTGTATTACTCTACGGAGGCTTGGTTGTTCTTACTGAGGAGTGAAGGGAAGCTTGATCCTGTAGTCTCCAAATGGTACCAGGGGCTTTGGACGAGCCCCACAGACTGTTGTGCATGTTTGCGTTGCTGCTCACTGCCCAGTTCACTAAAACAGATGAGCTGTTATCAGTATTAACCCATTTGTCTATTTGAAGTTGGTAGCAACTCACCACCTACATCGCTCAGTTGGTGTTGCTCCCTGGAGAATCAGGTAACAAAGTGAGCAGCAGCACACGTGCTCCTGAATGCCCTGCTCGGAACGGCCGCCCCGGCAGGAATGAAAGCCTGAGTGCTGGCCAGGAGAAGGTAAGGTGTGTGCTGAGGGCACTGCTGAACCTGAACGACAATTGTTTTCGTTCGTAGCCAGAATTGCTGCATGTGGTTTCCCAGCACCTCTCCAGCTTCCAGCTTAGAGGTTAGTGAATGCTGCTTGTAACAAATGGGAAACTGAAGCTCAATTCAACTTGTCCCAGCATCAGCCTGAAAAGCTAGTTACGACGTTTGGGGTTTCTTTAATTTTCATATAAAGTACAAAGGATATTGCTGGCAGTGGCTAGTGAAGAGTTTAAGACAAGAGAGAAATTTCAGTTAAAAGGCCTATTTGTCAGGGTAACAATTTGGGTGAATTGTGAATGATTTTTGCCTTTTTTGACAGTTTCCTCCAATTATAATATAATCTTGACTTATGGGTGTGAATTTAGTTCTTAATTCAGCAGGCATCATTACTGAAAAGTGGATGTCAGAAGTCTTAAAAGGATTAGTGTTCTATATCTAAGCAATAAAATTGATCTGTGAATTAGGGGTCCCCTTCACAGGAGTAATAAAGTTTTCTTTCTGCAAGCAGTGAGATTTCTTTCTTGTAGCTGTCAGTGTAGTCATTCTGCATTGGTGTAAGATATTGACAGTGTGCTCAGGGCAGTAGCAGAAAAGGGCAGAGATCAAATAAGGGGAAGGGAGCAATCTCAATTGAGTAGAGCATTCGAAACCAATTGCAAATACAATAAAACTATAAGGCCCAACTCTGCTCTTGGAAAAATGTTGCTAGTAACTTCAGTAACAGTGCAGTGATTGTAGATGGTGTTGGTAATGGAAATACGTCTCAGCGGTGCTGAAACCTCTACTTCTGGCACACTGGGACTTCAACACAGCTATGATAGTTATCCAGCTCAGGAAACTTCCCTTCCTCTATTGATTGATTAGTGCACACTCCAGGATCTCAGCTGGTGTAAAACCCTGGCGGACAGTCCCTCTCTGACCGAGCAAGGTATACAGAAAATATCAAAACCCTGTGCTGAAGTGAATGCTAACACAAAAGCAGCCAAACAAAGCCAATGGAAGAAATTCAGAGTGGAAGATCTCTGGTGAGCAAGGTTTGCTCCTCAGCAATTAGCATTAAACTGTAAGAACTGGAAAAGGGAAGGAAAATACCTTTTTAAACAGGAGATTTAAAGGGTGAGTGTATATTAAATGGACAGCTTGATTAACAATTAATAGTTGCAAGAATCGTATCAGAAGGATTTTCTAAGGGTTATCAAAGGACTCGCCACCCTGACAATGGGATTCATACACGAGCGCTCAGGTGAGTGGGAATATATATGCACTGACAAGGACCAGCAATGTCTGCAGAGCAGCCTGCAGTCTGATAGCAGAGGAGGTGGCACTGTGAAGTACTAATCCATCGCTGCTTGCTTTTTGCAATAAATAAGCATGCAAATCTGAATGAAACCAAGTCATGCCAAAGTGGTTCTCGATGAGGGGTGCTTCACGTGTCTCTGCAGCCCAGCTGACGAGGTGGTTAGTGTTGGGGCAGAGTGAGAAACAACCCTAACTGTAGACTGAAATGATAGATAGGCTATCTACAGCCAGTAATAGCCCAAAGGCTATTCCATATACACCGGATATAAAAATTTAATCAGACTCAAGATATTTTTGTATTTTCCAGAAGTTGCCTATATTATGAAGTAATAACAGGTACACGCTTTCAGAAAATGTACTGGCAAAAGGAAACAATACGAAAGAGAGAAGAAATCTTTTGGGCTGGTTTTGCTTTGTTCCTACTTAATTCCAGGATTGATCATTCAGTGTATATAGATGCAGAGAGGTGAAAAGCTCACCAAACTTAATGCTGTTAGACTGCAGAGGGGTAACAACATCTGAGCTTCTGAAAGTGTATGTGAAAAACAGGCTGTTAGGTTGCTTCTGATTTCAAAGGACAAAGCATGAGATGGGGCATGCAGGAGAAATTTCGAGGGTCCTTTCTAAGGCAATGGCCATTCCGTTTTCTGACACGTCAGGGCACAAGGACAAAGAAAGTTTTTAGAAAGGTTTTTGAAGTCCTGGTGGGGCTGGACCTCAATATCTGTGAAGTAAGACCTGCCCCAAAGTGTTGCTTCTTCATGTCACCAATTTCATAGACAATATAAAGCTCAAGCAATGGTAGTGATTTTTTTCTTAAGGTTGCACGTTTTAAGTCCCTTCTCCAAAACCAACATGGATTTGATTGTGCTTTATATCTTAGTGTACTAGAACTAATCTACTAAAATATTCATGTAGCTAAGAAAAATGGGAATGAAAAAAAAAGTATATGCAGTGTGTCAGAATTAATGTGCCCAGTGAACTCTAACTTTTGTATTTTTTTTAACCTTGTCACCTTAATGGTGTTCTGACGCCCCTTTTTACATTTAGCATTTTTCTTTTTTAACATTCCAAGACAAAATGAAGTAAGGATGGGAAGGGGAGGGGTAAGTGGAAGAAAAGAAAAGAGGACCAGAAGCGATAGAGCTGAGTCCTTTGCTTGGTGAGTAAAGCTCATAAACACCTTGAACTCATGAATTCATACGTAGGGTGAAATTCAGAGCATGCAAGAATAGAAAGCTATGCAATAATTATGAAATAAAAAAAGGACTTATTGAGATTTAAGTGATACGTATGCAGAGCTGACCCTTAGATAGTCTTAAATGAAATTCACCCTCACGTGGCTGCTCTTCTAAATGGGTGTGCGTGAAACACGAAACCATTTGCATGAAAAATCCCACGTGTCTGTATTTTATTTTCATTTTTAGCAATGTGTTTTTGCTGGACCCTGTGAGCAGTCTTTATTAATACCTTATTTTAACAAACATATAACATTTGTGATGTTAAAGGCCTTTGAAAATCCAAGCTGTAAGAATGATTTGGAAAACACTGAAATTGAGCAGCTAACTCTATTCTGGCCCCAGCTACAAATTACGGATGAAGCTTTTTATGCTCTGACTCAAAAAGAAATAATGAGAACTTATTTTTGGCAACAAACCAGCTGGGGAAAATTATATTCCAAACTGCAAATTTTGTAAAAATTGAGAGTGTGAGAACAAAAGAGAAAAAGAGAAAAGGGTGGTTTGGGATGGAGACTGTTTTCCCAGCATAGCTGTGCTGGGCATGCTGAACACTTGCTCTATCTGGTTAGAGAGGACATCTAAACCATCATGGAATCTGAATGTACCTAATCCATCTTCCAGGTGTTCCTGTATCCTCCCCACTCAGTCCGCCCGAGTCCTGCATAGATGCATTTTCCTGAAGGCACAAGGGCTCTGTAAGATTACACAGGTCTTTCTGCACAAAGTTTATTGCAAGAGGTGGTCTGCTGGCAGCTCCCCAGGGGCTAAGTTAAGAGCACGTCTTAAGTTAGAGTTGAGGTGACAAACTTTAATCTTAACAGAGAAAAAAATTCCCAAACATCCTTGATTGAAGAAAATAGACCTGTATCTGTTGTTTAAACATTGGTATCTTTTACAATACATTTTTAATTAAATAGGAGAGCTCAAGCTTTAAGGTATTCCTTCATTTTTTGGCCGAACAAACTCCTTGCAAAATTAAGCTGAATTGTGCAGAAATATTCATGGCCAAGGACATAAAGATACAAATTAATACGGGGCGGGGATAAATCCAGATTCTTTGCCATCCCAGCTTTCCCTATAAACCTGAAGCCTATGCAGTACTTCAACATACACTTTTAATCAAGGATATAATGAAGCATGTGCTCAGGTCACTGAAATGAACAAGATGTCTTGTCTCTAAGTTTAATTAAAAGATTGAATTGTGTACAAAATTCTCATTTGTTTTATATTTGTTGTAATTACAAGTGGTCTCTTGTCATGCAGCTCTATGCACTTCTCTCCTGAACCTGTACTTTAGTCTGTACGAAGGGGTAAAAGGCACAAGTAGGACATTAATCTCCTAAAGCAACTTTCTCTCTTGCATAGATTTCTAGCTAAATCTGCTGATTTCTGAAAAATGTATCTTTGGCAAGCATGGACTGACGTTTAGTGTCTCACCACCCCTGTTCCCTTTACCACCCTTTTGGTGTTTTTTTTTTTTGTTTTTTTTTTTTTTTTAATTATTATTATAACTGTACCATAGACTAAAATCACTGAAATATTTCAAACAGATACTTAATTATAAGCATGTGCTTAAATCCTACGGGCTACAACAGGAGTTAGTAAGCGTTTATAATGCTGTGGTAAGTAGGGATGAGGTCTATCTGCCTTGTTGGTTCTGGCTGTTTCAAATGGGGCTTTCTTTGTGCTTTCTGTCTTGTACCACCAAAATTGTACTCAGCTGCCCAGGAAGAAGCGTTTGTCCTTTGATAGCTGTCACTGAAAATGTGGTGCCTGGGCATGCAAAGGTTTGACATCTATTCATCCTTGACAGGCAAAATTGCACTGGGCTGTCTAGTTAGTAGTGTCTTGACAGCAAGAATGCTTTGCCCTGTGGGATTCATGGGGGTTTTTGAGTGATTACAGAGTGGACAGACATCATGAATGCTTTTGGGTTGCCCAGTGCTGTGAACTAGATGTAAAGAACTTCCCGGGAAAAAGTGAGTGATGACTTAGTCACTGCATTACTGGTCACCTGGACCTGCTCTATTTTACACCTCCCTTTACCGGGTCAAATTGATGTGAAAACAAGCTGTGGAGGTGTTTATTATTTTAATCAAAAAGCCAGATAGTTTAGGCTAAGAACAGAAGGACTGCCACCTGGGATTAAAGCAGATGGACTGGGGGTCCATCCAACCATGTATCTCCACTATAAAGATCAAGCAAAGTGATTATTTTCTGAATAATTACTCCCACCTTTTGGCACTCAAAAGGTTAAGGATGTCCTGCAGAAACAGCTGCATCTGAATTGTGACATTTGATGATCCACAACAGAAATATCTTCCGTGAACTTAGGGGATCCTTTTTAGATGTCTGTAGCATCCTGTGGCAAGGCCTTCCATACAGTAAGCCGGTCGTTGTCTTCCGGTTTTTTCTGTGATTACACTAGAAACACTCTGTAGGGCTATTACTACATACGCTTGAAGTCAGTATTACAGGGTATATGCAGAAACAAAAGTACCATTCTTTAGAGCTATTCATTAGCATGAATCATCGATGATGCTCTGAGGGCTTCATAAGGAGAAGACGATTGTGTGGGATAAGCACTAGTCTTTGTGAGTTAAATTTCATCAGTTGTGCCTGCCTTTCTGGGAAATGGCTGAGTGGTATTCAGTTGCAGAGAGGGGTATTAGCAATGCTCTTGTCCAAGTAGATGCAAGGATTGCTGGTGCCTCTTCAAGAGGGTCCTGAGCCTCGGTGAGGCTTGGCTGCCCCTTATTCCTGTTGCAGATGAAGAAAATGAGCTTCTTGTAGAAAGTGCATAGTTCTTTGGTCTTTAATTTAGAAGGCTATGAATACACTGAAGAGATGTAATACAATTCTAAATGAAATGCCTTTGTTTTCTCTGTGGTTCCCTCTGTTTACTCTTTATATAAAATCTGGTCCACCAAATTCAGCTGTTGCAGAAAACTTTCCATGATCATTTAATTCTCTGGTATACCACAACAATTTCTTTTCATCTACCACTATAACAAACATACTGTGCATAACTCATTAAGGCAAACCCAAAAATCCCTGTTATTTTCTGTGCTATTAGCTTTTCAGCTGTCATATCACCTTTTACTGAAATTTTGCCAAGTCTTCCAAGCTAAGCCGTGTGAACATGTATCAGTAGGGACCTCCAGGAAACACAGCTATTTCAATATTTGGCCTACGTTTCTCTGAATCAGCTCTGAACAAAGCATGGTGGGAGGAGAATAATACTGCGGTGTTAGAGAATTTGCATTTTGCAGAGGTACATCGTGTTTCTTCCCATTTGCGGCGATGAAAAATCCCAAGTGACTTTCTATAAGGAAAATATTGTGTTGTCTTGACTCATCCTTAGTGCTGAGCAAATGGATTTTGGATACACTGTACAGTAGTTTTAGTTATTCCGTGTGATGCTGCCTTTGTTCTCAGTTTCTGCCCTCTGTTTTTGACTCATACACTTGACTCCTCACTGACAGAATGATGACACTTGACTGTGACCTGAAGATATGGCTGCCATGGTTACAGGACCATCTCTCCCCCTGCACCCTCAGCTACTGACTCTCTATTTATCCCATGTGATACCAAAGTTCTGTTATCCCCATTTTCACAGATGAGGAATGAGTAATTAAGAGACTTGCCCATGCAAAGAATTTTATGGTGAAGAGCATCATACACGCGCTGCCTTGCTTCCAGGCCATAACTGACAAATGCCCTGGTGTGGGGCTGAAATTTGTTTAACTGTCTCATCACATTTCCTGTTTTTGTTTTCTCTTGCAGACTAACAGCTAAAGCCGTGGCTGTTCTCTTACCAATCTTAGGAAGCTCTTGGATCTTTGGGATTTTGGCTGTCAATGCCCACGCCTTAGTATTTCAGTATATCTTTGCTGTTTTCAATTCACTACAAGTAAGTACCTGGAGGGGAAATTTGTAGCCGCGGAACTGCTGCTAAATGGATCATTAGTAATGTTTTCACATGCTTGTGTTTATTGGATTTTTTTTTCTGTGTTCCTTCCTCTGTCTTTTAAGTCTGTGCTGACCATACAGTGCTGGCAATTGTTTAGTCTCTGCATGAACAGAACTTTTATCCCACTCCTTAGTGTTTCCAGTAGCAATAATTAAATAAATGAGACAGTGAGCCTGAGAAATGAAAATTGTTCTTCCAGAACCATGTACCACCAGCAAGATTCTTAAGTGGAGACCAAGAACAATTTGTCAGTGTCAGTTTGAGGCTTCATTACTGAGACTAAATGAAAATGAACAGAAGTTTGCAGGAATGGTGTGGCATGAGGAGAACAGTGGAGCTGTTCTGCATGCTGTGGGAAGCAGCACATCTCGTGCACGCAGGCAATAGACCCACGTCTTCTTAAGACACCCACCCAGGAAAAACGGCTCTGTCCGAGAAGGAATGTAAGCATCTGCCTAGCTTTGAGCAGATGTGCCAGTAATGGCATAAATCTAGAGGTGTGTTATAATTCTTAAGTGAATAATGATTACAAATGGGGGGAAGAAATGAACTCCGGTAAATCCTTTTTTGTCTTAGGAAAAAACACTGCTGTGGTCACAGAAAGAGGAGTGCGACAGAGTTCTTCCCCTAAGCTGATAAGAAAAGTTCCAACTTTCATCCAAAATAAAAGACCTTAAGTTTGGCTGGATGCTTCCCAAAAGAAAATAATCGGACAAAATCCTAAAGATAGCAAAATTCTGTTGTGAAAATTTTCCTAATGCTAATACCTTGCGTTTCTTATGTGAAAAATACTGACCTGCTGTTTCCCAAACTGCGTTTCCCTCTGTCTGTATCTTTGCAAACACAGAGAAAAACCTTTCTTGTTGTCATGAAAATAGGATTCCTGATTCTTTTCAGCCAGGTTTCTCTCCTTTAGCACCCCAAAGTTAGGAGTGGCTGTTTCACGGGGAAAGGCCCAGACAAGCCTCACAGTCACCCAGTGCTGCAGGTTTCTCTGGTTTAACATGGGGCACGGTTTGGTCTGTTCTTTCATATTTATAGATCCCCAGCTACTCAATACCCACTTCATACAATACTGCAAGAAACACGTTATTCTATTTCATTTTTCATACTCAATCCTCACCCTTCTCCCTTTTATATGTTTTCAGGGTTTTTTCATGTTCCTGTTTCACTGTCTTCTGAATTCAGAGGTACGTAACCAAAAGGTGTTAACAAGCTAGGTGTTAGCAAATTCAGGTAACATGAGTAGAAAACAAGAAATTACTTTCTCCATGCTATGCTGATTTCTTTTGTCTTTCAATTAATACATGACTGTTAGTGACTTTGTGACTTGCGGTGTTTTGACCCACGATTGACATTTATTTTATGTAATGTAAGAAAGGGTGGTTTTTTTAAAAAAGAAGTAAGAGAAGGCAGCTCAACACCAAGGGAAGAAGCACTCCTGAGGGCTGGAGGGGCTGAGCAGGGGATGGGTTGGGCTGCTCAGGGAGGATGCAGCAATACTGGGAGGAAGACGCAGTTTGGCAGTCCCCATTGCAGGGCCTCTGGCTTTGTTACATCTGCAGTTCCCGAGAGGAAAATAAATATTATTCTCAGCAAAACATACTTTTGGAAGTTACTCATGCAATCCTTAATGGGAAACCAAACAGAGTAGAACACAGTCCAAGTGTTTTTCTTGGCAGGAAGTTCAGGTTTTCACGGTGGACCAAGAATTGCATTAAGGCTGTCTCAGAGTGATCGGGCTAAGGGTGATCAAGCTGATGTCAGTGGGGCTTGTGGAGCCCACCTCTGCTGGGCCTGGAGCTTGCAGCATCTTCTCCTCCCATGGCAGACAGTAGAAAATTCTCAGCAACATGTAGTACTGATAATGAAATTTTCTTAGGAAAACCATTTCCAGCATGCTCACAGGAGGGTACTGCTCAGTGAATTCCCACAGAGCTTGGGTTCTCCCACAGCAATTTCTTCTGGATGCTGCTGTGCTCTGCCCCATAGCCTGCTGCTTCTTCTAGCGCAACAATAACACTTCAGCTCTTCTGTGGAGACGTCATTATTTATTAATATTTGCCAACCTATTCAGTCTTAGGGAATTGATATGATCTTTGCTACATTCAGTTTGCAGAGTCAGGACTGACTACGAAATTCTTGATATTTACTGAAATAAATACTATAATAAATGTATTTAGTAGGCGGTTCAAAGGTAAGGAGGAAAAATATTTCTTTATTCTATTGCTCCCCAGGCTCAGAAAGCTTTCCTCCTGCTGTCGTTTCAAGTGCCTTACATCAAATACAAATATTTGAATTGCTGCCATTTTTCCAGGAACCTCAAAAGAAATTAAATTCAGTAACTTTTCAGAATTTGTATCCTCAAAAAACAGTTCATATCTAGCTAATGAAAACTGTCATTTTTGGAGAGCAGGTCTTATTGGCTCCATCGTACGCTGTGCATATCTAGAATACTTCTTCAGCTAAACTGAGAGAATTCTTCTTGAGAATTTTGTTCTTACCATAAAAGTAAAGCTCAGATACTGTAAAGCGAAACCTGCAGGTATTTCCCAGCAGTTAGGTAAAAAAAGAGAGCTTTCTTCCAGTGTGTCTGTACATGAAATACAGACACATAAAGAAGCACAGGAGAAGGGGTGTGAGGGGACCGGAGCAGCCTCTCTCACAGTTCATGTCCGATGCGCTGCCAGTGTCAGCCAGTCAGCACGGAGCCCCTCGACCTCCCTCAGCAATTTGGCTGTGAGTAGATCACTCCCTCCTCTGCAGCAAAGGGAAGACTGTGAGGCTCTGTCTTTCCCCAGTCTCCTCTTTCGATTAAACAACCCGAGTTTCTTGCAAGGGATGGTGGCCTGTGATCATCCTCACAGCTCCCCTCAGCACTGTCTCCAGCTGGTCCCTGTTTTTCCTGGGATGCCTGACACAGTGCTGTAGCTGAGGCCATGGCAGGGTAGAACAGGGAGGAAGGATTACTCTCCGTTATGCAGACTGTGTTCCCCTTGACAAGATATTCTTGATAAATCTCACCTACTAGCCTAAAGAACGTCTGCCTTACCATCTTTTCTTTATGCAGCTGATTATTTTCACCTTGGTGCAGAATCTTCCTACATCTACAGGGAATTTCATCCAACATCTTCAAATAATTTCAGTTTTCAAAGACCTGGCATCTGGCTTACATCCTCATGGCATCTGGTTACCATCAGCCAGGGAAAGCCTGCCTGAATGGGGGAGCTTGGGGTCCAGCCTGCTTAGACAGTGTGAAAGTGTCCTGGTGAGCTGCTGAAAATCAGTGTACTGGCACCAGAACCGCAAATATTGGGGCTGTACGCTTGTATGCCCAGTGCTTTGGGGTTTTTTGCTTTTCTTATTTTCTATTTTTAACAAGATGTATGGTAATACAGTCATACCTTGGACATCTAGGATGAGGGGATAACACAGATAACATGAAAATGTTGCCAACGAAATAAGAAAGATGTGAGGTTATACAATGCATTGTATTTAAAGTATGGATACTTGAAAAGTAAAGTTAAATTTTAAAATAAGACCATAAATATAAAGAAAAACATAGGGGTGAATTGTTCGCTTTTTTTTTGGTAATACAATGATGTTAATGTGGAGGAAGAATAACGGGGAAATGATTGTAAGCTACAACTGAAAATAAACACAACTCTCCTATCTTGCTTCATTTTTTTCCCCCAAAGGTTAGAGCTGCCTTTAAGCACAAAACCAAGGTCTGGTCCCTTACCAGTAGTTCGACTCGCAACATCAATGTGAAACCCTTCAATTCAGACATTGTAAGTATTCCTCCTTTTTTGTTATGTTTAACTATTGTACTTCACAGTGTTCCACATTAAATTCTGTTAGAAAGAACAGGACACAAGAAGGCACGTGAGTATTTCTGGGACCTACCCTAATGCACGTTGTGGACAGGTGGAATCAGCAAGTGTTAAGTTGCAACTACAATATCTGTTCTGAAAGCGAAGGACAAAATTCTGCTTTCTGGTGAACTATTGAATAAAAGTAAACAAAGGTTGATGAACTCTGGAGTGTGTTCAGTGAGACTATTCCCATCAGTTGTGATGGACTTCATATTCTGCATTCAAGCAGCGTTTTGGCAATGCATTTGTCTGATGATGATGGCTTTTTGATAGGGCGCTTTTACATTTAAGCCCGAGGAATAAACTCTTAAATAAGTCAACATGTGAATATGCTGTTCTAGCTCTCCTTAGATTGTCTTGAGGCAAAAGACATTTGTTTGTATAAAGAACCAGCCTGCTGAAGTGATAGGTATTATTAAGTGATCTCTGCCAATCACCTTAGATCCTGGCAATAACTGTTTAAAAATCCTTTATGGCATATGCTCTCAAGACTCTGCGACAACCCTGTAACGTAAATAGATGCTTTCAAGCTTTTATTTCATCCAGACAGGAGTGGTTTAGCAAAATAGATAAATCTATTTTCAATATTATTTTGTTTTCCAGATGACTGGGAACAGGCCAGGCACAACCCCCACAAAGCTGAACACCTGGGATAAAAGCTCCAATTCAGCCAACCGCATTGATTTATCAGCAGTCTGACAGTAATAGCAGCTTCTCAGTGAAAACCAAGCCATACATTCAGGACCTCTGACACAGTGTCCACCAGTTTTTACTCACTGTTAGTACCAGTAGAGGACTGCTTTTTTAATCACTGCCTAAGAAATTGGAAATTGCCGTATTTTTTGTTGAGTAAATAGCCCTCACCTGCTTGCCTTCGAGACTGTAACACATTCTACCGCTTGGCTATTAGCAATATCTGTAAAAATAACCAGCACAAAGATACACTGGATGGTTTTGTCAGCAACGATGAAAACACTAGGTACGCAAAAAGGGCTTCGTGCTATCTGAATCATTCCAGCTCCCGGAACGGAGGAAAGGGAACATACCTCTGGAAAGATGGATTTTTATGCTCTGAAATGAAATGCTTCCCATTGTGATGTTGTAATGGGGCAATTCGAGTCTTGCTGTGCACCCTCTGTTTACATTTATTACCTTACAGGATCCAATTATCGAAGTGAAGCTTATTCAAAATACGTAGTGTGGTGATTAATTAAAATGCTACAAGGAAACCAGGACTTGAGGGAAAAGCGGGTTCCAGCTACTCAGCTCCCAGCATGGGTGTGGAATGAGCAAAGCTAATATACATATGTCTCTATGCTCGTAAACAGCATATGTAACATGTAATACTTCTATAAGTGGCCTATTAGTATTTTAGGTAGTCCTGTTTACATCCTATCTATAAAAGGTAGAAATGACTAACGTTGTCTTATAGCAGCCCACAGCATTTCTATCGCTGATTTTATCTGTAGTGACAGGACAAGGGGTAACGGGTTTAAACCGAAAGCAGGGAGATTTAGATTAGATATCAGGATGAAGTTCTTCCCGGAGAGGCTGGGGAGGCCCTGGCACAGGTTGCCCAGAAAAGCTGTGGATGCCCCATCCCTGGCTGTCTTCAAGGCCAGGTTGGATGAGGCTTGGAGCAACCTGGTCTAGTGGAGGGTGTCCCTGCCCATGACAGGGGGGGTGGGCTTTAAGGTCCCTTCCAACCCAAACCAGTCTGTGATTCTATGAAGTATTGGTATTGCTTTGCCTGAAGCTTCTGGATGCAATCCACAACCGTCCATCAAGTGCGTTTCACAAATGCACTGGAGATTTTGGAAATCAAAACCTGGCACTGTGACTTCTCTTTCTCCTTTTACTGGTCAAATGGAGACACTGAATTCCAACCCCATAAACGTAACACAATGATATAATGTGAAGACAGCCAGACTACAAGTAAGTCTATGTATTGTTACCTACAGACATCTTTTAAACAGGTCTCTGCAGAGTCTTTTTGTGGTTTTAAATTCAACTCTGCACTTAATAGCTTCTGCTTTAGTACTGCTATGAAGTATCTGTAAGGAGAAAAAAACCCACTGTAATTTTTCTTTCGACCAGTGTTTTGTAGGTTCTCAGCGGTGATGTTTGGAGCACAAGGGGCTGCAATCTCAGCTGCACCAGCCGTGCACCTTTCCCGCTGGGGGTAAAGCAGACTGCAAGCCACACAGGTGGTCAGGGCCCCTAAATGCGTGTCTTGCTCTAGGATTTACTCGGCAGCCAGGGTCTCCAGAGCAATTTCCAAAGATGAGCATCCAAGTCTGCTTATCTCCAGCTCTTCCTTGCTTGTAGCAGCTGTCTCCCTACCAGACCGGGTATACTGATTTGCAGGAACCATCAAGGTAATTAGCTTTCCTAATACACTGGGCTATCAAAATACAACAAAAGGAGTAGTGCAAATCTTAAATCTCATCTTTTGCTGAGAGGTTTTTTTTGGTTGTTTGGTTTTTTTTTTTCTTAATTAATAGTTTGTATCTTCAGCAGCTCAGACTGGATCTGGTGTCAGTGAATCTAGCACGATATGTGCTATTGATTTCCAAGAGAGAAGGTATTTGCACCCTAATGTGCAGGGTGGAAATTGTTTATTGGATAGTAAATTTGTAAAAAAGAAAAGTAAATTGATCTTTAGGGAACAGGAAACATTCATCAGTTAGGACTGAATTTAGAGAAGTGTTTCATCCAAAAGAAATGGAGCTGAAAGTTTAGAAAGCATTAATGCATTTCATTTTTTATTGATCCAAAGCTTTCCTCCTTGTTTCCTTCCTGCACTAAGAAAAACGAGCTGTTTTGGTTTGGACCAACCTTTTCCAACTCCTGTGCCTTCCCCCTTTCCTGGCCAAGACTTGCGGGTACGGTCACCAAACTGCATCCTCACAGTCCACCCAAGTTTGTCTGTGGCTACAGATTAAAACATTCTACAGAAATTATCTGTTTTACCAGAAATATGCTGGATTTATGCTGCTGGAACAGAGCACAATGTGACGTACTGCCTATCACACACACACACATTAAATACATGGGCTTCTGATCTTGTGTTTCCTACTGCTAAATAACTCCAGTTGTCAGCTAACTCTAAAAGGTGGGTTGGTAGAAGCTAAATATCTAAATGGCTGTGTCTTTATTTTGGCTTTTGGGTACAGCTTTTTCCTAGCCTTTTCTGCATTGGACTGTCTTACAGCTGTGCAAATATATGGGCTTTTCTTGGCCCGAGAATGATTATATTTTTTTCCCCAAAAGACACAGTAGAAGGAGCCCTTGGAATGTACGGAGGAGATTGTAACAGAACAGTACTGTGATACAGAGTTCAGTGGTTGTATTGTGTGCAGACAACATATTTAAGCATATTTTTTATACTGGAGCATGTGGTTTTTTTGTTGTGGTTTTGTTTTGGTTGCTCTTTTTTTACACTGTGACTGTGGATACAGATTGAAACCCTCCTTGATTCGTTTCTCCTCTAATCATTGTCCTATAGCACAAACAGCTCTGTGAATGAAACAGGGGACATACATATAAAAGCTTTTTTTTTTAATCTTAATTTTAAACGATATTATCTCTATGCAATTTTCAGTGCCTGCATTTCCTCCTGTGCTGATGTGTACTGGTCACCTATGTCACTACCCAAGGTCCATTTGAAAAAACAATGTGCAACACTCAAATGACACTACAAAACAGCAATAGTATGAAGGGCTAAACCTGCTTTTCAGCCAGGTACACCATATTTTAAAATTGTTCACCAAAACCAAGAAGAGCATGAAAATATTTTTGGTTCTGTACTTTAGAAAGTGACATAGATGTGTTTTATACGTCGAGGGAGCCTTTATTCCCCTGTATCTACTGCGATCCACTATGGATAAACTGCATCCCATGCTTTAGCTTTTGAACCTTACTTGTGACGAAGAAGTTTATCTTGTTTATGTCACAGGAGGTTAGGAGCCAGAACACTGTATTTATATTACTAGGTTGGGGATGGGGTTTCTTCTGGTTTTTTTTACAAATTAGTTAAAAAACACAAAGTAAAGTACAGATGTGTTCCATTGCCATCTAAGTCCATTCTTTTTGTTTGATTCAATGTATTTTTGTGGTTACTGAATGCAGCAAATGTACTGAATAAGAAATGCTCGAATGAATCTTTAACCAATCTCTTCCTGTCCTCAGTCTTTTGAAGCCTGAAAATCTTGCAGTTTATTTATGGGCTTGTATATAGCAGCTATTGCAATATTTTTTCTGGGATAGCATCATTTTGTCAATGGTATGAAATCTTAATTGAATGAGATGTGAGTTTTAAAATAGGTAATGTAGCAAGAATTACTTTGCCAGTAAGTAGTAAAATAATTTAGTTTTGTTGGGTTTTTTTTTTTGCCAAATAAAAAAGAAATCTTAATTTCCTAAAATAACTTTGTATCGGTTCAATTTTTTGTTTTGACATGGGTTATAAACAACAGCATAAAAATGATGGCTCCCTTTGACTACTATTGTGACTAAACAAGCAGAGCTTTACTCATATGAGAAGTCCTAATATATGCGTCCGGTATGCCGAGGTAATGTGCAGCCAATGTTTTTGTATTAAAGTTTATACCCACACAATATCATTCCCTTCCCTTTAAGAAAAGAGCTCAGTTTATGAAGCAGCTGCTGCAGATTATTTCTTCTAACCCAACTATTCCAGCATCCTGGTCAAGGTAAATTTCTAAGTGAAAAACTGACATTTATGGATATGACAGCTTCTGTCTCAGACTTACAAGGGAAACTCATTCCACCAGATCTCTGAATATAGCCGTGTATTGAGTATACATATACACACACATATTTATATATATACACACAGACACTTTTGGTTAGATACATACACACACACACATTTTACATCTTTCAGAAGTCTCTTCCACAGTCTTTTCTGTGGCTGGGGACAGATAATTTGCTGGATAGAAGAGGGATGCACACACAACAATTAACTTTCCACGGCAGCAGCCAAGTAACTAGCAACTATCAAGATGCTTTGGATGCCCGGGAGCGCAGGCATGGTGTTTCAGAAAAGCCAGGGGTTCTGTCATTGCTCTGCTGTTACCCTGCTGCATGACCTTCAGTAAGGAACTTTTCCTGACTGAATGTTTATCCCACCAGTGAAATGAAGATAATGATATTGCTGTCTTTGTCAAGTCCTTGGAAATTCACAGTTGACAAACAGAGCATTTATTATCAAATACTACTGCCACACAGTAATTTTTGATATTTTACCTATTGCTGGCTGCAGTGCTGAGGACAAAAGCATTATATGGTCTGGTATATCTTCGCCCTGTCCCCCCAACCACCGCATTCACAGATTCACAGAGTGAGAGGGGTTGGAAGGGACCTCTAGAGATCATCTATCTAGTCCAACCCCCCTGCCAGAGCAGGATCACATCAGACAGGCATTACATATTTGTGATCTGCTGTGTCCTGTTACAAGGGAAAACATCCCTTAATTGCTACAGCACTGGGACAGTTTTCTCCGCTTTTCTAGCAGCTGCAGAGGTGTCCTTAACTGTGACTGCAGTGTTCATTGCACACGTGGGAGCATCCTGGCATGTAGGGCCAGCAGGGTCACCTGCCGCCGACGCCGCATCAGGGCAAAGCAGGGAATGATCTACTTTGATGAGGCCCCAGAGCTGCACCAAATAAGCGGGTTTCCGCTTTACCTTCTGTCGAGGTTTACTCCGGCTAGCAAAATACCATGAAGCTGCTCTCACAAATCCCCCTCCCCTCCTCCAACAGAAGGGAAGAATTGGAGGAAAAAGAAATAAGGAAGCTCGTAAAATTGAGATAAGAACTATTTACTAATTAAATCTAAATTAATATATACAAATACTACTAATAATAATTAAAATAGTAGAAAATAAAACCTATAATGCAATATATACATCACCATCCACTGACCAGTGCACACCCAGATGTTGAAGTAGCGAAAGTCAGACCCAGAGAGCCCGAGAACCACAGCCCGAGGAGCCTGGGAGCTGACGCAGCAGATTCCGAGCGAACCCTATCAGCGACAGAACATCCAGGAACTCTAAACAACCCACCAGCTCCCACGCGAACGAGACAGCACAGGAATTGGCAAAGCAGCTAACGCAGGAGGGTTAGCAAGTGCCCGGGAGTAGACGAGCAAGGGAGTGAGAGAGTAATCGGAAGAGTAACGGCTACCGGACCCCTTCCCCGCCCAACACCCGGAACATGAGGCACTATGGAATGAAACACTTACTTCCTTGGTCAGTTTGGGTCAGCTGTGTCCCCTACGCTGCTCAGGAGACAGGGAGAGCTGGGAACACGCAGCTGCAGTATCAAGACCTTGAATTCAATACAGGCCAGCACCAGCTGAGGCCTTACCAGTAACACAGCTTCTTAACAACCACAGTAAAGGGAGTTAACTTTCCTGACTGAACCCAGCACACCTTCACGACAGCCAACCTGTAGCGTTACCAGCAGAAAGATATTCTGATTTAATACAGCCAGTGCAGAAAACCAGCAAAAGGTTCAGGCCTTGCCTGAGTGGCTCAGAGACTGAAGCTTTGCTGTAGGACTAGGTTCACGCTACAATGGGTCATCATGAAGTGCATTACAGAAATTGTGGTTGTTTTTTTTTTTAACTAATGCATATTACATAAAAACTTTATTACTACTACACTTTTATCTGAACATGATACTGTTACCTCCCAAAGAACAAACGGCTCCAGAAGCTTATCATCATAGGGCTGCAATCCTGTAGATGACATGTTTTCAAGGTTAAAGCTAGTTCTGTTATGATTAATAGGCTGCCAGCTGCCTCCTCTGTGTTGCATTGCCATGTAGGATGAGGTGGTGTGATGATGGGAAGTTAACTAGGATGGGAATTACGTGATGAAGAATAACTAGAGCAATTATATCCTGAAAAATTAAAGATTGGAATTGAGATGAGAAAGGTGTTTCATCATCTTTCAATACCCATTACAAAGAAATCTTCCTCCCGTTGTATCCCTCCAAATCACGTAGCAAGGCATACACAAAAGAATGTTTTCTTGCTATTCTGTGAAATGCAGAGAGTATTTTTAACATTTATCATTCATGACAGAATAATAAAGCAGGTAATTTTGGCACTGGTTTACATAATGTTTGCCTTTAAAAATATTTTCATTATATCTACGCTATGCTCGGATGACTCAGTGTAGTGTGTCATGGATAGTTATTGCTATAATTGCCCTTGTTCACACAATTTTCTTTCTCAATAATCCCATATGTTCTTGGAATTCAGAGGCCATATTTCATCTTGTCAAGGGTGATTACAATCCTAAATGTACCACTGACATCAGCATCTTCTCCAGGTGCTGACACATGGCAGAAATATTGAGTCATAAGGGTGGCTTTTAGGTGCTGTTCAGTGCATCGTTCCCAAACCACTTCCTTGACCAGTTGCTAATTTGCTAACGGTAATTCCCAACAGAGCAGCGTCAGGCTGTCTAATGAACCTATAGTGAAGGCAACTGAAATTTCCTCTCCCCATGTTATTTTCTGTGGTTACTGAACAAAAGCAGGCTTGAGTGGGCATTGCCTGTGTTCCTTTAAGCATTCTCTAAGCAAAGCATTTGCTGATCTCTACTTACAAACATGGAATAATACATGAAACTGTTCAAACCAAAAAATAAATGAAAAAAAGAAACAAATGGAAGCACAACGAGCGACTGTCACTGCAAAAGCCTTACATTTTAGTTTGTGCTCATAATATTCCGGAGGAAAATGCACAACAAAACAAAATGAAATTTCTACACTCCCAAAGTGTCTCAAGTTACGCAGCAAAGATCAAATGCTCCTTAGAAAATCTGGGCCTTGTATTTTTGACCACTTAAAATTCGTATTATGTTGACTATAGCAAGTTTCCTTCTGGCATTTTTGTTTCAGATTCTGCACAGGTCAACTAAGTGTGAACATGTCTTCTCACTTAGCCAGTTTTGTATCACTAATTTGCCACATCTTACCACCTCCAAAAGAAAAAAAAAAAAAAGAGAGAGGATATATGGGCATGTGTTCATAGAGGAAAAAGGGCAAAGCTCAGCCCTCATACTGACCCACGGCTCTCACAGAGTCTCTGCTGCTGACTGCGTGGGAGGCTTCAGGATCCAAGGTTCGTATCTATGAATAGTTGCACAGACAGTTTTCTGCAGCAGCAAGAGCATAATTATTTAAAAAAAAAAAAAAAAGTAGTTGTGGACTGCGTTTCACAATTGGCAAGCTGAATATTGTGCATTAAGGTCATACAGTATGCATAAAAATCTCAGATGTGTAGTCAATAGAATACACTGCAAGTTTACATATTAACCCCATGATGGAGGGGTATCTTTCAGCCTTACAGTTCTGTGCACCTAAAAGGCTGCTCAATATTATGAAAGGTATCCCAGAATTAGTTCTTAAAAGCCAGACTACCCATTATTTGCTGATGTTCTAAATAATTTCTTAGACCTTCAAACTAAAGAGATATAGAATCATAGAATCACAGAATGGTTTGGGTTGGAAAGGACCTCAAAGATCACCCAGTCCCATCCCCCTGCCATGGGCAGGGACACCCTCCACCAGCCCAGGTTGCTCACAGCCTCATCCAGCCTGGCCTTGGACACTTCCAGGGATGGGGCATCCACAGCTTCTCTGGGCAGCCTGTCCCAGTGCTCCCCACCCTCTCCAGGAAGAATTTCTTCCTGAAATCTAAATCTCCCCACTTCCAATTTAAACCCATTACCCCTTGTCCTGTCACTACAGACCCTTGTAAAAAGCACCACCCTCCCCCCTCCCAAACTAGTGGCTGGTTGTCACCTGGCAAAACAATTATTTTAATGTTGGGAGCTCTCTGAGCAGCTTGTCTAAGCCTTCACTGCTAACTGGTTGTTAAGAACAGTGTTCAATCACAGCCTGAGAAACAAAAGTTAATTGAAGATGTCAAAACTTCTGTGTAGGACAAATGGCACACGGAGAAGTATCACCATTCAGAAGCTGTACATTGAGTGGAGAAGAAAATAGTTTGAGTAAAATGTTGATGACTCCAGCAACTACTAGACTATATTGTGCTGGTGCGAAACAGCCGTATCTGAAGATCTCATATCCAGAAAAAGTTGATCAATGCTTTGGCAGCCAAATCTCCCCAGATTATTCATCTTTGGAGTGTGGTGGTGATACACACACAAACCTCTGCTGAGCAGAATGAAGTTTTGCATAGATGCACCCATTGGCTTCAGTGGGCGTTTGCAGCAAAGCCTGCTGCAGAAAGCGTTTTGCTGTTCTAACTTGCCCCCACCAGCTGGGTTGGCTCTGGTGGGGATGCAGCTCCCAGCAGTACCTTCCACATTCACGCTCATCACCCTCCCCCGAGGCACCAACTGTCCATGTACCCGCAGCAGATCCGGTACGAGCGCAGATGTTCCCCCCCACGTGTCCTGAGCCCCACACAGTACCACCCCGCGTTTCTCCCCGAGAGCCTCAGAGCATTACAGCTGCTGTAAGGTCGGCACAAAGCTCCACGAGACCTTCCTGCTGCCAGTCCTGGTTGGGGTTCAGCAGCACCCGAAGCGAGTTTCTGCAGCACGCGGCACTGAGGGCATGCACACACAGAGACATGGGGCAGGACAGGCGAGGTCGGATGGTGACACCCCCCCTTTATATCACTAAATGGTTCATCATTACCCCATTAAATGTGCACACGTGCAGAGCTGTCTGTATGCATTATGTGCATGGTATGTGTTATATTCCCCATATTGTCCTTTTTTCTTTCACTGCTTATATCATCTTCAGGAGCGACCCTCCCCCAGTTAAAACCAGAGATTGCCTCACACTAGATGGAATTTGCATCACTTCCATTTTGCAGGGGAGAGCACAGCATTTCATTCTACAGCACAACTGCAGAGCCAGGATATATCACATGCCTTATCCCTCCTCTCTGCCACAGTGTAGTTGCTGCTTCTTTCCATAATACTGTCAAGGAACTTTCTCTCTTTCAAACCCATTAAGGAAAATGAATAGCCACAGAAAAAGCCATGTCAATGCATTTGTCACAGACAAAAGCCACACCAGTGAAGCAGTTCGGTCTTTCCTTTTTTTTTCCAGCAGGGGAACAGGAATCACCCTGAGTGTCACAAATCTGGATTTCTGCATTCTGTTCTACAACATAGCTGGAAAAAAGTGTGAAAGCCACTCTCTGCTTGTCTGAAGGGTCTCCAGTGTACAAGGCATTTCTGTCAAAATCGGTTGTTATTTACACTTACTGAATTGCCTGCCTCAGACACTCACTGCAGGATACATTTATGCTGCAAAATAAAATAACTCACGCTGTGCTCTGCTATCTTAAGAGCAGAGCTTATTTGGACCAGAGTAGCCACCTTGGAGGATTTCAGTGGACAGTAAAGGGTAGTATTTGTGCCCTGACATCTAGAAGGTCACTTCTATGAGTAATTTCTCTTTGAATCCACGGCAGTTGAAATCAAAGGGACTTCTGAAATCAAACTGAAATCTAGTCTACCAGCAGACTAGACCCATGAAAGGAGCAGGCACTACAAACCCGGGCACTGAAGAGCCTCACGTCACGCCCTCACTGCCTTGAGCAATTACAGCTCTGCTCTGGGGATCGGGCTCAGATGACAGCAACGCACAGGTGTCTAACAGAGGTACAGAGGCCCCTCCAAAAGTCAGCACACCGAGAGGGTCTTGCCTGGAAGAAAGCATGAGGCAAGGAAAGCATTCTTAGTGCTGTTTCCTGCAAGCACAGCAGTCGTGTTCAGGCTGAAGCAGGGCTCCCCAGCCCTGCCACGGTGCCAGGTGCCTGCTCTCCTACAGCAGTGCACTCCCCCGCACCCTGCATCCCGCTCTGCTGTCCTCTTCCTTCAACCACCTCAATTCTTTTGCAGAGCTCATGCATGTGCACAGAGCAAACTTTGTGCAGTGATAGTCTGTCTTTCTCCTCTGTTACATTAGCCAAAACTCATAATGACAAACAACAAAACATTTTATAGAGCGGCTTTTAATAGCATCTTCCCGTTAAGATGTTTGTTCCTATGAACTGTTCATTCTGTGAGAAAAATACCATCCCTCATCAGTACAATAAGTTACTATGGAAAGAAATCTCAGATAATTTTCTTCCTACATATCAGAGCTCTTCATTTAATAGAGCTATTTTTTAGATAACAGCCTCAGTAATGGCACTACAAGAAATGCTCATTGGGAAGCTCACACCAGCTAAACTCCACTTTTCTTCCATGTATTATAATTTGTGAAACATTGCACTTTCTGAGATGAGAAAGTAAGAACTTAGAGATGCAGTTTAAGGAGGGGGAAAAAACCACGAAATACCCAAACCAAAAAGAACCCAAAAGTGCCATGCAAAACGAGTAATACAAAGGCAGGCAGCAGCCTCGTTGTTTGGGCCAAGGGCCATAGACAGTAACTCACTTTGGTCTATGGATGTACAAAGTACGCGCCGCATATACACAGCTTCAAACTCTCCCTGGCTGCCTGCACGGCAGGAGCCTGGCCAAAAATACCTGATTTCAGTCAGGAGCCATCCGCGCAGAAACGGCAGACACAGAGGATCTGCTGATGGGTCAGAGTGCAGGTTAATCCCCATCTTCAGAGGAGTGGAGCTACCTTCCTGGGACAGGCAGTGGCGGATGGGAAGCACCAACAGGAGCAATACATACTCTCCTGCAAGAAATTCCCATACGGCACAGCGGAGTGAGTCACCTGCTGTCATGGCCAAACCCACTGTTACTCTTTCAAGTTATTCCTGCCAGGAAACAATAAAATTCTCACACATGCTAACAGTGATACTAAAACACTATAGCACATCCTCTGTACAACCAGGGCCTCTCTGCTTCTTGTCTGAATAAGATGCAAGCACTCTATCATCCATGCTATAACTGTTCCTACAGCTACTTTATTTCTGCCATTGGTACAGTTTCCAATAGAGAGCCCGTGCCCACTGCTGGCTTTGAGTGAGCTGAAAAGTATAAAAAATTTGTAAGCTGTGTCTCTTTACGCCCATAAAGTTAACAATCCATGTTAAACCACCCTTGTTCAAGCAGCCTTCAAGAGTCAATGCTATTAAAGACCTAGTAGCTTGATAGTTGTTTGAGAACTAGGAAACTGTAGAAAGAAAAGCTGAAAGGTTTGGTGTGTTTCATGTTAGTTCAGTGTTCCTCAGCTACATTAATTACTGTGCTTAGGTCTGCATGAGTTCTCTGCAGAGCACAAGGGCTGGACCAGAGCTATGGCCCCTTGTTTTAAACGCACAAATGGACAGAATTCATCAGTTTGAAACATAAATTTCTAATCCGACCAGTAGTTGCAACTATTTTTTTAATCCTTATTGCATTTTCAGTTTGAATTGTATTTTTAGGTCATGACATTTGAAAATAAATAGATTTAAAACACCCGAATTCCAGTTACATCTCTCCTATTTGGCAACTAACATTCTTTTTAAAGTGCATCACTACCACTAGGCACCACCCACAATGCCTTAAGAACCACTTTGTTTAGTCACTTGTGTAGTCACTCCCCAAACTCGTTTCACTTACCTGGCTTTATCTATTCAAGTGAAGCCACAGCAGATGTCAAACTATAGGCATTTATCCCCTATATATGCTACATACAGGTACTGCTGCTTTTGCAGCATTAATTTGGGACTGGCAGAGGGAATAGGTTTTGCTACTCCATTTGTTACCTTCTGTTTCTCCTTCCTATATGTGGTGGGTTTTATACAATGAAATTAATTACAAGTCAAACTGGTTTTGTCTAGGATGTGTCAGGCAGTTTGGATCTGCTTATGGTAATCAAATATGTTCAAAGATCTTTCTCCCTTCTTCATTCTTTCAGGCTGGTTATTTCCCCTCCCATGAATGTCTCTGCAGTTTGTTTAACTCCTCAGGCATGTCTTATTTTGTTTTGCCAGCACTTACATCAGATACTGTAAATGTTCATTTCTGCAATGCCTACATTTTACCTTTTCCCTTTAAAATTTGCATCTGACATTGCCCTGCCTGGCTGGGAAGACTGAGGTTGTGTGATAAAGAGAAATTTGTGGCTATCTATAAAGCCCAGGTGGTAACTGGCTTATTTGTAAACACTTATTTACTGAAATCCATCCTTGGCCGAGAGCTTTCTGAAAACATCCTCTCCACGAGCCCAGCCGGCTCTGTGAAGTACATCCTGAAGTGCTGTGAATTGGCGACAATTAAGTTACGGCAACTTGTGCCACTTGAGAGCCCGTCTCCACCTGATTTCTCTAGCAGCTAATAACTGACTGCAGCCCCGCTGAGGGCTGTGGTTTAGGTCCTTACCTCTCCTCTCTGCTCTCTGGCTCAGGATGGTTCTGCTCCCCCAGCTCCCTTCTGGGCTGGCTTAGCGTTTAGATGGGCTGCTCTCAGTACCTTGCTTTGATGTTTTGAATTTGGCATAGGATGGATATTGGGGCTCTTATGACACCAGTTTCTATTGGGAGGTATTGTTCCCATACAGACAGGTCAAGTACACAAACTTTAAGTAGCTGGTTTGAATTAATTAAAATTGGTTCTCTAACAATAATTAAAATTGCAAAAATTATGCTCTAGCCCAGCAGTTTCTGAAGCCCTTTGTAAGCAGGAGCACAGAAAGCCCAGTCACTGGGTCCAGTTCTCTGCTATCCTCAGCTCCATGCAATGGGCACAGGCAAGGAAAGATGAATAGCCTCCCATAAGGAAGGTTATTACCCTCTTTATTGTTCAAAAACCAGCAGAGCACTATGGGAATGTGGCTTCATCCGGGCCCTATTTTACATCCTTGACTCGAGGCAGGCTCTGCTTGAATGCTTCTTGCCACTGCTTTTCATCTTTATTTCTCTCTCTGCCATCTGCAAGGGCGTAGTGAAGAAAGGATTTATCTGAAGCAGAAAACCAGTGATCCTGAGATTCATGACATCTGGATTTACCCTGCCTCACATAGGCACAGCTGTAATTTGCTGCATTTGTATCCAAGTCACAGAACATGCTCAGACCCCAGCGAGCACACAGGGGCTGCTCCCCAAGTCTGCCTTGCTCTAACAGCAGGTCAGCGGTCTCCATGGCAACCCAAACTGGGAGCAGCACTTAAAATTGATCTTCTTATTAATAAATTCATTGGCATTCAAGAGAAATAAAGAGGCCCCTTACTGAAGGTTATGTCAGGGCTTCTCTGACATGAGCTACCAGAAAAGCATCTTTTAATTAGCAACTTGCCCCAGGCCAGAAATACTACTCCTCCTACCACTAGTTGGACTCGATTGCCTCCAACTGCTACCAGAGACCCTGACTCCCCAGTCACACGTTAGTCCTCCATGGCCCCAGTTAATAAGGATTTAAGTTTCTCTGTTCTAGAAGCTGAGGTGCCATAATAACAAGCATGACAGAAATGCCTTGATGGATCTACTGGATAATGAATGCAGTAAACCCCATTGCATCTCAATCAAAAATTCATTCACTTCTCTTTAGAAATTGAGGAGATATCATGAGATTTAATGTCGGGACAGTAAATTGTGTCCTAATCTGTGAAAAGTATTCTCTTGAGCAGTTTTGTGTGCAGTATTTACTGTGTTTACTTGCTATCCATTATTATTATTATTATAAATACAAATAATACTGTTGATGACAGTAGTGTTTAGGGGCTAGCAAGAAACACGGCTGCATAAACACAAAGTAATAGCCAGTCTCCTCCCTGGTAAGTAGGATGGATGTGGAAGGGCAGCACAGAAATGCAGTGAACAATAACAGTAAAAGCTTTCTTTTGTGGTACAGCTCCCTCAGAGTTTACTTGCTGGTCCTTGTGCTGGTACTGTGATTAGTAAGGGGAGTTTCTGGAAGTGGCTTTATAACCCTTTTTTGTTAATCACAAATATTTACACAACAGAAGTGTCTAAAAGCCAGAATCAAAAGCAGAAACTCATGGTTTTGGTGACTGTATGTGCTCCTAAAGTTTTGTGGTCATTTTCCAAAGGAGTTAATAGTCTAAAGGGACCTTCACATTGCCACAAGAGATGAAGAAAGTGACAGAAATCCAGAGGAATAGCAGACTTTTCTTCATCCAGCGTATTAATGACATTGTTTGAAATACGTAAAATTTTTAAGGGGGGGTGGGAAGAAATAATAATTTGTTAAAACACAGTAAAGGAATTAAATAAATCTACTACTTAGCGACCTCTTTTCAAAACATGACCAAGATGACTGACTCTGTGTACTGTTTCTGTTTATGTAATAAGGCAATAATGAAAACAGTTATATCTTAGTCTTACTTTTCTTGTAACAGGACTAAAAATATGCTATTAAACTTCTAATTCAGGAGCTACCAGGGAATTGATAACCTGTGATTGTCCATGGCTGAAGTTAAATCCTGGCCCTGGATTTAGCTCTACCCCCAATTCTGGTTTCTTAGATACTCCTCTAGACCATTGTGGAAGAGAAAGCAGGGAAAGCAGGAAACAAAGAAGAAACTCCTGCTCTGGAGAGCAAACTGGAGGTTCAGTTCTCCAAAAAGTAGAGGACAGATATTTAATATATAGACACCTCTTCTGCTGAATACTTGGGGCTCTCTTTTCTCTGCCCCTTTTCTCAGCACCCTCTGTGCAGAGCAGCTCTCTGTGTGGTGTTTCAGGACCTGCTGATATCAGTCTTGAAGGAACATTTGAGCACCTTCTTTTGGAAGCCGTTGCAAAGCAGAGCCTTAAGCCACCCATCCTGCACAAGGACCTGAAGCCCTCACTGTACAGTGACATTCCCAGCTCTATTCAGCACCAGTGGAAGGTGACAGAAATTTTTGGTGCTAACAGCAGTAAGCTTTGGTTCAGGTCTCGACTCACACTAGTATCACTGACAAAAGGCGGCTCCAATTTTCAGTAAAGAAGGGAAAGACAGCATGTTAAAACAACCAGACATAGCAGTCAGAAACAGTGGATAAAAGGCTTTTGTGTCTGCTTTTTCTATAGAGTATGGATAGTTCCCAAATCTATTTTGAAACATCATAAAATTCAGAACAAAAGGAAAAACCCCCAACGAACCAAGAAAAATATCCTCATGATTTACCAGCCATTATATTATTCAGTATTCCTGGAAAAAGCCAATCCTGGTTTACGATCCAAATTACAGATAAGAGCTGGCAACAAAGCAAATAGAATGAGAAATGTTATTTTATATAAGGAAAGTGGAAGAAAAAGCACATGTTTATTATCTTGCTCAGAGCAGTCCAGTTCTCTGTCACAAAAGGCAACATTTACAATCAGCCTTAGGAGGATAAAAGAGAAAAATAACAGACAAGAGGTGGTTGAGGGGAAAAAGAATACTTTTCCCTCCTTTCTATCTGGAAGGCCAAACCGAGGGAAGCTGCTGTTGTGCACCCAGCACGTGTGTGACTTTGTGGAAGCACAGGTTTACTGGAGGAGCTAAGGAGGCTGCAGCCCCTCTCTCTCTCCCAACTACTGCTGCCTAACAAAGCATGCATCCTCTGAGTACGGTGGTGCTGAAAGAGATCCGTGCAACCCAACTCCACCATCCAGACTAGAGAGGCATCCACCTCTACTGTCTAACACGTTTAATCTAAATGAAGTTAAGATGCTAAGACAATGCAAAATGAAGACTCTTACAGAATAAGAAATGGGTCTGGTTCCAACTGCAAGAACTTTCTCACACCCCTATCTGGTAACACCTGAACATGTAAAGCTTAATGTGTTTAATGTCAACGTGACAGTATTGAGGCTAGAACATAAGAAAAGCATTCTTTGGGTAAAATTAAGATTTACCTATATCTTTCACTGAAAGACTCGATTGTGTCAAAAAGCTTGTGCAGCTATTGGTCTTGAAGAGGATACTCTTTCTATGTAAGTCACTCTACTCGTGACAAAAGGTACCTATTACTCTTTTACAAATGGTCCAACCCACAGACCAAACTGTGTATAGACTCCAGTTATAGAAATACCCCAAAGAGGCAAAAGTTGCTTTTTGGTTCTCCTCCAGAAAAATAAATTCTATGTGATAGATGGACTGTAATAACTTTAATGTTCAGTATTATTATACTGGTTCCCTTTTCCCACTATCATATTTATTCCTGATAAATATTTTTTCTAATTTTCTAATTACTGTCAGCTGTAACATGGTAGAAATGTCCCTTCTCAGAATTTACACCCTTAGGATATTTCTTGCTGATGATACCCTTTTCTACAGTTAAGAAGGAGAATTAAAGACTTACATCCAGCTGAACATAAATGAGTCATATACATCGCTGTCAGAGTCTGTCTAAGGAGTGATTTGTGATTACCCTTTCTCCACTTCTCATTCAGGCAGAAATCATTAGAAAAGATTTAATCAAGAAAGAGTAATGAACTTGATAGAAGCTGGCCAGAAAAATGAGAAAATCACTTGACTTCTGCTAAAAGATGCTGGATTTTTTGAGTTAGACCCTACATTTTTTATTAAGTTAATATAACCTCAGTTGTCTATTTCAGCTGAACTCCCATTTCCCAAATGTAAGTCAAACTGTAAGTCAGAGACAAGTGTGCTGTCTTAGAGATCTCTGTATGCACACAGGTCTACATCAATACGTACACTTACCTTGAAACTTGTAGGTTTGAACGTCCGAGCTATTTTGGCCCTAACATCAGAATTTTTTACTTGCAACCTGCAAATCCAGAAGATCAGACCTGACTTTGAATGTCAGGATGGCTATGAAAGCTGCCAGTACGTAGACATTTGTGACTTTTTCAAAGAAATGGGTCTTAGGAGGATCAACAAGCAAAGAGAAGCAACATCAACCCGCACACCACAGCAGGGCAGCCTGGGCAGTATTTGTACCAGTGCGATCACCAATTCAGGTGATGCCAGAACTATGCTTTTTTATGAATGAACTAAACACCTGAGAGGGAATACCTGTTTCAAGGATTCAGGTTGCTAAGCCTGATTATACATATCCTTGTACGAGGTACCAACAGTGCCACTCTTTTGTCCCTGGAGAAGCGAGGTCTGCCCTGGTGCCCTGAGCACACAGGTGCTGCCCATCTAATATCTGCTTGAAAGCAGCAGAAATGCGATGTAGGCGTCCAAGGCATCAGTTAAAGTGACTTAGATGGGGACACATGCCAACGCACTCCTAGGAAGGTCCCTCCTCCTGTGGGTAGTTGATACTACAACTTTCAGATAGGTCAGTCCTTGGGCAGGAGGGCAGGTGGCCCAAACCGCTGAGTGACAACAAAACTCTGAAATGCCAAATGTTATTCAGAGAAGCCTGGCAGAGATATTATACAGCTATTTTCAAATGTAGTAGAACTATGGACAGAAACTGGGCATTCGTCCCAGAGGTGAAAAGCTGGTATTTGATCTGAAAATCTGCTCTGTTTACTCTTAGAGCACTGATGTAACTCAGTGCGATGTGGACCTCAGTGCAACCAGTACTCTTACAGTGCCCAGCGCATCCTGCCTAGCCAGGGGCACTCTATCTAGCTTTTGTGTTCTAATTAGGAAGTTTACTGGTCAATTAAGGATTCAGGAAGGAGCATTTCATATGTGAGTGAGGAATAATTTGGCTGCTGAGAAATGTCATTTAACATACCCTCCCACTCCATTTGTTTTCGGGAACTGGAATGTATGAAGACACAGGCCTTTGTTGCTTCCACCTCATTTCTGCGTTAGCAGCATATACCTGGTGTAATCACTTCAGAACATCACAGAAAGTGAACAGAATTTTCTGTGGGGAGAAAATAATAATAAAACCCAAGGCTTTTTAGGGCTAATACCAAAAATTATGTAGTCAATTAGGAATCTACAATGGAATGACAGAAGCTGTTTATAGTTAAGTCAGTTGCAATAGTCAGAGAAACGCAAGAAGGGCCCAATGCTACTCTTGTATAGCTGCACAGATTTAGAAATAATTGTTTTTATATGAGCATTCATACAAAATTAGAATCGGATGAATGAGAGTGATAAATAACGTCTACACCTAGGGTACTTGAAATCCACTGTGTTTTTAACTCTGAAGTACTCATCTTTCTGGATGGTCTATAGCATGGAAAATCTGATGATCATATTCACATGAGCATGCTGAGGTTATTGTTTCTTATTTGAGTAATGCCCTAAATCTCAAAAAAACCCCCCCTAACGCCAAACGAGCAAAAAACCCCCTCCTAAAACTTGACCAGAATTCTTATTTTGCATTTGCATTGTTTTTATTTTCCTTGTATCTCTTATCTTCCAGTTAAACAGAGGTAGATGAAGCAGAAAAAACAATGGGTTGCCATAAGACTGTCATAATTTGACTGACAGTCTACAGGATGACAATTTCTGTGATTGAAAGATTCTGCTCATAGAAAGGCTACAGACATTTTGAAGAAATATAATCTGTGACATTATTCAAGGATTTTAAAAAAACAACATGCTACAAATAATACAAATAACTGAATAACATCCCATTTTAGTTGATGAGCTTTCCAAGTTGAAGCTTAATGCAGTCAATTGCTGAAAGACGTGTAACCACTGCAGTAAGCTTTATGTCATGTCTCATTCTGGAGCAGGATGAGACATTGACATTTATTAACTACCGCACAGTAACTACCATTCTTCAGACTGTTTGCTAAAGTCTTGTCACAAAGGCTCACAGTTTGCTATTCACATGTCATTTTTAGTTGTATGACTCAGAAGTCACTGATTGCAAAACTACTGCATACTTACTAAAATGGAATATTGCAATAGAATATACGTTGTGCCAGCTAGAAAACATTTGGTCTCTTACTGGGGCTGTTTCCTCCTTTGATAAAACATGCGGTGTACTAGAAAGATGTGTACCAAACTTTGTGCCTGGTAAAAACTCCAACACTGGAGTAAACCACCCCACACTTCGATGACTACTTTCTGTGTTTAGTTAAGCACTCGAATGCTTTTGGGAAACAAACATATGAACAGACTCCCCTCAATCAAAGTTTGCTGCTGAATTCACATAAATAATGTGATAATCTTTTGTTCCCATTTTTCACTTGAGTATATATTTGTGGTTCACTAGTCACCAGCAAGGAGTCCAGAGCAAGTCATTATTGTTTAAGGCATCAGTTTACATGCCGTTTCACTTCAAAGAAGAAAGAAATACAAGGCCTTCATATGGAAATGCAATTTCCAAATGAAAATGTAAGAAGAGGAAGAAAAACATTTGTGGAAAGTAAGCACAGATACTTTATCGTCATTGTATTTCTATTCCATACATGAAAAGAATTTCTCTATCTTAATATTTTGTTTTCACATCTCCTGGTGTGAATCTTACTCTGGTTCTGTGCCACACTGATCCATCCACCCTCTAATGAAGACACTAGGGACATTACCAGGCAATCTGGAAATATTGAGGTGAAAAAACTAATGTTTTGCAGCAAGGTATATATTCTCCAAAGTGCAACCTCTTTCTCACATTGCATTTTATCACGAAGAAAACTATGCTTCAGGAAAAAAGCCTTAACTTTAAAAAAAAACCAACCAAGAGTCACGCATTTGTCCATCAGCCATAAATCATTTACCCTACTCTGATGAATCTGTCCCGAGAACTGTTTAAAGGCAATGCCTCCAACAGAAATATGGAGGGTATGGCTTAAAGGCAGGACTGAAAGTAGTATTAAGAAGGTCACTCCTGCCCCTCTGCTCTCACTAGACTCAGTGTGGAACAAAGTGAACTGACCAAGCAGCATCACTCTGGCATAAAGGTGATTTTCTGTCAATTAATTGTACCGCCCCATGTTTCCTTAAATTCAGATGTAAGATCCTTCCTTTTGTCTATTTTTTTCAAATCAAAAGATGTTTTCTATCAAAGTTAGAGTGCCTTGGCTTATCTCAGACTTGCATGGTCCAAGAAAGCACACGCAGACATCACAGTGACCAAATGCTTGGTGGCAGTTACCCTCAGAGAGCAGGAGGGGAATTTGGATTGGTTTTATCCTGAATGGATGACAACAGTTACTGAAGATGCTGCTGCTGATAGCATCTTCTGCAACATCTATTTATCTAAAAAATGTTTTGTGGCAGGACTTGTCTACTCTTATGATTTTTTAAAGCACAATCCTTTCATTTTTCTCTGCCTCTGAGCTGTCCTGGTTTATGAATAAAGGAAACACACAGAGCAAGAACCATAATACTTTTCTGTCTCTCACAAGACCATTTCAAATCATGATAAAACAAGGACTTTATCACTGACTGCTCTAGGAATACCACTGACCCTGCATGATATCTCCACAAGATCATTCTCATATGATACTTTTCTCTGTCTTTCAAAAGAGGGTAGTGAAGTGTAAGTCGTGCCTCAGTGTCTTTTGCTAATAACACAGGACTATAGCCCTCCCTCCCTATACTGTCATAGTACAGGAACTTCCTTCAGATACTGGGGTTTCGCTAATCAGAACTTGTCAGTGTAAGTAGTTTTTATTTCCAGGGAAAACTGGAAAAAAACCCCACCTTGGTCACATTATCCAAGCAAGACATTATGAAACAAATACATGGGAGACTTGCCCAGTCCAGGACATTCTGAAGCGAAAAGGCAAGAGCTTACAGCCAAGAGCTGTAAAAGCTTTGGAAAAGTGGGTTCCTGGTGTTGTTACAAAAGCTAAACTGAAAATCATTTCCCTTCTGCCTTCTCACAACTGCAAGTTTTGTGTTCCCAGTGAGGGACACTCAGCCACAGGTCACATTTCATCTCTCATAAAATACAAGTGTGCAAACCCAATTTTTAAAGTAGGAATTGAACCAAACTGCCACGTTTGATGATGTCTGATACTTACTCTCCTTCCATTACCGTTTTATCATTGGTCTCCCTGTCTTACATTTATTCTTTTATTCCTCTCTAGTACCTAGTTTTAAACGCAAGTGTGCTTTTTTTACTAGAGCACCAAATGTTTACTCTGTATGTGTACTATGAGCACACAGTACTGCAAAACCTGATTTCTTCTTAATGCCTTGCAGTGCAATTGTTATACAACAGCTAAGACAACTGTAATAATAATATCAGAATAATTACAGAAGGACATTAAGCATGTAACTCTAAAAATAATATTGGTGTTGGTAGCTCATCCACAGTTTAATAGATCCCTTAATTTCCCCCCAAATCACCCCTGCAGGTCAGGTAAGAAACAGAAGAAAAAGCAAAAACTTTATATGAGCTTGCATATTTGAGTCAAATTTATGAGCTTCGTCCTCATAACGTAAGTCCTGTAAAACGCTGCCTCACCTAACAGCTGAGGAACTTGGAAATCCATCTTACTCAGGGTCAGACACTTAAAACAGCAGAGCTGAGATGTGAGCCCAGGTCTCAAGAAAGGCAGGTCCTGTTTTCCATGGAGAAATCCTTCACTCCCCACTACCCTTGTTCTATGCGACTTGTCCAGCTAAGCAAGCGCTGGGTACCGCTCATCTGCACAGCCAACCTTCCCACGGCCAGGAACATTCAGCCGAGGCATGCATGCAGGCTTTGGCCGTTGAAGTGGGTGTGAATGTTTCCAAACACAGGGAATTTAGATGTGGAGAAACCTTGAAAACAGCAGATAGAAGGTGAGGTATTTTTAGGAAACAACAAAGGTGATAGGTACTCGCAAAAGATTCCTCTGTGGTCACAAATGACAGCTCATGCTTTGCTTTTCCCTTCCTGACCCCTCCTAAGGATGTTCCCTCTGATGACACTGGCATTTCTGCAGGTTATGGCACCCATATGTGACATTATCAAAAGATCTAGAAAAGATGAAGTAACTGTGTTAACACATTTAGATTAATTCAGTTCCTTGATCTCCTAATAGGCTTCAAACAATGGATGAGTTTCAGTTACATTTTTGATAGTGCCAGAGAAGCTAAATTTCAGATGTCTTATTAAAAGGAAACAGTTGTAGACAGCTCACGTTAGTTGACAGACACTGCAAAGGCATCTATTTACCCAGTCAGGCTAGATTTCAATGTACATAAACTTCAGGATTATTGTCAACATTTAAAAATGTGACTCAGGCAGCGAGAGAGTGAGACCTAACTCATCCAAACAGTGTCAAACTTGGAGAAAGACTTCAATAAGCTCAATGCAGTCACTGAGCGCTGATAATCTTCTAGCATTAAAAACTGAGCAAACCCTCTGCAGCTTCAAATTAAGAGTGTGATTCTCAAATTTTATGGGTGACTATGTCCTACTCTCCAACTAGCCAAGTGGCTCAGAGTCACAAATGGAATAGATCGTGGTTATTCTCTTTCTTCCAAACCTTCGCAGAAGGCCTGAGCAGTCCATGGGAAGCAGAGTATCAGAGGAGCAGTGGAATTTCTCCAACTCATTCAACAGGCCCTGTTCCTTATTTTTATTCTAAACAAAAGAAGGGGGAAAAGCACTAAAGACTGTACGTTGCACTCCAAAACACAAGTATACTGAGATGAAACCTAAAGTTAAAAATTCAAGTGAAGGTCCCCATCAGCAGGACAAAAATCTCTACAATAAAAGTAGAACTCTGCAAACAGCCAAATGTTAATGAAACAATCTAAAATCTATTTATTACTGGGGCAAAGAGCAAGCAGCTCCCACACTTCCTGAGACTTTGGTTTCAGACCCTTCTCCCAGGCAGGCGTGAGCAATCAAGACTATTACCAACAACATGAGTTGGAGCACTTGACTCCGAACAGTTTGAAGCAGGGAAGCGAGGGTTGGAGCCCAATCAGTAGGGCACAGTGCGATCTGTTCTCAAGCACTGCAAGCTGCTCCATGTTGTACTTCAAAAGAGCATAAAGAGCGAGTCTCTTCATGCCTTTTATGAGACGTGAATGGGTGCTGTTACCAGGTGGTGGCACTGGGCAGTCTGAGGAGCACGAGAGCTATCACATAGCACAAGGCAGAGCATTATTTTTTTGCCCTGATTATTTTTTTGCAGGTACTTTCCTCCAATTATATACACATTCCAGCATAATATAAAAGCAGAGAATCATTCCTCATTCACAGAAAGATAAAAGGCATTTGATCACTATCTCCATGCACTAATTAGTCCCTATTTGATAAACTGCATGGGCACTTTTGTGATACTTGCTTAAACTAAATTAAGGCCTAACCTGTGCAGGCATTTTATAATACGCTGCGGAGTACTGAGCTGTATCTTCAGGCAGCGAGGTTCAGCTTTTTCATGCCATTGCACTAAGCATCACAAGGTCTGAAGGATTTGAACAGCTAAATCCTGCTTCCATAAGTGACTATGCAGCTGGGAGCTCAAGTAGTAGAAGACACTGAACAGCCCTTAAACTCTAAACCTCATAGGCACAGACATGACAATACATTCAACTCCTCAAACGCAAACGGGTACCTAGCAAAATGTTCACAAAGCACCTCTAGTCCAAACTCTACTTTCCAAAGATCTTTGTGAAGATACAGCTATGTGGTTTTGGCCCCGTATCACTAAATGATGTGACTTAGATTCGTAAATCAGCCAGAAGCTTTCAAAAATGTTTCCTTTTTCCTTTCTGTAAAATGCAATTTATAATAATATCTGTGTGTGAGTTTCTAACATAACAGGTGTTACTTATTTAAACTTTTAATGTATTAAATCTTTACAAGTTGCATACAGCTAGAGCTAGGTAGCAACAAACTTCCCTTTATCAGAGATTTTGGGGCAACATTTATTTTGTATGCTCTTATATTTGAATTTCAGCCTCTAAAACAAGAACAGTCAAATTGCTTTCAGTATTCTCTTTGCATCCTTGCAAGAGAAAAAGAAATCTCAGGCAAGTCAAAACGGTTTTTATTGTTCATTGATCTGTATAACCAAAACGTACAGCAACTAATTTCCCCGATTAAACTAATAAATTAAGATTGTCTCAACAAAATCCTGACTATTGCAAAAACAGGCACTAAGGGAAAGAGATTTACTGAGATGAAAGAAATCTCTATTTTAGCTACATTTTCACAGCTCCTTCGGTCAGGATGAGTTGACAGGTATCAGAATCCAAGACGAAAATATATGCTGTTTAGAAATGGCATCTAAGTTATTATCCCAGAGAACGTGCAGAGTAAGTGTGTTATTAATCCTGGGTTCTTAGGCCAATTTAATTGCTGTCAGTAAATCGGTAATTATTTATCTAGCTCCTTTACAGCGAGTAACTAAAGGATTGAAATTATTCATCACACAATTGCTGTGCAGAGTAAATTCAATAATTATTTTTTGCTGAAATACAGTGTATGAGGGTACATATACTTGGAGAGTTTCTGTTGTCATACAGTGCTCTGTGGTATATTGTATCCTGTGTTGGGCAGGATATTTGGAGTGAAAGTGGAGTTACCAACCAGCCTCCGTTAATATGAATTCATCTCCTCTTTGATGAATTGGGCAGAACAGGTATATATATAAAGCTGTTGGTATTTACTACATTGCAAGCCAGTAGCAATAGGTTTCACTTTAAATTAGAAAGAACATTAAGGTTTAATTTGAGAGCTCAGAAAGGGACTTGGATTCATTTGCCAGTCAGAAAACCTTGGCAAACTTTCTGAATTGCTACCACCATGCTGGCTGCGGCATCATTTGGCTGAAGGCTGTTGCAGCCAGCCCGAGCATTCCTGTTCACTTTGCACTCCTGGGGGATCCGAGGTCCAGCATCATCAGTGTCCCCCCAAGAAATTCTGTATACAACAAAAACTGTCTCAGAACTTTCACTGCAGCAGTCACCATCACGTACTCCTGTGGTTGCTAGGTCTGGTCCAAGGTAGGAGCCAGTTTCTACTGAGATGAGTGGATTTTCTATCTCTATTTACTTGCCACCAGCAGCAGCCAGAACAAAACTGAGGAATCTGTTAATCTGACAAGTTTGCTACTTCCAGGACTAAATTCATAGCTCTTGAACAGTATGGAGAATGAATTGTCTGTGCTATTCACAAGTTCTCAGGTTAGGGATCCCCATGCAAGCCAGAGTATCAAAAATTATGGAAAGTTCAGCAGGATTTAATATATATATTTTCAATGTTATGGCACCAAAACCAATTTTTACACTTATTAATTCGAGCAGATATAAGAAAGAAGGAAAACTCCAGACTGGCAAAGGCTGGAAAATGAAAAGTTTGGAATGGAAGAGTTTTTTGGGGGGGGCAGATGATTTAAATAAAGATACTGTAACTAGAATCTGCAACAATTCAGACAGCCAAGATGACGCTTTTTTTCAATCCCAATTTTGAAGCAATTTCACAGAAAAGAAAATTATATCAGAAACTTGATTGTGTTCAAATAACTGTCATTGCTGAAGAAGGTAGAAATAGCTGTACTGTTATTGCTCACCCACGTGGCTGTCCTCAGGCCCAGGAGATGTACCATGAAGGAGGGCATGGTTGTACCATGGGTACAACAGAACCACTGACCTATCCTATCTTGCTCTTTTGTTTAAAAATAGTATTTTCTAATTTTAAAAGAACAGCCTGGAGACTATATAGACATGAAGTACATCGAAACCTATAAAGACACTAAATGGAATGTCCAGAATGATATGTAAATTGCCAGTAATAGAGACTTTACAAGTATAGGGAACACCTATAAACAAACTGGTGTACGAAGTATAACATACTAGAGGTCTTGAAGATATGGACAAGCCTTATTCTCAGTCCTACGACTGTAGCAGTGATTTTCAAGAGCTGAGAACAATCCCTCTAAAACCTCTGCAAGCTTTATGTTTGAGAGGCCTTGTTGTCCTTCTTTCCAAACATGTAGTTCATTCCAGTAAAAAGAGGCCAGGAACTCCTGTGGAGAGTCTGCTAGAATCCAGAATTGCTGCAGAAACTAAGGCCTGCCATTTGCTTTGATTTTGCTGCTCACTGTGAAGCAAGTATTAGAAGGCATTAGTTATGCTCTGCAATCATGGGAGTTATTTTCCAGCCAGGATTTAGGAAACCAGCAGCACCTTGCAGAAGCCAAGCTGGCACAGCACTTGGGAAGTCTTCCTGAAGGCCATCTACATGGAGCGGGGAGGGAGGGAATCTGCAGAATATCATCTGGATCTGATTAAGGAATTCAGATGTGGTAATAAATGAATAATAACCACTACAGAACATAGTAAATGAATAATTCTGCTCTGTGCAAAATCCTCTGCCTGTCTGTTAAACATTTAAACACTATGTACTTTTCATTTACATTTAAATTAAACTGGAGTCATTCCGTTCTGAGGCAAACATCCATGAAAGTTGTTGAAAGAGTCTGCAGTACTTCCAAATGCAAGGTAATAATAGTATTGTCTTGCAGAAGTACTACATGTTCCTGGAAATGGCAACCACGGTGATTTCTTTAGTGATCTAATTGGTATGCCATTGCCTCCATTATTTCATTTTACTCAGTATGAGCATAACCAGATGCTGGGTTTTCAGAAGAGAAAAATGATGCTTTGGATGTGTGAAAGAGTTAGAAACATGATAAAACCAATTCTCCCAGGAACAGGTGGGATGTCAGATCAGAGAAATTAAAGAAAAGTTAAATGATACATGTAAAACTGAGATAGCATACAAGCCTCGGGAACCAGATTATAGCCCAGTCAAAACTGACTTGCATTTAAAATTCATTACAAACTGGAAACTCAAAAGAGTTTAAAAATGCAGGAAAATAAAAGAAATCTTGGTTAAGTTTGAGGGAACAAGGTCCATTTCCACATAAAAAGCTCCTGGATGTCTATATGTTGAGAATAATGTGAAACGGAAAGGTTCCCAAACACAGCCAAAGATCCAACCTCTTCAGAGATTTCATACTAACTGGGACTAAAGCAGAAACTGAGCCCCTGCATCTGGTACTGTCTGCATCCTGCCATGAACAGCAACAGGTCCACACTTCCAAGACAGGTGCCCTGGGTGAACTGCTAGCGTGGTTCCCAGGCACCTGTGCGATCACCAGCAATTGCCATGGACTTACGGAAATCTCCTACTTCCGTTTCTATTTCAATGCTCACGTGTGCATTCGCTTCATGGTTTCATCAGCTCAAAGAAACAAGGATCCTTCCAAAACAAATCTGTAACATCAATGTCTATTTGCAGTTCTGGTTGGAGCTATGAACGGAGGGCTGCTTCCCTGTCATTGCCTGGCCCTGAACAAACCTCTTGTCTTTAGCCTACCAGGAAGCAGGACAAGTTTCCTTATGGAAATGTACAGCACCCCATCCATATTTCACACATACTCAGCTTCAGAATTGTAGCTAAATTCAGAATCATAGTTAAATTAGGAAGCAGAGCAAGAGGGAAGAGGAAAATATATACAATTATATGTTAATTTAATGAGCATCTCTGGCCATAAATTAAAAAAAACGATGAATACTGGTGAATATGCATAGCAGAAAACAGAATAATCAAAGGCAAAGAATGGTGCCATATCCTACCTGCTGCTGAGAGCAAAGGGCTGCAGACAAACTGACTGCTGTGAACGCTGGGGCTGCTTTTAACTCAAGGTCTTAATCTGCACTGAAGCATCTCATGGCTAGGTAGTTAACTAATTTAACTGACATTTTATTTTAATTTCTTTGCTACAAGATCAGCCCCTATTGTTCCTCTGTGCCATCTGCAAGTACAAAATGTTATCTTGTCTTAATTTTAATTATTATAACAAGCCCATTCCTGCTATAAATTCTGGCAAAATTTCAGATCTTTGCAGAAGGCCAGAACAACACTTACAGCCAAGTTAAATCCCACTTAAACTTGGTGAAGTTTTGAATTGGATTTAACTGTGGCACAGTCTGTTACACCCTCTGTTCAGAGTGGATACACATTCCATGACATTCTGCAATGCTGCCCAAATATTTGCTCTTACAGAATGGATCAATTTTCATATCTAAGGTAAATGCTCTCACGTCATAAACTTTAAAAAAGTTGATTCTGGAATAAGCGTAATAATTCTGGCTGCTCAGTTAATCTGTAATCGCACACAACACAGGATAAATGCATAACCACATGGATGTTACTGGAGAGCCTATCCCAATAAAAACAGTTGCACTTTTCAAAACAGAGCACACAAATTTATCAAGTGCCTCAAGTGCAACTTATCCTAGGTTTCTTGAAAACGAAAGGTTGGACCGGATGATCTCTCAAGGTCTGTCTGACCTCGACTATTCTATGATGCTACGGTTGTACAATGAGGACATGCAGATGTGGGGAAACAGGCAGGGCACTGGTCTGGTTATTGCCTGGCTGCTGCAGATCAGCTGCTAAGCATCTGTTTTATAGAACAGGGTTGGTGGACTCCTGTTCTATAGTTTTCTGTAGAACAGTTTTCTGTGTTGTGGGTTTTTTTTTTATTTTTTTAAGATTTTCTAATGGGAATTTTTAGCCATTCAGGATGAAGGTCTGAGTTGTTGACTGTTGTCATCCTTGACAGTTAGAGCAGCTCAGCATCATCTCTCAAGTGCCATGTCTCACACAGCATTGGTGTTTCCCAGCTTGAATTGCAGCATGATCACCTAGAAGAGATCTCCTGGTGCCACGACTGTTCCCAGCAGCTGTCCTTGCAAATCAACGTGTTTATTCCAAGGTAATTTATTTAATTACTTTCTTTCATTTTTTGCTTTTTCCCACCCCACTGAACCAGCAAACTGAACTAGAAAGTGGTTGTGGATTATCTGTAAAGTTTAAACCAATGTCTCTAGAGTGGTGCCAAACGCTGTATGGACAGGCTGTTATTGGTGTAACTAGATTATTTTGAGTACTCAACCTGTCCCTATCCAGTGTAAGCAAACCCAGAGGTTGCCTCTTCACAGGGAATGAAGTGGCTAACAAGGTCTTTGAACTGTCTGAACTCTGCCCAGCTGAACACACACCAAACCTGTTCCAGTGAAACTTTCTCACCAGCTTTTCAGTAAGTCATGAGCACACACTGATGCTAATTCTTCAATGAACATGTCTCTCCTGAGTGTGGACTTACCCACAGATGAACAGGTATTCTCCAAGAGAAATACACAGGGTTTATGAAATTTTTTGTTCAAGTCACATAAAGCAGAATGATCTGAGCAAGAAGTAAACCCTGATGGTAGATGAAGGCTTGAAATGTGCTAGATCACGTAAATTGCTTAAGCCACTATGATTAGCAAATAAATCTATACACAGTTCAAAGTATACTTTCGGACAATTCGCCAAGGGCTATAATCCCATGCTGCGTTACTCAGTAAGTTCCAGGCTGATCTGTTCAGAGCTTTCTACAAGGAACATTACCATGTTATCTAAGCCATATTCTTTTAGTTATCAGTCCTAAAGCTCCTTTTCTTCCAAATCTGATTCTCACTGTTATAAGGGTTCCCCCTCTGCCTCTCCATCTCCACTTAGAGTGTAATAAAATGTATTTTATTTGATCAATAGCAAAAGACATGCTTTTCTATGTACTGCAAAACAGGAAGGATATATTATTCCCAAACACAAAGCACCAAACCCATTCAGTTTGTGTCTCAAATGTTATAAGTTAGATCGACGCATTTCTTAGTTAAAAGAACATAACTAAACTATTTGCATGTGTAGGTACCTATACAACCAAATGCACATTTTAGTCTAAACAATCAGGAATTCATCACATTTCCAGGCATGTCAGGGAAGACCTTATGAACAGGGAAGAGCAGGGCTTACCCTCAAGAGCCCTGAAAAAGGCAGTAGGATAAAAAACTCATACAATATACAACCGTCACTGCAGGTTACCTCTAAATTGTCTGAAAGTCCAGTGGATAATACTGTCACAGCATGGAGAATTAAACCAAATTGAGCCACAGCCTGCGCTCCTGATGGAGGCGGTTGGCTACACTGGTTCAAGGAGGACACTTGGCATAGACAAAGCAGCTGCTTAACCGTGGCTTATGATTCGCATATGTAAATCTAACGAGCAGCATTGTTTGTGATCGTATTTCAGGCATTTGATGCAATCAACAGTATTTCTTCCTTAAATGATATTTTCTGATCAGATATCAGTGATTGACTTTTGATGGGGGAGAGGCAAAGGATACAGGGATATGTACAGGACAGAGAAGATGCCCAGCTGGATGTTGCACGAAGGAAGGGACTTACGAGACCATGGACATATATTTGGCAGCAAACTTGATTCTTGCAAGCTAACACAGTGGTGAAAGCATGATACCAAACACTCAGCATTGCATAATAATTTAAGAAGCAAAATTTTGTTTCTACAAGTTGTTTGACAAGCAAAAATAAGTTTGTTATCTCTAAAATATAATCTTTGTCCAAGGCAAACCAGCTGGGGAAAAAAATCAACCAAATCCAATTCTGATGGACAAAAGGACAATGTATTTATGTTTCAGATCTGGCAATTTTGTCCTCCCACCTTCAATTATGCATAATTCTCCCCTCACGCTTCAAGGTAAATGAAGCTTTTGATTTTACAAAGATTTTTTTTTATACTCGATCTCCAGTCAAGAAAGGCACCTGAAGCCCTGACAAACATCTCCAGGCCTCGCTAATCAGTGCTTTTGTTTTCTTTACGGCAAATTTAATACTAAGGTCGAAGGGAGAGTCACAGAGACTGATGACCTCCGTCTAATGACAAATAGGAACAACATCGAGAGTATCAGCAGAGGCTGCTCCTCACTGATTAAACAACATGCTCTAAGCCCAGCTAGGATAGCTCATTTGTAAGGGCGAGAGGCGAGTTCAGCTTTCATGTCCATTTAACTTTTGATATGTCTACCTAGCCTAAAAGCACAGGCTCCAATTAGTGACATCAATCATCTATCCCACTACTATTATTTCACAACCACCCCGTCATTTTTTATAAACCACAGAACAGTCCTGGCTGGTAGCAAATAGTTTGTCCTTTTCACATCTGGAGTATGACTACAAAATAATGTTTGTTGTAGGCAAGAAGTATTTTTGATAAATATGTCTGACAAATGATCTGGGGAGAATAAAAGGTTTAACTGCTAAGAATAAAGTGCTGAATCTATGAATTAAAATAAGCTTTGATGGATATAATAATTATGTATGAAATAAAGGTGCGTAACAAGCAATTCTAAGAATAGAGCAAACTCTAATGATAAAGCAGGGAGACTGCTGTAATGATGGGATAAAACAATTATAGATAGCTGATCCCAAAGGATTGGATGTTTTTTCTCAATCAATATGGTTTTGAACAACTTTGGAAAGAACAGCACTAAAGACTAAAAGAATATCTTGCATATGCCTCAGATTTTTTTAAAAACTTGTCCCTCAACTTGGCCCACAGGCATTTATGTTTATTAAGGCAACTTTAAATCATATTTTAAAATTGTATTTACAATTCAATATCTTTGCCTTTTTCTCGCCTTTCCTTCACTCCAAAATACAATAAAAGATATCTGGAACATGTGTTAACCAATGCGATATGCCATTTATATTCACTGATAAATTCTATATAACTTTATCAGGCTCTCATACTATTTCCATGAAGTTAAAAGCCCTTAGTTCACACTCAGTCTGAATGGCAGAAGAGGAAACCCTGAATAACTTACATCACAACAAAATGTACATCAATCTGAAAAATGTTATTCAGTGAAAATCTTTTTTTTTTTTTTTACTTGGGAAATCAGTACACAATAAGCAAAGCAGCTACTCCACAGTCCTTACTGTCTGAACACAAAACTATGCAAAGTGCACAGCAAGAGAGGCCCTACCGGAAGCTAATGAGTTTACTTGTTACTGTAAATCCCTGCCATCACATTTTTGCGTAGACCAGGCAGGAGAAACGCTTCATGATAAGGATTTATAATAAAATGCCCTGCTGTGTATTACCGAAAACCTAAGAAATCTGAAATCACAGCTGTGCAGATTATCTAAAGGAATGAGCACAACATGGTTTTGAAGAGCAGTGGGACGTGTTGTCTCTAGATCTAGTATATTCCAAAATGTTCCTCTGAACTCTTTATTTGAGACGAGTGGTTAGACTGGCCGAGAAACAACATGCCTCTCCTCCCCCTTCTCCACTTGCACCTTCATGTAGGGATGTGTCTGACAGCACATTTGTCTTGGGCAGAAAGCTCTTCTGTCCAACGAAGGGGTTAGCATCTCTTCTTTTTCCACTAAACCAAAATTCCTTATCTCCTGGAGTTTTATTGATCTTACTTTTCAAACAATGCAGCCACACATTATATATTTTGAAATAAGCTAAATGCAGACCCCCTTGGCTTTCTTGTTCTATTTCTTCAATAACCACAAGTATTAATACCGTGCACTTTACTCTCTCTCATAAGCTCTTAGAGTATAATATCAAACTAATGAAACTCCAAAACATAGTTGTCAGGCCTCAAAAAGGGAAACCTTGCTGGATCTTGGCTGAAAGTCTGGCATCAGGCTGCGACAAGATATGATGGAGAATGCCAGATGATGTCCCTCCTGCCTACTCTTAACCTTCAGGTCTCCTGCACATGTTGAATCTATGCTCCCCCCTTAATGACAGAAGCGCTCATAATCCTATTAGCAAGTGAGGGCTGAGGAAGCCCATTATAAAGCACAAACCACCACTCACTGCTGCACATCATCTCTTGGTAACTGATGCAAATGAGTCCCCAAAGAGGTATTCACTGAATCAGACAGCTGTACAGGAAAAGAAATGGCAGCTTATAAATTCTGCCCATAGGTGATGGTAAAAATGAGTTGCTTTTCATAATTATAGTAGTGGAGATTCAAAAGAGAGAAGAAAGATTGTTCTTTGCTAAGGTTTAAAACCAGATATTTTAAACTCTTTCCCATCATGACGCTTGGCGATAAGCCAGACTAACCAGAAGTGGTACCTAATTTGTAATTCCAGTCTGTCAATGGTATTTCTTTAAAATAGAGAGGGTCATCAAACTGTAGTTCATCAAATCAAGGTAACCAAAAAATGGCAAAATATTATAACCTATTATGCACAAAGTGACTGTATGCCTGTAACACCGCTCTTCTGTGGCACAAACGGTGCGCAAACAGCATAGTGGCATGCAACCCTGTTTCGTAAGACTTAGTGAATCTCAACGCAAACTCTTTGCTTGAGCTGTTTTCTATCCCTAAAACAAAGTGTAAGAAGGTGTCTGAGGAAGAAAGCGTTTGCTCTTTGTGGGACCAGCTCTGCTCGCTGTGTCAGAGCGTTTGAGCTTAGTGGACTAACTTCTCTGTGCATCACTTTCCCTGTTGCAGCTTCACTGCCTGGTGTGGGTAAGACCCACTGTTAGCCCTCTTACATGTACTAAGTTTCTAAGGGTGGCAAAGTCATGTCTGGCTGGAAATAAGCTTGGCAATATTAATCGTAGTGAAATATATGACTGAAAAGTAGAGAATTACGTAAATCACTGCTTTAACACAAATATAATGATCATAAATTATTTTCGTGTACCTTTCCAAAGTGCTTCTCATCTTCTTGGCCTCCAAAGTGTTTTATGACCACTGATTGTGATTCTGATTTGCTGAAGCATTTAAACTAACGCTTAGCTTTTAGCGCATTCCGCTCACCCGAAACCAGCACAGCCAGGTAGGACATGGCTGATTTTCACTGAGGCTGCTGCCGTGCTGGATTAGGCTGAAAACCTTCAGTGCTTGAGATCACTTGACCACTGCTAAGATCCTGAACATAATAAAGAGGATGTGGGAAAAGAATGGAGCCTGGATGATGCACAGAACTGGCTAATGCTCTGCTAGTATTTCTCAGCTGGTGTTTCACTGGACTTTTTCCTGATGAATTTTCTGCATGAATTCCCACTACTCTGAGCCTATTCTTTGCAGGATCCTGGCAATATTAACAGCTTAATGTATGGCCCTTAACATGTCTGTGACAAACAGTTTAGAAAGCTTCTAGACTTGTATGGTTTAGAAGAACAAATAAAACACGTAAGCAGTACACAGTGTCTAACTAATTTGGAGAGGAAAAATATGAAAACTATTATTTGACGTAAGTATTTAATGTCCTTAACACATCAGTGCCAGCATTCAACATTTACTTGCCTTTATTATTATTTTTTTTCTCTTCATCTTGGCTTCAACAAATGCCAGAAACCAGCTGCAGATCGTGATTACATCAAATTATTTTACTGAGTAAACACTGGGTCAATTCATTTTCCAAACATGTCAACAGAAAATTTTCACATTTCTTTTAGAGAATACCAAGCTGATTCTAAAGCAATTATAGTCATGACAATGATGCTCCAACTGTATCATATTTTTCTTTATATTTTTCAAGCAGCAGTTTGATTGAAAAAGTCTGAAAAATCCCCAAGGCAACTTCAAATACTCCTCTTCTGACCTTATTTTGCCAAACTTAATTAAAACCAGAAAACAAACTGTTACTTATTTCCATAGTGGTTTTTGTTCTTGTCATGTACTAACTTAAAGACAAAAGGAAGTTGATGTCAGTAAAAACAGTTATAAACCCTAACTTCGTCAACAAGCGCTTCAAAGTCGAGCAGCTGATTTGAGAGTAGATTCAGAACGAGTGACAAAGGCTGTGTGTCATTTGCATTTTAACAACAGCTTTGTCTTCTGAGTTTTCATGTATACAGTGGAGATTCATTCTCTGAATTACCTCTGTAACTAGTATTCCTCTGCTTTTCCCTAGTTGTTTCCATTCAGATGTACTGCAATTCTCCTGACTTCACCAGCAGAAGAACCCTGGGCTTTTAAGCTATAGGATGGTAATTTTGGAAGTCCCAGTCTCTGAACCTAGCAGGTGGTAAATAATTTTTGAGTGCACTGGTGAGGAGTATTGCTCATGAAAACTAAGGGAGAAACCCTGAGGAAACTTGAAGATGTTTTTGAAGAGGAGTTTTTGCTGATGGACGTCTCCAAGACAGATGTCCAAATTTGGCACACTGAACCATGCAGATGGCAGGCAGAGCCCTCAGCTGCAAGGAATTGTTCCTTTGCTAATGCGCTGCTGGGCACAGAACTGTGCCCTTATCTGTAACGTAAGCAATGTCTTCTCAAAGCAGGCAGAGGAAACCAAATCTACTTACTGTAGGAGTAATTGGGATGCATTATAAAGAAAAATAAATAATTTAAAATATAATTTCAGCTATCTAGAGCTTGCTTCAGGGAAAGAAAATTCTAAGACTTACATGTAATTTTCCCTTATTTTGAAGAATGCTTCATTTTCGTTTCAAAATTATATGTGGCCCACATTAATCTAGTGGGCTCTCAGTTTCATTGCTAAAATGTAGTTACACTAGAAATAGCCAGGAAACTGCATTTTTTATGTTCCAGTAGAAAGAAATGGATGGATGTTTCGGTTTTTGATTCAGCTTTAATTCAGTTTAATTAGTTCTTTCCAGCCTTTTGGACATGTTTTAAACTTTTTTTAAAGTTCCAAAGTCCAGTTTTATCTATTATAAACCTGGCTAATTTGAAGCTTTAAGCTCTTGTAGATGTATCTTGTTACTTTATCATAAAATTTCCTACAGAGAAGACAGTTCGTATTCTGTTGTTGCAGTTACTGGTGTTGCAGTTACTGGTGTATGACTGGCACAATGCCATCCTATGCAACATCTTCAGCATAGGAAAAAGGAGGGAAAAGACTAAGTGATTACAGACACAAGTAAGATAAACTGATAAATGTATTCTGTCCGTGTACATTTAAGGCATCTTTCTTACTATACCTCAGTATTTGGTAAGTAGAGTGTATACGTAGCTGAGAAAATATAGTGTTTAGCCACAGAGTATTACATTTTCATACCTTTTTTCTTCAAGAATTTATCTAATAGTCTATTTGAATTATGATGGAGTAGGAATTTAAACTGCAAAAGGGATTCCCTGAACAAGCCCATGGGAATTCTCCTGCTTGGGACGATGACCACTTTATTCTGTTTGAGTTAACTCCACTTCTGAAACAAGGCATGGAAGCACATACTTAAATTCAAATATCTGCCATGCAGGAATCAGAATTGGAATTTGTAGCTGAGATTCCCCTTGTAGTCCAAGGAAGAAAACAGCATTTTCTACCTCAGCCTCACAAGGACCTCTGCGGCGTGCCAGGGGACCGGGCACTGGCAATGCCTTTCTCTTGCCATTGACCACTTTGCTGACTAGCCTGCCGCAGCCCCCTGCGCCGCCACACATTGATCATTAGGGGACATGAAGCCCACCAGGGAGCCTGTGGGCAACGTTGTTCAGAAACAGTTGTTGCTTGAAAAACGCTAAAGGCAGACAAGCCCTGAGATCTGGGAATAATTAGGGAAGGGATTGGCCTCATGCAAAAATCTGCTGCACATGTTGTATTATTTGTATTTATACTCTCACAACAGTCGGGGAGTTTTGAGGTACAACCTTCACCTGCAGCAGCATGAAACCATCCTCTGATGAAAATAGAGAAAATGTTAATATATATTATGATCTACATGACTACAAGACAGAGAAAAATGCCTGGGACAAGGATCATCCTTCTAACTGGCCTCTCCTAAACTAATCTTGGGAAAAGTGAGAGAATTATTCAAATAATGAAGTCTTCTAGCATATAATATTTTATTTTTAAACACACAAATAAATTTCTCACCTTTAGCCATTTGAGACTAAACTCTCTTACTTTTTTAGAGGCACTTAGAATATAGCTGTCTTTTAGACAAAATCCCTTTCTCACTATGTTGGCAGTTTAAACAGACCAGAAAAAAACCCAACAAATAACTTACTCCCAGTTTAATGCTCCTTTAAATTACCAGAAAAGAATTTCCATGCAAACAATAGGCAGATTGATTTCTAGTACCCAGCAACACATCATGAAAGCAGATATAGATAAGATTAAAAATAATAATCATGAAAATCAGCTATGGAAAAGAAACAATCTAAAGTTGTTATTCAGTGGCTGGCCCAGAAAATGCATTCCCTACCTGAAACTAGTAATGAGTCATCTCAACAACTTGAAATGAAAAGCAGATAGAAGGGATATTGAAAAAAAAAAAAAAAATAGAGTTTAGAATCCAAAAATAAATAAGATAATTCCAGGCAGGTAAATACTTCAATAAACTACTGAAAAAGATGGGATTAATATCAATCTTATCTCCAAAGCAGGGAAGTGAAAAGTACATCTGGCAATCTGCTAGTGTTACCAGTATAAAAATTCATGCTAAATGACAGACGGGATACAAAACAGACTCTTTTTTTCAGATAAAAGGGGTCTGAAAATAAGCAGTAACAACTCAGAGTGTGAAAACATGGACTAGTAGAAAGGTGAAAATACAAAAAAGAATTCAGATCTCCATGAAAAATCTATCTATATGCAGACTTCATTTCACACAGTTCTAGAAATGATGATTAAGGTGTGGGATGCAGGGTCATAGCATTCTGTGTGCTTTGAAGCAACATACTGAATTACACTGTGCTCAGATTCCTCCAGAGACAAGAGAGAAAGTCATCTTCAAAACTAGAAAGGACACCTGAGAAATACAGGCTAAAGAAATCACATTAACTAGGCAAAAAATTGTATTCCCAAACGGTCTCTTCTTTTTACCCATACTAATGTGTACATGCCACAGCGCACATGACAGTGTCATGGGAGGGCAGGCAATGCTAATGGCTAGTTGAAACCTGATGTAGACACAAGTGTGACACACATGTTCTACAAATCGCAGCTACAGCCGGAAGATCCTGACTTAACCCACGAGGAAGTTAGGGGATGTCAGTAAATTCCAAAATCAAATCCCGTCCAGACCTCCAATATCACAGGATTCTGTCTCATGGCTCTGGGTCTAGGACACTTCTTATGCAGAAGAAAATAGAAAAAGATACCTGATCATAAGATAATGAATCAAGATAATGAGACAAACCAATAACTAAGAAAAGAGTGCTGCCCTTCGGAGACTGCAAAGCGTTTAAATTCAGAGAAGAGGATTCCCAGATGGTGAAACATCAAGGGAAATGGCTGTCTGTAGAAAAAAAGAGGATGAACAATGTGTCAGACAATGGATTTCCTAAAGCTATGATTAATATTAGATCAGACAGCAGCGTGGTACATGATCTGACATATTTGCTAGCATCTCTCCATGGCAGATCCATTTAAGTATGCTAGACATGACACAACGCAACAGCACCCGCCCGGTGCAGACGCGTGCTATGAGCGGTCCTCTCTGGCACGTTGGTGGGAAGTGGGATAACTGAAGCATTTGGTCAGTGTGAGCAAAGTCCTTTTGCCACCAGCCAAAGGGCTGTAGTGTAGAAAATGATGGGACACGGCAAGAAATCCTTGAAGGATCCCACAAGAAGGGATAGTGGGTTCATCTGGCTGTCACATTAAGAGAGAGACAAGTGGAAATGAGGGATGAGTGACCAAGACAGACAGTGGGCCTCCATGTCTTGAATCCATCTGGTTCAAAGTGATAGCTTTAGGAAAGAATCAATGTCATCTAACTCAAGATAATGGGCTCAATAAATACTAATAGAGTGAAATCCTATAGCCTGATTCAACAGTGGCTCAGGCTGCATGATGTCAGGCTCCCTTCACGCCTAAAAATCTGTGAGAGAATAATAAATTCATCACAAATGTTGTAATGGCCGAGAAAGACTCATATGAAGTAGTTTTAGTCATGAGAACTGATGCTGGAAATGTATTGCTTCATGATTTTATGCAGGAAAGAAGTAAAACGGGAAGAGGGTTTGGAAATCATGAGAAGAGATAACAGAGAAAGATCAACCTGCCATGGGCTTTTTGTGTAATTATATTAGATGGGTCAGAAAGGCCTCTAAAAGGCAGTTGAGTTCATCTGACTGACACAAGGAAGAATGGCAGATTTACAAATGAGAAATGTTTCTGTTCCACTGTTTCCGGGTTGTTTGTTTGTTTGTTTTCCAGTTTCCAATTTTTACAAGACAATTTTTGAATGAACATTTCTGCTGTTATCAAGTAGATCACTGCATGGGATTAGGGTCAAATTTGCAAACATCTGGATACCTAAAGGTGATACCTAAATCTAGCTGGGTTACACAACCAAGCAAGTCAGGCAGACAGAGTGTCAGTGAGGAGTTCGACATCTGCTAACACCCTTTAGCACTTGGCAAATACCAGTGAGTGCCTATGTGAGCCTTCAAGTGCTTAATACTCTGCAAATCTGACCCCCGACAACTCCTGGCTACTAAAGCCAGTGAGGAGCCAACAGGAGAGGAAATACTGTATCTTACAACCTTATATTAAACTGTTTGCATTTTACCCACAAGTCTGGATGCTTTACATTATTTTGAGCTACGCCAAGTATACAGCTGCTCCTGGTAGCAGTAGTAGCCTGAAATACTCCAGCAGTGCATCTAAGTCTGGTTTATTTTATGAAACTCATGGTGAAAAATTGAGTAGCACGATGTCCCTGAAAGGTTTTCAGTAACAGTGGCCAAAGCAATTTAACATCTAGAACAGCACCTCTGCTTTTGCAACAAAGTGAAGTCTGGGTGGAAAAACTGGTAACAGTGACATTGGTGCAACCAAAAAGAGCATCTGTCCATTTGTACAGAAGCTTAAATAACAACATTATGTAATCTTTATATTACATATATTGCTGTACACATGCACATACCTCAGAAAGAACTTATTGTACCAACTCCATGATGCAGTTCAAATGTTGCGCTTAACTTTCTATAATCTAAAAATGTAGAGTCACAAATGGCACCTCTTAAAAGTTCTGTATTAGCCCGTTAATATTCCACATGAATCTGTCTAAATACAGGTATGTTATGATAGTTCCCAGCTAAACCTCCTGCCAGAATCATTAAAAACTGATTATTTGTATCTTAACTAATAGCCTATAACCTCAGAGATATCCTTATATGCATTCAGATTCTATTGTATCTGTACAGAATATATAAATCTAGGACATAGAGTGGTAACTTATAGCAAATCGGGAAAAAGGGTAGCAAGCATCCTAAAATAACAGTTTCTGCAGAAGTACTTCTAATCAACTTCAAAATCCATGCACTTGAGGTACCCTTGAGGAATTTAATGTGCTTCTTGTACTAATGATATTTTTTCTGTAAAGTTAATGTAGTAATTTTCACATCATTTTAATGTGTTGCTACTGTTCATTAAAGCAAAGATTAAGCTGCCAGATGATAGCATGCTATTAAGTCCATAAAAAATAAAGAAAAGGAATTAACTATTTTGACACTAACTAGGCATAATTAATGGCCATCTGAAGTGGGTTTCCGAATAATGGTACACAGCTTGTTGACAGTGGGATGAGAAATTCCGTGAGAACAAACATGTCAAATTGCGTTTGAAGCTCGTAAGAGGTTTGTACCTCGAGGAAATTTGAACTTCCAATTATTTTGATTGCACCATGATCTATGTAGATATATCAACTGATGAATCAACCAACTGCTGAAGGCTGCTAAGCAATAGGGAGAAAATAAAAAAAATCATAGGTAACCCTTGCCCATCTGAGAAAAGAACAGGGTGAAGTTTTTTTTCAAAAGACTTTATGGTGTACTTGTAAAAACCAATGATGCCTGCAGCACCGCCTAATAGGTATTTTTCTCAACTACTATATTTAGAGAAAAGAAATTGTGATACAACTGTTCTGCAGCCAGGAGTAAATGTCAAGAGAACTCACTGGGGAGAGGTTGGATATGGCAATGCCAGTACTTACTCAAGAGAGAAAAGAAACAAGTCCTTCCAAGTTTGTTTTAGGCTTGAAACATCTGTGATACCAAAGACTGATGGTGCCTTTGTTATTTTTACTGCAGCAGACAAACACACAGATGATGTAAGCTATTAGTCAGTGCTATGACTTACAATGCAGCCAGGTGTTAATCACACATTTAAATACAAATATGAAACACTACATACAAATTGCTACAATTTCCACCTCTTTTTTCCTGCTTATATTGTATAAATATAGGTAAAAATGACAACGGTACAGGTTTCTGTGACTAGCTGTCAGTAGCTAATAAGCAGAAGCCAGGATTCAGGCCTCATACTATCAAATATATTAACAGTAAATTATTATATCTGTCAAGATGAGAGACAATTAGCAATGCTATCACACGCATGGATGATTTTCTTGTAGAAATTAATTTAGGTAAAGCATTTCTCTATTTCAAGTTTTGATACTGAACGTGTACGCAAGGGCAAAGAGCCAACGACAGGATGCAAACAATGAGCCTGTATCTTAGAGCACTGTGCATTAACAGAGGAAATTGTGCAAGATGCTTGAAGTCAACGGCCTTACACATCTCCTCGAACAATGAATGTATGGGTCTTGGATCTGCATTTTCTACCACCTACTCAGTTCCAGTAACAATCTTCTGCTCTTTAGTTGCCAAACCCTTCATTGGCTCGCATGGCTGGAGTAACATACAGCACAGACCTTGTTAATGTGTCTAAGGCTTTTCAGCTCTGCTTCCAGGACATACAATTTTAATGTTTCTTTGAAGTACAAAATTCCTCTTACACCTTTTTTTAACAGCAAAATAATCCTTCTCAGCCCTATTCATCCTTCTGATCAGTCTCCTTGTCAGGAATTTGTACATCTTTACCTTTTGTAGGAGCGCCACATGAAAGAATAAACTTAATAATAGGGAACATTAATAAACACCCTTGTGTGCCTGGCTTTTTCATCTTCTCTAATCCACACTTTGTTCCTTCTTTAAAGCAAGGCACCACACAACACTCACTCACCAGAAACCATACAATTTAATATCATATAGATTGCCTTTGGAGTCAAAGCCTTCCTCAACTTCTGCCCCCCTTAACTTAATGGAAGTTATCTTTTCTCCTTGTAGGAATTCCCTAAAGAGCTCAACCAAATGAAAGGGCCTCTGCGACACCCCCTGACCCTCTGCTACCCCAGACCCCATTTCAGTGAGGAGCCCAGACCACAGACGTGGCTTTAACCACACTCTAGTCCACTCTGTAGGCAATGAAAGGCTCATATCTTAAATGCTTCAGTGGCCTCAGTGGCTTAAGAAACATTTAGAGTTGAAAGAAAAATGTTAGAAACCATCTTTAAATCAGAAATAGTTTCAAAGGTTTCTAAACCCTCCTAATGGCAATTTGATGCGAACAACTAAATGAAACACCATGATTACATGTTGTTGATTACCCAGGCATGCTGCTGGTGGTGTTTAGTTTGGAAATCAGGGCCTTACCCTTTGAAAGCAGCTATTTTCCACTCTCCCTGCTATAGCCCACAGCTGTCACTGCTGCTCTCTGTAAGACGAAGGAGAGAAGCTCTAACCTGAATTTAAAGCTAATCAGAGGATGAACTTAAAAAGAAGTGAAGAATAAATCACATTAAACTGGGAAGCAGCCAATATCTCTTCCAAAAACCAAAGGTGAAATCTCAGCCTCACTGAAGTTCCTTGTAAAACCCTCCTTGATTTCAACAGGATTAAACTCGTAATGAGCCCTTCATGGCCCATCACCATTTTTGCCATATGGAATGAGACTTGAAGTTGCATGAGAAGAGAAAGCTCCAGCACACACCTACAGAGACCTGTTTTCCCAGCATACAGTGTCACCACCATTCCTCTAAGGATCCTTGCCTTTATTGGTGATTGGTTTTAAAATCTGCCTACGGAACTTGAAAACAGGCCTCCTGATCTCCAACTCCCAGTGAATTTCATTTCTCCTCAAAGATCAATCAGTAAATGTTTCCATGTCTTCCCGTTATAAATTTGATTCAATGGGTCACTAAATTAAAGCAATGATTACTAAAATCAACTTTTGTGCAAAAAGATGAGATGAAAGTAAGTATAAAGCTCTCTGATACATCAGGTGTCTTAATCATCTAGCGAAAACAGATTTCCAAACCACCTATTGTACCCTATGTGAATAGCAACTCGCTGCCTTTCATGTAATTGAGACATGCTTTTAGCGCTACAAAGACTATGCACTCTTCACCAGAGGGACTTGGCTAATTATTGGAAGTATTCAGGCTAGTAATACTAATGAACCCAAATCTGCCTGGCACTGTAATTGCCCCATGCTATTTGACAACATACTACCGATGTTTTGTGAATTGCTGGAGGAACCCTTTTCTTCTTATGCTCAATGTAATGAAAGATGGGGCTTTTCTTATTGATCTTTGGGAAAAGAATTTTTAATACAAACAAAACTCTTCTTCCATTCTTCTTGGGCTGAATATCCTTCCCTTTCTAGAAGAGAGAAAATGCTGCATTCATTCAAAAAGGAAGACATTTTTATAGGGAAAGAGACACTTTTACCTATCTTTTAGTACCAATTATTCATATCCAGCTGATTGTTATAGCTTTGGTTTCAGGAGGATGGATTATTACTAAATGATTTATACAGAAGCACAGTTAAAAATGGATACTTATTCTAAATTAAACTGAACAAGAAGGATAGGCCTATATCTTAGCACTGCAGGGGATCTGAGCTCACTTCCCCACTCCCACATACTCATCTCTACGAGGAATTAAACTGCTCTGTATCTCACTTCACTGTAGTACAGGAAAGGGTCACAAGTAGTAAGTAGTAACATCATGCAACAAACCTGCACACACTTGGAGAGACCAAGAATGCCTCCAGAAGTAAGTTTAGATACAGGTTCTGCAATAATAAAATTCCCTTTGGAAACAATAAGGAGAAAATAGTACTATAGCTACCGCAGCTGATAAGCCTTTTTGCCATAAGACAAATGAAAACATGTATGAGCTTAGTCGCTAGAAATCTCTCTGACAATCACTGAGCCATTAAGTTTAAACATTAAAAGCTGATGCCCAGAACATGGAAACACTGCGCCTTTATTAATGGTGATTGTTAAAAAATGATATTTTAATCAGTGTGCAATACAGCTGAATTCCAGTAAAGTGTCTAGCTTGCATCGCTTTATCTGGACCAGCTGAAAGCCTGAAGATCACTTACGGGGGATTCTTCCACAGACAAAAGGCCTTCCTCTGCCATCAGAAGATGAGAATAGGAAGTTGTGGTAATATTTATGTGGATACTTGTTAATATTTTAATGCAAATAAAACTTCAGTTTTGTGGTCCTATTAAAATAAAGCATTTCTGACAATGTATAAAATTTCATTAAAACAAAAATATCAGTAGTAGCTTCCTCTGAAAAGATAGCAAAGAAAATACCTCTCAAAGGTGAAGGTTGAAGGAATTGAATGAGAGTCAAAGAAAAAAAAAAATTGGTAATTTTGGAGTATGTAACTTCTGGAGTCAGTATTTAATGAATGCACATTACTTGAAATCCAGGGGGAAAGGCGAATTTTTTATCAGCTGGGCACGCTGCTCTATATAATTATGAGTGAGAATCCATCTCCTCCTGTTCAGAAAAATCTTATTATTGAAAACATTATCTAGTGTAAAATGGGTTAGGGTCTCTTCCCTATAGGTAACTCAGTCTCAAGTGAAAACTCCAAATGAATTTCTTTGCAAATTTGCAATATCCGTTCACCAGAAGAGGAATCATGCTGACAATCTCCCAAGGAATCAGGCTCCCATGCAGTCATACTGTGTCCCTGGTCCCTTCACGCATACAGACAAGCCTATGTTTAATCACATCAGCAATCTCATATGATTCAGCATATGCAGATGTCTCTGTGGGGTTGGGATATACATTTTACTCTAGTTAATCATATAATCTCCAAACAAAAATAACATCTGACAAAAAACATCTCTTTTCAAGTAAAGGGAGCTTTTTAGTGGTGTTCTTGTTTTAAATGAAACCTCCAGTTCTTGTCCTGTCTGGATTTACCACATCATTTTACTTAATTCTTACACAACACAAGACTGTGTGGCTCTACCTCAAACTTTGACACTGGCTTTATGATTTCTTAAGTACAAAGTTCTTGATAAATTGAGTTTCATATCTGGAATATGAAAACAGATTACTCAATGTTAGCCCATCTTTGCTGTAAAAATAAATATTACAACAACATGGAGTACAAACCAGTTGAATTAGACACTAATACTCAGGGGAAATGAGGTTACTATAGCAGAATTTACAAAGGTCTCAAAATATGGCAGATTAAAAAAAATTATATCCTTAATACATTATACTTATTGAAACTTCTTTTTTGTTTAATCAGTTGTTGAACACTGTCAATTACTTTTCAGTACAATGAAAAATATAAACTATAATCAATTCACATGCTTATTATGTGAAAAATCTGAAGTAAAAAAAGACATTGGAAAAATGCACCAAAATTGGCAGGAGAGAGATTAGTTACTACCTACAGTTGCCAGTCTGATACAAGTTGGACTCGGGACAAGTTGGAGCTTGTCACTGAATGACTGGCAACAGAAATAACTATTTTTCAGTTGAATGGGATAAGATTAATGTTTAACTGAAAATTGGGAAGAAAATAGCATTATTTATTCTGTTAGCTCAGTCTATCCTATTATATTTTCATTTTCTCGTGTTTTCATGTATTTGGGTTTCTCCAAGAAAGACACTGAAAGGCTGAGACAAGGTCATATCAGAAAGAAGAGCATCTACCATCTGTCCCTTGTAGACTTGTCCCTACACATCCTGCAGAAGCAGAGGCCAGTTTTGGAGTGCTGATACTTTAAAGGATCAGAGTTCTAATTCAATGTTATCTTTGTCTATGGAAACAAATAGATGCTTTGCTCAGTGATAGAAGGATCCTGGAGAACACAATCAGAGCAGGAGCCACAGAGACATATTAACTAGGGTGTCATTCACGCTGCACTGAGATGGCAGCCAAATCAACCTGGTTTCAAACACCACAATTTAAATGGAAACAAACTCAGCCAATATGGGTTCTGTTGTTCAGAAAATACTGGATTCATTTTCTCCCTCATATAGCATATGCACCTTTTTTTTTTCTGGCCATAAGTTACAGCCCCAGATTACTCCTCTCATGCTACTGCATGACACTACAATGGGCAAACCCGTTCAGAGTAGGGTTAGTGTGGCTAATCAGTAAAAAACCATTTTTGTCATAAAACATGCTTATCTTAAAAAATTTTCCTTTTTTTTTTTTTCTCCAGCAAAGTCAATAGCTCTGATTTTCTAAAAGTTGAAAATGCGGTGTCCATTATGGCTGAGAAATTACGGCACTGCTACTATGTGATGTTATGTTATTATTATAATTGTCTCCTCACTGTTAGCGAATCCTTTCGTTTGGAGTGTGAACTAGAAACAGCCCTCCAAACTAAGAAAAATGCCTGTGTCCTAATCTTATGTGCTGGTATGCACTATAAACGATGGGCAGTGCTCAGCAGCCAGCCCTCACTCCATTCTCGGGCAGCCTTTCAATTTGAGTCAGGTTCTAAACCTAAGATCACACTACATGAGGAAGGTCTGTAGTTGCCAAAACAGTGTAGACTTAATTTCAGTCTCTCTCATTAACTGCTTTAGAAAACTGGCAAGAGATTATGTTGGCCTTAATTTAAGAGGTCTTTTAAATACCCTGGTATGAGTGAAAGAGCTCCTGTTGCTTTTGTAGCACCTTGATTATCTGAGATATACTGCACTGGTACCAGTACAGCAAAGCCTTTAAAGCATGTACGAAGTTCTGTAGTCTCGTGCATGAGGCTGGAAAGCAAGATAGACAAAAAAAAAGAAAAAAAAAAGGAAGGAAAAACCCCTCAGACACACTGCTCTAGATGGGCAACTCATCTGTTAGGTAGAAGTGGGCCTGTGTAGTAAGTAGATCTGATCTGAGTGATGGAAACCAGGACAATATAGAGACAGAGAAATGCCAGCATTACCATAGCAACAGCAGAATATCAGTTATGTGAAATACCTTAGACAGGGAAATAAAAAAAAAGAGATTACTTGTTTTCATCTGTATTCTCATATCCTATGGCTCCAGATATTACACTTAGTGTCTGAATCTTTCCCCTACTAATTCAGTGAGAGAATTCATCAAATGCTTAGTTGCTTGAGTAACACGGAAGAGAGTGAAAAGGGGGAGGACAAGAAAGGAAAACTTCGTATACAAATGGGAGGAAAGAATGGGAAATTCTCCTGTACTGCATGTGTGATGGAGTGCAGGGAGAGGAGTGGGAAGTAGAGAGCCTACAGGTCTTCCACCTGCAGCTACTTGACACAGATGTTTGTGCTATCCATGCAGCGCTATTTCTCTCACTGTTTGCCTCACAGATAGGCTTGGTTTTCGAAGTCTCTGGTCTAGTCTGAGGGGTTTCATGATGCATTTTTGTCAACAACGGGAATTATCTGTGCAGTTCAGTTGGAGGATGCTACATGCCCAGGCTGCATCCTGCTGGCAGCCCATGCAGAATGGGCCATCAACACGCCCTTATCCAGTCCAACCCACACAATCATACCTATGTGGTATTTTCTAAGCTGATTAGTTGTCTAACTCTGCACTGAACATCATCTGTTTCAGCCTCCTGAAGCATCTTCACCTGCTGCTTTTCTGTTGCTTTTTCACAGCACTGGGATGAGGAAGATCTATAGATCTCAAAAATCTCATCTACCACAAGGCCTCAAGCTAAGTCTTGTTGGGGGCACTGAGTGTGAGGACAGCTATGTATGTCACAAATCTGATTTTTAATCTCTTGGATAAAGAAACAGGCAGAAAAGCAGATTGCATAGACAGGATTTCAGTGGATGCAAAAAGCACATTTTGAGGACAGGCTCCAAGACAGAAAATGGCACATCCAGCAGGATCAGACAGATGACAATATAATGGTGCTGGTCGTTGTGGGTGGTCCCAGTTCAGCAGTACCTTCTTTCAAACATTGGACTAAGGATGAAAGGGAGAAAATCATAGTGAGAAATGAGTTAGAAGGACAAGGAGAAGATCCTGGGCCTGATCTTCTCACAACACGACAATATTTTGGAAAATGCCCTGAAATTAAGGGCGATCACCGCTTATCATGAGCCAGTAGCAGGAATGCTCTGGCTTCTGCAGGTATTAGTTTCTAGAATGCTTTCTTAAATAATGAATACTACAGTGAAGGGTATTGTACCTATGCAGCAAGAGCTGCTGGCATTGTCAAAAAAACCCAAACCCAAAGGGTGGAAAACCCCACCCAACCAAAAAAAAAACCCCAACAAAAAACAAACCAAAGAAAAAAAGGAAAAAAAAGAAAAGAGAGTTGCCAAAAAAGCTTCAAGTAGGAGTAAAAAAAGCTTCATTTTGCTTGACTAGTGTGTTTGACTACTTCTACATCTCTTCCTTGTCTTGCATCTCTAACTATGTATGGAAAAAAAAGATTAATTTTAGCAAAGGGTATTTGTGTGGGTAGTAAATAATGATTTGTGGTGGCACATGTTGCTGTAAGGATATAGAACAGAGTTTATGCTCATAAGCATTACAGTGCAATGCTGAAAAAACCAAGGACAGAAATGGCACGAGTATATATTCTGGTTTAGTGGGTGCTTTTTCTCATGTTGACATTAGTATTAACATATTCTTGGAGGCAGCCCATATATTCTTGATTATCCATCAAGAATTTTTTGGGGGTGCATGTACAGACAAAAAATAACGTGCTACTGCATGGCTTTTCAAGGTCTGCTTGTGAATGGGTGCCATAGTACAGAGACTGTCAGCAAGACATTCCCAGAGTCACCAGAAAAAACAGTATATCACCTGCCCCACGGAGAGCCCTTTGGTGGTACTACCTCCATGACTGACCTGCTCGCTGCAATGTGTGCAGAGATGTTTCATACTCCACACAGTACACACTTTGATTCATGCCAAACCTAGAAGGCCACAATATGAATTAAATCCATGTCATTTGTAAGCCAAAAGCAGTTGAGTTTGTTTCATTCTAGATGGATTCTTTACTTATTTTAGGTTATTTATTGATGTTCAGTATTTCCTAGGGTTGTCAGGTTCATTGCACTGGATCTGGCCTTTGTCCAAGTCAGGTTAAAGCTATGCTGAATAGTGGTAAAAACCTGCACTGTATTGAACCACACAGGCAGTTGGATAAAGCACCTTGATGAAAAAATATAATATAGCTCTCTTGGCCAGCATTTTCTATCATGATAGTTTTGGCAGAATGCGGACATGGAAACATGCAATCCGCATTAGTGGGCAGCAGTGTACACCCATGCTCATAAGCATCCCTCTAGACGTCTGGATTGACATTAGGGGGCAAGTTACGGCCACACATGGCATCAACGACTTAAAATTGTTGAGGATGACAGTTTTCTCTAGCAAAGTCAAGTGGATTGATACTGGAATAAAATAGCTATGACACACTCTAATAAAGTGATTTTTGCAATAGCAAATGCCTCAACCTAGCTTCAACAGTTATTCAACCGGAAAGAGCCTTTTATAGCTAGGTAGATTGCAACACAACATCAAAATTGCTGATAACTGCCAGTTTGAGGATGAAAAATAATCTCTGTTATAATTACATAAATCAGTATATGTTATTGTACTAAAACAGGGGTGCAACCACTATCAGTGGAACTAGAAGAATGGCGCTTTCTGGGTGGAAGTAAAATTGGGAGGAAATACCTTAAGCATCAACATCTTCAAACAGCAATGTTGCACTGCAGAGAGCGAGAGAATGAAAGAGAGGTATTTTACTGTCACACTGGATTAATTTTTGTCATTCAAGTAACTATCCAGCAGGTTGACCTACATCTATTACTGTCTTTCCTGGTTAAAGTAAAAGGATTTCCAAGCCTTTGAATAACACATGTAGTCTGCATTCACTTCAAGTGGAAAATATTACAAACCCTAACCTGTTTAAAACATTCAAACCATTATTATCCACTTCCATCATTCTTTCCATATTCTGTTCTATTTTTCTTGCCAAACCAAAACCTGTTATGTAAGTTTTGATGCTTCATTTTGCATTTTCCTTCAAATACATTTCTATTAATTGATTTCCCTCTGTCTTCCAGATTTAGCTGATACCACTTTGTTCTTTTTAGCCCAAAACTTTTTGCAGTCTGCTGATTTTTGTTTGTAAATTAGTTCCTATTTGACAATTCCAGATCAGCCATTTGGCTGGCAATAATAGCGTTTTTAAACAACAGCAAGGAAAATAGCCTCTCCCCAGGGAGCAGTGAGGGACAGAGAGGGAAATGCTGCATTTGCAATGCCCGAGCAGCAGGTTCTAAGCGGCTGCAGTCAGGCTCTGTCTCCTCAGACATCCTATCCAGTCAGTACCAGTCACACAACACTACCAGCTCTTTCCAATTGTGATACTTGTTTTCAGCCTTTTGGGGTGAACACCAAATGTACATGACATTAATTAACAACGAGTCTGGCTGGACACAGCTGAGGAGGAAGGAAATAGTCACTGATATGCTTCTAAATGTTCAGAGTTCAGTCTGGCTTATGTAATTCAAAAATGGAAAACTTAATTCTGAAATTATATAAGCTTATAAAAGAAGATTGAGCTTGTAGTTCAGCTCAGACTGCTTCTGCCAGAAGTCAGGGGTCCTGAGAAATCTCTTAGAAAATTTACACCTTGGACTGGCACTGTCAACACGTTCTTTCTCAAATACCCATCCCTTTTCTGCGAGGCAGGAGGTCAGATGGGTGACTTCAAAGAACATAAATTATTGTGTGTCTACTTCTTTGCACAGCAGCTTCAGGTTGTACTACTAAGAGACGAATGACCTTATGACAAACCCTCCAACTTTGGGAGTAACCTGAGTAACTTTTTTTCCTATCACAACAAGAATGGGAAGAAAAGACAGGAAGCCTTTGGACGTTTCACATCCTCAGTGTGAACATAGTCTTATGCTGAGTTAGAGGAACAGAGGTATGTAGCAGGGATATATCTGCACAGTTTGGAACGGAGACTAATGGCAATAATCCAACCTGAGTCAGCCTGAATCCCGATTTGTATCTGAGAGAATGATTTTCAGCAGAGTCCTTACGCAAACAAGGCAAACGCAAGGTTATGTACCCTGAAGTGTTAACACCGGCAGCGTGGAGGTCTTGCCCTGCCAGTTGTGTGTTGGTACGCAGCTACACTGAAACGACACGCAAGTCAGTATTTCCTCCCTGCTTATTTCGGCCATTTTTGTAGATCTTGCTGTGCTTCATGGAGAGAGCACTGTACTCAGGCAATCTCTCTTTCCCAGTCTGTTGTAGGGAAAGCAGTTATCTCCATGTAAGGGGGAAGACACAAGCCACTACCTACACGTGAATGATTATTTTTGCCTCCTCATGAGAGACTGGACAGGCTGTTATTTACAGTGAAATTAAGACTTATGTTAGCCCCCATTAGTCTAGGTTTAAAGTACCATTCAAGACAGATAGAGGAATTTATTTATAAATGGAAAAGATGTGGGGATTAAGATTTGAGTACAAACCTACATCAACGCTGCAATTAAGATATGCTGTAATTGTTTTGCTGAACTGAGGCCTCAACAAAACATTGCCCTTTTTCTTTGCTAATCATAATTTTTAAAACAACTGATGATCATTCCCATAACATCATTAAAGTGTACTGCCTTTGTTTACAAACATGTAAATGTTCCTACTGGGCTTCACCACCTGTCCATTCATAATTATTCTACGTTCATTTTCATCTTTGCTTGGCCATTTGCTTTTTTACAGTTCCTACTGATTTCAGTACTTACCATATACAATTAAGAACTGAGAGAAATAAAATTACAGTAGACTGGGAAAAAGGCTTCATTTTTTATGCCATCAGATTTCTGCTAACTTCTGAAAACCAAATCATACCCGTTGGCAACACATGACTGACACTCCGTGTTAGCTAACAAGACTAGAATGGGGTTGTTAGATGATGGAAGGGTTAAACTGGGTTAAAAAAGATTGCTCTCGTTAGCGATGATGCTATCTGTGATAATCAAACACTTTGTAGAGGTTTCATTCTGCGATCCCAGCAAGTTTTTCAGAGCTTGCCAGCCTTCCTCAAAGTGCATGAACTCAGCATCTTTCCCAATGTGAAATCAGAGCTGATCCTGTTGTTTCTCTGCATCAGTTACCACTGCAGCACATCCTCCACATCTTTTTTTTTTTTTTTTTCCAAGGACATATATTTTCTCTTGCTGGGAATTCACATTAATGAACCCCTTGGTTTTCCTGAGTCCCTCCCTTCACATTTCCACAGGGTTGCATGTGAGGTTGAGCACCGCAAGGAAAAGCCATCCAATTGAGTTGTGTTCCCTCTTTCTGGGGAAGCACACGTGCTGCTGTCAAAGTTTCTGTGCTGAGAGAACAACTAAGGTTATTGCTATTACACCTCTGTCTTTTCAAGCCTTTATTTTCTAAGATTTTCCATACTTAGTAATTTGGTTTCACATTTATATAACACAAGATCTAATAAAAGACGATCCAACCAAGAAAATAAGGCTTTATATCTAATGTTTTGTAGAATAAACACTCTCTGCAGAGGAGGTAGAAGCTCTCTCACTGTGTAACCTTACTTCTTCAAACTGTTTTTAAATAATATCTTAGATACTAAAATCCTGGCTTACTGACACCCTTAGTTATTGATTGCTGAGCAGGTTTTATTAATGTCTTCATCTGTGTACAACCATTTTTTCATCCTAACTGTTCTCAAGTACCTTTCTCTAGATGATCCCTTCTATCCCTCACTATTTTTATTTTGAGATCCCTCACTTGTTTGACAGCAAAGCCTCCAACATATAAAAGTTGTTGTTCTTTCAAATTAAAGTACAGTATGAGATCTTAGTTCCTCTTTATCTGAATTTCTTGATTCAAAAAAACAGCTTAAGTATCATATGAGATTCAAAACTCTTTGTAGCCCCGAAACCACTCAGTAAACCAGTTTGTCTCCTTAAACAGCTATATAAACCACCTGCAATTTCTAGCCATCTCTCTTGCAATGCCATATTGAGACAGAACTTGTGATTAAACTTCACAGAGTTCTTTGTCTCTGATAACAGCAAATAATATAAAACTGGAAATGAGTGATTAATAAATATTTGCGAAATACGAGATATTTATCAGTGGAGTTTACAGAACTATTCATAATGGAAAGGAAAAAAAAAAAATCAAGCGGCACATCAGAAAAAATACCTGAAATCAACATCTCTTACTCAAGGAAATCAGGACTCCAAGCTATTATGTAATGTGATTCAACCAGGCATCTCAAATAGCATAAGGAAGGATGTTAATAGTCTCTCCTCTCAGCCCATTAATTACCGAACTGTACCCTTAAATAAATAAAAGTCAGAGTAAATGCTACATATGCACTATATTAAAAAGAACCACCCCACCCCAAACCAACATTTCTTTAAACAAACGAACACTGATGAAGTGATGCAGGCTTGGATGATGATTTCAGTGATGATCAAAATGTGGAGCGAATGCCTCATATTGCCAAAAAAAAAAAAATTATCATCACTATGTGAATGATAGGATCTTTATTTTTACAGATCCATACTCACAACATTTTATAGATGAAGTGTTTTGTACTTGAGATCCCTAGCTGCCCAACAGTTGCAGCACTTCATTGGCTGAAACATAACATCTACCTGGGGCTGTAGTTACACGTTATGCACAGTGGATGGAGATGAAACTATAGAAACTGTTTATTCTATTGAAGACAACCAACAGGTTCCTTACAGCTACAAGGAAAACCAAACCATTTCCTACAGTATCAAAGCAGCCTTGATCAGAACAGTAAAACAGCTGACATTTCAAACAGCTCATTTCAGATCTGTTGTGTAGGTGGGTCAGCAAGTGCTTTCACACCCACAGGCTACGGTGAGAGCACAAGGGTCCAGAAGAAATTAAAAAAAAACCCAAACAAACAGACAACAAGGTTGGATAGAAATAACTTATTATGGTCCCGAATTAAACAAAAAAATTAACATCTGTGCAAACATAACGTATTTTTCTGGATTAAAGAACCAGCTTTCTATTTCATTCCTAGAAAGGAGTATATATTTGGCCAGGAAATCATTAGGAATAATTAATTTCTATGCACATGCATAGTAATTTGTCTAAATTTGGCTTTATAGCGTAGGTCACTGCAAAAAAGCACTGAAAACAAAATGTTCAATTGCAGCTCCCACAGTAATTTTTTTAAAGTAGAATATTAAAATGCTCACAAGGTCAAGAGAATCAGAGACACCTGAATGAGAAAATGAAGCTTTAAAGTACACGGGAGGAAATTAAATATACATACCCACACCCCACACAAGTATTGTTCCTCAAGATGCTTAGGGACTCAATTTTTCTAAACAGCAACTTCAGTTGCCATTACAAGTAATACTGAAGTCATAGCAGATTCAAAAGCAATTTTGATTTTCTTTTCTCAAGTGACACCATGTAGCTCTGGGATAAATTACTTTCAGATGCTTTCAACGTAATTTAAAACATACCACTTACAATAAGAAAAACATTATTGTTTATGAATGTTTTATAATGATATTATGGAAAAATCCATCTTTGCACAGATGATGGCAAAAAAAGAAAGATTGAAAAAATCTTTGGAGCAATAGTACTTGCCAGGGTGCTCCCATTAGGTCAGGAGATTGCAATAACCATTTTTATTTACACCCAGCAGTAGAGTTAGGAAAATGACATCAACTTAAAATATTTTTAACAACTACAAAAATTATTCTAATTGTTTTATTGCAATATTAATAATTAAAACTTACTTCCAAAAATGGATCAAACATAATTTGCCTATCTACTAAGCCCTGCAGGAGCTGGGAAGATAGAAAGAACCAATATGCAAAGAAATTAGACTTAAGTTTGTAAGGCCTTTATTCACCTCAGTGGAGATACTAATAGCACAGGTTAGTAATTTAGGATGAGTTAAATTAATTTCCAGACCACATGATGAAATGCAGAGGAGGACAGGCATACAGGAAGGGAAAGGTTGACCTGTGCTACCTGCCTGGCTAGGGTCTGACAGCAGGCAAAGCAGCAGCTGGTTGGTGTGCGTGTGTGTGTGCATGAAACAGGTGCCCCTGGACTACAGGAGCCTGGGGTCTGTCCTGCCAGTGTCCTGGGGGTTGCCCAGGGCCACCATGCTGCTGTCGACAGAACCCTCCAGAGGCTCAAGCAGGAGCCTGAGGACCACAGCTGTGTGAGGTCTGTGCCCGAGCTCTCCTCATGGCAGGATTTTTGCTGTTTAACCCCAGATGTGCACACACTAACCCAAGCTCAGTGTGGCCGTGGCGTCGAGAGAAATGGCATGAAACAGGAATGGAAGGGGATGGAGCATCGCTGCTTCTCCATGCAGTACGATGCCACAGGTCTCACTGAGATATCCAACCACCCTCTCCTCCCTGTCCCAACAGCTTTTCCCAAGAACTATTTTTATGAAAGAAGTAAAGAAAATGGCTCTATTTTCTTCAGAACCAAAGTTTCAGAACTCAAACCCAAAACCTGTTGCCTCAAAAATATGAGTTACCTACTTTGTATTGTGGTGCTTTGGCATCCCTGGATTCTGGCATCGACCAGTTCTTCGGGGCATGACATTGATTTTAACTTGATGTCGCTAGCATACACACCCAAATGTTAATGTTGGGGTTTGCTTTGTTTTTATTAAACACAGAGAAAGAGAACTCATTTTCTGTTCCCCAGAGCACACCCAGGTAGTCTGCTTCTTTCTGCAAACTCGAATAGCACAGATGAATCGTGCAGTCTTTGTTTAGAGCCTGATTATGAAATTAATTTATCTTTTCTTGCTCTCGCATTGCTAAGTTGTCACCCAACTCAGAAAATCTCTCTCTAAAGGCAGAATTTCCCCTCTACTCAAAATTAGAAAAGCGTTGGATCTCAAAAGAAGATTTCATTTTTGAAAACTTCACTAATACGTAACAGACCATCTACAAGTACGATTAAGAGCTTAAATGTTTTCCTGTGAAATTAAATTCTTGCTTCAGAAGGGAAGCTGCAGCAAAATACAAGTTTGTCCTGAGAAACAGCACAGTCCCAGGGCAGCTCTGGCAATCATCTGGGGGAAAAACCCCAAGGAATTTGGTTCCTTTTCCTGAGGAAGAGTCAGTCATGGGCCTCCTGCTCTGCCCTTTTCCTGGAACAGGCAGAGGGGACGCATTCGGTGCCTCCTCTCTCCCTCCCCAGGCAGGCTGCAACCAGGAAGAGGAGTCAAGGAAACCAGGGAAGATGATAAAACACTGGGTCATACCGGTTCCCAGAACAACCGCTTTGTTTATCCTCACGGAGAGGCCCAGTAGCAGTGCCAAGGAGAATAACGGCATAACGCAGTGCCATTTATCCTCAGCTCCTTACAGGACAATGCAGGACACTCACTTGATTAAAGAGACAGCTCTGTACTTTATTGCTCTTGATTTCTTTCTTATTCATGAATCCCTGGATAAATTCAACCTACTTTCCAATACCATCAGAACAACCCCAGGAACAATTGAGAGATAAAGCAGTCGTGTGAAGCAGCAGAGACGCAGCTGTAGCAACCCCTGCACTGTGCTGGTAGAGACTGAGTGTAGACCTGCCCTTTAAAGCCTGAAGGGAGGGGAAGCACTGATGTTTTCTGTTATGAAATTAATAGGTCCAAGAAGAATAGCATGCTGAGACATTGGGCGATTAGCAGGAGCCCTGCTGGCAGCCCACTTAGGGGAAAAACAAAAAGCTATGACAGCAGATTCGGTTGAGGAGTTGGGGTTTTTTATTTTGAAGTAGTAAATAGAGAAGTCAGCAACCTATTTCAATGATTGCTTCCTCCAAGTCTGAAAATACCACACAGCCCTATACATCTGCAGTCAGTCAATATCTCAGGCTAAACACCCAGCCGATGCAAACACAGCTCCCTACCCATGGGAACAGCATAGGTCCTGACTGTAAACGGCTTGGTGGCAATGGGCAGACAGGTGGCTACATGGATAAGCAAGCGCTTTGGTCCTCCAGCAAACTAGGCTAAAACTGTGATATTTATATTCACTTTATGGGACTTGCTGAGGTCTTTCTTTTTGAAAATTATCGATCTGTTTATTAGTAGATTATTCCAGAGTAATCACCAGAATTTGGGGTAACTGCTTTATGGTGAAGTACCAAACAAACATAATGAATGCCCATAACTAGTCACCAGGTGTCACTGTCTCGTCATTCCAACGTGGCCAAAACAATATAAATCCAGCAGCAGAAAACAGACATACAAACAAGAGGTAGGAGAAAATCTGGAATATGAAGAGACAGACTCCTTGTTAATCAGCAGAACTGGAAGAACAAGATGTTGTGGTTTACTTTATAACAGGTTTGTCAACTGTTATAATCACCGGTTTATTACATTAATTTCCTGGTGGTTCCCCCCCTGAATTGATTACCTTACAGCTGTAGAAGTTTAGAATGACCAGTGACTCTGTTGTGATCATGCTTCCAATGAAACCAGACATTTCCTATGGTCAAGATTACAGTAACCAGTTCCACTGGCTTTCTGAGTAGCTACTTCCATTGCACATCTTTTAGGAAAATTCCAGTTTTGTGATGCGTATATCTAGGGTTAGAGGTCTCCCTTAGTGATGCTAATATGGAAGAAATTTCAGTAGCTCCTTGTTAATTAACACATCACTAAAAATACTTTACAGCTTGCACACGGCTTGACTCCCAGCCCTCACAGAGGGACAGCTGTACTATCCCCTTGTCCTGGGGCAAGCTGTGGTTCACATCACAGCATGGTTTGGGCCAGGACAGAGATTTCTGGGGTTTTAAACACTGCTGCCTTCCATGAGAGGAATGTTTTACTGGTAGAATAATCATAGAATGGTTTGGGTGGGAAGGGACCTTAAAGATCATTCAGTTCCAACCCCCCTGCCATGGGTAGGGACACCCTCCACCAGGCCAGGTTGCTCCCAGCCTCATCCAGCCTGGCCTTAGACACTCCCAGGGATGGGGCATCCACAGCTTCTCTGGGCAACCTGTCCCAGTGCCTCCCCACCTTCTCCAGGAAGAACTTCTTCCTGATGTCTAATCTAAATCTCCCCACTTCCAATTTAAACCCATTACCCCTTGTCCCGTCACTACAGACACTTGGGAAAAGTCCGCCCCTTTGCACCATTTTGGTAAGTGTTACATAATGTTTTCAAAGGCACAGGGCATATTCTAAGTGGGACTGTCAGACTGAAATCAGTAGACTAGAAAGGTGAGTGGGTATCTGTCTGTGGTTGCTCTTGTATCAGATAATGTGGTCAAATTCACACAGGATTTTTAAAATATCTACTTGGACAGCAGGATCCTTGGGGAAAGAAAATGGGGTTTTTTTTCCCATTATTTAAGAGCAGCACACACCTCACCCCTTTCCCACCTGCACCACAAATTCAATGATTCATTTTACATGAGCTAAGAATACGACTTAGAGAAAACTGTTTTCCAGGTAGGGGCTCTCTTTATGCTAAGTGCTTTAGCAACACAGGATAAAGAGAGTCGCTAACAAACACCTTGGAATCTGAACACAAAAGGTAGAAGGAAGGAGTTTTAATCTTTGGAAAAAAAATGAAGAAATACAGCATAGAGAGACTAGTGGTCATGTTTCCAAAAGGGGTCATCAATTAACAAATCTTTCCTGTTTCCAATTATTTTAAAGTGCCTGTCCTTTTAGCAATTTCCCTAAGATCATACTGCAACTCCTCGTTAAAATTCACAAGTTTTAATGGGAATTCTGAGTCCAATAATATGCCATCTACTTTTAACACAGTCCTTTACATTTGCAAATCTCAGAATGATTCAAAGCAAAGTCAAATATTTAATTTCCATTTAAAAATGGGGATTGAGGCTTCTAACTGATTTGCCTACCATGCCCTAGCAAACCAAGTGCAGGGCCGGGGACTGAATCCAGTTTTCATGACTCCCTGTGCAGTGTTCCACTCAGGCCAGCCTTACTGACTAATTATAGCATTAGTTTCCGGAATAAGTTGAAGGGTTATGGACTTGGAATGTTCTCATGCATAAAAGTACTCTATTCTTCCATAAAGATGGCGCATGGCTACAATACCACAAAGTGCCAAAAACCTTCACGTAAAAATTTCATCTTACAGTTTAGGTTGCCTGTGGATTATCTAATTACACATTTTTTACGCTTAAAAACCACAAGAGGTATCATGCACAGAGAATGAATAATGTAACATCCCTGCATATCTGCTGTTAAAAGGGCAAAACAAAAGCTTCTAAAATTCATCATGATGCGTAACCAGCACGATGAGAGAAACAGCGCACCTCCAACGGAGCTACCAAGCCACGTGCGTTTTCCCCGGTGAGGGGTGTGGCAGCATCATCAGCCGAGCGCTAGGGGCACCCTTCTCGCACTCTTTGCTTTAGAGAAGTTGCGGTAAAGAAACTGCATATGCCTGAAGTGAACCAGAGACCAGATAGCTTGCGCTTGGGAACTCCCAGCTTGGCTTGACATAAGGTCAAGTGCTCTTAAAGCTGCCAGATGTACTACTAGGGACTGCTGCCTTTATCCATTTTCAGCTGCTGCTTTAGAAATTGGTTTAGTTGACTCTTCAGTCGACAGATACCTGTGTACATATGTAATTAACTTGGAGACAGGTAGATGGGGATGTTGCTTAGCCACTCACTATGAGCTTGTCTACCTTGGGCTTGGTTTTTTTTTTTTCCCTTCCCCTCCTTCCAGTTTACTCTATGCCCCCTCATTCCAAAGAAGAAAATGGTGCTCTATCAAAATGGGTTTGACACATTTTTATATAGTGCTGATATAGCTTACACCTGATTTGTATGATGTTACCGTTACAAATTTTGAACTTGATCATAGGTTATCAGGACAAAAAAAAGAAAAAAAGTATCTTCTGCTTATTATTTAAAGTTTTGCCTGCATAACAATTACAGCATCAAGGCTACTTTGGAGTTAGGTATTACAATTTTTAACATAGCTGAAGACCGTTAACACTGGTCCTTTATATTTTCCCCGTGATACTCGTGAAATATTTGTTGACACTAATAAACAGTTGCAGGTTAAGTCTTGGAACAAGCAAGAGTCAAGTACTTTTGTAAAGGTACTGCATGTTACTACAATTCAGAAGTGCTATATACCAGAATAGGTGATGCTTAAAAGCGAAGGAGTTTACATTGTATATTAATTTGAGTTCATATTCTGGAACAAAGTAAAAGCTTTCTGGCTTGTAACTGTCACAGAAATGCATGCAGTCTTTTTTTTTTTTTTTTTGTGACAATATTACCTCCATTAAAGCTGTGGAAAAACCATCAATATTTGCCAAATGGAAAAGGCCGAAATGCTAGAAAAATGTATTGGGCAATTTGCTAAGTTATGAGGGGAGAAAAGCCACCAAGCTTTTCTGATTATAATTTTACATTCAGCTCTCACAGTAACACCTAGAAATTTCAATCAAGTTACAACTCCAGCATGAAAGGCATTGTCCAATAACGCAGCAGGCGACAGCTTCTGTCCCAGAGAGATCAGCGTATTAATATCACCTGATTTAGAAGATGCAGTAATTACATTAAGCATGAAATTCACCCTTAATGCAGCTAAGGCCTATGCACTGATCTCCACGGAACTAAATTCTGCGCTAGTATTTAGGTACACATCCACTATTGAATTCATTAGCAAACTATGGATACTCATGTTGTAGCACGAAGTCATCTCAGATGACCTATCTTATTTTCAGACAAAAAGCAAATGGAGTAAAGTTTAAATAAACAAACTCATTAGGGCTGAAAACCTTATTTCCTAGTAGGAACACTGTCATGGTTTAATCCCAGCCAGCAATTAAGTACCACACAGCTGTTTGCTCACCTCCCCATCCTCCACCAAAGCCATGCACCATCTCCATCAGAGTACTGAGGTCAGTCTTAAGAAAAGTTGGGCTCTTTTCCCTTATTCTGACAGAAAAGCTGCTGCTGCAGCTCAGTGCTCTGGTGGATGGGAACCTGCTGCTGAAGTGCCAGTCTGAAATTATTGTCTTGCCTATACCCAAAGGAGGCCATAAACTTCCCCTCTTTATCATGAATTTGTCTCCATTACATAATAAGTTTTAAGGTACTTATTCTGCATGATGCTGCAAAGTACCAGGCTCCTTTTAAAACTGAAAGGTGGTAATTGGTACTTGCATGAGGATCCAGATGTGGAAATTGGATACAATGTGCACTATACTTTCACTTTAGCTCTGCTTCTTCCGAAAGAAACTCCGCTATTAATGAAAAATAAAACATACAAGAAAGGGGAGGGGAAGCATGTGTATGCTGGTGGCATTTAAAAGTACCCTGAAGAACATGGACTAAAATGTCATAATATTTTGTTTAACACCATTAAACATTCTAAGAATCCAATCAACATAGTCATTGCAATTACATAATTAAAACTCAGAATGAAATAGTATAATTGCTCTTTTACGGCCATCATTACATAATGAGTGGTTTTATAGCAATCTCAGCTAACTCTGGATTCAGGTAATACTAAAAAGCTATTGGTTTCCACTGTATCCCTTCTTATTTGATCCAGAATACCCCAAAATAGAGGAACACTTAAAAGTGTTGTTTGTGGTTTCTTCTTCTAAAAGATTTGAAAGGGGTTTCCTTTTGAGAGGGTTTGATAAAAGCTTAAAAACTCAGAAAGTGTAAAGTGTTGGGTTTTTTTTTAGAGGCATAAACAGCCAGCTTCGAGCTGATAAAATAATAGAAGTGTTTGACTCAAAGTGATTTTTAATGAAGACGATAAGCCCCAGAAAATAACAATTTATGGGCAATATATAACTTAACTTAAGCCGGCAGCTCAATCACAGAGTCTCTGCCTCCCACACACCATATTACGTGCTGTGCATCTCAAGATCTGAAGTATAAAAGACACAGGCCAAGGAATAGAAGGAAAAAAAAAACCACCACACCAAAACACCACACCACACCCCACACCCCCCAGTTTTGTGTGTTTATTGTGCCTCTCAAAGATAGGTTCATTGGTTTTTAATCAGTCCCCAGCCTAGGTGGGGTAAAGCTGGCTGAGGTATATCTACATAAGCTTAAGTCAGGCCTTTGACCGATGAGCAAATGTATTTTTGATCATCTCTTTCACTAGCACTTACTGAACAAACATAAGCTAAGGTTGCATGAAAATCCCATCTATTCTTATTTCATATACAGATTATTCTGATGTCAGTGTTGGTTTTTTCCTTGCTGAGGAGAACAAAATTACAGGCATATCCACCAAAAAAGGTAGGCGTACATTACAGAACATGTTACTAATGAAAGCTGAACTCTCAAAGAATAATTAGAATGTATGAATACTCAGTATTGCAGTATTGATACTGGCATGAATGATTCAAAATATTTCTCAGATTTGTTGACAGTATCATAATAATAATTAGAAAAAACAGTTCCTCAAATACATACTCTAGTGAGATAACAGTAATAAGTGTCACACATGGGTAATAATGACAAACCAGTGTTCTCTAGGTTAACTACAGCAAATTCCGTTTTACTGTGTGCAGGTATTGGGGAAGACAGGAGTTACCTCTAACACCAGCTGTGGGTCTAGAAGGTTGGATGTATTCTGTTCTTCAAATAAACAACAAAAGCTTCCTTTAAATACATATTTCAGTGTTACTAAAGGAAAGTTTGCCCTGCAGCAGTGGGTGGTAAATGCTTATTTATCATCATAAGCTAAAAGTACTATCATCTTCAGAGCATGAGACCTTCTTAGTTAGAGCAAATTGATTAAGGTTAATAAGCCAATTAATTTTGCACCTGGTATCATGACTAGTGGGTAACATTGTGCACTTACTGTCCTAGGGAAGTATATAACAACCCATGACCAAGAACAGAATTACTTGGGTTAGAAAAAGGTATCATCCCTTCATCTCTCAAGCCTTGAATGAAATCAAAACAGTGAAATATTTACACAGTGTTTTCCTCAGTAGTATTACAACATAGAATTTTTTTTTTGTCCAAGGTATCTTCAAGACTTAGGGCATGTGTGTAGTATCTGAAGTACTCAGTGAATTGATAAAGTCATGCTGTTTATGACTGGTTCATGGTTGGCACCACAGCTGTACAATGAACATTTTCATTGCATTGTCACCCACACAATTCACCCAGTCCTCAGCCTGCACTTGCCAATAAAACTACAGTTTAAAAATATCAGTATCAATAGGTTACATGCTACAGGACTAACTGAATCAATACAACAGTTTTAATTTGATTCTTATTGAATAAACATTCAATTTAATGGGTAGGGGAAGCCTTAAGTTTCTGTTTCATTCACTCTTCTATTACCTAAAGTCACCATATTTGACGGATATTCATTCATGAATGAAATTTTGGCCCTTTGGCAAAGAATAAGGTTAATTTGTACATGCTGCTTGTATTCAAAAGCATCATTTATTTGCAACTCTGATTTCTAACCATACCCGGAAAGCAGTTCTTTCATGTAAAGTGTGATTCCAACCTTTTGAATGATATCATGAAATCACATCAGGAGGATTTGTGTTCAGTCCTAAACAGATTTCCAGTCAAATTTGCCTGATGTCATTGCCAGTAACACACACTAAATCTGGGCTCTCATATTTAAGCTTGGCTTTCACTATCTCATCCATTACATGCAGTTGTCTCTTGTCTGCAAGTTACTTTAAAAGGGTATAAACAGAGTAAGGTTTTAGGTTCATATGTAACAGATCACCTTTCTGCTGTAAAGATGTAACCTTTATATTTGATCCTATATTTGGTTAAACTGTGCTCCAGCCTTCAGAACAGGTTAGTACTCCCCATGCTAATGCTTATTACATTAACAAACAGAAACACTTATCAATTAACACACAAATACTTCATTAAGAAGTTTTTCTTACCCCTTAAGTCTGATATGGAGGCTGTCCCATTTCTTGGCCTTGGGCTCTACTTCTGCATTTAGAATGCATTTCCCTCTTTTTACAGTTAGATTTACATCACACAACGTACAATATAGGAGTTCTGTTCTTCAAAGGAAAGTTGGATCAGGAGAAGAAAAAGGAACCCCTCAACTCTAAGTCAATATGCTTCTTGGAAAGCCCCCAGATTCTTCAGTTCTAATTGATTACACATTTCGTTTTTTCATTCAAGACGCATTATAGCCACAAAGATGAAGATAAAGCTCGGATGTCTCTATTCCAGTCCATGGGACCACACTGACTTTCGTGGCTAAAGACAGCACAGAGATAAGGCAGAAACTAAAGTATCATATCCCACATCTAAACTCCTGGCCAAGAAGCTGTTATCAGCTCTGATGGTTAGGAAAACAGATTTGAAAATCAAAATCCCACAGATACTGCATTTTATTCCAAACATGATGCAGTTCAAGTTTACTGACTGAGTTTGGCTGTGAAAAGATGCAGGAGAAGAAAGCAACGAACTGTTGTTCATAACCTGAGTGCTTAGAGCATGGGAGCAGCTGTAAGGATGTGTACTCAGCAAATTTTCCTGTTCCTTTTCTGAACTATGAACAGTGTCTTGATTTATGCTAAACCAATCTGACTGGAATCATTCATTCATCTCACTTTTCAGGTCCATAAAAACATCCACTCCTCCTCTGGATTTGATATTCTGGCTTTTCATTTTCTTTCCTGCCTGCACATGAGGTAGAACCAAAGACTTTTGCATAGTAAGCAGCAAGAGATTTCTGCAGGAGAGTTATCATTCCGTGTCTTTATGCGCTCCTATTCAAATGTGAACATGTTGGTATGGCTTTCCACAATCCTCCTACCTTTTCTAGCATTTAATAGCTTACTTTTGAAGCAGAGGTACTTTACATGGTGGGAGCCAAGAAGTACATTAGTGAATTCATCTAAGAGAAGTGTGCTGTTAAATAATAATATGTAGACTAATTAATGTAAATGCAATGGTGAGAACACGCTGACATTGTTGAAGTTAATGATCCAGATGCATTATAATTTCCATCTCTGTAATATCCAGAAAACCAAAGAACTTTGCTTTCTGCATGCTGGAACAGCATTTTCCCTAGGCATCTTGCAGAGACAGTTAACCAGCCTTCCTATACTTCAGTAAACATCACTGTGTTATTCTATCACGGAATTTGGGACAACAGTTTATCTTTACCTACAGCCTTGAGCAAAATGTGACACAAAGGTGGTATTATGCCAAAAAGAATTTCCAAAGGCCTGTGATTTAATGACGCAGCTCCCAGATTCCCAGTTCTCAGTCCGAGTTGTCCTATTGCTCACTTCTTTGTTGGCATGGCTGACCTGCGCTGCTGGTTCTAGCAAATTTTAACATCCTATCCGACAAGTCAGGGGTAGCAGCTACCTCACTGAGATGGCGAAGCCAGCACCTCACGCATTTACATGCCTCATCCCCTCTCACGTATGCAATATCTATTTGCTAGGAAAGAGATTTTAAGAAATGCAGAGCTTTGACCAAAGGCCGCTGGGGTCTCCATGGAACTTATGCTGTTGTACAATGAAAGCAAAACTACCACCTCTCATTGTTTCATGCTATTGTGGCAAATTAACGCAGTGTGGCTGCTCAAATGTTTTAAACACAAGTATATGACAAAAATAATTAAAAAGCAGGAGCTACATTCAGACTGCATTTTAACAACGCACAAGTCTGGTAATCTCAATGGAGTGTTGTTGTTTTACAGGATGTTTACCATACAAACATCTACCTTTCAAAAGCATCTAGGCATCTTCGCTTGCAGCTAAGAGATGCTGATAGCATCTGATGGGACTTTCAAATGCAGGCATTGAAATCAATAGGAAGTCAATACCTAAAAATATTTGGAGTCTTAACAAACTCAATATTTGGGGTCGGAACCCCTAAAGATCTTTAGCAATTACCCTGTAACAACATAAGTCCCTTTGACTCTCAATTAAAGTTGGGTCATAAGTGCAAAACTCTACTTTAAAAAAAGGGACCTTGACACTCCAAAAGCCTTTGGAGGAACGAAGTGCAGCAAAAGACAAGAAGTCACTAGACAAGCTGCCAGCTCTGGTAGTGACCCAGCAGACTACCTGCCCTTGCTCAGCACTGTCCCTGAACTGATAAACTGAGAAGAAATAGTTATTAGTTTAGGCACAGCACTGCACTGCCCTGTAATAATTTGGACACCTGATCTCTCAAACAGTGTATGTATCATGAGGACACAGCAGCCCAGGACGGTGCTAACGTTAGCATCTCTGCCCTCTTTTCTGCTCCTGCACAACACAAACTGCCCATAGATCTTTGTGAAAAGGTCTGTCCTCATTCTCTTTAGGTTATGTCACAATTCCCTCACCAATCCCCTCTTGATCCATTGACAGTAAAATAAGCGGATGCACTTCAAAGTTTCCCAAGGAGCTGCTCTATTGAATAAATGCTTGTCCTTTATGTATTAGTATGTTTTTTGACTGAAACTGCTCTTCAGACAAGGCACAAGATCTGAAGCAGAAGCACTTCTAGACATTTTGTGTGTGCGTGTCTGGCAACGAAGGCGGCTGTTGAAAAAGCCAAAATTTGCATCAGCAACAGAGAATGCTCTCAAAGAAAATGCATAAAAGAATATGGTGCTCTAAATGGCCTAAAGAGCAGAACAGCCAGTGATAAGCTTTTGATTCATTTCAGCAGTAGCTTTGTCACTAATTTTCATGGTTCAAGATGAGGGGCAGTACTTTATAAGCAGTACAATACTGCAATGAAAACAACATGATGCCGTCAGTTCATATTTCACAAGTCAGAAATCACCAGCATCTTATTTAAGCAGGGCTAGGATTTGTCTACAACTCTGACTCACAAATGTATTTACCCACCAAAGGACTTTTTTCAGTGTGAAAATGAAGCTCATGTGTACCAGCCCATCTTGAGCAGTGCTGGCGTATACTCCTTTTCTACTCAAGTATGATGCATTTTACAATTTTAAAGTTTCCTTCCAGCTAGAAGTCCTGCAAAGGGACTCCTACTTAGAAAGAATAAAAAATGGCAAGCACAGCTGGCCATCTTGCCTAAAGCCACTCAGTCACATTTCTCCGAAATCTCAGCAACACGGATTGCATTGGCTAAATGAGAGCTGTGGCAAGGCCCCAGGCAGACAGACCTTTTCTTCTCCATGGCTTCTGCTATGACCAGGCAATTACCATGAAGATTATACTCTAGAGACATTTTCTAGAGATCTCTGCTCCCCTCTAAATTCAAAAATAAACATACAATTCTAAAAAAGTGGCCAGTGAAGGAAAAATACCAAATACAAGACAAAGTACTACAATAAAAACACTTTTTAGGATACAATGGCACAGTCAAACTATTCTTCTTTCTCTTTTTCCCTTCCTGTTACTTGTGTTTTCACTGACGCGGTGTGGCAGTCAAACAGACACAGGTCTATTCGTGAGTGACCTTCTTTCGTTGTTGAATAGTACTGTCAGAAATGGAGGAACCAAGAGTACACCTCACACCATGCAATCTACCCTTTCATCTGAGTGCATTTGGTTTCAGAAAAATAGCAACTTCAAAGTTTCGGTTAAAAAAACCAACACATCAATATTTGAAAATGTTATTGTGTTGTGTCCAATTCTCCTGAGCTGGCAGTGATTTCCAGACATGACTGTTCCACATGGGGGTGTCACACCAGGAACTCTTGGCATACATCACAACAATTCAGTAAGAGAAAATAAATTCATGTGACCTGGAATATAAAGCCCAGCAGCTGGAGGTGTTTGGAAATATGCAGCATTCAGGATGTTATATCTGCAGATAGGATTTATGTTTATGCGTCTTTACAGCTGAAAGGTTAAAAATAATAAAATAAAAGAAAATAACCTTTTATCTCCTGGCCAGCTCAGCTACACATGTGTAATATGTATATGAACAGATGATAAATGATAAATACATTTACCCTAGGGAATTACTCTACATAGCAAGGCAAGCACAGGCCCTAGTCTCCACCTATCAAAAAGACAGAGAAAAAAAATCCACTGAATTTCTTAGATCATATAAATAAGGGGAGGGGGGAGAATTCAGTGTATGTGCAAACACTTCTACAGGTATAGGTAATTTTCTACACAGTGCTCAGTTACCATGGTGATGAACATGAATCAGATTAGGTAATTTCCCTACTCAAGAAAGCTTTCTTCTGAAGTCATTGAGAGGTTTTCCAATTGATCTGCAGAGTCAGGTCCGTGTTTATTACTTTATTAGTTTTTCTCCTGCCAGACACATTATATGAAAAATTAAATGGTGACACTATCTTAGGGAAAGACAACAAGGTGGTTTAGACATTAGTTACAGACTGGCTCAAAAGCTCACTGTAACCAAAAGAAAAACACCTATCAGTCTTGGATAACTTTCAACAGAGCCCCATGAAAACACAGCAAACCTATACAGGGAAAAAAACCTGACAGAGAAGGGAGTGGAAGCTCCACTATGCCTACACAGCATGGGATTAAGGGTCACCCCGCTCAGTGTGTCCTGACCAGAATCCATCCTTCACATGCAAAACAGAAGGAAACAGCTGGCAGAGGATGCAGGGAACAACCTTTAGTGATCTCCTCTCCTGAAACATGCCACTCAACAATACACATAAACCCTTTGCTTTCCCTGACACAAATACTATGGCAGTGCTCCCTTGTCTGAATATGCTACTGAATGTAACCGTGTGAGGAATTCCTCCTGTCAGCATGGTAGCTAGTCCTTAAACCTACTCAAACTGTAAGGTAAAATAGATGGTCTTAAATGTCCACTATTTTGCTTTGAAGAAATCAAAGGACTTGCCCAAAATCATGGAAAGTAAGAGGAGCTATATGCTGCTCTGAGTATTGATACATTGAAATGTTATACTCATTTCAGTACTGTAAGCTTCATGCAAGGTGCTTGAGCCATCTGTCCAGCTTCTCAGTTCAGTTACCTACACAGACCTGAATGATTTTGGATCTTACCGAAGTGACAGCTCAGTTCTTAGCTATGAAACCATCCTGCTTCTCTGAAGGTCTCTGAAAAGTCTTTCCAGAGAGATGAACAGAGGATTCAGAAGACCAGAAAGATTTTATGTCAATTTGAAGTCTGCAATGAAAGTCATAAAATGATAGTTCTACTTTATCCCAGAAACAAAGGCTCATCATAGCTTTGATGCTCTTAGTGGAGTGCATGTGCAAAGAACCTTTGGTTGACTATACAGCAGCTGACTGGAAGATATCAACATATCACAGTATTCCTCCAGGGATTTTTTTTTTTTTTTTTCTAAGATGACCCTTTCGATCTCTTAAAAGCTAGTGTCACTACAGCCCTGGCAGGAGTGTCGCTCCGTAACGCTTCAAGCACTCAGTAGCCTTGGGAAGTGCATTCCCATGGTAACACTTCAAACCCTGATGGCTACATCATTTCAGCACAGCAAGCTTACTATCAGATGCTTGAGCCATCTGTCCAGCTCCTCAATTAACATAGTTAGCTACTCAAACTTGAGCAATTACAGATATTATTGAAATCACATTGCAATCAAGGAACAAATCCACAACACAAAAGCAGGACAGAGGAAACCCTAAAGCAACACTGAAATGGAGCTAGTATGAGTGAAAAGAGAAGGAGGGGCACTTCATCCAGAATTAAATGCAAATTAGAACTTAATCTGTCCCATAATTTCTGTCTTGAGTCCTCATTTTGTCTGTGGAGCAGTTGGAATCCTGTTCTCATTAGTGTAAATGACTATGGTGCAAGGAAACAGAAAACCAAGCTCAGCACTTGTCTCCTCTATAAATAAACTTAAGAAAAACACCTTGGGACACAGATGGAAGCAGAGCAGCCCAAGGGTAAGCCATGAGAAGGAAGATGTCCCTTTCTGCTAGTTTGGATTTGAGCTACATACTGCGCGGTCATCTGGATTTACTAAAAGCCTGGTAGATAAAAGCATACTGAGCACAATCAAACCCTGAAAACTGGATCACATCCCATAGTTGCTCCCTTACACACAGTCTGTGGATATGGGGTGCAAGTCATTGGATTAAGGCATGTAGCAGGGGCTCTGAAGGGATAGCAAGAGGTTTTGCTACATACAGGTGCGCTCAGGGAGATCGAACGCTGCACCACATGCTACATGAGGGGCAGCAGGACCAGAGGCAACGACCTGCAGGGAAGCTGGGCCAGGAAATGCAGGAAAGGACCTTGTGGGAAGAGGCAATGTCAGATGGCAGCAGTTGAGCATGGGTGGCTAAGATGGGGTCTGCAGTGGCACTGCCTGTCAGCAGTTGTGTCCCTGTTTTATTGAGGGCCAGGGAAAGGGTCTCATCTCACCTGCCTAGAGATGGGTAAATTCACAACTCTTCAACTAGTCATCTACAACATCTTAATAGTCCTTGGAGAGACATAGGCATTTCTAAAGCATTACTTATATGGCACTTCAGACATTTACTGTAGAATAAGACAAATCATTCCCTATTTCTCTCCATGGACTATAAAAGTACTCTGTATGCCCAGCTCAGGTAGAGATGTCTGTACTGCAGATGTCTAAATTAAGGCCACAGAGTCCTACCTTGGAGTGCGCTGATGATTGTGGTATGAGGAAGAACTGTGTTCTTAGTTTACAGGGGTCCACTGCTGATAGGAAACAGCATTTGTTTCCTCAATACTGTGGTGGATACCTACTACAGTTGCTAGGTCTGCCCTACTAAGTCCTTGCTAAAGCAGTTACAAACAGATGCTCAAAATTTTGCCCTGTCAAAACCAGCAGCCTGTTATCACACCTGAGCTCAACACAGCCTTTTTTCAGTTTTTCAGTTTCCAGTGGGAGAAATTCTGTTCTCAGTGATAAAAAAACCCTGCATGGAACTTCAAATAAGATATCAAACAAAAAAGTATGTGTCAAAAGTCATTACAGTCACACATGCCAGCAAAAGAAAGGCAAGGCACAAATGAAGATACCTGTAGCAGTTTGTCCCCTCTCAGCAGGCACTGCTGCACAGCATTTCATCTTTCAGTTCATGCTGGCTTTGATATTTAAGAGTTAGTGTTACTGTTAGCCCCAAGAATTTCAGGTAGCATTTCTATTTCTTGGACTGAATCTGTTAAGGGAAGCAGTGATGCTCTGTTAGTCTTCCTGTATGGCTTTTTGTTTTGCAGTCTCGCATTCCCCAAGCCTCTACCTGTGAGTAAAGGAGTTCACGTGGGAGCTGAAGGGTCTCCCCTTTATCAGCAGCCACTTCCCAGGTGTTTTGTCCACACCACCCCTATCCTGTCCTCATGGATACTTCTGTCTTGTAGCTTGCTACATCCCCTCCACCTGGATAAGTGAGCCAATAATTCACAAATATCATTTGTGCTTAAAGGAATTGGCCATGAGCAGTCCTTTCCACAGAAACTCAAAGCTTTGCCAGCCTTTGGCAATCTCCCTGCAGTCAGACATCAGTGCCTTCAACCACGGGCAGCTTGCCTCCCTTCTTGCTTTTCTCCTGTCAGGCTTAGTTGCCATCCAGGAGGCAGAGAGATGATTACAAAAAGGCTGACTCCAACCCAGACTTTGCTGCTTGGCTGGTTCTCCCCATGATGTTTATCTACTTATAGGTGTTACTCTATTTCCTTAACAACATATCATGGAGTAAATCCTGTTTCTCCTTAGAGGGATACAGGGGATTTTGACAGCACACCAGAGCTCCCTTTCACTCCTTACACTGTCACGATGCTCTTCTGGTTTTGCTGCAGAATATTAAGTCTGCTCCTTCTTACAAGAGACATTTTTCTAACTAGAGCTATTCACAGCACAACATTAATTTTCTCCTCATTTTGTATGAATGTATTGATTTGACCACAGCTACAAGCCATGATGTGTTTTGCTGCTGTTACATTCAGGTACTCAAAATAATATTGCCATGTAATGCAAAGCTATTAACTGCAGCCTAATATCTACCAGCCAGTGATGTGTGATAGAAAACCAGGGAACTATCCCAAAGGGAAAACTCAAAACATGTAAATACAGTGTAGTGATTCAAATAATTATAATTGTTTTCAATAACACTGAAATGCAACATTCGGATTATGAAGTTAATTCTCTGTACCCACTCATCCATTGGTTTTTCAGCTAATATAAAACTCAGCTATTACAAGGTTCTTTGTATGGCTTAACAGTAAATGAGCCATACATGCCAGACTGACCTTTTGTCCCATTCTATTTATGAACCCAAGCCTAAAAATAGTGCTCATTGCCTCCAAAATCCATTTAATGCTGATACAAGACTGTCTTGTAATCAGAAAGATATCCCCTATTTTAATCCTGTGTGTCATCAATATTGGGGACTCTGCTATTAAAAGATACAAACTAGCTCTTGCACATTTTTGCAGCTCTTTTGGAAGCAACTCTGCTGGAGACACTCTTCATTTTTCTGGCTGAAATTGCAATATTGTAGTACCTTTAACTCCTGCCAGCAACACCAGACACATACGTTTCTAACTGAGAGAAACTGTTTGTAACGAAAACCTGAATCTGGTATGGGTTCACTCGCCTGCTCACAGGATTAACTTTGCCTCTGAGTGCTTTCTGTGATTGCATCCTTCCCAGGGAGAAATCTGTCGTGCTCCCCAAGGAGGCAAAAGGCCTCACTTGCTGTATCCTGCAAATCAGTTATGGTTCTCCTGGGTCTGGTGAGGCAAAGGCAGATGAATAATTAATGTACTGTCTTTTAAATACAAATATATTTACCACAGTGTGGAGTTGGTGGGTCTTTTTGGTTTGGTCTTGTTTGTTTTATTTTAAATAATCAATACATGATTTAAGTTCTATTTTCCCTTGCATTTTCACTGAATGACAATCACACAATCAGCAATTGCAACTAAACTAAGAACAGTAAATTGTTAATCCAAAAGTACTTCCCTGTGAAGGTCTATAACGAGGCAGGGTCTCACCTTCTTATTTATTTTTCAGCAGATTGCTATTAAATCAGACAGACACAAGCATACATTAAACACTGCAGTGACCCAGTATAGCCTTAGGAACTATACCATAAACCAGCACACGCATAAGCTTTATAACTCATTGCCAAGAAGTCTGCAGGTTTTCAGTAGCAGCATAATACCAGAGGGCAGAGTCCTGTTTGACTCTTCCACTGTCACATAATACAAAAGCAAGAGTATAGTTGGGCCAATAATTTCAGGTTTTGAACTAGCTCATTTTGTACCATTAAATTGTAGAAATATTTACTTTGATTGCTATTACTTCACAGTAAAAGTTCTACTGTTACAATTTCAATACTGTTCTAATGCTTCCATATTTTTACACAGTTTTGTGACTTAAGAGGAAGTCTGTTATAATTTATAAGTCGCAAACCAGAGTAATTTGTGGAAATATTCACTTTAAAGAAGTGAAAGAAAAGATAAAAGTTTTCATGATGGTAGAGAAAATATTTAAAATTCTCAAAATATGTATCCCAAAGGTCCAAGTAAAGAGAATTATTAATTTTAAAATTTTCTAATTTTAATTCAGTGTTATGATTTGTAGACCTTAATCGTAAACCTAGAACTCTTGGGGTTGCCATTTATACTCCAAAGTATCTTTTATGGAAATTGGAAGCCTTTCCAGAGAGGCAGAGACTGCTCCACTACCAAGCCATGACCTGAAAAATTATTTGATGTCACTCAACTGAGACAACAGGGTGCAGCAAAAATGTTATTTCACATGCTCCTAACTGGACAGGGCCTTTAAGTGTGATGGCAAGCATGGAAAACAGCAGCCCACTGAAGATGAGCAAATTCACAATATATTCATATACACTTCATATACCCTTTCTAGTACCTCCTCATATGTATAGTATGCATTACTGTCTTGTTCTATCTTGCAGTCTTATCTTTTATCTACCCATCTGATCCTTATCATCTTATTCAACACCTTGACATTTGGGCCAAAAGAGGGGAAAAAAAAAAAGAGCCATTATAAATACGCTGACACCACTGGCCCGATGTGTCAGGACCATCTATCATATTCATTGCCTCAGTAAAATTGCTGGTATGGACAGAATGCAAATTCTGTTACAGTAGATGAGATATCTGAGCACCTGTTCGCCTATCAGACAGCTAGGGGTCATAATCAGAGGATAAATAAGACCATTTCAAGTGTAATGTTGATTGTACTGTACCAAATTTGCTAATAAAACCCCTCCATGCCTGAAAGCCACAGAGCCTATGAAAACGTGCTTCCAAGAAGAGCTGTAGAGTGAGCTGATTTATAATGACTGTGCAGTCATGAAGTGAAAATGGCAAGGCAAAAGTTAACACAAGACTGGGTGAAGTCGTTAGGAGCCCTACTAAGCTGTATGCAAAATGACAAAATAAGGGCATCTAAATTCCACTGCAAATCTGATAGACTGCATGCTGGAAGCAAAGAAATGAGATGAACAAGGGCTCATCTGCATTAGAAAGTTTTACTGCTTTAATTAATCCAAAAACGTAATTAAAGCTGTGAAATTTTTCTAGTGTGGATGCAATTTTACTGGTTAAATGAACAAGCACTTGGAGCCTATTATGGTTCAGATATATCATTTACCCATCTGACTGTACCATACTCTGGCGTACTTTAACATACCCAGTTTTCTTCCACAGATGGTTCTGGTTACCAACCTAACTAGACCTTCACAGAGGCAGGACTAGACCAAGGAGGTGGTGTGGCAATGACTGGATTACAGCAGACTGTCCACTAGTGGCACATACTGTGTGTTTCCTGAAGCAGTTGTCCAATGGTTCAAAGCATTAAGTTGTTGTTCTGTGCTTTCCCCAGTTCTACTACAGACTTGTTGGATGTCCAAGATCTGTACTGGTGGTTCTTTGTCATTATTCTCTTGGTTGAAAGCTGGGAATATCCTTACTGAAAGGGTTGCTAACAGTTTACTGCAGTTAACTAACTAAATCAAGCAAGTCATACATAAACATACTGGGCTTAAATTTCCACACAGTGTGTGATTTTTATGACCTAGTATAAATGCTATCATTCTGATTAAACGTTTTTTTTTGGTTTACCTAAGCACCTAGCCCAGCGCGTTGTTCTGATGTTAGAGATCTCATATCTTCACACCCTTGACAAAAGCACCAATATTAGCAAGTAAAGCTTAAATTTCACCACAATACATAATAACAAAATGAGCAGCAAAAATGAAATCACAGAATATAAAATCTCAGCAACAACCTTACACTTCAGATTCAACGTGAAATACTGGTTTCGAGTAGAAGTGGAAGAATCTTACATTAAACACGTTAAGAATTTTAAGTGGGAGTGCCCAGAATATTTTTCAGAAATTGTTTTCATAGCATCTTTTCAAACGTTGTCATTCCCTGATGTATAACACACAGCTCAAGCTTGCATATCAGCTATCATCTCAGACAATGAAGCCACTGAAGAATTTTTCACTTAAGCATGCTCCTTTGATATATGTATCATCATCTCCTACAGCACAGAAATTTCTCTCCCTTCAGTTTATATATAAAAAGGGAAAGGTTAAAAACGTTGGACGTGTTTAGAATTATTAGCTAAAGCACGGATAACTCCCACATGGAGTATACAAGAAGTAGTCATGTTATTGCTACAGAATCTTTGGAAGTAAGTTTAAAGCAAGATATGAATGAAATGAATTGTTACTTTTCCACTAAACTTTATTTAGAGTGTGCTGAGAGTGCACAAGTCAAAACTAAAATATATATAATTCCAATTCTATGCTGCTAGTGACTTTTTCTTAAATGGAAATGGTATTTGCCTTTATGTCACCACGCTCTATTCTTTTTTCTCAAGAACCACCTTTCACATAATGTGGCAGCTCTGCATGCAGACAGAAAAACCATCGTGACTGCAAAGCCTGGATCTGCTTTCTGGGCACTGGGCATCAGGACACCAAGATGCTTCACTTTTTTTGTCTGTCTCTGTCTTTGTCCTAGGTTTTAGTTCCATCCATAATAAGCTCTTAATGACAGAGCTACGCTCACACCCTCTGTGCTCAAGGACTCAAACTAGTTGTTACGAAAATATACTTCTTCTTACCCATATTGCAATCAGAGTTTGTTCATCTCTTTTCCCTACCACCCCATTCTGCTGAGAGCACAGGAGAAATTAGACATAGGAAGGAAGCTGCAATACTTGACATTTTTTCCACCTACAGATTAAGAACAATTTCTCAATAAATAATTACTTGATTGACAATTGCTATATGAAACACCATACATTGAGCACTCTGAGATCAATGCCAGAGTTACCAGGAAGTGGCCGCTATGGCTTGCTATGAAACAGGTATGTATGTGGCAGATCTCACTGTACATTTTAGTCTACTCCAGGAAATAAGACTACTCCAAAACTGAAAAATCCTGGATGAAAGGAAGTACAGAATAGTGCTGAAATCATGTAAACCATGTGCTGTGTATCTAGCACAGATGGTCAAGAGGGAAAAGACTTCACATTATTATTTATAATCAGAGTTGTGCTGAACTTACGGTTATAGTAACTTTGAAGGGTCATTTCCTCTCACTCAATGAACTCTGATTCCGCCCCGCCCCCCCCCCCCCCCCCCGGCTAGGTGCTGAGTTACCAAAAGCAGTGAATGTCCTTTTGAGACAAAAAGATGACTGGCACACACACAAGAGTCACAGAGCATTTTACCTTGCTGGTAAATTTAGTGGAGTTTTTTGTTGCTACACATTCACTTTCTAAGTCATCTATTTCAAATGATAAGTCTATCTTGCTCTCCGTCCACAATAAATCTACGATTATCCCCACCTATTCTCTCCTTGTGATGACCCATTTATGCTTTAGTTGGGATCACTGTATCAACATCTGCAGGATCTGTATGCCCCCAGAATTTGGAAACCCAGATTTCCCAAAAGGACTCAGGCATTCAGCTGACTATGGCTGTAACTACTTTTACTTCATGTTTGCATTACATTTCCCCAACTGAAAATCCTCAGGGAAGTTTCAATGAAATAGCATCAATCAGGAGTCCCCGCTGACATTCAGGAAATGGAATAGGAAGTTACTTATGCATGTGATGGGCACATTCAACGACTGGATAGTAGTTTGGACTGCATTGGGTATTGGTGCGTTATGACTTGGCTGTCGAGGTAGAACACACCTGTTACATCAGTGTGCTTTTGCAGAGTTACGGTTAAAAGGAAGAAATTGTCAAACAACATGCAAACTGAGCTTTCTATCTATCACTTAGGGCTAGGTGACCTTCCTTTTTTAGAGCTGAATACATAAGCAGCTAGAGCATTTGGTATCTCTTGCCTCCCGAGACCCTGTGGCATATGGGGCCCTATTAGATAAAGAACACTCAGCTGTCATGTTCTGCTGGAAGAAAAGCAGCCTCCTTGCTGTTCAGGTAACAAGCAATATTGAGGGATGTCAATCAATTCCCACAAGAAAGCAACATTGCTGAGGGTACCGATGCTATTGCATTCACATTCACATGGGAAGATGAAAGTTGCCAGTACTTTGGAGAACCAAATGTTAATTTTACTATCATCCCCCCCTTAGCTGGGGGAGAAGGCAGCGCTCAAAATCTTGGGAAAACTGACTCAGGAAGGAAACAAAATATCTCCTTGTTCAAACTTCCCTTTCTAGTTTCAAAGGGGACAGAAATTTTGATAAATTATGGACTTTCAATATACAAAAAAAAAAAAAAATCATTATATTTGAAGACCTTATTTTTTGTAGAAGCAGCAGCTCTTTTTCCATTCCTATTTTCAGGTCCATTTTATCCAAATCTTTATGCAGAACCGAAAGCACATAAAGGTTCCTTCTTTATGGAGTTGTTTTATATTTGGTGTAACACGTTGGGCATATGACTTCTAACACTGATATAATCAGCTGCAATTAAGCTCAGGTTCATTTGTTATTAGGTTCTGCTTTACTCAGAAAAACGTGCAAACTTGACGAAACATCAGAACCATTCCAGGTTTGCCACGGAACCAGAAAATCTTTGCATATATTCAAGTTTTTCTCCAGACTTTACACAGCCTGGGTTTCACACATTATGCTTGGTAGTACATCAAAATTCAGTTCTAAGTGATTTGCTTTTTACTGTTGTTAAAATAAGTACCTTTTAGAACTAGGTATGTCTATGTATATATCAATATATAGACAAACAGATGAAGAAACACACTCCTGCTGATGGGCTTTGGAAAATGGCAGCACAAAGCAAAACCTTTGTAAAGTGTCACCCATGATTTATAATCAATGACACTGTATGTCACTAAGTGGACAACATTAACTGCTTCGTTCCAAATGTCCCTAATAACAATTTTTTCAAAGAAAATTTTATCAAGGCAGAGGACAAAGTAGTCTGAGTAGGCTAATTTAAAGAAAGAAGGACAAATAATTTCTCACTTCTAGGATAATTTTGAAGGCTGTATAAACTGACCTAATATTTATTGAGCTGTAACGAGAAGCTTTTTGCTACAGCTCAGTATATTTAGAAATTGGAATTTATCAACAGAGTATATTAAGAATCAATGCATACATGGTCATCAACAGTCACACAGAGACAGCAATACACTAAGGATTTGAGTAGCACCCTGACAGGATTTTTATGCATGCGTTGCCTGAGCCCAAAATATCATTATGAGTCACTTAGATTTATATAGATCTCTTGGCAGTCCAAATACAGCCTCCACCAAGCAAATGAAAATGAAACAGAACTTTGTATACATGAACTTTTGTTCAGAATTGGTTTTGATTTCACTTAATGCAATGACAGAGTCCTGGAACAACTTCACTATTGTAAGCAACATTCCCAAGATGTGGTCACTCCACTTTGTTCTGAAAACAACGTCAACTGGTAGAACTATGCTAGAGTTGCCACTACTGTGTTCAGTCACACCACTGAATTATATCTGTTGCCTTACCCTGACCTTTTTTTAATTGTATGGAAACCTGATTGAGAAAAAGCTACAGAGGATTGAAGATTGTTGTGGTTTAGCCATGTGGAGAACACAGAGATTAGAAAAACCTTTACCTCAAAACTCCTCAATATTTGTTACTGAATTACTTTTGAAAAAAATCAAATGTATGTTTAATTTGAAACAAACTTTGTTTTGCAACAATCTAAATATTTCATTCTGAACTAAGAAAATAAGATATATTTTTTCCAAAACTAGATTTCAACAATGTTTCTGCTATTTTATTACTTATTTCAACTTGATAAACAAGTTTTCCCCTCAAAAAACCAGCTCTGTCAGGATTTAGTTGGTTACCCTAACTTTAATAAACTCACTCAAAATGGTGACAGAAATTAAACATATCCCGCCCTGTGGCAGTTATGACTCACACAAACCCACTTGAAAGTGTAAATAGATGCTTTTCATGGTTACCAGCAGATGAATCAAAATAGACAAAAAACTTTCCCAAAATTCATTCCCTCCTTTATTTTTCACTGTATTTTCCAGTCTAGTTCCAAAAATCTTTTCCCGAGGCTGGAATAGGTCAAAGCGATTACCTTCAATTATTCTATGTGCCTAAAAAAAACCGTGATTCAGCAAAGCAATTAAGGGCTATTAAAAAATGAGTCATATTAGTAGTAGTACTAACTGCAGCGAGGATGTAAGCAAAGGCTTGAAGCTGACCATCACATACACGGTCCATTACCATGGCCCCAGTTATAATGCCTTCTCATCACTGAGCAGAACTTTACCTCAGCCTTTAGCAGATCCTCATTATGTAGCATGAGCAAAGTTAATTTGCCAATGGTTCCATTGTCACAAAAATGAAGGTTTAAAAAGCTTTCTTTTGCGTATTACTGCAAAGCCAAAGTCTTTCAAAGGTTTTTGTGGATGGGTAGATGAAAAGATAGACAGAAGGAAAGCCAATCTGGGAAATAAGTGCTCAAGATTTAAGGTTATGGTGTCCCCAATTCAGACGGGTTTCCTCAAATAGAGGCTGTCCACATCAGTTTTCTATCAACCTGGCACAGATCTCTGGTCTTTCACCAGAAATCCCATCCTTAAACAGAGATGTCTCTTTGAAAGTAAACTTTAATGTGTGTATGTTCCCACAGCGGAGAAACAAAAAACCTCCCAGTCAGCCTCAGGCTGCAAGAAACACTGGAGAAGTGGAGAGCTGAGCTGTAAATTAATAAAGGATGGTAGATAAGTATGGTACAAACTCACTTAAATGATATGTGGCACTGTCATAAATCAGCACCTGCTGATTTAAGGAACCTAATCATTAGGAGGAATCCTGGAATAATTCTGAAGCAGAGCATCTCTGCTTTATGCACAGCTGGTGGCAGCCGGTGCACCAAACAGAAAACCAAATATTAACATCACTGTTTTCTATGGGCACGTTTTGTTGTGTGACTGAATAACACAACTTTCATAAACTCAGAGACGTTGTCCAAAGACCACTGAAGGTGTTCAATTAAATATAGCAATGAAGCAGCACTGCCTTGTGTTAAGAAAGTAAAACAAAAAAAAATTCCAGTATTAGTCCACTAATATTGTCAAACCTGGGGGGGGGGGGGGGGGGGGGGGGGGGAGGTGGAAAAACTGAAGAAAAACATCAGTTTTCAACAATGAAGTTTTTTCTCCCTGGCTTCCCTGTCAATTGCAATTTAAAAACCCTGCTAACCTATATTGTTTAGTTTCTCTGTGGATGTTAAGACAAACCATAACTCCTTCTATAAAAGCTTCAACAAATAATTGATATAGTTACCAGAATTTCTTCCATGAGCCCCACAGTTGGGCACACTTCCATCATAAGTATTACTGTCAGAGCTGAGGAAGGTTATTGATGTACTTGAAGGATGCAGGGCCATTAAGAGTGAATTTCTCATCTAACTAATCACCCTGTGTAGTCAAAGAACAGATAGATACTGCCATCCCACAACATTAGACAGCTGTCTCAAGTCAGTTCACTCTCTGGTGCCAGCTTTCTCCACAGATTTTGACTGCTGAATAGATACATTCACATTAACACATTATATTTAGAAACTGAAATATAATAAAATATTATAAAATATAATAATAGAATATCTTAGAAAATCGGTCTGGAAATACCACCAAGTCACACGGTCTATCCCTTCTTCAAAGAAGCTTGAACTATTCCTTGACACAGGTTTTCCAAAGAACTGTGTTAGAAGAGGTTATGATGGAAATTCTATTTTCTTCCTAAACCATGTGGTCTCATACTTCTATCTAACTGACAAGCCAAGAGGGACAGCTAAAGCAGCTAATAACATTTAATTGACAATGAAAAGAGTTTGGAAAATCCAAACCCTCACTCCCTTCTCCTTTGCACACAAATCTAAGAAAAAAAACATAGTGAGGATTTATGTGTACACGAGGAAGCTAGGTGACCCATTATCTTAAAAGGACTGCTGAAACTTAATATGTTAATCCTTCAAAACAACTTTGAAAATCCTAATCTAAAAGAATGAGAGTTGCCTGTTCATTAAAGGAACCGTTCATTATAGCAAGAGCGACTGTGTATTAATTTAATCCATATACTTACATTCCATTGGAATTTGTTAAATACCTAGCTACCTGCTGAGTATGAATGACTCCACAAGCATCAATGAGATTTTCAAGCGAGTGTCACAGGCAAAGCCGCTTGGGTAGAACTATACTTTGCCATGGAGAACATTCCTGACAAAAGGCTAATCACATGAAATACTTTATCACAGAAGTTCAACACAGCAATGAGTTCTAATAAGCTTAAGAAGCTGCTCAAAGAGAGTTTAAACAGGAAAGCAAGATGCAACTGCACAGTTGAGGATTAATCACTTATGCAATGTATTATAAAAATTGCTATTTAATATTAAAATTCACTCCATCCTTTAAGCATTTCTTGTACAACGTATTCTAAGGGCAAGTTTAAACTCACTCTGTAGCCCTGGTCCTGCAGGGTTTGTTTGGATCTAGTCTTCTGTTGACCTACTGAGAGCAAGGCATTATGGGTTTTAAAGTCCTTTCTTTTATTTAGCACATCTTTGCAGATATGGTCCTTTCTGCAACATTTTTCAGTAATGTCATGAACTTGTGCACTGAATTGTTTTTAGGAGCAATATGAATTAGGCATAAAGCTAATATACATGGAATTTCAATCATTATTTAGTTGCTTTTCCCCTCTGCTCCCTAGTCTGAAACCCAATGCACAAATTTGCATTGGCAATGCAAGAGCAGAAAAAGGGAAATAGTTTTAATAAATTATTCTGAAAGATATTAGATAGAGGTCAATTCCCACTTCTTTTGAACTCCATCACAGAACTCTCATTTAATTTTCTGGGAATAGAATTTGGCCCCAATCACTTACAAGATGGGATTAAACTTCTGGCTTTCTTCCCAGAATCTGGAATGGAAGTACACCTATGAAAATCTGCAGAATGATACAACATCGCTTCCCAAAGAAGGTAAAGCATTCTATGCAGCTTTATGAAATGGAATTTTTAGTTCCTTAGATTGCCACCTTCAACATGAGCCAACTTATTCTGTCATTCATAAATTAATTAGAATGCCTGAAGTCAGAAGCAATTTCTTGAACTTGTCTTTAATCTGTGGGCTTTCCACATTTAAACGGCTTTCAGTATGCATTTAAAATTGCACAGTGAGTACGAGCAGCTATCATTTCTGCAAGACCATAATAAAGGTCAAACATTTGTTAGATTGAAAGCGACATTAATACCTTCTGAATTCTCATTCAAGAAGGTCCATCACGGTATCATTTTCTTGGAGAGTAATAGATCAGCTGTCAAATCTATCAGCATGTCTGTCTCTGTTTTCCTACTTTCAGGCCAGGACCAAAGAGAATAGAAGGAAATCGAGGAAATACACTCCTCAAAAGCACTGATTTGACAACTTTAATTAAAGTCACAAGTTCAAGCATATGGCAATTCATTACCTGGAAATCCTAGAGTTGGTTCTTCATGGTACACTAACCTAAAGAAATTGAATCTGAGCGTAGGACTGCACAAAGCATTTGTATTCTTACACAACTACCAACTCGAGAAATCTGAATGACTTAAACCAAAGGATAGGAAAGACTAGATTTCAGCTGGAGTGGCCTTCTTACTTAAGAGAATTAAAGCATCACCTTCATGCTAGGCATGATATCCTGGCCCTAGATTCCAACAGGTTACAGAGAGCAGTTATGCTTTCTACTCCTGGTCTGAAACAGCTGAGCACCAAAGTATGATTAACAGGCAGAAATCTGGCTCCATTTCACTTCACATTTACTAATTAGAGAGAGGGTGTTGGATGAGAGGCAAGGTACTTTGCCTCCATACCCTGGACACAGTGGAATACTTCTGTAGACCTGACAATTACAGTTTTAATGATAAACACTCAGTAAAAGCTGAGGAAAGGATCAGGTGTCAGTAAAATCCCTGTATACCATTCAAAGGCACAATCTATCTCCCCCCAAAACCAGACCTATAGCTCATATAAATACTCATAACTTCTTTTAAGAGACAATGATATGCTATACCTACTACAATGGTTGAGCATCCCAAAACATCAAAATATTTGATTAATAAATTAGTATATACTTCTTTTTATAAGTATTTACAATATGAGAAAAGTAATAAAATGAAAAATGCAGTGAAAAGAAAGACAGTTTATCCAATGCAGTCATGCTTCTGGTTTTAAATGTCAATGAGAGCTAGCCAAGTTACTTTGGTTTATGTATTTGTGCATGTTGGTTTAAGAAGAACATAAAATTATGTAAGTGGAAAAATATATTAACTGCAGAAGGCAAGTTAAGTGAGGGAAAAAGAAAATGAAGGGAACTACTCCTGTGTTGCTTGTTATTCAGGAATAACACCACCTTTTTTTAAACCAGGCCAAGATGCAGGAAAGCTTACAAGAAGAAAATGCATTATTAAAAGAGAAGCAGGGAGGGGAGTGGGGGACAGGAGAGAGACTGAGGAGGCACCAAACTTATAACAATCAGTAAAGAATGAAAATCTGATGTCAGTGTAGCCAGGTCAAATCAGGAATAATTTCCATTTACATCAAAAGAAACTTCTCTAGTTTTACACCCATCCTAATTCACTGAAAGTCTGAGCCACAGACATGAAAATTAGAATAATATGAAAGTAATAAAACCAGACAGGATACTCAGGAAAAAACACATGTTGTTTAAGCAGGGCTCTTGCTTCTATTAGTCTGATAAACCAAAGTATAGTGCCCCAAAATCACCATTGTTCTAACAGCTTCAGTGGAACAACACTGACTTTTACCAAGTGAGAGAGAGACAGCCTTCCTTCTTCTGTGACAGAAGAGAACAAAGCTCCTTGCTCCGAATCGCCGCATCCAAATATAGGTACCAACTTTTGCAGCTCAGATTCCACCAAGAATACAGACAATTTTCATAGCGAGTGTTCCAAATTCCTCTACATAAAGTTATTTGACAAAATATGAGATTATGATTTCCTGTGAATAACACAGTATACCAGATCTCTTTGTGGCACCCAGACTCCAAAGTGTTGATAGTGATAAATCACATAAAAGAACTTTCTACAGCTGTGGTAAAAAGAAAGTTTTTTGTTAAGTGAATTTTGTTTGAGAAGGGAAGAAGAGAGAATATTTCTCTATACTTTAGCCACTTGATAAAAAAAGATTTTCCCCAAACCAGGAAAATGCTGAACTGAGATCAGATAATTTATAATAACGATTCACAGAATGTACTGCTGAATACATGATGACATAAAATGTAAGAATGAAGGAAATCTTTAGTGAAATTAATGAAAGTTCTGAAGAAACAAAGAAATTTTTTTTTCTGTATTATTTAAATGTAAACATCTGGGAAGTTTTTCAACCTGAATAATTTCTCAGACTGGTCTAAAATTGGTTTGTCAAGGGTTCAGCTCCCACAGGTCTTTCACATCAGCTTCTACAGATATAAAAAACAAAGTGGACATGATGGAAGTAGAGTAAAACTGAGACAAGACCAATAATATGGCACAAATAAAGAGGTAGAACAGGCAGTGCTAGCAGTAAGCATATGAACGCAGAAGTATTTCCTTCTCTGGAGCACTCTCTTTGCTACTATCCACATACAGAAGTAATTAATTTTTTAGCTGTCAGATGTAGTACGTTCGACAACCTCCAGGTTTTATCCAATGCTCTAAGACCACTACAAAACTTCTGTATCAGGTACATGTTAATATTATGGACTTAGTAAGAGATTTTCCTGGTTTTACTTGCCTTACTAAAAGACTATGCCATGTATTTAAAAATCCATTCTTAATAATAACATATTAGCATTCTGAGTCTTTAAGGAGTTACATATTGTTGTTGCAGGTTACCCACAAAGAATCTACTTTCAGTAATGAGGAGAACAACTCTGACATCTGTCAACTGAGTAAATTCTACTGTTTTGTAAATATTGATCAAACCATCATCGTTAATGATACATCTCTGTAAGTGAATTAGACAAATGTTCCCACATGGCTATCAATTTAATTTCCCAGACTAAATTAGCTTCTTTTGTAAAGCAAAAACCTTTTAAGGAAGATAAATTGTTCAGTGACATCCATGTCCATTTCAATTATGGCTTTATTCTAGTGGAGGCTGTTCTGCATAACACACCTGCCATTTGCATTATAAGAATATATAGCGGGAACCACATGACACTAATCTTGAACACCTATATCCCATTTCTCTAAAATATAGGAGAGTCAATAATACCCAAGTAAGTAAGTAAGTACTTTTTTTGCACCACCATATACAGTCAGTTGAGCTGAAACCACCATTGCTAGAAAACACAGATTACATTCGCCTTAGCAGAGCCATGATTCAGAACAGCCCTGGAGACAACAGCAGACCATGAGCTAGGTGCAAGAATAGGGAGCCAGAACACACCGAAAGGATGCTTGCAAATGGGTAACAAACAGCTTAAAACCAGACTGGTTACCTCCCAAGAGTAATTCCTGCATCACTACAGCCTGCTTCAGTGGAGTCAAAACTGCCAGGGGTTTAGCTCAACTGGCCTCTATAAAGCAAGGAGGGAGGGGCAGGGAAGGGTTTAAATTGGTCCCATTTAAAGAAGCAGGTAACCCTTTTTCTCAAATCTGCTCTCCCTTCAGGCCCAAAATCCTGCTCACTGAAGCAGGGTAGCAGCTGCCCACCGACATCAGTGGACTTTGGAAAGCCTGATATGGAATATGTAATGTGTCTTTATTTCTCTGTGTTAGCCTTTATTGGCAGCAATTAATTATTTTTAAAAGACTAGAAAGGCTCCTTAAAATGAATCTCAACTAAAGGATTATCCATTTGCATAGTTTATTTCAAAATGTTTATGTTGAAATAAACTTTTCTGTAAACATCATTAAATTTTAAACTTGATTTTGTGACAAAATGGCTCTTTCTCCCAAGAGAATCTTTTACTTGATACATTCTTGTGGCATATAGTGGATGGAAGGAAAAAATCTGAGTAGGTTTTTACTCAAAATTATAACTATTCTGCCTTTTTGCCTCAAAAGAAAGACAGCTGCTGCTTAAATGATCTGGTCTTCCATGAGGAAAGAAAAAGCTTTATCACTGTTCTGCAATGCGAGTATATATATGGATTGCCCAGCAGAAACAGAGCACAGCATGAATCTCAAAGCCCTGTTGTTACATTATGCAAAAGCAGATAGTAAAAAGGAAGAGGTTATAAAGGCAATTTGCATATTGCATTTAGAGCTTAATGAAGCTCTTTTTTGAAGAGAGGGTCAGCTTTTTAGGATATTCAGGTGGCTAACTCAATAGGAATAAATTGCCTGAATGCTTTTAAATCTCCCTTATGGTCCTCATTCTGACAATTTCATTTCAAGAACTATGATGTTATAGGAACAATGAAACAAGTCATATTTAGAGTATGAGAAAACTTTAATGTTTACTTTCCTCTAATTGCCATGTGTCTTTCTGTATGTTTAACCCCATTTTGAAAAGGCACAGTCCAAGGACCCATGTAAATAGGCAAGAAGAGAGTTAGCCATATAAGCATGGGAAACTGCTGAGCAAAATCTTTGAGAAATTCAATTGGGGCTGCAACTGAATCATGGATAAGAGCTACTTGAAACCTCTTTCATACCTTAAAATACTACAGCAGTGTCAAAGCTAAGAAAATTCTCATCCCTTTACAAATGCCATCGCTATCACACAATTTGCATAACGAAACCTTCCTCTTCCCTAACAAGTCCATGATGTCTGCCTGCTCCATGAATACTTAGCACACACCAGTTTTATGCTGGTCCAGTATTACATGCTCTGGGAAACTGTTCCTGACTGTCTTGTCCCATAGGCACTTGATTCCAATCTGTGCGGTTTGTATATGCCAGCACACACTGCATCGTTTCCCCTCCCAGCTCACTGTTGACAGTAAATCCATTACAATTTTTTACAGAACCACCCAGCTGCCCACTTGGAGGGATCAAGACTTATCCTTTTAACAAGAAATATCTTGTTAACTGTCATCTCTCAGCTGAAGTCATCATGTGTCAACTGAGTCCATGGCTACTCTGCTTGTCCTTGTGCTGTTCCTAAGCAAATCACATAACATGTCTGCTTTCCCCTTCTGTTACCACAGATATCTCCATCAAATTTGCAGTATTATTCTCGGAAAGATTTACCAGAAGTTGTAAAGTATTGTTGTGAACAATGGCAACACTAGGGCTGGCCAGAAAATGGATCATCTCCACAACTCATTCCAATACTTATTTTCATTCTGAAACCAAATTAAAGTCAATGAAGCAAAATTAATTGTACAAATTCATGTAAACTTTTCCTCATAATAAACAAGATCCTATGAATCATTTAAATGAAAGTATTTCCAGCAAAAGAGTGATCTTTTTGCAACCAGTTGTTATCTGGGACAAAGGCAATGGCGGGAAGGCTGATTTATGATCACATACAATCAGATCATGGAGAGCTGGATGAAAAAGTTGCTTCTTCAGAGTGGCAATCTCAGATTTAACTATTTAAATGTGAAATTATGCACTGTGTGGCTTTTACAAAGGTTATTTTTACTTCTGCCAACCGTTCTGCCAGAAACTGTGGGTGTCCCATTCCTGGCTGTCTTCATGGCCAGGCTGGATGAGGCTTGGAGCAACCTGGTCTAGTGGAGGGTGTCCCTGCCCGTGTCAGGGGGGTTGGAACTAGATGGTCTTTAAGGCCCCTTCCAACCCAAACCAGTCTGTGCTTCTATGATTCTATAATTACTGCAGAAACCCATCATCCCCTGCATGCATAAATACACCCACATCCCCAACCACCCCCAAACCCCACATGCCCAATTAATCAATACTGCTTTTTGACCAATTGAAAGTTTGAGACATATAATACCAATGAAGTTTCTCTTTAATACAATGTAGAAATTAATTTTTTGGTAATAATCTGTTTTCTTTTCAATTTTTTTAAACCTCCAAACTGCCAATATACTTTGGATGTATGGACTTGTATATATCTCTAACAGAGAGCTCCTGCTGTACATTACTGATGGCATTGCTAGAATCCAGTTTAATATTTAACCCCGGTGCAGGACTATTTAATAGTTGGTATAAGGATAAGAAAGTTTAGCTTCTAATTGTGTACTGCAATGGTGTAGTGGAGAATGTTTGCTTTTGGATGGCTTCTTTGGGTCCCAGTATTTTTGTTTGTTTCTTTCTTCCCTGCTGAACTGGGTCAATATCTGCCTCATTAAATGTCTTCTGAGATTTGACCCATTTTTCTCTTAGTACTCCTCTAAGACCTCTGAAAAAAAGGGATGAAAGCAGTCCACATCGCTTTTATTTTTTTAATTTTTTTTGTTATTTGAATGACCCTGTTGCAGTTATCATGGATAAATTCTATGACTGCGTTTATCCAAATTTTCTGACAACCATAAATCTATCACTAAAAGAAATTATATATGGACATATATTACAAGCACATCAAGATCTTACAGAAGGCATTTTGTGGGATTTTTTAACACTGGCTTCATTGAACACAAAGGTAGCCAGTTCTGAGTGCTTTTGCTTAGCTGACATGGGTAAAAGGCACTTTCTAAACTCCACTGTCATATCTGCACTTTCAAGAATGTAACATCATGTCCTGACAGCTAGAGATGTAGATATAAACAAGGAATTTGGGTCACTGAAAAATAGAAAAGACTAATCAACACCAGAAAAAGTCTCTATCTGTGGGACAAGGAAAAGGTGGTTTTAGATCTGCAAAATGATGCATAAATTCTCAAGGTATTTGTTCAGAATTTTAAGCCTGTTAGATTCAAGATCCAATTCAGTATCTTTTTTTTTTTTTTTTTCTTTTCTAAAAAGCCTATGTTTCTGGCAAGAATTTTGGTTCACAGGTATTTGCCTCATTGTCCTACAATAAGATTTTCCACATACCCTTTCTCATTTTTCCAGAGCAAACATGTTATTGTTTCCGTACCAGGTTCAATTCTAGCGTAAATTCAAATAACATCATCTGGATGAGTCAACAGCAGCAAAATGAATTAAAAATCTTCTACCAGACACTTCTTTCCCCAGAGACACTGTAATAAGCAATGGCCTTCTCTGACTCCAGACATCTTATTATCTGATTGAATCTGGAAAAATGTAGATGATTGTACAGACTGAATGCTTCATAAGCATGCTAAAACAAAACTGGAAAGCATTGCTTATTGCATTTATTGCTTTTTTTAATATATCAAAGTCATATCTCTAAGTCTTCAGCAGTCCCTTCTAAAAACTGAAACAATTTTAGTTACAGCTCCTGTATTTCCCACAGGCTACTGCTAAGCTTACTGGGATCAGAGTTTAAACTTCACAACTCCTGGGGTTTGGCTTAGCAACAGGCATTAATTTCAGCAACTCTTTTGTGCTAATTAGGAGTTAGAATTAAACACATTGCTATTAAATACTGCCCTATTACTGGTTTTCTGGTTGTCCCTGCGAATGATGCTTATGGCTGTGGGCATTTTATAAATGGCTAACAGAAAAGATACCATGCCACTAATGCTTGGTAGTCGCAGTGGCAACATACAGTGCAGAAGACAGCAATCCCAAATATCCAAAATCTGTCTCATTTAATAATTTTAGCACTGATGGGACTGTAAAATTTTCAGAATTTATATATACATCCAGATCACAGTTTCATAGCTGGACTGAATTACTATAATGGATAAAATTAAAACTCCATGTCCAAACATCTGCAGCTCCTCAAACCGTGACCTAATGAACCATGACCAATTCAGCAGGCTATGGCAGAATCACAAGCTCTGAATATCTATGAGAGCTCCTCAGATACAATCGTTATTTTGTTCTTTAAAATAGATGCCGAAAAATATTTTCACAGCAGCTAATTGTGTAAAAGTACAGAGTGATTGATATGAACAACTTCAATATTTCAAAAGCATAAGGAAAATTACTGAGAAGCTATGCTGTGATATTAAAAATAAACTTGAATTAATTGGTGTTGTGATTAATGATTAGAAATTCAGTATTGGCTTGGAGTATAGCATTTGCATAAGATGTGAAGGGTGAAGAGAGAGTGGGACCAAGGTCAAAGAAAGTATAGACTGTCTTACATCTTACTTGATCTTTGCCTATAGTAGAAAGCATGTATAAGGCATTTTAATTTTGTTTCACTACTTCAGTAGAAGACAAACGAAAATAAAGCCCAAAGATATTATAGAGGAGCTGGGAAATTGATCTGAAACCACTACTAAGAATGTGTTCGAGAAGAATCAGAAGAAAGAAAGAGAACAACAGAGACCAGTAGGTAAAGCAGAATGACAGATCTCCCCTTAAGCAAGCTATACCAGAAAGGATGCCCAAATACACCTCATAGAAATTCCATCTGGGTTAAGTATGACGAGTCTTCATAAGAGTTAGTCAAGGAGGAGAATTTAAAACAGGAGAATGAAACAAAGTCAGAATGTCTCCTGACAAGTTAGTCTAGCGAAATCTTTCAGCTCTGTGAGATATTTGTTCAACATGCATAACAAAAAACCACAGAGCACTGAGTTTTGTAGAATCCTTGGATCTAGGAATGGAGAATATCCAGAATGACTGTCTAGCTCTGGAGCTGAATAAGGGAAGCAATTATGAAATCATAGCTGGATTTTTTTTTGTGGTAAAATGTATTTCATTGACTCAGTAAAACAATTATGGTGGCAGGTGCTGTACTTGCCTCTAAGAAATATTAGAAATGCCACCACAATCGTTAAGAGAAGTTCAGGAATAAATGAAATATCACTTTATAGCAACATCTGTTTTGGGGAGGAGTTGGGAGAGTGATGGAGGGGCAAAATCAGGAGAGCTACATCACATACATACAATAAATTTCTGCTTCCAAAAGCAATTTATACAGTCACTGGGAAAGGTAGAGTAGCAATGAATGTCACAGTATAAAATATCACTCCAAGGTGACACTACATGATTTGCAAGTTCAGTTTTCAGAAGAATTCTGTGTTCTACAGCCTAATTCTATAAAACAAACTCCTGAGAATGTAATTTTTCAGGTGGTGTCTGCTCCAGGTCGGTTCCGTTGCACAGGTGTTTGGAAAAATCCATCCCTTCCTTCTCCCTTCAAACCAAAACATTGACAGTAATTCCAGTGCAAGCAAGTAGCCATGCATGTTTGGCAGATTTCCCAAATGAACAAGGATGAGATTATCCGAGACCTCTACAAATTCGGATTTACTACAGATTTACACTCTATTAAAAATAGATTGGCCTTGAGTGTCCGAATTCCTTTCTAAAGATGTTTGTATCTTCAGAGGTGTTTCCCACTTTCCTAGTTTTGCTGCAAATTCTCTCTTCCTTTTCCCAAAGATTTTCTAAATGGAGCAAGTTCCAATGTCTAAAAATATTAGTGTTTTTAAACAATTTATCTCATCAACCATACTTTCTGTGCTATGGTGCACAGTCAAACCTTGAGGCCTACTTCTACAGTAGAAAGCTCAAGTGGGTGAGAAAGGGCTCAGGAAGCCAGGTGTCTCCAGAACTCGTATCCACTAACGGGAGGCTTTCTGCTTCACTTCAAAAAGTAATAAAATGCAAACTCTTTGCTGCAAGCTTCTTTATCTTGCCAGTGCAGGCTGCAGAGTGAGGTCAGAGTGACTCCTCACCAGAGGCGAAATTTGGATGTCAGTGTTTAAGAAATCATGAACATTTTGTTCACGTTTTGATAGATTGATCCCAACTCAAAAACTGAACTTTGTTTCATTCATTTTGTTCTGCTTTTTTAAACTGAAATATCTTCAGAGAACAGGAAAAACACATGTAAATTCAGCTTAGTTGAGGCAGCAATTTTCATTCTCCACCTGGAGTCTTTGGGCATGTCTGGGCTTTTCATTTCCTTACACACTGAGCAAGGAAATGTGGGACTTTTAGTCCCACTAAGGTGGGACTGAGGAGCTCCCCACACGTTTCAGACAGCGGTGACCCATGATCCTGCAGGTGACTGCTTTGCCTCTGACGAGGGTCTCAAAGGCTGTATGCCAGGACCCCGGGAAAGTGGGTGGTTAGGATGAGCCTGTACTCCATTTGGAGCAAATGAGCTGGTCTCCGCTGCATGGATTCTAGCACACAACACTTTTTTTTAATTTGAAGAAGACAGTTCTGATTTTCTTTTGAAAGTTTCTGTTGCAAAAATAATCTTTTGCATGCCTCCCTGAAAACAATGACAGATTCATTATCTCACGAGAATCTTTAATGTGTGAGCCTTAAAATAACATCTAAACTATCTAGTCTCCTTTTCATCTAGTTTTGAAATGCTGAAATGAGCTGGCCTATTTCTCTTGAGATTGAAATAATGTGTGCATCTAACCTCACATAAATAAGGGATAGAAGCAAGTATAAGGAATAGCTCCTAAAAATCCTGAGCACATCATTCTCAGCAATTCTCCTGAGCTTTTGAGAGCTGAAAACATGGAGCTGACAAAGAGCGTTGCATTTACAAAACAAGAACATTTATTAGCAGCTGTGTTCTTTTTCTATAGCTGTTATGATAAAATTCATTTTGCATTCCAAGCTTCTTCCATTCCTTTTGCACCTGGCCAGTACATTTCAAAGGTATATTCTGTTCTCTCTCGTCCCTCCCCCCGGAAGCTGATGTACCCGTTTCTGGGTGCAAACAGGAGAGCAGACCTTCCACCTCCTCTCAGATACGCATGAGAGACTTTTTCTCCTGCAGTGCTGGAAGCTTGTTCCACCCAGGAAGAGTGATGGGGCCATCAGTCTCTCAGCTGCCAGATAATCCTCACAGCAGCGTTAGTTGCAACGTCACCTCTCTGTCTTCAGTGAGATGTCACAGTAATGAAAAATGGAAAAAACAGTATTCTGCAGCTGCAGAGGGAAGTGTAGTGAGGAGTTCTTGAAACACGAGTCAGTCCTGGAAACTGCTGCAATTACTGTCAGCTCACCTGCTAGGGCAATTAAGAATCTGCGGTGCTGTCTACTGTTTAATGCTGCAACCTGTGCCCAAAAGTGAATAAATACACGGGAGATAAATTCAGCGTATGATTTATTCATATCATAGAAACTGAGGAAATTTGGACAAAACTCCAAGTGTTGCTTGTTTTGCAGTAAACTTACTGTGACCGTGAACAAGTCACATGAGCTCTCTGTGCCTCAGTTTCTCATCTGGTGAATAGAAACAAGACACAGGTATGCACACTCTTTGCACAACTGGCCAGTGCGGGACCTAAACTGTTCAGATCATGAGCTATTTCTTATTTGGGGTCACCTCTGGAGAACCATTTGGCAAGTACAGATGCTTGGATTCCATCTGAAATAGGGGCTGTAGCTCTTTCGGATCCTTGGTGTGGGTGCATGTCCCTGCTGCTTTCCAGTCTCACAGGAGGGAGGAGGCTGGGAAGAAACCCCAAAGAGCGGCTCTGGGAGGGAACATCATTGCCTTGAACACAGAGACACAAATTGCGTAGGCACAGGACCAGTACCCCGGGTATGTGCTGTGGTGTTCTGCTGTTGTGCTCCGGAAAGTAGCCAGAGGAAAACAGATTTCTGACATCCAAACTCAAGGAACAATCGATTGCTAAACTCTGAGAATTTGGGGACACAGCAATCTAAATGTATGTACAGAAGTCAATCCTGAGCAATTTAAAAACTTGTATCTGTGTAAGGTGTAGTACAATGGGGCATGGAAACCTACTAAAAGCAGCAGTAATAAAAAGGATTTGTAGGACTGCGAGTATCTCGCTGGTTGAGAAGGTACATTAATCACCACTGTGGTAAAGTGAGTGAAAGGAGACATTCATGTGAGCTTGCAAAGATGTGTCAGACAAAGCATTTTCCACCTGAGAGAAATGAATTGCGTATGTTGGAGTACCCTCCCAGGGTATTCATGTATTCAAGAAAAATACATTGCAGGCTCTCATTTAGGTACCTTAAGTAGTGTCATGGTGAAAAAAAAAATCAAAGTTAATTGCATAAGTTTTCAAAAATAGTCCAAATTACTCTATTAAAATAAAGACATGCCTCAGAAAATTGCTCCTGTTGTGCATATTAATAGAGTAAGAGAACTCCTTTGTGTTTATTATCTCTTTTTCCTCTGTGTGTTTCCCAGTGAAGCCCCTGCAATGCCTGTTTATACATGTTGACCATACACACTTGTCCTGTCAGACTCTCCGCATGGTCCAGAGAGACCATGTAACTGGCACTACTGCAGTAACTTTTTCATAACCACTAACGCCCCTACTGTCCTCTGTACAACCAAAAAAAACCAAAATAAAAAAAAAGAGAGGGAAAGAGCAAAAGTACACGTTAAGATGAACTAATAATGAAAGCCAGACCTAACAGGTGACACCCACCCTTGCCAGCATTCCTGAAAGCAGAAGGGATGAGACAGCTATGGATGTGTGATCTGGCGACAAAATAAAGAAAACCCAGATGAGAAGAGGTGCTGGCCAAGAGCTCCAGTCTAAAACTTTACAGGAGAGGTTGCTAGGCAGCTGCATCTGGGACAGCACCACCAGCACTGCCAAGCAGCCACCTCAAGGAAGGATAACATAGCAGAATTAATAATATTAGCAGGTTCTGGATTTTTAATAGAGGAAATAATTCTCAAAAATCATTTGGGATTCTAGTTAGAAGCTCAATTTAGGAAAGCAACAATCTCATAAATGAAACAAACCCAAACTTTAGAATACCTGTGTGTCCTAGACAGTTATAAATATAAATATGCACACATAAATACGAGATACAGGATATTAGCTGCACTAGATACTTGATGCTCATAAGAACCATGAAACACGTTCTCTTTCTCAAATGCCTGAAAATATATGAATTGTTCCTGGGAAAAAAATATCTTGTGCTTTGTTGCCAGCATGCTGCTGCACTGCAATGTGCTATTTGCCAGCTCAGGTGAGCTGTTGGTCTGCCCTGCTCTCCGTCCTGGCAGGCAGCCTGAAGTCAGCTTGCAGTGCTGCCAATTCAGCTGCGCTGGATGGAGCTGCATCCCATTGTGTGTGCTCTGCTTTTCTCATGTGGCAGTGAGAAGTGATAATAGCTGTAACACAGGTATCCCCAAAGGTAGTGGAAAATTGAGTAGGAACTGTTAATCAAACACAATGTGTACATTAATTGTACAATGTGTACATTGTACAATTGTACATTGTGTAAACAACCAGTACTCCACAACCTCATTTTTTTAGTGAGAGTTCACAACTGTCATTTTCCTTATCCACCTAACGGAATTGAATTTACTTTGACTTCAATAGCCAGACTCTGAAACTCACTCTCCCACTGAACGCTGCCTCTCCTGAGCAGACGTGAAGAAGTTCAGTAGCCATGTATAAGACTCAAGAGCTAAATATATAGACATAAATGAAAAGTGTTTATCTAAGTATCTTTACAGCTCTGTGACTCACTTAAAATGAAATCTAGAACAAGTGAACTCTTATATAGGCCACTTCTCTCTCCCTTCTTTGTACTGGAAACAGGTATTGTCTTCAATTGAACGAGCATATGAGCAAATATTATGGAGCTGTAAACTGTTAAGAATAATAAAAAATAATTCCTAATTTTTGCTGAAATCCAATAAAGAAATAACAAATAAATATTAAATGTGGTCCAATGACAAATGCAAGCCTGTGCATAGACCTAGCTGCTGTTCACGGCTATAAAATATTGGGGGTCCTTTTAACTACACTGGAGAGAATTATTAAATCCAGTAGAAGAAAAATAGTTACTTTAACAACTATGATCATAAATGGCATAAATCTGAATTTTTCAGGATAAAGACTTGACATGTCTTGATGTCTTCCTTGTCTGTTTCTCTAACAGAACATTTTCTTCTGTAAATTTCTGTAATCCACTGTGTACAAAAAAGAATGTCTCCATACCAGCATTAACAGTACCATTTTGAAACACTTAACAAAAATTCTATTTGATTCAATCTATGCTTTATAGTTTAATGTAACAGGAATTATTCCCAAAAGTGCAGTCACCAGGACACAATTCGCAGTCGCAAAGACTCACAACCAACAGAGCAGATACCAACCTCAATAATGCCTATGAATTTCTATAAATATTTACTTGGCTAAAGGGAGAAAATATTCAAAATCCTCCAAGAACTATTTGTCATAAACTTCTGTGCCATGATGTTTCATGTCTACGAAATTCTAAGCAGGTAGATAAGAATAGCAAGAAGGCAACATAACAAGGTAGGTGGCTACAAGCCAACAGTATCTGACAGGAACGCTATGTTTGAAGCCTTGCCTAGAACTAACTAAATTGTGCAAGACACTTGTTTAATTTTAGAAAAGCTGTTCAGTGTCATTAAGAAACAGAGATAGTGATTGGGATGGTGTTCTGTGTATTGTTTTTTCTTGAGAGTTTTTTGCAAGGATCAAAGTGCCTGTAAGCAATGGTGGCCAGGAATAAACATTACACAGAAACTCGAATTAGAGAAGCCAAAGAAGACGAAAGAGTTGGGCCAGAGGCTGGTGCTGTGCAGGGCTTCCCTGTAGGAGGACCAGACTGCAGCAGCCCCCAGCTTCCATTGGTGACAGGGAATGGGCTCCATCCCCTCCAGCTCACCCTGGAGAAGAGCAAGAGCTGGAAAAGAATCAGCTGCTTTTCAGTGAAGAGCTGTGTCAATTAAAATGAACTTCAGAATGTGAAAAATTCAGATAGCATGTGTCTTCCCATTTCCACTGAAGTATAAAGATTAAAAAGGATAAATAATTAGACAAAATAAGTTAAATTGCAGCTGAAGGGAACAACTGAAAATTAAATATCTGCCCACACAAAGGGTTTCTAACACATATTAGAAAGTAGATTTTTGGGGAAAGCAGAAGCTATATGGCTAGAAAGGAGAAAAGTACCTTGACTTGTGTAAAAGAAAATGCTAATAATCAAAATGACATTTAGAAATTAGAGTAGTGGAAAGAGAGCACATCACATGCAATTTAAAATATAAATTCCCTGCAAATGCCAGAAAGCCCTGCAGATATTCCCAGGGCAATCAGAGAGCAAAATCAAAATTAAAAAAAAAAAACCACAACAAACCCAAACCAAAAGAACCTCATATATTCTCTTTATATATTTTTAAAATACATGTATATAAATACTTCTGCATTACATCCCAAGCTTTTTCAATTTCTGATTTGAAAACAGACATGGAGTCTGTGGGAAAATGGGTTGAAGTTTTATGTCCTATAGCCAACAGGTCTGGAGTGCAGCTGTACAGACCATTTGTCCCACTGTCTTCTACTTACCCACACACTACCTGACCTTGGGATAGACTCTGGTGTCAGAGTTTATAGCAAGGTATTGCTAGGAACTGAGATTCCTAGGCATTACACACTATTATGCTAGCACCCATCCAACTACTCTTTGCTAGTGTACCAACACACCGAACAATGTTTCTTACCTCACTGCAACCCTGCTTGGGAGGAAAGCACTATTCTTTCCTGTTGGAATATCCAACAGTATATCCACCCTGCAGTCACGGTAAAGACTGCTGAACAAACATCTGAGCTGATCTGGGAACTGGTAGCATTTAATCTGAAGTAGGTTGTGAATTGCACACATTACATGTCCAAATACTTACCAGATAAATCTGCTCCTTCCAAACTAATTCAGTTCCAATATGTTGCTCTGAAAAATTCTGTAAATCTTAAACTAGCATTTTCACAGAAGAGCCAAAAATTAGGAATTCGGTTCCTACCCCTATCCCAGACCTGAGATCCAAGGCCCAAGTAGGAAATATATAAAAAACCCCCATAGGAGTGCTCAAATAAGATCCAAGATACACTGCCAGCATTTCACATTTCAGGACAACCATAACCACTGCCACACTACTCAGCGGTGACAGCTGAGATTGGTGCTGGTGCCGATTGCAAAGTAGCTTAGTAGGAAAATCACTTCCTCTGCAAGGGCAAGGTTGGAGATTCATTTCCCTCACCAGCAGAAGGGGATCCACCCAGCTTCACTGGACTCGTTCAGCCACCAGGCTACAAAAGCCTCGGGATGCCCTCCAGACCTGCCATAGCTACCTCACTCTGCAGCCTAGGGCACAAGGACTAGGACAGGGGAGAGCAAGCAAGCAAACAAGAATGTGGCACTACAGCTGCGACACAAAGGAAGACTTGGAAGAATGTGTCCTAGTTCTGGCTTTTGGTCCACTTCCTTGTAGCAAACAAAGGAGCAGGAGCTGGCATCCTGCCCTCCCACACAGTGAGTGAGGGGTTTAACTGGAAGTGTTTCACAACAGGTGGTCTGTTACTTGCAGGAAAGTAACTTAGAGACTGAATCTGTAGAACAGAGAAGCACTCAGCATGCAGCCCCATGGGGCTGCGAGTGAGACAAACTCCATAGCAGGTGGTTCCTACAGTTTAGCAGGCACTAGTCAGGGCCCATATAATTTCCTGACCTTCAACCACTCTGTTTCAGTCAAAGCCTCATTTCTGTAAGCAATGCAACTCTCAAATTGCAGAAGCCAAGCAGGCTTTCTGGACCTTACTGCACTCTTGCTATATCCATCATTTAAATGTCACTGAGAACTTCGAGCCCTTGATCGTCTATCATTCAAAGGACATAAAAAAGTGGAAGCAAATTTCCTAGCATAGATCTTCCATGCAGTGAGGAGGCCATTGAACCTTTGTATTTTCAGTCATGAACCAATTACAGTTTATAATTCTCTGTGGAAGTGCAAAATTACCCATACAAAAGCAACCACAAGGAACGCTGATTTGTGGGTGTACATCAGAAATGAATCATTCCACAGTTATCTCCCCCTTTTCATCATATATTACATTACTACACCACCACCAATACTCTTAATTTAATTGCTCAACTTGCACGTTTTACTGTATTCAACTCTGGGAGTTATGTAAAAGAACTGAATAAATAACAAGCCTCCAAAGCTCCAGTTTTCTTGATATAAACTATCACAGCATGGAACTCACATAAAGCTACAGATCTTTTTCTACTTCTAGACTGCAGCTGAACTTCATGCCCTTATAGGGGAGAAGAGCGATAAAAAAAGGCTCGAGTAAGGATTCTCATACTCACAGGTACAGCTGAACCAGAGCGGAGGAAACCTTGCTATGGGCAGGCAAATGAATATTCCTGCAAAAAAAGGAAAGGGAGAAGAGGGTTTCTTACTTTTGTTACCTGGTCCCTAATCCACTGCAACACAGCTATGAACTTTTCCAAATGCAGGATATCATGTTTAAATTCTTAAATACAGACTGTTGTTCTATACAGCTGGCTTCAGCTAAATGGCTAGTGGAGTGGCAGACACCTTGCTATCCAGAACTGGGCAGAAGTTTACGGATGCAGATCTGTCTGCATCTACGTGTTCTTCATTTTATCCTTGTGTTATTTTAACCTTGTCATGGAAGCAAATATCTTTCTGCTTTGAGTTGGTATGTTGCCAGACAAGAAAGGTCTTAGCCTATAGCTGCAATTCCCAAGCTGCACGACAAATAATAAATAGCACTTACACAAGCCAATGGCACATTTCTCAGCCAACGTTCAGCAGAAATTCTTCCACGGAAAAACAAAACCAGGGAACTTGAAGCACCAGGAACACTAACAGATCTCTCTGGTTTGCTTTGGCCACTGCTATCAGTCTCCAGCTTTTAAGAACACCTTTCTTTCTTTTCGGGCCACCTTCTTTCCCATCTCTGCTGCTGTTTAATTCTGAATAATGGTAAGGGAAATTATCTTCTGAATTGTTTATGTGTTGGTAGTTGGATGAGCAAAATTCAGTGCTGCTTGGGAATAAAATGTTGGTTTTGATCTTCTGGGCAGTTCACGTGTTTATTATAGATATTATTACTTATGAACAGAAAGACCAGCTGAGTCACTACAGGGACCAGTTTCTTGGGGTTTAGAAAACAGGTTCAGTAGTTTTATCACATCCACCAACATTCAAAAGTAAATCAGGCTCCCCTCTACAGAAGGTACTCAGAGCACGGGAGTCAGCAGGGCTCCTTTTTCTGTGTGGCATCTCTGGTTTAAGAAGCTTGGGAGGGGAACCAGAGGCTCAGCATTTGAAAGAGGCAGGGTAGGATTATGTGTAACATCTTTAAAAGAAAAAGAAGTCATCAAAAAGAAAGAAAACCAAGTTGATTTGGTATGAATGCAAGGCAGCTCCTTCTAGGGATAAATGTAGGAGCAAAGGATGCAGCAGATCGAGGGCTGTGTAGGATTTAACAGTGTGAGTAACAGAGATCTGTGAATATTTCTGTGCTTCCATCCTTCCCACAGGGATGAAACCCTGACCCTGAGAGCTGTGGTCCTGCAGGCTATTCTCTTTCTTTCCACTTAACTGTGAGAAGCTAGGCTTAGAATACATTATTCACATCTAAGACTACTCAGTAACTGGATAAACAACGTATATCACCATTATCTAAACTGATGGATAGAAAACCAATAGGCAATTATATAAAATTAAATACATGCATTCACACACACATGCATACTTATGTGTATATACATATATGAAATGTCTGTGGACAGGAGAATTGGCTATATAAACATTTGAAGCAGAAGTACCATTTCCAATTCACTTAAACCACACCCCCACCTTTTTACCTTTCTATCTATAATCTGTCTTTCCAAAGAAACCCTAAAAGAGGCAATTCAGCTTTCAGCACAGATTAAAAAACCCTGAATGTGAAGTAATTAATTAAATGATATCAAAATCAGATGACAAAGAACCTGAGTAACTGTTAAAAAATGAACTAGATGAATATGAGAAAAAACTATCTGTCAGATACTGGTCTGGAATTGAGGAGATTTCAAGAAATTCTTAAATCCTCCACAGACATCAAGAATGACCTTTGGACAACCACTGTGTTTCAATGCCCCTTTATGAAATAGGGATGGCAATAATATTGACTCCCTTTTGCTTCGAGGCTGTCCTGTCCGTTTAATTGTAAGAACATTGAGTGAATGACTCATCCTTTGCAAATCTAGCTCTAAGAATTTCCCTCTTTCTCCAAAATGTTAAGGAACAATATCATTGAAAGGGTCTTGTATAGCGCAAGTTATGAATAGAGAAAGAGGAAAATCAAGCTCAATTATAGTTAATAAATGAGTCCAAAGGACAAAATTGTAAAGCCAGATTTTATTACCAAAATATATCTCAAAAAAATCTGGATAATGCAGGCTGCCTAAAAGGCATTTGCTGTGCTTCAGGGATAGCTTCATTCGTCCAGATGACACAGGAAGTTACTCAAGGAGAAGCTGAGTGAGAATATGAAAGTAGAAAGAAATTTGTGGGGGAAAAAGTAAAGGATTTTTCTGAGTTCTCTGTGCAAAGAGCAGCGCGATAAGAACAGTGAAATTCAACAGATTCTGGGAATTGGTAGGTTGGATCTTTTGGGAAGAAATTCTAAGGGAAAAAGAAATGCAGAAGAACTGGCAGTTATTAAGAGACTATATTAAAAACACAAAGGCAGAAAATCCTACCATAGAGGAAAAAGACTTAAAAGAACTTAAAACTTAACAAGAACATATCATAAAGGCGGAACGGAAAGGCATTACACAACTAGATAGGTATGCAATCAAAAAAACGAAGGTTAAAAGGGAGTGAATAAGAGAGATAATAGGAAAAGTGTTCCTTCAGTACCGTGAGAAAGTGGCAAAGGTAGAGATTTTTTGAAGGATGAAGCATTCAAGATATTTACTGGGTCTTTCCGCAAAGACCTAGGTATTTTATGTGCTGATTTCAACAAAAAGACCAGGATAAGGAACAGTATGAATATTCAGATACACTGAGAACATGAAGAAAGTAACCCTAGACTAGTTAAGGAACTAATCAAAGCAATAGTAGGACCAGTAGTAATTCTATGTGAGGGATTGTGAAAGGCAAATCAGATCCTAACAAACTGATGAAAGATAATTAGAGAATCTATTTGCTGACACATGAACGTCCAGTTAGATATTACACATTTCATCATGTGTGAAGCTGACAAGTGTGATTATCTGTGATATGAAGTGATATTTAGTGTCTAATTAAGAGCATCAAAACCTGACAAAAAAACAGGACCAGGAGACAAAAATCTCACCTTCCTCTACACCTCAAAACAAACATCCATTTGATAATACTTAGGAAAAAAACCAGGGGGATATCAATAACAAAGCAGTTATGCAATCTGTGTCTTCAAATTTTTGTATGAGGAAAAAAACTTCAAAATCAATCCATGCCATCTGAGGACTGGCACACCAACCTAACAGTTGGTCATAAATTTGAAGTTAAACAAAGCAATCAGCATTTTACACTTAGATTACAAATTGCCTTGAGAGGCCCAACCACATTTGATCTCTACCTAAAAGAAGTTGACACTAAGCCTTTTGCATGGATCCAAGGATAAAGCAAGAGTGCTGGAACATAAGACACATTTCTTCTCCCTACCATGATCCTGTGATGTGTGGAGTTAAAGCCAGCACAACAGTTCACTGAAGGACCAAGCTTTGAAAAACAAGTTTTGAGTCACTTCAGAGTTTCAGTGTATTATTATTTAGCAAGCCCGGCCTGCTTCTTGTTACATAAAACACAGAAAGATTCCTACCATCTATTTTGAAGCACAAACTGAATTTTAGAAATCTTAACTCCCTGGACTCCTGATTTTGTTTACAGTCAATGAGTCGGAGCAGGAGATTAACTCTGCAGGAGCCTGTCTCTGTGTAAGGAACATATGTAAACTAGTCTTTGAAGTCTGACTGCCTAAAATTAGATTTTCTTCAATACCTCACACAACCTTGATTGTGTGGAACTGCTTGCAGATGGAAACTACAACCTCCCTTGAAACAGCCTTGAATATCAGATCCTCTCTGCTCATTCTGATGTGGTTGAGTTGCTTTAAATCCATCTTGACAAATGAAAGATTTTTTCAGTATTTCTGGATTTTTAATCAAGCAGCAGAAATAACTGAGCATCAGAGGAGCTACACAAGAGGTCATAACTGAATGAGACAATTAACAACAGTCTTAGGTTTGGGCTATTTAATGCCTTTTTTTATATTTATTGCTTTACTTGAGTTCAGTCTTGGAATCTTGGTAAGCTGGTTTTGAGCAGAGATGTTTGGGGGGTTTTTTTAATATTATTTTTGAGGCTCAGGTTTTTGAAAAGTCAGACTTTTTCAAATTTTTAGTTAGCTGCACCATCAAGGGAGCTTTTATCCATTTTTCCTTAAGGCTATAACAGAACAGGAGAGAAACTGTATACAACTTTAACTTCAGTGAATTCCTCTTAAGACAGTAGCACTACACACGTTTAAAAGCGCAAAGTGCTTGCTAACTTAAACTGTTTATATTTACTGCAATTAGGCTTCTTAGTTTATCCTGTGGAACCACTCAGGAGAGTGCTTGGTAACTGCCACTGTCCAATCTGAATACTCAGAAAATTCAGTAATTCTGTGGTATATTAGCTCCTTCAAAATATTATTCAGGGGAATAATTTAATTCCTGCTACAAGACAGTAACAAGGCATGTCTTTGTCAGCTTTACAGCTGTTTAGGAAAGAAACCAGGAAATTGTGTAATTACATGAAATTATAAAAGCATAGTCATTTCTCTCCTTCCTTATCTATGTCTTAATAATTGGACAGTTATCAGCTAATAAACTATAGACCAATTTCTGTCTCCAAAACACGCCTTTCCCATTGACTTCTAATTCTTCCATCAGAGAAAACTCTCATCACAATCAGTAAGTTGTTTGCACTCACAGCTGCAGATAGAATCTGGCAATGCTGCAGTCTACTGGAACAGACCACAGGCACTTCATAAACAATTAAAGAAAAAACCCTGTCAGTACAAAAAGGTAACATCGCATCTTGCATTCTAAGTGCATATAGACGTGTGCACCTGTTACCAAAGTCTTTCTCTTAACCCTGACTTAGGCTGCACGGACATCTCTGAGGGCATGCCCTATGGTCCCTGAAAGAACTGGCCCTCTAGACGATGATGATTTACCAGTTACAGAAATAATAGTGGCCTGGACAGTGCCTGTGTCTTAATTCCTCAGCCATGGACACAACAGCTTAACTCATAACAGACGAAGCAGCACAGGGAGTACTGAACAGATCTTTGGAGCTGAAAACTGCAAATTTCACCAGGAATATTTCATGCTTTTCTTTCCCCTGCTTGTGTGCTGTTTTTGTTGTGTCTGTATACCTACAGGCACAGCAAGTTGGCACAGTTTCTAAATATTCATGCAATATAAGTCAAATGTATACTTAGTGTTTATTATTGTAAATGTAATATCAGCTAGATGTATCACAAGGGAGAATAATTAACTCAATTTTGCAGAGACAATCTGCTCTGTATGAATATCTGAACATATTAATGGCCTCATGGTCTTTCTCCAAACAGTCAGAGCAGGTTTTATTTTTCATTAAAGGAATAAGTTGTCCATTAAAAGTTGTGCCTTTTTATGTTTAGTGTTACGTCATTCTGTAGGAAGAGATGGGACTTTGTCCTTTTTTTTTTTTTAAAGAAACTTAATATTTTATTGCAACTCAGTGCACTCTTTCTCTGGAAAAGAAAAATGGTTTAACAACACAGTTCCAATTGCCAGTTGACATCCGGATCCCCTTCCTAATAAAGTTAGTAGTTCACTCCCTGAGTTTCCTACTGCGGCATTTACTCAATATGACAGTATATAACTAAGTCAAAAGATCAATATGCAACCTTCTGAATTTATAGTCATCAAGACTTCCCCAGTATTTGTATACATGATCCTAGACATAGTTAACCTATATGTTTATACTGCAACTTGGAAGAGAATATAAACATCATTTAGAAGTCTATGCAAATACCACATCGTAGATATACGACAAACAGCAATTGCTGTGCCCCTGTCATCATCCATTATTTTTGAGGCATGTGGGTGAGGTACAGGACGTGATGAGTAGGTGTTTCGATGGTGCAGCATGTGTCCTTTCTCTCTAACACGGCACCTGTAGCCAACAGTCGCTCTGAGACTGTGACATCTAGTATACTATTTTCCTTGATGATCCCATTCCTGCCTATGAATTCTGGAGAACTGCAACTTTCATTTTCAATAAATTTCTAAGTACTGAAAATCTGATTTGAATATATTTTAAGTACTCAGAAATTAAACAGGTGTCACAATGAACCCAAAATTTATTTGTACAATTCCTTGTGACTTCTAAGTGAATGACATGCTGGTTTGAGTCTTGAGGCCAACACTGCATAAACCAGTAACCTTCAGCTCATCTTCCATATTTCCACACTGGAGCTAGGGAATATATGGAGGAAATTGTACTTAGAAGTGTACATGATTTATAGTGCCTTGGGCCAAGTGGTACGATTCATGCACTACGTCCTACGTAGCCTAGCCCAGAGGCTCTGCTTAACACTTTGATGAAGATTTAATTTACCCCCTGTAGTGATAGTATAGTCTGTCATATCAAAATCTAAGTACATTAAACAGCAACACCATGAAACTTCTCATTTTCATTTGTAAGTCAGAAGTAATTCCAGCAGGGAAAAAAAAAAAAAAGATTCACATCAGGAACAGCTTCTCATCTTCTGAGACAATTCTCTTCTGGTTGGGAGCTGTAACAGTGACAGCACGTAGACCCTGCTAACCCTTTGCTTTAGAGATACTGATAGGCAGCAGGGCAGCAATATATGGATGTTATATGTGGGTCTCCTGTCCTAACTCTCTGGGTAGTGCAATAAATTAACACGATGTGCAATGAGATGCCAACACATCCGAAACAGTCATCAAACATGTTTTCATCTGAGACCTGGTAACTGACTGTCTGGGCACTCCTAGTCCCTATTAGCTCAGCCAAACAAATTTATTTAAATTATCAGAAAACAAGCCCTACATATTTTGCCTTCAGAAGTGCTAGGATCATTCACCCAGACAGCTCCCAGTTGAAGCTGGGAGTACTGACTAACTGATGGGGAGTGACAGGGAGCTGCTTTCTAAGCAGCTTCTTAATGATAACGTTTCAGACTAGAGCTTTGCTCTACCATCTTCCCATCCATATGGGGAAGTAAGAATTAAGTTCTCAGATCTGAGTCCTGGTGTCCTTCCTCTGCTAAATGATCTGGTCAAGGTATAAAGCCCTAATGCAGTGCCACTATGATACTATTACGTAGACTCAATCAAATACAACATTATGAATTCCAGTCCAGCATAGGATACTCTTAAAAATCTAGTCATAATTCCCCTGGATTGAAATGATAATGGGTTCTCATTCTCTACACACACTTTGAGAGGAATATGCAAAATATCACATAAGGGAAGACACAGGCACATAGGTTAAATGGAATTATTCTGTGTAAACTCATTCCCTCTGCCCAGAGCAATTCAGACTGATACATATATATCAGAATATCGGGCTCATGCCATAGAGCTTAGGGACAGATTTCCCAAATGGATGAATTTTTGCTCACTTGCATGTGTAAATTGGGTTCAATTTAAATTAAATTTGCATACACTCTGGTTTTATTATTGATGACAAAGAGAAAATGCTTGGCTAGACTTGGCCTGGAAACTGCATAGATCGCTTTTGATCTCGCATTTTTCTGGGAAAGCTCTATCTTGTTTAACAAGAGTTAAGTATTCCTGATAGTAATGCTCATATGGGGTGAAAACTCTCTCAGCTCAAGAGCTTCTTAAAGAAGCTAAAGCACCACCTGAAGAAGTAAGAATAAATACAATAAAATCTGACTTCTCCTATTTCTCTGAAGTTTTTTTTCATGCATTTTTATTTTCCTTATTCTCAGAGAGCAACTAACTAAAATAGTTCATATTTGTCAAGCATTCTCTTTTCCAGTTTCTGTAAAGTTAGGAACCCTTTGTGAAGTTTAAATGTTAAACTACTAAACCCAGCAGAGAGTGAAAGATGAGTGATCAAGTTCCATTAATACAAAAGTTTTGAAATGTAGCTGCTAATGAAATACCAGGAACATTGCTGTAAAATGACTCGTAGGTCATTTGTGACTGAGGCAATTTAAACAGCACTCAAAAATTCCTTGTTACACAACAAAGGTATCTTTGCTTTGGTCTAATTGCTATTAGTGGGAAACATGTTACCTAAGAAACAAACAAAGAGCACAACATTCTTAGAGGCAAGACCACCTAAAAGATTATTTCAAATATTAGCTACATGTAGACTAAACATGACATTCAAACTAAACGACAGACTTTATAAAGAGGAAAGCTGAAAACATCAGATTAGAACTTAGGAATTTCTTTAACTCAGAACAGCAGTTGTAGTGATTTCAGACCCATTCTAATTCCATTGAATTGTCCTTGTAACAATGCTAAAGGCTGTGGCATGTAATAACCATGAGGGAAATCCTGTTCTTAATAGCGCAGATCCAAAAAAAGATATGACAGCTGCAGGACTTACATAGGAGAAACAGTCTAAAAGATGGAAGTTGTACAGGTATTTTATCTTTTTTTGAATTCCAGTTACATTAATGTTAACATTTTGCAATTTATGTTTCTGTTCTTAATGTGATTGGTGTCTCCTTTCCTGAATGAAGCATTTCTCTCTAATCATAATGCAGTTCCTAAAACCCATTAAAATCAGAGACACAGTGTTAAAATGTCAAGTGTGTAATTGATGTGTGAAATAAATGGACTCTCAGGGCTATGCAAAGGGTGAACAGGCACTCTGAAGTATACTTCAAATGAATACAGTAGTATTGTCTGTTCAAACATAGTAGACAGGAACATTTTAAGCCAGCTTTTACCAGTGCCCTTCTTTTCTTTTTTCCTGACAATGGCTATAAAACACAAACAAAAATTCAATAAATGCAGTATTTCATTTGGGCAAGAAGTCTACTGCAAATCTCCTGTTTCTCTGAACCAGATGCAAAGTGAGAAAGATTCAGAAGCAGAACGAGCAACCTGAATTTTTTTTCAAGATAACAGCAGACAACCATGAAACTGAATTTACTTTTGTGGTGGTTTAACTGATTACATTTTTCATGGTGTAATGAAAGACCAGGAACACCACAGCTCACTAGCCTTGAGCAAAGGTTGAAAAGGAGGAATGGTCCAATTAGCTAGAAGGTAACTCTAGAGAAACTGAGGAATAATTATTCATCTTATTCAGATGAAAATTCTATCCATCAAATAAGCATGGGCTTAATCTCTCCTTACTCTTTTTAGTTTCTTCAAATGGGATATTTTTCTTCACACTGCAAGATTAATAAAACGTTGTGAATGCACAAAAAATGGCCCTTCTACATTTGAGAGATTAATACGTCAATGTGGATATTTATGTAAATAATATTTATTAATGCATATTCAGTTTTTAAGAAGTTGTGCCGTTCTACACTATGATAAAAGAATAAATTATTCTGTAATTCAAGGGCACAGATGAACACCTTTAAAACATCTAAAGAGGACAGATAGCTACAGGGACAGATATATAGATGATGGAGATTAATAGACCCTAACCTTCTCCTAATCAGCCTGAAGATTTTAATTTCTACTACTACTAGCAGAATTTAAATGTGTATTTAATTGCATAAATGTTGCCAAGTATCGTACTTTATATCTCTACAGTCGTTATGAATATTCATATATAAATAATCATTGCAAATAGGTTGTCAATAGAGCAGATAGATAGTCTGAAACGCTTAATAATAATCATCATTATAATAATCGACCCTTGCATAGCATTTCCCATCCAAGGTATATAATGGCCCTTTCTCTTCAATTTAACAAAACTTGATTAGAATACTTCCAATTACCTTGGGAGACTGTATTGTGAGAGAGTAAAATGAGAAAGACTGGTCTGCAAGAAAGAAGTCTGGTCTTGTAGACAATGAACTACAACACAGGAAACCTGGAATTAAGAGAGGACACTGGCACCTGTGCCAAGAACGGATCTAGGGCAAGTCTGTCCACATTTGTAAATCCTGAATAATCTGGCTTCCTTCCTCCTTCATTAAAGTTAATTAGGGGAATTAAATGTAACTGTAACAGCAGCTTCTTCATAGTGAAACAATATGAAATCTTGAATGACAGTGTGAGAGATGACAATTTCTGTCACATGAAATGGTCAAAATAATAAATTAACTCACTAGTTATTTAATTCCTCCCAATAATTCATAAGAAATGACAATTTGATTTTTTTCTTCTGTTGCATTTTTTGGTCAGCAGTTACAATAAATCAAAGATCAAAGCCTAATGGAAGTCTGGGGTCTATTAAGGATGTTTGAGGACCCAGGTATCATACGTACAAGCGTTCAAAACTGCACTGAAAGCACAGTGTTCTTGCATGTCCAGGTCTTTCAAACCTGATATCCATATCCTTGGGTTAGTAATTATGCCTGTTCTCCTAATGATTTACTCTTCAAAATCATGTTAAATGTTCTAGTTCTAGAGGGTCAAATGAAAGATTACAGACAACTTCAGTTACCATTCCTCAAATTAAATAGACTGACCTTGTCCACCTTTGCACTTAAATGTAAAACAGAATATAACAGGTTGGTTTAAGCCTTAGGAGGACACTTGTAATTATCTGACCATTGGCTCTGTCTTCCTAGATACAATTCCACCCTACTCCAAATCTGGTACACAAACTTTAGTTATCAAAGGAAATTCAATTTCCTATTTAGAGTGTCTCAAGATTTGCACATTCCACTACAACTGTGTCTTACATCAGGTCAGCCCATGCAAAACAGCATCCAAGCAGTAACCGTGGTTTCCAGCACAATTACCTTGGATCACATCACTCACATCTGCTGACCAATTCAAGGAGAGCACACTTTCAAGCATGTAAATTCACTCCCTCCAGTAACAGTCTTTAGCCTCTGGTAGAGCTGTGTGAGGACACTAACCTTCCACTGATCTCAGTCTTTTTTTCTATTAGATAGCCATTGATTTTTGTCATCAGATTCTAATGAAACTTGAAATTAACACGTTTTTTCCTTAAGAAAGGAAAAGAATTTTTTAATTAACCTGGGTGTGCTCTGCAAGAGCTGAATAGAAAGCACTGTAGGCATACCGTAACCAGCAGAGTTTATGTGCACAGGATTATCTTTCTCCCTTAATGGGAGAGATGCAGGAGCATGCATTTTCATCTTTATTTAATTTCTATTTTTGTTTCAATAAGACAGATTTTGTTTAAAATGATCTCTACCTTTTATTAATGGAATACTTGATATAAAGCATTCCTTCCATGCCTGGACTAAAGTTAAAAGGTAAATATCTGGTTTCTGGTATAAATCACTAGAAGACTTCTGACTTGAATGGAGCAGAGTTGATTTATAGCAGCTCAGGATCTGCCAGCAAACATCTGAAATACAAAATATGTCCTTTTTCTTTTCCTCTTTTCTTTAAGCGACTCCATTTTTATAACCCTTTGAAAGGAACTCTAAAGTGTTTACTTGTCAAGAAGATAAAATATTTGCTGTTAAAGTTCATTCCCTTAAGTTTTAAAGTGATTGTCAGTGTTGCAGGGGTCATTCTTCTCCCCATACCAAACCCCAGCCTCAGTACAGAGACATCAGTTAATGTTTAGAGGAAAAGTGAGCCCCCAAGCACAGCGAAGGATGTGTGTGTGCCTGGGATCCACCGTGGGGGCTGCTGAGACATGGAGGCGCAGCCTGAGAACACCACAAGTATGTCGAAATGCCCACTAGCCAGTTAGGCTGCCAAATCCTCGCTATTCCCGAGTGCCTTTTGTGTGTGCGTTTTTTAAAGGCAGAGCTGGCACAGCCAGCACCAATGAGTACACGGTGAATGGTGAGAAAATGGCAGAAAATACCACCAGCACCAGACTCTCACGGACAACATTTTTGTAGTGATTCATCAGAACCCGTTTCTATCAGTGATTTGAGGTCTAAGTGTGTTTTAGGAGATTAGGGAATGAATGGAATTTTAAAAATTCTGATCTCCTTATGAAAGAGAAAAGTGGAAACAATTTAAAAGTTTTCTAATTTGAGTCAAACTACTCTGATGGCTCTCTTCAAAGATCTGTTCTCCACATTTCACTTTTAGATAAAATTATCCATAGCTTCTGTTAAAAAGAGGTGAAACACAGTATTTTTAAAGCAAATAAAACTTTCATTAAATATTGATTCAGTCAATAATTAAAGGACATAATTAAATAAGCCTCTGTTGCATTACCTGAAATCTATTACATCAGTCCCAAACGTTCAGCTGGGCCAAACAAGTATAGCTCCAGAAATGTCAGTGAGGCTATGACACAAAGTGGAAATCTGACCTCATGTGTCCATACATATTCTATACATAGCATATTCTGTCCCAAACAGCCATAGCAATAATATCTTTTACTTCTTTTCCTTTGTGGGAGGAATAAAGATCGGAATGGTAATGTTCCAGCTGAGAAACAGAGTGCCATTTTAGGAAGGAAAATTAATCAGCTAGTGGTTCATTAGATGCAAGATCACAGAAATCACTGATGTAAAAATAATTTCATTTCCTCTTTTAGCATGATGCACATGTCCAGTGCAAGATGCAAATATAGAACAAGAAATTTCTGTTGTTAGGTAGTTTTGTTGATGACTAGAAAAACACAGTTTTGCTACTCTTAACAATATTGTTCCTGTGGGTTTCACAGGCTCATGATGTGTCTGTAACTTCCACCCCATTCCTAAAAATGATTGAGCAACAGTCTGCAGTGTGATCTCCTGTGCCTGACATACCATCCCTCCTACTGCAGCACCCAGTGGCATGTGCAGCAAGAATTGCCATGTTGGCAAGAAGAGGGCAAGTCCGTCTCCCTGCAACAAGGTTTGCTACTTGATGAGAATTTTCAAAGTATCTCTCTCCCCTCCCACCATCATCCATGAAGTTAAGCTAATCATCAGCCCACAGGATCAATAAAAACATTTATTAGATAAGGAATAGTCAACACAGGACTCCATACAATTAAACACTAGAGTCCACTTCTGAAATCAGGGGACTGTTAAAAGAGTTCCTATATCCTAAATTACAAGTGAATATTTGCATGATTAATCATGCTGATCATTACTTAGCTTCTCTGAATTGTTAGTGCCTATTATCTAGTTCAAGCAGACATTTATGCATGGTAATCATTAGGATCTGAAGCTTCTCTAACCCCAAAACTTCTAGAAAGGGTTTGACTTCATTTCCCAAACCTGTATAAATATATAGTTTTATATACTTTAGGTTTCATATGTGGAAACCCAGCTTCCTTTCAACTGAGCTTGTATCGCTGCAAGGACATGTTCATATTTGATAACACATGTGCATCAAACTGCAAGTGTTCGTAAAACATCTCCCTTTTTTTTCTCTCTTTCTTTCTATTTTTCAAAAATTATTCAAATTCTGGACAATTCCATTAACCTGTCTTTGGAAGGTTTTCACTGAAAGTCCATAATGTGATTTGGTTTAATGTATTTCTTTGGGCCAAGGGAAAATCAGGTCAAGGGTAATGTATTTACGAAGAATACATTAGCCTCTAAAGGAGCAAATGAAAAGAGAATCTGTCAGCTTTGGGATTTAAGGGATCTCATCCCTCATGCTTCCCCTGTTCTGGCATGTAATTAAGATAAATGCTTCAGTTTTGACCAGAAATCCAATCCTGGATCCTAGAAGACTCCACAAAAGATTTTATTTAACCTAGCACACAGACTTTTTAAATGCAGGATTTCTTTTATGTGGCAATGGCAAACACACCTGAGCATGTGTGATAAACTAAAGGTATTCTGAATGTGCTGAGATTATTGTAGTCTGATGTAGCCCAGGTGCCCACAACCTACTACGCATTGAACCTCCAGAACTCCAGAAATCCCCAAGAAATTCTTCTGCTTTCTATGCAGATAAAATTTCAATAAAGAAAAAGGATAGAATTGAAAAGCATCAGTACAATCCCCCTTCCTCACAGGAAGGCAGGCAGGACTTACCAGAATCTGAATGAAACCACACACTAAGTTAGCATTTATTCTGCTTTCCCAGGGAGCCAGTTTCATTTATCATTAACTGCCTGGATGCTGAGCTGACTTGTTTGATAGCCTGAAAAGATTGAGTGTCTGCAAAGCTACATTCTAACTTACTGCTTACTTGATATTTTTAGAGATCATCTCAACACTTCACAGTTGTCAAGCTTCTTGATCTTTTTATAGTTTGATTTACATAAATGCAAGTGTTTCTTTCCTCCAAATAAACACCCAAGCAATTCAAGGCTTAATTGATTCCCTGCCTGTTGCAAATGTAGGAAGAAAAGCCTAAAGAGGACAAATTATACCAATAAGTGAATGACAGAAAGAAAGTCTGTGTTTGCCTAAGAAAATATTTTTGGCAAGTTGTGCACTAGTTCAGGCAGCAAACGGTCTATTACAACAATGTTTAGACAATACCAAACATGTCTGAAGTTCAAATATTGAAAACCACAAAAAGAATAAATAGTCCAGTGCTGGTAATTTAAAGCAAACTGCTAATAGCTGAAATCATCTGATTAAAAAAACTAATGCATTCTGTATAACTCCATATTGTGGTCTCTGTTTCCTATTGCAGTCCATAAGGATTCCCACGTAAAATAAAAATCACAATCAAGCTTCACAAATTAGACAGAAAATGCAGTCAATAATTCCTGGTTTAGGCTCTGAGTACAGTACCTCTACTAGATTGGCTCACTCAGGGAAAGCTTACTGAGGTTTCACTTGTTTAGAAGGGTAAGCAGCCAGATCATGCTCCCTGTACACTGCTCTGCTAACGCACCATCACTCTGATTTGTAATGCCAATTCCCAGTTTAAGCTAGACCTCAATGCACTTGTTCCCCTTAGAATTACTCTGCCAATCTAACGTTCAATCTACAGCTCCAGTGGTAGCCTCCTGATTACTCTGCACTGTCAAAATTCATGGTAATTTTGACAAAGGACAGACATTAAGCCCAAATTTTCATCCTGCAGAAATGTCTCATTTTCAAAACTCTAGCAAGAAGAGGGGGAAGGGGTGAAGGTGCTTTTTGTTCAGTATCAGAACCAAATTTCAGAGTAAGAAATTTTCCAGACATAAGAATTAAGAAAAAAAAAAAAGTTGGAACAAGGCAAACAGAGATTTGTTAATATTTCTAGCATGGCAAGGAGGGTCCTCAGCCAACCTGAGGGGCCTGGCAGTGATGCTTGTCAGCCAAGCAGGCCAGAGCAACAATCACGTGTGGGTTCCATAGGAATGAGTGGCCCAGAAATGCCCGATTGGAAGGATTTCATCCAGCAGACTTGACATGTTGGAGCTAACAGAATGCTTCAATTCCATTCCATAAACATTTTCCCGTGAAAAACTGACCTCTCAAAAAGTTCAACAGGCTCTAAACACTTAGGCATCACGTATTTCCTTTGCTAGTATAACTTCCATGTAACAGCATTTGCAGCATGTCCTATTCTATTTATACTGTATATTCTGCTATAATGCTGACTGAAACCATATTTTAGTCTGATTTTCTTCTCCCCTAGGTTGGTAAGAATTACAGAACTGCTCCCTGGAAGCCAGTGAATATAGAGCAAGTGTGAAGACAGCCAAAACTCTGCCTCCTGTCTAATTCGAGGTGTAACGTGTTTACTCTTAGCCTGTTGTAGCTGTTTGCTTTCAGCTGTTATTTGGCATACAAGACAGTCCACTAACGGCCCATTATGAGACGAAAAAAGTATCTAGTGATGGATTGCATTTATTTTGGGTGCACATTCAGAGCTCAGAATGGTATAATATGGTTATTTTCTATGCATCATAATGCAATGGAGGCAGGTTGCTTATATTGTATCTGCATTTCAATATTGATTATTTTCTGGCTTTGTAAACAAGCATTCAGAAGAATTTAATAGAGGAGTATCACATATAAACAGAAGGGAAACCCAGATTTAATTCAAAAATTCTGAGAAACAAAGGCCACATGCAGGAAAAAGATAAAGCTAAATATACTATATTCCAAGTATACTACTGTAAAAGTAGCGACACATGAGCTTCACAGAACGCCACATGTGACAGTCTTTTCACCTGAAGATATTGTAATGCTTTATGTGCTGAAAATCAGACAGTACATAAGTTTCATCCACACTGAGAACTTTTTGCCATGGTTACAGTGCTAACTGTACTGTTTATTGTCAGGTAGAATAGTCTCGAGTGCTTTTTGTCTGAAGTATTCTATGAGCTCTACCAAAAAATCTTGCTCTGAATATACAGGTGAAGCATGTGGACAATGGCTTTTTTCCCAATGATTATCTAAGAAGTGTTCTTATATTTTTCTCTTGGTCGGTCCTTGTTCAAAAATAGTGATGATCAGCAGCACCAAACTAGGTATTGCATTTAGAGATACTGCAGTAGAACAGTATTGAGCCTGCCTTCTGTCCTCCAAAATTGACTTCTTATTTTTAGACTCCCTTATATCACTGGAAATCTAATTGTTGCAGCGCTTATTGCTGGTTCCTGGTGTTTCAAATTCCTTGACTGTTGAGTATTTTAAGTATATTTTAAACTTTAAGTTGACATTGTTTGCTAATAAAAAGGGTTGAAAATTATAAAAGTACTAAGAGGCAGCAGTACAAGACAAACCTATTGTCTAACAGGACAGTCCAATCAATACAATTATTAACTGGTGAACTAAGTGTATTTTTCTTGACACATGTAATTTTAATGTTAACTTAAAACAGAAAGAAAATGCATTAGTTTTAAGGACACTGAGTTTTCTTTGTCATAGAAAAAAAGCAGCAAACATTTATTACATCTTGCTCTTCCTTCTGTACCATAATCAAACTTTTATATTAAAAAATATGTTTTGTTGAACAGCAATAGAATCAATCAATTTCTGTTGTAATTTGACAGTTCATTTATCTTTTTGTGAAGAAATATATTTATGTAATAAAATAAACACAATTCCACTAATTTTTGCATCTTATAATTTCAAAATTAATTGTGCAAATTACTACATATATCTAAATTTTTATATATATTATCCTGACTTTATATATAAATATTTTATTCTGTATTTTTGTTATATATATAAAAAAATTTAATTAGTTCAGAGACTGGAGAAGTAGTTGCTCCCTGAGAAAAAAATAAGCTATAAGAAATGGAAGACGTGTCTGCACTGGACAGGAAATGTATAGATTACCAAACAGGCCTCTTTCAAAGAGTACAGAAGAGAAGAAAATTATATAAATTATGTTCAGTTAGAGAGTTAGGATTTTGAGGGTAGAGCATCATTGATATATGAGCTGAAAGGGAGTTCAAAAATGTCAGTCTATCTTGTTTCCTCCTGTTCAGCACAACACCTGGTCATATCTAGCACCCCTGACAAACACTCAGCGATGGCATTAACCAGCATTGGGCATCCCACAACCTGACTAGGCATCTTCTTTCAACAAGTCTTATATTTCGGAAGGCTTTTCAAAATTACATCTCTTTCAATGGAAATTAGACCAATTTCATCCTCTTCTATGCCTAGAAAACATGGGGAAGGAAGAATCGCCATTCCTTTGCACAGCATTCAAATCTGCAAAGGCTGTTATCTGATCTGCTCCCAGCCTTCTTTTTTGTAACTGTTCTAGTCTTCATAATTAATGATTTTGCTGTTTCCTTTAAAACTACCTATTTCTTTTGTTTTCCTCAGTTCTTTATTAAAAGCATGTAGCCAAAATGAACAACCAAGATAATGTGATTAATCAAATTCAACCAATGCGATTCTGGTGAAACAAAGGAAAAACTGTTATAATCCTTTTTTCTGTAAATTATTTTTATTTTGGATTACTGCCAGTTATATACCATATTTTAGGAAGATTAATCTGTAAGAACATTTTAACTCACTTGAAGATGGCCTTTTATGATACACACTTTTTAACCTTTATTCAATAATTTATATCTGATTATTAATTATTCAGTGGATTATTTTACCCACATGGTTTTCAGGAAAGCCATTAATTGGATAAATTATGCCTTTAAAGTGTCAGAGAAGTAACATTCGGTACTAGCCACCTTCTACGAGATGCATTGCTCTACAAGCAGATAAATACCTGTTTGACAAATGCATGTTAAGAAGCAGCTTAGAAGGAATTGCATTGTCTAAAGTTTAATGAAATCTTTAAAATTGAGGTCTAAAGATCATCACAATTATTTCCTATCATCTATTTTTACAAAAGCTGCAAAGCCAAACCAGGAAGATAGGAGCTTATCTCACAATTAACCTTTTGTACTAAACAGTGTTAAAAGTCTGCAGAAAAGAAGAAAATTCCTTCCTAAGCATTCTGAGAACATTTACACCACCTTCAGCGTCTAACAGGGTCGCTGCGTTGTCACTCTGAAGGACACAATACTTCAGTGGGAGCTTGGCAGTGGAAATGAGCAAAGGCTGCTGTGATAATGCCACCCACAATGAAAATATCCTGGTGAAAAACAATACCCTTGTGGAAAATAATGCACTATTTATCCACATAACATTGACTTTTTGGTACACAGTCAGCTTTTGGTTGTTTAGCTTCTCATGACCCATGGAAGAAGCCTGTTATGTTTTCTCACTGGCATTATCAGACCCCTTTGAACCTTGCTAAGAGAACACAGCTTTTACCCAATCTCTGTTAACAAAGTTAATTCGTGAAATGATTAAGACTCATGCTGGAGTTGAACCACTTTGTTTTCCACATTTCACTTTATCATTACAAGCATTTTATAGAACCGGTCATTTTCAGAGTAAGAAAAAAAAATTACTCGCTGGACACGCAGAATGGATTGAGGCAAAATCATGTAATTAGTGACTACATAAGATTTGAGCAAACCTGCCTCCTGTAGATCATATACAATGAGATTCTCATTAATATGAAAACTGCAATGTAAAGAAATTCCATCTGTCTTCCAATGCAGAAATGTTCTTGGGGAAGGGTTGGGGTGTGTGCGTGTGTTCTATACTTGGGTTTCTTCTGACTCTTTTTAGAGCTGGATCTCACAGCATGGCAGCTCCTGTAACCACTTAATCCACTACAAAAATATTTTCAGAAAACTGGCCCTGTAGATGGAATATGTGCAAATCAGATTTGGAAGAGGCCTTCCACAAAGTCTGCAACTCTTTGGAGCAAAGCAGTTATGGGAAAATTATCACTTCAGGACAAATGTAAATAGCTTTTGCTTTCAAGATTAGCTTTTAGATATGAGACAATGCTGAAAAATTATTCTCTTCAAGCACCCTAAAAGGACTAACAAGGAACTGTACATCTTTTCTGAAAGTCTGTTTTCAGACAACAGCTTTCTTGGATTTATCATTCTCTGTAGGAAACTAGAAAACACAGTGATTTCCTATCTGGAAATACAAAACAGACAGTATGAAGGCATCTTGTGGGAGCAGTAAATATGATAATAATGTCAAAATTTAAGTTGAACTTTAATGTCCACAAAATCCTCGTCCAAGGCAGGATGAAAGCCTCACCATGCTGCCGAATGGTGAGATTAAGTCATGGCAACACCACTGGACATCACTGCTCTTTCTTGATACATGTAAGTCGAACAGTAAAGGAGAACAGCATCTTTTGATGTCAAGCAGTACCAATGAGAGAAACAGTGGATAGACGGTTATCAGTAGTACTTAATGTAAAAGCACAGAGAAAGTTACAAAAAAGTGATACTGGTGAGAAGGAAGAAGGACAGGAATACTGAAGTATCCTATATGTAAGGTTTTTCATACACCATATCTTCAAGACCAGTTCACGATGTTCTCTCTGATACATTGTGTATCAGAAAATCCATTCTGTATCTCTGATACATTTCAGAATTGCGAAGTGTTTATTTCATGTAGAATTGATACAAGAATTAAATGTTTGTTAAAAACAGTATTCTATTTTAGGTTTGTTTTACAAGTTTTGCAGCCAACTGAGTATGAACTCTATCAAAATATACTGGTAGTTCAGATAGGTAATAGACTAAACAAAGCCTAGCAATGCATTGGTACCTAAAGGAAAAGGCAGCTTTTACTCTTAGATGTAAGTTGGAAACAAAAGCAGGTACTGGGGGTCTAACACTTCTCTTCCTCTGGCTGGAGAAGTACAGGAGTGATTCCAATATGCTTCCACATTCTCATTATTCAAGCTCATACATAAAAAAAAAAAAAAAAAGTTTCTTTGGAAAACAGAAAATGCCAAAGCATGGGCTATAATCAAATATGCCTTCAATTTTCCACAATGAGAAACTCAGTCCGTCTTGGACATTGTCTCTTTCTGCTTCCAACAGGCATATCTAAACTGGGTTGCCTTAGCACTGTCCCTAACCATTGGAGACCTTTCTTACTTGTCAACAATGTGCAGCCATTCCTCCAGAAGATGTCCAAGTGGCATGAAAGTCCTTAATATTAAGTCTGTCTTACATTTGAGCAAAGAAAAGGAAATGTTTGTTTAAAAAACATGCAACAAAGCTGAAAGGGTACCCTTCTCTGTCAAGGTGAGTCTCAAGAAAGGAAGCAAATCCAGCTAGTCAGAATTTTCCTGTGTCCAGAAATAAAGGCTCCTCCATCAACAAGCAATTCAGACAACCCATGCAACTACAAAAGTAAATTGATCTGCTTTCAGTTCAAGGGTAACAGTGAAATAATACCTGTGTCAGATCTATGGAGCCAGGCCATTCTGTTCTCTTCCTGTCAGGAGTCGTAATACAGGCGTTAGAGACCTGAACTACATTTGCAGCCTCATCTACTTCCTGATCATGCTCTATGGAGCAATCTTCCTTTCTGCTTTGTCCACAGTTTAATTAATCAACAGTTCAACCAAACAACAATAGACAGATTTAGTTCTTTAGTCACCTTGTTGCATTAATAAATGTTCACTAAACATCATGATTTTCAGTTTAACCCTGGTTCTTTCTTGCACTTAAGTGAGTGTTTAATTAATACCTAGCTTCCAAAGGATGCCATCTAATTAACTTCTACAACCTAATATATTAGTAATCTAAATAAACAAAATGCATTAAATTATTCCACTGGTTCATTTTAATTTTCCAAACCAAGGAAATATATGTGTAGCTTGACAACTATACATATTAAGTTGGTTGCTTTCAGTCTTCTTTTAAAAACAAAGAATCCTCCACTATTAAGGTAGCTTCACCAGTATCTGTAGAGAAAAGAGATGCCTTTTATGTGAGTCTGAGTTTTTCCATACTGTTACACAGCATTTCTATCTGCCGGTCCCATAGCAGTAACACTAGGTGAGAAGATTGCACCTGGATCTGACAGGTTACTCCACTGCTGTGGGTATGGTTAGTGTGTTCACTGTTTCCTTAAGGCTACAGCCACTCTTTTCCAGAAATGATTCGAGGGGGCCAGTGTAGCCTGCGGTCACAGTTTGAGACAGACTAGCTCCTCGTCTACAGCTCGACATAACTGAACATATTTTTCCATGGCAATCTATTGAAAATGAATTATTGATTCCAAGGAGCTTTAAACCAGACTCAAGGCCAATCCACAGAGGTACCAAATCCCCAGTGAGATGAATAATAGCTAAGTGCCAAACTGCCTCTACTGCCTAAGTGTTTGATTGAATGAAACAAAACATAATTCAAACAAAACCCTTTAAACTACAAAGGGTGAAATTTCTTTTATGCTCAGTATAAGGACAATGGCATGTTTTCTACAAGCTGCACAGCAGGAGGGGAGTGCTCTTCTGAAAAAAGTATCTCCTAATATATCCAATAAACAAAGAAAAAGTCACAGAGCATTTTGATACTTCATATTATATTATTTTACACACTGAAGTACAATGTGTTCATCTACAGTAAAATTAAAGCACTAAAAAACACATTTCAAAATTATAGTCCTCTTTATGATGTCATATTAATGCAGTAAGATAAAGAATACAAGCAGATAATCATTACATTAATCACCTCACACAGTTTTCCTTAGCTTATTTATTTGTATTTTCATCATTTCTATAGACTATTTAAATAACCTGCTTTTCATATCAATGCACAGAATTTTAATTTCCTATATATCTGTTTAGACAATTCTAAATGCATAGATATCCATTTTAGCTCTATGGAACAACTTACAAAGTTGCTCCTTCTACAGTTCTCAGGTATATGGAATAGAAAAGGAAGGAGACATAACATAGTAAACAGAGAAAGTATGTGAAAAAGACTAAACAATGAGAAACTTTGGAGTCCTTTGTCTCAGCAACCCACAAGCCATTAAATACTCCATATTTAGTCCCTGCCGTATCACTGGTGCTACGATGAAGCCTGTACCATTATTTTTCTGTATTGGTTGTGTTCTTGTATATCATTTTGTGTTGTATATAAAAGACCTTAACACGCTGATACTTCTGACAGATCACTTTAACTTTTTTTCTGGATTGTCATCTCATTTATATGGCCTTGTTGTGATACCTGAGCATCTCCTGGAAACTGTTCTTGGCACTTAAAACAGATTTAAGATGTTCCCTTACACTTATTTGCATCCTAATCAGTGAGTCCTGTACTTCCCTGTGGGAATTTATTGCTATCCTTTACCCCTACTGCGGCTTATCACTTTCTATATATCAAGAACGTTCTTTCTCCTTCAAATCCCTATTTACCTAACTTGCTTGTACTAATTTCCTCACAAATCATCACTGCTTACCTGAGAGGTAGCTGCCATAATGACTTCCCTGTATTTAACTTCAGTCAAAGCCACTGAAGGAAAAAGGAGGCCATGGCTTTTATAAAGCTTCTAACAATCTTAACACTCAGTTTTAAAAGACCTGGTTTTCAGAAAGCTCCTCGCAATTACTCTCTGACAACCCATTTTGATTAGGTATTAAGCTGATTTTCTGGAACATGACTCATTCAAAAGCACTAGTATAGAAAAAAACCACCTAAATTCATAATTACAGGTGATACTGATAAATCCCTCTAGAATTACTCTGTAGTGGACAGTGAGCATTTTTTTGAATTCTCAAGTCTGCATTCAAGTAAATAAATGCATGAAGAACTGGATGCAAATAAATAATCCCAGCACAAAAAAAATCTCTTTCATCAAACATTAAAAGCATATTGGTTTTGAAAATGAACTGAAGGAATTATTGTTTTTATAGAAGCTTCCTTTTCATGATAGCCAGCACTATTGACTCTATATCCATTGTTTAAAAAAACGGCTTCTGTGCTTTGATGTTTGATCAGTCAAGCCAAGAACATCTGTCATTTCACTGCCCCTCTAATAGCATCCACATACCCACTATAGTAATTACCAGAAGAGTAATCAATCTGAACAGCAAAACTATCTTTTGTATTTCTATTAGAAAATCAGTTCCATAAATTAAGTTTCAGAAACGACCAGCTATCTTCTTCCACATCAGCTTCTGACTAGTATTTAAATGGAAAATGGTATCGGGTCAGAATGGTGAAGGCTCAGTGAAAATTTCATCCAAGTTATAATAGAATTTTTACTTTATCAAACTAAAAAAAAATCAGAAAATGACTGAAGTAAGGCTCTGGCTGGGAGAAATTAAATTCAAAATTGGGCTTTGGGTAAAAATGGTGTAAGAGCAGGAAAGCCTTTCAGAGTACAGAGGGGGTAAGAATTGCCCTCAAATTCTTTCTCACACAGTGAAAAAGAAGGACCCACGTTCCTGGAATTAACCAGCTTCAGGGATTACCAAACCTTTTAACTTAGTGTGCGGCAATGAACTGTGGTTTTGGTTGGGAAGAGGTGAAGTTCAGCAATGAAAACTGAAGAGGTTTGCAGGACGACTTACATGATGAGTCTCAATACATATCCTGCACATTAACCCCCCTGTCAAAAAGGGAATATTAAGTCATGTATTTGCAGCCCATCAGGGAGTACCAAGTGCCCAATTACACAGCAACTGCTAAGCAATATTAACGTCCCAACGCCAAACACCATTCAGAATTTATCTGAGTAATGCTAGGAAGCGTTCAAAAAACTGTCTTGTGCCTTGCTTCTCCATATGTTGGAACAAATAACTGAGGCTTCTTTTACAGCACGAGAATGATATTTCACTCATGATCTTCAGGAAAAAATAGTGACTGCTATCAGCAGTAACTGCAGTCACAACGATTTAGAAATCATTTCAATTATATTGCCTAGGGTTATACCGTGTCTTTTGTGATGTTGTCCTACTAACCTTTAAAGAAATCATACATTTGCAAAATATAAGAAATGGCTTAAGGAGAGGAACAGTAGACACAGATTTATGTATTATTTATGGTTCTACTTCTCAAACTAAAGAAACTGGAAAAATTAATACATTCTCTGCCTGAGGTTTTTCATCAATAATAATACATCAGGCTTAATAATACTAAACCAACACTGCCATAAAATTCAATTCATTCCTCTTTCCAACAGGGATGTTTGTAGCTTTGGATCAATACCTCCATTAAAGGCAAAAGTGGAGTATTCTACAGCCTGTTACTCCTGGCAAACCTTGGCAGAGGCTGGAGCAATACCTTGGAAAACACTTCATGCGCCCCTCAGTTCCGCCAGAGGTAGGTCTGCATACCAACTGTCTGTTGTGTACATGGACACAAAACAAGCAGGGTAAAGCCATGTGCCACAATACCACTGCAGCATCAAATTCACACTGAATTTTTAATGGCGATCACCTAAGTACATTTTTGGTCTGGATCTAAGTGTCCATATATATACCAGTAAGATGGCCCATACCCATCATTCAAAAGAGCAGAACACTGTATACCAATTTAACCTATGGATGCTGCCATTACATTTACCTCAGAAAGTCCTGAGAAAGGGAAAATCACTGATCAAGGAAATAGACATCAGCGATGGGGAAAGCTGACAATATAGATGATATGCCTTTGGGCAAGAAAAAGAGGTTCTTCATCATCTTTCAGTGTGCCTTAGGCTTCTAGCATGAAGCACAGGAAGGAAAGTCCAGAAAACTTTCATTACTGCTGTTCACAATGCATTTCCTTTCAGTCGAAAATGGTGAGAGAGGCTGAAACAGCTACTCCTTCCATAACGGATATTTTTGCTATCTAATATACATCAGTGTAAATGATAGCTATAGTCAAATAAACTGCTGAAGCATGAAAAAATTCAGGCTTGGAAAAGGATATTTTCTGCCTGTATGAAACAAATTTTGGATTGTCCCCTGAATAGGAATGTGTATCTATATACAGGGGAAAATCATGCCAAAACAGTGTTATATTTCTTGAGGGTCTTTGCCAGTCAAACACTAAACACTATGAGAAACCCGAAAGTGGCCCCATTGTAGAAGGCCACCATATTCATCAGGCACGATCTGCCCTTGGTGAAGCCGTGTTGGAAGATGTGATTTCATCTTTGGATTATCACACTCACCACATCAGCATCAGATGTCTTAACCAATCTGTGCCCCAATTCCCCACCTACAAAATGGTGGCAAATGACCACCAACTGACAATCTGGCTATCCTTAACCTTTCAGAACACCTTGTTAATTGTGCAGATGAAGAGTATATTTTTAGATCACAGACATCATAAAAGTCCCAGCAGATCTAAAGACACTGTAGGTAAAATCCCTTCAACCCCAGTGGGAATTGCTCATGCTTGATAAAATGTGGATGATGCAGAGAAGCCTCTTGACTTTAGAGCTGGCAGGGACTATGTATCTGCTCAAATTTCACCTAGGGAGGAAATAACACTTTTTTTGGTAAAGTATTTTAACCTGGACATGAATGCATTGGTCTAGTATTAGCTGGAAACCATTTCAGAATGGAAGTTATTCACAAATTTCACATGTAAAGACATTCTCCAATATTGAAATTCACTTCTTAAACTACAGGAGGTAAAAAAGAATATTCTGTGTTAACATACAGTTAATTTAGAGTATTAACTGGTGTGTGGAAATGAGACTTCATTCTTGATTTTCTTGTACTCTTCCCTAAGCATTGTTGCTGTTGGCCTCAGTTGTGAGGTGGACCTTTGTCTTGATCCAGTACCACCATTTAGGTGTGCAAGTCATGTGACATAAGTGACAGAGGCATTACCACTTGGGTTTTCCAAGTGTGCTTGACTTCAACTTTGTTGTGCAGGAGACTGCTAAATTCCCAGTTGGTCATGATTTATAGTGGCTGCTACATACCAGATCATTAAGAAAGCACATATGCTACAATTTACACAGTCAGTGAAACGGAAACTGCTCTCTCAACCACTTTAAAATCTTGTGGATTCCACAAAGCGTTTGAACCATTATAATTTTGGAGAAAATGCTTCTGTTGCTCAATATCAGGCTCTTGAGATCTCAGAAGAAAGGGCAACAAATCATTAATTCTTGAGCTATTCTGGTTTGTTCTGACTTTAAACAGTTCAAATCCAAGGACTTTACATGGCTATTGTTAATTTTGGCATGTAATTCACTTTTATATGTATTAGATTTCAGCATATTAAGTAGCCTTTATGAATGCAAATGTTCTGACCTCAAGATTTTGTAGGTAAAATCCAAGAAAATATGACCTTTAAGGAAAACAAAAGGAACGAAGTTACTCAGCAGCTAAATGAAACTCTTAAACAGAAAAGAAAACTTCATGGAAGTTTAAAGTGAATATAAAGCTATTTTGAAATTAAAGGTCAACACCAAGAACTTGCTGAGAAGTAAAAATAAAATTCAGCAAGAGCAATAATAGATTTGTAAAGGTTCCTAACTTGGCAAGTATTTTAACATTAAAAAGGAAAATGGAATTAAGCGAGCACGAATTTCCACTGAGTAAACAAGCCAATGATTTATTGAGTTTTGCTTCCTTCTTAGATCCTCCGATATCTGTGAGCAATACTTGATCTCTCTGAAGGAATCCACTTGAAATAGACAACAACATTCTTACTGTGTAGATTGATTATAAAGAGCTGTCAGTGAGGTTGGCTTTCTCCATGCCCCTCAAGCCATTAGTCAACTGGACCATCCAGCACTTGTCAGCCACAGCTGGATTTCATATGCAAAAGTAGAAATTGTTTCAGTGATCTCTCTGCATTTAAAGATCAAGCTCGTTTGGCAGATCAACTGTCCTGGTGTGAAATCAGTAGCTGACAATACCTAAATATGCATTCAAGTTTACATTCTGAAAAGTCCACTTTATTTGGCAAGGGGGCTCACATAAAAAATGTGACCATGTAAATTCTGTGTGGAAATGAGGCACAGAACTCTATTTTTTTTATTATTTGCACATGGGAACACAAAACCTCAACACCAGAATAATGTGTGACAGTTGACCAAAAGCATGTAAGAAGTGAACCAAAAGGATACCAAGCAATGGATTCACTCTGTTTTATCATAAATATTTTCTAAAATATGTACACATAGTAATTTACTCTGGACACTTGATGAAAAATATGTCCATCTCTCATATTGCTGTACACCATTTCAGAAGATGCATTTAAAGCCACATCCTTATACAGCTGTTTGAGACTATTGAATCAAAAATGTAAAAGCAAGGTCGAGAAAAATCTAGAAAAAATAGAAAGTGGAAAATCAGAGGAATTCCAGTATGTGGTTTTAAATATATAGTATTTCACAAAGACTTCTCATCAAAGAGTTACTTATTGGTAATGCCTATTTTCAGATTTTCGGTTCAAAACTACTTTGCATGCTCATCTACAAAATACGTTCTGCATCCAACTGTATTGCCATGTATTGCTGTCTATCAGAGATCTGCCTTTCTGAGAAGCACATTTTCACTTGGAGGCAACATCTGCTGTTTTGAAAAGGCAAGGTATGTTCTTTCTTCTATAAACATCGGTGGGTATAAAGGCTGTGAAAACAACAGTCATTCCTGAAAGAGAAAGGAACACTGTGCCTACACTGCCATCATTATAACAGCCCTGGATCAGAGACATCAGTGACATCCAAGTGTTTCCACTGTCTGTGTAGTGACCGTGCAAGAAAAAAGGAGACTTAAACCTGTGTAAAATTCACCACCATTTTGGTGCTGATTGATTTTTACAAAGCAACTCCCCCAGTCATATTGCTTCCTACTTTATTTTAAGGCTACCTGGGAGCTGAGAGGGAGGAAAAAAAAAAAAGCCATTGCAGAATTCCATAACATTCCTATTCTGTCTCAATCGAATCCCTGCCAGGAGTCTAGATGAGCCACACCTTTTGGAATTGCTGTGTGACAGAAGTAATGGAAGAGTTAGTGGGCAGGGTGTGCAGTCAGAGATTTAGCCAGGCATCTTTTCCCTTTGGCAACGCTGTTCATGTACCTGCAAATGTCACTTCTCTCCAGTTACCACTAATTTTATGAAAAGCTGCTCAAAAATTTTCTATCAGAGTAGTCAAAATTCATATCCATGAAGACAAGCAAAGATTTGAGAGCCAAGAGGGAAAAAATTATGATTGTAAGACATCCAGAATGCTGGAAGAATCATGGTCATTAGCACTATGCGTGTTATTCATGTGACATGTATAAGGAAGGATGAAAGATTTTGAAAGTTAAGAGTTAGGTAAGCAGGAATAAGGCTTAAAACACAGTCCTTTCCAGCTCCTCAGGTTCCCTGTACAGATGAGTTGACATGATGTTTTTCTAAGCCTCTCACAAAATGCATTAATACAAACTTGTGAAATAAGCTTGTGGTTTAGTGAGATTTAAGTGCAGCGCTGCAAGCCAGTAAAGAATGACAGTTTGATTTATAGCAGACAACTTAATAAAGATTATTGTTCATATAAGGGAATACATATAAAACATTTTGCACTCCATTCTTCATGATTCACATGTACCCCAAAGTGTCAAAATTGATCTTGGGCATTGTTACCGCAGCATATCGTAAGCAGAATGCACACTGCATCAAGGTGGTTTAATGCATAAGAAGTATGCAAAAGAACTTGCTCTATCTCCCTAAGACAAAGGAGGAAAAAATGGCTTTGATTAGCATAGACTAAACCCAATTATATCTATGTAAGAAAGCATTAAGAAAATTGATCTTCATCTGAAACAGAAAGCTAATGTGATGGTTCCAATTGCACTCCAGTAGGTGTAGGTGAAACCAGAGATGTTTTGGTTTATGAAAAAAAGTCAAGCATTATGGATTTGCAATGTTTGCTGATGAAAGTCTCCTCTTCTGTACCTAGACATTCCTCCTGTTCCCACCTGTGTACTCATGCCAGTGTCAGTCAGACACTGTCTGAATATGCTGAGCCAGTGGAAAACTAATCTCATTAAGAGTGAACAATCTGCAAAAAAACTTTTCTTGGTCAGCTTGATTTTATGCTGACTCAGCACAGGAGTGGCTCCAGCAGCAGTGCGCTCAGCCTAGCATCCCTGGGAGCACATCCCAGACAAGCGTTCTAACCTCCTTGTTTTGAAATCAGTCTATCTGCTCCCGCTAACATGCACAGCAAAGGGTTCCTGCAAAAGGACTGAGAGATGAACCGAATGAAGCACAACAGGAACCTGACCACGCGTCCCCAGCTCCATCCTGAGCATTATCAGCTACTGTAAGAACGCATTTTTTTCTTCTCAACATTTGATCCTGGGCCTCAGACACCCCACCTATTAAAATGTTTATTCAGTTCAATACATTTCTATGAAACTGCACCAGTTTCAGCAAAACACCACATCCGTCATTAAAAACTATCTGGTTTGTTATTTTAATTAGTTCTGCTCTTGAGATTACAACTTCACCAAACACAGACATGCACTTCTCTTAATCCTCAAGAAAAGTAACAAATCCAGTGAACTTGAAGGGCTCAAGAGCGCAAGACCCCCTTTCCATTTAACCCAAAAGGGCTCCAATTTATATGCCTCCAACAATTATATATGTAAATATTTACAATGCTGAAATAAATTGACATTTAATATTTTAATGAAGATAATTCAGATAGATTAATTATGTAAATATTATTTATCAACATTTAAAGGTCCTGATCATGTTTTGTTTCTTATATAAGTAAGTGGACAAGGTTGCTTATCTCTTGTCTTATTTGTGAACCTGAAATATAAAGGAATTTAGTTTTGCACGGACTCCAAACTTTTAAGAAGTCAACAGCATGGTATGTAACAGAATATTTGAAATTATGTTTAGATCAAAATAATAAAGTTCTCATTCAACAAAATTCTGACTTATGTACAGAAATGTCAACATAGCAGTATGATGCCACTATTTGATCTTATCCTTCCACCTACTATATTCACGTTACGGGAATAAACCAATATTTTCAGCAGAGAAAGTGTCCATCTTGTTTATCTGGCTACCTCAGGCAAAACAGCTTCATTGTTCTTGGAAACATTTATTAAGAAACAAAGAAGTGAGAAGAATAAAACAATATTGGAAACAATTTCCAGAACCTATGCATTTGACTTACACATCCCGATTAAAGCAATTTGTAACCTATGCATACATTAGAGTATAATTGAAATGTATGACCTTCAAAATATTATTACATATTGATTCTGCCAATTTATGCCAAGAGTGAAAAAGAATTTTGCAGTAAATTGCACTATTATTGCAATCAAAGATTTTAGTTTCAGAAGAAACAAAGGTTTTGAGAAACAGCTAGAATAATTGAGCTTATTCAGATAGGAGATTCTGGATGTGTTCTGAATGCAAAGCAGCCTCTGATTGCATAACGCTTAACAACAATCATGGAAGTAATTGATTTCACACTTCTTTTTGGTTTTGTTTCTCATTACTAGGCAAAGGCAGTGATCAGCTCTATTTCGATGCAAGAAATTACAATTGTTGCTAATTAATACAGAATATCTTCAGTAGTTTCTAAGATGTTTAATTTTCTGGATCTCAAAGTTTTAACAGTCCTCAAGCTGCAAAACAACTTCTCTCATAATCATACAAGTTTTATTTTCTTTATACTCTCTAATGAAAAGATTATAAGAATTCAAGAATAAAAACTGTGGGTTTGCCATGACAACTGCTGTGATGAGATTTCCACATACCTGGGAAAATTATCACTTCCTGCAGTAAGTTGAATTGCTACTAAAGTGGAGTTAGCCTGAATAGAGAAAGGGGAACAGGAGTGGGGGAAAAATCAGGGAAGGGACAAGGGTAACAACGCTATTTTAATAAAAGGGAAAATGGAAGGGTAAAATGTATTTGAACTACTTAACCAGTTCTGCTGCTAATGAATCTAGTGCACATTCTTCATTCTAAGATATCACATAAAACTGATTTAAGGGCTTTGTATCAATAAAAATATTTTCCTTGACTCTGGTGGGCCACGGAATGCCCTTAGACAAGCAGATTTGAATTCAGGCAGGTCCGGGTGGTTTAACAGCACTGTATTTGCAGTGTGTATGCTTAACCAGCCGCCTTTCGCGTATCATTCATACTGCATCTGCATTCATTCCTACCCTACTATTACTTCATTTCCTTAATCTATGTCTTGCCAGGTACACCTGCCAACATTTGATTAAGTTGAAATATGAAGCATTTGTCGTAAATGGTGTATGACCAGGATAATAAATCTTGTGTCAATATTCGGAGTTTTCCTTGGCAGTTCACAATCAGCCAAACACCGACACAGCTTCAATTCCAGGCACGGTTCAATTCAATAGGATGGGTGTGTGCCTGGATCTGGGCGTGCTGTTGGGATTTTTAGGAGCAGCAATGCAGGACATGCAGCTGTGTGCCTTTCCATTGCCCCAGAACATTCCAAGGCTTTGGAAAGTTCTTCTGCCTAATGCAAGAAGATCACATCTTTAAAATAAGCTTACTTGATAATACTTAGTGATCTGAATGTAGAAGGAGACTGCACTTAAGTTTCACCTTAAAATATAAGACCATGGTAATATTTAGCAACTCCGTTTTTAAATCAATTGCTTTAAAAACTGAAACATAAATTCTTGAATTGATTTTTTTTTTCTAAAGATCCTTCTAAAAAAGTTAAATAATAGAATCCTTTCTTATACTAATTTATATTCAGGGATTCACTGCAGATACCTGACCAGATCATCATGCGTCTGCTTTAAGAGAGAATTATTATCCTCTGTTCAATGCCAAATATTTTCTATTCTACACAAGAATTGTTAGTAAGAACAGGTCACACAGCCATAAACCTACACAATGCCATAGCAGCCATTTAAATAAATACGTACAAATGTTTTGTCAAAATACCACCCACTATGTCACAACCTTTCAGGACTGGCACTTTTTTCCACTGAATATAGAACACGTTTGATAGTGGGTTTTCCTCAAAGCATTATCTAGTCTTTTCTCTCTGTCACCCCAATCCTGCAGGGGCTGGGCGTATATTACCAAAACTATTCTGCGTGCAGGCTTTGAAATCCATCATACGCCTGTCTGTTGATGATTTGTTTCACCTGTTCTAAGATAAACCAACATTTTCTTATGTTGAACACAGGGGAAAGAATCAGTCCAATACATCTCATCTTACACAAGCTATCATATTTTTTTAACTGTTTTTATTTTCTTCTAAATACTATGTGAGTGGCCCTGCAGTATCAGTACTTTCCACTTTCTTTAATAAGGCACTGTTTGTAGAGAGGGTATTTTCCACTCTAAAAGACATGAACTATATTTTTGAATCAGAGCTAAGCATTTCCTTCATGCACTTCCCTCAAGTTTGTTTAAGTTGGTAAAATAACTGAGGTGAATTTTTGATGGTGTTTTCTGCCCTGTTATAATAGATTGCTACCATTTTGGTTTTTGAGGACTGTATTTTTAAAAAATAATAATATTTGGTCATCTTATGTACCAAAATAATCTCCAGGTTACATGAAACACTTTTTTGGTTAGAGAATGGGTATTTAAGCAGTCCTGATCTGTTCCTCACATCCATTTGTTGCGCACATGTTCTTCAAATATGACTTTGTCCCCACGTAAAGGTCTGAAACCATCTCCATAAACCACCTACTTCCTAGAAAAATAATTTTAGGAGAGGTAACATTAGCACGTTAAGCATATTAAGTCTTGGGCTGATTCTTGTACATTTTTAAAGCCTAAAACTGACAAACAAAAAAAAGGTTTAGACAACAGTTGTGTACAGGAATAGTTAGTATGCATTATTCATGCTGTCTGACTGCTAAATTGGATAGTTTTTACCTCTTCACAGCACTGCAGACTTTCACAGAAGTCAATTTAGACACTACCAAAACTGTACTACATCCCTGGCTGAATCAGGAGTTCAGGAAAATACTAACACTCTACTAAACTGCCTTCCACCTCTGGGAAGGTCAAGGTTAATAGTGCTTCCCACAGCTGCTTGCGCAGTGCCGCCCTCACTTCATCTCTTCTGCAAGACTGAGGCCACTCAGCCTGTCAGCAGTTTGGTTCAAATTGCAAATGCATCATCTTCAGATGATACCTCGGTTTGCACATTCAGCCGAGTAATGTAGTGGTGTGTTGGTGATGAAAATATGTTTCAAACATAATTTTAATTCTATATTCCTTTTTTTCAAAAGATTCTGTGGCAATACTACTGACAGAAGTGACTTGTCATTACAAAACAGGAGATGGAAGCACAATTCCTTATGGCATGATCAACCTTTGGATAATGCAGTAATTATTTTGAGCTACATTTTCCCTTTGCACTGCAATAGAAAAACGGTAAAATGTGTATTCTTGCACTCTAACACGCAGCTCCAAAACAAAGGGAAGATGAAGCAGATCTTTGTAAATCGTAGTGCACAGTTCTGGAAGCACATGATATACAGTCTTTATGCTATTTTTACATAAAAGAAGGTACAAAATTCCAAAAAGCAAAGCAAAAAGAAGGAACTGGAAATGAGCAGCATGAACAAGAGAAAAACAACCCATCAGGCTTTCAGTACTGTGTCTATAGTTTCCAACTGATTTCAGTAACACAGAAAAATTGTGTTGTCTTATGATCACTCTTCTTCAGTTGTACTGTAATGGGAAAGTAGATAGTTCCCTTCTAAGGAAACAGTTATTTTCTAACATCCTTAAATAACATTTGCTTCCTAAAGTTTACCTCTAAAACAGCTGATATTAGCCTCTGTCAGCATGAAGATAAATGGGTCTAATCTTATCCAATATACTGATTCTTTTGTACCTATTAATTTCAATCTAGCCAATCCACAAGGTTACAGGAAATCTATTTTCTGTTGCTTTTCAATATTGATTAGTAATTATTTTGAAGGGTATAATGGAATGGGAAATCAGTAACTAAATCTTAATCCTATCCTTTAGTCTTGAGGCATCAGATTCGAGGTAGTTAGGTAATTTTAAAGCCTAATGTATTTTTCAAGCTCATGTATATGATGATTAAGTTAATACCTGGAGATACTTGTCAGGCAGTAGATTGGATTATAAACACAGAATTGTGATTAAATTTATACAACAAATAACCAAGTTTTCCTGACTGTATCACATTAGCTTCTATTATCAAAAATAGAAGAATAACTTGATTCAGGGTTACTCAAGGCATCAAGAACTACTGATCATAAAGCGTATGACTGTCCTTACAGGTTTCTGCAAACTCAATAAATGAATACAGTCAGCAGGGAATTAATTCTAAGTTAAAAGTTATGAGACTAAGTCAATATGCAGAAGGTATTCAGTAGCTAGAGAGACTGCAACCAAAAATTCCTGAAGTTTTCCTTCTTTTGACTGATAGCATCATGTACCACCTGATACTCACGTATTTGTCATACTAGTTATTAGCCTGACCTCATATCTACTGACAAATGAATTCTGACGGGTCAGAGTGGGCTAGAAATATAGTACAGATGGAAGACAGAGTAAAATGCACCCAAATACCCATTCTAGGAGAAACTAGAGTTTGGCAGGAGACAGAAAATCTTTCTTAAATAAAAAAAACTTTAAAGACAAACACTCTTTACAAAAGCACTTCCTACATAGGAAGATTTCTTTTGTGCATTTTCAGTCATTTATGAAGATCTGGGTGGGTTTTTTCCACTATCTAACTTTTAAAATTCTCAGCTATAGGAGAAGGACGGTTTGGTAGTTCACTGAGACCAGTCAAAACCTGGAAGCCTACTATGTGAGGTTTTGTGGGCAGTTAAGCATATACAAGCAACAGTAACTGGAGACAGACAACTGCCCAAACAATTGAAAGTTATTTTCCTTGTTTTGTGTTTACTTAAAAAAAAAAAGTCTTTGTACCATTTTTCAATCTCCTGCATTTACTTCCGTCGTATTTCTGTAGTGATTTCTGTGACATAGATGCTCGCAAAAATCTGCTTGGCAGATATAAATGCCATTTCAGAGCGTTTACGTGAGAGTCAGCTCTGGAAGACCATTTCAGCATCTGGGTGTTTTGGCTGAAATAATCAGTAGCAACTTGCTTTGGCTTTTAGTTAAAGGACTCGTATCTTGAGTCTATGGACATTTTGAACCACAGTGGTGGTTCTATCAACAGTTCAACTGTTTTAAAAATAAAAGTCTTATGAGGCAATGTAAAAGAAAAATGCTGAAAACTCAGATTAAAGAAAGGTAAGAGAGGCAAATGAAACATCTGCCAAACTGTTTAGTGGTGATGTGGGGTGCAGGGCTGAAGAGGGAGCAGACTTCCCTTCAATAATATAATTTCAAGGGAACACATTTAAGAAGAGAACGCACAGCCTAAATGGGGAAAACGTGGTAAAATAAACTACCTAAATGATCACTCTACTACACGTATTAAGTACAAATGATGTCCTGTAATACGCCATGTATTTTTAATGACTGTCCTCTGGTCAGCCATAATCGTTTCATAACAGATGTAGCTTATTTGAAGAACTTATTAAGGAAGAGAGGAAAGATCTGACCTTCATTTAGCTAATACGAAGGTAACATTTCATATGGAAAGTACAACCAAAGCTGCTTTACTTATTTGGATTACAAAGGGAAATGATTAAGAGACGCAGCAATTCAAGGGAGGCAAAGCTATTCCACTGCGGTAGGGACAAACATGCCTATGCCGGGCTCAGTGGAGCAGCACCTTGCACAGCCACCTGAGCTGGCTGTGGGGAGTTATCTCTGGAGCCAGAAGCACCAGCGCTGCCTCCGTATGGTGCTTTGACTAATTACCCTTTCAGGGAGGCAGAACTAATTACCTTGGCTTGAGCCCAGATGGATATTGTTTCCAGGGTTCAAGCTCCTAGCTCCGTGTGGTGCTGCACAGTGTGCTGCATAGACTTCTGTATTCGCTTGATCATCTTCACCACTGCATTTCTTGAGCTAGATAAGCATATCCGACTTGATAACTGGTAGCAATACCACAGAACCAAGGGTGCTAAGAATATCAAGATATTGTTTGTGGAATAGAAAAATAGGTATTTACTAGAGGTATAGGTTTATGTCAGTCAACAGGTATAGCAATCAGCACATCTTCTCTGTGATTGATTATAATTCAGATTAAATAGCAACTATGACTTTTATTATAGAACCTTATCAGCATTAAAATAAATTACTTCAAAATGTTTTTGCCCTCCAGCACTATATTTGGTAAAGACATTTCCTGCTGAAAAGCAAATAAAATTACACATAATTCTGTACAGAAGAGAATTTCTACTGAAGATGAAATTTCTTCTTTCTCATCGAGACATTCAGTCTGGTTTTAAATTGATTGGTGTTAAACACAAAAATATTTCAGCCTTGAGGAATATTCTAAGAGTGAAAAATATTTAGATCCATGCTTTGCAACACAGTTGCCAAAATGCCCTAGAGTTAGTTAATACTCACACGGAGTACTTCAGGAAGCCCCACAAGTCAAACAGTAACTGAACATTAGTTTTAGAGAACAACCTACCACATATATTTATCCCAACTCTGTAACATGACTGGAGTAATCTCTGAAACTTTAGTGTGGTCAGAAAACAGTCTGGTTATAAAAGAGTCAATACCATCATAGTTTCCAATAAATAAATGTGAAACTCTACCTTTCTGCCTGATTCCAAGTGCAAGCTCAGTTTGAATGATATATTTTAATCCTACCAGCTTTCTGAACAGTGGTTCTGGTATCTGCCTTGAATCTGAGTTTCAGTGGACATAAGGCACCTGGTTAAAGCTCCCCGGTAAGGGCTTTCCTGAAGTACCTCACGCCCATGGGAAATCCCTGGGTGCCAGCGCTGCCAGAGGAGGGCAACAGCGTGTCCAGTGCAGGTCCCTGGGCTTTCCAATGCCCTGTGCCTGGCAACAACGCCATCCCGTCGCTCCCTTGCCTACATCCCCTGGTTGTCCCAGGGCACGTACAAGCTTCCCCTAGAGAGGGAACTGTTCCAACACGTCTCCATCGTCTCTGTTTTCCCTTCTCTTCCCCCCAGCTGACAAGTTACAAAAGGCCCCACAGGGCCATGCTGACCACTCACTCAACACAGCACTTAACCTTTCCTGCCAGTGCCAGCGAGGAAGAGGTCCCTGTGCACAGACCTACCACAATTATTTATCCTTCAGCACCTCTAGCTGAAAATAGGATTAATATTATCACCTGCAGCAAACAGTAACTGACATGATTTAGTGAAGTAAAACAATCAGGAACTAGAATGTTGAATATTAAGCATTTATTTTAAACATTAAACAATGAAGTTCTCTGAATTTTTAAATCTTATCCAGATTTCATAAAACCTGACAACGAACCAGGAAACTTTTAACATAAAAAATTTATATCCTTTAAACAGGAGAAAGACAATGGAGCAGGACATCAGGGCTACCTCAACATTATAAATATTTCAGATCACATCTATAAAAGATAAAGATTCCGCTACCTCGTACCATCTCAGGTAAATATAATCTATGACACCGACCTCAGTAAAGAATCAGACGTTTCAGTTAGTTTGATGAAAATACCTGAGTGACAGTGGAAAGTGTAATGCTAAGAATGTTTCAGGTGTGTCCATACTGTAAGCCCATCTTTGTTTCCATCTGTGGGATGAGGCCAGCAGTAATACGGACTGGGAGATTGCTGTGGTAATTGGGAGCCCATCAGCTGCAGAAGTGACAGTCACCCCTCGTTACAGTTACATGGGAGTGACAGACTTTTATGGCTGGTTTCACTTGTCTGAACCATTAAAAGCCCATCATCCCAAAAGCTGCATTCTTACGTTATCCTGCAGACAAAGTCAATACCAGAACTGTCTCACATGCACTATACTGGACAATATCATATTTGTAATCAGCAAAAATTCGCTCATTCTTTTAATCTTGACTCTTCATTGCTTTTTCACCACCTTCTCAGTAAGAGATAAAAGACATTTTAATAGAATTTTATACTGACTATATTAAAATGTTCAAGGTAATTTTTAATGAGGCATACTGCTACTGGCCACCCCGCCTTTAATTATAATCTCAGAAATTTTTCTTAAACTACTATCACTCTATTACAAACTCCCCTGAAGGTTGGGGTATACCAGGAAAAAGAATGTAAGCAAGCAAAGAAACAAATACATGTCCTACTTCTAGGCTTAGGGAGTTTAAGTCTAAAAATCAATGAGTAGCTTTGACAGATTTTAATGTAGTGAGAGATGTAACTGTCACTCTTCTCTTTGGGAATAAATCAGAAAGTTTTGACACCAGCAGTCATGTCACCAATCCTTCTTTGTGCCTTAATATTTATTTAGTTTTTTGATCACTGGGATAGTCTTCAGAGACAGATATCTCATTTTTATGAAAGGCATTTTTATGAAAGTAGCTCTGTTCACAGTGGGAAACAGAAAAACCTGGGATTTACTTTTCAGTTCACTTCTCCCCAGCTGCTCAATTTTTCATTTGAAGCAATTAAGAAAAAACATATTGATAAGTAAAATGCTGTTTAAGCTAAATCAGAAAGCACTCTATAGTCTTGTTTATGCATGTCTAGACAGCAACGCAACGTATTAAATCAAGTGTTTTCTACTCTATTCATTTTTATGTATTTGCTATTTATTAATCAACTCTGACATACACTCCTGAAGGTGACGGATTAGAGAGAGCACTGAAGAAAAGAAAGTCCAAGGGAGCGCAGCCTTCATATAGGTTTGCTCTAGCAAGTGTAAGCGCATAAACATATCACTGAAGGTAGTCATGACCAAGTCAGTCTTCACCTGGCATTTTGTTCTCCTTATGTTTTGCTGAGAATAACAAGTGACCCTCAGCCTTGTCAGGGGCTGAATATCTAAGGAAAATGCCAAACCTTGATGTCTCTGGACTTGTGAGTAACCCATGAAATCATCATCTATAAAAATGAAGAGAGATATCTGAAAGAAAATACTACTTTGTAATATTCACTCTCTTTTGTCTTTTTCAGTCCTTAATTTGTTGGGCATTCTTTTAAATGCCTGTCTCCTTTACAGCCTCCAGTGTCTTTAATTAAACTCACTAGATTCTTCCCTCATACCTCTGAGAAAGCACTAATTACCTGTTTGATAGACACCCCTGAGAGGTAAGACACAGTGAAGGAAGAGTGTGGTCCTGACCCTTGGAAAAGCTAGCACTGAGGTAATATTTTTCACTCTCTTTGAAACCTAATGTGCTACATGTTGGGGAAAAAATGTACGTTGTCTTTTAGATGCCTGCATTCACCCTGTGGATACACTCAGAGAGGCTGGAAAGAACTGATTATTGTGCCTTTATTTTTTTTTTATCTGTGCATATGGTTCCTTCTGAATTGTCAGGCTACCTGACTGCAATAACACGTTCAATCTCTTCAGTCAAATGTGCACATATTTCTTTATCTCTGCTTCTACCTTCTTAACAAATAAATAGAAAAAAGCTGCAAACCCATTACCAATAGTGCGGTTGTATTCTCTAGCTAATGACATAGCTCTAAAATGCATTTATTTTAAATTTCAGAATGGCCTTAGCTATCATACAGAAAAGTTTTATAAACTCTTGTCTGGGACTTGATGAATCTTTTTACAGTGCTATTGCTACTTGCTTAATATTTTTACCATTTGTTATTGGCACTGCAAAAACCAAACTAACAAACTGTCTTACACATGAAAACTACAAGTCGTAGAAGTGAAGTAGGATGTCCAAACAATCTTCTCAAACATCTGGATGATATGTCACAGGTTTTAATTTACATTTACCTTCAAAAACCACACCCAGAAATTATTCTTTCCTATTCTGACTAGATGACCTAAACATCATATAGATACATAAAAACTGTTCTTTTGGGGCTCACTGTTTTGCTGCAAATGTTCTTCACAGGATATAAAGCTGAAAACTTAAGAATAAAGAGACTGTCTGTCAAATAGTGCTGTCTGTCAAATTTCTGTCATCTCAGTACAAGAGCAGAGAGCAGTCAGCTGAAAATCACCAAGTAGATGACATAATCAGACAGATCACATTTGTGGCAGTTATGGAATATTTTCCATTTACATATCCATCAATGCCTTAAAAAGATATACGTAATTTGCCACCTTTTCTAGGAGGGGAAAACCCAGAAACAAGCCACATTTTTAAGGGACATGCAGGCCAGTCAGAAGGAAATGTGTAGCTCTAATATACTGTTTTTCTAGTATGTATACATTCTAGAAGTATTTTAAAAGAATGTGAGCAATACTGAAATGGTTTAAAACTACGTGTCACTTCAATTTAAAAGGATATAATTTCTTCTTACTGCAGGCATATGGATTTAATTTTTAACCTACCTTCATTTCCACAACTTATGTGATCATTGTAATTATTTGCAATTCTTTTTCTGAACCAACAGGTGTTCTTAAAACACAAAAAACAATAAAAGACAGCAAGTGAAATATAAAGGATGTTATTCTAAAGAAGACAGGGATTCTGAAAGACTGAAGGACTTTCAGAAGCCAAAACCTGCAGACTAGACAAGAGACAATTCAGAGCATCTGTGAAATGACAAAAAGAAGTGAGACAGCCAACAGTAACATAAAAAAGGCACCAGTCAGATTTAAGAATAACTAAGACTGTTTAAAAAAACCCGCAAAAATATCAGTTGGAATATTATTTTGAGAAGGCAATAGCTCTGACAACTACAGAAAAAAACCACAGATGATTTCAGTCTGACAACCAGTTGAAATCCATAGAAACCATATTCTCTTTATGGGCAAAAGAAAACAGAAGACTGGAGGAGTATCAGAGGAATATCACACGCTTGCCTGTGGCTTTTCCTCTTCCACAATTACGTGCTTACTGCCACTCTTGCACAGGCTACTGGACCAGATTACACCCTTAATCCATACAGCCATTCACACATTATGGCTTTTGCCACTGCACTACTACTTTTTCCACGTACCACAAAGATTTTTTTCTGTCTATAACATCATAATCAAGGTACCAACTAAGCTAAACATAAGCAGCAGCTCTGGCACATCAGTCAGAGAAAAGCCCCCCTCTCCTAGAGGAACCTGGTTTCCAGGTGTTCAGGGCTTTGAAAAGCACTCAGTGGATCATTTTCCTCTTTTCTTCCCTTCAGAAAGAATAAGGAAATGTTGTAGAAGTTAATATGCAATAATCATTTGTTTATTGAACCCACACTTTTCCTCTTTAACAATGAGACAGGATTATGTTTCAATCAGTATATTGAGATTACCGTTAAATATATGTACATGATTCATAAACTACTGAAAAATCTTAGAGGTTAAACTGCCCTGATTCTTAAGGTATTCATAATCAAGGTGGTAGTACTCACAATCAAAGTGGTCTATGAAAGTGCACACATTAGTTACAGGGGTTCAGATGGAGAACTGTAACGTTCAGTTGTAACTCAGACCTGTGTGATTGTATTCCCATGTCTGTTTTTTGCAGCCAGTATGTGATGACCATTTCTCCATTTTCAACCAACCAAAAATTAACCAGTGTAGTTATTTTTGAATGCTTATTTATCATATATCATAATGAAATAATTTATTCCCATACAGATTATAACAAATTAAGAGTTTATAATGTTGATGTCCTCTGTTAAAGAGCAACAGCTGTTACAGTATTTGAAGTTCTTATTTGTGTTGAGCCCTACGCAATACATACGTGGAGCCTATCACAGGCTTGATTAAGGTATTTTCTGTATGTATCTGTTCAGAGTAGATGGGACAGTAAATAACATCTAATTTTCCAGGGCTATACATTTAGTGGCTACAGCATGACTGTACCAATGATTGTCACCTCATGTGTATGCACTACGGAGTATCTATATTTTCACCTATTTAAAAGGACTGGCGAGAAAAGCATTGAATATGCTTATCAATTGAGGCGGTAAAGAACAAAGAGATGACTTTCTCAACAGTAGTCATGTCTATTATCCCCACCGGATTAGTGTCACTGCCTATGCTTTTTAATGCACTTGTCATCCAGGATAAACAGAGATTGATGGCAACTATTAGTCTATTTTTTCACACTTTCTGTGGTTCAGTCCCCTTCTGCTTGAAAATGCAGTTGTGTAAAAAGGTGACAGCCATCAGCTATGTCGATCATTGGTTCAAATCATATGTTGAAGAATATCAGTGTAGGGCTACTAACCTAAAACATAAGAACTTAAGAGGTCTCTGAGTCACTGTGTCAAACCTCTGTAATCACAGTCATTAATGGAAATGACATTAAATCCAGAAAGTTCTTGACCATATATCACAAGCTACAGAAAATCCCGTTACGCTAAAACAATTACATCAGAAAGACCAAAAGCCTCAAAATACATTCTTCAGGAAAAGAGAAAGCAAGATGTATTACCAGTATGCTGGAATCCTTCAGTATCAGAAAATTCATTAGGTGCTAAAAATTGTTAGCATTAGCGCAAATGCTCTTGACTTTTCCAGGAAGCTAACTGCACTCTGCGCTTCAGAGCAAGGACTCATGCCCCTGGGGATACTGCTTCAGGCAATCTGTATAAAAGGCCCCTTTCATGTTCAAGTCTCCATGACAGATCCTATCATCCACCAATGCAATTCAGGACCTTCTCAACTTCACTTGTAGCCAGACATCCTCATTTTCAGTCCCTAAAGCATGACTTTGCACTTTATATTATTGAATTTAAACCCAGATCTATTACAACAGGCAACAAGGACATTTATTCTTACCATACAGTAATCTAGCTGTCTACACGACTGGCAAACTCTGTAAACTTTGTGTCAGCCAAAAGTTGCATTTATCTTTTGATTATTCTCTTTACTTCAAAACCCATTCTAATTCTGTGCATGGTACTAAGGTAAAACTAAGAGGTTTGTATTCTCATAGCTGAATATCTGATAAGGCATTAGTACTTTCATATTGTAATCCTCTATCAATCATCTCTAACCAGAAAGCAAAATTAGCTCGAAATTCTGAACTATCTAATTAGAAAGTTATTTCTAATTATCTAACTAGAAAATTATTGAGTGAATAATTTTCCTTCTCCAAAAGAGGATTAAAAACGTTACGTAGTTGCTGTCCCATGGTGGTGATCTAAGGGATGAGGAAGCACCAAATTGCACCCCTAATGTATCTCCTGACTTGTTCACAACTCTATGGCTAAAAAAGGTTATAGTTGCCCAGATGGCAGCAGTCATCAGATGAGAAAGATGGTGGAAGCAGGATTATGGACATACCCATTTGAAATTCTGGTATTTACAGCATTTTTTTGTAAAAAGAACTTTAAGGAACTTAGGACCCTTTGGATCTTCTCTGTGTTTGCAGGCAAGCAGACAGCAGAAAAATACATCCTAGAAGAGAAGTAAGCAAACCAAGTCACTGACTTGCATACTAAGTTAAAGTAGTTTGCTTCTGGATTCTCTAAATTTATTATTTAACTGCCATGCTGAGAATGAGCTGGCAAGTAGAAAGAATAGGACTTGTATCCTAGTTTGTAATCTAAATCAACAGAAGAACATATCTAAAGGAGAGTATTAGAGTGGGCCGTAATTGCTAAAAATGCTGGTTTTCCCTGTAAGTTTTATGTAACTTTGACTGTTACTGAACTTGGTGAAAGTTTGGATTAGTCAGAATATTAATACTAGAATTTTTACCTGAAATGTAGAATCTTGCCTAAACACTACAATCACTCACTTACTGTAAAAAGTTATTGATAGATGATGCCAAATGCTGAGAAGCCAATGATATCATTTAGTGGAGTATATGCAATTACAGTGTTTTAGAGGCACAGGGAAGAAGTAGGACTCAGGAGTTTCACAGGAACCAATTGTAAACAGATCCTTATCAATAGTCAAATTCCTGTAGGAGTCAGCAATGATATGGCAGTAGTCAAAGGAAAACTGGCAAGAATCTTTCTATCATCAGTGAACTAGCATTACTCATGTGCTCTACTTTTAATTGGTTAAGAATGCTCATACTCAGATGTGCATGCATGCAGGCCAGGATCTTCACAATATTGTTAGCAGAAATTTACTACTGTGAGTGTTGGTATGTTCCCATATAATTCAATATAATTTATTTCATAAGGTGAATTCTTTAAGATGCTCTGCTTACCGAGCTGTAAAATGATCATAGTGTTTCACGTGTATGTGATGGGTTTGAGATATTGCTCCTCTCTTCCCACATAACTTTTTAATAAAAGTGCTGCCGGTTTGCTGACCTTTCTGTCTTCAAGGTTAATGGTTTGTTATCTATAAATTACTTTTCATGATACAGCTTGGGTTATGAACTCCAAAATTGTCTTCTCTGGGCTCTCCCTTCAATTTGTTTTAGGCTCAGAGAAAAGCACATTTCCTAGTAACTGAGGCAGATTTCACAATAGGAAAAAGTACAGCAGAAATGAAAAGAGATAATGTACACTTTAGAAACTCGCCATTTTGTTCTATAAGAAGACATACAATTATTTCAGTTGGTCAGTGTTGTGGAACAACTACTGTCATGTTCTCTAGTAAAGCTGAATTCCGACATGACTGCAATTTACCAAACACTGTCCCAACTCCTTTTTTCTTGCATATAGAGCCTCTAGGCTAAAGATGTTGCAAAGAGAAAACAATTAGCGACACCGCATTACTGTAAAGGTTTAGAAACATGTTAATAGTCAGACAATTTATAATACGTAGTTTTTGTTATCATTATGGAACATCGTTACTTAAGAGCCAACTCCATAATAAACCATGCCCTAGTATTTTATAATCCTGTCACAATCTAAAAGGGAAAAGTAGAGATGATATTAAATTTGATCTTGAGAGGTAGCAGATGTATTAGGATCCCACTGAGGATGGCACAAGCAGAAGGTGTTCAGCAACACGTTGCAGTTTTCATATACTTTAATGATATACCACATAATTCTTTACCAACTGGTCCTTTCCACCCTTTAAACTTTGAGAGTGAATTTTGTAAGAAACCAATGACAAGACTCCAGTGGCACATTATAACTCCATACCCAGGAAATACAGATTTGCTTTCAAGCTCTGGGAAACATCAGAGTATCTATGCTGTCAAAAAATGTAACTTCACCACTTCAGCTGTAATTTCAGTCACAAGAATAGCTCTAAGATTCTCCCAGTCTGACTGTTGTATGATAGAGATAATTTACTCTACATGATGCCATTTCAAAAGGAATGTAAAAATCAGACAATGTAAGCAGAGCTTTCTTGGCATATTTGTGGTACCTTTGCACATACAGTATTGCAAACCGCTTAATATGTATAATTTTGTATAAAGTATCTATCACACTTCTTTTGAAGGATTTTTGAGTGATACATGGCAGTACACTTCAGAATTACAAGCTGTAATGACTCTTATCACTTTATAGGCAGAGATAGCAACAGCCAGGGGTTTTTGCTTATAGTTAACCAATAACAATTCTAAAATTGCCATTCAGAAACTGATGAAGTTACGTCAGATTATTCCAACAGGCAGTCAGCCCAACTTTTTTTGACCATGCTGTTGGAAAAGGATTGCTAATTTTTCATGTATTTCAAAAAACCACCATCTACACATCCTTCTCCCATTCAATTAGTTGACCATCCCATTATATTGTGCATCTGAGCACTGAGCACATGGAACTCACTTTTATTTTCCTTTCTCTGAAACTGAGTTATTAAATGGCTGTGATGTACCTTTTTTGTCTTCAGAGATCATTATTAAAACCTCTAGTTACAGCCATGTCTGTGATGTCTTCAAGCTATGTCAGTCCCATTTTATCGAACATATAAAAAGTGGGGGTTTTTAAATGTATGCTCTTTTAAAGGAAAAGAGCAGACATTTTCTGTGTTTCCAGGGGATTGCTACTCCTCTCTCTCTGAACACTTTTTCCTTATTAACATTTCATTCCCACTCTTCTACATGGTGCACTGTAATTGCACATTTAAACCAACAAATCACACACATACCCTATGTTATTTGTGAGAAAGGAAATGCCTAATGGTAGCATTTTCCATATTTTGTCATGGAAACACACAGTCGGCTTTGAAAATACGTTTCTGTTAACACCTGAAGTGTCAAAAGTAATCTAGAAATTGTGTTTTAAAATCTAATTTGATCATCACAAAACATCATAATTATTTTATTGCTTCTTACTTAGTTTTTCCTGTTTAATTGCCAGATACTTACGGACAGAAAAGAATCATTTTGCTATCAAATGTAAACTCAACTTCTGTAATGCTTTGCTGAAATATTTGTTTACTTTGTGTAACTTTTGTTTTCTCTGTTACCTAAGTTGCTCACAGCAACCCAGTCCAGGGTTCCCCTACCACTAGCAAGCAACACAGGCCTGTTTTCATCTGCTGGAGGAGACAAAAGTCACTGGGAGGATGCCAAGGTTAGAAACAGCACCATCAAAATCAGCACAGGTTTGAATAAAGGTACCAAGGCAAAAAAACCCTCCTAAAAGTGGCACTTGGCTTCCATTTCTGTTCAGTGAAAGGACTTTCACAAAAGCAAAGTTAGAAACATCTTTAAGTGACTGTGCTTCTTGAAAAATAGGCCCTGATAAGAGGTTTCAGACTGGGGACTCACTTCCTAAATGCAAGGCTTTAAAGCACCCAAGCTCTGTTTTCTAACGTGGTTTAGAACACGACAGTTTCAAGCTGGACTCCTGAAGTAAAATATGCACTGAATTAAGCAAAACTTCTAGGAGCGATGAATCTGATAGTGGTACCCTAAACCATCAGCTTAAAAGCATCAGTGATCCATTATGAAACAGACGTTATGAAGCGATTAAAGCTTTGGTGTGAAAGAGAAAGAACAGGGTGCTGCACCACTTCCATCAGAGTAAATCAGGATAGTAAAACTATCCATTCTTTTACCACTATGCAAAATTTATACTGGTTAAAATCCTAAGCCTTTCGTTATCTAAATTAAATGTATACTGTGTTTATTGAGTTCAGAGATTAGCTTGCTTATACACCGTAGTCTTACTTTGATGTCCCAGGATTAATATTCATGAAGTTTCAGACTATTAACCGCACATGTATAACATCTGACAAGAAAAATCTCTTGCAGACTACAATTATTGTAGGATGCTTTTAGTTCTGATTTTATCTTTCATTTCGCTGTGGGTTCCCACAGAGTTTTCATACTGTCAAACAACGTTTTAAGGCTGGTTCTTTATCATATTGGTGGATCTGGCTAAAACTTCAAATCCAAAGGACATTTTTCAATTTCTTTCTCATTTTAAATAGTTTTACATTAGTGTTAACTTTCAAATTCAGTTGCCTAAAATGTTGTCTGAACTATCAGAAGAAATGGAAACCACCAGAAACTGTTCACCCCTCAATCAGTTCAGCCCAGAAGATTGCATGACACTACACACACTACTGGACGGTATCGACGCCTGTCACTTTTGGAGGAGTACCAAAGAGTGAAACCTTTGTAAACTATGATAAAAAAAAATATCAAAACTCACCAAAAACATTGCCTTTTTTTGTTTTTCACAGGACACCAGTGCTTTGAAAACAGAATCGATCACTTAAACAGATACATAGCAGCAGAAAAATCAAGCGCTACATGAGGAAAAGTCTAGCACAATCAGGTAACATCAGTTACGCTTTTAGCTCACATTATGTGTAGCTCTAGCTGGCACAGTGACTAGATGAGCACTATAAAAACTGTAATTTAGGGAGTCATGTACAATAAGGAAACAGTGATATGCATTGGTTTCTGTGATTAGCTGCTTGTGGTAGAGAACTGTTCTTGATTGCAGGTGAAGGATGCCTGGAAACATCAGCTTTTGGCTGCAGGCTTTCTTGGGCTGTTTCATGAAACTTATCATCAGATCACAACCACAGAGCTGTGTAAGGTCTCAGTGGAATAACCAAGATCTGATAAATCAAGAATGTGAGAAATTTAAATAAGATACAAAGGTAAAGACGATATAAACAATGATTTCCAAGTGCATCAGGGGAAGGGCATCTACCACAGGAGTCCTTTTGAGAGACCAAAATGCATAGTAAGAACTTGTGGCACAAGTTACGGGGGGGGGGGGAGGAATCATCATTAATATGGAGAAAATCTCACAGTGAAGAGAGATGGTCTGCATAAGTAGCTCTAAAGAAAAGAAATTGTAAGCTGCTACTTTTCTTGGAATTCAAGCTAAAATTCAAATCCAAAAAGCATGTATCACTTGTATGGTAATTACGCAAGCTAGCTGCTGTGCAGAGAGCACTACCCACCTATGCCTCTGTGACACTGCTTAAAAGCTTCTACCTATTTCCATAGTGCAGCAGAGAAACTCATAAACTGCACAGCAATAGCAACAGAAAGCAATAACAAAAGCAAATGTCAGAATTTGAATTGCAAACCACGGATGAGTCTTTGCAACTAAAACTAAATCCAGATTTGAACACTAAAGGTTTGAAGTTGCTCTGCTGGGGTTAGAGGTTACTTCTGCTCATCCCTTTAATAAAGGACTAAGCATTACAGGTAGAGGAGAGCTGGTAGGGATGGAGAATCACTGCATGGCAACTCTCACATTCATGGGATTCATGGGAAAGATTGACTATTTTAATAGAGAATATATACCAAATTACTCCTTATATAATAGAAAATGATTTTTCTAATAGAGTTGTGGTGTAGAAATATAACATTCTAAAACACAGACTAATTTATCTTGAAAATAGAAGTCATTTTAAACCCCTCTGTGTGAGCCCTAATTCCCACTCAAATCTCTGGATTTAGAAAAATACAGAATTAATCTTTTGAAAGGCACTGCATTTCCAACAAATTTGAAATTTTGGAGCTTTAGTTTTGTTGTCTTTCAAATTATACTGCCATGAATACGGTCTGTGCAAATACATTTTATCAGTAAATCTGTTGTGTGGTTTTTTTCCCCACACAGCAATGTCAACACATAAAACTGGTTTCTGTTTAGGTCTCAGTGTAAAAGATTGAATGGGAGTGAAAAAAATGCCATTTTTCAGTGCTATGATTATTCCTTTTAAGTTGATAGGAAGACTTAAAATGCCCAAACACAAAACAATGAAATATTCACTTCTAAGAGCAATTATTTCCCTCTAAAAATACAATTACTGATTTACTTCACTGCATGCATAGTCACACCTGAAAGAGCTCAAAAGCCACAGGCTACGAACCTGGAAAAGGTAAGGGACAAAGACCCAGGATCAGAATCATAACACTCACCACGAGCCTGAAAATAACTGGACCGATGGAGAAACCTGGTCTGTGCTCAGTAAAACCAGTTTTCTGATAAAGGTTATAATTTCAGTTACAGAACTGAGAAATCAGAATGTACTGGTGCTTAGATTTTTAAGGGAAAATTACAAATTATTTTATCAGGGCATTCTGTTCTCAAGGAATAATGCCCAAGAGATTAAAAAGCATCTCTTAAGAATTAGTGTAGATATGTCACCTTGGTCTCATAAAACTCTGCAGGATTTGCAACAGCTTACCAAGCTTTCTGTTTTATTAATAAAACTCAGGAGAACTTACAGAAAACCAAGCTCCAAAAGTGAAATTCTATTTTCAACATTAATATGCTGAATGAACGTTCTGTATCAATTCTCCCCTAAACTGTTGGGGACATACAGTAAATTTATTTTTTAAAGAAAGAGTAATGCTGTCAACTTTTTCATGCTGTGTTTCAACTTGCTGGTAACATCAATAGCCCTCGGAATACAAAATAATTGTTTTCATTTGTCTTTTTGATACGTTTTTCTGTGCCACATGTGCAGTACAACACTGCAATTGATCTGACACACCCAGGTTTTTCCTCACCTCATTGCCAAGAGAAGATCCTTCCTATGACCTGTCTAACGTGATCAGAAAAGTCAGCCAGACGTACAAAGATTAAATATCAATTTACTAATGTGTATTCAACGAGGTTAACAAAACAAACTCGTGCTGGTAGCTGTTTTTCAGTGAGCTATGTCCTCCAACTATACGAATGGTTCTGAAAGCTCATCCAAAGACTTACGTTCTTAACAATATTGTTAGGAGAAAATCTGTTCGTTATAAATCATTCTCACATTGAAATAACTAGTGAAAACAATAAGCCACATAACAAGTGCCTGAAAAAAGTGAAGGCGAAATGAACTCCCATTATAAGCAAACAACAGATGAAAGGGTTTAGGAGATAAAAATTACTCACAAAAGAAATATGACTCCCAAAACAGAGACTGGGCATTAAAAAGACAAACTTAAAAACTCTATTAAGCAATCACACAACTGTCTGAAATGTATAGATGTGACTTATACCTTAACAGTCAGACAACTTACAAATATTTTGCTTTTAATGTTGTGTGTTTCTTGTTACCAGGCATCAGAGGCAGGTAGTTCTGACAGAGAAACATCAACACAATTTTGCCAATGATTCACCTTTATCAGTCCATCTTTTTACAGTAATCTCTTTTTTTTGATCCACCTGTTTGCTGTCCTCTTATTTCTCCCCACAATTTAAAAGGAAATTGCCTTTTGAACTTTCATACTTGTTTCTAGCTAGAAAAAAAACCCATATTTTAAATCTGGTACACTTAATCTGGTACACTTCTTATCTGAACAAGGTTGTGTGTGCAACTGGTCAGTCCAACTACCTCCACATTGTCCAGAAGTAAAAAGGAAGAAACTCACGAGGCTGTGTTTCACCTCAATTTAAAACAAGGTTTGTAAATATAAAATTATTCTAAATGGTAATGTATGCATGTAAAACAACACAGTCTAATTTATCTACATATATAAATGCATAATTTGCCCTGGCTATTATGCAAAGATTCTTCTTCTGTTAGCTAGTGCAGAATCTGGGAAACATTCACTATGCAGAAACATTAAGTTGTTTTTAAAATCAAAAAATGTGATTTTCAGTCACCAGGAACATAACATCCACCACAAGTCAAACGTCTGCTAGTGAAATATGATTTAAAAAGTTAAAAGAAAATATTTTGCAGTTGCATTTACTCATTGTTTTTACCTGTACCTTGTTAAATATATATAGAAAACGTCCATGTTGTTGCTGCATCACAAAGCACAACCTATGCCCATCAAATTTAGCAAACATTAAAATCTAAACCATGATAATTTGATGTGACACTGAAATAGCTGGTGATCTTGGTTAGATTTAAATCCCAGTCAGTACCATTACACTACACGTTGTGCCCTTTCATCTGTGTTGCATATCATTTTATTAACATGTTCCTCAGCCACTGGATAAAAAATTTCTATAGATTTAATAACCTAAAGTACACATTTAATTTACTAGCCTTTCATCACCCTAGTCATCACTTTAACATACCATAAAGTCAGACCATAATGAGCTGGTAGTACAATAAATTCTTCATTAAATATGAACTCATGCAGATGAAAGAAATATACAGAGTGAAAGTTTAAAAATAGGTGTGCTTGTCTCCACAGAGTAAAGGTTGCTTCTTTCAAGATGTACATTCTCATTGCTTACATAGTGCACAATGTGCCTGTTTAAAGAAGATAGGCAAACACTCTGATTTTTCAGGGGTGCTTAAGTGTTTCTAAAGTGTCTGGAATGACCCCTCATCACTTCCAGCACAACGAGGACATAAGTCAAATCAGTAACTCGGTAGCTCCATCCGTTCAGGCCAGGAGAAGAAACTTCAGCTTCATTAAGGGCCTGAATGGAAATGCAACTGAACTATGGGACAAGGGACTGTGTGGATGCTCCTGTTACCGTATGAAGAGTAAAACCTAAGGAATTTTCTGCGTTGGAGACTCAAAGGTTTCAGAAGTTATCTGGGAGGTGTAAGGGAGGGAAAAAGAGAGTCAAAGACCCTTTCGAAAGTTTGCTGCACAGAAATGTTTAAGAAAGAATAAAATGGCTAGCCACTCTTGGGTGGGGTTATTACAGAGTAATAGCTGCAAGGCACAGAAATAATTTGAAAAATAATGATTGGCCGAATCAGCACAAAGACAAAAAAAACAAAAACATTTTTCGGACATTATCTGAAAACATCTGTCAAACTGCACGGCTTGGCATTGTTCAGCATATTTCAAGCTCTGTGGTGTGGACAGTTCATCCCTTCACCTCTGTATTGCCAAAATGAAATGAAATACAGATTATTATTTAAAGTAAGCAAACCTGCAACAGTACAGAAAAGCTGAAATAAGGATTGAGAAAACAGAAGCCCAGTAGTACCAGCTCCAACTAAATGTAATTTAAGTGATCTGGAGTCATTAACTTCTTAATTTGCAGCTTGCCCCATTAAACGTGGGGGTGTTTGAGGTTTTTTTCTTATCAGTTGACTCATACAAATGAAATTCTCTGATGTAGTAGATATGTTTGGACTATAAAGAACTGAAACTTGAATGCTGGGTTTAAGTTGGCAACACAGGCACTGTAATTCAGTGCTTAATGTGTATGCAATATTGAATGTGAGATTTTACTATACTGATGATTAAAGGCTGATTTTTCTGTCTGACAATAAAAAGAGTAATGTGTTTTGGATTTTTACCTTTATAATACTAAAAACTACAGTCAGTTCTTTCTTTCAGTAAATTTTTGGGTATAGAGAGCACTTTTGAAATGAACACTGACTGCCATCAGGTAATGAATGTTACTAAAAGGACCAAGTGTTTGTTTTCACAGATTATGTCAGCTGTCTGGAAACTGCAGTTTCCTTTTCAATTAACTGTATTTATACGGTCGACAGTTAGGTGTGTGTTGGGTGTGAGATGATAAAACAGGCTTGTTTATCAAGACAGTGAGGAGGACAGCCTACTCACTCCTTTTGACGTATGAAAACTAGTAGGTCTTATCTCAAAATTTCTCTTTGTCTTGCTTTTTCTGTTTGGCAAGAAAATAACAGTTTTACATTTCACTTCCTTTTCTTCAATAAATTCCTTTGTAGCCTACAGTAACTCAAAAGGAACCCAACATAGATATTAACAGAGACAAAAGAAGAAACAAAGACACATTTTTAGTTTCCATGGAAAGGTAAGAAGAAGTTCCAAAAACTGATGAGGGCTAATTTAGTTTATGCAAAGTCCTTTCCTGCATCTTCCCACATTTGCATGTTAGATGAAATAAGTTTTCATTGCTTCTATAAAGGCAACAAAATAAACTTTCATCTCCTGTCCATATTTACAGACTTTGAACAGCATGTTATAAGCAGCTTAGCTGTATGGATTTATAAACAGGTTTTTGCCCTTTCAAAAAGCTGGAGGCAACAGACTTTGAACAAAGTTTCTGCCTGAACCAAAAATTGGTTTGTGTGGGTAATTTAACCATCATTTGTTATCCTGTTACATTGCTTACATTCCTCTCATATTTGTGTACATTTGTAAGAATCATTCAAAACCCAGTGACCCCTTTGTGCTTCCACCCTACTGTTAACTTACCACCTTCCACCTTATAAAACAAATACATGTTATAAAAGCGGGTTCCTACATTTCAGTAATTAATAGAATGTTGAGTTCCTAAATTTCAGAAATTCATAGATTGTTAGATCTAGAAATAGCATGCCTTTGATCACATAGTCATGACATCTAGTAAAATGAAGGCAAAAAAGTCTGCTCTAGATACCACAGGTCAAAGCTTCTGAAATTAGATACTGTGGAATAACACAGATGGGGTGCAGAAAGGTGGCAGATCACGTTACACTTCTCTATCCACCTTCTTTCCCATTCTTAAGTAGCATTAAAAATAATATTTTAAAAATACACCAAGTATTTTTTATTTAATAAATTTTCCAAGTCCTTGCCTCTGAAAAAGATATGAAATCATTAGGTTGAAAGTAAGTGGAATGTTCAATTATCATCTGATAAAAATAAAATATGCAGAAGACAATCCATCTTTAAATGCAGTCTGTAGCCAAAAAAGAGCATAGGTCACTGTGCCTTTGGCTGAGTGCAAATATCTTACCATTTTTAGCTTATTGTGACAGTATTCATACACTTGTCAGATATATCATCTATGGATAATTTAATTTGTCAGACTGGCAGTTATTCTTTCCTTCAATTAGTTAGCTTTGGTTTTTTTTTTGGTAGCTCTCCCAACACACACACACACACACCCCCATCTTATTTTGCAACTGCTCATGGGAAAGGATGAATTCTTCCTGCAGAAGAGAATTTAAATAAAACTCCAGTCCAGCTTTTATGTCTGAATTTCACTGGATTCTGAACACACTACTCAATGGGGGCAAAGGAGTTTGAGTTTTCCGTTGTGGTAATAGATTCTTTAACTAAAAGAGCATTGTCCTGATACACAGAAGTTAAAATTTCTTTCAGTAGATTTGCATCAATGCAGGTAAATATTTAACTTAAGGAAATGTTCAGAAAAGCATCACTCCTACAGAGGAAATAATCATAGAATCAGAGAAATGTTAGCATTGGAAAGGACCTCTGGAGATCTCTAGTCCAACCTCCCAACACCAGATACAGGGAGCCCAGGCTTTGTACAGCTGCCCTCGGAAAACCTGCAAATCTTGTGTGACACCTCATGCAACGCAGGACTACTCTCCTTATCTGCATTTCGTGAATATATAGGGTTGAAGATTAGGAAAAGTGCCAGCCAGTATACCAGATATGGTCACACGTAAACACTTCCAGAATAACTCATCAAAAGTGCAAATGCTCTTTTTCTTTTACAGTAGTTGTATTCCCTACAACGTAGAAAAGTGTGTAATCTCAAAGGGGTCTTGCTTAATTTGGACTATTATCTTTCCTTAATAAGCAAACAGATTAAACTGCAAAGACAGTTGTCATGGTCCATAGATATTTAATGTTAGCAAGAATTTGAGATTTCTAAGGTACAGTTGAGATTACTTTCTAATATTTTTCCTTATTAACACATGACGATGTATCAAAATACAACACAGCCTCAAATCAATCATCCTCCTGTGCAAATGCAGGAACTCAGCAAGGAAGCAAATGACATTTATTCTATGTTACAGGCATAAAGCAAGTTGTTTTGTGGTCAACCTGACATTTAAATAAAGTAATTCAGAATGGTTTAATTTTCTGCTTTACAGCAAGAGTAATAAAATCTGTATTGGTCTCAACAGCCATCTACATTAAAAAACATGCTGCAATCAACTGTGCATTTCAGAAGGATGTTATAATTAATGGCTTTCTGCTGGCTGCATTTTTTAGTCACTGTGATTTGCATGGAGTTGGATGTCTTTCCAGATTTGGGTAATGACAGATTTTCCCAAATTTCTCTCACAGTGATACTATTGCTACATGATTTTACAGAGCATTTTTAACATAAATACACATTTCTTTCATGTGTATGATAAAAAAAGGATAATGAAATTGGTTTAAGCAGCCACAGAGGACTACAAAAAAACCCCCTCTGGTTAACAGTGTTGCACTTCAAACAAAGGTGGAAGAAAACTGGGCTAGATTTCCCAGCCTGTGTCAACTATTACACAGTTACACTGACAGCAGTGGAACTGCATCGGTGTACGACAAGCTGATACATGTAAAACATCTCTGGGGCAGTCTTCAGTAGCCTAAACAACAGTTACACAGGCTGCCAGGCAACTAAGTGAGTGCTACAACAGTTTACATTCAGAATTCCAAAGCATCCTTTCTTTTCCATCAAAATCAAACAGAGAAACTCAAGAAACACTATGTACAAACACACACAGAAGGAAAGGAAAAAAACCTTGGAAATCATCTTACCCTTCTTCAAACTAAAGAACCATATATTTTAACAAAACACATTCTTTTCCTGCAGAGATACTCCCTGTTTGACACTACTCCCTGCATTTTAAATGAGATGTTTTAAATCCGTGGGAGAAGGAATAAGTACCCTTTTCCTGACTGGTTCTTGTATAGGTTATTTGTTCTTTTAGTTTTTCCATCTTTATGCAAAGAACATGAGACCTACGTGTAGCACAGACACATGCAGAGATTAGCTGCTGGACTGTGCACTAAGGACTCTCAAGCATCCGGACCTCCTTCCTGCAGTTTTAATCGAACCTCTATCTTCCAGGTGCTTAGATTCATGCAAGTTTTGTGCAAAACGTTTACTTAAAGTTGAACCAAAGGGGCCTGATTTCAGAAACACTTCCAGGCTTGATTTAAACCCATTCTCTATCTTCTACCACAGTCTCCAGTATGGAATTCAAGCTACTGAGTTTTGATGTCTAATGATAAATACAAGAGAACATTCACTGTACTTACACTGACTGGAGAATTCAGTGAATGAAAATTAAAAAAAAAAAAAAAAAATTAGAGTAAGTTCATTTTTATGTTTTGTAGGAAAAATATAGTGCAACTGATAATCATGACTATTCTGACAGCAGGGACCCAAAGATTCAGAGATGCTGCTACAAAAGCCGCTGTAGAAGATACTACAGAAAAACAAAAAGATCCCACAGGCTGGAAAAAATTGGCATTTATTTCTAACAACTTTTGTAACCATTATCCGTTACTGGTTTAAAAAATACTATTTGTACTAGACCAAGACTACAGGAGCTATTTTAACAGGAACCATCAAGAAAATAACTTTGGCTACCATGTGCAAGTGACCTGCACTGGATTTATGAAATACCAGCAGTAGAAGATTAATTGCAAGTATCAGAGAAATCTACTACCTAAACCAAAATTTAGCTGACCAACTCCAAATTAGTTTGTGTGCATAATATGCAGAATCCCATTTCTTGCACAGCTGAAGAGATCATTTGTTTCAAAACAGATTTTGGAGGGTACAATATGTGCAGAAAGGATACCCTACCTGACTGCTCTGAGTCAAGTGTTTAGTATTTGCAGTACCTTATTTTGTTCTAGCCAGCATTTCAACATTTCTCCAGCCTCTCATACATTCTAATATACTCAGAACTAATTCATACTGTGCAGTGAACAGGAGAAAGGCAGCTCAAATGGAGAAATTTGTAACAAAATATAATTTTTTTTTAATAAAAATATACAGCCACACAAAAAAGAACTCTGCAATGCCCATGACTATCCATCACAGACGGCATGCAGGGAAACAAAAGTTTTATTTGCATCTTGCCTCTTCGTACTGTGTTCTCTGGTAGTTTATCTGAATAAATAAAGTAATAAAAGATTAAGCCATTATTGAGCCACTTTTGCTAAAGAAATGAGGCTCAGATTACAGCGTTTTCTCTCTGTTACATTAACAACATTTTTATTAATTATTGGTAGAATTCAGCTGGGTCAGACAGAGAAGCAGATATCTCAGACATAGGATGCTGCCTAGACATGAAAACCAATGGCTGGATAACCTGTGACTGAGTTTAGTGGTTCCAGCCCCTGCAAAACCTCCAGGGATGGAAAGTCTCCACCAAATAGATTTTGTTTTAGGAAAGCATATGTTTGTACAGCATGTTCATCAGTGTCAATAAATTGGTGAGAAGTTTATTTCGGATTTTTTTCTCAAAAAAATTTGCAGCATGTTTCAGAGAATTCAGTGTATGAAAAGAAATGGCTCACATATTCTTTCATTTCCTTTTCTACTGCCATCTGTACCTGAACCTCAGTTTGACATAACATGTATGTGCATAGTCTGCAGTGACAAAGCACGAATCAAAATGTTAATATTTCAGATGTTTGAACAGTGCATACTGCATCAGATGACAGCATAGAAATCCTATGGGCCGGGTTTGATTATGAGACTCTGTACGTGATGTGTACCTACATATGCGTACCTATGTAGGTTCAAAATATATGATCAGAAGTATTAGTGACAGTACTTTGACATTCAGCCTTCCAAGTCAGATGCCTTTTCCCTGTGAATTCTACTGTATTGACTTCAGGTTTGTTTAAGTATAGAACACCTATAAAGCTACCCAAAAGATAATTGATTTGGCTTTTACCTTAGCGTCACTACTTCATACACTCCTCAAAGGCAAAAGTGTAAACCTTTGGGGATGGGAAGTTTTCTTGCTTCTGTTTTGGCTTTCAAGCAGCAGTCAGCTGGAGATGCTCAGGGATTTTTAAAGTTGAGGTTAATTCCAAGAGTTACTATGCAAGTAGTATGGGTACTGAAGAAATACATTGTATGGCTGTCAGATCTGTATATAATGTATTGGTCTGCTAGTCTGGAAGGCAGAATTCATGACAAATGCAAAACAAAAAGAGCACTTGGATTTCTGGAGTGGAAAGCTTAGAAAATTTTCTTCTCTCATTTAAAATTATACTATACTATTGAAATGACACTAAAAGCCCTGTTCATTTTACTAACTAGCTTTGTACTTTCATTCTTTTATGGACTGGATAGAAGAAATCAACATAAATCCATCAGCAAACCTGCTAATTGTGTCACTGACATATTAAAGAAAAACAAACTCTCTCTGAAAATTCATATTGTGAAAGGAAACATTATTTTCAATGCCTATTTAACCATCAACCTTGCAGATAGAGCGTGAGGAATTTATATAATCAAGAAAATCCATTACTTGTACAAGGAAGCCTGTCCCCGACTGAAACCTGACCATGATGCCAATCAAACCCCTCTCTTCGGGAAGGGTTCACTCTACTCAGCCCTGAGCTCATTAGAAATTGCAGCATCTTGACAATTCTCATGATAGAGAATTCTCTTTTATACTGCAAAATTACCAGTGTTCTTTACCCGTATACCATCCTGCAAAAAGAAATATATGCCCATAATAGTCACTGAGCAGTAGTGACACTACCTTGGATAAAGGACACCTCAATTATACTAACAAACATCTCCACTGAGAGAAAGATTTCATATAAAGGAATATGTATATTACTTTTTATCCATTAGAAGACAAAGAAAGAAAAATGCATGTAATTAACAGAAAGCACAGCAGTAACTAGCTCTTGCCTATAGCTATCTGTTAATAACAGCAGGAGAAATGTGTCTGTGAAGTCTTCATGTTGGTGTACCTGTTCCACTGCTTAATAAGCACCGCACTGCACATCTGGTTTTCAGTATCTTTAAAATAAACTTAGATCTGTAATGCCTGGTATATATTCTGAACAAAATGAGAGAAGGAATAATGCTGGTGGTATCTATCACCAAGGTGAAGAAGCTGAAGCTTGTTAATTAGAAATAGATTATAATTCAGACACCCTCAGCTGTAGATGAGCAGAAGGACATTGTTTTGATACTGCAGGGAAGCAGTAACCTCAGTGTGCGTGAGATCTCTTTAAGGGCTTTGCAAGGCCACGCATGGCTCTGCTTCGCGCCGTGTGCGTGATGGGACAAGGCACTGTAGTAGTAAAACATTCAGACACATTTCAGGTTTGCAGAGATCAGTGTTGTGATGAACATACAGCTATACAGTTCTACAACATGCACATTAAGAGAACTTGCAACGTCGATTTGATCCAAATACATTCCTTCATGTATTATTTACTTTTGACAGTGAGCTATAAACTTTGGCTTTGTACGGACCTGAATACTCCTCAGTTTTCACCTGCATCTGACCTCTCCTAAAAATGGCTATTTAAATCTGAATTTGAAATTACAGTGCCTGCTTCTGTGTCCAAGCAAACAAACTTTTAGAAGTAGTTCTTGCACTGCAGTAATAAAACTAAACAAACATATCACCAGTAGAATTCCTATGAGTAATTATATTCCATTCATTTCTCATTTTTCCAGGTCTCTGGCAGTCTGACTCTCACTGTACCTATTTGTAGGCATGTTTAGGTTAAATACTCTCAAAACTCTGACCGTGATTTCTTAAACGTAATTCAGGGCATGTGAAGCAACACGGGCATTTAATTGATGCCTCTCAGTGGCTGAGCCATCTTTCTATTTCTCTTTTATTTTTAGCCAATAAACCTGGCACAATTTAGTTGAAATGTGTAAAGTAAAACCACTTTCTGCTCCTGGACAACACAGGCCTTTATGCCTACATTTCCTTGATGCTTACAAACATAAGGCTCTATTTTTGAAGTGCATAGGAACTGCAGAAGCTCAGTGAATAAACAATAATTTGTTGATCACTTTAAAAAAAATATAAAGTACTGTTCTTTTATGCGCACTACTGGCATAATTTTTAATGACATCAGATACTAAAAATATTTTAAATAATGCTTGCTGCTGCAGCTGCTTCTGGTACTTCCCATAATTTTGCAGTATTGTACTACCGACTTAGCCTTTTCTACAGGTAGTGAGCTACTACTGAAACACTGTGCAGCAGATGTACAGAAAATAATGTTATGAAGGCATAAACTAACGATGACGTTTCCCTGAGCTTCCACAGACTCGGAATTGACAGTAAGAGGTGCAACGATAAAAGAGACATAAACAGTGTTTTCCCAAAGTAACTCTTCCACAGGTGCTGACAGTTTTGATGTTTCTTCCAAGAACTAACGTTCTTTATTTACTGTTGCATTTCATTTTATGGATTTTTTTCTACGTTCAGTTCAAACAGAATCAACAGAAGTTTGAGTTATAGCATGTAACATGGTCAGAAAGGGACTTCATAGAATTAGATCAATTCTTGTTTTTTTATCCACCTGGATTCATAAAACACTCATATTGACTCTCTGGTACTATAATCTTTGTGTTTGTTGCTCATACTTCACAATCCATTACAAGCTAAAGGAAGAGTTTTTTATGAGAAAACTGGAAGCCATGGGACTTTGATAATGCTACTCTCTCTTCTGCATGATTTTTTTCTGAAGCATTTCAAGGAAGTTCTCAATCTTATTTCTGCCACGTATACATGTATTAAATAAAACCCTTTGCTGAAATCCAATACATCCCTGACTTCACAGAGAAGTCAACAGCAATATTTCTCCAGTTAGCTCAATAATAATAAAAAAATATATTTCTAAAGAACGCATGAAAAAATTGGACAAATTGTAGATGTTAGGTAAGTGAAATGCAAAGGAAGTGAATGGGTGCAAGGAATCCTACTCCTGCCCACTTCTAGACAGCTCCAAAGGGTTTCTTCTAAGAGTTCAGTGTACTTACTTTCCCCTGGATGATATAACAGAGGAACAGCTGGCAGAAATGATGCAGTATTGCATCCAGATGGAACTGGTAGACACATCAACTGACTGTTCTAGTGTAGGAGAAGAGAATATATCCAGGATGCTTCTTAATAACTAATTATTGCTTAAATAGTTTTATGATGTTGAAATACAGTGTTAAGAAATGTCCTTAAAGATGTCTTTGTAGTTGTATCTTTCAGAATCTTAGAATAATTTACTGTCTTTACCCTCCTTTACTTTTCTTAGGAACTTTAAACAATAGTGGCTTGAAATACAGTTTAAAAGATCTAATTTCTCACTTCTGCGACTATAGGCAAAAATGAAGTTGCTTGGGCTACTTCCAGTCTGGCTCTCAATATGTATGAAGGAAGAAACAATGGTGCCTGTGATTTAATAAAAGTGATTATCTGTAATGAAAAGCTGTGACCCCTCTGTAATTCACCTAAATGACATCAGCACGATAAAAAGGAAATTTTTTTCCTTCTTAGCTTTGCCATCCTGGCTGAGAGCATCATGGTTCCAAGTGTGATACTAAGATAAGCTCAAAAGCTATACACTGAGTGTTACTCAGCAACTTGAATTCTGACTTCATTCTCTATGTAAAACACATTATCTATTCCAGTGTGAGTTGGATTAGCCCCTAACTATGAAGAAAGCTTGTATACAATGTGTCTACCAGCAAAATAAATAAAGCAATTGACAAAGTCATGGGAGTTGGACACATAAATCACATGGACGTTTAAGATGCTGGAAACGTTGTTTGTTTTTTCTTCATTTCCACAAAAATATTTAGGATTACAATACTAACTGCAGTGCAGATTGGATCAAAGAATTAAATTTCCAGCTTCTGTGAACCAAAAGATGAAGTTTTTATTATGGGTCAAAAGAAGTGCATCTTTCAATTATTTTGACACTACTCCTGTACTCTCATACGTATCCAGTAAATTAAAGTTATGTGACCTTATTACCACATTTTGCAATAACAGGACTCTTTTCATCCAAATATATTTAGTTAAGGAAATCTAAGCTTCATAAAGATGAAGCTTAGAATGACAATTTCATATGGTTAAGAACCAAAAAAGTAAAGTTAAGAACACCTTCTGCTCTGGAAATTTTAAATGGAGTTGGCACCAGAAAAGGACTCTTATTAACAGCATGCATCAGAAGGATGGTATTTACCTGAATATGGCTCTAGTGATGTAGATTTCCGTTCAATGATGTGACTAACAATGTAATTATTAACCCATTACTTCATTGGCAGCCAGGGAGTTGTATTGCCTTTGAGTTTCATGCTATATCTCTATTTGTTGTCTCCTAGAATAGCTGGACTTGATATGGGACAGAACTATATGGGAATCTGTGCCCTTACATGCTCAAATTACTGGCATTTGACAGAAAAGTCCTGTTGTGAATTATGGTCTGGGACTAGTTTCTGTTTAAAACATGCAAATAACCCTGACTAAAGGATGGGCTAACAAACCCATTTTCTTCATGCAAATTATTCTAGTTTGCTCCTTGTGGAGTGTTAGAGCTGTCTCAAAATGATTTCTCAGATGCCTGAGCCAATTCAACCATTTATTTAGTTCAGTTTGTGTGTTGTGGCTATGAAAAGGTGACTTTCTTCGTAATTTTAAAGTTTTGGAGCAATTTCTATAGAAATACATTACACCTTCTCAAAGTAGTATAGATTACATCTCTCCGGGTATCAGGGATTTAAACATCCTAACCCTTGTCACAGTTAGAGAGCTCATTGAGTACCGGTGAACATGGGACTTTTCTATTTCGATTCATTAGCTCCTGAGGTATTTCTAGACAAGCAGAATCCCACAGTTTTCTGGCAGAGTTAAGACCTCCATTACTGCGTTATCATCGTGTGTTTTGCTCAGCATCTCACTAGAGCAGTAAGTATTAGATATTAATTTTCCGTTTGGACCAATATTAAGATTCATAGCTTCTTAAATCTAACACTGACTGCCTTCACCTCCAACAAATTAGTAACTTTATATTAAACTCACATAACCATAGCAATGAAAATGAAAGGAAACGCTGTATTCTTCTGTGCTGGTACAGCTACTTAGGATGTCACTAAGTTATATGAAGGGAAGTTTTAGTACTTGGCTCAAGAAATGTTGCATGTGTCAATATTTAAGATGAAAAAGAAAGAAGAGTTATGAGTTCTTGCTGAACACAGGAGCCAGAAGATTTTGATTTATAACCTTTTGCCTTTGGTAGACAATAGATACTTGTGTGCTTAAGAAAAGAACCAAGATATCTAAAGAACAAATGGAAATAAACCACATCCACATCGCAAGCCTAGAGCCGTATCAATTATTTTCACAGCTTGTTTCAGTGTGGCAATCCTCATCTCCTAGGCACTGATTCACACATCCTAACAGCTAGCACTAGGCTACTGCATTATGAAAATGTGGCTATTATCCAAGAATCAGTGCATTGCTAGATACATGAATGACATAGATGTATTCAGTAAAACATTGCCTACAAGCAAATTACCTTCTTCAACATTTGTATAGCAATGAAACTACAGAAATTCAAAAGAAAATTATACTCGCCATATAGCCAAGTATGAATTTAACACTGAGGAATTAAGAGAAAAGAGTGGGCAAATCACAGCCACAGAGATTGACAGAAATGTTGATAGATACATTTCTTGATAGGCAGAAAGCAAATTTTATCCGAACTGAGTCTCAGCCTTTCAGTGGAGAAAATCTTGGTTTCACAAACCCTGGAGGTCTCTTGTCACTGACACTGGACCCAGCCCACGGTAACTACAGCTGGCAAGGGTGTTGTATACTGCTGCTGATAGACGTCTTTGAGAAAGGTGGAAAGAGAAGAAAGAAATTCCTGCAGTGCTAAACCTCTTCACTGTCACCCTTCCCATCAGTCGGCTCACTTGGCAGCAAACCTGTGCTCCTCAACAACAGCTAGCCCTCAGAATTGCCAGCAATACACTGCGTGCGAATCCAGATCAATGTTTCCCCACAGTTATTTGAAAGCACTATAGAATATCATGGGTCACAGTAAGAAACCAGAGTGATTTCTTGAGATTTGGTAGGGGAAAGGCTTAGGCTGTATTTTGTAAAAATTAATACAATTTGAAGCACTGCTAAGACCCCACTGTACTGCAACAAGTGAAATCCTCACACTCCATTGCATTTGATTCAATGAGTGACTTCTCCTTTGTACCCCCAACACCTCCAATCTCAATCTTGAAAAGAACATTAAGCACAAAATGCAGTTTGGTCTACTGAGTCATGACAAAGCAAATTTGCTAAATAGGTAAAAACATAATCCACACAATAATATTACTGATAATGATGAAGGTGGTAAATAAATAAGCAGCTCAATTTGCTGGTTTCCTCTGTGTGCAATATATGAAGCCATAACTGTTTTGCTAAACTAACTGTGTCCTCCTAGAAAGAGTTCCAGTATCAATTACAGCACTGATTGCATTGCTACTGAATAGATTTCCCTGTCATGTTTCCTTGATTATATGTAAATATTGCCTAAATTAGACATGTTTCAAGCTCCATTTAAAATGTAGTACAACTGCAGAGTCTGTCAAAATTATGCAAGGTAGAACATGACTACAAGGACTATCAGACTAAAATTTATACCTTTTAGTTTGAAATGAAAAGAAAAAGAATTCCTTGTTGACAATATCATTTAACAATACACTTTTAACATACTTTGGTATCTATTCTAGGGTATTAAAAAAAAAAAAACAAACAAAAAACTAACAAAAAACCCTGAAGTTTAGCTCATCTAAGTCCATAGTCCCAGCCATTGTTCCAACAAGAAATTCAGAATTTAAAAGTGTGATGTAGAACAAGGTCTCTTTCCATTAGTATAATAAATTAAGCCATTCAGATGATGGGAATTTCATATGTAAAATAATGATATGTGGAGGAATGTATTAATAATGCTCTGAAGTTTTTCATTTCTCACTTCAAATTTTCAATTTTCATTGATCATTGGATTTTTTTTAAAGTTATAAAGCTCTTACTTTGTGATATTGATATATTTTATTGTGTTAGAATTCTGTCATAGTCACCTTTCCTCTGAGTGCTGAAAGTCTCCAGATAAATGCTAGGAGAGTATTAGGGATTACAGGATCCACTGTTAGTAGCTCAAAATTGAGATGGTTTTACAAAAGCTTTCAGAAGTAACTAAGAAGCCTTTCGTTAATGTAAGATTTCTTTCTTCTTCTTTCTGTGAAGATATGCTTTATATATATACATATATCTACATATGTGTTTCCTCAGAAGTTATTGGTGAGTTACACATTATTTTATTTCCTGTTGACTTTATTCAGGTTTGTCTTCTATTATGAAAACGTCTCACAATGTTATTACTTCCTCAAACTAAGAAAGTTAAGGAAACTTAAATTCATCAGTTTTGACCACACTATTTTCACCTCAAGGGTTTGGAAACTTAGGATGCACTAAGAAGTTCACTTAAACTTTAATATCTTCTTTAAAAATTTACACCTTATGCTGTAGAAAATATAAATCGGGGTTTTAACACAGCACAGTCTCAAAGTCAGACATTTAAATACGCAAAAAACATATCAGGCTTGGGGGAAATTCTTGATGCTAATGAATGAAAATTCAAAATTAAATTCACCTTTAGAGGAATACCCCAAAAATGCTAAAAATAATTTATGAATACTGATAGTTTTCTCCATGAAGACTGACACTTCTGGAAATCCTTCTGAGATCTGGTAAGACTGTACCCGAACAAAGGAAACAACTAACCCCCCAGCATTTGCCAGACACCTGACTCATGTTTTCCAGTTTAACATCTATGTTGTGTTCTATACAAGTACTCACATTTTTTCTAAACAAATGGGAGTTTTATAAATAAATTTTCAGTGCAACTAATTAAACTCTGAATTAAATTCCATCTTCTCAAAATGCTCACATTTTATTGAGACAATCTAAAATACGATGGACAATAGAGTTAAGGTTTGCTTTTTTAAAGTGTATGTTTTTTATTCTTCAATGGGCCAGGAAATAAACTATGAATATATACATGAGTCTGTACACATGCACTTCAAAAAAATTGCTGGATTTTTCTTGTTTAATCCAAAACTGACAGAAGACTGAAAACAATCCTATACCACTCATTTCTCAACTGTGCAGCTTCCTGACAGAATTGCTAGGACTCGGTCCTTCCATTGACACAGAGGTTTTGGATTAGGAAATGATAGCACCAGCATCAGAACAAAAGTTCTGCTTAGTCTGAACACCGAGCTTGTTCAGGGCACAACAGGTAAACAAGGGCATGGCTGCTTCCAGTAACAGGGAACAGAAGTCACTGAGCAAACAATCCTCTTCAGTCCTGTACCCCTTGAAGAGGGTACTCACGTCAGATGCCAGAGAGAAATGCTCCAGCAGAAGACACTGCTCCAAACCAACAAGAAGAGAGGTGAGGTCAACCTGACTCTCTGGGAATGCTGTATGCACCAAAATGATTATTTTCCTTCCCCACTTTCACTGTCTCGTGCTGTACATTCAACCCCACATCGTCTGCCTCAGAGAGGTTGCACATCCACAGTGCATTGTGCCTCATAGCTGCATATAACTCCTGCAGGTAATTAGGCTTCTCCATAATATGCCTTGCTTTTTACTTAACAGACCTGACACACTGAAACTTTATTTCTAGAAGTGTCACCTGACACCTAGAGGGTATGCTCAAAAAACATATCTCAGACTCGGTGAATTAGCATTTATAGTGATAAAATGCCATTTTAGAGTGTTTGCTGAAGCCTAAATAGACTTTTTTCACAGACATCTTTGTAATAAAAACCTGTGTAACCTACCTAAGGGTGCCAGGTGCACCTAAATATTGTGCAGTTGGGGCATAATTAAGCCCCCTGTTGCTATCCTACTGCTCCTTGCTGTCAGCAGCTGCTTGTTTTCTTTCTGTAATAGAAAAACACATGCTGATGACTCCAGGAGCAGAGAGCTCTTTGACAGAACATCATCTTACGACTGTAGATCTCATCACTGAGTTTCTATTTGAAAAATGCAAAAATGTTAAATCCCGCTCCTGAGAGAAAGCTCAAGCAGAACAGCACTTCATGAAAATGAGGATGATCCGACAATGCTGGCACAGTCACAATCCAAGACATCAGTCAGTACTCAACCACTGGCATTATTGAAAGTTTTCAGTTCTAGAAAAGCCATAGAAAAAACAAAAATTTTTGAATCCAGACCATAAATTGCAACTATTTCAGCAATGCATCAGGCAAAAAGACATCCCTTTTCTATTTAAAGACCAATATGGAAACCTTTATGGAACATCAAAATACTATAAAGCTGTATAAAAATCAATCTCACATTGCTTGTTTGAATTTTCATTTCATCCCCCTGTTTACTAATAAGAGTACACACTTATAGAAATTTCCTATTCAGACTTTTTTAAATTACTATCTTTAGAACATCTCAGTTTGTCCAGAAAAGCAGTCTAAAATCACACGGACCAGGAATTTCATTAAAGATGAAACCGTATTTCCTCCTTTCTACAGCCTCTTTTGGCATTTCCAATGTTATCCCTACTCGTGATCAAGAACAGAAGGATTAGCAAAATTGTTCTTTGCTGATTTGAAAATGTTTGTCCTAAGAATATCACATCAGTTAAATTCATGATAAAGCATGTTCCAAATCAGGAATACAAAAACACAGCCCTTCACATTGCAGAAACCTATCAGAACTATAGATACTTTTTTCCCTCCAGACTTCAGGGTGTTACCAGATAACTCTTCCTTCAATTCAAAACACAAAGTGCATAATTCCTTAAAACCTGCTTGTCTAAAGCTTAGCTGAACTTGCATCTTTGCCTCTCACTCTCAATAAAGCACATCTGATCTGTATTTGCAGGTGTGACAGGGGAAGATATGCCACTATCACCTTACCTTAATCTGGCTCTTCCAGATCCCCTCAATAAAACTTTTTTGGACTCCACCTCCTATATACCACTTACAGCCATCTTGGCTAATAAACTATGAGATGCTGTTGTCAAATCACAAATCAGTGAACGCTCTTCCCTTGAATATTCCCTGTAGTCTTTAGATGCTAAAAATTAGTTTAAAAGAATGCCATAGCCTTACTGTGCCTCAATTCCTCATTACTAAACCAGAGCAATTTCTCCGTCCTATCTCATTCTCAGATCTCAAGGAATTTCTAGCAGCGCAATTCACTGAAAATTTTTAAACCTTTAGAAAAACTAGCGATGGGCCATATAACATAGGCATAAGGGATCCAACAAAGTATCTTAGAAAGATAAGCTTTTATTCCTGGTGGAATTTTCAAACAAGCTTTATAGCTTAATTTTGCACCTGACCATCTACTGGGATATGCAGAGGATCAGAGTCAGGGTGTGCTAATAGTAACAACAACAACAAAATCCTGAAAGAGCATGACACAGCTACAATGCCATCAGGCGGTGACAGAGTATATGAAATTTTGACTGTGACGGTGAATATATCTGCATAACCTAATAATATAGTGGATCTTTGTCATACACAAATTTGGAAAATTATATTCTCTTTGGGATGCAAGGGGAGGGCGCAGGGAGGGAAGGGACAGAAAATACTTTTTCTACTTTCACTACCTGACAGTTTCATTCAATATATTCATGAGTTACTTCTTTCTTAGAAAGAGAAGACATTAATACTAATAGTCAAAGGCAGGAAATACACTTTGGTCAAATTCATCAGTCAGGAGTACAAATAGAACCCTGACATGCCAGAAGTGAATGAATAAGAGCTTAATTATTTTAATCACAGAAAGACAAGTTCTCATTACCAGGCTAAAAGGTGCTTTTACATTCTACATTCATGCTCCTGAATGGATCTATCACTAATCGATCAAGCACTGACACAGAGGGTAAAGGACTGCAAAATAAGGGTGGATAGATTTCTGACCATTCTCTATGATAAAGTTATCAGTCTTGTATACTGAGAAGATAAGGAGGAAGTTAAGGAACTTAGATGAAGAAATAATTTCATTGCAGAATTCTGATAACGACGACCTAAAAGCTACACAGTTAGGAAGCAGGGCCATTTAGATAACAGTAAGGGCACAGCAACAGATTAAATACTCTCTGCCACAGCCAAAATGCTAAGAAACAAGATAATAAATGTATGTCACGTGTAAGGCAGCAAGCAACATCTTTCTCAAACCCATGCGTGCAAGACCCTGCATTGCCTAACCATAACTTGACCACTTAAAGAGAAGACCAAGCCTCAAAAACAAACAAAAACCAACCAAAAACACAAATCACCCACAATCAAAAAACCCTCATCCACAACCAAAACAAACAAAAAACCCCTCCCACCAAATGAACACAAAACCCACATGACATCAGCCATCTTTAATACCAGACGTCTACACAGATTACAGCTTTTTTGGCAAACTGGATCATCCAGTTTTCACCTGAAAATTTCATGCTTTGGTTCCCAACAGCTAAGCCTAACTGCAATCCTCACCTTAGTCTCAACATGAAGGACAGGACCTGGCTGTACACGAAAAGCCAATAAATGTCACTGAGCCCCAGTAACTCCAGTCTTTTCTTACTATCTAGTCCTCTGTAGCTTCTTACTACGGGTCTTGGGTTTTAGCCTATTTGAAATCCCAACTCTTACTATAACCCTAATCTTGGCTTTAGTTTGGAGGAGGAAATCCATACATAACTGCCTGTTAATAGCAGTTTTCTACTTCTCTCAGCTGGATCTGTAGCCTCCATCCAGGGGACCCAAGGTTGGGTACTTTGGGGAAAGACAGATAGCATGATATTCTTACTTATACCAGTTTGTCTATTCACACCATATAGATAGGTAGTTGAAGTCATGGTCATCCATGGATCACTAGGATGAAGTCGAAGGCTAGAACACCAGTTTTATGTCCCTTTTGTTGTCTGCGAGACTTCTGTTGATGACTTTTCATCTGCACTATCTAAATTAATTTGGTGCTTTGATTCAATTTTCATTAACCTTGACAACAAGATTCCTTCTTGCTGGCATCTCTAAGACAGGCAATGTTTGTCAACCCCTTCATGTCACTTTCTGAAATATTTTCTTTCTTTAGACTTTTAAATCACATGGTTCCTCATGTTTGCCACACTTAAAGGTTGAAAATCTTCCTGTAGTATTAACATGACGTCAGCAAGACAAGAATTAACTATGTTGAAAGTAATATGCATGTCATTGCTGATAATAAAAGAAATTGAAATAACAACTAAAGGTAACAAAGAGTGACAGAATATTTCTGTGTCTAAATAAACAGATGGCTTCTGAGCAGGAGTACACTTCACACTCCTCAAACAAGTATTGGAAAATTTATTAGGTAAGGAAATCAGGGAGATTTCAAAACCAACCAAAAATGGCATGTCATTATTCTGAACAGAAGCATTTTCTTGAGTGAAAAATAAGCAATTTTTTTAATGCATGGAGGATATGGGATGTAGTACAATCTACTTATCCACTGAATAATGTACCTGTCTTTATCTGTTTTTATGTAGTTTGTACATCTGTTTTCTGGTAGACAGCTGGACTAGCATCTTGAAGCAGACAGCTAACTGACAAGAGACGTGTTATTATTTCTTGATTGTAGATATTCTCACAAAAATTACACCAAGCTCAAAGAAGTGCGTGTTTTTACAGACTAAAAATGTTACCAAAGACCACTTTCTTTTGCAATTACAGTTTATCATTGCTTTTTACAGCACTCTGCTAAGAAGGATGCCAATAAATTAAAGCAAAGTCTAACAGAGAAAGGAAACTTTCCTGGGTTGTCCCTTTCTGTTTTTTACAAGCAGCAGTTCCTCTCTGTCCTCTGAACTGTACAGCGGAGTAAGGAAGCAAAGCAACTCATGCATCAGAAATTCCTCCACATGCCTGAAGCCCCCCAAAAAAGATGCTATGTATAGTACAATCTTGCAATCTAGTCACCTAGACTGCAACTGCTGCCCAAGTATTGCAGCTCTGTCTTCCCTGCAAACACACAGCTTGGACTGCAGTGCTAATTCTTGCCCAGCAAAATAAGGCATATGACATTATTAAAGTGAAAAAGAGGACACACTCTCTTAGGCATGCAGCTACTGCTTCTGATGTTGCAGTGCAGATGCTGATAGAGTTTGACAGAAGTGGTAAGTAGCAGCCAAAGTTCAGAGCAGGGAACTTCAGCACAGTGGAGATGTCTCCAAAGTAGTTATCTTGCAACCCCCCATCAGGCAATAATTAGCAAGCCAGAATGACTGAAAAGAGAACTAAAAAACCCAGATAAGGCTAATAAATTATTCAGAATCTGGCTAAACAATCCCATATACAGACACAAACACACACAAAAAAAGGATTTCCAATTTCTGTTTTAGTAGGCTGTATGGAAAATGCTAGACCTGCAAGATAAGCCAAGTGCCCTTGTGACATCAGAACAGAGACACTGGACAGCCTGTCTGACCTATTCCAATCCTTGCTGTAAAGTCTGCTGTACACCTACAGCAGAACAGGACCATGTTATCTTCTTTTCCCCCATTTCTTTTGATCATTCTAGATAAATGTGGAAAGGCAAAGGTTTGATTTAACACAACAATTACTTCTGTTTCTTATTTTCCAGAATTATTTTTTTTTAAAGGTTTACTCTGGACAAGAAAACCCCCAAAATGCTACAACAATAAAGCAACATTGGCCAAACCACTGATCTTGACATACAGATTCTGAAGTCTTCACCCAGTCCTGAGCAGCTGTCTGGATCCTGGTCCCTAAGAAGGTCTCTAGGCAGCTAACAAAATGTAGAGCCAAATAGATTTGCTGTTAAGGAAACTAGCACAGCTTCATTGAAGTCACTGACTTAGATTACTTCAGACCACCTGGGAGTTTGACCTCTAACATTATTGTTTTGCATCACCTTCATGTTTTAAATCTACCCATTTTAATTCATTAGTCCGCTCTAGGCTTTCCGGCCCAAACCTCTCTAAATAAAGAGCAGGAATAGGGACTCAAAGAGGAGGCAGATTTTTCACTCCAAGCTCAGCCAGCTTTAAAAATTCTAGCTAAAAAGGAGTTCCAGGGCACTCAGTATTCTCAATATTGTTATGTGCATGGTTTTACTACCAGCAATCTGTAGCGGATTATGTTTCATATGGGTATTCTGACGCCTTATCTCAAGCTTTGGATTGACCAAATTTTCAGTCTCTTCTCAGCAAACATGTCGGGGGAAAAAAGCTCAAAGCATAACTGTCAATCTGATCGAAACTCTCTGTGCAGAACTCTGCTTGAAATCACATAAAGAGAAAGGGCTGTACAACTGTCCTCCGCAGAACAGCAGTACTCATGCTTTATGTCATATTGTACAACCTATATTTATCTATAAGTCTTCACTCCAGCGCTGACCTGGGCTCTCACTTAGGTAACCTCTAAACTCCTCTCCTGTCCAGGCACAAAAACCTCTTAAATGTGCACAGAGGGCATTTTCTGTTGGCTTAATCTGAGTGGTCTGTGGATATAAATGAAAGCCAGAGTGCTGTTTTCATTCCAGGGAGTAGCTTTGAGAGGTTTTCTCAGTGCAAGCTCTTATCACGTGCCTTCCCTATAATTCGTCACATGTTCAGAGGCCAAACAAATTATCCTGTAATCCAGTGGGAAAGGATCAAAGCTGATTCTTTCTGCCTCATTGCATTTGCTTCCAGAAGTCAGAGAGGATATATCTGTGCTAAGAGCACAGAGCAAATGATCACACAATAACTCCAATATAGCTTTGAAGGAGGGATAATCACAGCAGAGCTAAGTTAACCTGGATGCTGATTTCTTTTTCAAGGAAGATCATTTTGAGCAGTGAGTAATAGGGAGCCTTGCTTCCCACGGGAATTGCCAGAGCAGCAGGGGAGTGCTCTGAGGCAGTGCTGAAAGCTCTCTTCTGTATTCATAGTTCTGCTGTTCAAGTTTTAAACTGGGCAGACTGCATAGAAAAGCTCCCTAACTCATACGGTGTGCAAACCCTTTTCTGGGGGGTGAAAATTTGGGGGTTGTTTGATGAAATTCACTTCTGAGGTATCGCTAATTAGTGGAGCAAGACCTGCCCATGTACGTTTTTGTTATCAAGATGACTACAAAACCGTTGCTGACACTCTGGTCTCTCACTAAATCATTAAAATATAGACTTATTGAACTGTATTTTATTAGGTTTTGAATGCTACTTGCACATTGTATCATTTCATGGGTAGAAAGTAGAGTCACATTAATAAAATCATGTCATTTTCTAAGTCCTTTGTTACGTGTCTCGAAGCTTAGTCAGAAAAATGGGAAACAACAATGGTGGTAGCACTGTAATGGTCCTGTCTCACGGCTGAGATGCTGTTATGATAAAACTTAACCAAACAAGATGAACTAACTCTAAGCAGCTTAGATCTCTAGTTGTCTAGCTGTTAAATTTCTCCCTATTCATTGATCAGAACTTATGCAAATTCTAGAGCATAAAAGATTTAACATTTAAGGCAGGAGAACCAAATTAATTCTACAGCCTCTTTCATATGTTTCACTTGGAGATAAAACAAGCTTTCTCTATGAATCTTTCCATAATATACATTTTCTTTTCAATCCAGTCAGTCTTCAACTGCGGTACAAAAGAAAACCCGAGCCCTCAGGACACTGCAAGCATTGTAAAGGTGTGATAGGATTTTTAATTGCAGGTAGCTTTTATTTGGAACATTTTCTCTCATTTGGAAGAAGTAGAAAAGACAGGCCTGTGTATCTCATCAATTATAAAGCACTCTTATTTACAGGTAGCATAGGCTGCACAGGCAGGCTTTGCTTGAGGAACTAGGGAAAAGTGGAAATCCAACGTTTTTAAACCGGGGGTTCGTATCGATGCAAACCAAGGGACAATATAAGCATGCACTACTGAAACGTAGACATAAGCAGCCCTCTCACCTTTTAATTTGCTAGAAAGGTAATTAGCAAAGACAATTATGAGACAAAGGCAGTTTATTTTATGGATAATTGCATGCATTCCTAGTATGAGTAGATTTAGAATGGTTCACAAAAGTATTAAAGCCATTCATCTCATAACCTTATTTCCTGACTAGTCAAGGTTTCTTTTCCCACTCAGTAGTTTCAGTCTTGCCGAACTATAGCCACTGGAATTTTGTACCCTTAGTTCGGGCACCATAGCATAGCAGTTACAACAGCCAGAGGAAATTATCTAAAACTACGTATCACATCATACTGCATCAGATGTTTTTGTAAGCAGTAACACAGTCGAGCACATCGCGCATTAACACAGTCATCTACTGCAATGGCAGCTTTCCCCACCAGTGAAAAGGAAAACATGACATGACACAGGATACCTCCTTCACAGTTTGTACCACTTTAAAAAGCTTTAAACTTATTTCCTGACCAAAACAGTCCTGATAACACACTGGTGTTCTAGCTTTGGCTGAACAGTGTTGCCACAGCATGAAGGCCTTCTCTTGTTTCTCACTCTGCCCCCCAGTGAATAGATTTGGGGATGCAGAATAAACTGGGAGGGACAAAACCGGACAGATAACCTGAACTAACTAGAGAGAGATTGCATACCACATAACATCATGCTCAGCAACAGAATGGAAAAGAAGGGATTTTAGAGGGGTTTACCACCTTTTCCTTGGAAACAGTCTGGATGTTGGTCTACCCATGGGAGGTGGTGAATGATTGCTTTTTTGTCATTTATTTTGTTTTCTTCTCTCTTATTCCACTCACCCTTCACTTACTAAATGACTTTTTTTTTTTTTTTTTTTTTTTTTTTTAAATCTTGACCCCCCCATGTTTTCTTGCTTTTATTTTTCCTTCCCTCTTCTGTCCAGCTTGGGGCAGGGGTGGGGCGGGGGGGGGGGGGGGGGGGGAGTAAGTGAAGTGAGCAAGCAGCTATGTGATGCTTAGCTGGCCATCAGGGTTAATCCACAACACTAAGCATTGGGGAAAAAAAAATAAATATTTGAATGACACAAGGGACTGAAACTATTAGATTTGATACAAACTGCTAGTGTCCAATTATAGAGAAAGACCATAGCAATGTTCCAAGGAGATATAAGTAAAGAAAATGCACAGGGAGAGAATGGTAAGAAAATTAGAATGACAAATATGCCCAGGTAGATTGGTTACTGATGTATTTGGGAGGTAGCTTGTCAGTGTGGTGCTAAGGTAATAAATATATAAAGCTATATTACATTCATGCAGTGCCCTTCATTGACAGTCCAAGGTGCTTTTCCAGGTGAAACACAGACAGCAGCAGCAAAACACGGCTGGCACATCAATGTTTTTTCAACAATGATGTAAAAAAATGCCTTGACAGAACTGATTTAAGTTCAAAACTATTAAAAAATAGGCAAGCCATGATCATGGGAAAAAAATAGAACATTCTCCTGACAACTTCAAATTAGAATTAAAAAACATACAAGCCTTTGTTTCCCTTGTAGAAGTCAGTAGCAGTAACAGCCAAGATCAGAGGTGATCAAAGCAGGGGCCAAATGGATGTTTATGCAGTTATGCATGTAATACAGTAATGAACTAATTTAATGTAACAGCTTTCATGCTTCAGGTATTTCCGAAGGAATAGAGGCAATAGCTTTAATCCATATTAAATAGAAAGACAGGGGCTCAGAAGCAGGCACTAGTGTAGGAGAGACTAAAAAAGAAGCTGAAACCATGCAACATAACAAGTCCACTCTTGCTAGCATTTAACTTTTACGAAACATGCCTTGGAGTAGTTCAGGGTCCAGGTTCAACACAAGTGGTTTACTGATACTGTCTAGACTCTACAATTCTTGATTCCACTTGAAAAAAAGATTATAAAGAAAGAATCCACAATGGTTTATTTAAGCAGCACACTTGCAATTATTTGTCTGCAAAGGCTGGAGGCACAATTGATACCAACAAAGTCCTTCATTTGCCAACTACCTCCAATGACGCACATTACACTTATACAACTTCCAGTTACAAGAAGTTAAGATGTTTTCATCTGTCCATCTATTAATATAGCTACTCCAATAGTGTTTTGTAATATAAGGTAGATTACAACACTCCGGAATGTGTCAAAGAAGTATAAACCAACTAGTAAATGAAAATAGGTGGATTCTTTGCAGGGAGAACTGCCTACAATTTGTGATTTACTGAAGACCATGGGGTACGTGCCAGGAGCAAGGGCTGTCAGCAAACAATGGGCTGACTGTGTAGGAAAGGAAGATGACTCTTGGAGTGCATCAGGACTCTGGCACTTAAGGCAGGATGGATGAGTCTTTCATTTAGTCTATTTAATACACATCTATTTTATCTGATCACTTTTAATTAATGTTGCAGTTTTCACTTTGTACTTTGACAAGAGAACTCTGATAAATGCAAATGGAGTGAAAAAGTGGATGATGAAGGTCCCAAGAACAAAAAATTAATTTCAATAAATCAAGCAATATGAAAAAGATGTTAATTAATATCTCCTAAGTTCTTCTGATCCCACTACTTTTCCAATCACTCAAGGCAGGAATTCAAGGAAACTGGAATCTCTTCAGCAGTTTTCCTCTTCTCCTTTTCTTTTTAGTTTTCAAACCCATTTATTTTAAATGAAGTAGCTAAGGAGACTGATACTAAGGGTACACACAGCCTTTTATTATGCTAGCTTATTGGGGTTTTTTCCCTAGATTGGCTGGTTAAATATCAAACAATTGGAATAAATAATTTTTGAGTTGTTCATTACTTATGAACTATTTCCTTAGATTAGCTGCTAAACATTGGTCATGCTGCCTGGTAGATCACCCAGCATCACACAACATCGTTTCTGCCCTTGTACAGGATAACTGAGACTTCTGAAGTGGGAGGATACCAAATGGCTAAGAGGCTTTTGTAGAAATACCATTCACTGCTAAGATTAAGAAACTTTGGAGATTTACAAAAATTGATGAATAATACATGTTAAAGATATCAAATAGTAGGACTGCATGGATTGCAGCAGACCAAACTAGGCAGTTTACTTTCCACAAGTTATCCATTATTACTTTTCCCCCACCTCGTTGTTCTGACAAGCAGTAAAGATGAAATTAAACCCTTGACAAGGTAATGTACACAAAACCACTTCAGATTCCTCAAAAATATGAATTTCACTTATTTTAACACTACATATCACACACAGCTTACAATTTTACAGCATTATAATAAAGAATAGTCGCTCTTAGTTGAGCTTGACTTAACCCAAAAAGGAAAAGTTATAATTTTTTATTCTTTTTTTCCCTCAAGTCTATTTGCCCATTGCCCAAACCAAGATGTCTTTCATCAAGATTTCCTTTAATACTCATCTCCAAGCATATCCACTCCCCATCACTACATTCAGAGATTCTTCACTACTTTCTACTTGACTAGCCCATTTCTGAAGAGCTGAGACCCATTAATATAAGAGCGGTGGCTATAAACCCTTAACCATTGCCAAGATGACAGAAATGCTCCTCTGTTGCAAGCAAAACGGAATCACATTGATAGTCTTTTATCAGATGCTTCAAGTTTGTCTCATTTCCTTTGTATTTGAAAAGCACAGACATTGTCATTCTGCCAGTTCTATTACATTATCACATGAATATTATCACCCAACAACTACACACAGGGCTGAGCTATTTTCTTTCCTCTGTATTGGATATGTGAGCTACTGCTTCCCCTGTATCTGATGTGAAAATTCATGGGAAATTTGAAAATTCAAAGCAGCCTAATATAATAGAAGCATAAGTACACAGATCCAAATATCTCACGCCCTGGTTTGGAGTCATTCCACCCATCTGAGAAATTAAAGCAGACAGTCAATTCCAGCTGATGGAGGGAGAGAAGTCCAGAGGGCAACTCAATCCATCAAAGAGCAGGCTGGGTCTGTTTCCAAATACAAATGTCACACTACTAACAATACTGCAACGTATTTTTATATAATAATTGCCCTCTCTTCACATCAAAATTTCATTGAAGAAAACATACGCTCCATCAAGTTAATGAAGGAAGACTAATAAAATATTGCATAAAATCTCAGCGTTGCAATTTGCAACTCGGATCCCACCAACCCGCAAGCCGACTGGGGATTCCCAGTTTGATTTTGCCGAAGGCACTAGGTGGCACTGTGTTCTGTCTTTTGTGGCTCTGCTCACGGTCAATTTGCTAAATTCTGCCCAGGGATCACCACTTTGTATTCTTTAGCCAATCACTGCTTGCATGCTAGCAAAGAAGATTCTTCAGCACTCATCATTTGCTTTGCTTTGCCATCTCTCTCTAATGCCCGGTGCTATTGAACTCAACATCATACTTATTTTTAAAATTATGTTTGCCTGCCTGAAAACATGACTTTCTAGTTCCATTTAGACTGGAGACGCTCATAATTTCCATTTTAAATGGAAAAGAAAAAGATTTGCGGTGCTGATTGCTCTACATCACAACAAAGAAAGGACAAACACCCCAGCCCTCGATAAAGGCTCATTGGCAGTCTTTGCTTCTAAGGCTGCACCAGGAGTGTTATTAGGACACAGGACTCAAAGTTTGAACTAGTTACTTGCTTTCACCCTTATCCATACAGTTGCTGCCTAAAAGCTTACACAATCCTTCCTGTCTTTTGTTGTTATTGTAATGGTCAGATCAACAGGCCATAAGCAAAAAGGTGATGAACATCTAATGTGTATTTATACACACGAATACAGAGAATGCAGGAGGTTTTGCTGACAAGAACTTTTAATCCATTAAACTGTCTGCTCTAACAATGAAGCAAGCAGATTAGAAGGAAAAGCAACTCTCCTGATTTCCAGCCTATTACCCTATGTGTTGACCACATACAAATTTAAGACAACAGAGTTTCTTTTGTAACTCCATCCTATTACTCTTTTTTGAGATGCATCTTCACTGAAGGGTTTTTTGCTTGCATACTTGGATATTCTCTTAGCATGAGGTTAAAAGCCTTTGGAAGCTATACTGATCTGTAAATATTTAATCAAAGAAAGCTTTTGTCTCTGAAAATAAAAGTATATATGTATAGCATGCATGCTTTAGAGTTAAACTCCATTTGTATTTATTTTTACTAACAGGTATTTATGTTCAAATACTGGGCAGTTGTCACCAAGTTTTCCTTTTGATTTCTTCCCATGTGTGTTGACAAAGAACACTTCTCAGTCAAATTAGCATTCACTCCTGATGTCCAAAGGCAACACACAATGCACAGGCACACGCATTCACACACACACACTTCCAATCTGAGTTGCATATACAGCATACCTGCCCAACATACTGGTTACTGCATAATTTCCAGGCCCAGAAAGATCAGGCGGAAGGAAAAAAAACTCTGAAACAGCTACTGCTCAAAATAACACGCTGTCTGAAAGTTATGTAGAGTACTCAGAGTACAGATGTGCCAAACAAACGGTGTAAATGTTGTTGCTACCTGTGTCATCCAGCCACTGGTCAATCTTAGGGAAGTCACTGCTCCTTTCTCCCTGGTTAGTCCCCTACTCCCCAGCCTATTCAAATTACAGCTGGAATTATATTTCCTGAAGTGTACCTACAGCATGCCATATAAAAAAAGGTTGTAAAAACAGTAAAAAGTCCTTAGGTACCATCCTAACTATGTTAATAGGCCTAAAACAACTTTGCATACTGATTCCAATTCTAGAGAACACCTGCTTGTTTACCACTCGCTCCTAACTTGCCTCTTGCAGCATTTCCTGCCGGTTTAAGGCTTATCTTTTACATATCAATCATGGTTGCAGCAGTTTCAAGTTACTTATTTTTAACATTAACAAGCATCTGAAGCCAATATACACTCAAATCTGGGCATGACAGCCAAAGGAAATTAACCCAATGGAGCATAAAACAAAATGATACAGTTTGCTCATTTTAAGTCTGTCATGAAAGTCCATTCTGGGTGTAACATATCAGGAAACTTTCAGAACTGAAATTGCTTCCTTAGAGCAACGAGCTAACTGCTTGTATTGTACTGTTTATTAACTCCTGAAAGCCAAAAAACCCCCACCATAACACAGTGTAATGGCCAAAAGCATATTTGTTTTACGGAGGCAGAGAGCATGACTAGATATAAAATGAGTGCTTCCGAAGCGCAACTTTTGAAATGTAGTTTTTAATGGAGCTGGAGTTTGCAAAAGGAACCACACTTCACAAATTAAAGAAAATATTTACGTTCAATTTTTCTACTTTTTGAAACTATAGCTAAATTAAATCTATATTACTAATAAATCCTTATGACATTTTAATACCCTACCTATGAGTAGGGACAGATTTTTTGACTCAAAGCAAGTGCTTGTTGTGCCTGCTATAGGGATTGCATGCTATTTAGCACATACAAGAGCCATGCATAGGAATGACTACAGTGATGACATTTTGAAAATCTCCAGCCACCCAGTGACTTTCTACACATGAATCAGAGATCTGTAGGAATCTTTTCATGAAAGCCTTGGCAGCAGGCATCCCTCATTAACAGATTTACCAATTTTCCACTCCTCAATAGGAGTATTTTTTTGGCACTTCTCTCTCACTTGTATAAATTATTCCTAATTAATTAAAATGAAATTCTTAAGATGTGTGAGTTCATTAACTCCTTTAATGAGAAAGAACATTTTGGACCTTATTATTAGACTGTCATCAGTATCTGTTAGACAGTTAAATTAATAAAGTGATTATATTCAAATAACTCAGGCATTTGCATTTTATTTTTAACATTACATGTGTCTCTTGCTTGCTCTGAGACTGGGGAAATTTTGCTGGTCATGCAAAAGCAAAATCTGGATGGATTTCAGTGCATTGCATGCCTGGACCTTTAAATGTATTTGGGGGTTGGAAGAGCTGAGGTCTAGGAGAGGTCTACTGGAGCCTCAAGGAATGATTCAAGCAAGCAAGTACAATACAGACATCCCTTAAAAATAAAGATACTGTGGTCCCTTTATTGTTAGAAAGCAAAAAGCCTGGAAGAAAAGTAGAGAGAATGGACGTTTTGTATCCTTGAAAGCATCAAGATAAAGCAGAAGACTGCAATAATTTGCTCCTGTGCTGCACTCTCTGTATACTACTGACAGGCTGTGAAAAACATCCATTGGCTAAAAGCAATATACAAGGTGGAACTAGAGCTCCAGATGTCTCCTATTCTTCTGAAAACCCATGGGTGTTTTGTAATGATCTCATCATGCATCTTTCTCAAAAGTGATCCTCCAGCTATGCAGTAGCCTTTTAATGCTTTTCTGGGACACGGATTCAGTCAAGGCATACAGAAGAGACACACAACCTCAGTTCAAAAAGAGAAACGTTGCTACTTTGAAAACCAGTCAGCCGGGTAAAAGAAAGACCTGGTACCAGTTAAAACATTAATTTATAGATCACTAACTCATAAAATCTAGATCTGATTTTTTAATAACAGGTGTCTGCTTTATACATATCCCTGCAAATCAAAATGTCAGAACTGTAATTCCATAAACATTATTCGAAAGACAATACAAGCATCTTTTTTTCTCCCCTCACCTCCTCAGCATTGAAGGGGAAAAATCATGACTTTTCTTCCCTTTCTCATGCTTCCCAAGTCACAAACCTCACCACAAACAGCAATAATGAAAAATGAATGAGAAATGTCCAGTCCAGCTCCTGCATGAACCGAATTGTATTTTACATTTTGTAATCTTTAAAGCCAAGCAAGATAAACTGCTGCATCTTAAGAGGCCGTTAGATTTACCGTAGCCACATGGAAAGAAACTGCATGAGCGAGATTTGTTGCTCAGCAGACAAGTGCAAAGGAGGAAAGCGGAAGATTTTTTTTCAATTTAATTAAGTAATGGTTCTGTGTCTCAAGCACTGGTGCCTTCTAGACAAGTGCAGCTGATGAGGAATTTAAAGCACTGCTTCTTGAACTAAGCCTGCTTCAGTTACAGAACTCAGACATTTGCAAAGAGAAATTTCACTGAAAAAATAGTGTAAGACTTGTACAACTGTTTAAATATTTATGCCACATCTTTTTTCATGGAGGCTTCAGTTAGCTGTACAATTGAATACCACAGCAGTTACATTAATACTCATCCCAGAGATAAAGATCAAAATCAATTTGTGCACGTCACAGTTCTCCTCATTCAAAAGTAGTATTGGATACTTGGGTTGAAACAATGCTGTCAATCACTATGAGGACACATAAGCTTTGTAAGAGCTCTCTTTTGGTGGAGTGGTAGAGAAATGCCCACAGAGAACAACCCCTCTGGTACCTCTGCCCTATACCCAGCTGTCACATGACCACCCATCCTACTTGCCATTCCACTGTTCATTTAATCATAGCAAAAGGATCACAACTGATGTGTGAGGTAGGCTCACAGCCTGAAAAGCCTGTTACTGGTGGAGCTCAGAGAGAAAGGACCACGCCAACATTGTTAGACAGCTCATGCACATCACCTGCTATGAATCTAAACAAATCCAGTGGGCATCCCTGTAGGAAACACTTCTCAAAACACTGTTGAATCCAGCCAGATGGTAGCTAAACAATGAAGTCCAAACATAAACTTAAGCTCCTCAGGTTTTCCAAATGTTGTACAGATACAGAGTATACCTCCAGAGCTGGGAATCAGAACCCACAAGTAGGCAAAAGGGTTCTTGAGCAAAACATGTAAACTAAGAGCAAAAAAAAATTGCCATTCTGGAAGACTGACTAATGTAACATTAACCCCAGGATAAGTGCACTTTAAACATTGTCTTGTTCTTCACAGTACAGTCACACAGTTCACCAGTAATCCCATTCAAATATTTACCAAAAATCCATGCAATTACTATTCTAAAATATAACATATTCTTCTATTAGCACTAAAGCAAACCTTATCAGTTCAATGACATATCCACTTATATCCTAAAAAAAAAAAAAAAAGAACGAACATTGTGTGTGTGTTGGCCTATTTATTTCTCCTCTCACTGGGAAATGCTATTTAACTCATTCATCCAATTACATGTTGGAAACAGAACTAGCATAACATTGTATGTACAGCATTACACCTTTGTTTTTCTGGGGGAAATCCACCAATAGACTCACATTTCCAAATACAAAAATGAAATATTGTAACCGATAAAATTAAGTGAAACAAAGGTGGTTTTTTTTCCATACAAGTGTTGCAGAGATGCCTGGACAGGGAGCTGGTAGCTGCCATACTAGGCTTTGGAGAAGCAGGAAGTCTGTTTGCATTCAGTAGCAAAGCAGGGGTTTACCTTAATTCAAAGTGAGAAGACATTTGGTTCTGTACACTGAATTAACTACCTTTTTATTGAAAAACTGTTAAGTCTAATGATAGACCCATCTTTGCTTATGCAATGATTAATATTAAGGAGAGACTGGAATTATCCAACCAAACTGAAATTATGGCATGAGAAACCTGTTCTGATTTAAAATAACATTATATTTTACAAGGCTTTTAATGGGCAGCTTTAATTTATTGCTTAAAATAACTACAGTTCTTCAATTTATAATGCTATTTCTTGTTTCACCTGTGATATACTACATGTTCCTATCTTCCCACATCCATCAGATGGCATTATATTAGAGTTCTAACAAGTCTTACATAGTGTTAGTTACGGAGTTACATGCCTGCACCCAAACTGGATGCTATCATTCCTTTTCAGCATCTGAAAAGGATCTAAATTGTCACGATTGCTTTTAAAGCACCAGAGGAAGTTACTTCAAATCAACTTTTTGAAAAGACAACCATACAGAATAGCCAAAATACTTCAACCTTTACTCAAAATTTGTGTTCTGTAAATGCTAGTCAGGAAAATATCAGGATTATCAAACCATTTGTGCCAGAACATTTACAAACTCATGAGTGAAAAGCCACAGGTTCAAATTAATTTATAAAAATAGTGAATGCAAATCCCTATGTAAATACAAGGCATCTCCAGAAATCTTATTTCAAAAAGGAAACTTCCTGGTGGTATTGAAATGAAATATGAACAAAACATCAAAGTGAAGTGATTTTACGTCTTCACACTACCACCTGCTTTTTCTAGCACATTTACAGAATTTAGCCCAAATTCTCAAGTAATTTTTAGTTTGCGCTGAATTTCTATATATCATATTTAGTTGTCATTTTTTCTGCAAATCCCAATCTGAAGTTCTCCTGACAAACATGATCTCTTTACACATACACAGTAATATGAAAATAAGCCAGTAATAATATTTCAACTCTTTTAAACACACTAACTATAGAAAGAAAAGAGTATGACATGAAGGCTTCTCATTTTCACCAACAGACCAGTTTAAATACTGCACATGAAACATTACTATTGGGCTTGTTCAGCAAAGTCAGGTTAAGTGACTGGTTTTATTTCCCCACAACAGGTCCCATGGCACAACTCTTTGAGCGCTACACAGAAACTTCAATTCAGAAACACTGAAACCTTTAATACAAGCAGCTTCTAAGGAGTGTACATTTTATTTTAATGAAGTTATCGTGAAAATTAGGAGGAATTATTTTACAAGTTTTCCAGCTTCAGTTTCAAAATGTAGTTAAGTGCAAGATACCTAGAAAGAAACATCTCAAACACTCATTACCCTTTATTTAAGTTGCTACTGGATCAGTGACAGAAGAGAGAAGGCAGTGATACTATTTTTCTTTCACAAATTGGGTGCTAGGGCACTAGGGACTGACCCTAACTTTTAAACAAAGCTCGTCAGAGTACACATTTCAGTAAAGCTGGGATACTAAATTATTCTTCAAAACAGTCTGATTTGTTCAAGATCACATACAAATAGAACCGACAGAAAAAGGAAATGTCTCTTCACATGCCTCAAGCTAGTACCTTTATCTCTGGACCAAGCTTTTTTCCATAATAGATGTCCAAAGGATGTCAGCATGTGCTCTGCTGAATAGAGAACCAACTTACTGAGTCAAAACCTAAATTCAGAGTCTGGAAAACAGGGCCAACTATGTAATTTTTGTTATTTTGTAGTCCAAAGCAGCAAGAATGGTGATATATTGAATTGAATTCTGAGGCAAACAGAAAGTTGACACTGCACAAATGAGTAGACAATTTTCTTTTCTCATTACCACGCTCTAATGTTACATTCCTCACACTGTATCACATCATGTCTTTTTATAAATCACCTACAGATGAAGTCATGAGGTCAATGCAAAGAAGATAAATCATGACACGATTAAGCAGAGTGTTAGGAAGAGACTTAAAAGCATGTCCTATACGAACTTTTCTGTGAGAGATGGAGCTTTCAGCAGCAAAATTTGGGCGTTCGCTTTAGCAAATCGGGCATTGCCCTGAGTAACTAACTGAAATTATTTTAATTTGTATACACTGGACTTCCACCACTATGGAAATATACCTAGTGAAATAAGTTTATTTCAGTCATTTCAATGAGTCCTGAACTCATCTCTGTCGTTATAGAAACCTTCATGGATTTCTGAACATGTTTGGTCAGAACACTATTCCAAAGAGTTACATGAATTGCAGAGCCAATAGTCATTTAGGTTTTGGATCCAACAGCATGCAAATATTACCATACTGCACACTCTGTAAGTGTACAAGACCGATACAGCAGTGAAAAATTAACCAGTCATCAATCAAGGACTGGTCCATACAGAGGAGAGCTAACCAGTTGCACAGGGTATACGTTATTGCTAATTCCAATAACTCGCCAAGTTTTGACACTTAATTTAGAACACAAGCTTTCTGCTCTGCTATGTTAGAAAGAAAGGACACTGCATAAAATCCAGACAAAAATGTCCCGTTTTGAACGTTCTTCCTAACGAGGGAATGTACACACATGCTCCTCTTTTCCAGGATCTGCGAAATCGTATACTTCCATTATATCCAAAAGCAAGATACAAAGGAAAAAGCCCTCAGTGAGAAAAAGTAGGTCAGCAATTGTATCTTTTACACTCAAATCACACACTTTGATTCATTAATGATTAAATCCCAGTTTATATAAATAGTAAATTACAATAAAGACCACTAGAAGTGTTCTGTATTTCTAATCATTATGCTCTGCACTAGTATATCCGTGGACTGTACTGCTTTCTGTGGAGTTATCTCTAGGGATGTGATTTTAATTTCTGATGTTCTTCCTGACAGAGAACCTCTCCTGACAGAGGGAAGTTCAAGGTATAGAGTTACAAGCTGCAGACGCAAAGGGAGGCAGTACTGAATGGTATCTGCACTTATCTCTGCTCCAGCTTCTTTAGAGACTGCTGTATTTTCTAAAGTGATTGAGATGATTCAGTTTAGAAAGCATTGTTACACTTCTTTTGAACACACTTTTTCTTGGAGAAAAATATGGCTGCGGCCTACGCTGTAAACACTAAACCACAGATTAACTTGCACTGGAAATTTCACAGCTAATGAAAGCATCAGGCCACAGAGTACGTTCAGTGTTTCTGTGTCTTGTGAACCCATTTGCCAAAACAAGTCTCTGGATTTTGCTGTCTAGCTATTTGCTAATTTCCTTCAGTCATTCCTTATGCCAGACATCTTATCTTGTATAGCTGTTATCAGTGTAAGAGAAAACCCATATCTGAGCTTTTACAATGATTTAAAATAAAAGAAAGATTTGGTCAACAGAACATCAGCACAAAATAGGGCATGGTAAAAAATATCCCTAACGTTTACAATGGATCCAAAACAATTATGTCTAAAATAGCTTAGAGGGATTACAAACATGCATTTCAGCAGGCAGGAGATTTAACACTAAATAAAACAAGATGCTGAACCCTCCTTTTTGGGCTCTGAACTGTATTCCACAAATGCAAAGTGAAGAGTTAAATAACTGTGAATAGTGCATAGAGATTACTTTGCTTAGCAGGGAACAGTCCACAATTATATATCGGCATTATGAGCCATTAACTGGACAGCAGTCTTGTTAGTTCAGAAAGATGTTAATGGAACAGCTGCCAGCAATAGGATGGCTGCAGAAATATGTATTTTGCCATTTGTTATGTTGATGTCGCGGTGTGCATCTGTCTGCAGATCAGCCTGATCCAAAGACCACCAAAGCACACAGTAATCTTCTCAGTGACTTATGAAGCACTGGTGCAGGCTCTAGACAAATTTAAATCAAGACTGGTAACCTCTGCATAGATGCTGCTAAATCCTGTTAAAATAGATTTAATTAGTCCTAGTAACTTGAATTTGTCCTTCAGGTTTTAGATAAGTTCTGCTGTTCCAGAGTTCACTGTGGTGGCTTAATACTGTGGTATTAAAGTAGCTTTCTCCTCTGCTTAACGCAACACCATAATCCTTTACTAAAATCATTGTCACGGCTGTATGTCAAAGACATTATGGTCATATATTACTAGACAAAGTCTTCTCTAATGTTAGATTTGGCAAAAGTGGTTTCTAGTGCTTAAGCAAAGAGGTTCAGCCATATAATTCATCAATGAACTCTTGGCATCAAGCTTTGTGTAAAAATGTTTTTCATTTGCAGTTTCTTTAAACTCACTTGATTAAGTGTTTGTTATTCAATATGCAAAGGGCAATTAAAAGAGCACTTTAGCATCATGTGGGCTATTAAATATCAAGAAACAATATACAGACACTACTATCCAAATTGCCACCATCTTTGTACTACAATTTTTTAACCAAACAACATAATCTCTCCACTTTCAATATTTTAACTCCATATTTCAACTTGTCAGCATCTCTTCTCTGCCCTGTGCTGCTGTAGCTACCAATACAGTACAACTGCTGCATCACCTTTGTTGTTATCTCTGATAGAACAGGTAATGTCACAGCCTGACAATGGGCAATATAGTGTAAATAACAAGTAACGATACCACCTTCTGGATGTGATACGCACCAACTATTAGCTCTGTGCATGCATTTTTTTCTAAACAGACAAGTAATCTGACAACCATGAGCAGTGTACAAAGAAAGATCCTATTTTCTTGCTTCCAGAAGTTGTCTACGGGAAATGATAATATGGGGGTATCAGTGTATGAGGAAACGTAAGACAAGACAAGTGAGAATACACAGCTGATCGCCTTCCCTGCATGAGCAAATGGATGAAGCATGCAGTAGCATAGAGAAAAGGTACTGTAAGAATGAAAACCAGGACAGCATTGAGGACGTAGTTAGTATCCACATACTATGCATTCAGAGCGACAAATAAGATCTTGTAATAAGATTTAACAAAAACCATCTTCTACACCATGTTGTGAGTGCCTTAGTTTGCATTTGGAGTCTGCCCAGCCATCACTAAGCCTTGTAACTGTCACAACTTGTTCTGTGTTAAGTCCAGCCCTATTCTCTTTTTTTTCTCTCCCACTTTACACACGTTACGTGGAGCACTTTCACTAACACTGTACTTTTCTCTCACTAGCAATGGCCTACAATAATCCTTACAGATATCTACTCTGTTTTCATTTTTCTCCATGGGTTAATACCAAAATCATGGTCTGTATCACTGATATGGTATTTTTTTTGTATATGTCTAAATTCTGCTGATGTCCATATTCACATTTATAACTTGAAACCTCAAACACTTCCCCCATGCTGTAATTTATTTAAACAACAAAAAAACCCAGCTTCAATTAAAACCTGCAGGAATTCCTAACTAATACCGTTCTGAGCTCCAGTACCATTTCAGCATCTCATGGTACTACTCAAGAACATACAAATTCCTGCAGTGTTTACTGAATGGAGCAGCACTGACATTTCACAGCTTCCTACTTCTAAGCAGACTGTCCAGACAGTATTGTGTAAATATGCCATAGAATCACAGACTGGTTTGGGTTGGAAGGGACCTTAAAGACCATCTAGTTCCAACCCCCCTGCCATGGGCAGGGACACCCTCCACTAGACCAGGTTGCTCCAAGCCTCATCCAGCCTGGCCTTGAAGACAGCCAGGGATGGGGCACCCACGACTTCTCTGGGAAGAAGAAGAACGTCCTTCCTTTGTTTCTAAAACAGAGCCCTTCAGCACCCACTTAAATCTCTGTTTATTTGGATTTTTTTTTTACACTTTAAAAAAAAAAAAAAAATTTAAAATCTCCAGAAATCTCCTGGGATCACATAGGATTTTGCTAAAATAAAGTACTTTTGCAATTAATCACACATAATCATGCTTATCAAAACTTCTGTGGAGATGCTATTCATATACTTGATAGCAAAAATGTTCAAGACAGTGGAGTTCTCTGTAGATGCTACTGCATCTTGCCCTTTGCATGGTGTACACAGACATACGTACTTAAAGACTTCTGCAAACACATTCCCTATGCACACGTAAACCAGCAGCATTCTGTCTTTTCCAATCAACAGAGCATTATCAACAGAGACACTGCTTTGTTAAAACTGCTTGTTAGTAACAATGTTTCAATTCATAAAAGCTTTGAAATCTAAATTCCTATTCAGTTCTATCAGATAACCCTGTAGAAGGCAACATACTGCAACAAACACACTAATTCTTTAAGAGGGTTTTTTGATGCTTTAGGAACTTAGAAGGGATTATATGGTCCAAACAGTGAAGAGTCAGCTCTCAAATCAGTGCCTAACATAACCATAAAAAAGACCTTTATACAAAAATTCTGAATTCTTTTGATGCCTCATTCTGTGTACCAACCAGTTGTGTTTAAAGCATACAGAAACAAGTAACAAACCACATTATGTCGAACACATGACAAAAAAAGAGACCAGAAAATTATATTTCTATACATATTAGAAATTATCTTGTTGAAAATTGACAGAAAATGATACATCGTATGGAATTCTAAAAACTGCAGAAAGCAAGTGAAAGGCTGTTTTATATAAAAGTGCATTCTACAAAACACTATAAATTGGAGAGCAATACTGGCTTGTATCTCTATTTTATAATTCTTCATAATTTAACTCTTTACAATATAATGTTACAATATATAATGTATAATGAATACACATTTGCCTGCAATTATATAAGATACATAATAATGCAATGTTATAAAGAATTAAATTATAAAGAATCATATTAGCATGCTTCTAAAGGCATGCAGAAAGACTGTACCTAAATGTGGAAAGTGTCTGATACAAGAGTTCTTCATAGAAAATTCACTGTCCTACCTATGGGACTGCACTAGTGGTGGGACTCCAGTGCCAGGGAAAATAAATCAGGCCCCACTAGAGATATCACCAGCACTCTGTTCAGACACACACAGTCCTATTATACTAGTCCTTGTTGTTTATTGTATATTTATAGAATTGTACCTATTCTGGCAGTAATAATGATTATAATGATACATCATTCTTATTACATAGAGAACCTAATAAGAGATTGCAGTCGAGAGAAAAGCAACTTAAAGGATGGGAGAAAATGTTTACTGCATCAGTGACAATTTCTGTTTTAAAGTCACTAAAAAAATTACTTTCAGCAAGGTCAAATTATGTTGCTAAAGGCAAGACTCACACTGAATTTGACTTTGGTTGGTCACCTTCCTTCCACTGAAATTAAAAGAAGTGGGTCCTAAACAATCCTTCTCGTGTTTTCAAAAGAGGTGACTTTGCTAACATACATTTGCTATACTAAATTTTTCAGTTGGTAAAACCTCTAGTCAACTTTGTACTTCATATTTTACAGACTGCAACACTCATCTTCTAGACTAAAAGGCTGTTTATGCTAATAAGCATGAGCTCAAATGGCATATTGTAACAGATCCAAATGTCTACATGCATAGACACCAAATGCAAATGAAGACTCCTGTGAAAGCCATGAAAAACTTAATGCTTTAAAAATAGCTATCAGCATTAGGAAATGGTTAGATAATAAGAGAGATTTACACAGCTAGATTAGGACTTTAAACATTCCAGAGATCATTTGCTTTCTATGTATTAAAACCCTATTATGAAGGAAATTAACAGAAAAGTACTAAGAATGCTAAACCTCAAAGGCGAAGCATTGCAAAGCGTACAAATCACCGTGAAGTTAAGGGGAACTGCTGTGTAATCCAACAAGAGGACGGGGTTATTTTCCTTTTGACACAGCATGCAGAAATAGCCCAGTGACAGACTGGCCCAGAGTTAGGGCAAGGAAAGAAGAGAAGGACTCTCCCTGGAGGGAGAGAAAGCAATCCACTCCTCAACAGTACACAGTAGTGTGAAGTCGCACTGTCTGAGCCAGAACAACTTACACACTTACTCTTCCTCACTGGTGCAAATACCTTGTAGCTATTTCACAACCACAGAGAAAGTAAGTTTTATTATTCCTTTATCTTCTCAGCGGTTCTCAGACTAGGACCTTCTCCAATGCCTGCATTCCCCTGAATTCAAAGATCCCTGAACAACATTAGGATCAGCCTGCCGCTGGTGGTATTAATGACAAGTATATGGGGAATGGAATTTAACAGACGACAGTGTGAAAGCAAATGTTTTAATTCCTTTTTGATACAAGGACTAAAGCAAGCAGTATCAACCATAAAAGAATAAAGAACTCAAACTGTAACAGGCAAAGCATAGGAAAGAGAGGGCTTAAGGTGCAGTGGTGTTTTCAGGTTTTAAACAGTAAAAGCCAAAAGGAGCTAAGTACTTTTAGCATTTAAAAAAATCTATGTATTTTTTAAAAATGCTATATATTATAATAATACTATGAAGCAACCAAAACCTGGCTTCGATATGACAACCAAAGTTGGAAAATAGACCCCCAAAGAATAAATAAAACATAATTAGAAATCTACTAATTCCTCAATATAAGATGAAAAAAAGAGCTAATGGGGAATGCTGTGTCTTTAAGAAACATCTTTGAAAGTTGTGCTTTAAAGACATGAGACAAGAAGCAAAAGAAGAAAAATCAGCAGTCTAAGAAATATGTTTCCATTAGAGCTGTGACTCTTCCAAGGTACACAGATGCAGGTCTGATCTCAGGGACAAATATTTTGATTTATGCATCATTCTCGTACTTGGTGAGATGAGGGCTTCTATGACAGGAACAAAGGGGTAAGACTGGGCAAGCTCTTTGAGAGGTTTTCCTGCTAAGGTTCTCAGGTAGTGTAACAAGAAAAACAAGAACAACCCATCCTGAACTTTCAGGATAACAAAACCAGAATTAAAAATGAAACCAAACTATAGTCTGACAGGTATTTAGGGATCTTGGTGACATGAATATTGCCACACAAGAGGAACTGCAGACTAAAGGCTCCGTTCCCTTACCATAGTGATGGATCATGCTCCTTCACCCCATCCTTCTCTTAACAGGTTTCTGAACATGTCTGCAGGGAACAGTTTTCAGTTTTCAACAGAACTATATACAGGGTCTTATGAAAGTCTCCATGCTTTTCCTTTGTTATGGAAAACTTATGGATTTTGTCTGGGTTAGAGCCTTGTATGACAGCCTCTGCTTGCTAAGGCTCTTGATTACCTCTTGTAGCATTTTTCTTTCTGTAAAGTCAAATGGCAGGGAAAATCTGTTGCCTAAGATCTCTTCTGCAAATTTGATAACCTAGGGAGGGTTGTTCCATGTAGAGTGTCAGCCTGAACAGTTCACCTGTTTCAATTCAGGACTAAGGTTTTCAGAGTTTTACTTTAGAATCCAGTACGATAGGTTTCTATCAGTGCGTGGGGTACACTAGCTTGGACTAGGGTGTTGTTCCATAGTAGTTTTAATAGTTCAGAACATTTGGCAAAAGCACTAATTATAACTAGATGGCTTTTTCAGGCAATCATTACATGTAACTCAGCACAGAATGTTTAGCCCAACCAAGTCCTCATTTCAGCCAGGACCTCTTCCACAAGACCAACATGCAAATTTTCTGGTTTACAGTCACAGTAACACAGAGTAAACAACTACCTAGACCATGTATAGCAAAAAGCCAACCAGCATAAAGTCACACAGCCAAGCTGAAAAAATACAGAGCTAATTTTAACAAGATATGGAAGCCTTGTATGGTGTCATGGATTTTTAAACATCAACCACTGATTAAGTTGAAATGCTTCTCCTACATGTTTTTGGGTGAAAGGAAGAAGACAAAAATATTAGAGCACTAAAGCTCCAGGAGGTTCAAAGTTCTTAAATATTCCCTACATCAGTCTTTTCACATTAAACTATGATCACAGCATTTCTTACTTTGATTGCCTTAAATATAATAAAAAGAATAATTACCACTTGAAGATTTTCAGTAATTCTCATTTCAGTGTAATTAGATGTAGTGATTAGAATATCTTTTCTATTGCGTTGCAGTCCTTCCTTAGCACCAAAGAACAGGGATACAAGTTATTTATATAATGATCTTCAGTTAAAGGAGGAGCACAACTTAACACAAGCGTTGCCATTGCTTCCACTCCAGCTTCTGCAACCTCCTGCACAATACCCTGTAGTGTTGTGCAAAGACTTTGTAACCAGTTTGTGTCACTTTACTCTGCAGAATTTATTCTATTAAACACAATCTTTTCAAACAATTTATACATAGGCAGTTTCAGCTGATCACAGATTCCCTCAGGGAAAGATCTCCTTTACACCACAAAGACCAGACAGCCATGTTTCAGGTATTAACTACTTCCTGGCTGCCTGAATCACCCATGAAGTTGCAAGCACAGACAGGATTTGTCTTGGCTTCTGATCATTTCCTGAGTTGAGAAATCGATCTCTGCATCTTAATATATCACAAACATTTGATGTATCATTAGCATTGTGAGTTAATAAGAATACTCCTAGGAACCTCACTAAAAATTTTTATAAAGTTCCCATTTATCAACATTTATGAACATTTAGCTTCCAATTTCTTGGACCATTAATCCAAGATTTCTTAATAACCTATGCCAAAAAAGTTACTAGGAAAAAGTAATTTATAGAATGATTTTTGCTTACTAACTTTTTTAGAAGAGAAACAATGTCAGCACATGAATTATATGCCAATAAAGCAATATACTTGAATAATTTTCCAGTCATGTATTGGAAGAAAACAATTTCAGCTTAAAGAAATATGGATGACTTCTTTACTCTTTGACTCTCACTGAATGCAGCTAAATGACAATGATACTCTTGATCAAGGTCTAAATTATATTTTGATCTATGTGTTCTGTATCTTCCATCCCAGGACTGCATGATAACAAAGCATACACTGTTTCTCACAGACCTTTCTTTCTTTCCTCTTGATAATACTGTTGCTAATTTGTTCGACAATTGATCTCCATCTCCACCCGACTCATTTAGCATTGTGATAGCAATAACAGTTCCACCCTGACAGGTAATACAACGCAACAAAATCCCTAATCTAGTTATAGTTTAGGTTTTGCTACCAGAAGAACTAGGTGCAAAAACAGTATTCAAAAGCTTTGAGCATTTTAAGTGTGTGCTCAGACCCACAATGGGACTTCAGCTGCCCTTGTAGTCTATAGCCACAGAACAAATGCAGCAAGCCAATCTGGCCTGGAACCACTGCTGCAAGCTCTCTGACCCATCTTCAGCTAGTAGCCTAATTTCCGTGCATCTATTGTTCTTCAGTAAAGCAGGGATAACAAGTATTACTGCTTTCTCCCTAGTGCTACGTGGCATGAACTTCCATATCTTTACCATTTCTTGATACTTGTACTTAGTGAATACCCAGTTCCTGATACCGTGAACCCCAGCGGATGGGGAGAGAGGAGACATACATTATATAAACCAACCATCTGCAGAGAAAATAAATTGAAGGATGATCACATTTTTGTGAATTTTCCTCAAGCATGCAAAAAGAATTGAGGAAACCATCGTTTATTCAGAAGGGCAATTATGTACGTTCTTACCTCCTCACAATGAGATTTTAAACCAAGCTTAAATCGCAGTGATTTTCTGAATCCAAGCCTGCTTTTGCTAGTCATTCACCACTGGAAGTTGTCTTTTGTTTTTAATTCACATTTATACACATTGGAAATTGTTCCAATAGACATTTATGCCAGTGCAAAGGAGCACCCAAAAAAGCCATTGTGAGAGGCATTCCATACTCAGACCAGGAATGGAAAACAGGAGAGAGCTGAATCCTCTTTAAGATCTTTTGTTTCAGTGAAAGCCAAGTCTAACAGTGAAAATGCAGACCACCGGTTGGAACCCGTCAAATATTTAAAACAAAATTAAGCAGCCTACCTCTTAACTGCAGATAGATAACAGGCACAGAGGAGAGCATCTTGCCATAGAATGTTCTTAATGGAACCTGGGAAATAATTTCAAAGGGAAGATGTTATATTAAAAAGACAGAAAGGTACTCTGAAATTCTCTAACAGCCACTTCCAAGTTCTTTTAGACTTCAATAATTAAAGAAGTTTATGATTCTAATAACTTCACCTCTTTCTCATTTTATTCCTACATTGTATGTAAGCAGCTGATGAAAAATAACAGGTTTGATAACAAGTGAAATGTTCTATCTACCAAACTGTCACAAGACATTTGTGGTTCAAGAAGGTCAGGATGAATATATCCTGTTAAATCGACTCACTCAGCTCATTACTCATGATGTAACTCTGTACCAGCTTACTTTGCTTTTCAGAAAAGTTTCTTTGTAGCTTACATTAGTCAGAAATTTCCATAAATGCTGACTGATCTTGCTCTTCCATCATTATTTGCTGTCTTTTTAATAACAAAAATTTATTCACTGTCTTTCTGTGATTGTTTAAAGATCTGCTATGTATTTCCAATTTCTCAGATATTGGAAAGTATTAATCAATTTTTGTGCAAGGCCCTTTTCATTGTATGTGTGATTCAAAGCAGCTGGCTACTGACACACGCACAGCAAATCATAATTCAGGTTTATTTTCAGACAGATAACACAAATTATCAATATAATATATTTAAAGTTTTAACAGATATTTAATTAGAATAATTGCACAAGCTCAGTGTGCTTTTGGCAGATGCGCATACCAACCTGGAAAATTCAATTCTGGTCCCTCATGAGGTTACATACATATACTTAGTTCAAAGCACAAGGGACGCAAGAAAAAATTGGAGGATACATGAGCCTGTGCCACACACATCCTTTCGCTAGCAGGGATGAGCTAGCTCTGCCATAGGACTGAGCTGGCTGGAAGCCGTATGAATGTACTGGTGAAGGCCTGCTCTAAAGAGTTTAATTGTTCAGGCTGAGCTTAGCACTCACTGTGGCCTCAGAGTGTTTTGTGGAGAGAGGGAGGGAAGAGAAAAAAAAACAACTTGCATCTGGCTGCAAAGGACTCCAGACAGTTCTCACGTACAAAGGACAACTATCAGACTTCAGCTCACGCTTCCTCATAGCTATTCACTTGCTTTTAATTGTACCCTGAAGATTTGTAAAGGCTGAAAGTGGACTAAAGAATAGAAATGCTTAATGCTTAGGAGAAAGCCCAAAACAAGGATCCTGCCATCCGTTCCAAGTTTACACTGCATAAGCTTTGGCCAAACAGGAGCTACAGGACTCAACACAGGAATTAGTGTATGAAGTGCAATAGGCTGAGCTCTCTAGATGAGACTGATGATCTAATCGATGCTAGAGGGAGGTGTGGCAAAACTGGTGGAGACTGTGACACAGCTTGTTTTGGAAGAACAGATTGGATTTTCTCACCAGACTCACAAAGGGTCAAACTGTTCCCTAGGAACATTACATACCAGCATTCCTAGGTCAAAGGATCACACATAAGCACTCCCAGCACTCGTCTAGGAACACCTTTTATTGCCAGCTAAACAAAACAAAACCCCAGAATATTCCATTTCCCAATACTGTTACTAGTTTTAACAGGAAATAAAGATACTCTTCCCAGTCGTCACTAGGAACTCTGGTCACATCAGAACTACCCACTGATAGATTGCTAGAATGTGTGTGACTTAAACAGGACACTTCAGTTAAACAAGCTACATCAAGAAGTGGCTCTTCTGAAGATTCTGAACTTCCAGCAAAAAAAAAAAAAAAAAAGTCAGTGTGAGCTGAAGCACCTTCTTCATGATTCTTTAAACTCTCCCTCAGAAGAATTGGATTTTTTTATGAAAATCTTGTATCGCTTGGAAAAAAAGGAGTTTTGTGCATTTACACACAATATTCAAACCCGTTTCCACAATTTGAGGAGAATGGAAAAAGAGAAAGAAATAACATACTGTCTCTACTTGTCATAGTGGAAAAGTAAGCTTAACACACACAGCATTTTGTTTCTCGTTCCAAAATGGGCTACAGCTATTTGATGATGAGTATCTTTATGAGTAGTCCATGCACTTGAAATTGTTTAACTTCTGGCTGTGTGAATGAAAGAAAAAAACCTCAACAGTGAGAAAGGAATATTTCATATATATGTACAATACTTCTTCCTGTGCCTTGCTAAGAAGGTTCACCTACAGTAGCATTACTCTGTCTAAACTTTATTCTTGTATCTGCTGCTGGTCACTGCCAGAGAAAGGACACGGGACTAGACAAACATTTAGAATAGTTCACTTTCATAAAACCCAAAGTAAAGTGGAAGTGGTGCCTCCTTTTCTTCCTTACCCTACACGAAGTACTAATGAAAGCTAAATCCTTCAGGCTTTGCTTATATTTACACATGCAAAGAGTGAAAGAAATTTAATTAAGTCAGATGAAGTATAAAAAGCAAGAAAGGTTGTGTTGTCTTTCTTGTTACTGCAGCTTTTTTTAGCAAGAGATCAAAATACCTCCTAACAAGAAAAGCACTTCACGTAAGTACTGTGTCTGCTTTGTTGTCTAAACCACAAAAACCATGGCTTTTTGTTGCGCATCTCCAATTTTTACTGTATTTAAAAAACACATTTTAATATCCTAACTGGTGCTAACACCATTCTGGGAGAAGTTTCTAACACAGATCCCAGCTAAGTTCTGCAACCAAATCCTGTGACTAGGCCAATCGATAACTCATTTTATTTTTTCTTTTATAGCAATAAATACCAGACTCCTTCTCATTGTCTCAAAGCAGCTTGCTTAGAACTGCTTCAGGTATGTTCTTGTATCAGCTACTACACACGTGATGAGATAATCAACGCTTCTGTGAGATTTCCTTGATTTGCATTTTAATATGCTCATCAACCTGATTAGGGAATGGGGATCCAAATTCTCTAGAGGACAGGATGCTCGCTGCAAAGTACTGCATATTCTGAACCAGCCAATGAGTAAACCTTTTTTCCTCACTCATGGTAAGTTTCTAGGAAATAACACACACTTCAATTGAAAAGTTATCTTTGGAGGACTCTGACCACTGTGAAGGTGACAGTAATTATTGTCTGTGCTCTGTACAAGCACAGAAACTCTACTGTCATTTTCGGGGGGTGGGGGGTAGCGATCAAATTCCAATTTAGGATCTGATTTTTCAGAGGAGTTGATCAGCTGGACAGTGGAAAAGGGAGAGATCACACAATTTAAAACCACAGCAAACCTTTCCATTGTGTCACTTTTTGTTTCTTTCCTGTCTTTAGGAACATTTAATTAATATTATCTTTCAAAAACTTGTTCCAACTTCAGAGTAACTAGCCAAATATGTCAGGGAAAAGCCAGGCAGGCCATTGTATTCCTCTTGAATGTTACATTCTTAAACAACTTGCTTCATAAATTAACAAGCTTGTCAATTGAGTTTAGAGCTTCAGTAAACCATCTACATTAAATATGACTTGGATATGAGGGCAGACTGTCAGATCAAATGAAGAAGATTAATGTGGGATTCTCAGAGCAGACGTAAAATCCACTGACTTTTCGGGGAAAAAATGTGACAGGCTGTTCATTACCCTTTGTTTAGAGTTCCACACACTGCTCTGGATTTGCCAGCAGCTTCAGAGCTTGCAAATTTTATTTATTTATTTAAGGAAAAGAAACATCCTTTTCTAATAATTTGTGACACTAAAATTCACATTAATTTTCATACCATAATCCAATGAATCAAATTGCTAAAACCTTTTTTTCTTTATGCCTTGTAGTCCATTGCAATTTAGTGCATCGAAATTCACAGTTCATGGTTGTTGGTTTGTGTTTGGTTTTTTCGTTTTAGAGAGGGCGTGTTGATTGTTCAGTTTCTTTTCAAAAACATGCACTACTACCTATCTGCACATTAACCTGAGTACTATAGCCTCTCTCATTATTTATCAGGCAGCACTGAAAATAGACAGCATTTTTCCTCCCTACGTATGCATCTTATGCCCTGATTCTCCACCTGGTCCTGCATGTGTTTAAAGGTTGTACACGTAAAGAGATTCACCAAAGTCAACCAGAATAAACATATTTGGTCTAACATTATGGATATGACAAGAGCTTAACAAAGGAAGAAAATTAACGTCCAGTATTTAAAGCTGATGTTTTCAAGTAAACCCAAAGGACTGACGTCATAATCCCGGTTGTAGTGTGTATATTCCAGTGTAATATCATTCTGATTTGATTACATTTCTATGTGCAAATTAATTCTCAACAGAAACGTGTGTTAGGCTTTAAATAAGCAAGAAGAACAGATTTGCAAAACTAATCTGATTTACATCACTCAAGACTATTTCCTACTACCTGTGGCAAAGCAAATTAGCCCGTTCCTCAGCAGGAGCTTCCTCAATGAGAAACAGCAAATACCTCACTGATGGGAGGCTTTAATGTGTCTCTCAAGAGGTTACAGTTGGCTGCCTGACTTTATTTTGGTTTAGACAGCATTTTAGCTACTTCCCACTCAGAATTTTGTTGTGTGCTTGCATATTCAGGGGGGTTGTTTGTGACAAAAGTTTTGGACAATTTCTACCACTATCATAGCCTGTTTTACAAGCAAAGAAGGAATTTTGGGTAAAGTTTCACAGTACAAACTCAATCCAATTCTTAAGCAGATCACTACTTGTTTTCCTAACGAACTAATAGGATCTGTTGTCCCTCCTAGAGCTTAGTCATCATGCCAGCTCACCCACAGATGCTCTGAAAGAAACCAGCAGAAACTACTCTAAACCTACCACACAATTAGTTCCTCACTGCCTCGTGCTTTCTATGCAGCTCCTTTAAAAGTTGAAGATGATGTCCGTTAGCCTGCGTTGCTCACTGCATGCAGTCCTTCGGGCACTTCTACCAAAGTGTTTCCTGTTCAATACTTTATAAGCTGCTATAAATCTTTCCCATTTACCCTGATCATAAAAGTTCTCTTGGGAAATTTTCTACTATTTATTTAAAGCATTGATTGTAGTTTTTGAATTATTTATAATTCTTACAAATAGTTAACCTCATAAAATGATAACTCATTAAAATAGTCTCTTCATTTCCAGATGTACGTCTATGGCTCTGTTGATAACTTAAGAGAACCATGAATTTTTTTCTCCTCAAGAAAAGCAATGCAAGCTGCAGGGACAAGGTGCCCTTTAACTCCATGCTGCACATTCACAGCTAGATGAACTGGATTTTTGTTGACTGTGAGCATTAATCGTGTAGTGATTTAATTTACTGGAAGGCCACAGGGCACCATCCTGCACACAGTGCAATAGCAATTTTACCTGGCTGCTCCTTGACAAAGAAACATATGGAAAACCGATAAAAAAAGGTCAAAAAATATAATCTTTTCTGGCTGACACAATGTTAATTACAAATGCAAAATAATATTGCATAACTATTTTTCTAAAACTACATAGTAAAAGGAAACTGAGAAGGAAAATTTAGGCACTAAGGTGGTGATTTCCTGAAGTTGGAATCTAATCTGAATGTCAGGGAGCAAGTGATGTTTGGAGTAAGAAAAGTTATCTGGGCCTTTCAATACACATGCTGAAGTGTTCAGGAATCAGAATAAGATTTCATCTCAGCTGCAGTGTTTCCAGACAAGTACTATCTACATTACTGGTCAGTGTTATCCTGGAGGGATGGTACCGCTGGATGACCGCCATCCCTTTTCTTAAAGGTTTTCTCATTATTCTCCTGGTTTTTTTGGTGGTATTTCTTAGAATCACACTACCAGCTGTTATTGCTGCAGGCTGTGCAGAGGATTTGCACATATCCACTGCCAAATACCTGCGAAGCTATTGTAGAAATACTGTTCTGTAATGTATTTGTAGATCAGTCATTCTTAGAAAAGATAACCTCAGTTACGACTTTCTTTCCTTAATAGGTATATTCTTATTAGATATGGTAGCTCTCACAATATGTCAGACCTAGTTAGTGCACTGTAATTACAAATGAAGGCTAATGATACTTCTAATCTTTGGCTTTTTTATACAGTATCATCCTATTTAAGATCATGAGAACATTAATAAAGGAGTGTGAATAAGAGGCACAACTTTTAAGAGGGGCTTCTTTCCTCCCTTGTCTCTTGCCTCACAGGGAGAAAAGGAACTAAATCTCTTTTCACACTTTAAGAAAGCCCAGAATTGCTAAGCCTGTTCCCTGCCAGAATGAAAGAAAATGTCAGGTAACAAAACCTTAAGGATGGCTGATGTGTCTTATATCCTCACTGTAGTAAACACCAGAGCCAAAGACAGTTTGAAATCATGCGGTACATCAGGTCAACGGCTGAAATGGTCAAGATACCACTGATACAAGACAAGTGAGGAGTGTCACTGCCCAACTAAGGGGGACTTACCCTGAGCACTTGGTCACTGCTTCTGATTTTTAAAATTTCTAAGCCACTGATAAAGCTAACCCTAAATAACAGTTCCCAAAGCTCAACCCAAATAGAAGCCAGAAAGACATATTAAAATCCAAGCCTACCTTATAGGGAAGAGCCCTTTTAAATGCCTCTTTCCCTTCTACTCCTGCCCATATCATCCCTTGTGCCTCTCCCAGGATGAGATGAATCTCACATTCATGCCCAGCACTGACACCCCAACAGGAACAAGTGACAATGAGAAGACAATCCTGCAGCCTCCCTCACACAGACCAACACCCTTGTTTCTCTTCTGAGATGGTTGCATCTTTTTTACATGAATATGTTGGAAATATTGTGAAGAATGGTGTAGCAAAAAGAAAATATGACAGACATTATCTTTAGTCCTGCTATAACCGTTAACTGTTACAATACAGAAAATCATTCACAGTCAAATAAAATAGCATCACTAGGGATAAATGAAATGGTAATTTCATTTAACCAACTTTTACATTCTTTGTAAGCGTTACAATTTCAGAATGAGTTAAAACTAGGTACATCCATCAGGATATCATCAATGCATTTTGATCCATGCTTTTAAGGTTTCCTGTTACTTTCACATTAGAAAGGGACCACCACAGCTTTGCAGACAATGTGACAGATCTTAAAAAACTTAAGCTTCATATCTCTTTATGCTCAGAAGCTGTAACCGTAGTAATTCAAAATTCTTTATTCAGTCTGCATAGTACATGAGATGCCTAAAAACTCTTAGGGTTTAGCTTTAGTTTGGGATCAGCAAACATTTCCTGGTACTGACTGCTTCCCAAAACCACAAGTCTCTCTCACTTCCTCCCACTGCTCAGACACAGATACACCCCCACATTTCTGTGGCAGAGAAATGTGGTGACAGACTAAAACATACTTAGGGTACCTTCCACTAGTCAGCCCCGACCCGCATGACTATCGTACTAACTGTAGACATTGCATAAAGTACAATTACAGGCATAATGAAAAAGAAAAGTCACCTTCCTTGATTAGCCCATGAAAATCCATTTTTCCTTATTGGGTTGAATCTCACCACATATATGGCAAAATTGAGCCACAGAGGAAACACTTGAAAACACTACAATTATTACAATAATGGCAGTAGATAACAAGTCCTGGCCTTGATCCTTCCAACCATTTAAGTACTCACTTAACTGAAGCTTTCAGGACCAAGAAATTAAAAAGCATATTTAAAAAATTGTCAGAGAAACTGATACAGTATTTCAGACAATGAAATATCAGAGTGAATAATGCACGAGAATATTTGCTGCATTTAATGTTTATTTACTATAATAATACATCTGATTTTACAGTCTCCCTTCTCTGACTAATTTAACTCCTCAGGTCAGACTGACCACCACTAAATCTCATGCACTAGGTAAGGATATCTCTGCTAAGCACAACATTTGCTGACATTGGCCGCAGTAAGCACTGGCCATTACTGTCCACTCACATTACGCTAGAGCCACTCCCTGGCAGATGTTCTAGTAAAACAGCCATCCCAATTCATTACATTTCCCATTAAAGGAATAAATAATATATCTGCTATTGAAATTAGATCAAAATATTGAAAGATTCATAAAAGTCCTCCCACCTCATTTGAGGAAGAGGAGATAGACATTATCATAAGCACTTTACAATGCATCGCAAGATTATTGCTAGCAGCACATCAGTGTCACAGCTGAAATATGGTACTCCAGAAATGCCAGCCTTCATAACTGCAAAAGTAACCACAATTTCAATAAACTGGAAGGACACATCAAGGTCTATAAAACAACAGGATGAAAGGAATATGGTATTAGCCTTCCATTTCTTCCCCACCCCTTCTTTGCCATTAGCTGCCTGTCTGTATTTCAACAAGATCAGTCACAGTGAAGGTGAGAAATTCACATCGAGCAACAGTACTTCAGTGGTCTTTAACTTGACTTTGAAGACAGATCTCTATTAGATGTCTCCATGAATCAAATAACTGGGTGGCAATAGTCATAGCAGTTTAGGCAGCAACCACACGCAGTTCCTAACAACGCTAACAGGCACCCAACACAGATTCATCAGACACAACCCTGCTGCTGAGACTTCAGTGGTCTCATCTTGCAAAATGCAATGCTCCCAGTTCCCTTGGGAGCGAACAGGATGCCTGAACAAGCACCTGTAAGCGGGAAGCCTGGAACACCTCAGCAGGGTGGGTCTGACGGTCAATGCCACAGGAAAGCAACGGGTTTGAACTGTACTCCACCACATGAAATTTGGAAAGCTTGTTTTCCGAAACAAGTGTTACTGCATTGGGCACTTGGAAGCAATAAACAGATTATAAAAATTTACAAGAGACCATGAATTTTTAGTCTGATCTTTCCATTAGGATTAATTGTAAGCAGTGTAACAGAGCCATAAAGCATAGACGAAATCTTCTCTATAATTAATTGTGCCATTTCACTAATAAAATAATGTATATTTCCATTAACAAAACTGAACACAAACAGAATTGATTTTCAGCTTTATTCGGTGTAAACACAGCTTATTATCTTAATTAATCCTTCTCCAGGCTTTGTTTTCTGGAAGACATTTATCTCAAGTAAAGCAACACATAAGCAGTATTTGTATCCTTATAGCCTCAGATATTATGTAGGAGCTAAGACCTGATCCAAGAAAGTATTCCTGTTACTAAAGCTAAAATCACCTTGTAGGTCTCTGTTAGATGAAGTAGTTGTATCAGCCCTGGGGCTTCCTACCAGACAGCATCAATTTGTGGCCGACGGTCTTAATGTTCTGATCCGTAACTAACATGAGGTAAGTGCTTACTACCAGCAGTGCAGCCCCGGGCAAGCTGCACCTCAGGTGAATATGGAATTTATCATCCCTTTCTTATCTGGAAAAGACCCACACAATTCTTTGTGGCAGTCTTTTCAGAATTTACTGCAGTACCTGCTGAAAACGTTTCCAGAATGACATCTTGTTTCTTCGCTGTTCCACTGGGTGCTCGTGCCCAGGCACTGGCAGGGCCCACAGAGGCTGCGAGGGGAGGCCAGGCTGCCCCACGCTGGACACAGCCCATTCCAGCGGGCCCACTGCAGGCCACGGCCGAGCCCCTCAGCGAGGCTGGTGGTGACACCCCTGAGAAAGCATGTTCTAAAAAAGGCAAGACGCTGCACAGACTGAGGTAAAAAGTGTGAGAAACAGGCCTGTGAGCACCCAGGGCAGGGGGAGTGGGAGGAGGAAAGCTGCAGGTGCTGGGGCAGAGTCCCCTGCAGCCATGAGGGAGAGGCCATGGGGAGCAGAGAGCCACGCTGCAGACCGTGGAGGAACACACGCTGGAGCGGGTGGATGTTTCCTGAAGGAACTGCTACTCGTGGACAGCCCACGCTGGGGCAGATTTACCCACCACAAACTCCCCACATTATTTTGTCATCTTGCCTCTCACCTTCCATTTTCTGTCCCTCCCCCCCGACAGGACTGGCACAGAAAGGACCATATAGAACACAGTCAATGGGCCACCTCAGTCAATATGCTATTTCGAGCACCTCAAAAGAGCATGACCATCCCAAAATTGATAGTTAGGCTAAAATGTGACCCTTGGGGATAGAGTCAGTTTCAGCCTAAACAAACAAGTGCCTTTTTTTTCCTTCTATTCCACAATCCAACATAGATTAACTACCTAAACAGGCAACACCATTCAAAATCCAATCTGATCATTGTCTCAGTCCTTTTGCTCTCAATTTAGTAAACTGCCCATGAGCAGAAATATACTTAAATGTACATTTAAGTGCAAAAGATAACATTGAAAATCAGCAGGACCGAAGCCTACACTTAAGTGCTTTCCTGAATCAAGTTTTGAATGAGATACTACACTGTTTAGTCATTTGGATTCCCGTGTTTCACGGAATTTACAACACACTGTTTAACTATATTTTCTAATCATGACAAAAGATGCAAAACGTTACTTGCTATTCCTTTGTAACATCTTCATTTGTAGAATGCTCTATCTCTGAGAAATTATCAAGAGAAATACTTATAAGTCTTTCAGAACTTTGCTGCTTCCCTCTGGCTTTTCCATTTTTTCACCCAGTCCTGACTAGGGTAGCAGAATTCAAGGGGAAAACATGCTGTTTTCAGTACTATTTTCATTTCCTCTCCTAATCTCAGAGACCCAATGAACAACCTTCACAAACATACCACACCCTCCTCTTCTCTAGAAACTGCACTCTCTGGAGAGATTTAATGTTACAAAACCCATAAAGAAAATATAAAACTATGCCTTCAAACAACAACTGTTTTTTATTTTCTTTGACTGAAAAATCTAAAGGTACTTGTACCAGCAGGAGACATCCTTACACAAGCACTTCTTACCTTCCCAGAACTTTCAGAAATGGACATGAAAGCAGAACTTTGTACATTCTCTCTTTTTCAATATTTGAACCTAACTGCAAAGCTTCCTTTACTCCCATTGTCTTCTGCTATAACCTAACCCATACAAATTTCTCCCACTAATCTGACTGGGATTTATTCAGAGAAAATTTAGTAGAAGAGGAACCAGCAGGGAGAAAAATCAAAAGCGCTGCTGGGATTATAGGCTGGGGAGAGCTCAGCTGCAGCAGAAGATATTGAAAGTAAAGGAGAAAATAAAAATAAATAGCTAATGCTATCTGAAAATAATAACCCATTTTAAAAAATCCTACTTAATTTTGATTAGTAGATGATCTATATACTTGATAGATATTACACAAATAACTAAACTGAAACATCAGTATTTTTGCAACAAACCTTATGTAGTACAGAAAGACAAATTACAAAATAGAGTGAGTTGTTGGATCAAGTATGAGACTTGAGGGTTTGTTCACTCAGTAGAAGGGGTTTATTCTACAAGTATTCCTTAGATGTAAAAATCTTTACAGTTTGCATGAATCTTCATTGAAAAACAGCTTAAATGTTTGAGATGCAGGAGTATCCTTTGTGTTTTCTGAATATACATTATTCAAATTGGAATTTTTCCAGATTCCTTTCAGACCTATCATGAAAGCAGAACTGGAAAGTACAGTAACAGAGGGTGGATGCGGAACATATTACCCATCCTAGAAAAGCGATGTTTGGGACTACTAAAGTAAGCTCCACAAGTCTGCATGTTAAGAACCACAGTGCTTCTGCGATAAACAGACTCAATGTATTCTTTATCTTAAAGGGTATTTAAAGACATTCCAAACTACTGACTAATTTAGAACAAATTTTCTTTCCAGTGACTTGCCTTAAAATCAGCCACTGCTCGCTCAGCAGTATAATGATGTTCTCCTTTCAGAAACTCCTCAGAGCAGCAATTCCATCATTAAACAGAATTGTAAATAAATTGCCTCAATTTTCTCGGCACAACCTTTCTTTGATGGTTATGTCATAATTTAAAGAGGCACTTTTAACAAATAAGTTTTCTTATGTTCTGTTAATCATGTTGCTCTTTCAATACTTTAAAGCTACCACTGAAAAAGCTGCATGCAATCTGCAGAAGAGAGGAGGATCCTTTTGCAGAAAGAGTTTTATCCACCAAGGATGACTTCATACCGCCTCAGCCCAGGAGGGCCTTCACATCACTTCTATTTTGTGAATGTTCCACCTGGTTATCCCTAGAGGTGAGCCTAAGGACTTCACACAAGATAATGTATGGAAATTACTATCCATTTCATCCCTTCGACTTTTTTTTTTTTTGACTGATGTAGAAAAGAATAAGGGGGCAAATAAAAAAAAAAAGTGTTTGCACTTCTAGTGAAGCAGTTCTGAAACAGTGCCTGCTCTTATCTGAGAAGCAGTAGCTGGGAGCGTTCATTCCTCATTCACTGCCATACAAAGGACATTTATTTGCATAAAACTATTTTGGAGGCGATCTAGTCTCCATTGTATTGTCTCCAGAGCACCACCTTTTATTCTCATTACTGAAGGGATGCCATTGGGAATTATTTAATCTCGGAGATTAATCTTTGAAAACTGTTTGTTTTGAGGGAATTCGTCTTAATATACATAATAAAAGCAGTGGGCTGTCTTGGAAGGAGAGAAAAATTCTCTTGTAGTTTTGCCAAACATGACAAGTAAGCATCTCCGAATCCTTTACTTCTTACAATTTCAGATGCAAGTAAAGATAGAAATCTAAAATGTATAATCCTCAGGCTTTTGCTCCCTCTCAAAAGCAGAGGAATTAGTTTAAGACCAATTAGGAGTGTTGTATAATAACATTTAAGCCAATAATGCAAGGAAATTCATTGTGAAAGGGTTGAATGAGAGCATCATTTCCCAAACACTACTAGCAATCAAAATTTAAATACCTTTTCACCCAAAGTTTCCAAAGCATCTCACCAAGTATTATTTTGATCCTTCTGTTACAGATGAAGCAATTACGCATAGAATAAAAACTTCAGAAGCTTCTTAAAAGTTCTGCTTTTACATTTTTCTCATGAGGGGGAAAAAAAACCAAATCACAACTTTTCCAGTGTTTTCAGTGAAAAGCTGAAATCAAACCCCTTTCCATTACAAGGTGCAGACTAAATGGTCAAAACCAGTAGAACATAACAGAATGAAAATGGAAATTACAAAATACTGTAAATATCATAAGGATTAAACGAAAGGTCTACCTCCAGCTCAGCCTCTGGCTGTTAACCTTGGTATATACACAGACCTAAACTGACTCTTGCTGCTACATTCTCACTGGCTCACATTTATTCAGCTGTCTGTATACTGTTCCCAGAGCATGTTATGGGTAACTGATGACTGATTGCATAGCGAGGATTTGCAACAATGTTATTCAAAAGCTACAAAGCCTCAGACACACAGTGACAGAGTAGCTACAAAAGCAATTCAATGCTATCCATGCATTAGAGAGTTGAGCCAGGGAACACTGAGGTTTCCTTGCATTTAAGGCTTTTTGTAATTCTTTAACATAACAATCTCCCCCCGCTTTCTATTTTTTTTTTTACTTGACAGGGAAGGTTTGCTTTTCTGGCATTTAGACCTCTAATACTTTCAGGTTTTGCTTTCCTAGAGAGATTCCTCTGTAGAATTCCTAAGGTAAACTTAGCTGAGCTCACACAATCCTTTTAACTCTACAATACAATGTTGTCAAGGAACATTGCTTTTCCTCAACAGCTTCACAACCGGCAGTGACAGCAAAGATGTCACGTAAGCTTTGCATAACATACAATAGATTTTGTCCTCTGCGCTTAGGAATTTAGTACAGGCACAAGACATTAGCTTTATTTAATTTCACTTACCCTCTCAAACAGAATTCATAGAAAAGCTGTTTCTCCATGACAAAAAAGTAAGTTTTAGAAAACACACCTTTTTTCAGGTTACAGTAAATTCTAGGCAAGTAATAAGTGTTATATTTCACAGTATTTGAGCAGGATGTTCTTCTATCCCCTACCATAATTATCCCCTCTATCTCAGCTATGAGAGTTAACTATTTCAACTCACTGCCTTGACTTCATAGCCACCCTTATGACCACAACTGTAACAGGTCACGGCTTGGTTGTAACTACACCTGTAACAAGTCCTGGTAAAGAGACGGGGAAGGGGAAAAGGGTTGCCATTAAAATACAACACCTGCTAAAAACTTCTGGCACCTATAGCCACACCTCTGGCCCCCGCCCTGATCCTTTCTGATTTGCACTAAGCGCTCTCTGCCAACCTTTCAAATCATTTTAAACCCACCAACCACTAGGGTCACCACTTGCATTGGAGTGGTGCCTGGATTCCTCCTCAGGAATCAAAGGCTGTAAAATTGATGCTGTATATAGCGAAGAAATAAAACTTAGATATTACGAGATAGAAGGCAGGGGATGAAAGACATATTTTATAGCTGGAAAACAACCACTATAAGATTAAATTATTTGCCCAAGGTCAGTGCTCGAGACTCATAAAACTGAAAACTGAACGATTTGCATTACTAGGCTAGCAATTAAGCACCTGAAAAAGCCATTATTTCACTATTTCTGCAGAACTATTCTTAATATGCACTTAATTGGTATATATAAAGTGGAGTAATAACATGGTACATATGTGAAGTGAATAAATACAGCTCCATTTCAAGATGCCAGAGATGATTGCTTAGATCTTCTGTCAGTTTAATAATGAAGTGTCAGAACCAGAGTCTGTCAGAAAATAACTTTTTGAAGTTTAATGTAGTAACAGCAGACAAGCTTTGTTCTTCCTCCCAAGCAGTGATCTTAGGCATCTTGGGATATCAGGGATCACTCAGTAGGAAGACAGCTATTGAAATTACAATGGAGCTGTATTTCTATGATCAAAGATATTTCATTGGCAATAGCTTTATTGGTAAACATATGTAAGGGTCCACTTTTTCTTATAGGAAGGTGGCTGAGCAACAGTATCTCACAACAACTCTTCAGCTCAAAGTGACTTGGATAATACTGAAGTTGCAACATTTTAAATGTAGAGCTAAGGTGAAAATTGTTTTATCATCTTATTTAAACGTGTCTCAGGATAATCACTATCATTTCATCTAAGCATCTCACACACACCAACAGATATATCTTGAACATCTAAAGGGACAAAATACAGATCATATACCTCATATTGTGGAAGGGCTAAAATAGAACGCAGATATTCTTACTGTGAGATTGAGTTAGATTTCATTTATTTAATCCCCATACTCCCCCTAATCCAGTCACCTATGAGGAAATTAGTATTTCATTCAGTCCCCTTCCTGCCACTGTGCTTTTTCATGGTGTAAATCAGTCAAACTACTACAAGATATCAAATACTAAACAGTTACCAGTTACAGCAATACGGATCAAACTTGAACTCATGAACTTCATCACACTGTCAGTAAACGGAGCTATCTATCTCATTTAACAAAGTCTCTAGTTCATGCATTGCTATGGGATTTGAAGAGGATGGAGTATTGCTTGAATTGAATTGAACCAACATCTAATTAGAAAGCACTATATCAAAACTGTCAAGTAAATTGTTCTTACAAATCATTGAGTTACTTGTGGTCTTCTGAAGAGCAAACTCCACAGCCAAAACACATTTCTTGCAGCAAACCAAGAGTAGCTGTGACAGATCAAATCACAGGGAATAGAAGACAACCCTGAGAACAGGCAAGGGGTCCGGAGGCAGCTACAGACCAACGGTTATCACTGGCCGGGTTAATATGAACTGCACATCATGTGAAAAGGAGAAGCTGTCTAACCATCCCTACTTTTTCCCCTGCTCTGACTGTGGAGTACAAAGACTGAGATTACTCTTTGCTAACCTAAATACTTGAAAAGAGCAATACCGTGCCATTATTCATCTGGAAGTTACTACATAATTTATTCAAACAATCGAGAAAATGCAGGTCACGTGCTGCATTTGTAGAATTGTTGGTTTTCAGAAGGCTATGTCCCTGAAGTCATCCTTTCCATCAGCTTTTCTTTTCAACCAGTACACACTGTTCAATAGCATATTGTTCCCATTATTATAATGGAGGTAATGACAGTGTGACCTGACTATTAGATGAAGAGGATGTTATAATTATGAATTAAATTACCAAATTATAGAAATAACTTTGCTATAACAAATTTAATTCCTATAAATCAGTTTAGGGCCAACAGATACTTTTATAAACCGTTAAATGCAACATATTACAAGGAAATGACTGAAAAAGGAGCTAATGTGGTTCAATCTCCCTTCTTCCAGGAACACTGTGATGTCCTAAAGTCATTCCCTCCAAACTTCTGTTTCCAAGGTAGCTTGAAACCTAGAAGCTCTTCTGAAGAGCTCACGATCAATTGTTTGTGTTAGTGCTACTGAAGAATTCTTTATGATATGAAGCCAAGTCACATAATTCAGCTCAGTCCTGAAATAGCTTGACACTTCAGGTCTGTCTTCAGAAAGATCTGGAGATTCTCTGAAAGTGTGAATGTTATGCTGGCCATGATTCAGCTGTTTTCAAACTGTGACAATGAAGTTCTGGGTCAAGCATTTACATCAGAACGCACAACCATTCAAGAAGTGTTTGGTTTAGCATTGCAGTTACATCCTCAATGTGTTATTGTTAGGGATCCAGGGATTTAGTATTTATATTACACTATTTTCAGCAGTCACATACAAGAGCCAGCCGTAGTTGAGTTTTCTAACCTGCATCTTACAGTTCTAGAAGGAAGTTCTAGGGCACTGCTAGTCATCTTGAGAAATCTCACAAACTCACCACAAAATGTGTTACAGCTTTCCTCAATAAACCAGAACACAGCTAACGTGTTAAGGCAAGTCCTGCTCAAGGACTCTTAATAGCAAGCCTAGGACCACGATGCCTAAGAGATGAACAAGGCATTTCTGCTCAGCTCAGTGTCCAGTATTAGAGATTCTAGCTTCCTGGATTATCAGAGAAATCGTAATTTGCAAATATAAAATCAAAGATTTTTGAACCGGTTATGAAAAGCATGCTTTGGTTTTCATTGAAGATCTAGGGATGATTCCCTCTCCCTAGCTTATTGTAACACCGATCAAAAATTTCTATGAATACAAGTCATAAAACACCCTATTTAGTAAATCAGTCACTCAAGAAATCATTTATTCCAGAGCATAACTAAATTGTAAACAATTTATTCAACTGCTTTCAAACAATTAATGATAACATTAAGGATCATCTATTGATGACAAACTTGACTAAGTTAACTGTTCTCTGTCAAAACAAATGTCAAAGCTACTCATTCAAAATGCAAAATTCAGAATTTTATCTTCTGTGTGCTACCAGACACTTCATTTCACAGAGAATATACATCAGTGACTGGTGACACATTATCAGGTAAGCCCTTGTTATTTAAGTCAGTTATGTCCTACACTCAATACCAAATACATAATACATAATTAATTTTTTTAATTATAGTTAGCTAACTATCAGTGTCTTGTCTTTATTGCTCTGAGATTAACCATCAACCGTCTTTTTCCTTGTGCCTGCTAAAGTCAACAGAAGCTTGGCTTGTGTAAGAACAGAAGCAGCACTAAACAAACATTAAATTACTGAAAGAGAAACAATAATAATCATGAACACAGACTCTCTTATTAATATATAACTACACTAGATATAACAGGAGATAGAACCTACACCCAGAGACTATAATTACAGAAATACTGCTGGCACATTCAAGGTGCATAAACTGCCAGGAAGGTTACCAACCAGAGACTCAATATATAGAAGAAAATCCATTCCTGAACACTGCATCTCTCTCCTATCATATTACTGTATCTAATCTGGGATTCTGGGGGAGATTAGAGTTTTCAGAGCTGTCTTTTGGGGTGGCTAAATGCAATAAATATCCTTCAGAGTACAACCTGGTATTTCAGTCACAGGATTTACTGAAGTTGGTTTTTCTGCCAAGGTATATTTGTCAGGCATTTATTTTTTCTCTGCCCATCACCGTTAAAAGATTGTGAGTGTTTAAAGAGAACAAAGGAAAAACAGCCAGAAAATTTGTATGATTTAATTAAAGAAAGAAATCAAAGGATTATAGCCAACAAAGGAAGCTTAAATGAAAAATTTACTACCTCTGGAAGTAACTCCCTGTGTAAGGTAATAAAATACCTGGCACTTGGGGTTCATTGTGAATGAATCATATCTCCTGCTGCATGCTGTTCAATACACAACTCTTCCACAAGCCTCTGAATAAAATCACCACTTCCAACAGCTGCAGCTGCATCTTGTTTTGGGCTGAATAATATTTCTTTAGTATTTATCTCATCTTTCTATTGATACATGAGACCTGTCTAGACTCTGTTTGCCAGACCAAAAAAAAAAAAAAAAAAGGAGAAGAAATCGAAACCAGAATTTAAGTCACTGATGGCAGAAAAAACCCTGGGTTTCCCTGTTCTCTGAGATGGAGTCAGGCTGGGCTACTCTTGCTAATCCAAACCCAGGAAACATTTATCATTTCATGATACTCATAGTTCCTAATTGGCTCTGATGCAGGAAAAAAAAAGTAAATATTTAAGTGATTTTACTCAAATTAGGCTGAGGAAGCAAAATTTAAAGTTCTTAAATGTATAATGTGATACACATTAAGAAATGGCATTTTTGAAATTTGTTTTATTTGGGACAAGGCCCAAGGTTTGGGCAGACAGCCATTCAAAGCCCTGTTTAAACTGACATCATGCCATCAGAGAACAACACAATCCTCATTCAAAAGCATGCGTAATTCAGACTTTAAAAAAACCCTCAACACAGATCTGCTAAGAGCCAACTGGAGTTTTCACACTAATTTATATATGAGGCAGAAGAGCACCCAGAGAAGAAAAAAAGGTGGCCTAGAGCCTAGTGTGCTAGTCGGGGATATGTAAGCACCTAATTCATTTCCTCTCTACACTACAGGTTTAAGTGCTCATGGGCCAGTCTTCTTGCTTCCTGTGATCTCCTTATAATGGATCGTAGAGTCTACCTTTCAGTGATTTTCTAAGGAGATGTGTTAGAAAGACTGTGGGGTGCTCCTGCTTTTTCATGGGACTATAGATAGAAAAATATGGTCAGTCACATTTCAATGTATTACACATCTAGTTTCATTACTAGCTCACTGTACAACTCCAATCAACCTATGAATGTCTGGTTTTATTCATGTATAGAAATAGAGAAGTCACTTATCTTCCAAGTTTCATCAAATCTGAAACAAAAATTTCTACTATCCCTCCTTCAGAAGTAGTATCATGGTTTTTTCTGAACTGTCAAACAGCCACCATCACCAGCCCTGAAGAAACTGCACATTTATTAAAGAGACAGTGCACTGTGAAAGAGCTGTGTACTAACTCGACTACCATATGGTTTAACTTCACTGCCTGTGCCCAAACTGTATCTTTCAGCACTCATCTCTCCAAACACACTAAACCAGGAAAAAAGGAAAACATAACAAAACAATCACTTTCACTCTTTTCTCTACTTATTTGTTCGAAAGGAAATTTTAGTGATTTTAACCAATGGATGAAATCCTGAGCTTATCATTAACAGCAAGAACCTCACTGCATTTGGGAATATTGCGATTTCAGCTGCCACGCTCCTGGCAACTCTGTCATGGTGTGAACATAATGACAGTCTAAGAGGGTTGCAGCTTTTTCCTTTGCCATTAATACTGCCTGGATCTTACTTCCAAAAATATACCTCTGCAGCTCTGTTCGGTCCCTCTATGTAGGTAAATCACATCTAAGTTTATCTAAACTTTATGTTGTATATTATTTTAGACATCATTCCTGGAAAAAATAAAAATATTCCCCTGATGCCAATGGAAGTGGTTCCTATGGATTGGGTTTATGTGGACTCAGCATGAAATTTTTCATTGACATCAAATGACAATCTGATCAAAACCACTCATGTTTTTTTCTTAAGGCTACACATTTTATTACTAAATGTAGGTCCAATAAGATCTACATTCCTATAGGTCAAAAAAATGAAAGAAGCAACTGGAGACAGCTGAAGAGTTAACATGTCTATAGGAAAGTTCACAAGCAAAGCCAAAGAGAGAACCTAAAGTTGGGGACAAGCAACTAAAATTAGAAATAACTGAGCAAGTCATGCTGTATTTCAATTACCACAGCCAAATGTCATTTGCACATAAAATTGAAACAGAATGCCTGTAAAAATCCATATTTGCTTGCCAAGTGCTTAACAAATCTTTGGTTAAAATTAAGCTTAGATTGCATTTCTTATATTATATTAGAGAAATTGATTTCTAACCTAGTTAACCTTGTTTCTTCTAAAAGTTTTCTCTACATTATGAAAGGATCCTCATATGTTCTGGTTTCCCACTGAGCTCTATTACATTTGTTTCTTGATTCTGTTATTCCATTTTAAAAGTTTTTGGGTTTTTTTCCTCCGCAGGAGTATAAAATGGACAGACCGTATCTGCTTTAGGCAAACAAAGCTTCCAGTAAGCGTTAATATGAAAAACAGTAGGAACATTTGGGTAAGCGTGCAGATGGAAGACTCTAAAATCACCTGAACAGAACTTCCTCTAGTAATTAAAAGTTCATTCTGACCACTCCTGGTGATGTTGAGTCAAACAGCAGAAGTCACTGTGATATAATTGCAGATATTATAACACATCAATTAAGTGAAAACAGAATACTTTTTGGTCCAAAATCTAATTGGATTAGATCTATCATATTTCATGTGTTACAGACTCTTTATCCAACAGACTGAAATAGCTAGGGCTACAAATCCTGATAGATCTATATGGATAATTTTATTCTTAATCATTTTCTCTTCCTGTTAATGCAGCAACTAGTGGTTACCACCGCAGCTAAACTTAAGTAGCTGTGGATGAAATGCAATGTAAATCTCAAACTCAAATAGTTGTTGGAGTAAAACAGTTTCTTTCCTTCCGTTGTTGCCATGTTTTCCAATGGCGTCCATCCTCTCACACCCCAGTGAGGGAACTTACTGCTCGTTTCACACAGCACTGGTTCCTACAGCTTGATGATGGCATGTTAATGCGCTGGGGGGTTTAGGTTGTTACCTGTACTCTTTCAGACTGTACCATTCCTGCTGGCATACAAACCAGGTCTTTCTTATCCAACAATCTGAACAGTGTCTCTGGAGGAGACCAACATCCCTGCCAGTACAAAGACAATGCAGAGAAGGGAGCATGTTCACTATTCCTTACAGATCTCTTGTTGTTTTTAGGGGTTTGGACCTTTAAAACTGGAAGGAAAAAAATAAGGAAATTTTCTCTGTTCCATCCTCTAAAGGTGGGCAGAACAATTGATCTCAAAACTTCTTGGGCTACTTGATACACTTCAAAACCTGTACGAAGATCTTTAAAAAACAGCTTTGTTTTCTGAAGTGCAACAAAACAAACAGCTGCAAATAATCTATTAAAACACTCAATTTCAATATACACTTCAATTTAAAAAAAAACCTGAGAAGTCATTTCTACCGCATCTTACAGATACTACTAAATCTGAAGCCTAAAAATTTCTTGGTTGTCTAGTGAAGACTGCTGCGCAGGTACAAACACAGAAGTGGAAGTATCATGCCAGTCTGCAATGAACAGCCCATTTCTTCTTCATTTCCTTTAGCTGTGTGCTAGCCCTTGGACACGACAACCCACAGTGCCCACGGTGTGTATGTGAACATCCAGCCTGTGACCACAGGAATGTAAGTGATCCAAAGAAAGGGTTATTTCCCACTGTTGATCTCTGATAACATAAAAATGAGGAAGGAGGTAAATTAGCTGCCTGGCTACTTCTAATTTAAAATTAGATACTGCTTAAGGGTGTAAAAGGGTTTGATTACAGCATTTGATACATCTACAGCACCATGGTTCCAGACATCTTTGTGCATTTTATATTTGTTTTGGAATCCTGGTGCTTTACAACTTTCTGCTACAAAAGTTTCCCAATTAAAATAGAAAAAATATAGTTCACTATGTAACACTTTTTAAATGAATGTACAATTTAAATGTTATTGTTTCTTCCAAAATGGGTCTCTCTGGAATATATAACAGTTGTGATTTTTCAGGGGAGTAAGAAGAATATACATAATATGGCAGTTGTAGCTAACAAACAATACGACTCTGTCAGCTTTGCATATACAAACCAAGAAGGTTGCAGCAGAATTATGGGCAGTATTTTTAAAAGGATACTCACAGCTAGAAGCCTCATCTGACATTACATCTTCCTGCCAGTAAATTGCTCTGGAACTACTTATCACAACTTGCATGGTTTGCATATTAACGTTGTAATCACAAGAAACACAAGGTATAGCTGAGCAAGCAGAGAATTTGGGAATCAGGCACAGACTTTAATGCCTTCAAGGAAAATCCTTTTTTACATGGGGAGTGGTGCCGTCTCCCACCACCAGTACCAAACCAGCAGCTCCCATGGAAATCTGTGAGTGCTGACAGCAGTCAGCTTCTGGACCATGGCCAGAAAGAAGTGTTGCTGCTGGTGAGCAAGATTTTGTCAGTACAATGCCCGGTAGTTAAGAGCATTTTTCTGTTCAGTAAGAGTTTCAACAGACTGAGTGTATGTGTGAACACACATACACCCACACAGAGTCTCCTTGTGAAGGAGGGATGCCACATAAACCACAGATCTGGTCCTGGTTGTAATTAAAATGGCATAACTGCACCAACCTCTCTGACTAATATCACTGAGGTTTATAGAAGTCAAGCCAATAAGACACAGTTACTACCCTATGCTTAATTTAAATTGTTTGTGAAGGCACTTCCTGGTGACACTGTGCAGCAAACAGATCAACTGTATTCATATTCTTAATGGGGCCATTAGGAATTCCAAATGCCTCACATAAATAACTAATTGCCAAAGCCCTCATCTTCTTCCTGCAGTTTTTACAGCCCTGCCAGCTGAGTTTGCTACACGCAGTGGGTCTCATTTTGTGAATTAATCAAACTCTGGGTATTTTACGTACAAAAATACAAGTTCAGGTCTCAAGAACCAGAAACGGATGGGCATGAGATGTTATAAATTTCTTAATAGGAAGAACCCAAGGAAGAAAGGAAGAGTAAGGCAGAGAAAGCAATAACATTGTGAACCCTTCTCTAGAGAGAAGCCAGCCCAATTCAGAAAATAGCCATTCTCAGATCAATTACAAAAGCTTTTTGGTTCGTTTATCCACAAAAAAAAAAAACAACCAATTGTTTCCTTCCCATTGTCCTCAATGCCATTTTAACTGCCACGGGGAGAGAACTGATTTTGGAATTGTGATCTGCTATTCAGAGTACAACGCAAGTTCATACGCACAGCAAATACACCAGGTACATGTGAAAACAGAATTCAAGAGAAAAATAAAGACAAATAAGAGGGTCTTACATTACAAACACTGGACTAAGGATATCTTTGTAATAACTTCAGATATTGAAACTACAGCAGAGATTTTCTGCTAACTGTAGCTTATATTTGCCCATCTCATTATTATAAATCTATCCAAAACACCCAAAACCAAAACCCCACACCCCACCAGAACTTCCTTACAAGCTTTTGTTGCAAGTTAATACAGAAATAAAGCAACTCCTGGCCAAGGCAACACTGCACTGTACAGAAAGAACTAAGCATAAAGATTTATCTTCCTAATAGCCAAAACCAGCAAGAATGAACTATAAACATGGCAGTATAATTTCTGTACTTTATGGCTGGAGTTCCACTGATGTTCTTGTTGTGCTCTGTGTTATGCTCACATCTTACCCAATGCTTCCCAGAAGACAGGCTCAGTTCAGGTGTAACATTGCCCCATAAAGTTAATGCAGTGAGGACTCTTTTTAAGGCCTCCACAGATGCTTCCATTTGAACCATCATGGGCAGAGTCCTACTGCAGAATAATCACAAATTAAATGATTGATATAGAACAAAGACATCTGTTGCTTTGTAGCTTAAAAGAACATCCCACTCCTTCTCCTAGGGAGCATTTATCTAATTCTTCTCTTCTATATGCATGAACTATGGAAATCGGCAGGAATCTTTTCAATGACACCAATGGGCTTTGAATTAATCCTCCTTATTTACAATGAAATTTAGCCTGGCAAATCCCTGCTGTAGTATTTCACATAATATGCAAACTCAATGTGTTATGTGGTTAGAAGATTAAGTTCTTATTAGGATATGGAAACAGTGAAGACGGAAATATTGGGCCTAATTTAGGAAAGCACTTAAGTGCATGCTTAATGTTAAGCATGTCAGTAGCATCATTGCAGTCAGCTGGATTTCAAATTAAGCACATTTTAAAATATTTTGCTGGAAGCAGCTAAGATAGATGAATGATTTCTTTATCATAAAAGGATCAGTAAGACAAAGGAAAAAATGCTATAATTGGATTTAGAGTAGAAGAGAGATATGCTGTCAGGCCAGAAAGCATTATTTGCTTTCACTGTTACGTTTCCTTTGAGATACAGCTGTCACCCCAAGTATTTTTATGTCTTGCAGCTTTTATTTCTGCTTTTATTTTGTTCTCTTTTTTGGAATAATCACATCCCCTGGCTTCTTATCTGTTCTCCTTTATATATTCCCCCCATATTCTTTGCCTTCTATACTTCCCTGCTCTTCCAGAGAAAAAGGTGAGAAAAAAGCAATGTAAAACTTGCACTGTGCCAGGCCCTCAGCTCCTGAGCTTTGTGATATAAATTTTGTTTGTTGAAAGCCTCAGGCTCATTATATTTGCCTTCCCTTATTGATTCTGGATATCTGATGATTACAGATTATAGAAGGTGGGCCCTGCAGAAGCTGCTTGAGCATACATCCCTATTCTGTCACATGGATTGCTGTGGCTGCTTTAAGTTCTCTCGTTTGCACTTTCTGCATGTTCTGTGGATGTTTCTTAAACTCAAGTTTCACTCTAGTATTCAAGGCTAATATTCTTTTCTGATAGGTCCCATTTTCCTAGAATCTGAACATTTCTCCTAGGATCTAAACAATAACCTTCACTAAGATATCATCAACTACCTCCTGCATTTGGGGAACTGAAGATGAGTATCAGTGACTTACTCCTGTTAGTAGCAGGAACTATGAGGCAAGGCAAGCGTCCCAGGCTGTGCAGCCCAAAGGCAGAAGATTGTCTTCATAGTATGTTTCATGAGGATTCTGGAGGGGAATGGGTATCTCTGCTGAGGCATACAGCTGAACTTCTAGTTTTCACCCAGCAAGCAAAAGCAGAGATGTTCAACACAGGGAATACAGATCATGACATATGCAGGTTGGAAATTCTCGCTGGGAGGGAGAGGAGTGTTCATAACACCCACTTGCAGGTACCTCACTTGGCCACCTGTGACATATTGCCCAGATAGTTCATGGACAGAATTGGTGGCTCTTGCATTTGCAATGGCCTTCAAATAACACTAAATTCCCTTTGGTGCTCCAAGACTCAATGAAATGTTGAATGGGAAAAGGAAAGCTGCATGCAAAAGGGATTATACTTGGCAGTTTTTAAGCCATTTGTCAGGAATTGAGTGAGGGATGAAAACAAAGAAAATAGACATGTACTGTATACTTGTAGCAAGTACAGAATTGAAATGCCATCGTGCGGACAGTCTGTGTGAGTAAATTTAACTGGGAGCCTCTCTTAACAAGAGTGGGATCTTTCAACAAGCTGGAATGCAGCCTGCACTAAGACTTCCAGACTGTAAGTTCTTACAAGGAATGAATACTACCTCAGCATCTCAGCCATAATGTGATCTCCTGTGCACCTGTAATCCCCTTATCATACTGTATATTTGCATTTTGTTTAAACATTTAGAACTCAGGATAGAAGAAAAAGCTTTTAAAACTCCCAGCAGCTTGAAAGGTCAATGAAATGAGGCACTGAAAGTTACCTCCCTAGTCCTTTCAGAAAGAACCTAGCAGGATTCATTTCCAAAACAGTCTGAATACACCATATCCAGGAAATTCTTGACACCTCCTTTACTTCTAAGTTTTCATAGTACCGGAAAAAAATCAGTTGAAAACGATGAAGTTGAGTTCAGGTGAAAGAACTTGACTTATAAGCATGAAGGCTACTGTCCTCTTCATGAACAAGATAATGTGAATGTAAGGATTCTCACAGGTAACTGAATTACTTCAGCCTGTAAACAGGGAAAGCTTATCAAAGCTAGTACGGCAGAGATGCTCGGTTCATGAATACTACATGTTAATTAAGGAAAGAGTTGGTTTCTATTTTAGATTAATGTGGGTTTTTTAGATCCAGAAATTTCACTCAAAACCCATCCTTGATTAAGGTCAACCTGGCTCCAGGCCAGGATTATCTATCAGATTGGTTCAAACACAACACTCCTGCAGACTGTATGTTTTCCCCACTTTTTATAACTGCATACTGACACTCAGAAACTGGCTGAGTGCAGGGTAAGCTAAGAATGGTATATAAACCTCAAACTTTATGACATATTTACATAAAATCCTCTACGTTTATGAGGTGAGTCTTACATACATTCATTTTAATTCATTCTTAGTTCTCAGGTAATACAAGAGAAATTGCTTGAATGCAGTAGTAGCATCCATGATGTATTACATAAAATCTAACGTAACAGTAAACTACAGAGTGGAACCATGAAGGAATCTCAAAAATGTTAGTAAGTATATTGCAAATAAAAGACAGTTTTTTACATCACTGGGGACTGTAAGAAAAGGTGTTCAAAATTATAAGAGGACATTCATTTATAGGTGAAACAAGGGTTGCCTATTTTAGAGGTCTGTTTTCCCTGCAGTATTTATTTAGTCCTGTGATAAACATACTATTTAAAGCAGGGTGCAGCTGCTAATACCCACTTATCCTAGATCAGTCTGTATAGCGTAAGAGTGTCATCCACTTAAAAACTTAATAACCAAGTTTTAGCAGACTACATGGAGTCGGGTCCATCCTCCTTTCTACACGGGACACTATTACAGCATTACTGTTTTCAGGATTTGATCATGTGCAGTTTAACAAGTGAATCTGCTGTGTAAAGATCACAGCATCTTAAGAGAGAGCTCATGCCAGATTCAGTCATAACACCAGTTCAAGACATTTTCAGTCAAGTAAGAGGCATACAAGTAAAAACCCTGCTTTTATTTTCTAAAATGCCTTTTGCCCCAGCACATTGAAATTGCATCATATGCAAGTGCCAAATATCTAGATAGAACTAAAACCTGTCTAGCTTTTGTTCAGGCTCTGGAAAAAAGGGAAAAAATCCTCTGTAGAGCTGGATCTCTTGAGTAGGAGAAAATCCACTTTTCTCTCCACTCTTTAACAGTGATTTAATTTGCTTAATCCTGCAGATTTTGTCACAGGAACTTTATTAAATATTTCTGAAATAGGCAGAAAAAAAATCTCATGGTAATCCAATTTCAAAATCATAGAATCATAGAATGGTTAGGAAATAAATTATATCATTCAATTAATTAAAGGGTATTTGAGAAGAATCTCTAAGATAAGCCAAAACCACATTAGCAGCAGCAGCTAAGTTAGGCTTGACTTCATTTTTGTTTACTTTAGGCTTGATGACCTATCTTGGTGGCTAACTTGTAAGATACGGCTTTCAGTTGGCCGAACTATAAAAGGTTTCATGATCTTTTCCTGTATTCCAGACACTTATCTGCATGGATTGCTTTCTTCATATTTTTCTGCCCTTTCAAATATTACTTGGAAATGATAAACACACGCTGGCCGTATAAAACAGGGAGCAAAAGTCAGAGATTTCATATTCTGTCAGAAAGACCCAGCTACGGCTGTCAAATGAAAAACTCCACCAAGAGATAGTATTTTCACTGAAATTATTCACAGATAGCTTATGAAAAAGACCAAGGCATCGTTTGCATAGCAATACTGCAAGTCCCATACAGGTCTTGTCCTTAAAAACATTGGTACACATACACATTCAGTTTCACACTGGGATTTTTGTATCTCTAGAAGAAATCAGACTTGCATTAAGCAGCCCAGCCGATGTGCAGGTACTCTGTGGCAATGGACTGAAATTGGAGTGTTACTTGATGGTCCAAAATTTCTGAAGTAGCACTCGAGTTTTCAATTTCTCCTTTCTTCTTCCCTTCCTTTCTTCCCATGGGGAGTAAGGAGGGAAATAACCCTCCTATGGGGTATCAATATGTTATGTGATGAATGCCACACATTAGGCCAATGATCGGAGCTGAGAGCACACTGGTGCTAATTTTAGCCATTACAAGTAGTTCTCTCTCTGTTTTAACAGACAGGTTCATCTCTTCATAACATTACACTGGTATAAAGGCCTAAAGAAAAGCAAACAACAGATAAAGACACAAAGTGCAATCAAAACTCAGCAGTTTAAAGCCAGGCAGTCTGCCTTGTTTTCCAGTGCAATTTATTTTATTGCCCTGTGTACTAACACTATACCACTGCGTCATTCAGCTGAAAGGGTAAATCTGGGATCTGTTCAGCTCTCAGCCTCGTCCCTAGCGCACTGCAATTACAGAAACACCTGGTTTGAATAATTTCTCTGCACTCTACTGTAAAAATTCAGTGCTCAACAGACCAAAATTTCACCTCAGTCTGCAATATAAATAATGTATGTGTAATGGACTCAGATTTCTAAAGGGCTGGGGACTTCTCCCCTGTGTCTTCAGCTACCGTATTCATCACGAAACAACTTAAAAGGGGAAATGAGATTTGTTAAACTTTTTTTTCTGATATTATAGGTAATAAGCACTTTTTAAGAAGAGGTTAATTTGGAACTTGGCCAAACACTCTCTGTTCTGGAGATCAGCCTGGAATTGTCTTCTGGGAACATGGTAGCTCTCATTCCTGGCATAAAGCAACTAAGAGGCATCTCAGCCTATCACCTACCAGCACCTGATGGCACTAACCGCAGTTTTGCAGGTATACCTGAAAATAAAATGTTTGGTGGTTGTTGGGTTTTTTTAATAGATATGTATTTCTGCACTCTCCTCTTACTTGTTTGGAGTTCATTTTGCTGATCACATTTTATCTGATGCTTATTTTGTGTCTCTCCTATATGTGATCTTTATTTGCACAACATTGTCACCAAACTTCGTCCATACATAGGTTGGAACGTGCACACAGATACGTAGTAAAGTGAAGGTTTTTAAATGTACCTTCAGTAAACCCAACTGAGACACCAAACACTTGCAGGTTTTATATTAAAAAAAATAAGTCTGCACACTTACTAGTTTCGAAATCTCGCATGATGCTCAGAGCAACACCAAAGGTGAGCCTTGTCACATCATCTACGATGACTTGAATACAAGGCTATTTCTTCCTGTGCAGGATGGGCTGGCTGGCTGGTGCTGTCAGCACGGTATATAAATGTGCTAATCTGCATATGCAGCTATTTCATCTGCAGCTTCCACCATGCTTAGGTCTATAAACTTCAGGGAGCTCATAGCTACAAAACATTACTTTCCAGTCACCATGAAGTTCTTCAGCCAGTTAGTAAGTATTTTCACGTTTCTAAGGTGACAAAAATATATATCATACACACACCATAACCTAGAAATTGGATCACAGGGTACTGGACCAAGACCAGAAGCTATTAAGAGCAGAAATGGAAAAGTTTAGTCATGCTACTTTACCTCCCCTCTCACCTTACCTGTAAGAATGTGCTCCATGGTCAAGAAAGCTTCCTCTTAGTCCTTGGCATGTGTACAATGATTATATTGACTAGTGCCCAAAATGGCAGCGCTGCAAACATTACTTGGCTGAGCTTACTGATTGTGCTGGTTTGCCTGGGATAGAGTTAGTTTTCTTCACAGTAGCTAGTGTGGGGCTGTGTTTTGGATTTGTGCTGGAAACTGTGTTGATACCAGAGGGATGTTCCCGTTACTGCTGAGCAGTGATACCACAGGGTCAAGCCCTTCTCTGCCTCTCACGCCACCCCACCAGCGAGTGGGCTGGGGGTGCACAAGGAGTTGGGAGAGGACACGGCTGGGACAGCTGATCCCGACTGACCAAAGAGATACTCCAAATCATATGGCAGCATGCTCAGCATATACAGCTGGGGAAGAAGAAGGAAGGGGGGAAAGTTCAGAGTGATGGCATTTGTTTTCCCAAGTAACCATTACATGTGATGGAGCCCTGCATTCCTGGGGATGACTGAACACCTGATTGCTGATGGGAATTGGGGAATGAATTCCTGGTTTTGCTTTGCTTGTGTTTGCGGCTTTTGCTTTACCTATTAAACTGTCTTTACCTCGATCCTTGAGTTTTCCCACTTCTACTCTTCCGATTCTCTCCCCCATCCCACCGGGGAAGGGGAGTGAGCAAGCAGCTGCCTGGGACCTAGTTTCGAGCTGGGGTTAAACCAGAACAATAATTTACTTCTTTGGGAGCACCCACTAATCTGCAAATACTAGCAACTCCTAGGTCCTACTGAAGGACAGCAATAATAACTGACAAATCCCACCTTGTATATTTGAGAGGAAGGTTTCAAAGACCCAGAGTTTCATGATCATGGTAAATCCCTTGTGATTTACATGGGAGCAGAAATACGCCCATCCATTCTAGTGTTGTACTTAAACAAATAATATCCTTTTTTGAAATTTTCATTAAAAAGAGAAATTGCCACCTCCTGCAGACTTGGTCAAAACAGGGCTCCTTCCTGCACCATGTAAATTAAAAATAAATTGCTAGTATTTTTATGAATATTAAACTTTTGCTTTGCAAGCCTTATTGGGTTGCTGCTAGTGGCAAAAGAATTAATGCATTTTTTGTTTCCTGTATGGATGTGTGATAAATCTCCTCTGGCTCAGATGCTCTGCATACATATTTTTCCTGATCCTGGCAACATGTTGCTTTGACTTTTCCAAGAAGCAGTGAAAGACAGCAAAATTATTCTTTTCAAAAGGAACACAAAACACAAATATGGCTTGAGGAAATTTATTTCTAAAATGCAGCATAAAAGTAACGAAGTCTTCCAAGAATAAAAACCCACCTTAAGAAAAAACTTCACAAGCTGCTTCAAAAAAAGATGCAAGAAATAAAAAAAAAAAAAACAAAAAAACAAAAAAAAAAAAACCAAAAACAGATTTATGGAAAATGGTTTTAAAATCTTTTCTTATATTTCCCTTTTGGTTGTTACTTAGCTCATGGCATGAGTCTTTGACCACTAAATTTCCTTTTAAAACATAAAAATCTCTGTCCAAAGGAGTGGGACATTTAAATTAACGTGCACCAACTTCTGTTAACTATATCTCTTGGGAGCAAGTTTGGCATGTTTATTATATGGATGCAAAAAGATCTCCTATTTTTTGTCTTAAGGATTTACCTTCTATGTGCATGTACTGCAAAACGAGAAACATCATCTCTTCTCTTTCATTGTTATTCATTGCCTCTTACACTGTTGCTATTAATCTTTTTAATTACCAGTTACAGATGGATTTCTTCTGATGATCTAAATTTGGGAAAAAAAAAAAAAAAAAAGAAAGAAAAAGAAAACCCCCCAAACATTCAGTGTTCTCCAGAATTTTCACCTATTTAATTTTTATTACTATGTGTAAAATTTTCTCATTTTACTAGAATTCCTTATAGAGCCCCTTTCTCCTCCCAGGCAGGCAGAGAACAAGCCCACAGTTTGCAGTGCCTTATATAATAGCTCCTATTGGAGAAATACATCTGGGGCCGATTTCTTAACTGTTGTGGTTTCATGGCTTAAAAATTACTTTAAGCATTTGGTTTTCTAAAAAATGTGACTGGGGACAAAGGTAAAAGAAAATTGACATCAGTATGTAAATTGACATTTATCTTGGGTGGAAGTTAATGAGCTCCATCCTGTCAAAGCCTGAAATTGCCCGTGAGCTTTCCTAGAAGATGCTTCAACAAATGAATATGAACCATTTCCAACAAAAGAAAAGCTTCTGCAAGCTCAATTAAAACTTATCTTCAGGCTCTGAGCATTGCTAAACATGAGATCGAAATTTACTCCAGCTGCTGCTGTGATCAGTGGTATGGAGGATACGAATACATCACCCCTCTGCTCCCTGTATCTGTAAGCAAAACAAGAGCTGTGGCTATTAGAGACCTTGCAGGAGCCAACCAAAGGGAAGACCTGACCATCTCTGACAGGTGCTCGTTCAGGACACATCTATTTCCAGCCCAGAAAATGAGCCACAGCCTCAACAGGCGAGACTGTCGCAGACCACAGTCTCTGCTTGAATACCCATGTCCCTGCGGGAGGAAGGGAGAGAAGTGTGTGTTGCACGTGAAGTACCAAGTTTTCTATTATATTTAGACTTGGATGACAAAAGTTCTATAGCTGTGTCTGCTATACAAACGCCCCCTGACAAATGCATGGACAAGAGACACAATCTTTATAGTAGCATCATTAAAGAGACTGATTGCAGCCAGAGTCCTCCTCAATCTCTTTAGCAACACTCTGAAAGAACTACGCCATTCTCCAAGCCCCATTATTCAGCACAGCAGTGTGGTAGAAAAGGTCTCGAATGCCCTAGAGAGCTGAATGGGCTTGAATGGCCCAGAGGGAAGGCTGTTGCTGCTTGAACTTTTGCACCTGAGGTTTCTTCACTCACTATTATTTGAACTCTCGCAAAAGGCTGATCTCATAAATACTGGATCCTCTGCAATATTAATAAGGGATGCTATGATCTGACAGGGCTGTCAGTAGGGGATTGCTAACTTTGCCTTTGAAATAGGTCCCTGAAAATGAAATGGCAACACTCTCCAGCTTCCTATGTACGTTTAATGTGACACACATCCACCTTAGCATGTCTACAGAATATGCATATTTTAACCCCATGGAAGAACAACCAGGAGCAGTCTCATACCTCACAGAGGCATTTCAGGGGCATTCATGGGTGTCTACCCCAGGCTGTCACAGAGTTGTTGATAACCTAATCATTAGCAGAGAAATATCCCAGATATGACGTGTACATAGCTCCTGCCTACAGCACTGACATCTTTGCAGGAATGGAGTTTCTAAAGCCCAGCTTCTCATTAAGCAGAAGCCTTCTAGTAGAAAAAGAATGGGAAAGGTTCTTTTAAGAGAGGAGCAACAGTTTGTGACAACCTTCTCGATCCCTAGAATGCACACGCTAGAAACTCTGACAAGTCCCCATCTTTTTCCTTCGATGAAGAACAAACATGTCTCATTTTATTCTTTTCTTGGTATTGTTTCTTTCAAAGTGACAAATGAATAAATAAACAACATCTGGGTTGCAGAGTAGCCATCTGGGAAAGTCTTGGAATTGAAGTGTAGAAGAGCCCCCAGAGAATGCCCCGGAGTAGAGAAATTTGAACAGAAAATAGCTGCAGGTGCACTCACGGAAGAAAGGGGCTCCCGCTGATCCCCGTGTGTCTGGCGAGGAGCCCATCACTCGCGCTGCACCAGCTCCGTGCTGGCCTGACAGCGGTCCTTCGCTGGGGCTGACAGAGAAAGGCAGGTACGGGATGGATGTGTCTCTATGGGCTGATGGTGAAAAACACAACCTAATGCAGACACACCATCCCCCACCAGCCGCTCTGCCAAGGGTTTCAAATACAGCTGTTCAGGCACACGTTAAAGGTTTTTATACCAGAGCTTTTAACAGCAATTCATTATCTGGTTTGTTAGACCTGAAGTGCCGTTTCATGGTCAGATTGATTTAACGTTGATCTTGCCTTTTTCTTCCCCATCTGCAGCTTGGATGCCCTCTGCCTTGCGCTGGCACCAGCATGGTGTACCGGGCCCTGCAGCCAGCTTGGTCAGGAAGTTGATTAAGCTGAATATTAATTATTTTTTGCTTTGGGGCCAGATCAGTTTCCTGAACTGGCTAATTGCTTGGCTGCACGAGTTCTGGGAGAAGGAAGGGTTAGATTGTGGTGCAGGTTCCCTCCGCCCTTCTTAGCAGCACCGCAGACTAGATTGTCCTGACTTCTTTGCAAAGCACATGTTTAAGTGTCATGTTCATAATGAAAGACTCCTGAGCGTCACTCCCTCCCTGACTCTTTGCATAAGACCCAGGTGATGTGTTATAACTTCATCAAGATTATTTTTGCTGCCTTTACTTCAGATCTCTATTTTGCAAGCTGCACAACTGAATAAACTGTTAATTAAGTATGGGAAGAAGAGGAGAAAGATGCATGCAAGTGATTAGAACAAGTATTTAAATCCTTTTTTAAAAAAAAACATGGTTTATCTGCTTATTTTATTAGATCATCAATTCACAAATACTTTTAACAAAAATTGAAATGAGTTCTGAATTGCCATTCATTCTAAAACTGACAGGAATCTCTCAGCCATAATTAGCAATTGAATTGAGATGTAGGTAGGAAAACAGAAGTAAAACTCTCTGATGGCAATTTCATTCAGGTGATTTGGTGTAAATGTTCATTTCAGGCATCAGAACCATGTGAATAGGTTATTTCTTCTTTTGCTTGTGTTTGGTGACTGTGAGGAGGTAACAGGCTAAATTCTCCCACAAGTGCTAGCTGCTTCTCTGTTCCAAATATCTGAATTACAAGATCTCTTACCCTCCGAGGTGCACCATAATAGTGATTGTGACGATAATGGCATTATCTAGTATTAAATTCACTCAAGCTGTTTAACAACTTAAGAACTTCCTCAAGGCTTTTACTTTTCCAGACAAGAAAATGTTTTTCTTAAAACAAATTAGGATAAAATAGTAAGAAATAAACCCCCTCACCAAATGTTCATGGTTTTAAGATATAAATAAAGATTTTTCTTTTTGAGTCAAACACATCAGTGTTGTGAAGAAGTGCATCAGTCTGTTTGCATAAGAATTAGATTAGCTGACAGGAGTGGGTAGTAAAGCACGGAAACATTCACTGTCCCAGTCGAACGGCAGATTCAGAAAAGGGAAGATGAATCAATGAGTGTAAAACACAAAAAGGGCTGATGCTGCACACCTGTGCCTAGATCAGAGTTCCTCACGACAAGGGCCACGTCTGCCCTCTACGCTGCAACAAGAATGTCCTTGCCCCTTGTCCCTGACCGGTTCTGGCAGCCACCGTAATATGAATATGCTCTGCCCTCGCGGATTCATCTGTACTCAGCAACGCAGAGCCAGTAAAATGCCAGCCTGGCACATTCCTCTTGGCAACGGTCACCCCTCTGCTTGCGCTGCTCCAGTGTTTTGAGGCTGATTTTAAATTTTTGCTGGGATGATCCCTTGATCTGTGTTGCCAAATAGTCCCACAAGCGATGTTCCCATCTAACTCAGGATGACAGGGAGCGATAGGCAGCCGGAGCTGCTTCATATAACCCAGCTGCAGTGGGAAACTCCGTGTCACTGCAGAGGTGCTTTATGCCCACCTTCCTTTGACAGAGGTGGTTAGGGGATTAACAACTCCAGTCTTAACAAAAAAAGCTTCAATTAGAGGAAATCAGCTAAAAAGCCCTAATTAATGAAATAAACTGCAAAGTCTCCACTGGGTTTAGATGGAATGACTATACAGCATCTAGCGTCCTAGAAAAAGGTGTGCTGCAACTATGATTTTTGTGAGCATTTATATGGCCTGCAACAGCTATCTGGCCTGATATCATCAGAGACAGCTACAATATTTTTACAATATTCTTACGCTGGTACCACCACCCCAGCCCCTGCCTTAATGTCTTACAGGTGGGATTCTACTTTTACTGAACTGAGCGATAGAAATTTCTACTGACTGATCTTCAATGATGATAAAAACATGCCATTTCACATTTTCCACTGTGGTTTCTTCTAAAGTCAAGCCATGACATTTCACAGATTTTTTTTTTTTTAATCTTAATCTTTTTTTTTTTAAAAACACTCAATTTTTTTACATTTGGAAAAGTAATAAGGTAGGATCTGTGCAGGCAATAACTCTCTGAAGGGTAAGACCAAATTTCAAGAGAGGCAAGTTTTAAGTTTGAGAGTGGGATATTGCTGTCCTACACTATTTGCCTGAACATGTGTGTAGTCTTTTACAGCTTCGGCAGGAATAAAGAAAAGAAAACAATTCAGCTAGTCTCACTCGGAGACAATGATATTTTCACAAAGCTGGTAGTAATAAATAAGCTTCCATGGCTTATAGTTCATGTACCAAAGTGTCAGTATTACAGTCTGATGAAAAAACAAAACGAGCCTATCCTGAGTCCATATGAAGAGCAATGTATTGCTGCCAGTTTTGTCTCAGGTTTTTCCCTCGCTGTGCACTCTGTTTTCACAGCTCATTACACAGATATAATATATATATTACATATATTCATACGCCAGACAGATACAATATAGATTTCACTTCCTTTCTCCCCTGACTGCATTGTAGCACCTAGCTACTGAATCAAAATGCTGCCAAAATCTTAACAGGTCTCCTTCATAAAAGATGAAAATTAAAGGAGGAATGTTTATACATTCAAGAATCAGATACTAAGGTAGTAATACCCTGCTACTATGAAGATTTGGAAAAGGTGTAATTTACAGACTTCTGTGCTCATAGGCATAAAGAATAGATTATGCCATTGCACCTTTGTCATTGCTGTTAAGTATAACCTTGACTAATACAGCAGAGCACAACTGTTGCTCCCTCCCCTCCTTGCCAGCCCGTGGCCAGATAATTCACTGAGCCTTCATGTGGCTCTTTCACGGAAAGATCAGTGGTTTCCCCTCACTTAAATTGTAAGCTCAGCTCTTGCTGTCCAAAATTCAGGTTACACTGTTACATGCAGGCTGCACCATGTGAATAGACAAAACTGCCCTGCTAGCCCTGGAAAGAAATTCCTATTCTTATGCCTCTTGCACCTTCAGGTTCAAAAGACAGTTTAATAATCAAGAGACCAGCCAGCGAGTCACATTCAGTGAGAAGGTGTGCTCAGCTGGAACCGGTGCATCACCTCAGTCCTTTACAGGCACCAGCTGAGAACCTGGGCCAGGATGCAATGCCTTATAAGCACATTTGCAGTTAGTCAGTCTTCCTGCACTCTCATCCATGCAGAACACAGCCTGAAATACTCTCATTATAATTTAATCTAAACCAATTGGGTTTATAATTTATTGTTATTTCTGGTTTGCAGAAAAATAGCTCACAAAGTAAAATTAAACCACTAACAAACAAGTATCTATTCCAGCACCACTTCACGGACTCTTAAACACTTCAACACTTCTAACTTCAGTTTCATATTTGGAGAATGCCAGCTTACATTTCAGCAAACCTATCCATTATTAGGTCTAACTATCAATCACGAATTCATTTACATCAATCACATTGTGTGATATGCAGACTGGCATTAACAGACAGCAAACACATTTTTTTAAATTTCAGTTACAGGTTGATGGGAACAAAGTCCATGAAACAGAATGAGAATTTTGGCATGCTATTTTTACTGGTCCTGAGAAAATAAAATCTGTGTAATTTATTAGAAGCTGAAAAGCTACCTTTGTTTAGTTAAGCTGTACCTCAGAGTCTCCCAATCACTGTCAGCAAGGGCTAAAAAGTTAACAGGGAGGAAATATAGTAAAATGCCACTAGAAGGTAGTGCAGTCTAAGACTGTATACATGGACTCTTGGGCTCAATTCCAGCCTCTAAAAATTTGCTTGGGATGCAATTAATTTATGGGCAGACAGCTGTCATGAAGCATACACACCTTTTACATTTCCACATGAAACAAAAGAAAATGTTAAATGATGCATTGGCCAATTGCTCTGTACATGGAGGGCAAGACTTTGCCTAGGGTATCGACAGTCTGTGCTTCTGCTCCACCCCCACAACAACCAGCATCACGTCAAGATAACCCACCACTTCTGTCGGATGCATTAACATGCATTTGGAGATCATTGAAGGGGACCAGGGAGCACGCAACCAAGAGTAATGCAATGACACCAAAGAAAAGACAGAAATCTTTAGGCTAATTCCAGGAAAAATTGTCTAAGGTCCATATGGCTGTGAAACAGACTCCAGGATAAAACAGTGGGAAGTCTCCATCAACACCTAATTAACAGGATATAGCAAAAGGAAAAAAAAAACCTCACTAGGAGTAATGCTTCTTGCAGAAGGGAATAAATAATTTGATTCAATTCCTTCTTCCCACTCTGCTCAGCTATGTTTGACAGAACTGGTAGCCCTGGCTTTGAGGTATTTCTCACTATGCCTCATATGACCCCTGGAAGGAGGGACATGTCTGGAATGCTCTGTCCAACTGTACATTTCCAGGAGCAATCCAGGTAGTAGTGCACAACAAAGTGCTGCTTCTTCTGTCAAAGCCCAAGGGGGAAAACTGCTACTTGCCAGCCAGGAACCTATGCAGAGCAAGTGGCTGTGGGCAACGCGCACGGCACTGGCTTCCCGGGGCAGTGAACAGCAGCAGAGAGCAAGACCTGGTGAGTAGGCTGCCTGCAAAACCCAGGCTGGAGAAGTGTGCTGTTTTGGGCTGGCATAGAGTTAATTCTCTTCACAGTAGCCAGTATGTGGCTGTGTTTTGGACTTCTGCTAAGAAAAATGTTGGTAACATTGATGTTTTTAGTTGTTGCTAAGCAATGTTTACAACGAGCCAAGGACTTTTTTGGTTTCTCATACTGCACATGGGTTCCCAGCTTCTTCTCTACAGGAGACTGGGAGGGGACACAGCCAGGACAGCAGACCCAAACTGACCAAAGGGACATTTCATGCCATAAAACGACATACTCGGTATACAAGATGTGGGGAGTTGACCAATGGGGGACTGGCTGGGCGTCAGTCAGCAGATGGTGAGCAGTTGTATCACTTCTGGTTGTTGTTGTTTTTCTTTTGATTACATATTATTACCATTAGTAGTAGTACTAGCATTAGTAACACTACTTCATTTCAGATATTAAACTGTTTTTACCTTTCTTCTCCAATTCTCTCCCCCATCCCACTGGGGGAAGGGAGAACCAGTGAGCGGCTGTGCGGTGCTTGGTTGCTGACTGGCGTTAAACCACAGCAGGAAGGAAGGAAAGGAGGAGGAAGCATTTCTTTAATTTATAAAGCCTAATTGTAAGTTTCTAGGCATATATGCATATTCATAGCAACCCTTTAAACACAACATGATAATGCAATTACTTTAAAATATTACTAATTCATGACATATATGCACCTAGCACTATCAGCTAGACAGAGAAATTCAAGAAGTTTCTCCCACCCTAGCAGATGTCCTTGAAATTTCCTCAAATGCTTAAACTCCATTCTAATAGTTTACCTTATCAACCCTGTCTCACAGAGCAAAGACACGCATTTTTCAAAGATTATTGACGTGCTGCAGAATAGAAATCTGAAGGGGATACTGTCAAATTCATATGGTTAGAAATAAATAGGGTAATCTTTGTAGAGCTGAAGTCACTAAAACAGATGTGATACTTTTATCTGTGGCCACATATATATACAGTTTATCAGTGCAATTACAGGTAGGGAAGATTATATTTATCTTTGCTTTACTGTGAATTGGAAAAGAAAGAAATTATTTGTCTTCTAAAAGACTTGAATTGAGTGGAAATTGAAGAACTACCTGTTGTGATAAATAAACTAATTTTTTTCTCTGAACTATCAAGAGAGGGATGGTAAACAAACAGCTGCAAATTGTATCATTAAACTATGCAAATCAAGTGCATTTAAAACCAAATAAACCCAAATATATTTAGGTCTTATTATTTTTTTTAATTCCAATAATAAAAATGAACGTATTTCTAGTGCTTAGTAAAGTATACAGCTGTTGCCTTTTCCAGTATTTCACTAACACAAATGGCTTACAACCGTGTGCCAAGGCAAGAAAGGAAACTTGTCCCTAACCAACCAGACAGCAACTGCAGCTGGTCAGTACCGACTTTGATATTGCACGCTCGTTTTAGTCACTATCTTGAGAGCACTTCTCATTCCGGAGAGCCATCTGTCAGTGTAACCTACCCACCCCTACAGCTGAACAGGCTACATAGCGTTCTCTTCTTTTAGAGGTCAGCATAAAACTTGCTGATAGCTGTTAGGGAAAATGTTGCATCCCTAGTTGACTGCACATCAGTTGGTGTCAGAAATCTTAGTAGCTGTGTGGCATGCACTTTCCCACCATCCAAAATTAAACAGAGCAGGTGATCAGACTGACCAGTCACTTCCTTAAATTTTCAGGCCTCCCTCTGCTCATGTGAATTACAAAAGCACTGCCCGTAAGTTTTTAGACATCCTTTCCACTCCTTTTAATAACAGAAGTGACATTTTAATTTATGATTTTATAAAGCATGTAATTCAAACAGATTTTAGAAGTGCTTTAAATAGATTTAGAGTTATCCAGAACAGAATTTCTGGACTAATAAAAAGACCTAAGAGCCACAAGCCTCTCACTGTAAAAAATACTTCTCGCCTTCCCCTGCTTGTATCTGAAGTCATGTAAGGCTCTGTGAGCTTGTTCTGTGTGTGTCGAGCTGCAAACCCTCAGCCCACCAGTAACACATTTGTTTACCATTCCAGTTTGTGCTGAGGTCAGCCATTCCACTGGATTCCCTGCTATTATGTATATGGCAGGGTTTGACCACATGCATTCAGGAGTCAGCTTGGAAAGACAATCGCTTTCCGCAGGGAACTTGCTATATTGAGGAGAAATGTGTTCCTTTATGAACTGTTTCAGAAGTTCCAGAAGCTGCCATTACCTGGGGATTCTGAACACAGTCCCAGAGACTCGCTTCAGGATTTCCTAACAATGACCTTGAACATACCTGAAATTCATTACAATCTTGCCTGAGGTTCACACTTAAAAGGTGATTCCTTCTTTGGTGCCCGGGGTTAGGCAGGTTGGGACAAAACTTTAAAAGAGCTCCAGATTTCAAGGCCTTCTGGGTTCTAATTGTTTATAACAATTAAGTAACCAGATTTTCAAGTATTTTTACAGGGTGAAATGATCACAAGGACATAATGGAACTCGGATGGACGTTTGTAAGCTTAACTGTGTGGGGTTTTAGCACAGGCCGAGGCAGTGGGACCAGTATTCCTATCACCAAGACCTTGTAAAACAGTGCATGGGGCACTTTTGTGAAAGGTATATGCTGGGAAGTATTTGGGGCTTTCAGCAGTTATATTTAGGAATGGTCATGCATGAGACTTTCTAGAGAGGCTTTTGAGCTGGGCGATGGGAAGCTTGCATAAAAACATGCCAGGCACTAATAATTTAGGAAACTTCTGTGGTATTTATAAGTATATAGAACTTTCCCCTGTTTCAGATCAGTGTAACTTATGACTGTTGCAAAACTCAAAATCTAGCTAAGAGGAATGAAGGATTTATGCAGAAAGGGGTTGTTCCGTTTCCCTGGAATGCTTTTTCTGAGGGTGGCAGACCAGATGTGTGTTCATGGCATCACTTTTAAGTGTCAAAAGTTGACACTATTGAAGAAGTTTGCTTCCACACCAGTACATTAATCCTCTCCTGGATATTCAAGACTTGCTTGTCCCTTGAGCGCACTTGAGGGAAATATGACCGATGGCAATAAAACTACTTGCAGAAATGTCTTATTGCCAGCAGACAATAACAGAGTTGCCTATCTCCCCACAGGCATTTGCCATATATATCAAGATGTTTGTTATGAGCAACTGTCTTCTCTAGAGGAGCCTAAATTCTTTTTGTACTCCTGTCAGGAGATGTTCTTCCATACCAAGAAAACTCTCAGACACACATACTAATAGACCTCATTTCACAGAATCACAGAACAGTGCAGTGCAGAAAGGACCTCTGGGGAACATCTGCAAACCCCCTGCTCAAAGCGTGGTTTGCTTAGGACATTGCCCAGCCTCTGGCAGGAATCACTTGCCCTTTGATCTGAGGTTTAACTCATTGTTCTGCCTCTCCATACAGAATCTCTACCTGGAAATCTTTATGTTGAGACAGCTTCACAGTTTCCCAGTGCTGTTCCAGCACCGGGTTATGCATCTGCTGCAGTCGCCTATAGGGTGTAAGTAGGAAGAAAGCCCTGAATGTACATGGAGATGGAGAATGGGAGAGGCTAATAAAGCATTCACGAGTGAGCCATTTCAGTGGCCTGTCCTGATGAGATGCACTAGAAGGTGCCCAGTGGGATCACCTTAGAAGAAGGGATTTTATCACTCTGACCGTTGGAGGGCTAACCATGACTCTGTAAAACCTTTTCCCCTTCTACAGGAATTATGTGCTGTTCAGGCAGGGGTAGCCACACATCATTGGTTTTATATTCCTCACTCAAGCTGACTACATCAATTCCTGCTGAACAAATTTCTAGCATGTCTCTCCCTCTGTCCTGATACTTAAAGACTGTATTCTGTTTCTTATTGTCATGCTTAATTCCATGCTGTCAAGTTTGTTTAGTCTTAATTGCCAGGGATTTCTATGTAAATAGCTTCCCTGAACCTTTCAGTGTGGGATGTGCAATTTTAAAAGAGATTCTTGTTTGTGTGGAAGTTAAACTTTATCTCAAACCTGCTATAGGATGTGCCTTTTAAAGGGGTAGAAGACTGCACACTGAAAATTAGTTGCTATATATTCACACAACACAAAACTCTAAGATGATAATCAAAATACTTAAAATGAAAATAACTGAAGCACAGGAATACCTATAATGCTCATTTTAGTAAAGAAAATTTATTCAAAGTAAAAAAAATCTTCTATGAAAAAAGTGTCCTTCTGGTACACTCTCAGCACAGCTGGTGTTGGCAAAGAAGCTCCTTCAACTTCAGTGCTTAAAGCATGATTTCAGTGGAGACAGTAAGGTACAATTTGAGACTAGAGCAAGAGATCACCCATTAGCCCACATCCAGCAACAGAACTGCAGTGGATTACAGATTGCTGCGGGCCCTGATGAGCATTAATTACACCGTGATGTCTGCACCAGGTCAGATCAAAGGCCCACTTAGCCCTGGATTTTGTCTCCAGCAGCGAATGCCTACGGAAGTCTACCAGAACAAGGCACGTACCTCATGACACTTCGCCTTCAGTCATTTGCAGCTCAGGCAGCTGAGGTCAGTAGTGGTATCTCTGGTTTTAACAGCCTCAGATGAACGCTTTTTTCCATAAATCTTTCTCATTCATTGACTACACTTTACATTTCCTAGAAATCTAGGAAGTAGCCAATCACTTAGACTATTGGATGCACCTCCAAAGCATCCTCTGGGATGGATGCTCCTATTTTATAGGTTAATAAATGGAGGTGCAATCAGGAAGACAGCTTGAATTTCAGAACTATGACCACCTGAAAGTCCTACTGTTTGCAAACACAAAACAGCAACAACCTAAACCATAATTAACACAAAAAGGTGGGCAGAATTCATATTTCAGCCTCCTTCCCACCAAACGTGCGCTGCGGCTGACAGAGAGATAGGTACTCAAAGTTCCAGCTAATCACAACCAAACCTGTTCATGAGAACTAGTCTATTCAACACATTTTTCAGCTCACAGATGTCATTTAAACCCAAACTCAGTCCTTGCTAGAGGGAGGCTTTTGGATCCGCAATGGGTGTTGCCAGCTATAGGAAGAGCTGAAGGATCATACTCATACTAACACAGGGTTCTGTGGTGTACCTCTACTCTTGCTAAATATGTTTCACATTGGCATTTAATTGTATTTGACCACAGACACTTGAAACTAATATGCCTTATTTACGATTAAAGTACTTTTCCAACCAGCTGTCTTCATAAACAATATATTAATATTAATTTCTAAACTTATTTCTAGATCAGTTAAGCTGCATCAACAAATTTGACACAAATGGTAGCAGATCTATGAAATACATTTGTTGAATATTTTATAATGTTGATATATTATCTGGAAATTAAAGAAAATTAGTTAAGCTGTGACTGGATACAGATGTAGGCCATATCCTGTATATTTTTAACTCATTTTCCACTAATTAGAGCAGAGGGTGTGCTTAGTTAGGCATATAATTAAGCAATAATACCCTAGTGATTCAGTAAGCACTACTGGTAGTTTGCTAATTAATGACTTCATGAAATCTAATAGTAGTTTTCTTATCACTTCGATCAATGAATTACTGATCTTACAACAATATGGACATATCTGAAGAAGTAAGTGTCACCAACTGCACTCATATAACATCATTTCAAACAGAACCTAATCAATGTTTTCCTGTAAGAGAAAATTAGCATCTTTTTATATAGCATTTTCAACTATATACAGCAGTGTATAATTCCGTCACATTATAGTTAAGTTACTGAAAAGTGGCATAAAGACAGACAATCTGCCAGAGCAAAAAGAATACTAGACTAGATTTACGCCTGCTGGAAACCTTACATTCAAAGAGTATACAGATTCAAAAGGCCTATGATATCAGCCACACTTTCACCTCATCAATAAAAACCACTCTCTACAACCACCTGAATAGAGGATGCAGGGAAGTGGGGGTTGGTCTCTTCTCCCGAGTGACAAGTGATAGGACAAGAGGAAATGGCCAGGGGAGGTTTAGATTGGATATTAGGAAAAGTTTCTTCATGGAAAGCGTTGTCAGGCATTGGAACAGGCTGCCCAGGGCGGTGGTGGAGTAACCATCCCTGGAAGTATTTAAAAGATCTGTGGATGACGCACTTACTGACATGGTTTAGTGGTGGACTTGGCAGTGTTGGGTTAACGGTTGTACTTGACGATCTTAAAGGTCTTCTCTAGCCTAAAAGATTCTATGATTCTGTGATTATTTATACATGATGCAGATTAAGTTGAGGGAGTATGGATGCTTCCTCATGTTTCTGGGTCTAGACTATCATTTAGGTACCGTGCAGAACTGAGTTTCTTGGGGTTATTGTATATTTATAAAAGCTGTCCAAGAAAATACACATAAAATGGGATTCTCATCCAATCTCTCCCTCTGTGCTAACACGGCTCCTAACCTCTCCTATGCCTCAAGACAGTGAATAGTGAGCATTACAAGTTTTCCTGAAAACAAGACCAAAATTAACAATGACAGTACAATTTCCTTTGTAATTATTCCAGTAACAGAAATAAATACAGGTCAGACATCTCTTGCAATGAGATTGATGCAGTTGATTTTGAACAATAGTTTCAGTTAATTAAGCCTGCAATATTTAAATAGTACCCTTCTTTGCTACATTAAGTGGTGCAAAAAGTCTAATGCGTGATTAATTTTTAAAAATTACAGTGGTTCCAGAATATTTCATTGCTGAATGATTCACTGGACAACACCAGATTTAAATATCTGGCAAAGATTTCTTCCTATAGAGAATTACACTCTACTAAGCCCTGACTATAGCAGGCCAAAGTTGACCATTAATTTTTTTCATGTTTCAAAGTGATTTGTCATTTAATATTAAACTCCACCCCAGAGGAACCAGAGTGCATGGCCTTAGGCATTGAAGCAAAAGAAATGATCCTTTCCAAGACCCGAGCAGTCTCCAAGGGTTGATAGGAAAGTAAGGAAAGTCTTTATTATCCTCTCTTGCCAGTCTTGGAAATGAAAACCCCATTTTGTCCAACACAAAACCACCTTCCCAGTGTCTTTGTCACAACCCACAGCTATGGAGTTTTCAGAGGAGCAGTGCTGTGCACGCGTGCAGCACTTCAGCGCTGGATTGCAGAACATATAAACCCCTTGTTCCTAGGGAGCCTTCATCTTTCCATTCACACACCCTCAATTCATCTCACATATTTCTACCCAGGGAATTCTAATAACTGTCTCATCAGTCTTTTCAAACAAGGGAATCCCTTCGGGTCCCAAATGGATTATCCAGACAAGTAATTTACTCCACCAAGACAAGAAAAATATTTGGGTTTTTATTATTTTAGCATTTTTCTTTTTTCCAGGCCACAACCTTTAGCTTCCTATCGAGGCTTTCCCACCACTCATCACACCACATTTTACCAAATTACCTCTATCCTATCCCTGGGCTGTCAACTTGGTTTTACCAAACATTGCATGGAAGTTTACCAGAACAGAAACAGCTTTATAACATTTCTCCCAAGGAAGTAAATACCCTGGATTTTTCCAGGAGTGCTGAATGAATTATTCTCACACCTCTATGAAAAAAGAGTAGTAGGCCTCATTTCTAGCAAGATGTTTGTGTCTCTAACTGGCCCCTTTTTTTGAGCCAAACCTCAGAAGACAAAAACCTCATTCCTGCTTCCCATATTCAGGGGTGTAAGAGCTGCATTGCTCATTCGGGAGGAGGCAGCTGAGAACAAGTGTCCCATCCTGCAACACATTCACATTGTTGCTTCACAAGTTAATTGAGGTAAACAGAGAGAACAGAGCTAGTTTTTGGGTTTGCCTTTGCAATGTAAAACAAAACCAGTGGAATTGCTCTTGCGTGCTTAAGAGAAAGATCAACCACCCATACCATGATGTGAAACTGCTGGGGGTGTAAGCGTGGTGATAATGCCCAGTTCATAAAGTTCATAGGGGAACTGGACCATGAAGAGAAGTTTCCTAATTCGTGTTTGAAAGATCACATTACATCCAAAACAAAAGACTAGTTTTCTGTTAATATGCGTGAGGGGATAATGGTATAAATTTCATACACCCAGAGAGAGATGTAATTCATACTGCCATTTCACAACCATATCAAAGCCCAGCTACAGCTAGCAACATGCATAAAGATGAAGAAAACACCACAGTAAGGTGGTGAGCTGAATTACAAAGTGCTATATTCCCTGCACTGAGGGGAAGGCAGCATGCTAAAAATTAAAAGGGAATTCAGCTGCTATGGTCCATTTATTTCTCCATCCTTCTGAGACTGCAAACTAGCTGGATGTGTGCAGCACCAACCCACTCAGTCACAGGACACAAACAAATAAGAGTCTGCACAACCCTAACTGAGGAACAAACCAGCAACTAAAAGATTAAATGCTCCACAGCTTGTTACAGGCTGTGTAAATAACCCACGCCTTCAAATAATTGTTTAAGAGGCAGTTTAAAGACCTTTTGGGTAATTGTTGTATTCGGTTCCAGGATCAACGTAGCCTGTTGCTAATGGATTACTTGTATTAGGAGTTAGATCCTGTATTCTTCAGCCTGCTGTAGAAGAAAATAAATTATATTGCATCTAAAGATTGCAGAGATAAACAGTTAGGTGGCCATATGCTGAGCTTTAGGCTGTGCAAATCCCAGCCATGATGCTACAAATTTTAAGTTGGTTAAATTATCCGAAGAGAGCAGCATCATGAAATGATGTTTTCTCCTTCTTCTCCCTAAATCCAAATGGTAAAAAATTGCAAAAGATGATCCAGGAAATTGTAAAAAGATGACAGTTTCAGCCCAATTGAGGGGAACATTTAACTCTGGCCAAAACCAGTTAATTCTAAGGCCACATCTAAAAATCAGGAAGAGCTTGAACAAGAGCAACCATAATTATATTAAAATTGCCTCATTAATGTAGTGTTAAGCATCAGAATATTGTAAGGAGGGGAGGGTGTAAGAATTAATAGTTTTATTGTAAAAATAAATTGCTCTGTCGTCCTTCTTTTTGTATTTCTATCTAAAGCTTCCACTGGTAATTGAGCTAGCTAAATGTATCCTTTGTTAGACGAAAATGTGGCCAGGCTGTTAGCTCCCTTTTTATCTGACAGCTTAATAGAGTAAAGCTCACGCTATAAAAATGAACACTGCAAAGGAAAATCAAGTTGGATGAATTTACAAGGGATCACACCATGTTACTTTTTAAGGTAAGTCCTTTTTAAAGGAGTTCAATCAGTGCTGCTGTTTCTTTTGGTTTTAATAGAATCCATATATTTATGTTACATATAAAATCATGATAATGGGATTTCTTGTACAGAGTACATTAAATTTATCACTGATACACAATGAAATTGATTAATAGTGCTGTGACTGTTGTAACACGTGACTGATTTTGTAATGACTGGCATAAGAGAAAGGAATAGGATAGTATATTTCCTCCTCAGTGATCTTTTTTATGTGTTGTAGACACTGCCCATTTGTGATATTTTACTGTACAGCTTTGTAAAGGTGAAAAAGGATAGCACTATGCATGCTAAGGTTAGTTATATTTCTACACCAACGCTCATTGGCACTCTGCTTTCATGACGTTGAAGGTTGAATGAAGACATGGTTGGTCCCAAGCACACAAGAGACTGCACAGGTCTCAGGAAATTAATCCCCAGAAATTACCAATACAAACCACATTCTGAAAAGCATGTGCTGACTGAGAATATTCAGTTCCCAGTCTTCTGCCTGGCCTGTTCTGTCATTATCCACATTTGTCCAAAACAAGCCAGTCTCAAATGCCAAGCACAGACTTTTCCCACCTGCACTAAAATAACCCTCTTTTTTTGTGCTTGCTGTCACCTTTTCAGGATTAAGAATGGGAGAAGTTGCAGTGATTCTCATCATATCAGTGCCAACAGATGAAGACCTCTGAGAAGTAAATACCGCTGCTCTAATACACAAGACAATGAAGTTTGCTTACGCACGCACAAAAATCACAGACATCAACACTGAAGAAGAGCTGCAGGCGCTAAAAATTCTGTGTAGATCCAAGTTACCTTTACCCACCCCACTGGGGTGTCAGCACCTTGGGTTGAAACGGCAGTTTTCTTTGAAAGACCTATAATGGGTCCAGGGAGCCAGAGAGCAGAGGAACTCCCTCCCTCCAGTACAAAGTTATGTTGATGACCACAGGTCTCTTGCTGAAGTTCAACAAAGGCAGCAAGCCTAGCAGCAATGTACGGAGATTTAAAGACACATTAACATATGCTTTGGTAATGATCTAATTTGCATTTTAAATAAAGTGCCTCCTCCCCACAAAGATACCAAAGCCCCATTCTCACTTCTAAACCTAAATGTGATGCTAAATATTTTTATCCTAATATTAAATGATTTTAAGTTGTTTTTACTTGAACCATCATTACCTGCACCAGGACTAACACTATGCCTTTGTCTGCCAGGCAAAACCTGTCACGAATCCAGTGAGAGAAACTGTACTTTTCAGTTGTTTGACATTTGTTAGATATAGTCTAATAAGGCTAACAAGCACCACAAAGACATCCAGGTCTCCCTTTGTCCCTAATGGGCACTACAAGGGAAAGCAATACACCGGAACAAATTCCAAAAGAGCTCTCATGGAAAAAGTCTTCCTTATGCCATATAATCCACTTTTCTTAGGCTTACATCTACTAAACCCCTTCACATGTGCTTTACTTTAAGTGAGCATGGAATGTTGATGGAGTCAATGGAATTAGAGCCCAGAATACTGGTGCATGCCCAAGCAGTCTACTAAATCAAGGCTTTCATGAGTTCGAAGTCTGTGCTTTACTACTTCTCTGAGTCAAATTGAAGAGGGAGCTTTTGCACAGATATATGTCTGATTCCTCTTTTATGTCATGGTAAGTCATTATGTCACCTAATTCTGCACTTCTTCCAAGAAGCCAGAGTTATTTATATGCTGTTATTAAGAGCATTTTCTTCACTGACTTTTGAATTTGTCAACTTTAACTTGTCTCAGTCTCCTGACTCTGTATTTGGACTAAGGTGTATCCTTTAGCAAATGTGGTGTCTACCAATGTCCCTGAATATTTCTCTGCTTCCTAGAATGCTTGCAGTCTTTTCACTCATCCCTCAATTTATGTCACCGTATGCCTGAAAGCATTAATTGAAATTACACAACATGAAATAACTGTATGAAATGGAACTGAGCCAGAACACAGGAAACAGCACCCTCTGAGTGTAAAGTGCAAGGTGTTTCAGTGTATATGCTGACAGAAACCAAGATTTTGTCTACCCTCAGCCCAGAAACAAATGTCCTGTAAGAAATTATTGAGGCACTGGCCAAATTTTAGCCTGGAGGAGGAAATATTTGCCGAATGACTTGGAGGAGTGGACGAGGAATCAGTCCTGCCCAACATACAGAATCTGCCTCTTCTCCCAAATGTGGACCGAGAAATGTTTTTGGGTAACCACCCACAAATACCTTGCTGTGTCACAAGGTTTCTAAGCACAGCAGATGTAACAAGGCTCCTCTTTATGACAGCCCACTTAATGACTGATCTGAGCTACATCCTGCATGTTCAGTGTCATGTTACTCGTAAATGTGCCTTTCTAACAAGCTCCTTTCCCATCCTGCCACAGGAAAAGTTCCTGGCCATCTCCTACATCAGGGAAGGAGCTGTCACAGTGGAAATAACCTGGTATCTCTTCACACACACAGTGGCTGGTCCTGCACCCAAACAGCAGCAGCTGGCAAGCAGTCCTGGACAAGCAAAAGGCACTTGGATTATTGTTCATACGGATGACTCTCATTGCAAAATCATCCAGCACAGTCATGCACTACAGAAACTGGAAGACCTGGCTGTGATTTAGACATCAAATCTGACCAACTTCCAAAATACTTAGACTGAATTACACCATGCAACTTTCCACACCCTAGTCTCTGCACACCTCTCGGGTTTGGAAAATGTTTATTTTTCCACAGAAGAATGTGAAAATAGGTTTTTTCCACATTAGTGTTAGAAATACAGGACTGATCCTCACGGAACCCCGTTGCTATTCTAAAGTTAAGAGAAATCTGTTGGAAACTTGAGACTCTCTCCTGAGTTGTATTCTTGTGGTCTAAGCTTTGGGCTGTTCTCTCTATGCTTCATGTTTGCAGGTAAATCCTTTCAGCTATTCAAGACCACCATGACCCCTTCGCTTTCAATTTGCTACATAACTTCACACAATTCTGACTTTCTTGTTCAGCTCAGCTTGTTTCTCCGTTTCATCTTCAATGCTTGTGAAAGACGAAGATAAAATCAAAGCGAGGCGGAGGAACAGAACCCTGATGTCAGCGTTCAGGAGTTCAGCCCTGACAGGCACCAAACTGTACCTCAGGAGCTGCTCGACGTCTTGCAGAGACACAGCTTCGCATTCTGTGACTTCCCCTATACGTTGTTATTTTTAGACTTGTTACTGCCTGTCTGCTGCAGTATCACGATGATGCAGTCTCTGAAGGCTCTCTCTCTTCAATTTCTACCCTAACACAATGGCACTATCAAGAAAAGAAGCTGTTTTAAATATCTTTTGATTTTGAGCTGGTTTTTCCATTGCTAATAATGTTTCCTATTTCTCTGTGACTAGAGCAAAAGAAAATTATATATACACATATATATATACCAACAATCATGCAGAAAACTGTACAACCAACCACTCACATTTCTTACTCACTATTGACAAGAATTTTAACTGGCTAATTTTCAGTTTTCTCAAAACACTAAATTACAACTGCAATGACTTCATTGATTTTCAAGGCAATTTTTTCTCCCCAGAGTGATGTTTTGCTTTCACAAACCATGAAAATTCATGTATTTCAGAACCAAATCTAACGATTGATATCTTCCTATTGTTACCTTGCAATTGGAGCCCTGTAGTTTACTTCTTGCCATTTGAATAGTGATTAACATAATAATTATATTTTTACACAAAGCCTTGATCATCCCAAAGGAACTGCAAGATATTCAGCTGAATATAAGCTATTCAATTCTCCTTTAAACAAAGGACAGAGTTTTCGAGTAGCTATATTAGACCAGCTGATTTGGTTGGACAAATTAGAATAGCTTCCAGCTACATGGTTTCTTCTTAACATCCTTTCTCCAGACAAGTTCCTGGGTACATAAGACTCATTGTTCCCACTTCGTCACTTGATCTATTAAAAGATTTTTACCTCTGCCTACAACCTTTATTCTTCTTGTATTCTTAAACAAGTAAAGTGTCTAGTGCCATCTCCAAATAAAAGCATAACCTGAAAACTAGACTCCAGGCTCCTCGAAGTAGATTTTCTACGTATTTATTTCATGTGATCACTCTTTCTTTAAAAAGACTTCTAAAAAATGCATGACGATGTAAGGAATTGTAGAGAAACTATTAACAGCATCAAGCCAGATTGCAGTGGAGCAACGTGACTGCCTCCCTGCACAGCTCTTGACAAGGAGAGGTTTTATTGAGTTCTATGAAGAGTTCTGGAAATCCAGGATTTCAGAGAGATTACGAAAATCCTCCCAAGATAGATTTTAGGGGATAAGGACAGACAGAGTCTCCCCAAAGCCTCATCATTTGTGGTGATGTAATCCTCACAGAGGATTTTGAACTGTACTCATCTATCTTGTTTGATAGACTGGGTGAACGTTGAACGCCTAAAACAAAAACACTGGGAAAAAAAGTTTTCAGGCATTTATTGCCAGTGCAGCTTTAAGGACATTATACGTTAGAAGACTGCCATGTTGATTTAGCTATTTTAAACAGCTATTCAATAGCTAGTATCACTACACACTTATTTAAGATTATCTCAAAGAAGAAAAACTGGTATCCCTGGAAAAAAATGAATACACAGAAAAACCTTTTATTGCAAGGTAGGAAAAGAACCTGAGCTCATGTTCTGCTGTGAGAGTGAATTGGAAGAACAGCTGTATTTGAGAATAGTAAATTTGCTGCTTTCTCACTACATTTCTTCAGTGTCTTAAGCAGCAAATATCAGCTAGCACTGTCAACGCAGCACATCAATACTCTACCGGACACAGTATGGACTGCAGAATAAATCCTGCTTCTGATAAACACAGGGGTGTCCCAGTGAGGTCAATGGCAAAGACCTCTGAGATCTACTTTCATTTCTTCACTGTCTACAGTTGTATAAATATTTTAATAGATGGCTAATAACCTAGGGTTTGTCCATCTGAAAAGTGAAAGTAAGATAACTTATTTTTCCCTCCTACATTAAGATTTTAATGAAGACATGACTATACCATTTTGAATTATTCAGTGGGATAATGTAGGAAATAGAAATCAACACAGCCTTATCCAGTGCAAAATTTTCTTTTTTATCTTTTTCCTGGACAACACCAAAAAGCACATGAAAACAGCTGAAGAAAGTTTAGCAAATTTACTAACCACCTTGCTATTTGTACTGTAGCTAATAACACTTTCTTAGCTTACTTTCAAGTTATTAGGAGTTACCTTGAACATTTGGTCAAAGGAGTACTTTGGACAACAACTTTGGTGGGAATTAATTAATCTGAAACTTGCTCCTGGGTAGCTATTAACTACTTATGCTAATTAGGAAGAAAAGCTTGAATGGTTGTTATAGTTACAGTGTGATGTCTTGAAGCATATTTACCTTTACCATTCCGGCTTTTCTCTTCCCCAGCCTGATGGAATGACAGCAAAAGAAGTTGAGGCTGAAGGAAAGGGTAGCATAGAGGCAGAGAAACAAAAATTGGAAAACTTGGAAGACGAAGATGTTAAAGTTTTACAGAGCCTCATATTTAGTCTGTTGGAATTTCTGTTGATCTTGCTGTGAGAAAATTGTAGACACAGATAGTTTGAGCAACTTGTAAGCAGGACTTCTTTCCAGTCTCACTTTGAATGGGTTCAGTGTGGAGCCTTGGCAAGATTGGTGGCAATACCATGCCCTAGGGAACAAAATGCCTCACTATGGTGCACGAAAACTGCTATTTCAGTAGACAAAAGTACCATCTATAAATTGTTTTACTAGATGGCAGACTATCCTAACATGGAAACTGAAATAAGAGCCAATGCCAAGAGTACATTAAAGAAACATGGTTGATATGGTTGGAAACACAGGAAGGAGGTTAAGTAAAGTTGAAAAAAACACAGTTCATCATTCAGGGAAACCCTGTCAAATGTAAAACTCGATGGAAGAGATGCAGGGAAAGCTGTAACAGTGAAAGAAATGCAAGAGCATAAAAAGACAGCAAATTAGATACAACGTTCAGTTAGACAACAACATAAAATATTAAAAGAATTTAGGGCTACAGAGTGGGGTTTCAATCACATCAATTTCCTCTCTCTCCAGTCTGCTGTAAGCACTCAGTTTCATTATCATCACTATCATTATTCATTACCACAGAGGTGCTGAAAGACTGTAACCAGTTCAGGAAAGAGGAAACAAAAGCCTACCAGGGACTTAAGGCATTTTATTTATGAGCAATAAAATAGCATTGATGGGGATAAAAGGCTTTATCTAATTGAAAGTAAACATCAAAGAGAACAAATAAGTATTTACTGTGAAGTGCAAAGCAATATGAACAAGTTAATGTATGGAAAGTCTAGGGTGAATAAAACGGAACACCTCTACCACCTTAACCCTATTTCCTTCAAGAATTTGTAGAGATTCTATTATTTGGGACACATGAAGAGCAGGTATTGGGCTTGCCTCAAGTGCATGACTGCTTATTACCCAGCTGCTGCTCTCCCTCAGTCAGCAGAGATGGTGGAAGGAGCGATTCATTCTGCTAGCGAAACAACCAGAGAGGGAACCGTTAAAGGGAGACTGTGAAATAGCTGGAGGAGGGTATGAGATACTGTCTTCCCCAACCCCTCCCACTGTCAACAAGTAACTCCTGCATCGACCACCCACTTGAGCAATTCACTGGGCAGAGATGGCTGCAGCCAGCAGCCCTGAGCCAAACGTGTGATGAGGGGCTGCCCCGTGTCCCTGTAAGCACACTGCCACTTGCCACTGCCAACAGCTTGGGCCAAACAGAGACCTTCACCGTTCCCTTGATGGTATGGAGGGGGGCTCCAGGCATCACTCATTCAGCAGTCTGTGCTGAGCTTCACAACAGTGTGATCCTGGACAGAGGGCAAACGAGCTGTTGGGCAGTTCTCCTTAAAAAATATGCCACCTTATATAGAGGTGAATATGGCATTATCTATTATCTGGAGGTACAGACCATTTGGAAGGGACAGAAAGCATTGACTGGTGTTTTCATACTGGTTCCTCTTCACTGCTCCACAAAATCAGACAGATGGTATTTAAACTGATTTTTTTTAAAACATGAATAGAAGAGGCCCAGTCATTTTCTGGTTAATGTTCAGTGTTTATGTTTCAAAGAGATTTTGAGTTTAGGTTCAATGTAGTTTTCACTTGAAATTAAATCCCATCTCTATGTATGACTAAGTTATTTAACAACTTTTGCACAGGACTCAGCTTTGTTCTAAAATATTCCAAACTCTATGCTTTTTTACAAGAATTGGCTCAACTTCCTGATATCTATTATCCTCACATTTTCATTAAAAATTAAATTTAGTTTTAATGCCAAAAAACATTTGTGTTGTGCGTCATCTCTTTAATCTTAAAAAAGCCTATGTCCCTCTGTGATATCTTTGGAATCCCTGCCCAAAAACCTAGCTTCAATGAGCTAGTGAATCTGAACCTGCAGTACTAACTTCCTAGCAGCCAAGTCTTGTCAGCTCCCACTTCAGAATCATCTACTGCGATGAAGCATGGGATTTTGGTTAATTCTATTTTATGCCAGAGACTTCTGACTAGCATGAGCTGTCATTCAGATACCCCAGATAAGGAGCAAGGATTCCCCTGAAGATGCTTCAGGACAAATTTGTCTCTCCTGCCTTTTGCTAGCTGTTTTGTGGTGTACCTCTCCATCCATGAACCCTAGAGGAAGAATTAGCAGAGAAAAAGAAGACCCACAAAGACCGAACAGGTGCTGTTTCCAGAGCACAGAGAATAAGAGAGAGAAAAACCTCCTCCCCTGTGAGCTCCAGGAAAAAACAACACACACTACTGGAGCCTGAAGTAGCTGGATTACAGGTAAAACTCCACAGGCTGAGCAATATCTGTAACAAGCACATATTTTAACGTGGGACAGAAACAAGCCACCCTTTTATCCTTCCTTCTGGGACTAGACTACTACTGAGAGCCACAAGAGAGCTTTCTTCACGGTGAAACTAAATGGGATGATATGTGAAATAAATCATTAATGTAATGGAAAAAAACCAAACCCTATTCCCCAATTAACCCAAATTAAAAGCCCAGTGGTATTTTCTGAAGGAAAAAAACACTCTCAACCTTCTACAACCAATCCAGCTGACCCTAGATGTGTTTTCAAGATTGATTTTAAATAAAGTCACAATGTCCTTCTACTTCAAGTAATTAGCATTTGTTTTCATGATGAGACTACAGCAGCGCAACATCCCTTCTATCATTCTACTGTTGACACAGTTTTTTTGAAAGATCAGAAGCAGCTGAATGCAGAAAAAGCCTCCAGAGACATGAAAGCAGCTATAGTGACTTTCATTCCTGGGTCCACAGTCTAAGTGAATCAAATGTCTAAGCTGTGCACAGCTGCCTGTGTCAGGCTGAGGATGGATGTGAAGTTTTTGTGCCTATGCTGTTGTCCAAAATCTCCTTCTCTCTCCTTGGGGTGTTTTACATTATTTTGACATAACATTCACAGTGGGGATAGGATGGAGGTTGCCTTCCTGTTGTCTCCCACTTTTTATCCAACACTGTGGTCAGCAGAGATTCCTCCATCCACAACAGGCACCGAAAGGGAGAGACAGAGAGACTTGCCAGTCAAGCAAAAGCCCAACCATCCCAACATACAATTGCACAGATCTGCCCTTTCAGTTCTGGCTGAAGGAAATTCTGTTTTTTCCCCCTTTTCCTGCATCCCTATATCCAAACAGCTGGATGGTGAAAGCCTGCTATGAGACTGCCCACTGGATCTTGCAAATTGTATTTGAAAGAACTTGAGAAGACTAATGGCAAAGACAGCATGTCAAAAAAACCAAAAACCATGTCAGTGAAGATTCGTAGTTTGAACTGATCCTTGCTTTATATTCAGGGAGTTACTCACACTGTCCTTGTCAAACTCACAGCAGAATTTACTTTAAGAAGTAATGATTTTACTAATACTGTCATTTGTATCAGAGCAGTTCAAGCCCTGAGTCCCATTAAACCAAATAAAATATGGTCCCAGCCCCTAACATCCTACAGTTGGATCATTTGTTTCTATCACCAAGCCCTTAGGAAGCTTGTTAGTTCTTTTATCATAGGGCACACTCTCACAGAAAATTGATCTTTCCAAGCTTCCTACCAACATTTTCCTTTCCTCCAGTGCTGCTATTTTTAAGCTATTATTCTGCACAAAACATACAGAGTTTGATAAATCTTTAGATGCTATTCAAGAACAGACATGAGCCTGTGTGGGCACATTTCTCTCTTAACCCTCCCTTAAGAAAGGTCTTCCTTTTTCTTTTTTTTAATCATCTTCTTGTGTGGAGCAGCCAGCATGAGTAGCAATCACAGTCCTGGTCACTAGTGTCTTCTGCTTAAAAGGATCAACCACCCAACACCTACAAGGAGGTCATCAAGAAGACAGAGCCAGGCATGGTAGGACAAAAAGAAAAAATGGACATAAATTGAAACGAAACAGGTTTAAACAGGATAGAAAGATTTTCTACTTCTATTTCGTTTTCATGACCACGACATTCAAGCAATAGAACAAGATGCTCAGAGAGCAGGTCTGGTCTCCAACCTTGGAGTTTTTTAAGATCAGACTACTTAAACCCCTGAGTAATCCTGTCTGACCTCACAGTTGACAAAGCACTGAGCAAGAGGTTAGACTAGAGACCTCCCAAGGTCCCTCGTAACCTTAATTATCCTATGAATCTACACCTCATTCTCCACACCTCTTTTTAACCGAAGCATTTGTCTTGCCTTCTCACCTCCACACGCATCAGATCCTAAACATGTTTTCAGCATTTTGACTAAGGGGTTCCAAGACCTTTCCAAATAGTTACTGAAAGCATTTCAAAACAAACAGAAATAACTTCTTTTATAATGATTTGGAAGACAGGAGGGTTTATTTTCTCTTAACATTCATACATGGAAAAAGTGACCCTCAAAGGCTAATCTTTTCCTGAATTAAATTACAGCACTTACGGAGTCAAATATATCTCTCACGGCCATTTGATACACAAACAGACTAAATTATAAACAGAATTTTTAAAATAGGGAGGATCACTTACTGCTAAATGAAATTTAGGAGCATAGTGGGAAGCAAAACAAAAAATGAAAAGCCAGTGATAGTTCAGGCTTTTTCAGGTACAGCTAGAAGCAGCAGTACCCATCACTAGGCAACACTTAGAATTAATTTCCTTCAAGGAGAGTAAGGAAGACAGCCAGGGAGAGTCATATTATGCAAAATGTTTTTTCAGCTAAGTTGGTTGACCTCTGTTTGTTCAGTATGTTCCAGGCTGGCTCAAGATACATGATGTAAAAATATTCTCTAAGGCAGGTTTCATATATAATATACAAATGTCTCCTCCTGTGGGACCCAGGCTACATCATCAGACATTTTCCTTACCAACGTACAATGATCAGTCAAAAAAATCCACTCTAGAAGCAAGCAGTAGTCACAGTGTGAGCAGCATAGCTCCGAAAAATTATATTATCATTAACTTAACAAGAAACAGTTTCCCATAAACTAAAGCTAGAGCTATTCTCTCAGTAAAATGGAGCATCTTTTACCTGAAGAATTACAGAACAAAACACATAATATCAGTAGAGTGTTAATTCTATGCATTAAGTGGAGTGTCTTATGGATGTATTTTAACACTATCCCTCTTCCCTCCCCAAAATGAGAAATTCCATTAACAGCATTATTAGCTCTCCTTTAAATAGCTAATTACACCTAACTCCAGTCATAATGTCTAATTACTGGTTTATTCACTCTGAGTGGTTTATAACATGATGAGAAATTACCGAGATGAGATCAGATCAAAGGGTAACATAAATGTATTTGCATCTCAAACTGCATTCAGAGGCAGAGGTGGAGCTGGAGGGGGTTGGGGTGGAAGAGAAACAGCAGCATGAAGGTACAGCTATATTTCCATGAGCAGTAGCATCTGTTCCCTCCAGAGCCCTTCTTCCTCCACGTCCACATACACCTGTGTGCTGTATACCTTGGAGAAACATGCCAGAACAAAGCAGTGAGAGCTTTCAGTAAAGCTTCAGAAAGAGCCAAGAGATGGATGCAATTACTCTCACTGCATTTGGAAGATCACAATAGGAAACCTGAAGCAAAGGGCTGCAGGAGAATTATGGGGATACATTAAATCAAGCTAATCCTGCAGTTTTCAAGGGCCTCTGTAGTGTTACCGTAATAAAAAACTGCTACCTAAAATGTGTGTACAACAGATGGATAATAAGTTTTATCTCATTATCTCACAGCAACATGATGTGGCTTTTTTTATTTAAAATTTTCCCTATAAAAGTAAAAATGGAACAATTAGCACTCCTAGAAACTTAATTGTTTCTCAATCTATATGGGAGCTGATGTTGGCATAAGGATGGAAATGGTGTTACGTCAGGAGATGAGTAGGGTGGAGGGGTTTCACAAGGCATTAGTCTAAAAGCCTGAGGAGCCTTGAAATAAAATATGGGAAAAAACATTCTTCATAAAGCTGTCTCCCACCAATACTTTCTCACAGCCTTCTCCTATGCAGTCTTAAGAAGTTACAAGTTTTCTTTTATACACTTATCAAAGTGCAAAGAATCACAGGCTGGTTTGGGTTGGAAGGGACCTTAAAGACCATCCAGTTCCAACCCCCTGCCATGGGCAGGGACACCTTCCACCAGACCAGGCTGCTCACAGCCTCATCCAGCCTGGCCTTGGACACCTCCAGGGATGGGGCATCCACAGTTTTTCTGGGCAACCTGTCCCAGTGCCTCACCACCCTCTCTGTGAACAATGCGCTTAGTCTTGTGCAAAGACATCTGTCTCTTTCTGCAGCATGGGACGTTTAATGCGAATACTTGCTACACCAGGTTGCACTTTCATTTCACAGAATGACCGACTTAAGGAGAAACTCCATTCTAATCAAGACTCAGCATCTTGAGGGCAATTGCATATGCAAGCAGTATCTCTTTTGTTCATGATTTAAAACAAGCAAGACATTGCACAATAGTTTAAGAATATTTTGCTCATCTCATTCTTTGTTACAGTGCACAATATCCTCATCCTTTGTATGCCTGTCCTTCCAGAGACGCATAAGTATAAACACTTTTTCAATGACTGGTAGGAAACAGGGAAAGTTGAACTTCATGCATGACAGCAAATTAATAGAGACAGGTCATGAATTATACAGATAGTTTGTCATTCATTTCCTTTAGACTGTACAGCTAATTAAGAGCTGTACTTTTCATATGAATTCTGTAATTAGTCTGACATATGCTAACCAAGCATCCCATCCCTGGCTGGTAATATGCTCCATTACAGAGTGAAAGTTAATGGTGGTCTGTGCTTCTGACATTCTTCTGAACCATAAAAACTAATAGCTGAAACTCCTTGCTATTGGTGATCCCATTCTGTGACCTCTTGCTTACATTTGTTAAAATCACACATCCTCCTTCATGAGAAAGAATGAGTCCATTTGAAAGACAGTCCTGTCATATTGCTAGTTGGGAAGGCCATTTCATGAAGAAAAAGAAAAAAATCATTTTGTCTATTAAAAAATTATGCAGAGAAACTGCAGAAGCAAACCTACTGATCTGAGACAGTGCGTTGTTCCCTCCCTTCATGCCTGAGCACGTCCCAGTACTGTAGGTATGTTTATTATGTTACAGGCAGGAGGCACAGAGTAGTTATAAACACACAAACTGTAACAGTCATATGGTGGCCCATTGCCCCCCACAGCTTGTCAATGATTATTAATTAACCCCTATTGCACAAACAAAACCATGCCCTTAAGACATAAGACTGAAGGGCTGAGGTACAGATACAGTGTCAGAGAAGCAGGATTTAGGCTGGAGCATTTTTTTCTAAACATGTGCCTCGAGTAACATATATCAGGCTCACTTTTCCTTTAATTTTGCCAAACTTATCAGGTAAGTTACTGAATAATGAAAAGCTTACTTCCCCACTTCTACTATCACTACTTCTCTGTTAAAAAGATCACTACCTCTATATAAAAATAAAATTTAAATTTGCTTTATGCATCAATGACAGACTTCAGGACCCATGCTGCAAGAAGTCACATGGCACTAGATCTCATCCTAATCATGAATTATGGACCATCATGGTTTAACCCTGCCAGCAAATGCAGCCGCTCGCTCACTCCTCCTGCACTGAGATGGGGGAGAGAATCAGAAAAGTGAGAAAATTCGTGGTTTGAGATAAAGACAGTTTAATAGGTAACGCAAAAACCGCACACACAAGCAAAGCAAACCAAGGAATTCATTCCCCACTTCCCATGGGCAGGCAGGTGTTAAGCCATCTCCAGGAATGAAGAGCTCCATTACGCGTAACAGTTGCATGGGAAGACAACCACCAAAACTCTGAACATCTCTCCATTCATTCTTCTTCCCCAGCTTTATATGCTGAGCATGACATCATATGGTCTGGAATATCTATTTAGTCAGTTGGGGTCAGCTGTCCTGGCTGTGTCCCCTCCCAACTCCCTGTGCACCCCCAGCCCACTCACTGGTGGGGTGGGGTGAGAGGCAGAGAAGGGCTTGACCCTGTGGTATCACTGCTCAGCAGTAACGGGAACATCCCTGTGTTAACAACAGTGTTTCCAGCACAAATCCAAAACACAGCCCTATACTAGCTACTGTGAAGAAAATTAACTCTATCCCAGTCAAAATCAGCACAAATATCGAGCTGATAACATCATCAATATGATTTATATACAGCAATTGAGGAAAAATAGTTCTCTTGTGTGTGTTTGTGGTTTCTGGGATCTCTACATGGTATGAGTATATAAACATTGAGAAAACACAAAACCCAGGAATTTGCCCAACAGGTTTTACTGGGAAGCTCCTGGCTGCAGGACTGAAAGAGGCAGAGGCAATATCGAAAACTGGAAATTTTTTGCTCAGTTGTCTGCAGCATAAAATCATTTAACTGATCCTCTGCAACTGTACATGTTCCTCTTACCAAGCTGTGACCACTCACAGGGAAGATAAGTAGATCTAGAGAGAAAAAACACTGTTATAACCTCTACTTATCTAAATGAATGAGTCCATCTGACAGGATTATAGAAAAATTAAGTGGAACTGGTTTTCGCTAACACATACCATACACCTTTCAGATCCACAACTGAGGAAAAGAAACCAAGGAACCTAAGCACACAAATTACACCATTTATTTCTTAATCTCCCTTTTAAAAACTTATTTCCAAGTCAGTTATATTGCAGTCTCACTTTCTCGCTAACCACGATCAGTCGCTTTAAAAGCACACAGGGAGAAAAGGAGAAAAGGGTAAGGTGAGGAGATGGAGATGTATCTTTCTCATTTGACCTTCCTGACAAAGATAAGGCAGAATCTATTAAGCACCTACACAAAATATTCCTTATTCTTCTTTCAGCTCTTTGCCATCTCTCTCGTTTTTGTGTGAAAGAAAATTTGCTGCTCTCCCAAAAACCATTCTCTCTCCTTGACATGCTCTGACCTATGCTCTGCTGCAACCTTCAATAACCACCTGCATGCTACTGGAGCACAGACTTCTGGGGACAGAGGGAAGGAACCACACATCATTGCCACCTCATGTCAGAGTAATGTCAAATAATTGAAGGCGTTTTGTATTTTCATGATTCTTTCCTGTTTTCTGGCTTTTCCTAGATGTGACCACCAAACCCCTTCCCTTTGAGAAATTATGACATGGCCTTAATTCTTACACCCAGGTGTAAAGCCAGATGCACAAATACTTTGCCAAGCACTGTACACACCACTGAGACAGTAGCACCTCAGCACAGCGCTACTATTAAATTTACATGGAAACTCTGCATTGCATATACAAATCTCTCTCGTGTACGTAGGAAATAGGCACAAGGAATATCAAAAGTACCTCCACATTTATGCCACATTTGCAAGGGAAAGTGCCATTTCCTTTGTGTCAAAAAAGGACACAGGCTGTTTGCTCCCTAGGGTTTTTATTAGCTGAAAGACAGACATTTGATAATAGTTACTAGTCAGAGCAAATGGGATTTTCGAAGAAGCCTAAGTGAATTGATGTCCATCATCCACTGAATTTCAAAAGGAACTGGGCATCTAATTCTTTAAGTATTTTAAGAAAAAAAATATAAAAAGGTGAAAGTTTCAATAAATGGTTTTAACACATAAAGAAACATTTACCCTCACTTGTGCAATCAATGGTTTGCACAGAGTGCTATAGTTGAACAAATGCAAGCAGAATAGGAACTGATTCAAACAGAACAATCACAAGATCCTGCATTATTTAGGTTCCACTAGTTTTTAATAGGGGAATTACTTAAATAAAAAATAGTTTTCAAACTTTGGGAGTTGGCTGGAGTCTCTTTTCTACTTCATATATCATGGAGGACACTAACAGTCTTCTCTCCTTGCGCATAATTTATCTCAAACAGATGAGTCCTTAGACAATATAGAAGCAGTAACAGCTCTGATTAATGCCTCTGTCACACTGTGCATTGACTGCTATTCCTCTGGTTGCTGGTATCCCAAGGAAAACTCATCAGAAGATGCAATTAGTTCTAGGCGCTGTCCCATGTTGCAATTACACCGACTGAGACTACAGACCTCACTTTACTGTATTTGAAGAGAGCTCTATCTACCACATAATGTTACACTACTAAACCCTAACTGCTCTGCAGTCAGTGTGAAAATCCACATCCAAGCAAGGATGTAGTTGATGGCAGAGGGAAGACACTGCTTCTCTTTCCAGAGCATATGTACAAGACCTTTAGGACAAGCAGACAACTTTTACAGTGTTCATACAGAATTTTCCACAGTGTAATTTAAAGTGATATTTAAACCCCTAGTCTTTGCTATAATGCAAGCAACAACCCATCATGATCACTAGTAGTGACAGAAAGCACCCTGGGTGTGCATTTATGACACTGACAGTCAGCTCTGCTTGCTACGGTGCCACACGGTCAGAGCTAGCTCTCCTGCCTGGAAGGTGGTAGAGCAAAAGTCAGCACTAACAAGTCCTTTAGACATATTAACTAAGGACCATGCTCAAAGTAGGGAGAGTCATACTCTGTGTGACCTTTAACAAATCGCCTCCTGCTCTCACCCCTCTGTGCCTTAGCTCCCAAACATAACATGGAGATAAAGCTCATTCTGGTTCATAGAACACTGCACAAATTAACCTTTACAAAATATAGAAAAGCTTCTAATATACTGCTTGGTTTCTTTAGAAATGCAGTCTCAGAGCTGTTGCTGGTTAGGAATGGCTGGGCTTTTTTTGACTGTTTTCTTATTAATAAGGAAAAAAACTGAGGGGAATTAGAACACTTTGCTATTCACCTCTGTTATTGCCTCCTATCACTTCCTCTGTTACCCCTCTTTCTCATTACTCAACTTCCATCAGTGAACATGATCACCTCTCATTGCTCCCTGGCGCTGCAATGAGTCACCTACTCCTTTAATCCATTTTTGGAGGCTGTCAGTTTTGATTTCTTGCCTCAAAATGTCATCTTCATCTTTGGTGTTCTGTTATTCTTAATTCACAGTGAACTTAAACACACCATGCTGGAAAGCTTGCTTCACTTTTAAAATGAGCAGCCATTATTTTATGTTACAGTCTCACTCCCACAGGATAACTGATTAATCGAGATTCCCAGGTAAGAAGTCTTCATGGTGAGTATCCAACAGTTCACCACTATAACCAGAACCAACGCACAAGGCAGGTAGTAGGATGCATGTAGGGCTGGAAAAAAAACGAGCGTAACATTCATATTGCCTGAGAGCCCACAGGCTTCACAGTTTCACATGACAATGCAAACTGCTGTCTGAGTTGATCTGACATATGCCAAGTAGCCTGACTGCTAAGGAAGTAGAAAGACAGCTTAATCAAAACACTGGTCATGTGTCATCCCAGGATTCTGCAGGATAATTTCATTCCCCAAAGTGTTTCTTCTGTGCATGTAAGAAAGGAGCACATCAGACACATGGGCAGGGAATCATCAGAGAGGAAAAAATAGCTATTCTAAGATATAGCCCAATGTGAAGCAGAATCAGCAGTTTGGGGGACCTATATGGATTCCTATCGGCAACAGAAGCTGCAATGTATTCAAGGAACATGTGAGGCAGCAGCAATCTGTTCGTGATGCATTGGGCTGGCACAAGACAAGCAAGGGGGCTGATGGCCTCACCTTTCTGCACAGAGACCTGATAGACACTGTCCCTTCATTTGAAACAATTCCTTGGAAAGAAGAAGTGATGGTGCATCTTTAACTAGATACTGCTTCTCATCAAGGAGCTGCACCTTTTACTCTAACAAAGATTACAAAAAACAAAGAGGACATACTACTTCAGTAATGAGAACAGAAGGCTCTTAAGAGCACCTACATTCTCTGTTTCTCAACAACAGTCACATTTTCAGGTGTGTAGACAGCGATGAATTTTGGAAAGTTCCTATGAATAAACTTTTCAGCCTTTGCCATATTCTCTCTTTTAGATTTTCCTAGTATCCTTTCTAGTCTCTCTGTTTCATATCAAAGCCTTTGTTAGAAAACGGGAGAGCACAATAACTTCCAGAGTGTCTGTACAATTCTAGATACCAAGTTGGAGGCAGCACAGAAAGACAACTTTTGGAGATTAGATGGTCTATGCTTTCAAAGTCCCTGAATCGAAGTACCAGAGAGTCAGCAGTCACACTTGAAAGTCTTGTCTGAAGTACCTCATTTCCTACTGTTTTGTCTCTTTAGGTCATCACTTCTGTGGATGACACTGTGCATGACACGATGTTGAAATATTTACAGCCTGAAATACTCCTGCATCTCAGGGGACATAATTGTTCAAAGTGGAATAGAGAACCTTGCACATGAGATTAAGCAAAGGAGAAAGCAAAGCAGCAGAAGAGGCCATTTCAGCATTGCCCTAAGAGTCCCTGTGGGACTTGGAATAACTTTTTTTCATGTGAGATTCCTACCACCTATTCTCTTACCTAGCACGTATAACCGACATCACAGCTCAAAGATTAGCCTTCTTGCTCAGTCAAAGGAACAACCACAGAAAGCCATTGCAGGTTTTAACCTTTTTCTTCCTCCTTGTGCCCTTTAGGTGGGGAAGCCAAATAAGAGAGAGCAGTGAGCACTAAAAGGATAAAATCTCAAAATGCGTGTCTTTGTTCTACAACAACTCAGCAGTGTAGCGGAACGATGGCAAGGTTATTTTCTGAGCACATGGTTAAGAAATAAGAAGTCCTTAAAAAAGAGTTGCGTCCTTTTGGCAGGTAACAGTTATTCTCCAATGTTTCAGAAGAGACCACTGACACGAAAGGCACACACTGTAGAAGCGCTGACAAACTGAAATGGTTTTCAAGACAGCCTAGAAGACACGAAGTGTTCTTGTTCCCAGGTGTCAGCAATCCAACGTCACGTTTTGTACCACAGGATATAGATTGAAGACTGTACACAAAGAACACTTCTACAATGGCAGTGAACACTGCAGAAGAATGGACTATCGCATCAATCAGAAATGTTTTACCTGGCTTATTCTAGCTAATCTCCATAGAAAACTTTCTTACAGGTTTTCACAGACATAGACTGACAAGAATTTTCTCTTCCATAATCCATCCAGGCGTCAGCCACAGGTCGGTTAATTGATTTGCAAGAAACCCTGTGTTCCCAACATATCCTCATCACATGTCAACGGCCACCTGGGAACAAGAGCACAAGAACTCCTTCCTGTGTCAGATCTGTACATTATTTATCATTCCTCTCATGGCAAACTGATCTCCAGAGCTCGGGTTTAAAAAGTTGATGAGGCTTGCTAGCCCCAGGGACATCTAAGCACTTATGGAAGAGCAGACACATTTGGTAGCACTCCAGATACACCGAGGAATTGTCAAGTGTACGTTCTCAGGATGACAAGCCATTTGTAAAAGTCAGTTAGGAGAATGTTACCACAGACTGATTCTTTCATTGCATTTTGGAAATGTTGTCTCGTGATGTGAGCAAACTGTTGACATAAAAGAAGCCAGGTGGGATACTGAGTTATTCATTCCTGAAATCTATAATCTTATACAGAGCAGCTGTATATCTGTGGCATGTGTTTTCTCAGATATTTTTATCATATCAATGCAATGTCAAACCACTTCCAACCATGAAATGCAAAACTGCTCACAGCTTCTGCTTCCAGTGTGTTGGGTACAAGGAAGCAGAAGACACGTGGTGTTCCTGGTACTTTTGCAGAGATTTTTGCATGACTGTTCCAGTTAAATTTTAGATTTGGAACTGCTTTATCATCAAGTAGATGTTTCACAGATGAGTTAAATGAATTCCAATTTCTCTGCTACTGATCACCTGGATTTAAAAAGGTTTTGCCTGCTTAGATCATGTGATGGACTATATCTAAAGCTAGAGCTCCTGGTTTCACTCTGACAGAGGGTAAATATATCCTTTTAAATTGACAGTGGAAAGGGCACCTTCCTGGAAGAGGGAAAAAAATTCTACCACAGAGCATGTGTTGACATCAGGCACAAGAAAATCATATGGAGAAAATGGAAAAGAGAAATGGAAATGCTAACCAAAATGAGATCATTCCTGCTGACCTTCTGCATTACCCGGAGCACGGCCCTTTTCTTGTGCAGAGGGGCACTTCAGTAGGGGAGGAAGAAGTTAGCTGTTACACAGACATGCATGGAAAGGAGCTTGCAAGCGTTCTTAAAGTAAAAAAGCCAAGCATTCCGGCACGGGGAAATGTTAGAACCAATGTAATTTATGCAAACTTAGTTAAACTATCTCGTACGAATGCATCATGTTAGTGCCTTTAGTCAGATGACCACATACTGGTTTTCCACAGGATGCCAGCCTCATTCAGTGCATGGAATGGGCAGCAGCATTCCATTTGACTGACATGCAATCTTTGTTTTATTGCCTAGCATTTGACCCTTCTGCCAGCATCATAGGTGAGTTCTAGATTGAAAACAAAATTCTGTTTCCTTGTCAGCTTTTCAGTAGCTTACAGGACTTTTGTGAAGTTAAATCTACAGTGCTGACAGGATGTGAGAGGTAGTGCTATTCCCATTTCACAGACAGGGAATGCCAACACAGAGGCAATACTAAATTTAGCAAAATGTAAGCCACTTAAGATACAGGATTTTTTTTAGCATATGTATTATTCACACACCACTTAACTATGCACAAAGACTAAGGCAGGGCATTGAAGTTTCTGCAATTTACAGAAGTTTGCTTCGAATGACTTCCCATTAAATGTTTCAAACCTGCAAGTTTCTGATGGAAAGCTGTGCCTGGTTTCCCACAGGAAATGAAACATATACAGTTGTGCCATCTGCTTATTCATGTGCTGTTAATACTCTTCCATCTCATTTCTGAACCTGTTGGCTGGTTTCAAACAAAATTGGCAGAGGAAAAGGTCTCTAAGTGAATGCCTCTAAGCCTAATAAAAACTGGCAGCTAATGGGGATTAAGACCCAAATTACAGCCTCCATTGAGAGAATAAGGTTACTCCTCTCCCCCATCCTTGTCCTGCCAGGTAGTGACAGAACCCGTGCGCAGCACATACAGCTTTCAGCTAGCGGCTTGCGAGGTACTCAAAGCATAAATGCGTGGAGCTAATATCCACGTTCCCCTTTGAGAGGCTGTGTTCCCGCCTGCTGATACAAAACAGAGAAGGAAAAGAGAGTAAAATCATCTCCAAGATATGCAGTAATGAGCACATCTCTGTAATAATCGTTCACCGCAGGGCTGTGCTGTGCTGCCAGCTGAATGTCGCCCTCTTCGATCACTGCCAGAGCAGGCACTTGGACCCAGCCCAGTTTTCACTTCCAGAAATGCCAGCACACTTTCCAAAGGATGCTCTGATGCTCCTCTGATAGGACACTAGCATGAAGATTTGGCAGCACTTTAGTTAAGAATAAAACAGACCTGTCTCAAAAGAGAAACCATGTCCCACTCCTTTCCAAATGCCAACCAAATACACTGCAGCTCAGCAGAGCTGAAAGAAACCAGTTTTGGGAAAGCAGCTGTTGAGCACAGCACAGCTTTCAAATAAACAAGGTTATGCTATCTCTATTAGCACTGCTATTCCAAAATTGCCTGCAGCCAACCCTCACTTCAAAAAAGGGGAACTTCCCTTCAGTCTGTCATGGCCTCAAGACAGTCATCACCATGTCTTATACCTGTCCTCTTTATGACAGCCAGCACTTACCCTGTGCTTTCCATTCCTTTCTTTGAGACCCTGCCTGCAGTGATCTACAGTCATAGACTCTGTTCTACTCATCCCATTAGTTAAAGTAGCAAGATTGCAGGGGAATAGCGGGGTGACATTGACCTTGCGATGCAAATTGTGCCGAGGTCTTCCTGTGCAGTCTGCTCAGGGAATGTGTACCAGACCTGCTGTGGCATTTACAAACCAGGCAATGAAAGAGATACCATTCTCAACAGCTTAGAGGTTTTTATGGCATACTAAATGCACTTTTTTAGAAAATATAACTGTAAGCAGAGGAAGAACTGGCTGCTTTTAGCATAAAGCATTCCTAGATAGGGTGATGCAAGTGTTTTTGGCATAGAAAATTAAAGAAAGACACATCCAAAACATAAATGGTAATGGTGCGGCAGTAAATTCACACTCTCTAACCTATAGATAGTTTCACAGCTCCCTAGCAACTGTACAGAAAGCGGAACCCACAAAGCAGCCAAGAAGATGCCAGCCAGAAAGCCAGTCACATGCTGATTGCTGCTGCTGGAAACTGCTCTCGTTGCAACCCATCTGGCATTCCCCACCCTGGACTTACAAATGAAATGAGATGCCAGGCTGGTGCGTCTTCGCTTCTATCTCTTTCTCTACCAACACCATATGAGGGGGATTAAAAGGATTGAGCCCATTGCTTGGTTCAACAGTTTGTTCCACACAACCCATTTACTGTGTGCAAGTGCCCGGTACCCCGCCACGACAGGAGTTTCACGGGCCTGATCTTCCATTTGGTGAAGTCGATGGAAGCTGTGCTTGCGATTCCAGTAGTGCAAGAGTGAGCACAGAGAAGGAAAACTTGGGCAAGTGAAGGCATAAGAAAACAGTCAGAAAAATCCTGGTTTGCAATAAGCAAAGACACTTCAGAAGGATGGGTTTTGCATTCCAACAGTTTCTTCAGGTGACAGCTGCTTTCTGCCGTGCAGCTCTGCAAAATGCCGCTATGGCTGTGAATTTGGCTGTGTGGCCTAAATCAAGAGAGGGCTCTTTGACAGATAAATCTAGTGGGGAAAAAAAAAAAAAATAAAAAAGCAAAGCCCTCTTGGCCCTTTCCTTCCCAAAATAAATAGGACCCAGAGCAGGAACTGAAACCTGTTTTGAACAGGAAAGTGGAAGCTGCAGCTGGGCAGTTTGTCTCTCAGGACAGGTCTCCAAACAGAGAAATACTAGTAATCCCAGGAGGTAGTAACTGCAAGTATTAGCATAATCTTCCCTACTCTGCCTGCTTTTGATACCATTTAGAAGAGAAACAACACAAAATACTTAAAATAGGGTCCACAGAAACCCACAGTAACTGCCTCTTTTGGCTGGGCTTTCTAACTGCCAAGTTACTCACAGTGGATGCTGCAGCAGCTGGCGCCGTTTCCGAAGCAATATGAAAAAGTTAACTAGGATGCAGTTCCACATGGCAGTCAAGTGGAAGACACAACACAGCATATTATAGGATAAAAACAAGTGGAAAGGGAATGGGAAACAATACAAACTGAAGAAGTCAAATGCAGAAGTGAATCCCACTTCTCTATACTCAGAATTGCAGTTTGGTTCATAACAAAACCACTGGCATAAACCCCAGAACATAGATCATTTGGTCCATCAGGAAAAAGTCCAGCAATAAGTAACTTCACCCCATCTTATAATGGTGGTATAGACTAGAAAGTTGCACTGAAAAAAATGTACACTCCTAGGTTTCCATTTGATTTTCTTCCACAAATTCAGTTCAAATTTGGCAAACTATGTTCTGACCTATAAGCTATGGGACAGTCAGATGAGAACTTGAACAGCAGTTTTGTTTCCTAATGTTAATGGAGTTCTTGAAATAAAAACTTCAAAGTCATGCTAAATTTACACCATCAACAGTTAGTGAGAAATTCAAGGAGATTACAGAGCAGAATTGGGCCACTGAACTGTTTCTCATTGTTCGGCACCTGAAATAGGTAACACACAATGACTATCTAGTCATAAAGTCAATGTGGGAAGACAGGCAATCAGCAAAAAAAATATTGTAGCTGTAGATGGTTCAGCTGTAAGCTGATCTTTCAAGTGAAACCGTATTTTATATCTAACTCTGCTTCCTTTTGTGTGTTGAAGAGATGAGAGGAATCTCATTTTATTCAGTGCTGGAAGAACATATTGTGATGGGCAACATCTGAAATAAGTGAGGTGGACACCAAGCACTTGCATAGACGTCAGTTTTGCCAGTTAAAATACATTTCAGCAGCAGGTACCCATCTGGATTCTAATCTGAAACAACTGAAATTACTACAACACTTCTAAATACACTGGTACACACATTATCTGATGTTCTGCTGCTCTATACCTCACCATCATAGTTCAGAATAAAGTACCGAGTTCAAGAAAAACTCATAGATCAAATGGGCCTTAATAAAAACTGAAATTAGTGGGTTATTCAATCATCTGAAGATGTCATCCTCTCAATTTTATTTTCCAAGTTGTTCAGCTTGCTGACTATTTTCTCTTTCCTTCCCTCCTCCTCTTCTGCTACTACCTATCTCATTAGAAGGCTGAGGTTATGGTCAAGCCCTTGAAGAATTCAGTGCTCTGAAACAAAGGAAATCATGTCATAATCATCTTAGAATAATATATACACACGAGAAAGTATCCCCTGCAGAAACAGCCATTATTGAATATTATGGGAAGCTGGGCATTTTAAGGCATTGTTTAATTTAATTGCTAGTACCCATTTTAATTAACAAGAGTTATATTTCCACCATAACGAGCAATAGCACAGAATAATAATGTGAGAAATGTGAAGAAGATTTTTTCCACTTCATTGAAACCACTGAAGGTTCTTCTTCAAGGGCAGCACACCTGGCCCACAAATGTGCCAACAGATTACAGCATGGGATCAAACCAAATGTCCCGCCATAACCCCCATGCTTATAGCATCTACAGTAACACTGTGTCCTCTGGGACAGGAACTGCCTTTTGCCCTTCAGATCAAAGCTATGTCCCAAAGTACAGGGCTAAACTCACAGTAATATATCTGTGACTTCTCTGAAGTTCTCCTGTGTAACATCAGACTTAGCACAATGGCAAAGGATAAAGAAAAAAAAAAGGTGTAAGAAATTGTGGCGAGAATGAAAGCAATCTAATCAGTGGTTATGAAACACTGCTTTAGTGGATATGCACAGTATGCAAGCAGCAGTGGCAGGTACTGCAAAATGAACAACAGCAGAGAGAAGCTGCTCCTACTGTTTCATACATCAAGGCCCATTAATGCTCTATTTTAGGTCTCATTCATGCATGAGAGAGACTGATCTTCTCTATTTTCTGTTCTTCTTCTGAAATCCTAAATATGGGTTTGGACAATCTGCACAGGCACTGAGGATATCCAGTCCCAGAGTCTAGGAGAGCTGACCCCTCAGAGCTGTAAACCACAAATACACTGCTTGTACAGGACCCACGGGGATCATTACAGGGGTCATTCCTTTGGGTTCTGGCGATGATTAAGTCCCTGGAGGACTCTACCTGCCTGTCGCTCTTCTAGTCTCTCTGTCCTCACACATTTAGCCTGTCCTTTAGGGTTGCTACTAGTTCATACCTACCCAATAGTTCAGTATGGGAAGCAGGAGGAGGAGTAAGTAGAGGGAGGCAGTAGCCTTAGGATGAGCAGACTGTGAAAGCGTCAAGGAGGAGATGATTTGCTCTATAACAGAGCCAGGAGGCCCTGTACACAGCAGCATTTGATACACCTCCTAGGAATAACCAGCAAACTACTCCCCAGTCTCATGTCCAGACCTATACAAATATTTGGTGACAGAAACAGTCTGTCCATGGGAGCAAGCCTGCGCATGCAAATGGTAACGGTAACGGGCGTGCTGGATGTTACCTTTCAGGGCAAGGCCTCCAGGGATAAAAGCAGCTTGCACCTGTGGAAAAGGGGACATAAATCTATTTTCTCCTACCCACAGTGTTTAAAAATGATTTTCTGCTACTTCAAACAAACAAACTAGATCAAGATAAGCAGCATGGACCAGTACATGTAATTCTTCCTGCCCTCGTGACAAGTGGCTCTCCTTAGAAACATTTCTATTTCTCCATAGGAAAGTCCCTCCATTATGCACAAGGAGAAACATCTGCTTCTGACAGTGCATAAACAGTGATGTTTGTATCTCTGATGGCTGAAGGCTAATAAGAGCAAACCAGATTCAGCTCAGAACATTAACGATGCCAAGAAAAACACGTCTGCACAAGCTGTTTTAGCTTGCGTGTCCAGAGCCCAGCGGGACCGTGAGCAGGCAGACAATAGTTCACACCGGTTTTGCACTGGAGTGCTGGTGGTTATTTGTTTTGTAGCACACCCTGCATACAAAACTTTCCACATGAAGTCAAAGAAAACAAAATCTCAGTGAATGCTACAAAAAGCAGAAATTTTGCTTTGAACATATGGGAAAAGCATAATGAATGGCCACGATAGTCTCCCTCATCATCATTATTCACCAACACAACAAAGTGGAGACCTTCGTCAATCTTTTTTTATGTCATAGCATATGCATTTAGGGATCTTGGATAAATTCCATCTAGCTTTAAAATGAAATATATTGCCTCTTAAGGTCAACATTACCCTTTTCCTCACCTCTCCCTGGGTCTAGGGAGGGCTTGCTCTTTTGCCTGTTTTCAGACCTCTGTTTCAAGGACTTTACAAGTTTCCTGGGGGTGCTGAGGAAGAGGACAAAGACTACAGAGGTCAGATGGGCAAACTGCAGAGAGTTAATTTTATTGCCCTGTGGTCCCACAAGATGATGAAACAGAATAGAACTGGAAAAGCTCCATTCAAGTCCAGGGACCAACATTCAGGGTGTTGCATTGCAACTGAAACGCCTTTTGTGCCTTCTGTAGTCAGTCTAATGGGCCTGGGGGTGAGGATTTGACCCTTTATACTGTAGGAAGAAAGCACTAATTGCTTTGAAAGTAGAAAGAACTTGTCCTTTAGGTTACATAACCCTCATTGCCACTGTCCTACATAACTACGGGGGACTAAATAACATGCAATTGAATGAAAGCTGCAACACTCTGCTGGGAAAATGTGCTGAAATAATTAATATCACCAGACAATGATATTGATTTATACATTCAGTATTCCAGGCAGAGCTGGCCACTGTAGGTTATTATCCTCAGGAGTCAGTGTATTCAACTGCTATGCAAAAGCAAAGGGAAAAAGTCACAGAATATAATTTGTAACATTGGCAGCTAAAAAAAAGGAGATACTGAATGCACAGTGTGCACTACATAAGGAAAAGTCTTGCTGAAAAATGAATGGAGAAAGAAAAAGAAGCAGACATTAAGGATTGCTTAGCGTACAGCCAAAAGTATAATACAATACTAACTCCTTCAATATATTGTTATTTGCACAGTCCTTTTATTTTGCCTATTTTGGTATTCAAAATCCAAAGGTGGAGTATGACTGTGAAGATACATACAAAACCACGCACACACATACATATATACATATACAAAACAACTACAAGAATGACTGTTGGGTCTCAGAGGACTTCAAAGTATGAAGCGGTACAATTTCTATCTGTACATAAAGTTATCATGCTAATGATATTGTCAGTTAAGGATAATAATTTGTATTATTATCTACTGTAATGCAAATTGTTATTTTTACCAGCAAATATATAGCTGGCTTTAGCCTCAGTGGTGGGATGAATGTTAAATCAGAGCTGATGAATAATTCATAGAACTTATATAATGCAATGGCTCATTCTGGGATTTGTGTTTGAAGAATGACTTCTCCTGGTTAGATGCTGCTTAGATTCTGGGCCAGTGATACTCTGGCATGACCTGCCTGCAATGAGGTAATGAACTGCTGATGAAAGGGTTGGTTTGGTGTCTGGTGTTTTTTTGTAAATCATTAATATTTTATTGAGTTTTCATTACACGGACACATCTACAGAAGACTGAAATAAGCAAATACACAAATTCAGCAAGCACGTTCCACTCACTAAGTTGATTGCAGTCAACAACTATGCAAAGTAAACTGAAGGCCCATTCACATCACACACGATGCAAAACGTAGCGCAACGGGGAGAACACTGTGCTTGGCATTAGGAAACCTGTGTCCATTCCCAGCTTTGCCCAGTGCCTGGGACATGACAGAAACACAGGGAGATTTCCTTCTGTGTCCTAGGTAGGAAAGGAGTAAAGACTGTAACCTTCAGAGGAAAGGGACGGAGCCTTGGTGGTGTTAGAACTAGACCATATGCTTGACTGGGATGTCCTCTCCAAGGCAGCTGAAACAAGGATACCTGGCATTTACCAAAGGTGGGGAAGGAGCAGTGAGGATAAAGGGTCTGTGGCTCTCCACCTGTGCTGTTCCAGTATGATGGGACAATATTATTCACAAATATAAAAGGACTAGGAATCCCAAAGCTTTGTGAAACGTAGTATAACTCATTATACATTTTTTTACAAATGCCATGGGAGCTTGTTTGAACATTTCATTTAAAGAACAAAACTTGCATGAACATATTTCTCTCTAGTACACAATGCCTTTTCGCTGGTTTGAGGTTGGGGGTTGTTATGGTTTTTTATAATCCTACATGTTATAAGTAGTGCTACTAATTAGAAAGGTTAAAAAAAAACCCCAAAGGAATGGAGGAAAAGCTCAACAGGATTGTAAAATGCTGCTCTAGATGTTCTTGTAGCTAAATATATGCTCAGACAACATCACGCATTACAAAACAGGTAACAAAATTAAAACCATCTCCCCCTCAAAGGAGTTTTAGAGGGAGAATTGTTTCATATGTCTCAGAGTGAAAAAAATTGAATCATAACCGATAAGGGCTGAAGAGCTGTATACTTCTTGATCCAAGTTATTCCATGCTGAGCTGTTATACTCAATGTCTTGTACCTTTCTTCCACACCATCTGCTATCAAACATGATATTGATCTAGAGGTCTAAACAATATGACAGTTCCAACACTTATTTCTTTATGGGCTGTATCTATCAATGGGATGTACGGACAGAAAGAATACCAAACGGCAAACTGCGCTCTCTGCACCGGTGAAGGTGCAGTTTGGAGTCCTGGTGCTAACTTAATACAGGCTCTGTCAGGAACAACCATACCCCTATTCTCATGTCCACAAAACAGCCTATTTCCAATCTCTGTTCCACACTGCATGGTTTAAGGGGCCAGTGTTGACATGACTGGGTTTCTCATTTGAAGAGATTACTCATATTGGGAGGAGAAGTAATTTCTCTCGAGCCTTTTTAAGGAATTATATATTTTTTCATGGTCATCAGAGTTCCTGCGTTTCACTGATTCAAAAGAATTAGAAAAGGGACACACCGCAGGGAACTAATTTACGCATACTTCACACCTTTGGGAGTGATTTATAACAATCATTGGCTTTAATAAATTCTGCATCACTGTAGTTCTTAGTTTCCAAGAGAACTTGATAAAAGCATCAAAAGGAAGGCTAACACCTTCCTGCCCATATCGCTTCAGCTGCTCATAAAAATGAGTATAATTGAGAATTGTTCTGCTAAATTTTAAATTCATTTGCCACCAAGAGATTTAGTTTAGTAAAGAGCTCTGTTCCCCTAAGGCCCACACCTGGGGTTCTGTAAGGTCTGGTGCTGTAACAACCACTGCGGTAGCTCTTAGAAATCAGCCTGCACAGCCCAGAGCAGCAGCATGCAGGAATACCAGTCTGGCAATCGAAAGCATCCCAGTGGTGTTAGAATCATAGAATGGTTTGGGTTGGAAGGGACCTTAAAGACCATCTAGTTCCAACCCCCCTGCCATGGGCAGGGGCACCTTCCACTAGACCAGGTTCCTCCAAGCCTCATCCAACCTGGCCTTGGACACTCCCAGAGATGGGGCACCCACAACTTCTCTGGGCAACCTGTTTCAGTGCTTCACCACCCTCTCCAGGAAGAATTTCTTCCTGATATCTAATCTAAACTAAATTAGTGTTAGTAGGTGAGAATAGGGAGCCTGCAGCAGGAGGAACCTGCCACAGGAGGAACATGCCCAGAAGCAGCAGCTGCTGTGTTACTGCCCTGAGCTACGTCCTTCAGCCTCTCTGTTGCAGACCATGCATCCTTTGACATACAAGCACTATGCTAGGAGGTAAGACTGAGTAAGGAATGTTATGAGTTGGAAGCCTCCCTGGACCTTCCCAGAGAAGAAACAGTCATCAACTTGTTCAAGCATCATCATGGAAGGCGTGACTGCCACGCAGATATTCCAGGTAAACCTCACAGCAGATGCAGACAGCCCACACACTAGTGCAAGCCAGTGCTGGGAGTTATTCCTACAATATCTTCACTGTATATTGCCTACATTAGGTAAATTATATTTAGACCCTGTACGTTACGTGTGTTGCTCAGTGTGATCAGTGCTCTATAAGATCAGAGCTGTGACAATTCAGATCAAAATAGGGACTAAACATTTTTAGTTTGGCTCTTAACTTATTCCATTTGATGAAAGTCCTTTAGTTATTAAGTGCATGCTTCCAAGCCTCCTAGTGTTGTAAAGGATTATGATTAGCTGATGGCATGTTTTTATTCAGATACAATGCCATCTAAGAATAAATAGGGCATGAGCGTAAATAACTACTCAAAAAAAAAAAAAATCCAACCTGAATTTACTATTGACGCTGTGCTGCCTCCAGTTACACAAGAGGCTGCAGCATACCTTCAGCCCAAGGAATCCTTTGCTTTGTAAGCTGCAAGTCATCTCATGATTTGAATACAGGTTAGATGCCTTACAAGATGCTCTCCACATGTGAGCAAGCAGCTGCTCTGCTGCTGTTGCTCTAGAGACAGGGGAGGGGAAGAAAGATTACAGATGGATGTGGTTATGAGACAGAAAGCATATTGTTTAGGTTCAGCAGTACTGAAACATATATAGTGCTGTCATTTGTATACAATGCTCTTTTCAATTTAAACACAATGATAATTGCCTAGCTACAAATGTGTGCATTTAAAAAGGTATATAAACTGACAACCAGGGAGAAAAAAAAATACTCTCCTCTAAAAATCAGAGACCAATTTGGCTAAACCATACAGCCTACTACTGAGGGAAACAAATCACTCAGAACCCCCACTAAGCAGAGTTAGACAATACCACTGTACAGCTGGGAGATTCCTACGATACACCTAAAGCACTTTCTGGAACTGATAACTCATGATAGCTGGTAAAATTACTTGACGTCTGAGTATGGTTATTCTGTATGTTGTGCTAACGATGCTGCTTCCCATTGAATGGCATACTTGTGATGCTCATTAAGGATCTCAAATTACTTTTGGCAAGAGTAGAGCCATCAAGCCAAGTACACCATGAAGAGATTTACATAGTTGTATGCAGTTCATCATAATGTACAACTTCCTTCTAGCACGATCTTAAGTTTCTAATTAAGAAATTTACCTGCTACTTATCTGTCCACTTTTCTTTTGTATGTAAGCAGCTGTGCTAGCTGCTATATGGCACATTTATGGTACTGCTAATCGCAGCCAAGTAGCTGTCAAGCTTTGCTTGAGAAGTGACAGCAGCTCCATAGCAAAGTCATCATTCCTTAAGGAGCAGAAAATGTTTTGAGAATCTTTAAGAAAAAGGTAGTATAGACCACAAAATCTGTGAATGGTTAATTCATTTAACTAGTGGTGGTGGCTTTTTTTGGGACAGTTCTACCCCTGTTTGTGAGTGTGTGTAGGTGCCAGCATACAGAGTCCCAACACAATGCAGTCTCTCCTCTGGGACATCAATGCTGTAACAACTGAAATTTGCCTACGTACCCTTTTCACATTAATTCGGTTACAACCACTGCAGCAAGGAAGTGGCTAAACCAGCACGAATTGTGTGCGGATGAAACTAAAGGTCTTACTGAGGCAGAGTGCTGCAGCCCTTGCAACAGACCTGCATCTCGGTTACCTGCTGTGCGTAATGCAGCATGGATCCCTCAGCCTTGCTGGATAAACCAGCTGCTTCTACGTTAACTGGAGCAGCGGTATTTGTCTTGGGTCACAGCACTACATTTGCTCCTGCTGTTTTGGGGACCTGAGCTTTACAGCACTGCACCACCCCAGCGTGCCTGGGCTTAGTTCACTGTTTTCTGTCAATGCTGCCTTGCAAGCAGCCTCAGCCTTGGCTGGTCTTGGACCCACTAGTCAGGGTGGTTTCCAAGCCCAGACCTATCTACCAGCTACATCCTGAAAGCCTCAGGGTTTGATTGCTAGTTGTATGCTGGCCTATCTCTTCAGAAGGGTTATTGCATATCAGAACTGGACGCCTGTCCCTGGTGATTTTCAAGTCTTGTCCCTTTTAGAGCGGCATTGCAAAAATGAGCCAAGGGACGCTTTCACTTATCTCTAGTCTTTCTACAGAGACAACCCACACAGCGATATGGAATTAACACAGGTCTCAAGATAAAATATGGTTAAGGAACGGACTTTTCAGATGGCTCAGGTGATCTAACACACTCTTGGTCCACATCAGTTGTAGAAGCAGGCCATGCTAGATGGCATCCAGTGGAAAAGCATTCCAGTGCAGTAGGGCAGAACAGCGTTTATACTCCAATTCATCTCCTAGCCTACTTCCAGATAGCTTCTCCCTTGTGAACAGGCTCAGGTAAAGCTTATAAAGTCCTTCGAATATACAACTACTAAGTATCACAATTACATTTTTTAGTGGACCTGATCTATTTCCCCCCCGATGGCAAAGAAATAATGGATTGTCTCAGCTGCTGTATTCTCCCTTCCATGTTTTCACATGCCCATTCTTTTTTTTTTGTTGTTGTTTTTTTAGAAGCATCACCCTGGCATAGGGCACAAAGACTTAGCCATCAAAACTGAACTATAGTGATTATAACACAAACGCTGCTCCAAAGCTGAAAGCATTAATCACTCCTGCAAATAAAGGACTGTTTACTAACACTTTTATCTGAGCTCAGACAAAAACCTTGTAAAATAGCCCTTTGCACCTCAAACTACAGTGCAAAATGTTATTGTGGGTCTGCAATTTGTCATCCAGAAACATATAATGAGTGTCTGAGGGGACAGGCACGGTCCTGATTCTGCTGTTTTGTTACAAGGCACTCTGCAATAGCAACCAACTCTCCTGTTTTCTCAATGGCTCTTGCTTCTTAAACTGTGGCTTTTAAAGTTACCGTCCTAGGAGGATACGGAAGGTCAGTCAACACTGCTGAGCTACAGCAAAGTAATATGAGCAGTTCATTATAATACAAATCAAGCAAGTGAGAAGGAGACTAGAGATATTACCTAATTAACAGCAGATGAAAGAATAAATCCTACTGACCTCTTTCATATATACAAGATGCAAGAAATTAACATTTTTAGGGGGATAAAGGACTCCAGCTATAGGGATTATAATATTTATTTGTTAATCTCATCTTGCTGTTTCTGCTTAGTTATTCTAAGGATGTCATTCAAGTGGCCTTTTTTTTTTCAACTCAGATTAATTTATTTATGCTGTGCTCAAATATGATACCTTTCCTTTTCCTGCTGAAAATGACTCCACACTTTGCCCAAGAACAAGCTATGTAGTCAAAAGGTAGCAAGAGAGGAAATTCACTTTACAGAAACAAAGCTGCAGAAGTTAGTGCTACAAAACTTACGTGATTTTTAATACTACGTTTCTGAGTCTTTTCCATTAGAGTACTATATATGGATGTGAACAGCTCAGCTGATAATTACTCCGTACATAATACAGTCACCTAAACGTAGAGCAGATCTACCACTGACTGGGGGAGCTGTGAAGTTCAAGTGCCTAAATGAAATTTCAGATTTGTTCATATTTTTGTTAATCTGTGACACTGTGTGCCTGTTCAGTAGCTCTCCCCTCTGCAGCTAGTAACAGGCTTGGTACAAATCTAGCTGAAGTTACTATAAGACAGGTAAATTAATAGTTTTATTCAATTAATTTCTGTCTTTATTTTAAGATTTTGCTGCTAGGTTTTAATATACTTGTTTCCTCAATGTTGACAAGCAGAACAACTTGTATTGATTCGAAGTATTCATCCTCCAGATGACATCACTCACAGCTTCATTACATAGAATGCTGGGGTTTTTTCCATGTGGTGGTCACCCTTAAGGAGATTAAATATACTTTGTATTTTCAAGTCATTAATTTGAAAGAAATTGTGATTGGATTATCATTATATCAAGGCTATTTAACCTAACATAGAGCAGAAAGAAGAAAAAAGCTCTTCTGAAAGACAGGTCATCAACTGATGTTATTTAGAAAGTATATCACTTAGGTAATCTTTGTGAGATATTAAAGAAGTATTTTATTTGCAATCCTATGCCATTCAAGTTACCCAGAGGTGCTTTGCATATTTATAATACACAAACTTAGGACAACTAACTTCCTATTTGGAATCACAATTCAGGTCTCACTTAAGTCAATGGGAATTTTGCCATCAACTTGAATGAAATCGGGATTTCGTTCTTACTATATATAACTCAGACAGTTTCAAACTACTCCAAAATAGGGGCATGAATTCTCACTGATTTCTGCCCCTGTTGTAGAACTGCTACCCCAGTAGTCAGGCTGGAGGTGTAAAAGCACCAACAGAAAGAGAGAGACTACAGTTGTGAAAGAGGGTTATAGCAGCACCATATAAATGCTGTCATCCATGTTATGGTGTTAATCTGCATGAGTTTGCGGATTAATCAGTCTTCTCTAATTTAAATCATTTAATATGTAACCTGCAGGCATAAAAGTATATTTTGTTGCAGATCAACATGCTGCTATAATCAGCATATTTTCAAGCAATTCATACATAAGAAATGTCACTGTTATATGAATGTATAATGAATGCATACAAAGAAACAGATTACACCTACCACAAAGGCTTTTCTTTAAGAGAACATAAAATTCTGTTCCTCTACTCATATTTCAAATAATGAAATATTTTCCTAATCCACTGCATAAAACAATTATGCTAATTTATACCAGTCCTCCGATCCTGTAATGCTTATGACTGAGAGTTTGACATGATCATAATTTGGCTGACTGGGAGATTGTAAAAGAGGCACAAATAAAGCATCATGCCAAACAAAAAATCCATAGCTAGTAAGCAATACAATGTTCATTAATAGCTGCTTCCTCCCAAAGGACTCCCACCAGTCGGCAGAGAATCTCACGCTCTGGTTTCCAAGGAATTGTGTGTGGTTGATGCAGACTCAAACTGACTTTCTCAGTTAATTCTGTTTCACATAACTCAAGCATTTCAATGGTGACTATTTGCTAGCTAATTTCCTTCAGTTCATCCTCTTACAGGCATGGAATACTGACCAAACAAGCCTTTATCATGTGTATCTAAAAAAAATTATGCAAACAAACCTAATAGATGTTGCTAGCCTAAGCTGGAAAGCACACTGCAGTCCATGAGCAGTAATTTCCACCCACATACTTTGCATCTGTAAACAAGACTTGACCCAGTCCCCTGGGAATGTAATACTGCCACTGCGAGAATTTCTTTATACAAGTGTCTAGCGAAAGCAGGACTTTGCACTGTTAAGGAGATGCTATCCTAGAATCAGTGTGTTTTTTACTGTCTGGCTGCCAATAATTCTAAATAAGCAACTGCTTCCAGTCTTTTCTAGTACTGTTGCTTGAAGACTCGTGTTTCATCTTCCATACAGTGTCTATTGAGAAGAGGTGATAAAGGATGCAAAACTCGGGCTTCAAATTGTTCCTTTTTAAGGATCCAAAAATGGAAAGAGACTCATTTCTACAGCAACCCTTTCTGAAATTCTGTTCATGCTGTGTGCATGTCTCTCCACTTCCTAGAAAAGGGCTGCTCTTACACATTGCCTTCAACCTAGCTATTTCTGTCATACAAGAAAAGTGGGAGAGATAAGGATCACATCACTCATCAAGAATGCCACAGCAATGGTGGGATTATAATGTGGCAGAGTGCACCTGCGTATCAAGGAACCACAAGCACTTCCAGGGAGCTCAGGCCCCTCCACTGCCTTGCACAAACGAGGTAGGTCAGTGGAGATACGAATTTGGCCAAAGAGCTTTGCATGCTGGAAGCAATGGAAGTTACTGAGCACTATTTTACTTGTAACCGGCACAATCTGCAATCTCCAGTCAGCAAAGATGCCTCTCATAAAAAAAAAAATGCACAGTTCAGAAGTCAGCTACGAGTCATTGGGATATAAATGATGACATCGATAACTGGTTCTGGTCAAGCCTTTACTTTATGTAAAAGCAAAACTTCTGTGTCAACCACGAAGACCAGCCCTCCTACACACCACGCAGAAGACCAACACAAAGTCTTTGACAACCAGCAGTCCTCACTTTGACGTGAATGGATGCAACTGTTTGTCTCTTTTAATGATCATTAACGTTCACAGAAAGTCTGCTAATGACTTGTCACCTTGCTTACAAAAACTAAACATCCCTCCTGATTCTCTCCTCCCGTTATCCAAGCAATTAGAACCTGTCTGCCAAAATCAGACGAGTGCCACGTCCACAGCCTCCTCTCTGGTTGCAAAGCCTAGTCAGTGATGACACCCACAGCAGCTGGGGAATGGGAGAGAGCAGAGCAACACACCTCAGCGGCAACAAAAAATTATTGTCAGGTGCCTAGTTTTTGAACACTTGAACATTATAATAATAGCTGGATAATGAGGACACCAGTGGTCCTACTGTGCTGTTATTGAACCAAAACCAACTGTACTGTGAGGTAGGTTGACCAGATAATCAATGTCAAAATCGTTATCAGCAGTCCCTTCCTTTCAACCCCCCTGTGTTTCCCAGGCTCCCCTGACAGGTCTCTTCTTGGCATGTAAGGTCTTTGGGACTGTTTTTTATCTTTGTTCTCTGCCCCTTCACACACCTACTGGCAATAAAAGCAGTAAAATTACAGAAAATCAATGGCATAGTTTCTACTCTGTTCTGTTTAGTAGAATAGAATAGAATTCCAAACTATTACTGAGGGAGATGTCATAAAATGCACATGAACTCAGGGTTTTTTAACTATTGGAGCAGAATTGAAAGAAGAAGGGGAGGGGTAAAAAGGGACAGCACGGGTGATGTGCTGAAATTCCCAAACAGTTCGGAAAACATTTCAGATAGATAAATAAAAATAGAGATGTGAGCGCACTGCAAAAAAGACTCTGCTGAAAGCCTGCAAAGCCAGAGGTATTCCTCGAGAGAGCCCATAAAACCAGACTCATTCAGCCACTTACACACCTCCAGAAGCCACCAGGCTGCACTGAGTGGTTGATGTAAAGGAAGACACAGTTACAAATCACAGTGACGGCACATGTAAGTGAAGTCAGACTTCTGACCTCCAGCCCTGGGAGTTAGTCACAGATTATGCTATCCTTTTAGTTGCAATATGCAAGCATCTAGACAGATCCTTTGCATTACAGACTGGTGTGTGTGCCTGTATGCCTGGCTGCAGAGATTGTGTATTATCCTGTCCTCAGCACAGCCTTATAAACAGTCCTACAAATCACTGAGTTCAACGTGTGGCCCTTTTTAAGTAAAACCACAGTAATGCCAAGCATGTCTGCTGCTCACACGTGTATGTTGCAGGATGATGATGGAGAATAAGGTGAGTAGACCAGCTTTTAGATTTGTTTTGGAAGTATCCCAAAACTAGATCGTTTAAAGAGAATATAAGTAGGTTCTCAATAGGTTTGCAAGGCTCACACCTATTAGTAGAAGCAGCAATACCTTGCTCAGCAGAGAAATCCTCTGCCCTTTGAAAATCAAGCAAAAAATCTCTCACAGGCTCTAGTGTGTCTTCTCCTCCACTGGTGCATTAAAAACAAAATGCAGAAATGAACTGACAGCTTTTCATTTCTTTCCCTAATTATCAATCACAGCAGCTGCTTGGTGGAAGAATAATGAGCTTTTTTCTTTTTTTTTTTCTTCATTTGAGCAAAATCCTAGTCTTATTTGGTGCATATTTTTGTGGGGTTTTTTTTCTTACGACACTACTACTTGCTGCTGTCAAGAGCTGGTTTTGTTTTATTGTTTTAGCTAAGGACACTAAGGCAATACAATAAATAGGAAATAATTGGACATATCTGTCCTGCATTTATTAGTTACTGCTGACATACCTAAGAATAGGCCTTATGTCCTGGATCTGTGTCGTTAGGTGGGAGTCATACAGCATCTAGCTCTTTTGACCTGACGACCTGCAAATATGCTTTTCCTCAGTACTGTAGTATGTACTGCCAAAGGAACAGGAAGCCTCTAAGGCACAAAATGACCCCATTAGACCTATTCCTGACTTACTGTGTAAGCAAAATAATTACAAGAATAATTAATGACTACTGAGGCAAGACTCAAGTGAATACAGCAATCTGTTCACCACAACTAACCATCGCTTACTTGGTAAAGCAGTTATAAGTAATCTGCCTCTCAGCAGATGAGCTGGAGAGTCCTTGTCTCATAGGTGTTCCCAGCAAAGAATCTGACTGGCACACAAGAATTCCAAGACACCGCTACAGTTTGAAATAGGAATGATAACTAAGCCCAAGATGAGAGAAGTCACCCAGGTTCAGCCCTGCGGTCAGGCTTGTGACTAGCCTTTCACTGTACTAAAGGGGCAAGCCAAAATGATTGCAAAACACTTCTGAGTATAATTTAGTTCAGTTAGCCAAGGTACTGTCTTTGACTTTTTGTATTTTCAGGATACAATCATACTTCTCTGTACAAAGCATTAGTACATTTTTTACAAGGGCTTAATCCCCACAAGCCACGTGGTTAAAAGAAACTATACACTTCAGCTATTGGGAAATTAGGGTTTTATGGAAGACTACCACACGTTCGTAAGTGGCTCAAACCATACATTATTCCTATATGAAGAACAAAACAGCACACAACCAAAGATGCATCTGGCCATACAGTAAGGCTGCTACTATCTATCACTTAAATAGATGAGAAAAGTTGCTAGTAAGTGCTGCCAACTGCTGCTCTAATAAACAATATTTCTCTCAGCAGAAAGCCAGCGCCATGTGCTGATTTATAGTAAATGTGCCATTCTTTCCCTGTGCTATCAGCACTGAAGACAATAACAAGTAGCTAAGAGCACAAGAATACATTTTTATAAAAACAAAACAATGGGTGTTGGCATGGCACCTTATCTGCTGTATGTGAGGAGAGAAGCATTTGAATTGCCCCAGTGGACACTCTAAGATCCTTTATTGCATTTATGCTGTTGGTGTCTTGAGGACTGCTTTGAGAATGACGATCAACAGATTGTCAGTGGATAGCGTTCAGCGATCTGTTAGACACGTTGGGATCCATGAACACGAAAACCAAATCAGAGGCTGTGAAGAGGTAGCAGAGGTTGTGGCCTATTGGGGAGGTGAGTTGTACGTATACTCTGAAACACACAACCAGCGGAAGATAAGAGTTGAGCAAACGCTCTAGTTCACAGATAAATCTGTAAAAATTCCTTATGCATCTTCCGAATGACTGCCATTCAATTACTACCACTCGTAAAGGGGAAAAGGAGTCCCTAGAACAGTACGATCCCTCTTCATCATGAACGGCTGATGGGGAAACATCCTGTTTTGGAGACTGCATTAGCTTACACAAGTGTGAAGCTGCAATGTTCCCATCTCCCATCATGTTCAAGATGTTTTCACAGTAGGTTATTAGCCTGCTAGCTGTACCAACACTATTTCTGCATGATGTGCAATATGTACACTGCTCAGCCTCCCCAAAATGCTTTTCGATTAGCTATTTCCACGTACACAATACTGCCCTGGGGCCCATCACAATCTTCCATTCACATTTTACTCAAATCTAATATGAAACATGCTCTTTATTCAGAACTGTGTGTCTGCCTAATGCCACAAATCCTTAACTCCACTCCCAGCCCCCGTGGAGGCAGTCGCACTCCATCCTGAGCCTGCTACCCAGAAGGTCTAATCAAATGGCTTTACGGAAAAGTATCACTCTTCGACCTAGTGCAATTATTTACATTTGACTAAAGCTTAATGCATATTTTGCTAAAGTTAATCCTCCAAAAAGATACTTAAGCTTAGTTCAAAGGCATTTCAGGGCAGAGAACTATGGATTTATTGCAGCAGTTGTGATGTATGCCTAATCTTTCTTAATTGGCATATGTCTGGCTTCAGTTTCCATCTGCTGGTTCTTACAAAAACACTATTTAGGACCCAACACTTCTCTTCCCACGAAAATACTACTTCATTGTAATTGAAACCTCTCTCAATCTCTTTAATAACTGCATACACAAAAAATTGAAAAGCTCAGCCCATTTCCAGTTACACTTGCAATCTTGGCTACGCACATTTCCAAAACATCCTCCTGCCCCAAACTGGGATTAAACAAACCCATTTTGTTTTGCTTTAATTTCCTCAAAGAACAAGGTTTTAACTGGTGCTCCGAAGCATCCACTGCAACCCTCCAACAGTTAACGTTGTGATCATAGATAAACTGGGGAGTATCTGCCTGACCAGCTCCTGCCTAGAGCTGATAGTTATCTTTATAGATCATGACAGGGATGGTGCTGCTTCTTACCACTCTGGCAGACAGTGCTAGAAATTTCAGGGAAACCTTCAATTCTTTTTGTATGCTTAAAGCTGCCCAGAGACAGAGTGGTTTCAAAATAACCACTGATTAGTACACCCTTTTTTATTAACAAACATCCAGGGTGGGTAAGAGCACACTAAATGTATTTTGAAGAGAGATATTTTGTTCTTCAAATTCCCATGTAAAGAAGGGGGCAGAACCCTACAGACCACCTGCCAGACAGGGCTGCTTTCAGCAACCTGGTAAGTGCTGAATGGGAGGTGAGGTCTCAAGTCGTAAGCAGCAGGTGCCAGTGGTGGGGCATGTAAACCCACTTCTCAAAGCTGTGTATCTCTGCACAATGGCCAGTGCTTCCATAGCTAGCTGACAATAAAGAAGCAGTTATTATAAAAGACAAGAAAGAATAATTTTCACATATTGCATTCAAAAGGGAGAATTTCTCAACAACAGAAGCTTTTTATGTCACATTGTCAAGGGAGAGGTTCTGCCTTTTCAGTTGAGGCTTTTATATTGCTCAAACATGAACAAGCACTTAATTACAGGACAGTTCTAAAATAACACATCAAGGAGAAACATAGTTGAAAGTCAGTTCTGTTCACCCAAAATCAGAAGAGACCATGACTGGCTAATACACTGCTTCTTCCCAGTTGGTCCCCTGTACCTGGTGTTTTAAAATGTTTTAAGCAGAAAATTGACTCTACAATATGCATTCATTAAGACATAATTGTGAAAATATTTGCTGTGCAAATGTTATTTGAAAACACAGTTGGTTCTGTCCTTAAATTTACATTTAATGGAAAACACATCAAAGAATGAAGTAACAAATTACAGGGACAAATGTTTGTTTGGGACCGACCCACACAGCTAACAGATCTGGGCAGAGAAACACAGGATCCTCTAAATGAACAGTAAAATGCTGTAAATGACGTTACTTTCCTGGTGAGGTTTGTTTTGGTTCAGTTCAGGAGAGGAGTTTCTGGTTTGGGGTTTGGTTTTTTGTTTGGTTTGTTTTGGTTTTTTTTCCCTTCTTTTAATTTTTGGTGTAATCCTGACCAATGCTGTCCATTATCTTCCAGAGCTGACTGCACAGAGTTTTTAAAACAGCTGCATGGTCCAGGGCAGGGATGTTGGATCAAACAAGCGCCTCTTCTGCCCTGTTAAGTATCAATGATTAGTCAACAGTCAAGGCAGGCTAATTTAACCATCTAAGTTAGAAGCTTTCGCCACATCTGAAAAAGGAGCTTGAGATTTCAGAAGAAAAAAGTTTTGGACATTTCTAGATACCTAAGTGCTGGAGAAGAGGATACAAAGAGGCTACCTAGCCCGGAAATCAAGCAGGCTGCTCAAAACTCCACAAAAACATTGGCAAGCTCTTACATACTTAACCTTGTGACACAGAGCAAATGTTTCTTTAATAGCTTTCCTCCTTCTGCAGCAGAAGTTACAATCACATTCTAGAAAGGTGAATGGGTGCTACTTAAGGGCTTTATTTTTTTAAACAGTTAAAAAGAAATCTAAGTAGTAACTGATTCCTTGATATGGAGAAAACACTCGTCTAGTAGTATTTTCTTTATACTGAAGACTACAATGATGTTACCCTTTGTTACACAATAACCGGGGCTCTTATAAAAGTTGAATAACTTTCGCCTGGGAAACAAAGAAAGGAAGAGAGGGAGGAAAAAGCCTAATCTTTAATTTAGTCTAGGGCTTTTGCCTTTCTTCTGACATTACTGAGAAAAAAACACATCTGGAGTCTTCTCATATTGAAGGTGACAAAATACTTTTCAGAGCCAGGCTTTTGGCAAAGGCAGCTGAGGAGGACTTAGCCAATCAGGTGTAACATGGAAAGTTGTCAGAAAAGGACAATAGGTTGAATATTGGTAGTTCTGTAAACAAATCTGGCTGCCTTTTTTTCCCCCCCACTTTCTGCTGTTATGTTGAAAGCAAAGCGTATCTTTCCAATGGCCTTTTTGGCCAAGGCTGAAATGAATACTGACTTCCGTAAATAATCCCACATAGAGCACTACCAAATTACAGCAGCGTTTCTCTAACATAATGGTTAGAATCTGTTAGCAGTTGGCAGCTACTGTACATGGCTTCCCGTTTTTCTGAAAATCCAGCCAAGTTTTCCTCCTCCTCATTCAGGGGATTAAAGCCAGCATGCTAGAAAGCACATATTTCCAAACACATAGGAAGAAGCAAACATTCCTAGGGTTTCAGTGCAAACCAGAACATTTACTAAAACCAAGTATTTGTTTCATATAAGGAGTATAGATAATAAATATTAAAGTTTGAACCTCCTTTTTATTTGTTTAGCTAGTTACTGAACAGATTCCCAGTGAACTGTAAAAAGGACAAGCCATGGCATTGCACCGTGCTAAATACAGTCAAATTTTGAGAAGCATCTTAAAGACATAAGCTAACAAGCTATTTGCTGGGAAGGCATAAATGAAGTCTCAGGAACATTGCAGCCTACTGTCCAGACCAGCAGAACTTTCTGGGCACACGGCACGTTAAAAATAGCACAGGACAACTAAATTATACTTCTGAACACCCAGGACACTATGATAGAGGATAACCCATTTTCCATAGTATTAGGATACAGATTTTTCCTTCTACCATCACTGCACTGAACATGAAAGCATCAGTGCCATTGATCTTCTCATTAACTTCAGTTGTTGGCACTGAATATTGTCCAGCGTCAACATATTCTGTAACGGATCTAAAATGTGCACTATATTCCAGTTACAGGACTTCCCTGAGCTGTTCAGTCCTTCTGAAATCTCAGAGTTCCACTGCCCTTTTCCTAAAGTCAGCCGAAAGGAGTGTCATGGAGTTTATTTTCTCTTCAGCCTGGAGCTGCCATTGGCACACAGTAGAGGCTCACAGAATGCTCAGGCAATTTTGCCAACAGGTGCTTTTGAAAGGCTTCTAACAGCAAGACGGGATGACTGTCACAGCAAAACATTTTCCTGTTTTCAAACACCACTGCCAAATTCTAAGTTGCGCTTCTTCCAAAACCTAGGGGTGTTATTACCCCCCCAAAATTTAATTTTAAATAAAGGTCGCCAAAACATGCCCCTATCTAAAGCAGTTTTCTGGTAATAAAGATTCAGGCTGAAAATTTATGCAGAAGAGGAACATTTCAGGCACAACACTTAAAGTTTGACAATGTTACGGTTTTTGAAGGTGAAAATTATTTTTCAGGAGAAATTTTTAGGCAGCCTTAAAAGAAGAGCTACAAGGCCAATTTCATACTTTTTTATTGTTCTGGAATTTTGGCCAGATCTGAGGTTATTTATACTCCTATGGTACTGAGGCTTCTCTCAGCAATACTTCAGTAACCTAAGAGATTTTTGCCTAAGGAAGGAACCAGGTAAAAATGCCAGCGTAATTGCATAGAAAATAATTAACCCCCTCACTGCAGTCTCACACTAAATAGTCACCCTTTGCTGGTCCAACACACTGAATCATTTGGGAATTTCATTTTTATTTATTATGAGTGGGTTTCATTAGACTTGAGTAAGATGTGCTCCTACAGGACCAAGTGAGTTGTACGGGAATTATAGTAGAACAACACAAAGACCAACAAAGGAAAGATGTATTTTAACACCTTTTTTTTTTTTTTTTGGTGAATAAACTGCTTATAAAAAAAGACTAAGATCAGATGCAGTGTGGAACTGATGTTGGAAAGGGAATGAAAAGATTATAATTTCCTGTGTCTTATGAGACGATCAGGTCTCAAAGAATAAACTCACCAGACTTCAAAAGTGGTTAGAGCAGATTATCACACATGAGAAAGGCACAGAGCAGTCATTTCTGGCAGCCTGAATTTTAAGACTCATAATAGAAAAAAAGTCTTCCTTTGGGATCACAAAACCTATTTTTCTGCTGAGCATAAACCTTTGAAAAACACTAATAAAGATACCAATAAAAACAACAAAGAAGAGAACTTTAGGGAGGTTACACCAAGAACAGGTTGTTGTAGGGAGAGAGTGCTGCTTCGCTAGCCTGTCATGACAGAAGCATCCCAGGAGAAAGTCAGCCTTAAGTAATCCTGCCCAGAGTACACGTTTGGGAAAGGTTTGTGTGGTCAGACCCTGCCTAATGGCAAACCTCTGTAGAGCGGTTTCTTAGATAAAGTGTTTCTGCAGACACAAATCCATTTGAGAACACAATGGTATTTGTTTCTTGCATTTCTGAAAAACTGTTAGACCTTAAGCTTCTTACTGCAGTAGCAGTGCCCACAGAAAACAAGGAAAACAACACTGGAGTGCTCCAAGTATTTCTGACATGCTTGAAAGTCTGAGTTTCTTTTAATAAGCACTGTTTCTTTTTCCAAACAAACCAGAAGTAATTAGTCAGAAACAAGACAGTCACCTATAGACTTTTTTTGTAGTTGTGAGGACTAACACTGCCAACAAAGCACTCCATTCCTAGAACACATTCCAAAACCACACTGACATTTTGGAGCTACAATTAGGCCAATAATTAATTAATGTAGCATGATCCAGAAACAAATCTTATAAAGACATCAGGCTGTCAGGAGTCACCCAAATAATAAATAACTGAAAAAGCAAGAAGTGTCTGTGCCCTGCTGCAGTACAAAGCTGATCCCATTCCGTCTCGGTTAAGTCACGCAGCTTTTTTGAGCACCATAAATTTGGGTTTCTTCAGCTTTGCTAAGACAGCACTAGGTCTGACAGCATTAAGGTCTTTTTCCAGTGTGAGTTCACTGGTGTCTGAGCTCACAAATGCAGATTTTACTTTTGGAGGAGTTCTAGGATTTCTCTAATCCTGATGTCCTGTTTACGCAAATTGACATGAATTTATGTCTGAGACACCTGCTCTGCTGTCAAAGTTCTCCCACAAAGGCTTTCAGATCTTTTTAGTCAGCCTCTGTGCCTTAGAAGAAAATATTTTCTAAGTCTTTAGCTTAATGTTTGCATCTTTCTTAAAGTCTGCATCTAGCAGTTCTGTGCCGTGCCTGGTTCATGCCTCTAACCCTCAGCTCAATGATCAAGGCCGTCTGATGTTCATTTAGAACAAACTTGGCCTGTTCCCTCGTCTCCACACTCAAACAGAAGTTCAGTGATCAATTTTCACAAGTCAAACCCAGGTGATTATTTATACAGTGTTACCCTGACAGCCTTCCTCCAGCACTCCTTGCCTTCAATCTGCTCTTGGATTATGAGGTGAGGCCAGAAATTCAAGGACGTGTGTGCTCTTCACTCCTGTTGCTGGCCAGGCAGGCACACCCTCCCAGACAGGCAGGTACACACCCATATAAACGATTTAAAATTAAAAGCTTTTCATTGATCCACTTCTTGGCTGAAGAATACAAATGTGATCCACATCTATTGTCTGTCTGGCTCAATGAAACACCACTAGGCTTTTGAAGATTGCAATCGTTCTGCTGGCAAGCATGAGTTGGCAGGAAACACAACAGGGAAAGAGTAACAAACCGCACTGAAAAGATGAGGATCCGTCAGCAGTGGCAGCTTCGTGCCTGACGTAATTTAAGAAGCCTTGATAATAAAGAGCAATGCAACCCAAGCCAAAATGGTGAACAAGTCAAACAATGGCTACAGATGAAAACCTAAAAAAGATCACAATTCACACTTTAGTTTTACAGGAGCAGAGTCCCCACTATCTATCCATCACTGCCTGCATCCGTAAAAGGTGAGACAGACCTTCCTGAAATTATTGGGATAATGTATTCCTCACACCGAGTATGTGTGAGCAGAAGAGATGTAGGAATTCACAGGATCATTCAGATTAGAAGGGACCTCAGGAGGTCAGTCCAGCCTCCTGTTCGAAGCAGGGTTGCTATGAAGTCAGATCAGGTTACTCAAGGCTTAAGCAAATCCTTAGGCTGGATGTCTTTCAGATTTTTTTTTTATCTGAAGATATTTCCCCTTCCAGATACTGAATTCATGGAAGTGACAAAGTGAAGCTTGAAGAAATCAACTTGTCTGTAAATTGCCCCAGAAAATAACAAGTTTGCTATGAAATACCAACCCTGACCCTCAGCAGGGAGTTCATTACTCCAGATTTCAGGGATCATTGTCTGTGGCTGATTCTATTTTTCCTTGCTTTTATCATTAAAACAAAGATATAAAATAGTTTCACAATATAGCATGTTATGTGTGTAATTAACATTCTCATTTCAGTTTGCATGCTATTGTTGTCCATCCTAACCTGAGTTCCCACTACCAAAATATTGCTACTTATGCCACAAATTAGATCTCGAAGACATTAAATCTATGTCCCAGGACATAACAAACACCTATGTGATGTTATTGCTTTATTTTCCTTTGAAACATGAACCAACTGTCTGATCCAATATTTCAAACCCTTAAGTTCTTAAACAGTAGCCACCAAGGTATTGAACGTAAATTACTTCTACTGGAAGGAACTTCAGGAATGACTGACTGCTGAACAGCATTTATTTCCCTTCCATATTAACACATTTAGGTGTGCTCTCCTTCAGTCTCACACCTATTTAACACACTAAGATATGACCAAGATTGTGCACATCAGAACAGAAGCAATACAATGATAATTATCGAGTTTTTCTGCCTCAGGTCCATAGCAGTATAAACCCTTGGGCTTACTGAAGAAGTTAACACAAAGTGATCTTTTGCACACATATTGCTTGTAAAGTTTTCATTTCACCCATCAGATTATTCAAGAACCACAATACCAGTATAATCGAGTTATTCTGAGATACGATTTAATGTCTTCAGAACAAGTGTACTCCCATACAAAATGTGAATGAATAAAGATTTAGGGTTGCAAACAGTAGCAAGCCAAGAAGAACAGATTACTAAAAGCTTCATCCTACACCTGGATCAGCACAGGCACACAGAGATGCCTGAGCCACTGTACTGATACACAGATCATTTTGGCTGCACAGAGGCAGATACAAGGCCAAGATCTTTGTCTTCGAAGTTTTCCTACATTAGAAAGCCTAAAAATATAGGAAAAACATCAAAAATCTTTGCTTGTATGTTGAGACTTCAGTTTATCATGTCGATCAATATTGTCTCCCTGCTGTGTGTCCTTTCCTTTTATGTCAAAACTGTACACGGTATGGAGATGGCAAATACGGTTTGTCTTTACTAGCAGATTTTATTAACTTACCCAGCACTATGAAGCATTTGTTTTGGCTTCTCCTGTACAGGAAAGTCATATTAACTGAAATGTCTTTTGCAGTTCAGACTCTCAAGGTAAGAAAGCCACAACCATTGCATTAGGCAGAGAGGCATCTTTAGGAAGCATCAAGAGATCTTGGAGCACCTTGCTTCCAGATTTCGTAGCTCAGGTTTTTTCCCCTCAGAGCAATAATATTCTGACCCTTGCACACAGAGTTATGTATTACAAAAAGTGGCATCAAATAACAAAGAATCTTGTGGGAATTGACATCAATAGAGGAAGCCAGCACGACAGGCACAACTCTGAAAACAGTAAATGAATTTTAGAACAATAAATTCTAATATAGGATGTCTCTTTCACCACTTAATTAGCATTTTCTACTCCAATGTGTTTCAGATTTAAGTATTTGAAATAAATAATTGGATCCAAGTACATGCCTTTAAGTACATCTATCTTTTCCAACTTCATCCACCTCCAGAAATGGATGTTATCTCAATCATATATGAAGGTATTTGAGGACATTTCACTCAACAGTGGCACTGAGGGTTTTTTAAATTTCAGATTCAAGCCTCAGATCTGCCCTCATGGGAATACTAACAATTTATACCCAGCAGCTCAGTCATGAAGGTACAACAGCTCCACTGGCTTTCCATATCCCTCGCTTGATCAGAGCCAAAGTGTGAATGGGAAAGACAGGAGGTTTGCAAGGGATGACGGAAAGTTGCACTGGAGAAAAAACATATGAAGAAAGCGGCAAATTGTGTATGGCTCACACTGGCGGATTTGAAGGCACAGTGTGTAGCACACTCTGAAAGCACCAGCTGTTGAGTATGAAACACTTGACACTGCTGAGACATTTGGAAGCCAAACACTGAAGACTGAAAGAGAAGCTTAAGGATTTTTCATCCAAGAAAATTTGAAGCCATAGAGGGAAGAATTAACTGGATTTGATTACTCAAACTGTCAATATCAACATGAAGGCACTTCAGCCCTCTTATTTGGCATCTCTTTGAATCATGCAGCCTTACAAAAGGCAGTGTTGCTGGAGATCTTTGCACAACAGTCAACTTCAAGATGCAGAGCCAGAAGCTACAGCCCGCAGCCTATTGTCCCACTGTGCCATCTAGCACTGGGTTAATGTGTCTACCAGTGACTGCATTCACACTCCTGACAAGCTACTACTCAGGTGCATAACTGATAGGTCAATTGTAGTCTGCTTTGATTTGTAAGCTGTCTACCCAAAAGTTACCATTTTAATGTTATATTCTGACTCAAAGAAATATTTATTTCAAGAAGTATTTTTATATGGTTTAGAATTACAAATTTTGCTGCAGTAAGATCTAATTAAACAAGTGCATAGAAATACCACAGTTATAGGAGTTGCTTATTAAGGACCTCACACAAACAAACTTTTATTCCTAAATCCGTACAATTACATCATTCCATGCACAATATCAAGGGCTTGATAGCAACACTTCTGCCTACAGGTTTGGTAGGCAAACTGCCCATGTCCCGTTTGTTCTCACAGTCTGGGCAGACTCCATCAGCAATTCTGAACATAAACCTTTCAGAAGAAAACTTCACCCACACACAGAGGTGCATTGATGTTGATTTCTGTTTGACAACAATCAACATTACAGCTCAATCTAGTCAAACTTCAAGTTAATTTTCCACCAAACTTAAGCATATCACAATTGTATTCAAGGCTCACATCCTACAATATGGACCGAACGTTCTGCTTTCCGTTATGGATCAACAAAACCCCCAGTGACGCGAATGGCAGTCTAACAAGCAGATGACTCACTGCACAGATAGATTAATAGGTTTAAGAAAGTGCTATTTGTGAACATTCCCAGGAATTATAAAATAATTGAGGCAAACAAGAACTAAAAAATCAAAACTAAAAAATAGTAAGCCAAACTCCAATTTGTTCACAAACAGTATGACAACAAGGGGTGGAAAAATAATTTTTGGTGGTTTATCCTCTCTTTTTGCACATTCCCATGTCTCTTCTTATGGATTAAAGGAACCAATGAACCAAGTTAATTGATATTCAACAACCAGCATCACCACCCAGTGTAGCCCTTGCCATGGAAGGCTTAAAAGCTTCTCTGATGTCTCCTACGTATGCAACTTTTCAACATGTTATCTTGGTGTAATCTTTGGTAAAACATTTAAAATGAAGTGCAAATAAAAGCTTCAAAAAACACTCTGTAGACCAGAAGAACCAAGAACATTAAAGAAGCTAATAAACAATACAAACTGATGCTGCTCCACCTTCTTCCTCTAGGAATGAGTAGTAATCTACCCAGCCCAAATCTTTAGTAATTATTCCCACAGGAGTGCAGTATTGATTTCTCTAAAGCACACTGTGGACCAGGAGTGCTTTAGCATCATTTGAGAGAAGCCTCCAAAAAGCAGTGGCTGCTGGAGAATAACATTTACTTCATTTGAAAAAAAAAAACAAAAAACCAAAAACCTGCCAAAGCCATGAAGTTTGAAAGTAAGCATTTCCCTAGCTTCTACATTCATTTTATCAAATACAATGACAGCTGTCATTAATAATCTAAATTTCCTTGTTATTAGTAATAAACATGGCCTCACAATCCATTAAAGATAATGAATCTGTCCTGGGTACTTCAAGCATGCTAGTGTTGTAAATAAATAACGGCGGCTTTAGTAGAGGGTTACACAAGGGCAGACAGTGACCTTTTGATATCCTGATATCAAAATTGATATTCCCAATGATGTAACATACAAAAACCAAACCAAAACACAAACATCAACAACAACATAAAAGGCAGAAAACATTTATTTTTTTAGTGCATCAAGTGTGGTTCTTTTCAAGCAGCAGATCAATGATCGTCAAGGTTTAGTTAGGAATTCTATCACACTGTTAGACAAACGGTATCGCTCATAGGAGAAGTAAGTTTATTTTCTGTACACAGTAAACCTGCTCAACTATGACCTTCTCCTCTTTTACAGAGAGGATTCCTCTTAATGGCCAAGAGGAGATTAAATACAATTGGCCAGACACATGGTTGGCTGTTTTGCTGCATGAAGAATTCAGTGTAAAACCTCCCTGCCCTAAGACAGAAACACCATCAACTTTGAAGGTGGCTCTTAAACATATCAGTGCTGTCTACAAAGTAGTAGTTCATGTTGTTACTTTATCTGCAAGGCAGAACATTACTTAAAAAAACAAACCCAAAACAATGTAAATTACTATCCCATGATACTATGCTTTGCAAACAGAATCACAACACATTCCTTATGGAACTTTTGGCATGGGTTTCTACAGTAACAACAAAAGCAAATCTGTGATGAAAGCTGAATGTAAAGAATTTAGTTAATTATAAGCTTAGAATAAAAGTTATAAAATTTATAATTATATTTTAAGACTATTTAATTTTCTCTACAAATCTTTTCTACAGTAATAGACCTTGCTTGTTACATGTTTAACTGAAAATGTCTCATACACAAGCACTTTTTTGGGGCAAAAATGTGAGCAAACAAAGCTACTCCAACATTGATTGTCAGTGCTTCTCATAAGCTTTAATTTACTGTTTTCAAGCACAGAGTAATAAAACGACTTATAAAATACAACAGTGAAGATGGTTTTGTATAAAAAAAAGAGAAAGGGAAGGGAAAAGGGACAAGCTCTGTGTATCGTTTTCTGTTTATATTTAACTGCATCTTTGCTACTTACAACCACCCTCAAGAAAGGAGTGCTCTGGCATAAAGACAGTAACCAGATAAATTAATCACAGAACTTGGCAGGCTGTGAAATACACACACACAAGCCCAGAACAAAACAAAACAAAACAAAAGCCTACCAAAGGATATATGGCACATGTCAGTAACTTGCCAGAATAAGAAAGGTGGTCAATAGATAAAGATGCTGTGCTAAAAGAAGAAAAGGGGGTTTACCTCATTTTTCTAAGAGTAAGAGGTAACTAGAATATTTATACAATTCATACAAGAGGTAAGTAACTCTCTGGAGATAAAGTGAGCAACTAAGCTGTGAATTACAGCAAGCTTATAATTAAAAAAAGCTGGAAATCCTTAACCACTATCATGCACCCAGTCATTAATGCAGCCAGTTACATAGTGCAGTCATTAACATACCCATAAATTGCTTACCTAGCTACTGTTATACAACAATTCTGTATTTAAAATGTGATTCCAACTCAACTGGATTGGAATTACCGTATGTTTTATATGTGGATGCTACAGTAATAGCAGAAGGAACAATAAAATCTGCTAAAAAAGTTATGATAATTCAGAGAATATCTTCTTTAAGAGAATAATTATGTACAACTTAAGCGTTCAGAAAAACCTCACAGGTTCTGTGCATCTTTCCCTCAAGAACACAGCTGCTCTTTTGTTACAAGACACCACTGAGACAGAATAAAGAACTGTGACGGCACTGCGAGTTCATGCCAAGTTCCATAATGAACAAATGATGACCAAGGAAAAAAAAACACCTTAGATTTCGGCTCCAGCCTGACTAAGCAGAGCATTTTCTACAAAAACAACAAACCAACTTCAATAGTTTGAGTGTGCTAATGTCAAGATTAATACAGTGATACGCAAGCATTCTATTTTTACTCCACAAAACATTGCGCTCATGCTGATCAACCAAATTGGTTATGGTAGCTCTTTCTCTTACATTTTGACCCATTATAGCCAATATAGAAGACTACAAGCCTATTTGAATTTATACTAAATCCCACTTCCAAATTACAGCTTCTTAATTAATGAAAAATTGCATGTTTCTGTACGAAACTGCTTACCCATCCTGTGCTGTGTCTTCTGCAGGTTCTCTAACTCCAGAGCTTCAAATTTCGTATCTCCAGTGTGCTTGGAATAACATTTGATGTATTCTTTTGATATGATGTAAATTCCTTTATGTCACTGAAACATAATATAAATGGTATTCTTTAGAATCAGCACAACACGCTTTTCTTTCAAACCTGCTTCAGAACTAAAAATGTACTATTATACACTTTTAGCTAAACTGCAAAACAATAGTAGATGACTACAACCCCATTAAGATAGAGAAAAAAAGACTGTTATCAGCCTAGGAGAGAAAGGTTTGCTTTCACTTGCTTTATTCCTGCTTTCTGAGAAATACTCCTCCTTTTTCCCAGAAAAAGTAAGAGGGAGAGAGATTAATTTTGTAAATTTTTCCTGCTACAACTAGTCTCTCTTCACCCCAGCCAGGACAGCTGGGACTAATCAAGGATCTGAATGAAATGAGGTGGGCATCCTACCATATGAAGACTCTCAAAGAGAAGCCTGTAGTCATTTCAGGGTATTCCTTCTTATTAGTATATTAAAGTTGTATCTGTCTTTAAACATGGCTAAAAAAATCATACCCTATATTATGATTAGCACCAAGTTTCCTTCCTGATGATGATGTACAGTACAAAAAAAAAAAAAAAAGGAAAAAATGCTTTTCCACATACTGGGAAAACAGGAAAGGATGGGTGCTTTTTTATTACAATACAAATTCATAATGCACTATGACATGCTTTCTTAAATACATTACAGATGCCTGTGTGTAGTCTGCTCACGTTTCTACTTCTTTTCCTCATGTACTGAACAATCTGAACATAACCATTGTGCTGTAGTCCTGTTCTTCCAGAAACCTCTCTTAACCTCTCCTGTTTACAGGCTAATTACATGTGAACAAATAGCCCAGAACACCACATGCTGTAACAAACAGCAAGATTTAAATAAACCCCAGGCCTCAGGTTTCATTTTGTCCCCTTTCTCAAAAATAGGTTCCCCTTTTCCATCTCTTTATATTATTTTCAAACCACCAAACTAACACAAATTAGTTTTTAAAGTCTTATCCCCTCCTGTTCTTAATAATTCAGTGAGAACATTATAAACACCTGGTGTTTTATTGTTCCTGGGTGTTCTGGTTGCCTCTTGGTTCTTCTACAAATGGCTCAGCTGGCTGGAAAATTTCTGGCAAAATTTTTTGCCTTTATCCATTCCACCATTAAAGAGATCATTAAAATACTCCCTCCATCCTTCTATAATTGCATTCTTTGTAATCAAGATTTCCATTTTTGTCCTTTATCTGACTCATGCACCGTTCACGTCCTTGTCTCAAATGCTGATATCGCAGTAAAATGATCTGAAGTTATCTTATTACACTGCCACTTCAACTGCACAGACACATTTTTGTGTCATACCGTTTGTGCTGAATCATTGCATTACCAGAAAACTTACAGAAGTCACAAAATCCTCACCATACATCAATGTTCAATTGCTTTTATATACTCCCCATCAAAAACTGCTTGTTTTTTTCTTGGAGTTCTATTGTTTTTTACCTGCTCTTTTATTTACTCCAAATGTTTCCCAGCTGGTATAAAACTGTTGCAGAATGTTCAAGCCTAATCCCCCTTGTCTCCTTGGTGTTCAGGTCTGTATTTTGTATCTCAAAGGCAAGTGCTACACTTAGATCTTCTCTCTTCATTCTACAACTCAGTCATTTTTTTTAAACCATCTGAAGCATCTATAGCAAATTTTTTCACTGATAGCTTTGAAGTATCAGATAATTACTGGTAACTTCCACATGTTCATGGCAAAGACGTTAGCTTTAGTAGATTTTTAACCATCTTTTCTAGGACATGGAGTGGCAGGTGGAACTGTATGTGCATCACAATTAACTTTATAATGCTGCTTTTAGGTAACTCAGATTTTGTAGTTCGCTTTGAAAGACACCGTAGAAACCCCACGTATTGTTGTTTCATGAGTCCGGTTAAATCAACAAGTGTCAAAAGAAGTTTCTAGATTCCTCCTTCAGTAAGTTTACATGGTGGCATGTATTTATAATGCTGACACCAGCTATCCATCTCTTCCAGGGCTCGGGCATCGCGTTTCTTACGCTGTTTTACATATTTCACTCCTTTGTGTACAATGACACCAGTGGTTGTTCACACAGGAAAACCCCAGCAGTTCTGCCTGCATTCCTGGGCATGCAGAATCTCTCCTAACAAAGCCTACGGATTAACTTCCACTGTGAACTGCAAAACACAGTGTGCTTCGTCACACAATTTTATTGTAACATATGCAAAATGAGGTATTTCTTCATACTTCTTGAAGAGTGATGAAAATAAGAATCCTGAGGTGAAATTATATTGAAAATTTCACCCCAGATTACAGAATTTTAGCAAAAAGGTCTAATTTATAGGTTGTTTTTGAACAACCTTCCTCAGCACCACAGCCTTCCCACTCTGGCTCCCAGGCCCACCTGCCCCTTGAGCTTCCCATGGGCAGCCTGAGGTGAACCCCTGCCTTCCCACAGTGCTCCATGCTGACACCCCTGAGCCTCATATCCCTCGGTATCAGTCCTATTGCTGTCCATCTCACCAAGGAGTCCCCTGTGGGTGCCCATCACTGGCATGACAGACCCAGGGACACACGGCTCCCTGCAAACTCCACCGTTCCCTTTTTCATAGAATCACAGACTGGTTTGGGTTGGAAGGGACCTTAAAGCCCATCTAGTTCCAACCCCCTGCCATGGGCAGGGACACCTTCCACCAGACCAGGTTGCTCCAAGCCTCATCCAACCTGGCCTTGGACACTTCCAGGGATGGGGCATCCACAGCTTCTCTGGGCAACCTGTCCCAGTGCCTCACCACCCTCTCCAGGAAGAATTCCTTCCTGATGTTTAATCTAAATCTCCCCGCTTTCAATTTAAACCCATTACCCCTTGCACTGTCACTACCTGCCCCTGTAAAAAGCCACCCCGCCCAGCTTCCCTGTAGCCCCTTCAAGCACTGGAAGGCTGCAATAAGGTCTCCCCAGAGCCTTCTCTTCTCCAGGCTGAACAACCCCAACTCTCCCAGCCTGTCCCCATGGCAGAGGGGCTCCAGCCCTCGGACCATCCTTGTGGCCTCCTCTGGACTTGCTCCAACCGGTCGATATCCTTCTTATACTGAGGCCCCAGAGCTGGAAGCAGAACTGCAGGTGGGGTCTCACCAGAGTAGAGGGGGAGAATCCCTTCCCTCGCCCTGCTGGCCACGCTGCTCTGGATCCAGCCCAGGATCCGGTTGGCTTTCTGGGTTGCCAGCGCACACGGCCGGCTCACGTCCAGCTCTTCGTCCAGCAGTACCCCCAAGTCCTTCTCCTCAGGGCTGCTTTTTGAACCCTAAGTGCCCATTCCAGCGGACCTATACCGCGAAAGGGCCCAACAGCGCTCCCCTCTTGTCCCATAGTGGCGGCAGTACCTCAGCAACCCAACCCCACCCCTCCCGCTCAGGCGCGCCAAGCGCCCCAGAGCCGCCGCACCGCCCGCCCCGGCGCTCCTCCCCCTCCCTCGGTCCCGCACTTTCGTCACGCCCGCGGTGTCACTGTCCCCACCTGACAACCGGCCCTTATCGCCAAACGCCACGCCGCCACAACAGCCGGCGGAGCTGCGCCGCGTTTTCCTTCGATTTCGCACTCAGGGCTACCAAAAGCGACGGCGAATCTGCGTCCCGCCGGGTGCCAGCTCAGCCTCCGCTCCGCCAGCGGAAGCGGAAGAGGCGCCATTTTGTTTCGGGTGATGGCGACTGTGGTGCTCTGGAGCTGGGCAGTTTAGTGCCGGCCCGGCCGTCGGGGGGGACTCGCTTCTCGGACAGTCGTTGTTACTGCGAGTTTCCTCCTCCTCGCTGCACTCCCTGGTGATGTACGGAGGGGTCGGAGGTTCTCGACGGACTGCAGAAGAAGCAGGCCCACCGCCCCTAATGTTGTTGTCAGGTGGGGGAGCGGTCCCCGGACCCCCCGGAGGAGGTGGAGGAGGAGGTGGAGGTGGGAATAGCCGTGTGGAGCTGCTGGTGTTCGGCTATGCCTGCAAGCTGTTTCGAGATGATGAGAAGGCTCAGTACCAGGAGCAGGGGCGACACCTTATTCCTTGGATGGGAGACCCCAAGATCATGATCGATAGGTCGGTGTAACACAACCCCCAGACTCTGCTGCGAGCTCTGTTATAGCCTCTTTCTGTTCCTCCCCTTATGCTGTGGGCAGGTGAGGGCGGGGGATGCACAAAGGGCTCACTCTGGCAGACGCGTGGGGCTCATCACCGGCAGGGTTGGAGGGCAGCTCCTCCCGGTAGTGTTTCGAGTGCTGCTTTTGTAACGCTGCAGGGCCGTCCCCTCAGCAGCGGGAACTTGGGGTTCCCCGCTCTGGCAGTGCTGGGAGGCCCCCCTCCTGACAGTCAGTATGCGTCGGGTCTTTCTGCTCCACTTGTTAGGTTTGCGGGGTGGAGAGGGGGAATGATCGGTTCCTTTTCAATGCAAACCACAAACATCGTGTTTTCTCACTTGGAAACCCAGGGAGCCTTCTTGCATGGCAGTACGTGTGAGGCACTTTGTATGTTCTCTGAGCGATATGGTGCCGTGTGGGGAGTGGGAAGGTATTCATGTACGGTAGGGGAAATGGGGTTTTCTTGCTTCTACAGAATCTGGCTGTAGGCTGTTGGTGACATACCCCAAAAGCAATTCTTGGCCTAGTTACTTTTTCCTTGTGCCATGATTGACTGTATTAGGCAGAATGGCTTTGATTTTTGGGTGTTTGCTTTTCAAATTCTATGTCAGGGCTGGCTTTTTTGGGTTGTTACGCAGTAGGTACTGGTACATGGCCAGAGAGAGTAATAGAATCTGCTTTGTTGTTCCTTTTGGTCTCTGAGTTGTTTCAGCAGTGCAGGGTGGGAGTTAGAAATAAATGAATTCAGGATTAGTTTTGTGAGTGTTTTCCTGGAGAGAGGCAAGATGGGAGGGCAGGTTGTGTCTGTTTGAGTGGAGCACAAGGCACAGTTTGAGTTGTGGCAGACCCTGAAGACATCAGTGGGAAAGATGGTAGGATTTTGGTTTGAAAAGGATCACATGACATACTGTAGATCTTTGTTCCCTTAATTTCATCCTTGCTTTGGTGCTATACTTGAATTTTCATGTTTTGATTTAACAACTGTATTTGGCTTGGAAAAATATCAGTAAGAGAAAGTCTTTCATTTCCTTCTGTAAGACTAGAGGAAAAAAAAAATGCCCTTGCACAGTTTGGGGTTTACGCCATTAATGATTTTTATGCTTGAAATTAATTTGTTCATAAACAGGAATAAACACCAAAGATATGAAAACCCAATCATTCCTTACTTCCATGAGACTGGAAGTGTTACGATGCACGCGTCTGGTCCAGATCACTTCTGTGACAGATTTCATTAGTAGGTAGAGGCCATTTTTGTGGTCCTGTGCGACAGTAACCCAATTTACAGGCGTTACAGAAATTGTTGGGAACAAAAACTAAGTATGTGCATGTATGGACATATAGTACCGAAAAATCCAAATAACATTTGTAAGGTAAGGTAGCTTGCAATTACTAATCTTCCAGGCTCCTTCGGAAGCTTAGATTGTTTTTACCTCCGGCAGCAGGAAGTCTTCATTTCCACCATTTTAAGAAAAGCACATTGCTGTGAGAAGACATGGGTTGAAGTTGGCTGTGGACAGAGTTTGATTAACCAGACCGATGTGTTTCATTAACTTTTTGCTATAAGAATATTTACGTTCTTTGTTTTTGGTCTAGCAAGTTGACACAAGTCGAGAGTTGTGTGTGGGAAGACACCTCAGCGGAGTCGAGTTTACTGGCACTTTTCAATCAGTTTCTCTCACTGATACATAAACATTATCCCAATGCAGTGCTTTTCCTGCAAAAAAAAAATCATTTCTGCTTAGTAGAAAGGAACTGTACGTCATTGATCTTTGCCGTTTTTACGGTGAACCTCCTTAAATTGCATGTATATGTTACTGTTCCTATGTATGTGTGTCTCTCTATCACATAACCCAGAACTTATTTCCTCAGCCAAATGGCTAGGGGCCGAGCCTAGCCATGATTTTACCTCCAATGGACGCAAGTTTCTATGGTGAAGATATCTCCTGAGAGTTCGGGACTAGCAGAAAGAAGCGAGGAAATTTCGACCGTTTGGTTCTTACGGATAGGTATTTATGTATTCGGGTTTGTGTGAATGTAAGCTATTTGACTTTCCAGAAAAACGTATTTTGCAAGTGACATTGATTGGTTGGTTGAAGCACGTACGGTAAGAGCTGTTGAGGAAATGGATCCCACTTAAACTATTAAAGGATACCTTTGCCTTTAATTGTAATAATTTATTAGATTCGAGAGGAATTTAGACTATTAAACAAATTTTCGATAGTTGGTGACAAATGATTAGAAAAATTAAATGTAACTTCTAAAAGGAAATATGCTTTAACGTTTAAGTATTTCTTTTTCATTTTTAATGGGTAAGTATTTAAGTAGTCGCATAAACCCAAGCCCTAAGTTTTTTGCATTGACCAGCTGTTTCATCTTGCAGGTACGATGGGCGTGGTCACCTACATGACCTTTCTGAATATGATGCTGAATATACCACGTGGAATAGAGATTATCAGTTGTCTGAAGAGGAAGCTAGAATAGAAGCCCTCTGTGATGAAGAGAGGTATTTAGCCTTGCATACGGACTTGCTTGAGGAGGAGGCGAGGCAAGGTATTGCTTCAGGAAACTTCCTGGGTTTAGCACATGTTTAAATAAATAATTATGAAATTAAATTTACTCCTAATTTTATACTCTCTTTTTCTGATGTTATCTTGACAGTATCCAGTGGATTCGAAAAACGGGAGTCTTTGCGTATGTGAGAGGACCTCAGGATAGTTTAAATATAGATCCACACAGAAATTGCCCAGATTCTGAGGGCAGACTGGGATTTCAGACCCAAAAAACCCCAAAATAAACACATTCTACTTCATTTTTAGTGTTGTGTAAATGAAATTCCATGCTCTTGTGTGCATAACCACATTAGAATATTTTAACCCACAGCCTTTAACTCTTCAAGAAGAAATAAATGGTCAGCATGTACATGCTGTGTGTTTCTATTCAGTTTTTAATGAAAGGTAAAATGATTAGCTGAAAACGTCTCATTTAAAAAACTAAAGTAAGAAATATTACTTTATTTTTTTTTAAGAAATTAGCTTTTAAATATGTTCTAATGATTGTTAATTGCATTTTGTTCAAGAGGAGGAATACAAAAGACTGAGTGAAGCTTTGGCAGAGGATGGTACCTATAATGCAGTGGGATTCCGTTATGGAAGTGATTATTATGACCCTTCTGAACCCACTGAGGAGGAGGAGCATCAGCCTGCGAAACAAAGAGGTAAGGGGTAAAAATAGCAAGGGTTAATTGGGAGGGCGAACATAGTGCCTCTATGTCCCTCGCTTGCAGTTGAAGGTTGGAAATGTGTCTTTCATTAAAATCCAAGTAAAAAAAATCTCCCAAGCATTTCAGCCAAGTCTTTATTGAACTGTGTTGCTGAGTTCTTGCAAACTCTGCTCTTGATGTGCTTAAATGTTTCCCTGCTGTGGCACAGTCAATACTACAGCAGTCAGGAAATTTTTCTGCTGTCTTGCAGATTCTTATTCAGAAAAAAATAGGAATTAATCACATGGCTGTCTGTTAACACTATGTTTCTGGGTCAAGAAGGAAAAGATCATTCCTAACATAGACAGAATAGTAATTAATGAGAATATATATTTCTAAAGTTTAGATTTTGTCACATTAAGTATTATAAATGAGTCTGTCTTCAGCATAGAGGAGGCTGAGGGAAGACCTTACTGTTCTGCAACTATCTGAAAGCAGGTTGCAGAGAAGTGGGTGTTTGTCTCCACTCCCAAATGACAAGTGATAGGACAAAAGGTAATGGCCTCAGGGGAAGTTTAGATTGGATACTTGGAAAAAGTTCTTCACTGAAAGTGTTTTCAGGTGTTGGAAGGAGCTGCCCAGGGGGGTAGTTGAGTCACCATGCCTGGAGGTGTTTGAGATGAGGTGTGGATGAGGTGCTTAGGGACATGGTTTAGTGGTGGATTTAGCAGTGTTTTGGTAGTGGTGGAGCTTGATGGTCTTAAAGGTCTTTTCAAACTGAAAAGATCCTATGATAGCGTGCCCCTCTCCATGATCTCTGGAGGGGAAAACCAAAAAGGTTAAAAAGGTTCTCGTGTTCCCATCTCGAATTATGATAGCTTTGCATTTTAACATGAAGTCTTACGGAAGCTTTCAGGTGTTACTGAACTATGTCTTAGTAAAGTTAGGATTTAATTAACAATTGGGTTGTCTAAATACATATTGGTGGGTTACCATGGTATGAGATGTGCTTTTTTTACCAAGGTGTGTGCTACAATGCAGGATCATTTTAGGGGCTATACTTACTTTGTGGTTTTTTGCTGCTGTGTGTGAGAGGTTGTGTCAGTGACATGCCCATACCACTTGCATTCTAGGAAGGGTTTCTCCTGTGCTCTTCAGTACTGATGCTGAATTGCATTGCCTTTTCTGGGGTTGATTTCATTAGCTTTATTCCCATTTGTCTGGTAGATTCCATAACCAAATAGTTTCTTTTTACATACAGTTTTGGAGTGTTTCTTTTCATAGGGGTGTTTTTTCATGTTGTGTGGATCTGTGCATGTATAGGGGTAAGCCTACTGAAAAATTGGAGGTGATAGAGAAGAACATGTTTATAATTGGGCTCTCCCATCCTTTTCTGCTGCATAGAGATTGAAAAGGTGAATGTCCTCTCTCTTGGCCACTAGGAAGGGAATCTCTTGAACCTCACAGGGTGTCTGTATTGTAGGAGGCCTTTGTAAAACTGTGTGAAAATGTGCCATAATGTTACAGAATCTACCTTTGATGAAATGTATAAGAAATAAATGAAAATTCCACTTTCATTTGGTAAGAGAACTGTCGTGGGTTAAAGTTGTGTCCGGGCTGCTCCATATTATTTTACTTTCTGAGAATGATGAGATACCTAGAGTAATGATTTCAGCTTTAATGAAGTCACATATTTAGGAATAATGCTAAAATGTGATGACTTAGTCATTGGTAAAGAGAGGTATAACTACTCAGTTTTCCAATAAATTAATATAGAGTTAATTAATATTTGATGCATCATGGCAGTGTCATGCTAACCTGTTACAAAATCTTGCTGTGTAATGAGAGAATTCTCAGTGCTGCTGACAGGAAGTAGAGATCCTCATAGCAGGTCATTGGAACATTGTCTCAGTTGGGAGCTTTCTTACCAAACCGTCTTCTAGAAAATTTTTAGGATAACAAAGGGGCATTTTCTAGTAACAGTTGATAGTATGGGGGGGAAAAGTGCAATAGAAATGTCAGTATTATGTTTTGCTGTAGTTGAACTGTACAGACTTTTCATAGATTGCTATATGGTAACAGTTTCCCAATAATACAGGGCTATAAATTCTTAATACAAAATTTTTATAAATCTTAGTAGAGTAAAATACAGTATTGGAAGATGCAGATAATGTGAATTACAGGCTGTAGTTCTGTGAACACTTAAAGTGTTAGCTGGAGCTGCTGTCAGAGGAGAGAGTCTTATTCTGCTTTGTCTGCTGCTTCTTCCCCATTGATGCTAAAATTTCTGTGTGCCTTTGTGGAGTTAAACTGTTTGATTTAATTAAAAAAAAAAACCCAAACAACAACAAAACCCCAAAACAAAAACAAAACCAAAAAAACAACAAGACACCAACCCACCAGACGGCAACAAAAACCGTTAACTCTCTCTCTTGCATGGGTAAGAGCTTGTGTGCAGTAATTGCTGTGACATGTCATGCATCATTAGGCTGTTCAGCTGTCTGTGTCCATAGTTCCCATAGTCAGGTTTTCGTGCAGTCTGATGTGTTAAGATAAAATTGGAATACATTTTCTCTTAAAGCGACTGGAATAGATGATACTAGAAGACACTTTAAAAAGTAAACTTTCCCCTTCAATTATTATAAAAGTTTGTAAAGCAAAATATTTTCAGAGGAATGTTTCTGGTATACCAAATAACAGAATGAAATACAAATTGGCCTTTATATAGGAATAATTATTTTGTATGGGTAGTTCATGTGATAAATATGTTAAATATTTGGATATATTAAACTTGTTATCAAAGGACCCACACCAACCTTAGACTGAACTCACAGATGTCTGGCAACATTTATTTTAATCAATTATTACAGCAATTACTGGTTTATCTCTGCATGTGATGAAAGTGGATTTTAGCCTCCCTGTTGCATTCCTGTACAAGTTTCGTTAGGGTTAGGAAGCTGATGAAAGTACTTAGGTTTGTTTGCATAGGCTGAAAGGGTTCACTAGCAGGAACTGAATTCAGATAGAGCAGATGTATGGGCTTTAGCAGCTTTAGAGTTGTTGGTAATACTTTAATCATTGTTAGGAAAGGATTCACCCAGTGCATTGAAAATGGTTCCCCTAAATTTTGCATGGGTTTTCTTTAAAAACAAAAAGTAATATTCATGGAAATGAATGTTTCCTAGTTGATTTGACATTTGCGTGTCTCTAGCACTGTAGTCAGGGCTAAGGTTTATAGGGTGCTTTATAGGGTTTTATTCTTCCTAACACCTCTGTTAACACATAATTTATGCAATCTTAGGAAAATTACACATAACACCAGGGATAGGATCTGTATTTAAATGTCTTCAGTGCAAATGCTGGTTATAGTTTCATTTGATAAATTCCTTGATTACACATCCTTTTAGATGTACCTTTTTTTAATGTTTTTTGTTAACATTTGAGTACTTTGACATTTTTTTTCCTATAGTATTTTATTCTGTCATTTCTTGTAGAAACAGCTCAGACAGAAAATGTGGAAGAAAATGAAGAACCTTTTGTTGCCCCTCCGGGACTGAACGTACCTTCTGATGTGGAACTGGTATGTGTGCATGTTTAACGCAGCCTACATTTCTGTCAGTTTTCAAGGAGTTTATGGTGCTTTGCTGTTTTTTTTTTCCCCATTAACATTAGTGTGGTACATTTTAAATTATTGTAAAATAGTAGCTTAATTTCAAATGTTCTTTCTTGCATTCTTGGGTTCTATCAGCTCTCTTGAATCTTTTTCACACTAAAATTATTGCAGTGCTTATGCTAAGTGCATTTAGTATCGCTTGTGATAGTATTTTAGATAATGCAGAAAAAAAGCAGTTGTTCTTGAAATGGGTTCTTAGTGAGATGTGAAACTTGACATTCCAAATGAAAAGGACCATTAAACTAAACGATTGCTTCTCTTCAAGTTTTTTTTTTTTTCTGGATTCTTTTTAATTGAGTCCCAGTCTGAATGGGGTAGGAAGTGCTCAAATGTAACGGCTAGACTAGCCTGTTCAAGGACAAAACTAGTAGTTCTGTTTCTAGCAAATTCTGAAATAACTTGGAAGTTTTAGCATATGAAGCTCTTTCCTTCAGGTGATGTTACCAGAATTTGCTACATAATCAACTGTGAACTTAATTGCGACTTGTATATTTTTCCTGAAGGGACCTGAAAGGTTGCCTGCTTGAATACAGTTGTAACCAAGAGGATGTTCAATTTAAAGATACTGGGAAGTCAGATAATACTCTTTCTCCTATACTGTTGTCATTAAAGTGTTAATTTGTATTAATTGTCTTAGTTTATATTTAGGCTGCCTTCCTATGAGGACAGGCTGAGAGAGTTGGGGTTGTTCAGCCTGGAGAAGAGAAAACTCTGAGGAGATCTTATAGCACCTGCTGTTACCTGAAGGGGCTGACAAGAAAGCTGGGGGGGGGACTTTTTACAAGGGCCTGTAGTGAGAGGACAAGGGATGATGGCTTTAAACTGGGAGAGGGTTGATTTAGATTATATCTAAGCAAGAAATTCTTTCCAGAGAGGATAGGGAGGCACTGGAACAGGTTGCCCAGAGAAGCTGTGGATGCCCCATCCCTGGAAGTGTCCAAGGCCAGGCTGGATGAGGCTTGGAGCAACCTGGTCTAGTGGAGGGTGTCCCTGCCCACGGCAGGGGGTTGGAACTGGATGATCTTTAAGGTCCCTTCCAACCCAAACCATTATGTGATTCTCAACTTGACAACCAGGGCTAGTGAAGATGCAAACCACTGTCAGAAAAACTAATAGCGAACACAGGGTATTTGTGTAAGAGTGTTTTTCTATTTCATTAACTTTGAATTGAAAATTTTTATCGTGTTCTGTTTTTTATATGAAATAAGAGCTATTTAACAAATCTAATGTGCATCTTTACTTGTTCTAATTTTACTTCTTCTACTTTATTTACAATCTTATAATACATTTCATTAGCTACATAGTTCAGGGAAGATTTTTTTTGTACCTTATTGCCTTTAAGTTAAGACTTATACATTAGTCTTAGAATAAGAACTTTGAGTTCACAGTGGGAAGCTGCTTATTTAGCATTTGGATGCTGTTTCCAAAAGTAACTGCTGTTGAAAGAATGTTTTCTGTTCAGATAGCTGCTTTGCTTGAATTTTGTTCTGAAACTTAAGATCTGAATGCAGTGTGGGGCTTCCTGAAGTAATTGTTAATTCAGCTATTGCACTCTTGCTTTCTCTTCATTTGAATATACTAATGTGGGCATATTTGGGTTTGATTTTTAATAAAACAACCCAAAATTTGTAGACAGCAGGTCTGAAAACAATGTATATTTGACCTTGGATTCGGAGTTGTGAGAATTTTTTTTTTAAGCCTTTTTTGTTGGTGTTCTAGTCAAGTGATTCAGTTTTACCATTGAATGTATTTATTCTGTACTTCTTTAATTCAATTTCTGTGAAGGATAGGAGCCTGGTAAATTATTGGTGGGGTTTTGCAGACATGTTTAAAAAATACTTCTCACTCTGCCTGTTTCCCGTTAAAAAAATAAAAGAGAAAGAAAACATCATAATTTTCGTTGCCATCCTGTCAGTCCACAAGTGCTTGGAAGAGGTGTGCAGATACATTGCAGATTTGTGAAATGGCATAGTAGAGTTGTAGGTCTTTCCTGAGAGTACTGCTAATTAACATTGAAGATAAAAGGCATGGCACTTACTGATGGTCATGTCCGGGGTAGCAACACTATGAATCATTTTGTGGAGGAAACTAGTGCTTGGAAATAGGATGTGAGAATCAGCTTGCACACCTGGGTTTTGTTCCCAGTCTGCAAGGTGCTGTTCAATACAGACAGATACAAAATAGTTCCTGTAATGCAGAGCAATCCAAAGTGCAAATGTTAAATGAAGACTAAGTAGTTAGGCAGCACTTCTGCAAAAAAAGACGCAGAGGCTGTGCGAGCTGGAGTTGCTGTGCGCTTAAATTCAACAACTGCAGCAGTAATGTCATTCTGGAACTTAGAAGGGTTGTGTCGAGGATGCAGGGGGTCTTCCACTGCTTAAAACTGCTGTTGTCAGCGTTATGGGCAAAGAAGACTGTTTGTGACCATTGTGTTTTAAGAACTGCCTGGATGCTATGGAAAGTGGGTCCTAGAAGGAAATTATTAGTTAAATTTATGAGGAGATTGAAAATTGCTTTGTTTTCTTCATATGAGAATATTGAGAGGCAACATAAGGTTATTTTCCAGGGTTGCTGAAGATTGAAAGATAGTTGCTTAACTCGCAGTAAGGGAGACTTTTAATTACAATACTAATTAAAGATTGGAACAGAATATCTGACTAGATGATAGCACTTACATAATTGGAGTATTTTTCAGAAGGGTTTTTTCTTTGCTCTGGCAAGTACTCTTACTTTCAGAAGTTTTAATAGTCCTCAGTTTGAATGTTTAGTGTCTTTATTAAATGTAATAGCAAGCTAGAATAAGTCTATGATATTTGCATCTGTTTGCCATTTAATGTTTTTTTCACTTTGTAATGTTTCTGAAGTTTTGTAGATCAGTGGTGTTAGTAATCTTAGAAGTCAATTAAAAGCATATTAATATTCATAGGGCCTGTTTTCCAGGGCTTATAGTGGTATCAATTTCAAATTTAAGACCAGATAGTAATTTTAGATACAAACATTTTGAGCTTCCTTGCTGATCTGTGGCTTTGCTTATGAATGTCTTGGCCTTAAGTGTATTGGTGTATGATTAGTGAAACTGGCAATTCATAAAGTGTTATCAGTTTGCTGAGAACATCGTTGCCTCTAATTAAAATAATCTTTGGTAGTGTTTTAGAGGGACAAGTAAAACTTGAAACAACTAATTATTTTCAATATTGAACATGTTGTTCTAGTAAAGGATACAGTTGGCTGAAAATCATTTATAAAAATGTGCTGTTTGATCACATTCAGACTTTTCCCTAAATAGAGCACTGCTGTCTCCTGTGCTTCCAGTCTTCTGAAAAAGATTTTCTGAGGTTTGCAACATACTTCTGTATCTAGACCAATGAAAACGCAAAGTTAAAACAAATCATTAATGTGACACTTCATTCTTTATGGGCACACAGAGTGTGTGTTTTTACAGTTTATTGAGCATAAGACAAAACAGAGCTATCTGAGTAGGAAATCAAAGACAGTGAGTGAAGTTCATTCAGTTTTTAACTATATTCTTGTTCTTTTCACTTCTTGGATTTGATATGGCAATGCTCCTGGGATGTCAGGAGTGCAAATGCATGGATGCTGCTTAACTTTATTAACTTTCTTTTCTGTTATTGCTAAAGTGTTCAATGACTGTTTATGGGAATGTGACAGCAGATAGGAATTGCAATTCTTATGTTACTTTTAAATGCAACATGTTCCTTCCAAGCAAATGCATAGCAACAAGCTTTTAGTTAGGGGAACAATATTAGCACATTCAGTGATCACAGAACAAAGGACAGCTGTTGGGAAGAAGACGGTTTAGTCTTCAAAGCACCTTGAGGTATTGGAAGGCAGGAACACGTTAGGTTGGCTCTACTGTGTCAAGAAACACACCTGTCTCCTGTCTTGTGCCAGCAGAAGTGTCTGTATGGCTGTGGAATGTGTCTGTCTTAGAAGAATTTTTTTTCTACATCAAACTCAAGTGTGATTTGCTCCCCTCTTCAGTTTGGTGTGCAACGAGAAAAATAGTTGTGCTGATAGAAGGAGAGGATCTTGCAGAAGGAAATGAACGAGCAGCTAGGGAAGATTGGAACTGTTTATTTTTTAGTGCTGATACTCTTTCACTGGTTGAAAGTGATTATGAAAGTGAGTTTCTAGAGAAAGCTGAGGGGCAGGCAACTACTGCTCTTTCTGATTCTCTCTGGAGTTCTAACACTTTACAAGCTGCTTATGAAAATACAAATATGTGTTATTTTACTCCCACAGCCACCAACAGCAAAAATGCACGCGATTATAGAACGAACTGCAAACTTTGTCTGCAAGCAGGGAGCACAGTTTGAGATCATGCTAAAAGCCAAGCAAGCACGCAACTCCCAGTTTGACTTCTTGCGATTTGATCACTACCTCAACCCCTACTACAAATTCATTCAGAAGGCTATGAAAGAGGGACGATATGCTGCACCTTCTGACAGTAAAGCGGATGAGAAAAAACGTAAGTTGTAGCTTATCGAATGGATGGCTTCAGGGTGTGAATCATTGAAATATCCACTGGTCGTTTTTGGTAAAATAGCCACATCTTTTTGGTGCGTTGCAGTGGCAATGCTGTTACCCTGCAACTGAGAATGAAGTGATGATTCAAAATTTTGCTTAAATTGGAGGGGGTTTTTAAAAGAAAAGATTGTTTTGGGAAACGTTCAGATACAAGAGCTGCTGTGATCTTGGAGCCTTTAGAAACACTTGTGTAGCTCTAGTCCAATGGAAAATTGGTCTGTGCACTTACATGTTAGTTTTATTGATGGCTAGCAATATCTTCCTGTATCTATGTTTTTGTGAATAAGCAGACTTATGAAAATGGTAGTTTCTTAAGGACACATACTTGTCCTGTACCATCTTTCTCTCCCAGTACAAATCCATAGCAAACCCAAATAAAATTTGGACTTTGTTTTTATTTAGACTCGAAAGTCAAGTCGGAGGAAGATGATGATGACGATGATGATGATGATGGAAATTATCTGCATCCCAGCCTCTTTGCATCTAAAAAATGCAGTAGGCTTGAAGAGCTCATGAAGGTACTTGACCCTGTTAAGATTACTTTCTGCCTTGTAAAACATCTGATTCACGGGCACAAAAATTCAAATATGCAGCTGTTAAGATCTCTTGTTAAGAAGTTCTTGTGTTGTTTTGTTTTTTTCCCTAGGCTGTGTCTTAGTACTTTGTCTGTTTTGGTAAACTTTAACTTTTCCTGTAGTACATGAATGATTATTTTTCCATTTGTAAGGAATTACATTTCTGTTTTTGATGCCCTCTGGTACTGAGGGCATCACTCAAGGATTCATCCCACAGAACCTGTATTGAAGCTGAGAAGATTAAGATGTTTAATGCCTTCTCTATATAAGCTGAGAGAGAATGTTTTCTTTTTAGATTTTAGTAGATAAAAAGTTGACATGATGTAATAGTTTCAGCAAATAATATTTCAGCAGAATGTACTACTCATTTCATGTAAATTTTGCAGGATGTGTTAGTTATTTTTATTTTGGGAGTTTGATCAGTGATGGAATAATGGGAATGACAGATGGCTGTACACATTTGAGACTTTCCGAGGAATTGCAGTGGTGCTGCATGATATTTAGACAAGTCAGGTTCTGTGTCTTATCCCAGCTTTGGCACTAAACGAGTAAGAGTAATACCCACTTTTTTTTTATGTCATGAATTTCTGTTCACATTAAAGTATTTTTTGTTTTCTTTTCCACTGACTTTCAAAAAAAGAAGTTGGTTCTGATGCAGTAGCTACAAAACCAGTATCTTCGGCATTTGGACAGTATTAGTGATGTCTATTAACTTAGATAAATGTGCTCTCCAAATTAGGTTGATGCTATCATGCTTTCAATATGTACTTCAAATTTTAATCTTTTTTTTCTATTCTCAAAATTTTTCCAGCCTTTGAAGGTGGTAGATCCTGATCATCCACTTGCAGCACTGGTGCGCAAAGCGCAGTCAGATAATAACTCGTCTGCGCCGCAGTCAACAGATGGGGCAGCTGTACAGACATCACAAGCGGAATATTCTTCTGACTGTAAGTGCATTGTGATTAGGCAGCTGGCGGTTGGTCCTGATGAATTGTGTGTGGATGCTGGTGGGAAGAAAATGCATTAGCTTCATACTTGATCAGTCATAACCGATATTTACTCTTTTTCAATCTCCTGAATCTTTGAAGGTGCATTCTTCCACTGAGTGTCTGTTGAATTGTTAGCTGCTTAGGCAAAACAGAAACAAGGTGGAGGGGGTGGGCAGGCGGGAGGCCAAGTCTCCCGTCTGTGAGTATGGTTAGCACAATACCCTTAATATTTTTTTGATAACTTCCATCAATTACTATTAATGCCTTCACTGTTGAATATAAAACTGTCCTATAAAGTAATTCGTGAGATACCCCTAAAAAAAAGCAGATGGTAAATCTACTTTGAACACTTTCGCTGGAGTGTCTAACACTAAGAAGAATCTGAAAAGATAAAATCATGTAACTTTGAAGGATCACACTGAAGTGATAAAACCAGGTTTTAGTATAATATTCTGTTCTAAAGTTGGAAGTAGTTTTATGGTAAATAAATCTTTTATTCTAGTTCTTAAAAGAACAACAAAAGCGATGGTAAATTATAAACAAACAGTGTGAAGAATTGCATGCTCAACTGCTTTTTCCGTGCCTGATATTGAAATACTAAGACTTTCTCCTGACTCCAAATTATTATTAAATCTTTAATATTAGGTTTTTCTTGAACCATTTCAGATAAATGTAAATACTCTCCTGTCTATAACCTCTTTTAAGAATCAACTATGAAATTTTTAACAATGTTCTCTCAACTTCTCTGTATGTGTCTGGTTTCCATTATCTTTAAAGCTGTTCAATGCAGGCCTTGTATAAAGCTACTGCAAATTTCATAAATTCTGATACTCAGAAAGGTGAAGTCAGCCTTTATTAGGTTTATGTGCCTATAATTCTGTTCAAATTTCGGAATTCTGAAAGCCTTTGATTCCTTAAATACAGAAATTGAACTTAACCCTTTCGTTTATGGGACTTACCATTTGACACTACTGAGATATAAGAAAATTTCTGTTGTAGCCTATGCTACAGTGGGGTTTCATGGTATTATAAATTCATAGGTAATTAGTCCTACTTCATGGTGGTGGAGTTCTTGGTTTTTTAGTATAGTTGTTGCAAATAAGTATTATCATAGCGATGAGAGTTGATTTTGGTGCATTATAGGTTCAGACCCTCTGCAAAGGATTACAGGTGTTGTCAGAGGGTAATATATGGAGACGAGTACGCATGGAAGTAGTTTTTATTTAAAATTGTATCTTAAGAGAATCCTAATAAAACTTGAAATAAGATTTCTGTGGAGAAATTGAAAATTACTGGTTATTTCAAGAAAGACAAATCAGAATAAGTACCTCTGTAGAATAATACTCGTCAGTTTTCTGATTACTTTCATGTCAGGCTTGAATCTGAATGTATGTGATGCAAACTGAGAGATGATTATTTGGTAGCAAGTTTGCAACTCCTCTCCCTGCCTTTAAAACTTAACAGATCTTCATTCTGTTCTCCTTATGGGTAACTTATCCTTTGAAGAAAATAAATACTGCCACACAGGAATGTTTCTGAAACTTGTAAGAGGATAATTCATTATCATTTAATGATTAAACTTCGCCTCCAGAAATGTAAACTCTTACTGTAAATCCTTTGAAATATTTTACCTGAATACTTTCTGTTTATACTTCTTTCTGCAGAAAATCTTTAGATACACAAGAAGTAACTGCCTTTTAAAAGTGTTAAATTAATTAAAGCATTACAAAATATTGTCCTTAAAGCAAGCAAGCCATTAGCCTTTACACTCTCAAGAAATAAAGATTTGGAATTGGAGAATTCTTTAGTGTGGAAAACTTGCTCAACTCTATTGTTCATTATACTGGAGTTAAATTGCAAACCTGTCTGCTTATTGAGGTTTCAGTATGTAGGGTTGTGCCTGTATATAACGATATAGTGGTTTAGCATATATATAGTGATACTAGTCGTTTAATTTCTGGATGTGAGTTTGAATATACGCGCATGTCTTTCTTAAAGCATACGTGGTTTTAACTGAATTAAACTGCCAGAGGTGAATTAGATTAGGAAGAATGATTTCATATTAGGTCATTTTTAATAGGCTTTCTCTGGTTCACTTCTTTATTCATACCTATTTGGCTTCCGACTGACCTTCAGTACATTCTGATTCTGTCCCTTAATCAACGTATTTCTTAGTCATCCTAAGTGCATTAATGTGAGCTTTTTTTTTTTGTTATTTGCAGAAGAAATTAGATACCTTCTCTTAGTGTGTTGTGTGAGTGTGGATTCTCAGTGTGCTTGGACTGCTGCAAAGAATTTTGGTTTTAATTGGGTGTTTTTCTTCTAATTAAAACATTGTTCTTAAATATGTCTTTTTGTAGCAACGGTGGCAGCCATGTATTACAGTTACTATATGCTCCCTGATGGAACCTATTGCCTCGCGCCTCCACCTCCAGGCATAGACGTTGCCACCTACTACAATGCGTTGCCTGCAGGGGTGACTGTATCAAGCACTACAGGGGTAGCAACGGTACCTCCGCCCCCTGGTACTACACCTCCACCTCCCCCAGACACAACGGAGAGCAGCAGCAGCTTGACGTCTACCACAACATCTACAAGGTACCACGTACAGTTTTGTTTGTTGGTTGGAGGAGTCCCTTCCCTGCACTTCAACATGAAGCATGTAGTAAGGGTTCTATTACTGGTGATGCCTCAGTAACATTTGCTGGTGTTTATACAGCTTTGATCACCTCCACTTTGATCTTTAATGTTGTACATGGTTATTGTTACTCAGCTACTATGAATTTTTTGCATGATGGAAAATCATGTTATTTTAACTGCATAATGAACCCAGAGAGTAAAGCTGTATCTAATGGTGGGCTTTTTTTGGTTAAAGCAAGAGTCTGAAAGATATTTATGTTATATTTTAAAAAACAAGTCCTTTTGGTATTTTCAGCACAATTGCTCCAGTGGTTGCCATTATACCTCCACCCCCGGATATCCAGCCTGTGATTGATAAGCTAGCTGAGTATGTTGCTAGGAATGGGATAAAATTTGAAACCAGTGTTCGTGCCAAGAATGATCTCAGGTAAGAGAAAATGTTATTTTAGCTTCTGGTTTGGGGGTTTTTTTGGTGGGTGGGTTTTTTGGGGATTTTTTTTGTGCTTTTTGCAATTCAGTGACCAACTTAAGGTAGTGCCAAAGCATTTTTTCCCAGATCCTTAACCAACGTAACAAAAAGTTCTCTAGAAAGTGTGCTCTGATTGTGTATCCTCTGGAAGTTTAGGCATAAGTTACAGTGCTTCCAGACATCGAATAGCATTCCATTTGCTAAAGAAAATTAGGTGGCAAAAGATTGTTGGTATTTCTGTGTTCCTGTGCATTTTCACATACAGTTTTCTTTTAACAGATTTGAGTTCCTGCAACCGTGGCACCAGTATAATGCTTATTATGAATTTAAAAAACAGTTCTTCCTTCAAAAAGAGAGCAGTGACAACTGTCAGGTATGTGTATTTGTATATACATGTACTAAAGATGCAATGTACGTCAGAAGAGGACTTGCTTGGCTGTTGGGTTATCATGAGAAGTTTTTAAAATGGAGCACTGAATTATGGAGAAATTGTTCAGCAAAGGATGTGAAAGCTTTTGTTTTGTATAGCATTTAAGTAAGAATATGTGATGTGATATTTGGTTCTTGCTTTTTAGTATAAGCAGGTGCTCAGTATGGTTGTCATATAAAATGGCAACCTCTGAAAGTCTTTTGGCTTTCTACACAAGGGAATATGTGCTTTGTGGAGGTTTAGAGCTTTGGAGGATTGGGATTAGTGTTCTGTTGTAAGAAAGGTTAGGTATAGCTTTTTAACAACCGTATCTTCTCATATGCTTCATGTCTAGCTCCTGTGCTACAAAAAAACTACTTTTCTGACGTGTATTTTTTTTCTGAGGGAGGTTTTGTTAAAGAAAGAGGCCTGTCATGATTGACTGAAACATTATGGGAGCTTCAAAATCTCACATCAGTTTCCTACTTGCTTTGCTTCCTCTAGTCCATGTTATTAGAAGATGATACCCAGACTTGGCATCGTTGTTTTTAACTGTTCTCATGTTAATCTCATTAGATTGTTCTCTTACTGAAAAGAAATTTGCAAATAGTATCAGAAATACATTATCTGATGTTAACTTTTCATGGGAAAGAGCTATTTTTTTTTTAGGCCCTATGTCATTTGTCATCTCAAGGCTTAGATTGGGGAGCCTTAAACTGAAGAAGGTAGGCCTGTGGGTAAACTCCTCAAAATTGCTTTGTGGAAAATGAAGAAATTCAATACTAGTTGCTGTTTGAAACATTTGTGTCTAATATTTTGGTTTTTTAGTGAAAAATGTTCTGAAAACACTGTTTTTAACGATGAGCTGTGGTAAATATGATGTTACATGGTTGATAACTTACATGCAGAATTGTCCTGTACCACAATGCTGACTGTTATTCTAGAATTGATTTGCGAACCAGTGTGTTGAATTTGTAATACTTGCATAATTAATAAGGACTTGTTAACTTTTATTTTGGGGGGAAGTTGTACAGTAACCGAAGTGTAATAATAAAGGATTATTTTAAGTATTCATAGGAGTACAGCTAAGGACAAGGCAGAAACTGGTTGAAGTCCCTTGAGGTCATGTGTAGCAATGCATATTTTCTTACTGCATGGTTTTGTAGATAATGCCATTCTCTTTAATTTTTTAGAATAATGATTTCAATATTACCTCCATGCTTTAGTAATGTACGTATATGCAACTAATGCAATTGATTGTTCTCCTTTTGGCCATTAAAGTTAATAAGAAATGGTACTACTGGCTTCAGTAAATATAGGATGAAGTCCTTGATTTCCTTGTGTTTTTCCCCTTCGAAGATTTTCAGAAATTAGTTCTGTTGGTCAGGGAATGGCTGCAGGGAGCAATGAAAGGATCTCTAATACCTGGTATTTCAACATTAAGTATACTTAACAGCAGCCAGTGGAAAGCAACCAAACTATTTATCAAGAGAACCTCATTTAAATGTTAAATTACTTAATGTTGTTGCCTGACTCACCATGTAAATATTTTTTATGTTCTACCATATCCATCTTACAGTTCTTATACTGTGAGTTTAGAGGTCGTCTTGAATGATTCAGATGTAATAGTAGAACCAGTAATTCTTTACTCTTTTGAAAATCTCAGCACATCTGTACTGTATCAGTTTAATGCCACAAAACAAACTGATAGGCCGAATGTTCTTCAGCAAAACGTTGGAACAAATCAAACACGTTAACCTGCCCTGTAGAACTTGACTTTGTAAAGAAGGTATCGTGCAGTTGTACATTAGGAAAAAATGCCATAAGCTTTCATTCTGTCGCTGTGAATTAACTTTAATGGATTTTGTCCTGGACCCTGGAGATCACGACCTAAAAGAATATACTTTGGAATGAAAGTATATGCTTTTAGGGTCTGATTTTTAAAAACACAATTTTTAAAACAGTTATTAGCAAAAATGTACCAGCTGAAGAACATTTTCTTTGCTGTTAAAGAACAACATATTCTTACTGTAGGTCTGTAGTTTTTGCAGCCTGTTGGTTTACGTGAAGCAGTGCATTATTTATAAGAAGCAGGCTTGTGGTCATGGGTGCTCATTGATGTAAAATTAGCTGTTATGTGATTAGCTGATAATGTGATTTTTGAAATGGCTGGCAAAATTGTAGCTCCACAGACACTGCATTAATTCTTTCATGAAGTACTCAGTAAGTAAGCTTGCACATTTCTTTTGAAAAGGGAGTATCTTCATCTGAAGATGTTCCAGCAGATTCTACAAGTGACACACCAAGTGAGACTCAATTTACAGATGAACATGCACCTGAAGATGCATCTGAGCCAAGTGCTAAGGGAGTTCCAGGAACTAAAAAGGATGTTCCTCCTCCTAAAGCTGTCAGTGATGGTAAATTGGTGAAAGGTATGTTAACGTAATTTGTTAGGTGTGAAAATATTTGTTAGGTGTGAAAATATTTGTTAGCATATACTTAAGGAAAAAAAATAAAAGGCGTGGGAGAGTCGGGGAAAGTAGAAAAGAATTTCATCATGTGTAAAATATTTTCACTGGAAGCATCAAAAAGGGACTGAAATAAGTAATTTGGTTGCTTTTATATTTCTTTCTTATCAGACTATTGGGTATTTATGGTCTGACAGAATAAATTGTTTTATTTCAGTTTTGTGCAAAGTTGAAGACTTCCATGAGCGACCCCAGTAGAATCTTACTTTTGTCATTCTAAACTTGACAGTTACTTCTTTCTTGTGCAAAGCCTGTTATTCCTTCTGAATAAAAGCTGCAGTCTTATTTGAAACCATGTGTATGAAGGAAGTATGCTAGGCTTTTTACCCAGTTGCTCAATCTTCCTGTGTTGTACATTAGTCATATTGGAAAAAAAGACCCTTTTCACGTCTAAGTCGAATGTTTTTCCTCTTGCAGTCATAGCAGCAGAGGGACAAAATGGGAGGATCTCTTGGAAGCCAGTCAAACCAAGTTAGCTAATGCACCATTAGTATCCTGAGTTGGATTAGCGATTATTTATACCTGTGCACTGTTTTCTTGGCATATCGGGAAAAGATATCTTAAATTTTTTTCTCTTCAGTAAAAACTAGAAACTTGTATCTTTTAACTCGAACTGAAAGCCACTGAAAAAAAAATTGACAGGAAAGACACTCTTGACCTTTGCTGCCATGGATGGGTACTGCCTTTCTGCCCCTTCAGTGCCTTTTGGAATTGCTAATGATTTCAGCTTCTCCCTGTGGTCTGTTGGAATTCTTCTCTCCCCTTGCTCCTGCAATTTCTTTCCCTCCATGGGCTGCAAGCTCCAAGCTCTTTGCCGTGGTTGTCTGGCTGTCCGTACTCTGCAGTTTCTTCTCTGGGCAGGTTGAGTAGCTTCCCTAGGGAAGGAGCAATCTTCCCTGTCTTCAAAGATGCCCTGTTAAGAGAATGTAATACACAACAGCAAATGATATTGTTTCTTCTTATTGTGTTACTAATAAATAGCAAACTGGAGTCTGTGCTTTAATAATAGTTTGCTCAGATTTAGATGGTGGAATATAGTCAGTGAGTCAATTCATGACAGTCCTAGTCCTATAAATTTATTTTCCTTTCCTCTGTTATGGTACAAATCCCACTTTCTTTGTAACCTAAATACAGTGCTTGGCTGTAAGACAGACATAACATCCGCACAAGATTTTTTTCTTCTGCCTCTGAGGGAGTAAAATACAGTTTTAGGATTTGTTTTGTCATATTAAAAAGTTGGAAAATCACTATTATAATATCTCTTCTCTTGGAATTCTTGAGTTCTTTATTGCTGAGTCTATTTCCTTACCCCACAGTTAGAAGATGCAAAGCTTATATTTTGTAAACCTTGGTATGTAATTTGGTTATTGTATTTAAATTCCCATAACTTGAATCTTATAGGATATATATGCAAAAGGAATCCTGAAAAAGATAAATATTGGAGCAGACCATCTGGCAGTAGGTTGCTTTGCTTGAGATGTGTGAGAAATTCCGTTCTTTATTCTTAGAAGATCCATTTTGGATAAATGGTTTGGAGATTAATTTGTTTTTCGTGGTGGTTTTTTTTTTTTTCCCCCAGAAAATGGTTCTCATAAAACATTCCAGTGGAAATTCTATGAGGCAAAAGGATTAGTTCAGACTTAAATATAGTTATATATTCGCTATGCTTAATATTTTTAAGATCCATTAATACAACCTAACTTGAAATAATCCACAATTTCCTTTTTATTGTGGTATCCCATGTTTTCTACAGGCATTCTTCCTTGAGTGTGCTGGCATGAGTGTGTGGTGCTGTCCTTTTGTGTTGGAGCAGTGGAGGCTGCTTGGAAGGAATAGTTGACCACCAATCTTGCTAAGACATTTGGGGAAAAGTACTTAGCTTTTGTGTTTATATCTCCTGTAATGAAATGTTGTTAACTCCCCAAATAATTAATTTTCATATAGACGGAAATAAGTCTTTAAATACTATTTAGTGAGCCTGCCAAATGCTTTTGTTGTGCAAACCATCGATTTAGTGTGAAGGAAACATAAGGGACCATATCGTACTGTAGTGTGTCAGATAGGAGCCTGAGCACAGAACGTTTTCATCTTAAGCCTGGAAGAGTAGATTGTTCATTTGGGAAAAGAAGTAGTACTGAAACTTAAAATTTATTTAGGACAGAATATGAAATTATTTCTCTCATCTCAGGAAATGCAATTCCTGAGATGGTTTAGAGTACCTTTCTTCTTCCATGCTGCTAGTGAAGTATTAGAAACAGCAGATGAAGTTTCCAACATTTGTTTATTTAAAAAAAAAAAGAAGATTATGTACTCCTTTGCCCCAAAACAGTTAACATAATGTAAGGATGATACAAGTTTCTTTCTTTTTTTCGTGGTATAGTCCATGTGAGTAATGGATAAAGTCAAGAAATTTAAACTGCTTTCTACTGTAGTCTAATAACGATGTGTAAAAACTTACCCATTTATTCACAGCATCATTTGCTCCAATAAGCTTTGCAATCAAGGCCAAAGAAAATGACCTTCTTCCTTTGGAGAAAAACCGTGTTAAATTGGATGATGACAGTGATGAGGAGGAAGAAGAGGGCAAGGAAGGCCAAGAGAATGCTAGCAGCACTTCAAACCACACTCCAGCAGTTACCACTCCTTGTACTGCTGCTGAAGAGAAAAAACCTCAGCTCACACAGGAGGAGTTAGAAGCTAAACAAGGTACCGATGTTACCCTGAAAACAGAATGAAAGACTGAGTCCTTCAGAAAAACTCCAAAACTGTCATGTGAATAAATATGGCATTTTAGGTATTTTGAATCTTCACTATGTCATGTTAGCAGGACTCAGAATTTTTCCCAAGTTTTCCTGGTTATTGTTAAGAATGAAATCTTCGTTGGTTGCTCAGCTAAAATCAAACTTGTAGCATGCTGCAGCTGAGTGCTTTGCTCTAGCACATGATCTTTCTGAATTTTGTTTTTCCATTACAGCCTCTGAGTAAAACACTGAACTTCCAGTTGCCAGATTCTATTAGCAGAGGCCAGAAAAAGGCATGCCCATTTCTCATTTTCTTCAGAGAACAATGAAATGCTTCAAGCCATTTTTCAGTTCTATAGCACTCCCATATAGACTAATATCACCTTGCTGATGTTTTGTTACTCTTATAGTGCAATGCCATTAAGTCTTTGTATGGGTTTTCCTCTTGCTGTCTTTATGTATGTAAGGGCAGAACGGTATGCTGTGTGAATTTGAATGAAACTGTCTTTTAAAGGGGTCAGATTTCCCCCATTCCTCCCCAGGCTGTTTCACAGCAGAGTGTGTTTAATAAAGTGAAGATGCTGTCAGTGTTTACCAGCTTAAAAACTTAGTATTTCTCTTACAAATTTGAGTATGGCACAGGAATTTAATTTTTCATTTTCAAAATGGGCTTTTTTTGCTCCTAAGTAGCAGTTCCTTTGTAAACTTCAGTAGCACAAAGTACGCTATAGTGATACATATCTAAAGCAAATATGGAGTGTTTTGTATGATAACCTGAAGTGTAAAACATGTTTGGAAAAAGTTGTGTTGAAAAAACTGTGCAGTTGAACAAAAAACCCACGGTCGTACATGCACAGAACACAAAAAGTGGAAGTGTAGGATGAAAAAGATTAGACAAAATCCATTAGGTGCATAGTTAAAGAAATTGGCTTATTCTCTTTGTGTAGTCACATAGCAATAACTGTTGGTTGTAACAATGGTGAAACAGTTTCTGGAGCAGCCCTTTGTGTAAACTTTTTAAGATGTATGTAAATAGGGTTGGAAAATGTATGGTCAGGATCAGATCTATGGAAAGAACAAAACAAAGAGCTTGCATCGCATTAACAAGTACAAGAAAAAGCTTCTAAATTTGCAGTGCTACTTTTTTAGGTACCTTTTGTAAATAGAAAAGGACAAATATCCTGAATTTTCAGGTTTGCGTTTTCATGTCATTTTTCTTAAGCTTAAAAATTTTTACTTTACCTCCACTGCTTTTCATCAAGCAAGTGATACATCTGTGAATTAGGATGCTTGGAATTTCATCATATCAAGTTGATATGTCCTTATTAGGTCTTGAATGGATGTGTTAGAAAGATTTGAGAGTGGTTGGAGGGGCTCTGTGGTTGTGTTGGTGTATGTGTTTGTTTCAAGGAAATGGTAGTTCCCCAAGAGTGGCTCTCTCTAAACTTTGTTTCACTGTCTGTTTTAGCAAAACAGAAACTAGAGGATAGATTAGCGGCTGCAGCAAGAGAGAAGCTGGCACAGGCCTCCAAAGAATCAAAAGAAAAGCAGCTACAAGCAGAGCGCAAGAGGAAAGCTGCGCTGTTCTTGCAGACCCTGAAAAATCCTCTGGCAGAGGCAGAAACTGAGAAAATTGAAGAGAATTCCTTCAGTACCGAGGTAAGCAGGAAATAAATCTCCCTTTACGATAAAGCAGGCAGAAAACTTACCTATAGAGTGTGAATCTGACAGTATGGTACGAAGTTGACTAAAGAGAGAGAAGCTTTTCTAAATGGGGAGAAATTTGAATTTTAAACACTGTTAAGATTTTTCAGTTCTCTTGCACGTGTCTCTCGTCTGTCACTAAAGAAGTGGCAGAGAAATATGATGCTTAATTCAGAGATCAGTTAGAGGTCAGTTAGCCAGTTACAGACAGGAAAATGAACTTGCAAGTTTAACTGTACTGGTGATTCACAACTTCAAATGCTTACCTTTCAAGAGTATTTGCATATCTGTTGTGATATTTACTTACTTAATGTGTATTTTGATGTGAGTAGACATCTTCAAGTTCAGAAATGATTCACAGGCAACTGAGCTTGCTTTAAGATGTACTTTGCACCTGTTCTGTTGGGTTTTGTTGTTTGATTTTTATTTATTTAACTGGCATGAAACTGAGATGAATAGTTAGTGAACAGATCTATGTGATTTAAGCTTTCTAGCTGGGACATCCTTAATCAAAAAAACCACAAACACATAGGTGGAAGAAAACTAGGCTATGTTATGGTTGTTTTCATCATCTTTGTGTTAGTTGGGTATTTCATGTCAACTTCTTAAAAGCTTAGAATTCTAGGATGATTTTTTCTCTGTTTTTTAAGCCCAAGTGAGTTATAGAAGATTTTGTTTTGTGATAAATATATGATTTTTAAAGTAAAGCTAAATGTACAGATAGTGGCACATAATTCAAACAAATATATGTGTGTATGCATGTTATTCACTGGGCAGCGTAGTCAGAGTCAAAACAAAAAAATTCACAGTGAAATGATTGAGTGGGGCGGAGTCATTCTGCCACCTGTCTTCTGGAGAACTGGAAGTAGACTCACTGTGTGCCTACTTGATCATGAAATGATATAATCTACTGGGTTTCTTCAGCAGAATCTCTTTATTTTGTGGAGTAGAAGCAAGTATCTTTTTGTAGCAAATCAATTTGGACTGTTAGTATTCCTTCACTTCTTTCAAAGAACAATTTTTGATAGTTGTGTTAGAAATGTCCCCTCTGCTTCTTTCTAGAAAACAGTCATGTGACAGAGGCAGACTGCTTTCCGTCTGTCTTCTGCCTTGTAATCCTCATGTTCATTTGCACCCATTTTCACTGCTTGGATAGCCACCCACAATAGATAATACTAGGGTAGTGTCAGTTTGAGGGCTTTCAGCAGCTCTGTTTGGAGTAGGTTGTCATGATATTGCACTCAGGCCAAATCTAAGAGTAACCTGGATATTGATGATGACTTATTATTAGATTTTAGGAACACAATAAAATTTCTAACAAGTTCCCTTGCCATTTGGCTATTTGGATTGTTGTTTAGAAAGGAAATTAAAAGCTAATTTCTCACAGCTACACGTTGGATTACTAGAATTTATGATGAGGAGGAAAAAGAGGATTTATCATGCAGAAATAATGGCTAATCTGTTGGCATTATCCTTTGCAGTGAACAGAACTGTTACTAGTCAGTCTGTTGATGAGTAGCTATTTTTATTACAACTTTCTGGGTAGAGCCTTTAGAAATCAGGTTTATAAGACACATGTTTGCTTTTTGAATCTATTTTAAATAGCATTTTCTGTTTACTAGTAGGGAAAAGTAATGTGTTTCACATAACCTCTTTCTGATTTCAGTAAAACAACTGTGATTTTTAAAAGCCTAAGCGAGGAATTTGAATTTGTTATATAGGAAAATCCTTCAAGTAGCAATATGTACGTGTACCGTGGGCTGTCCTGAAGCTTTTCTCTCCATCGGCAGGTTTTGGCAGCAGAGCTGTATTCTCTATTGAAGAGTCATTTTCCCCTTTACGTTGTATATTTCCCATTTAAGTTCCTTATTGCTTGACTTCATCCACAGAGGGGAATAGGCTATTTTCCTACTCAATCTCTTTTTTCTTTTTCCCCTTGTTCAAGTGTTTTCACTAAGTGACCCTCCCTTTCAGCCAGTAGACTGCTTGTCCTAGCTTAAGAAGTGATAATTTTACTTCCAGGAGTGACACTCATTTTTATTCAGCCTAACCATCATTTTACCATGAACACATCCCAATCCAGTGTGATCTGATGCATGCTTGCTAAAAGACGGGGGAGTCTGTTTCCAGCACCTGCACAGACACCTTCAACAAGTCTAGAAAATCTCTTAATGGGAGAAAAGCTGTCAAAATCCATTTGCAGCAAAGTCACCTTAGACTTACGTCTTCACTGCAACAGCTGTAAACAGCTGTGAGGAAAAGGTAGGAACGGGATTTGGTGTAGACTCTGTAGTTGCCTGAAACAACCTGCATAGGGCTGGAAATTTGTGCAGCTTGGTGTGTTGTTGCAGGATCCTTCACAAGCCAGATGGACATTCCGGTGTTTGTCTCTGTATGTTGCAGTCGGACCTTCCATGCACATTTCAAATACAAATATTGTTGGAAAACAGAACCTCAATTTCCTGGTTTGGGAATTAGATTGCTTCCAGAAAAGCCAGTAAATCACTCTTGATTGCACTAATCAAGCACAGCTTCACCTCTGGATACTGATAGAAAATTGCAGATATTGATTGTGACAAACTGGTTACAGGAATGAGTGACATGGCCTTGCATCCTTTCCTTTCCCACAGAAAGTAGTCCAGTGCCTCACAAGTAATTAATTGCCCAGTTCCTCAATTCCACACCCCCCCCCAGTAAATCATGGATTACACCTCAGAATGCTTTCAAAAGAACAGTCAGTTGAAAAAGACACACCTGCACTTTAGGTGACCCATATCAGCATGGAGTAGCAAATACGTGAATTGAGTGTGGTCACACCTCAGGAGACCCTGTTTGGGATTCTCATTGCTGTTGCAGATTTCTCCTGACTGGCACAAGTGTCCAGTACTTTTTTCCAGTTATGTATTGAAGAGTGAATGCAAAGAGACAGTGACAATGCAGAACTCCCCAGGCCTGCAGTTCTGCCCTACTTCTCAAGGGGATTTGTCAAGGACATAGGTATTTCTAAGCTATGGTTCTTTTGATATTTTTCTTTAAGAGAATGCCAGAAATAACCAGTAACTCTTCAGCAACATCTGACTCTCTTTCGGAAGAGCAGATTAGTGTCCTCACTCGCAGTTGAACTTACTGAAGTTCTAAGCTGAACTTACTAAAATGCAAGTGAGCTTTTCATCAAAAACCGCACCCAACTCCCACTTCTTGCTAAACTGATTTGTTAAAAGCTTCTTTTTCCTTCTCCCACATATGTAATGTTTCAGAAAAGGCATTTCTTTTCCACACAAAAAAAATCCAGTGTATTTAAGAATTTTAAAGCAACCAGTTTCACTGCTTCTTACCAGTAGAAATGGTTTGGAGATGCTTTCTTTATGAAAGGGTTTATATAGAATTTCAAATATATATTTAAATGTTACTGATGTTACCTTGCTTTTTGAAATAAAATTGAGATTCTCAATAAAATTCTCTTTTATTGAGAATGCTAGTACTGTGTTAATGTACAGTCTAAAATGCCACAATGTCTTTGGAAGTGATATTCCTCCTAAGTGTAGTTTGCTTATTCACACACTTAGTGTGTTTACACAGATAGATGCGTATAGATTTTTGCATATAAAAGCTGATTTTGTAACATGAATGTTTTTCAAGCTGTTGTCTTTCCATTTGCCATACTTGAAAAAGCTTCCATCTACATTCGTTCCAATGCATAATCTGCCTTTTGCTCCTCTTGTCTGGTTTGCCTATTCATAACAGCCCATTTGATTCAAGAAATTTTGTTGGAAACTGAAATCGTATTGTGGGTTTGTTAACCTCTGTTGTATATACACTGACAGTCCAGTAAGCTGCATCACCATGTCTAAATCATTTATAAATAAATACGTAGCATAGGGGGTTTTAGGCTTTTTCAGTCATGTTTCAGAAACAAATAGATGCATTTAAAAACATTGATTGCAAAAGTAACAAGAGGTAACTGCAGTGGTTGTAATGAAAAAAAATCAAGTCAAGAGGTATGTAAAATTAGTTTTGCAGTTTGATCAGTGGAACTAATCGGGGAAATTTCAGAAAACAAAGAAAAAAAATATTTTAAGTCCACCAAAAATGTCACTTAATGTACTTCATCTCCCGTTTTGGGGGAAGGAGCATCCAATGAGGAGTCCAGGAAACAAAAATTGATATGCAATAGTCATAGAGTTAATGTAGTGGAATGATTTTTTGTAGCTTAAAATGTGTCTCAAAAAAATGAGTAATGATTGAGATGTATAGTAAAGCATGAAGAGGAGTTGAGAATGTTCACAGGAGATGCAGAATTCCCATGAGCCCCCTGCCTGATAACTGTATAAAACATAGTAATGCTATTTTATGTGTACACAGTGTACATTTGTGCTGAAAACGTGCTTATCGCGCTCTGTAGAAATGCATTAAATGAGCAGAGCTTTTTTGACCTCTGTCAGATTTTCCTGATACCTAGTATTTCTTGAAAGCAATGCTGGTACCAAGCATACATTACACCTTTGAACAAAATTGATCCTACTAACTGCATGTAAAGAACAGTCGATACCACAGAATATAGCGCTTTTAAGCTTTTCTGGCTTCAGCTGAATTTTAAAAATAGTCAAGTCTACTTTTTCTGTAGCTGAATTATTTCTTTTATATGCTTGCCTGTTTTTCCTTAAAGTGAAATCAAGCAAGAGGAACAAAAGGCTTGGAAATGAGCTTGAGCAGTGAAGCAGCATATCTTCTCACAAACGGCTCCTCACCATTCTTGCGTTGTAGCTAGTCAAGTCTTTGCCCTTTTTCAGGACGGGGGTAAACCCTAACTGGGTGACATCTCACTTCTTCTGTTCGTTTATATAATTCACATGGACACTTCTGTAACACGAAGATCAAGCCAGTTAGCACATCTGGCCTTAGAACCATAGAATCTTTTAGGTTGGAAAAGACCTTTAAGATCAAGTCCAACCATTAACCTAACACTGCTGTGTCCCTAAGTGCCTCATCCACACTCAACCACCTCCCTGGACAGCCTGTTCCAGTGCTTGATAACCCTTTCAGTGAAGAATTTTTCCTAATATCCAACATAAACCTTCCTTGGTACAATTTGAGGCCCTGGTATGATGCCCTTGGTATAGCAGGCCTGTAACATTTTTACCACCTTTTTCATGGGTTAAAATGTTGTCTGGAAACGTGCCAATTCAGAACTTTTGATTATCCCTAACCCTGTCCATCTGAGCAGTGTTGTCCTTGGGTCATCTGGGAGCAAAAGGTTGGAAAAGAGAAAGGAAAAAATCTGCTATGACGTGGTTCGTCATGTGCGTGTAGCCAAGCCTCACAGAAGAAAATGGCATGGTTCAGTGTCTTGGTGGTGAACACTTGCTTAATGTTTTTGTTAAGAGTGGTTGATAATGGTAGCAAGTTATATAGGAGTCTTGCAGCAGGGAAATCTAAGCTGCCAAATCACTGTTTCCAACAAAGTTTTGGTAAATGTAATTTGTGTAAGTGAAGTCCTATCCCTGCCTCCCTTGTCAGAGGAGGACCTGCACTCTTTCTCAAAGAAATTGGCCATAAGTGACCATTAAAGTGCTTGATAAAGTGTCTCCCAGAATATACTGGTGCTGGTAATACCTGACAAAAATGAGATGGGGCCCACACTGGTGGTTGAGTAGACAAGGCACAGCGTATTTAACTTCTTCAAAGAAGTTATTTGATGTAGTGACAGGTGTTCTGCAAGTGTAGTACGGCCTGATTTTTGTCTGCAGGGCATGCTGTAACTAATAGTCTGTCTGGTGGGTTTCTAATACAGATCATTCTGCTAATCTCTTGTATTTTATCCTATGTCAGAAATGCTTTAGTGGTGATAGTACTTTGATATGCATGTAAAAGACGGTTGGTTATACCCAAACTGTTACCTGTATAGACCTTAGTATCCGATTTAAACAAGGAGAGAAATCCATAAGAATGCTGCAAAACCAGACAAGCACAGGATTTGAAAGTAACTTTATTTTAATGGCTTGTCCCAAATGTCATCTGCTGTTGTGCGTCCAAATACAAAGATTCCGTAGCACAAAGTAAAACTTAACTTCTTTTGGCTCTTTCATCTTCCCTGTTTTGAAGCCCTGTTTTATCATTCCTTTCTTTAGATGACTTGTCCTTACTCCTGTCCTGTACGTAACAACTTTTCTGGAGAAAGTAGTCTGTTTATGAGTGAAATAGAAGTGTGCCGTGTTTAAAAAGAAGATGCTATTCAAGCTTTGCCAGGCATAACAGGGTTATCACCAGCTGTCGATACTGTACATCTTTCACACCTAGGCTGTAGTTGATCCTACTTTTTCTAGCAATGGACTGTGGATATTACTGCACGCCTCTTTGGAATAGTAACCTATAATGTGATTTTATGTTTATATATTTTCCTGATGTTAATTTGTGAGCAAAATTTAAAGAGAAAATGCTTTAGAATATTTCAGGGCCATTAATTTCCTAGTTTCCTTTTTTTTCTTTCAGAGTACAGATATCTGTATCTTCTGGTTAGCATGGCAGTGTGGGGGTTGTTTGTTTGTAAATTTCCCTTATCTCGCTTTTTCAGAAAGAGAGATAAAAACATAAAATGTCACATATGACTGTGACATTTGGGGGGTGGATAGCTTGCTGGCATTTGGAACTTTTTAGAGCAAGAACCCTGCTATCAAAAACTACATGAAAGTTGTAATTTCTTATGCTGTAAATACTTTATTTAATATTTAAGAGGGGGAAAGGTAAATATCAGGAACTGCCATCGTAATTAAGGTAGGTGAGGGAGTTAAGAATGTTCTGTGCCTTGATTTTTAGTCTTCAAAACACTCAAGATACAAAGGCATATTAATCCATACAGCAGACAGAGTCAGAACCGCTAATTTCTTTACGGTTGGCCCTTCAGAACTGAGTACACAAAATGCTGCCTGTTTCTGGAGAACTTACCACGGTTGGTGCACCGTTAATAGCTGTGTTTCAGTGCAGCACCTAAGCCCTGATGAAACTGGCTTTAAATTGTTCTGTAGGAACTTACTCTACAGTAAATGTTTTTATCACTTCTATTTAATCATGTTGGGCCAATTATTGACAGACTCTTCTAAGAGTAGTAACTGCTCACTTTGATGCACAGAGCAATCAGACACTTCCATAGCTGGTAGACATTTGCTTGTTAATTCTCAGTCAGGGAATACTTTCTTAGAAGCTTCGGGGAACCTGTGGTAAAACAGGTACAGTGGCAGAAAAGAATCTCAAATATTTTCACATTTTAATGAAGTATAAGAATTGTTGATTAACTCTTCACAGTTCTGGCATTCTTCTCTTTCCAGTTTTGATCTAGTATAGTATTCAAATTACTGCAAAATTCATCTGATAGAGGGAATAGTAGCCACTTGTAAAAGTGTTGGTAACATTATTGATAATATTCTTTACTGGTTAATTTGGTTTGTACCAGGAACGATGCTAGTGTGCTGTTCTGTTGCAGTCAGTACCTTTTGGTTCACTTCTCATGTTGGCTTTGTGTACTGATTAAGTAGTGTAACCCAGAATAACTAATGTGTGTTCTGGTCTTAAGAACACTGCAAAGACACAGATGTCTTGTAATGAACTGAAGTGCTCCTTTTGTTCTCATACAGCTATAAATTCTTCCTGATATAAAGCTCTTTCCTAACCCATTCCTGCTAAACAAGAGTTGTTGAATCATCTTTGTTTTCCAAAAGGTATCTCTGAAGCTTTATTTTTTTTATTCCAAGGGTTTTCTGTAGGAAGCATTATTTTAGTTGGATTTGCTACAGTCAGGCAAATAAAACACTGAAGAACTCTGCCAGTGAAATTGCCTGACACTGTAGCGTTTAATAAGGCCAAAAAATCATGCTGTTACCCAAAATGGACAAGGAAGTGAGATCGGGTGAATGCTATCTGAATGTTCGCAGTGTAACTTCTTAGCATAGCTCTCAGAAAATTTGAATCTCTCATCCCTTGAGATGCATAATAAAATACGTCAGGTAACCAGCTTCTTGCTGTGCTTTCCAAAACCGTGTCCTGCTGGCCTGCAGATTTGTGGGGCCTGGCCAGTAAAGCAGAGGGTTTCTGCCTTTTGGAAATGCTTAATAATCTCCCAGTATCTCTGCTTGTGTCGATTCTTAATTTTCTTTGTTCCTTTTTTTCTGCATTTGTGCCTCCAGCTTTAGTTCCCATTACTTTAGTTTGCTTGGATCAGCTTTCACTAGTGAAAAAACAAACCACTGACAGCTTCTTCTGTTTGCCAGACACTAAGTTTTGGGGTTTTTTTCTAAATATTATCATTCAGCAACATTATTTATACACCTAGAAACAATCTTTGTGGCCTGGCAACTTCCTGACGATAAATTCTTTCACTGAGTTCTGCTCTGAAGATTTTTTTTCTTGAAGGCAACCAGAGTTGCCACTGAGGGAATCGGCATGTTTGTTCACAGTCAGCTGTACTGTTGTGACCTGAGAACTGTCACCTGAGCTCCTGTTCGCAGTGGTGCATTGTGTAGGGTTGGGGGCGAAGGTGACTGCTCCCTGTGTGTCAGCTGGTGTCCTGCACTCCGGAACGTGTTCCCCTGGGGGTAGCTAAAGTCACTTCTGTGTGGCTTTCCAGGTATGTTCTTTAGTAACCTGAAGCAGCGGGGTCTGAACCTACAGCTGGCCAGCCTGCCGCTGTGCTTTGCTCGGGGGTATCTGGACAGCGTTGTCACTCTTCAGTGTAAGCATCCTCAAGGTCAAGGAGAGCCCACGGTTTCGGCATCTGATGCTTTTGATGGATACATAGGGGTGCTTAGCATTGTGGGGCTGTTTGTTCTCATTGCTGAGAGAACCTCTACGAGTGAGCAGAAAGTGAATGTTCATTTATTGACTTCCTTTTTGGCAGCGGTATGATAGCTTGTGTTTTGTGTGGCCAAATGAACTTGGGCACTGAAAACTGTTGTTTTATTCTTCCCTTTCTTGTTTTCCTCTTAACTCTACTTTGCCTACAGCTATTTCATTTCAAGCTATTAGAGGTGCCTACTTCAAGGCAAACTGGTCTATTACATATTCAGTGGCGTTCAAAGGGAAGACTAAGATACTGTATAAAGAGATGAATAACATTGTCAAGGAACAAAAAGTTGGCTGTGGTGGTCTCTTAGGAAGCTGAAGTTTGGAGATGAGGTATCTGCAATTACATATGGGTTATGAAGTTAGTGGAATTGGAAATGGACCTCTGGTAAACCAGTCACTCCAACAGTCGTGATATAAAATGTTATAGTCCTCAAAGCAAACTACTTTGGTACTACTTTATTGCTATTTTTGTAAATACTGTGATAGCAGTTATCAGTCAAAGCTCAGAAAAGTGTCATGGCTCTCTAACTTGAAGCAGAGCTGGATTTTTGATTATTTGAATGTGGTCAATTATTGCCTTGACATATTCACAGTAGGAGAAAGGCGAAAAGAAAAGTTCACCTGTTTGCAGTTGGTTCTTTCAGGTGTTAATGTATTACTGCTTATTCTGATCACGGGAAGCATCCTTGTATCCAACGGTGAAAGTGTCAGACCAGGTGGAGCAGAAATTATGACACAGGGAAACTGATTTCTCCAGTTGCCTTGAAATGGCAGCTGGGGGAATGACAGGCTTTGAAATGAGGTGCATATCTATAGTGCCTGACTTGAATTGATCCAAACAAGATATTGAGCAGAATTCTCTCCGGTACAAGCTGATCATTAGAATATTTCTTGGAGTATGGCATGTTTTGCTTAACTGTCTGCAGTCAGAATTACTCATTGAGCATGAATTGTGCCTGTGCTTGCTCTGTCCTTGAGATTAGTAATTTGTATGATCTTCCCAACAATTTACATGCAAAACATTTATTTTGCAAAGTACAGAAATAACTTGTATAGGCACTAATTAATTTTGCCGTTTTCCTTGAGGTTGTAATCTAAACAGCACCGTTCAGGGATTAAAGGGACACTAAAACTGAACTTTGAATATCAGTAATTCCTGATTGTATTTTCAGGTTTATCCTTTTTTATATAAAAGTGGTAAATAGATGAAAAGACACCTGATAGTACCCATTTTTTTAGAACACATTTCTTCTAAAAACTAAAGATGGAAACTTCAGAACTATGTGCTCGTTAGGAGGACAGTGTTAGCATGCATATCCCAACTTGCACATGTATCTGGGGAACTGCATAGGCCTCCGTTAGATACTACTAGGTGCATGGTTTTGAAGATGTCAGCCTTACTTAGGCACACTGTACATAATACTGAGGCAGCACTGTGAGGTTTTAAAGCATTCGTGGGATGTTAGATTGTTATTGATTTAACAACTACTTTTTTAAGATGGATGTATTTCTCACAAACTTTCATGAGTCAAAAAATGTAAGGTGATTGTTAGTTACTGTTTTCCTTGCTGTTGTACTTGTTAGCCAGCATTTCTGCAAAAAGCCTATATTGTGTATTGACAAGACTACAGAGCAGGCTATCTTGTTTCTTTGCCTGAACATGAATGTGTGTGGCATGCAGAAGAGCAGTTGTAGCCCTCTATTTAATGTAGAGGACTAGAGATGCTTACGTGGTGTCCACACTTAACGGACTTTCTCAAATTAAAAATTTGCATGCAGCTTTGGAAACTGAACACTGTTCTTTGTTTACCTTTGATTTCAGAGTGTCAATAGCATACCATGTCCTGTGACTGCAGTCAGAACTTTACCCACCTTAGAAGTTAAACAAGCAGAAAGGCCTTCAAGCAAAAGCAGAGATCCTCCTAGGGATGAAGAAAAAGAGAAGAAAAGAAAAAAACACAAGAAAAGATCTCGGACAAGATCTCGATCACCATTCAAGTATCATTCGTCATCTAAGTCCAGATCTAGATCACATTCAAAAGCAAAGCACTCACTTCCCACTGCCTATAGAACTGTCAGGCATTCAAGGTGGGTTTGCAAACCAAACGTATTCTTTAAAGTTCTGTGTGTGCTAACAATACATTTTTGCACTTCTTCCATTATATAAGCGTCTTCGTACCCATTACAAAGGGTATAGTCACCTTAAAGAGAGTAAATAAATACCATTAAATATGGAAGATATTTGAAAATAGTTTTAATGAAATAATTAAACATTAATTTCTAATTACATAGTGCAAAATTTGTACCAGTAAGTGCTTTTTCACTCTGGTCTGTGAAATACATGGCAATAATATGTAGGAATGTGATTATAGCAGGAAGAGAACTTCCTAATAAGTCTGTGGCTGTTGCTGGGGTAAAGTAACCAGACAATATTAAGATAAGAAACAGGTAGAGAACCGGGTGGTTTAACAGCAATATTGAGAAGGAAAGAAATCAGTTGAGTAGTATATGAAAGAATATGATGGATGAATGGCAGGAGGGAGGTGACGGAAGTGCAAGAAGGGTGAGAACAGACTTGAGGAAGGAAGACTGTAGAAGAATGTAGCTCAGTGCAGTTTAACCCTATTAATGAGATTAAATTCAGTATATTAATTATGCAGCTATAAGATGATATATATTATGTTACACTAGTACTGTTAAGTACATCTAAGACATTTGGGTCTAGGCATCTTTAAAGTTTAATGTGTGTAAAATTTGATGTATCTGAATGCCCTGACACGTAGCAGTTAGTGTGGTCACTAGGAAGGGTTTATTCTTGCGGTTGCATTCTCGGAGTCATGCTGTGGAAAAGTGCTTAAGTAACTTGTGGTTCGGATGAATTGTGTATGTATGTACTACCACAGCTACGGCCAGGTTGAGGCTTTGAGCAACCTGGTCTAGTGGAAGGTGTCCCTGCCCGTGGAGGCTGGGACTAGATGATCGTAAAGGTCCCTTCCAGCCCAAACCGTTCTGCAGTGCTATACATGTATGTGATGCGTGCAAAACCATACATTCCTTTATCTTTGTGGCCGTGCCTGTGATACATGCTTCTTCCTGAAAAACAGTTTCTAGCCCTTTACAGTGGTGAGACAAAACTTCTCATTTTTTTCCTTGCGCATTTTTATTTGTTTGCTTAACAAAGTGTCTAACTATACTAATATGACTAAGTGTTAACAAGTTGCAACTCTTTGTTTTTACTAGATTTTTAAGATTACATGCAATACTTTTCTGAAGACGTCTCTGCTATGCAGAGATGCAAGGAATTAAGTAAACTTAACTTGATCTGAAACGATCGGTCTGACATGTTGCTTGTTTGACTGCCTTAGAGCATCATGACAGCCTGTTGTCAGTGTTGTAAGGCACATTCCAAAATATGGTCTGCCATTCCTTTTCTGCACTTCCCAGCATGTAAAGGGAATGATGCTGAATGAATGCCTTTTTTAAGAAGTGAATGCAAATGAGTTAGTTATCTTGGGGAAAAGTCTCCTCAGATGTATCACACCTATTTTCAATTCACTGTCAAACCGCATCTTCACTTAAACCTCCCATGTCACGTCACCCAAGCTATGTTGTATATATCCATTATTTTACTTGCTCATGGTGAACGCGAGGAGAAATGTCCTAGTATTGCTAAAAAAAAAAAAGGAATCGTCTTCTGTTTTACCTTCAAAAGGACAGAGAATGATCGGAGGAGATCCTTACCAGTGCTTGGGTCTGCCACTCAGTAGGATAAAGATCATCCTGCAATTTATAAAGCTTGACAGATCCTAGAGCTGAATGGGAAAGGGCTTCCCATTCAGCCTTTCTTTCTGTTTGGCGAGTACCAGTTTAAACAAAGGTGTCTGGAGAGTGTATCTCCTATTTGGAAAGCCATTGTTACTGGGAACTTAAGGCAGTATCATCAGTGCTGAGTTCCCTTTGAGCTTTTTGCAGGCTGTATGAAATATGTAATGGTAGTTATATCAAGAGGGAGACCTGTAAGAAATCTGAGTGTACCTTCCTGTCTATAGCAATTCACCAGAACATGACTAAATCTAAACTTCTGCCCAAGGACCTCTTGTAATTCAGTTGTAATGAATACCTTTCTCCTGCTTCTGATACTTAGTATAGTAACTGCATTGGTTTACTTTAGTGGAGTCTGTAAAGACAAGCAAATCCCATGCAGGATGTGTTGTGTCTCCTTATCTGGAAGATGTTGTTCTGTTTGGCCTCAGCTAGAGTACCGTGTCCAGTTTTGTGCATCCTTTAGAAGGAATAAGCCCAGCTGGAGGAAGTTTAGAGGGAATCATCAAAAATTTTCAGAATTTTTTTTAAAGAAGAGAGAGTTGGAATGACTGTTTGGGAAGACTGAGGGAAGATTAAATGAGTCTTCATGTATGCCAGAAAAGAGAGACTGAAACATTCTTCTTCAGTGCTTGGGGTTTGGGCAATAAGTAATAGATTTAAATTGGTAACAGAGGCTAGAAAGCTTTTCATAGTGTCTCAGCGGTAAAGGTATTTAATACAGCTTCTGAACGCGCCACTGTGGGAAATCTATGTATCAAGAATTATAGTTCGGAGAATATTGAATAGTCATACTTCTTGAAGTCTTTTCTAGCCCTGCTTTTCTAATTAGGGTCCACGTGGTCTTACATTGTACAAAAAATTGTGATGATTAAAGGTTTGCTTTTTCGAAGGTGTTGGCTACGCCAACATATGTAACATACTCTGTTTCCAAAATTAAAGCTCTTGCTTCTGAAACCAGAAAATGTGTAGAGCAATCGAGAGTGGGAGGCTGATTCATAACCCAGTCAGATACTGATGTGTTTTGTCTCTCAAATGTTTAGGTAAACTAATGCCTTGTTCTAGTAATTGCCAATAAAAAGGCAAATGTTGTTGCCTAGCTAGAAGATAGGACTGGTTTTCTTTCTTTTCATTTATTCATTCATTTAGTTAGTTAGTTATTTTTCTGTTTCTTTACTGTTGATTCACAGAAATTTCTTTCCATGCATTGTCTTGTCTTATTCAAAACATGGCACCTTTCACATGTCTTTACTCTTCGGTTTTCCCAGTGCTTTACCTAGAATGATATGGGTTTTTTCCTAGATTCCCAAAACATTGTTTGTTAACAACTTACTGCTGAACAAATAGTTACGTAAAGAGTCACATCCTCTGGGATGAAGCGTAAACCTTGTGTCGCGGGTCATGTCTTCATCTTGTCTTAAGTGGATGGTGCATAGAGATAGTCTTCACTGTGTGGACAGTGATTCTAAATTATAATCGAACATCCCTATTTTGATCCTGCATTATTTGGATGTCTCAACCTAATGTTTTATGTTTGAGTTTTTGTTGCCTCGTTTTATTCTGTTAAATGTATATTTTAACGTTCTCAATATCTCAATATAATGTGATTATTGATGCTTTATTTTACCTCGTGTGAACTGAAAAAGCTGGAATTTTCCCTTTCTGTAGTAATTACTGCTCCAGTTCTTGTTACTCAAATAATTTAGAATGAGAAACAAAATCTTTTTCCTAACAAGCCTTCATAACTTTCTTAGGGAGTAGCTTATCAGGTTTGATGTATCTGTACAGTGAAAATAAGTATTTTGCATTTGAAGTTATTGAAACTATTATATTTAAATAGACTGTGACAGCCAAAAGAAGAGCTGTGCTTATTTCATATTTTTTCATTAGGCTGTATCGCATTCAGAGGATAATGACTTGCAAACTCTGAATTGCGACAATGACCCCTCAACGCATGCCCTGTATGTGGGGAACAGTCTTAAAGCCTTAGATTTTGTGGGGTTTCCATATAGACATTAGTTGAGCTTCTGTTTAAAAACACTTTGAGTAGTTACTGTAATTTAATAGGGAATGAGGTGTGAGGGTGAAGCTAAACACATTTGCAGTAACTTCCTTTGCTCTTTGTTCAAGTGATGTTCAGTATACTTTTCAAGCTCTACCTTTTCAGTTTATTTTTTTTCAATTTCCAAAATGCGTATTTTGCTTAGAAATCCTACAGATGAACTTTGCAATTTGCAATATACTTCTCTGTATACCATTTTATATCACGTGTTTAGCATAGGTACAGGCTCTCCTTTTAAAAATAGTGGTGGTGGTAAGATACAATCCTTGGTACTGTTGCTTTTTTTTAATATATTTTCTAATGCACTTCAGCAATATTAAAATTGAAAAATACTGTTAAATAACATGAAGTTGATTCAAAGCATGTTTTAGATTTTTATTTTTCTGGGTAGCACAGCCAAACCTGTTTTACAGAAACAAGTTTAAAAAATTGGAGCTAAGTAAGAAACCCAGGGAGATGGGCTTAGTTGTGGCATGCGATGTGCTAACAGCAGTTCTCTGTATAAATGCATGTTATTTCATGGAACAAAATTTCTGTACCAAATTGTCGAGAGATGTGGATGCCCCATCCCTGGGAGTGTCCAAGGCCAGGCTGGATGAGGCTTTGGGCAAACTGGTCTAGTGGAGGGTGTCCCTGCCCATGGCAGGGGGTTGGAACTAGATGGTCTTTTAAGGTCCCTTCCCACCCAAACCGTTCTGTGATTCTGTGAAATTAATCCAAAAAGGCTCCTGGTATCATACAGTTTTAATTCTAGACCTACATGACGAAGTTAAGCAAAAGTTATGGAAACAGTAAAGCATGTCCAAAAGTGCCGCAAGGTACTGCAGCGTGGATTGCTTTGGAGCTGGTCGTCCTACACAGATAATTCATTATTACAAATAAGTACTGGGTGTCAAAGATGGGGCACGTTTGTTAAATCTGTCTTGGAAAACAAACAGCCTTTGATACCTTTCAGTCACCTGTGGTAAATACTTCATCAGTGTCTCTCTTCTAATCGACTGCAAAGCACCGTAGCAAAGTTTGATGTGAAATGTCCGTGACAGCGGGGCTCCTCAGAGAAGTGTGGGCTGTCAGTCACTGAGCTTGCAGTCTGCTGTTCTAGCTGAGAAGTCAGGTTTCACGGCTGGCTGGCAGTGAGTGTAAATAATGACAATGGTCATCTGAATCTCTATTTTCTACCAATAGACCTTTGTAGTACATCATCTGAGCTACTGATGTATTTGTACATGAGCGTGGGTTGTGTATGTGAGGGGAGAGGAAGGGAAGCAGAGACACTCGCTACGCCACCTACTGAGTGGTTTAGTGATTTGGGTAGGTGAAATCTGGATGTTTGTTTTGAACTAGAGATGGAAGGTCTAAACATCTCTTTGATATTGATCGTTTCTCTTTATACTGCAGTAACAGAGTAGTAGTAAGCCACACAATTTATCCAGTTAATGAGTTAGAAAAAGTGATTAATAATGGCATACTTTATTTTACTTTTCAGTGTTTGGATAGAGTACACCTGTGTGTGTGTTTGTGTGAGACTTTTTCCCTCAGTGTTAGGAATTCAGGAGAATTGGAAGTAACCGTTGTTTGGGGATTTTTGTCCTGCTGAGCTGATTTTCTTGTTGCTGAGGCAGTGTCTATTCATGTACTTGAATTCCTATTTTGTAACGAGACATGCCAAGCTTCATAACCCTTTGAACTTTTGGGACCCTACTAAACACAAGTGATACTGACTTTAAAGGAATAGAGTGCTTTTTGAAATAACCGCCTAATGAAAGTAACAAGTGATGTGTTGCAGTAAAACTGTTGGGTTTAATAGTTTGAAGCTAATGGCGAAAGTTCTTAACATTTGCTGATCAGAAGAATGTTGTAGAACCACAAATGTCAGTTCATAAAAATGAAGCTAATGCCTTTTTCTTTCTGATTGTTTGGACTTTTTTTAGGCTGGTCCACATAGGCATGTTTCACTAAGGTTCAGCTTTTGGTTAAGGGACTGAGCCTTTTCAGGATTCTAGTTAATACCAAAACTAGCACATTTTATTCTGAATGTGAAGTGTGTGCCTCCGTATCACAGACTCACAGCATCCACAGGGACACTGAGCATGGAGCGGAGTCTGAGCAGCTCATCAATGGCAGCAGCAACAGAGCGGGAAAATTATCAGGCAACTTCGACAACGAAAAGATTTGACTGCTGGAGCTCTTTTGAGGGAAATCCTGGTAAAATGTCAAGGTGTCTGACTGACCTCAACTTTATAATCTGTTGGTTTTTTTCCTTTTTTAATCCTTCTGAATGGCCTGGTAAAGATCAGACTCCTAAGTGACAAAGCAGTTAATTTGCAACACTTAACTGCCGTTGTGATTAATTTTTTTTTCATTTGCAGTTGATCTCTTTTGTTGTAGGTATAAGAGAAATGGCTCAGGAGTGTGTGTGTGTATATATTATACCTATGGTGTGAGTCTGCAGAAGATCAGTGATTTCACAAATGGCTTGTCTTTTAATTACTGTAAATTAGGTATTTTCAAGAACTTGAATGTTTGGTATACATGGGATGACATACCTATAGTAAATAAATCAGAAGAGGTTTAAAATGAATAGCAAGTGAAAGTAAAATTATTAGAACCATCTATTTTAGTGAGAACAAACGTTACTGTCAGGAATTCTGGACAGATGTGGTTTGTTTCTCTTTCTTTTCTCCAAGCTTGGTCCCTGTATTGTCCCCTTCTCCATCTTCACCCCTCCCCTCCATCTCTCAGGACTTCTCTCATTCCATTTGTTTTGTAATGAAGAAATACTCAGGTTTTATGTGCACATCCATTTAATTCTAAATCATAGAGAAAAAGAGTTAAGCTCTTAAGTTGATGTCTGATCTTAACTGGGCATGCTTTCTTTTTTCCCTCTTGGTCTCTTTTTGTTTCTCACTTTTCTAAGAAAAATATCTCAGGTCAAAGTGCTAGTGCCAGACAATGCTGATCATGGGTTGTTGGTCACTTGCACAGGTGAAAATGTTGGCTGGGCTAGGATTATTCTAAAGCATCAGGCACAAAATTTCCTGGACTTGTCAGTGTTAGAGATGTTAGTAAACTCTGCCACAAAAGGTGCCTGACCTAAAGTAGAACTTTCCCACCTACTAATACAGAAGTTGACATTAGCACACATTACAAAAAAATAATTGCTTATTTCCCCCTGTTGGGAGTGAAAAGCAAACTGTATCCTGAATGTCTTGGATGAGTAAGAAAATTTCATACAGCTGACAAGTCTTGGAGACTAAATGCCCCGTGTTTCAAATAGGCATTTGAAGGATGTTATATTTGTGTTTGGTGACAGCACAATTCCACTGAAATAATAGTAGTGAAATAAGTAACAAAAAGCAAACGTTTGGATGTTTTTTTCCTTCTCAGATCACGATCAAGGTCACCTAGGAGAAGGGCTCACACACCAGAAAGGCGGAGAGATGAAAGAAGCGTTCCAACAGCTTATCGCATTAGTAATAGTCCTGGAAATAGTAGGAAACGCCCACGTTCCAAGTAAGTATACCCGGTCCTGGAGAAGGTTATGTCCTGGCATTGCAAGAGACTTTAAACATTGCCTGCTGTGTTGTATGCTCCCTAGGTAGAAATTGTGTTTTCTTATGTTCTGGAGCTTTATTTTAATAGACAAATACTTCTGTGAAGAAAAAGAAAATAACAGAAGCACTTGTTCTTCCCCCATTCGTACATACATTTAAACACTAAATGTCCAGCCAAATCAGTGAACATTAGTACGCTACCATCTTCTAGCTGTGAGACTTCAGATTTTGTTTGGATGTTCAAATTTCCTTCTTGTTGGGTCATTTTCTCTTGCTCTGCTTGTGCAACCTGTATGACCGCTGCACAGAGGTCATATAGTGGTATTATATTATTCCTACTGGTATTGCTGGACATCTGATCACAGCTGGACAAATAAGGGGAAACTCCAGTTCAGCAAATGGTTTGCTTTACATTTAGCAATTATTGTACTCGCAGAGTGGGATGGGAAATAGAAATCAAGAGGTGCCTTTTTTGAGAGCACCTTGCATGTAGTCTCTCTGAACTTGTTACGACCAAAACAGCATACCAACCATTATTTCAGCTTGCCATTTGCAAAGGAAAAATATCTGAAAAGTGTGTGCCTAGGAGGCTTTGATGGCTCTGATGTTTTGTGGCATGTTGTTCTTCAACATGCAAGGAAGTGAAAATTTTTCATGCTTGAATATGTACACTTGAAGTGTACACAAAACCCAACGCACTCTATGCTCAGTCTAGTAACCTGACAATTTTTTTCCTCGTCGGTGAAGATTTAGTCTTTAACTTGCTTTTCCATCTCTCCTGTGGAATGAGAAGCAGAGATCACTTCCAACTTTGATTATTAAAAAATTTCTATTATGTCTTAAGATGACTTTCCATCTCTTGACAACCTCTAATTAATTAATGTGTGGTATGTATAATTGAGAACTTTGTCAGTATACTTCAATTCAGTTTTTCACATTCATCAGCTGGAGATAACAGAGGCTTCTGTGGAATTCAGCATGCAAATGTGCTTAAGCTGGGAAGATATGGAAGCTTAAAATGTTCTTCTTCCTGTAAGCGCACACATGAATTTTTTCAGAGTCCTGTGCTGTTTTCAGTGCGGTGTTGGTGTGTCTGCTGCTTGACCATTCAGCTTCTTAAGCTATGAGGTTTTTTTAGACTTATGCCACTCCAAGTGGTAAATTATGATGATAATTGTGAAACGAACTGGCTTCCTCTTTAACGATATTGTTTATATATGTGGAAATTGTAGGCTTTTGTTAGACCTCAAACAGGAATGGAACACTACAAAATAAAATATGGCAGTAGGTGGATAAAGAAGAAAGAATATTGTAGTTAAACACAGACGTGAGGATATTTTGCAACTCTGCAGAAAGCCTACTGTTTCAGTCTTGTTAGGACTGACATGTTAAATTTTCCAATAAAATGTTGATACTGTAATGGAACAGTTTTCTTCTCAGTGGTATCATGGAAGCAAGGTTGGGTTCAAGGTATGTTAAAAGCTAATCAGCTTACTTGAGCATTCTGAGTCATGTATATTTTGCCTGATAGTTGAGAGCAGGTTTCAGTCTTACATGGACGCAGTCAGCTGATTTTTGTTAACCATCATCACACTAGGAAGTAGGCAAGCTTTAGAATCCAGTACTGTCAGAGGACTGAAAATTAGAACTGACAAATACTGCAATGTGTTAAACTTGCTTGGGGCATTAATCTGATAGCAGCTGTGATGCTGAACAGCTAGCACTGCTTGTAAATATTTAGGTGTATTTACAGAAGAAAATATGAAAGAATTAGGAAGCTGTGCTTGACTTTGTCACTGCTTGTAGAATGATGTGTACTTCAGAATAAATACAACAATTGTTTTTAATTCTGGTTATCCTCTACCTCAGTTGCCATCACAGTCACTTCAAAAAGAAGTCTAATGTAAATTAGTGTTTTAATCTGACTGCAGCAAATTGCTTTCCACAGAGAATATGCATAGTTCTTTTATGCTAGCTTTTGTACCTAGAAAAATATTAAAAAGTAAGTCTAGTTTTAGCAAATGAACTATTCTAAAAATAGAAAATTGATAGACATATTCATTCAGCTGTTATGATGTTTGTTCATCATAATCTGAGATGAAAAACACTGAAAAAGCTTACCGTAAAATATTCTTGCATGAGGAATGTTTGCTGAGATTTTCAAGAGTTAAGTATGAAATATGTTCACAGCTTGATTACATTATGTTACATTCAGTTAAGAAACGGAGCGATTACAGTACATAATTAGCTAGTCAAGGAATAACCGACTTTGTAGTTGATGCTTTTTGTATAGTCACGAAAATGTTAGAGGCCAGTAGAGCTGTGAGGTTTTTCTTCCGCCACTTAATGGTTATGAGGCAAGAAAAGTGTAAGGAGGTTTTGCAATTTTAAGTCTTGAATGTTAAATTCTATATAAAAAACAGATATTTGTATGAGAAAGTCTAAGCATCAGAGGTGTACAGTATTTATATGGGAATTTAATATGTTACAGTGTAGCTACATTTCAGTTCCTAAGAAAAAATAAAGGGACCAGTAATGTGATACTTAAAACATGGCTCAAAGTTTTACAGTGCTTTAAGATGTTCTAGAAGCTCCAAATTCTTCTGAATAGACTTCTAGCAGTGCATGCTAGAGAGGGATGCCTCCAATTACTCTCCAAGGCATTACTCTAGTAATTCTAATTACAGTAATAACAATACTGGTATGTAAATCATACAGACTTAAATTCATAACCAAGTACAAAAGATTCTGATAGTTCCGTCTCTAGTATATTACTAATTGAATTCTCTTCGAGCTTAATGAGCATGAGGAGGCTACCTTTGTTTTCCCCTTCTGTCAATAATGAACACATCAGGTACTCACAAGTCCTTTCTTCCAGCTCTCATAGTGACAAACATTTGTGTATATAATTTCCAAGTCATAAACAGTTTGCATTTAAAACATCTTGCTAGGTCTAGGTTTGTTTGAGTGGCATACTAGAGCTTGTTTATAATTTTGAGCCTGCAGTTTGTTGCATTATAGATTGGATCGCCCTGGGAAAGGGGTAATTTCTTTTAAAAAGCAAGTGAACAAACCCATGGATTTGCCTTGTAGATAGGTTTGCATAGCTATGATTCCATGGTTTGTTCATTTATGACCTAGGAAAATTGTAAGGGATACAAACTCTTACATTTCTCATTATATTCTAAGTGTCTGATTTTTTGGGAAGAAACTTCCCTCTAGCAAAGTTATTGGGCAATTCTCCGGTGAAAGACTTCACTGTCATCCTTCAGGCTATCAAATACTGGCCAGTAATTCTTTTGTATCCATGAAGCAGCATTCCAGGTGAGAAACTCAGGTACTAGTAGTTGCCTAATGTAAAATGTTAATAAGAGCTTCTGAGAAAGTATTTTGCACAACCATAGAAGTGCTGTATTGGGATAAAACTGAAATGCTTGCTGAATGCATGAGAAGCATCCTGTGGAAGAGGGCTACGTAAGCTTTTAGAAGTTTGAAAAATAATTTCAGCTGAGCTAGTGTAATACTGCTTTAAATATCCTTCAGTGAAGTATTTCATTCTTGCAGAAGTCCCCATGAAAAGAAGAAGAAGAGGCGGTCTAGATCACGTACCAAGTCCAAAGCTAGGTCTCCTTCACCATCCATGTCACCAGGCAAACCATCCACACACAAAAATTCTGTACATTCAACTAGTGTCTCTCCTGTGGAGAGCAGGGAATCCAGCCAGGAACGCTCCAGGTAACATGCTCTTACTGTAATACTGCAGTGCTGATGTCTCTTGGCTGTGAGCGTATCTTTTGAGCTAACTGGTATGGTGAGGAGCTCTGTGTGTGCAGTGTGTGCATATTAAAAGCAGAAGACACTGGCAAGACAGCACTGTGTGCATCAGGCTAATGAAGATATTCGGTCTCTGTTGCCTACTGTAGTAAACATCTTGACATACTCTTACAGTAAAAACTGGTGCAGAGAAATCTGCAACCTAATTCTAAGTTAGAAATTGGAAACTATCACTAAATGAGGTAACTCTTTGAAGTAGTATTTTAATAGAGTGGTTTTAATTGTATTATGTGTGCAAGATTCATAATTGAATTATTTCTACAAAGTATAGAACAGTCCTGTTAAAATTTCCTAGGCTGCTGTTCAGATTTCTCTGTATCAGTTGTACGAGTGACTCTTCTGACTGAGTTGTCATGGTTTCAGTTGAGTGAGAGAACTGTTGGCTAACATATGAGACACTTGTACAATAAAACCCAAAATTGTGATGGTGAGTGAAATGCATTTTTAAAACATTTACTCTAAATTTCTAATTCCAGTTTTACTTTTTTTAGGGGAGTTTCTCAGGAAAAAGATGGCCAAATCTCTTCAGCAATTGTGTCTTCAGTGCAGAGTAAAATCACTCAGGTACAGAGAAGTAAATTCAGAGTATGTTGCCTAATTGTGTCCATCATACTGTTTTCTTCTCTTGCCACCTTGTATGGTTCTGAGCTTTGCGTATGGTGTAGAGACATGTTCATTGTCATTCTTAGTGGCTGCTTATGAGGAAAACCAGTTCTGTTACTTCTGTAGCTGCTGTCCTTTCAAGTTTCATCAAGCCTCTAAAGACCAAGCTAAATCGATGAAGCTGTAGTCTATCCACTGTTAAGATGTGAAAGTCCACATTATGCTACAGTACGCCAGTTCCTGCTATCGGGTATCACAGAGAGCCCATCTTACCATGTGGTGCACTTAACAAGTGTCATGGAAGAAAGAAGGAAGGAGAAATACCTTGGCAAAGGCTAAGTTTGTAGTGTTGACTGCAGAGGAAAAATGTCCTCTTGCAATCTGAGCAGTATCTTCAGCTCACTTATCTTACTCTTGCTGCTCTTTCTGTCTGTGAACTATTGTTTTGTTGTTATAATTTCATTGATGTGTTTAAGTTTGCTGTGAATCATGGCATATCGATTCATACTCAGAGGTATGTGCCTCTGAGTGCTGTGTGATAATCTAACTGCATTCAGCTTCCCTAACGCAGTTTTAAGATACCACCATCAAAATAATTCCTTTCCTTTTTTAAAAGTTGCTGCATGGTATCACTTTAAAATGTTTAATTTCACTCATCCTCTTAGAGTCTTCATGCATATTTAACTTTCTTTCAATTGAATATGCCAAGTTTAGAGGAGGAAAGTTATTAATTATGCTTTGGAAAATTTACAGTATAAAGTCAGAGTTGCTTTTTATCATTTTTTTTAATGCATGGATTATTCTTTCAATAAATTAATATTTTTCAAAGATTTAGTTCTGCTAGGGAAACAGTGGTAGTTGGGAATTAATACTAGTAGACTCATACCTTACATACCTGTTTTCTGTGAGAAACCCAAAAGAATAATATTCAGGAAAATAGAAAATAGCAAATATAGGCACCAGGGAAAGAAATTGGGGTGTTAACACATAGCACTTCATAGGCTGCGAAATGCCTGGAAATTCCTGGTGTAAGAAGGGAGATAAGAACTACATCATGATTTTCAAAGTGGAGTAGACATCCCACCCTTTAAGAACATATGCCCTTCAGACATTGGTAACTGCGTCATACATTTCTTGGGTTAAATATTGGTTAGGGCATAGCATCCACTAGTTTAGTATTAGTCTGCTTGCCTGAAGTGCAGCTGTAAGAGGAGGAAAGATTACTATATTAAAATACAGCTCTTAGTTACTGTTTGCAAAAAGTGTGAAAGAGGGAAGAAACTTGCGAATCTGCAAGATATTTCCCAACATAGATTAGTTTAGCATCTTTTTATCTTTAAGGGCCCAAAGAAATGTAATTTACCTAATTATTAGTAAGATGATTTTGCTGGCTGGCTGACCCTGACCACTTCAGTATCTTTTCTCATTCAAATCCTTCTGTCTGTAAAGTGGAATAATGATGCTAAATTCCCCTGTGAAGTGTGAGAACTTCAGATGAAAAATGCTTTCAACACTGAGGATTTAATTAATTTTTATTGCATTTATGCAGAAATATTTTAAGTAACATTAATTCATTACTGATACATACTTTTTATTTGTGATCATTTTTTGTAACCCAATTATTTTATGTCGTTTACATGAAATTTCATTTCCTTTTGTAAGGCTGTTCCCCCTGGATACTCAGACAGGACTGAGAGTTGTGATTTGGTTTCACAACAGTCTTACTGTTTCAGGCACTCTCATACACGTGAAAATACCGCTGCTATGGAAATTTTTGGTTCGGGTTTACAAAACAAACACAAAAGCTTTCTGTTCTAGAGTAATCATTAGCACTTTCTCCTTACCAGCTCTCTCACTTCTCTTTTTACCTTTTTTCATCGTTTCTTTCCATTTCAGTTGAAGTGATTTCTGTGGGGTTTTGCATAGAAACTGCTCTCAATATTGATGCAGGGCACTTGTATTAAAAACTGACTTCAGTTGGTGTCATGGGAACTTCCTCCGAATTATTTCTCTCTTTTTTACCTTAGGGACTGTTAATACCTGATGATCATGAATCTGAGATGTGACCGGAGCATAAGCTAACCCTTTCGTGCAGGTTTTTGCAATCACTGGACATGTCTGATGGTTTTCCTTTTATTTTCTGCAGGATCTTATGGCCAAAGTGAGAGCAATGCTTGCAGCTTCCAAAAACATACAAACTAGTGCCTCCTGAGACCTGCTGAACTGACCATCAAGAAATTGTGTGAAAAAGAACAATATAAAAAAACTGCCTCATCTCAAATGTACAGCTGAGCTTAGCTCACTTGGTTCACAACTTGTCTAATATTACCAGAACTCGAGGAGCTAAAACCTATCTTTCTGTACAGAAGCGTCTCCTTGAAATTTCATTAAACTTTTTCAGCCAGAATATCTTTGGAAAGTTTTTGGTTTTTGTAAATTGATTTTTTGACTAATTCTTCAGTAACATTTTATGATCAGCAGTCTATATGTGTATATTTGTAAATACCATGTTTCTGTGAAAGAAGTATTACACAATAATAAAGAAGGAAACATCTTTCATTAGCTAGAGTTTTTGTGGAGTCCTTAATTGTTTGCAGATGACTTCTGTTACCAATTAATTTCCTTTAGTACTATCTGCTTTTAAAAACAGCAGCTCTCTAGCCTGCCTGACCACCTTAAGATGAGAAGTACTTCATCCTTCTTGCACAGAGTGATGTAAGAGGAATGCTTGTTTGCTAGGATGTTAGTAGTGGATAGTTTTTGGACAAGGGACATGATTTGCTGTCCATCATTTAGAAAGATCTCTGCCTCCATTCGAGGACTTGACCCTTTGAAGTCAATAACTGATGGTCAGTAGCCCCTTTGTCTTAATGTGCCTTGTTCTCTCTAGGTAGCTACAGGAAAGAGTGTATTTTTGTGGTCATTCACCAGGCATACTTTACAGAAATCCACCATTCTTCTGATTTAACATCTCTCATACAGGTGAGAAAGATTCTTACTAACTGATGTTTTACTGACATGCACCAGTTAACACTTTTCAGAAACCTTGTGGCCTCAGTGTAGTTGCATGTTTGTTCATTACACATTCTTCTTGTACCCTGAGACTACTTGATTTTTTAATTGAAATATTTGTAAAATGAGTACCGAGCCTGCTTTAACCGTGAGGTTCTATAATAGTTGGTGTATTCAACAGGTGCCCTATTGGCAGTTACTTGATACCAGGAAGAGTGGAATCAGGGCTTTTAATGACCCCTGAAAAACTCTGTGATCTATAATCAGAAAGATTGTGGTTCTAGTGACTCATGTCCTAATTTTCTCAAATTTTATAGAGAGTAGGTGGAGGTTGGAGGTGGATTAGAGAAATTAATGTGATAAAGTTTACGCTTACTCACAGACTAGTTGGTAAGTTAACTACGTAGAACTACACAGATCAGTAACTCCAATGCAAAATCTTTTTGGTCGAAACAAGTCGAGGAGAAGCAATGCATTGATATAATTCAAGCTTTGAGTAGCATGATGGTCAAAATGGTAGTTGGTATACCACTTGCTGGTGCCTGCCTGGAGTGAGAGAACTGTATTTAAACCATTGGAAACAGTGATTTATCAGGTTTCTTTTCAATTTTTGGCCAGTAATAATTAGCAGAGCTTACGCTGCTACAAGCAGTGTGAAATGCTGCGTCTGATGCAGAGAAATTTCACTGTGCACATGAATTGTAATGAAACAGACCCATCTAAATGGTAATGTAGGATCACGTTATCCACCATTTACCTAATTATTTCAGTTATTTGTAGTCTTTCAACTAGGACAAAAATAAGTTTCAACCAGTGGGAGAGAGGAAACAGTTTCTCTGTATGTGTTGATGAAACAGTGCTAGTAGAGAGAGATAAAAAAGGACCTAAAGTAAATTTTGTAGGCAGCTGCTGTAGATTGTTCTGCAGTGTTAAATTTACAACAGCTTTGTTTTTTCCTCCTAAATGGAGTTAAAAGTCTCACCATGGTTAAATAATTGGCAGCTTGGATGCCAGTTGTTTGTCAAGTAATAGGAAAAAAGCCTAAGTCTTTGATAAAATAGGCTGGGCAGCTTGTTTTGCTGCAGCTTTGCAGATTTATTCTCTTTGGGAAGGTTGTTGCTGTAATGACTTCTTAAAATATTTTCCCTCCCTGTAAGCAAGTCTCTTTTTTTTTTTTTTTTTCCCCTTCTTTCTTTTACTTTTTCTTTCTTTCTTTCTTTTTTTTTTTTTTCCTATTCCCTTTTGTGGTATGAAGTGAGATGGAGCATTTAGCTCCAGGAAAAATTAGATTAAACTGCATTTTTATACACTTTTTTTTTTTACTGAGGTTTGTTTGCATTTAGCACTCTCTCATGGGTAGTCGTATTCTCCAGAATTTAAAGAGTAGTAGTGGTTTTATTGTGTTATTTTTTCTCTTTCCAGCCAGAATGGGCATTTTCACCATATTAAAGGGTCTTGAACTGCTTTCCCAAAATAATTCCTGAGTATGTATTCACATTTAGAAATCAGTGCTGGTTTTTTGGTCTGTCTGCAGAGGCACTAGCTGTGTTGTAACTGCTTGTAAATACAGTGTGTAGCTCGTAATACAATCAGTACAATTTCTGGTGTCTGGTCTGTCAGGAGAATGTTTAACCCATGTCGGGAAGGTGTCTTAAGCACTTCAAACTGGAAAATTTTCCAATTCCTGTTTTCCAGGTCCAGATTTTCAGTGCAACCCCTGGCAGAGACCTCTCTGTGGACCCAGTTACAGGACCCTGCCTGAGCATCTGGGACCACAGACAGCAGCTCTGGGATTTGCAGAAAAGGGGAATTGGACCGCATCTCACACCCCACCTCCCATCCACAGGAACTGTACATACCCTCTTTCTTGCACTGTGGCTAAAGAGGCCCTGCACCACCTGGCTGCATTGCCAGTCTTGTTTCTGATGGGAAATACGTGAGGTTGCTACAACAGGGAGATAAGAAATGGAGGGAGCTTCAGTTGAAAGGAAGTGGGCTTTGACTGCTCAGGAGGAAGGCACTGTGGTAGCTCGGAGTTGTCAGCAGCTAGGTTTAATTTTTCAAATTGCTCAGGTTTACAGAAACAATACGACTTGAGATTGTTTTGCTTTAGACTTGATCAAATACAGTAATTTAAGCAACTCTCACTGTAGGTGCTTAGAATTTTTTTTCTACATGTGCGTAAGAATACAGAAGGACTTGGAATGTTAACACTAGCTTTCCAAAGTGCTTTGGAAGGACCTTTTTGTCTGTAACGTGCTAGCCAGTTTTTCCTTGTTGTCTTAGGAGTTCCAGATGATAGTTTTGAAGGTTTTAAATAATAAAAAAATTAAATTCCACTGGCCAAAAGACCGTAGGAGGTATGCAAGAGGTGTCAGGTTTTTCTCTTTGGAGATTCAAGTTCAACTGAGATAGCAAAAAAGTACTCATAACTTTCTGCAGTTTTGGCCCGCGCCATCATTTGAGGACTCTGGTATTTTTAGGTGTTGCAGATGTATTTTCTCAGTCATGGATAGCTTTTGGAAACTAAGCTATAGGACAAAGGCATTCCTGCAGCAAAGGTAACGTGTAGCCTTGCGTTCTACACCTTTCTGTGCGTTAGGTGCTTGTATACCTCTGTCCCTCCAGGCCTCAGTTTCCTTCTGAACTTATTTCTCAGGACAGACTTCCTCAGCTTTGCGCATTCTGCCCATCTCAGTATAAACTTCGTAGCTCGACCTCTTGGATTTGTAATAACTTGTATTAATTAGATGTGCTCAACAGCCTTCTGCTTGGCTTCTCAGTCAGCTGGTGGGTAACCTGTTAATAAACCTAAATTCATTTGGCCATCTCAGTATATACTTTTTGGTTTTCTACAGGCGAAGAAACCTTGCTCCCACTTGTAGGGCAGTCTCTGTCAAACAGTTAATGGTTGCATTGAACCATTTGGCTCTGTCAGGAAGCTGACAGCCATTGAGGTGTATCTGCCATCCCTGGGCATTGATCATCATTTCACATCTATTGTCACTTGTAACTCTTTGTATCGTTACCTTTTGTGACACCAGTTCTTTTGGAACCTACACTTTCTCACTTGTAAACTTCATGCATTAGAGACAATCAAAACCATACTCTTTTTCAATCGGGCAGCAAATGATAATGTTTAGAATTCATGTTTTCTTTGATTTAAGGCAATGTCTATTTTGTGAAGAAATTTCATTGGGAAATCCTATTTAATTAGATTTCTAGTTAATTAAATTACATTTATCATCTATTCCTCTTCTCCCACCCCTACCCTACCCAGCAACTGATTATATGAAGCAATAAAGTAAAAGATCTGTGGAGTGAGGTTTGTAAAATGCTAAAGCATCCTCTTTACCAATTTTTCTTTTGCCTCGTGATCTGAAAGCATGAAATACAGCATTGCACTGGCCTAACATCCTTATTTTCATCTCATAAATTAACTTGGCTATAACTTTATGAAAATTTGTTTGAAATTCTCCTAAATGCAGCTCTAAAAAGTTGAAGGCTCAGTGTTTGAATTTTTTTCTGTCCTGATTTAAATAAGAGTGTATTCTGAATATTTTGGTTTGCTTTTAGACAGATCCTTCCAGCACCAGAAGTGTGGCTTGGTTAAATATTGCATGTAAAGGAAAGGCTTTACTGGAGCAGTTGGTTGGAAATTCATACCTCCTGCACACTAATTAGATCTCAGTCTTTCTGGTGGCCAGCTGGTGTGGTAGTGCTTCTGTTATTCTCTTGAAACACCGAAGGATTCTTGATAATTCTTCATGCAAAGCGTGTCTTTGAGTTTTGCCTTCATTTTCCCTGCTCTGGATTACACAGAAGGTGAATGTAGGTACAGAAATACCCACTGGATTTTGTGTAATCTTTCAGCAAGTCTTGACTGTCTGTGACAAATCCACTTTTACCTTCCAGTGAACTTGAAACTTCCATGGTATTAATTTAATATCTTTAATTTGAATGAAGATGATAATCTCTTGGCAACAATTAAACCTGAACATGTAGCATGACAAACATTATAAAAAGCTCTGCCAGACCATTTTATAAGTGATGGTGATAATCTGCCGTTTCTGGATCGCTGCCTTGGGAGACGTGCTATGGCTTGTTTTTTCTGATAAGGACAAAATGGCTGCACATCTAGATGCATGCTGACAAACTCATTTTTCTCTTTAGACAGGGTATTAAACTGTTGATCTCTAAATAGAAAGTGTGATGACTTCCTGATGATATTTGACGGTGTTATAAATACAGCTGCCTGGTAGGGTAAGAGAAATTCCAGTAAGCAAGGCTGGAGAAGGGCAGATGCCGACTTCCCCAGACAACGTAGAGCGGGAGATAGCATATGTTGCTTCAGTGAAACTGGTGTGATTTGGGGATCCAAGCTTTTTCTTGTCCTCTTTCTTGTAAAATAAATTCTACAGATGTATTCTTCCAGGGAGAAGTCCCATATGCATTCCTATTTTCTCTGTTAAAAAGGAGGAGGATTTGGGATAGTTTCTTGTTAAAATGCAATCCAAAGATGTTTATCTGCAACTTTATTTATTAGGATATGTAGCCTTGGTGATTGTAGGACTGTGTTAAATTACTGCTCTCACTTGTTACAACAGCTTTTCTCCTTCAGAAATGCCAAAGCTTGGGGAAAAAAAAAAAAACCAAACCAAAAACCCCTTAACCTTAAATCTGATCAAGAAACGGGTCAGAGGGTTTCGTATCACAAGGAAGGAAACAAAAGTAATCTGTAATCTCTGTTCTTCCTTTCTGAAGCTGTAATAATCTAATTAATTTTGTAAGGACTGATGCAGAGATGAATATTTTCCACCTTGAGTAAGTGTGAGGAGATATTTTAGCCTTAAGCTAGTGTGGGCAGTGTACTTTGGAATGGCTCAGGTCTTTGAGTGACGATTATAAATCACCAGGTACAACGATTAAAGGATCTTACCAAAATCATAAGATGCTGCCTTAAAACAGTGGCAGGGTGGGTGAAGCCTGTGTTACAGTGTAATTATTACAGGCCCTTTCTGTAAGCTGTCTGTGCTGCAAGGGAAGTCAGAAAGCTCTATGACCTTGACCTCACCTAGAAACCTTCTCCTGGCTGTTACTCAACACAGTGAAAAGGCAACTACTCCAGAGGTGTATTTCTAGCAGGAAACCTCTTATTCCCTTGGATTCTTATGATAAAATATGTGGGATTTGAGTGTGATGTTATAACAATGACAGAGGAACAAAGGTTCTTTAGGTGCCCCAATCTATTGTTTTATATTCCCAGAACAAAACATTTCCTGTATTTGCATAATAAGAGGCCACCAGTTTACTCAGTTGAATCATGAATTGTGAAAGCCTTTGAGTTTGTAAGTTAATAGTTTCCTCAGAACTGCCATTGCCAAGAGAGAATAGACGATCGTTATTCTTTTGTGCGGGTCCCTTATCTGTTTGGGTTCACACTGTCCCTGTGAGTTGTGCTGCAATTTATCAGTGGGGAGATATTTCCAGCTCATTTGTGCTCTCTGTCAGGGCCCTGAAGGCAGTAATAGACCTTAATGGTCCTGACCAGCCTCATGTGGGACCTTCACCCACAGCCTCTGACTGCAGACTCCTTTCAGCTCCGAGCAGGCTGGAGGAATGTCCATGTCCAGCTCCATCACAGCTCTGCCTGCGCCTGACTGTGGGACCTCTTGTCCCAGACCCTGACCCTCAGGCTGACTTCCCAGCTTGGCCTCAGAGCTGCCTGTCACCTGCCTGGCAGTGCAGACTCTGGGCTGATCCCAGCTGCTGTTCCTGGGCCTGCCCGGCTCGCTTGGGTACTGCGGGGCTGTGCTCGGTCTGCCGAGGTCCCTGCCACGCTGCCCATGCTCAGCTCCCAGCCTTCAGGGAGCAGTTGGCCCTCACTGCGCCTGGCTGTCATTGCTCAAGTCTCACCAGCTGCAGTCATTGTGCAGAGGGATTGTGGAGTGTGCAGTCCCTGGAGACGGTCAAAACCTGACTGCGTGCGGACCTGAGCACCCTGTTCCAGCTCATCTAGCTTTGAGCCGCGGGCTTGGCTGTGACCGTCTCCATATGCCAGCCCCAGCTGTTCTGTGGTTCTTTGCTAACGCTCCAGGACTGCTCATCCTAGGGTGGAAATGGCTGGGTTTGCCTCCACTCTGCATATGCTAGGGGAGGCTGTCCCCTGTGTCTCCAGAGTATCTTTACGGAGGTATAAACTCCAAAGGTGAATGCCCTCTGTCTTAGCACTACAGGCACTAAAATTGTCTCAAAGACTGAAAAAAACCAGTATACTAAAGTGACTTTTATTGAACTCCCTCCCCTTCATACAAGGTAGGTTTAAAAATATTATCATATGCTATGTAATCTGGGAAACCTCGTAGCTGAACACTGTCATCTTCATGATCAATTAAACCACTCCCTGAATCCACATGTCCCATTGCCAAAACCTTCCTATGCTGTAAACCTTTGTACATCACATAACAATTTGTCTTAAGTTGCATCTTCTGTTTGTGCTTCTTGAATGGGTGTAAGCTTTGTCTGATGGTTTTAATCAGGAAATGGTAAAAATTGACAGCCTCAAGTTGTCATTGGGCACAGAAACATTGAGACGTGTGTCTATTAATCCTGCAGAAGGAGCATGTTAAATTCCTGCTGTTTGTAATCTCCCGTTGCAACCAATATTGGCTAATGACTTTAATGGTATCGCACTGGGCAAAAATTAAACACATCTTTCATTCTTTCCTGAAGCTGTTTCTATTTTAAGGCCTTGTAGATAAGGAGACAAAGTGGACGGAGAGTGATATGTTGAATTTGAGAGAATACTGTAAAAATGAGTGAGCTGTGCTGGCAAATCTGATGGCGTTTGTCCAGTGTTTCTTCACTGGCAAGGAGACATTCACTCACTCCTGACAACCTAATGATTTTGATGACAGTCTGATAGTTTTCTGAGCATGGGGACAATAAGTGCTGCTGAAAAGCTGTTGTTCTCATACTGCGACAGTGAAGATTTGCTGGATATTAAGGCCAGTGCAACTTTGCCAATGAGTGAAGTCTTTAGAGGCAGAAGCAATTCTGGGTTTCCTTCCCAGGATAATGACTACTTTACATGGGGCTGAGGATAACAGGCAGCGTGCAATCAGGCTGCTTGTGTTACAGAAATGATTGAGCTGCTGGCCTTCAGGATCACTGAACTTGCTTCCTCCTTTTGACAATCCTCCATGCCCAAAGCTGGAGTTATGATGTAGGACAGCTAGCGATATGCTTTATGTAACTTCTAAGTTAGATAGGGGCTTTTTTTGTAGGGAGAAAATGGGTTGAGTGCACTTTTGTAAGTAGGGGTTTGGTTTAATTGTCTGTGTCTCTATTTGAAGCAATAAGCAGTTTACTCTTCCTATGGATAAGGGGGTGAGATCTTGCAGAGAGGCAGAAATAGAAATGGCTGTTGAGGATGTGCATGGGTGAGAGATCTCTGCTCTATGGACAGGCTGCTCATGATGGGGCAGGGGAGTTCAGATTCACCAGCTGCTCAGCTTAGAGAGTTGCCATCTTGCTGAAGTTTGCGCTGTCAGAGGCCCTCTGAAATGTCACTGCAAGTTAGGGTTTGTATCCTGCTAACTTCTCAGTATTTCCTTGTGACTTTGCAGAAGAGCACGAATGTGACTGTTAGTCAAGCCACAAGCAAACACAAGGTATCCACTCTTCTGTAGAGTTCTGTAAACCTTGGCCCTTGTGCCTTAAGGATATGCAGATACAGTCAATACTACTATTTATCCCTAAATAAGTTATGTTGTGGGAAATCCTCATCCAGCCTGGCCTTGAAGATACCCAGGGATGTCTCATGCTTCAAAGTTGTCCCTTCCCATTTCAGCTTGCTGGAGATCTGGAAAACATCTTGTAAAATCTGAAAATAATACAAGTTTGGGCATCCATCAATTGATTTGATCCTCTTGGAGAAATAGTTTCTTGGCCCCTTAAAAGGCTGTTGGCCACGTATCTCCATAGAGTTTCTTTAATTTGTTGCTCTCTTTGTGAGTAATCTCTGTGGGATGAAAGCAGCTAGTCCTCAGATGCTTATAAGCACTTTTTCCCTTGTACGTGCTTTCTGCTTGGCTAGTGACCCACTCATGACTGCTCCAGCTTCAGTCTGGGCCTTTTGAAAGTTCCTGTCTCATGCCAAAAGTCATGGCATTCTTTTAGGAAAGAGGTAAGCAGCTGTGACCCTGTGCTGAATTTTTGTGTTTCTACTAGTGGATAGTTCAAAGCTCAGTTCTAACTCTGAACATGGCAGCCCATTCAAAACCTATTTTTTCAAGGTCTCTCATCATCTTAACACTGTAACTTTCAAGACTAAAGTTTTACAGCATTTAGGCCTTTGCTAGTAATGAATTTTACACCTTAATAAAAGCTCCAGCAAAGTAGGATCTATCTGCAATTTCTTTCAAGTCACTGAGGAGTCACTGATTTTATTCAGGCATTGTCAGCAGTACAAAAGCAGCCTCTCGACAGTCTTCTATAAATGAACTGTTACCTTAAGAAACAGCTTCCCATTACTTGTTCTTGTATAGTTACTTTTTCCATCCATATCACATAGTTTGAGTTCAACTGAAATCTTGTTCACCCTGTTATAAAAAGCTTTCAATACCGTTTCTATTGCCTAGGCAGAAATTAGCAGTGAGGAGGTTTCAAAGACCCTCCCTGAAAACACATGATCTTTGCTGAATGGACTGCTTGAAAAAAGCCTTCCAAATCTTCCCATTGTTCATACCACAGGGACCGGGAATGATCTGCCAATAAATGAAAAGCAGGTGTGATCAACACATCATTTTTTCCACCTTCTTAGGGGGGGTATTTCAGATTTCGGCGCATGGCAGAACTCTCTAAAAAGCGTTCCAGATGATCGCTCGTTGTGCCAAATTACGCTGCGTTATGTGCATAGGTGGCTGGTGTGCGGCTGTAATTGGAGTCACGTGTGTGGCTTTATTAGGCATGGCCTCAGACAACGGCAGGCAAGCGGGATGTATTCGGTAGTGCACAGCCAAAGCAGCGTGTAAATAATGGTGACAAAGTGCCAGTTGGGGCAGGGGGCATTCGCCACCTGACTGGGGAGGAACGACGCGGTGCCGTGCTCTCCCACCGACGAGATGCGTGGTATGAGATCTTGCCTTCTGTGGACTACACTGCTCGAATGCATCTGGGTCACTGTGGCACTAAGCTCTTACATGGCTGATGGGACAAATAACTTCAGGATCGTTCTGGGAAAGCAGTGCTGACAATCAAAAGATTTGGGAGACTTTAATTCTTTTAAGAGGGGAGGGAGAGGTACAAGTTTAAATACTTATGCCTGGTTCCAGTGTGTGACTGTAACCACAGCTATCTGGAAACCTGTTTTTATGAAGAAAATGAAACACTGCCATTACGATATAAAAATGTTCCTTTCAAAAAAAGTCAGCAGCCTGCAAATGGAGAGGCAGCTAGCCCCATGAACAACAAATCAAAGTGTATGGGTTTTATTCTGCCAACTGTTGATGTCATGGAATAACAAGGAAAAATGCTGTAAACAGTGCTGTATTGAAACACTGAATCACCGAATCTAACTTTTATTTTAATTGGACTGTCTGGAGGATGAGCCTGTGCCGTGTCTGGAAGTAGCCATGAAAACTCAGAAGGGAGAAAGGGAATATATTAAAGCGGCTGATTTGTAGCACGGTGCCAGTCTGCCCTTTCCATTCTCCCTACGAATAGAAATCGTAAGACACTAATTTCTTGCTGTAAAATGTGCTTTGTTATTTGTACATCTGAAGCTAATGGCATGTTGCCCTGGGTGGGAAACGGGGAGAGGGGCTGGTGCTCTCAGCAAAAACAATCATCTCATTTCCTTGGAAAGTCGTTCTGCAACAACGCTCACCCTCACCAAAGGGAGGGCAAAAGCCCTCTGCTGCCACTAGAAACTAGAGGAATTTGCCCTTTCTATTTAATATTTTAAATTATGTTGCTTAGAGTTTTAGTAACAAAATACAGTGAGAACGAGGCATTCTGAATTTTGGAATCTCCTGTTATCTTTATCAACTCGTGTTCATAGGAAAAACACAGGAGCTTCATTAGGGAAGGACACAGGGCGATGGAGTCGGGGTTCACGCCTGCGGGCTGAGGGCGCTCGCTGCCGCCCGGGACTGGCGATTCCTCTGAGTGCTTCCCCTTACTCCCATTCGGGCTGCGGACTGCGTCATTGACTACAGTGAGATGTGTTTAGCTCCCTGTGACCTTTAACCTGTGTCCTGCAGCCCCGTTGATGAAGGACAACCATTAAGGTTTGTTTAGTCAGTGTGTGCTTGCAGGAGCGCTGCTCCTGGCTGGAAGGGTTGTAGTCAACGACAGGCATGCAAAAATTATAAGTAAAGGCATAAAGAAAGGGACATTTGAAGGTGTTCTGCTACAAAATTTAGAAGTATTTCAGGTTTTGAGTTAAAAAAAAAAAAAAAGTAACAAAGCGGTCTTTCCACAGCCAAAATATAACCTGAACCCCGGCAGCACGCAGCTCTGCTGTCCCCAGACAGTGCTGGTCAGAACGATTTGCAGGAAGTGCCTTAAGCGTTACAGCGTCAGTTTTAATTTATATTCATTACAGTTTTTTATATGTGCATAGTTTAGCCTAGCACTGGGAATGTTATTAGCTGCTGGCTTTAAATTGTCAGGATTTGTACGAAAATGTTACTATTTGACTAATTAAAGTCTGGCCAAGTGCAAAACATCAGGCCTTGGGCTCTTCTGCTAATTGCGTGGAGCTTTCTACCTGTTAATTTATTGGGATAAATATTATCAAAAGGCTTTGATAATTAACAACTATTCATGTATCGTGCCTATCACCATTCCCCATCCTCTCAGACTGCATGTTTGCAGACCAGGAGGCTGGAGCGTTATCCCCTGTAACAGCATATTAACGTGCCAAGCAGGGTGTCTGGAAGAGGGAAAAACGAAGCTGAAACTTGAAGTGAGGCAGAACCGTGGTGTGGTCAGAGCACCAGGCTGGCATTCGGTGGTAGCGTGTTCAGACCTCAGCTCTCCAACCATGTCCTCACGTGATCTTGTGTAGATCAGTTCTACACGAGAAAAATCAAGGTAATTTTACTTCTTTGCTTTGTTCAGTGGCGCATAACCCTGGGCTTAAGGGCAGTGTGTTGTTTCTGAGGCCTTTGAGCATAGCTCAGAGGTGACAAGAAAGACACAAACTGAGCCCAAGAGGTAGAACTGAGTGTGATGCTGCGGTTGCAGTGTTCGGTGAGGACTGCTGCTCTCGACTGTGAGCCCCATGTGTGTGTTGTACTATACAATGAGGCTAAAATCTCCTGGAGGCTGCACTGTCATGCAGGCAGTAATCCTGTACCGAGGTGCCTGCACCCCTGTTGTGCGAGCACGGTGCACGTACGCAGGCGTTTGAAGAGAAAAGGCTCTTCCAGTAGTGCAGGGAGGGACTGAGGTTTCCTAGTGCCGGAGGTGCTGTTCAACACTTCTCTAACTTTTAAACTGCATCTTGCCCATTTTCTGGAGCTTAGAGCTTACTCGATTTTCAGCTGCATCATAGCATTAAAATCGGCTTTGGAGTTAATTTAAAATAGATTAAATTCTTGACAACTAGAATCTTAACAGTAAATTCATATAATCTAGCGTAGCAAGTTTCTTTGGGTTTGCCTCTTATTTCGCATAGATACGCAAGTTTGTACTTTGTTTCAGACAACAAGCTCAGTGGTGATGTATGAAGAAACTTTTCTTGCCTAATTCCTTCTGATGTGTGTGCTTTTTCCTCTCTCCAACAGCCAAAACACTGAAGACTTCCTTGACTGATGGGTTCATTCGGGACCTCTCGGAGGTAGGTAGAGAAGATAACTATTGACTTAACAGACGATGGTGGTTGATGTGAACCAGAAAGATGAATGCATAGCTAAAAATGACATCTCAGATCTTGAAACGTGGAGTTTTCTGGGTTGTAAATAGTCTTTATTTGATACAAAAAAAGTGAAGCTGAACCTTAGTAATAATTCTTAGTTCAGCAGCAATCAGTCTGTGCTGGATATTTTTATAATCCTAGCTATTGACCTTCTGAAGGGCTGTTGTGTTTGAAATAATTATTTCAAAGAAAGATTGAAGAAAAAACAAGATCATCTTTGCACAAGAGGTTTTTTTCATCACTTAAATATATTCATTGTAGAAATTTCTCCCTCAAAAGAGGTGAAGATCATTCCCAGCATCCATGGCTGCTTTTTTTCTGCTCCATCTGCCAGACGTTTTGCAGCTGGCACAATTCATTAATTCTGTTCAATCTGTGTTCTCTTACACCAGCAATGAATTCAATAATCAGCGTGCTGGGTTTCGAACATACGGTTTTCTTTTTACTCTGAGCTACTCACTGAGGACTGCCATGCGACACAACAGCTTTTTCCAGTGCTTTCTCTGGAGAGGTAGAGCGGAAACAGTCGCATATGGATGGTGTGATGGGATCTCCATCTCCTTGGTAGAACACTGGTTAGTGCTGGTGAAGCTCATTGGAATCTAGCACCGTCTTTAGCCATTATTACTGATGCCAGCACAGAATCTCTGCGTCCCCTCCAAGGTGCATATCCACCAGGTAAGTCAGCATGAGCAACAGTGGTCTGGGTTTGCAGACCCTTGAGTTATGAGAAGCCTGCTAGCATCCAGAAAGCCGATATTGGGAGGTACTGTTCCTAAGGGATGATACAAGGAGATGGGTTGGTGCTTGAGACACTTGTTGAGCAATGAATTTGAGTGACCCAGCTCTGTTTCTGGCTGATGGGTTTGGTTTTTGTTGATCAAATAGCACTAGCAAGGCACCACTCCTGTCACCTTCCTGAAAGGAAAATCCTACACATACCAAGATGGCCTGGGGCGTCAGAGCAGACTGGGAAAGAGGTTGAGGGGAGGAAAGAATTTGTAACAAGACAACCGGGGAGCCCACGGAACACGGATGGGGGTGCGGGAATGAGGAAGGGATACAGGAGCAGTGGGAATGGGCAGGAATAAGGAGAACTGAGAGGTCCAAGGAGAAAAAAGCACGTGCGTGGGAAAAGACTGTATAAGCTTGCATTGACACAAGTGTGGGTAAACAGGGAAATACAGGCATTCGTGACCATCTCCGTAACACATTATACCATTGTTACAACCTTCAAAAACATACTGCCTACCTCTCCTTATTCTTCTGAAAATTACTGTTTCATGACAAAGCCCCAGTCCTACAAAAGCTCCTGATACATAATTCATGTAACTACAGGATTCTGTCTTTTTTTTTTTTTTTTTTTCCCCTTGCAGACCTTCCTGGAGTACTCCAGGGAGATCCATTTATCAGGTCCAAAGCAAAGCTTTGCTTTTCCCTCTCTGGCCCAACAAAAAGCTGTCACTGGGTGCCAGTGTTCAGAGCAATGTTACAGTCTGAACGTGTACAGGGCCCCGTACACTGCCATATTCCTGTCAGCTTTCCCTGAGTGACAAACTGCTGCGGCCTTCGTCCCTACATGTGTGTAATATTAACAGCCGGTTTGTTGACCCTCGCGTTTTCTTCCAATGTGTCTCGGTAGAATTGAAGCCACGTGCACGTTTTTATTTTCCAGCAGAAATGACAGACAGGTGACTTAGTGCAGAAATCCACCCATTCCTTTGACTGCCCTGTACAAATATTTCTGTAGCTGCTGCTGAATTCACGGACAACAAAAGCCTGATCCTGAAATCCTCATCACAACAGGGTTTCCCACGGGGCAGCGTGTCTGGTTGTGCGATGGGAACCGCAAAGACAGAGCTGTTCTCGCTGGCTCTGTCATCCTTCCACCCTCCTCTGCCCTGTGCTGACTTACCCACAACACTGTGACTCCCCAGGGAAGCAGTTTTGAGTGTGGCCAGAGCCAAGTGAGATCCTTGCCTCAAATCACTGCAGTCATCTCGGTGATCCTTGCCATACACAGAAAGCCAACAGGACACCTTATCCACACTGCCACATGCGACTCTGATCCCTCCTGCAGCCTGTGCCCTCCACCACTGTGGAAGGAGCCTTCCATGCACAGGAACTTTCATTGCATTTATTTTCCCTGTGCCCTTTTCACATACCCATATTATTTTGTACACACCATGGAAAATCAAAGAGCTTCCTTTAAATAATCATGTTCTTTCCTCTGCTAAATGTAGATTGGCTTTTTCTGGTGGTTATTATTAAAAATCGTACTAATTTACACTGCTAATTACAGGTTTACTGGCATTCACACAACTCTTGCTGTCAATATTGTTAAAAAATGACGTTATGTGCGCTGTTTCAGAAGCCAGCCCTACTGAGTTCAATTTGCAGCCGGTGGGTGCCATTCTGTTGCCTTCATCAGCATTTCATCTCCTCTTCAGCAGCCGGTTAAACCCCTGTGCTGTTGGTGATGGTCTTGTTGCTACAGAACTGGGGGCGGCGGGGGATTCAGGAAACCTGAATTCAGCTCTGACATTCAACCTCAATTAATTTCCAACATAACTTAGGGCAAAGCAAGCTCTTTGCCCAGTCCCTGTTTGCAAATAGGAACATAAGCAAGTAGGGACTCCTGTCCCATGGCCTCAGCTCAAAGGACTATGGTGGCTTGTCCCCAGCCGGCAGCTTAGCCCCCACCAGCCCCTTATTTTTTTATTTCTAGGGGTTTTTTTGCATGCACAAAGCTACGTTGACCAATTCTTTGTTATTTAAATCCTTTTGTTCAAGAGCCATTACCAACCAGGCAGGACGCAGAGTGTATCCTTTCTGTTGCTGGCTTTGCAACAATGTTTCCACTTTAAAATCCCAGATAATTAGCTAAATGTACCTGAGGAAACCCTAATTACACAAGGTTGCTGAATAATTGTTACATTCATTTCAAATTAGCTAGATTGGGGCATTTTCTGTTCTGCCTTTGCTGATACCCTCTGGAAATGGTGGGGATCTGGCTGTTTGCTGAAGACAAGGACCTCTGAGACAGGTAAAACATGACCTTTATGCTGCTGGGGCATGTTCTCTCACCTCGACACACTGCACAGGAGGGAAGGGAGCTGGGGATGGAATATGGAAAGGTTCTGATGGTATAATTGACTCATTTCTCCTCCCCCTGTGTGCTGAAACACCTGTAAAAGTGTCTTACCTTCTGCTAAAAATAAGAGAAGCAGTCTCTAACACCCAATTATCTCAGACTGGGAGAAACAGTTGTGATTAAGGTTTTAAGGCAGCCTTCAAACAGGCGTCTGAAAACACGTCCAGACTGTGAGCGGCGGCAGCTATAGGGTGGACGGGAATGTGGATAGCAGGCATTGACTAGAGAGGTGCACGGGCTAATAAAAGAGGTGTTAGAGGATGGGAGATAAAAACAAGGGATGTGGGAAGAGCGAAGCCTACGAAGTAGGAGTTGATGGAAGAGCGGAAACAGTGCTTGAATGGAGGTGTTTGGAGGAGTGGTCCAAGGCTTTTGAGCAGAAGAACTGGCATGGCTGGCTGCAAGAGCAGGTTTGCCTTCTCTCGGAGAGGGGAGCAGGAAACAGGGTGGCTGAAAAGATGTTTTGTGGAAAAATCAGGGTTTTCCAAATGTGCTCTTGTTTTCCCCTAGAGCAAAACCAAAACCTTTCTTGCAGCCACTGTGCTGTGCTGCCCCGGCTGTGCCAGGCTCTATCCTGGGGCAGAGCGCTGTGCTCTGCCTGCTGGAGCCAGGTCCTGTGGCAGAGCCCTGGGGCTTGAGCTGCTCAGCGTAGTTAAGCATGCATTTGATCAGGGAGAGGCTGAGGATGTCTCAATGATAAAGGCGTTCATCTGAGGGGCAGTAAACCTAGCCTGGGCAGAGCAGGGGGTCCTAACCCTCTACCTCCTCCGTTACTGCCATCCCTCCCCGCAGCAACCCCCGTGGGCAGTCTGTCGAAGCAGAACAGTTTATTTTTGCCAGTGTCTCAGACAGCCCTCGCTGTGCTGCTACAGAAGTGTCTTTGGTGCGCGTATGCTGTGTGCTGAGACTTGAACCCAAACCCGGGTCTGTTCTTAGCTGCTCTGCATGTGTTTCAACCCCAGAGCAGCCCAGGAGCGGAGCAGAAGGGCCAAGGTGGCAGTCCCCAGCCCGTGGCTGCCAGGGCTCATCCCTGAGCAATCCATAACAGGGATGGGGGCTGCTGGTGCTGCTGTTTCCCTGCAGGGACGTGTGCTGATCTTGGCTGAAGCCATGGGCTCAGGCTTGCTGAGAAACACACACTACAGTCTCAGGAGGTAACAGGTGCCCTTCTTTTTAACAGCCCTTTCCACAAAGTGCCTGAGTTCTGTTTGAATCCAAGCGCTGAGAACTAATCTGCCTTTTTTTTTCCCCTCCAAAAATCCCACTGCTGTCTCAGTGCCAATTTGCACCGGTTCAAGCCTTCTCCAAATGACTCCCAGCTTCGTGGAGGCTGAACAGACAAAATCGGTGCCCCTCGATGCTTGAGGTGACCTGACATATCCGATATGTTCCTGGCTGCTGGAGGCAACCAGAGCAGCTCAAGCGCTTTTTTATGACACGTGGTTTTCTTGCGAAGGAAATGACATCTGCCTCTTTCCTCGGTAACAAAACCCCCTCCAGAACTCAAGGGATTTGCTGAAATTGCCAACATGCTTTCATCGAGTGCCGCAGCGTCAGGAGGGTGGAAGCCAGGTAGCAGCAGCACGGCCCGCGGCCCCCACCGGGCTCGGATCCGTCGCTCCCTGCTAACATCCATCACCACACACACGTCAAGCCTGGGGGGCAGATGCTGAGCAGGGGCAGGGGGGGAGTGAAGATCTGGGCTCGTTTTCTACAGGTATTTTGCAATCAGAACAGCCAGGGCTCCTTGTGTTCCCAGATTTCAGCTGAGTAGGGTAACCTCGGCAGGGCACAGTGATGCTTGTGCCAGCGATCAGAGCAGAGCCGGGGGACCTGACACAGAGCGGGGACGAGGACACTGAGTCGGTGTGCAGCCTAACCCAGTGTGTCAAGGGCAGAGGGGGGCTTGGGGCTGCTTAGCAGACTGTCCTTTAGAAACGGCGTGTTTGCCTGCGGGAATGACGCACTACCCGGCCGAGCTGGGAGTGCTTGAAGTGAATTAGGCTGTATAATTTCAGGTTGCCTTTAAGTCAAACAAAGTTTTTGGAGATTCATTCTTTATTTATTGATGTGTTTTCTTTTGCTTCAAAGAAAGAAAAGGAGATTTCCCGCAAGATGAAAAAAAACCAAACCATTTTCCATCTTGCCTGTAAAAAATGCCTCAGGATCCTTGAATTCCTTGTTACAAATTGCCAGCAAAGTTAATTGGAAGACTGGACAAAAACCCAGATTATTTTTTTTTTTGCATTACATGAATTCTTCCCTTTGCTTTGCCTAAGTGCACTCAGTGTCTGCAATGTTGAATGTGTCCATGTGCAGAATAAAAATGGATTGCTTCTGGAAAGGTTGTGTTTTTGTTTTTGTTTTGGTTTTTTTTTTAGAAAAAGGGCAACAAAAACCCAACCCTGGATTGCTCAAAATAATTCTTGTATGATATCTTGTTGGCTTCAGGCTGACAGTACCTCAGGGGTACAAAAAAAGACAAAGCAGCCTTCCTTTCTCTAATAAGACAAATCGGAACAATAAGCAAAGACAAGCTTTTGTTGTGCCCTTGGCGCTGGCTGCGGGTGGGGTGAAAACCCCCAGTGTTTCATGTTTCCCTTTAGGTAATGAGGCCGTTTCCAGGTGTTGGGATCTGTCCTGTGCCAGCCCCGGGAAGCCCTGCAGCCTTTCAGAGCCTCCCGTGCCTGTTTGCATCTGCATCTCCTCCCGGATGTGTGGCACATCTATTAAACACCTCTGCTGGCAAACCACCGAGGTGCTTTTGGTCTGGCTCTGGCGGCGGTGGAAAAGCGGTGATCCATGCTGAGAACAAACAGGAGGTAACAGGTTTCAACATGCTTTACTGCACAGGAATGACAATGGCATGGCAGCTATTATGGTGGGGCAGGAAGGCTGACTCGATGGAAGTCAGCCACTGAGGTGAAATCTGCTCCATTATTTTCAGTAAGAGATGTGCAGAGCACAAACGGGTCAGTATCTTCAACATGGTCAGCAAAACAGCACTGGATTAACTACTGTGTGACGCCCTGCTTTATTTACAGTAGCTCTGGATGTGCGGCCGTATAACAAATGTCCCCACGCTGAACCGATGTCCCTGCCTGCAGCGGGGCTGGTGGCCCCGAACCGCGAGGGCCGCAGCTCGGGCAGTAAATCGGCGTTACTCCTCGGGTGCCTTTCTTGGCTCAGCCCAAATTGTGCAATTTATGTAATCCTTTGGCAAACAGCTTCTACACCAATAAACCAGGGTAAAAATAATTCCTGTCTCCTTCCTGCTGCCTGATTAAGGATTTTAGGGTCAGGATTCTCTCCCAGGAGCTGTGTCCTGTAGCGGCTACTGTACAGTCTGGTCTCAGTCAAGCCCTTTCAGGGCTGTTTTCATACCGATAAGTACAATCATATGCAGGTTGGCTTGCGGCTGGATGGTACTATTATATCCCAGTCGCATTCCTGAATGGCAGCCAAGGTTCCCTGCCTGGTAAAGAAAATATATAACAGCAAGTTTTATGACTTACTGAGAGTACGGCAAAGGATGCAAGGTGGAAAGTCTTTCTTAGGGCACGTTCATTTTCATGTGAGTGCACTGCATTTTAAAATAAAAAGGTTATCCATTTTCCTTACGTGCTGCAAAGCATATAGGGCATGTTTTCAAGCACGAGGGGCTCTTTCTCATCTAGTGCCATGAACTTCACTGACAGGGCTGACAACTCACTGACTTGGATCTGCAGTTCAGCAGCCAGACCCTGCTAATGCGCCCAGCTCGCCCCGGGGCGCTCCTCGCTGCCTCCGCAGCATCCATGCTGGGGCAGGTCCCGCATGGGAGCCTGGCACCCCTGCAGAAAGATGCGTTTGGAGTGAGAGAGGGAAAGAGCAGGAGGAAGGACAGGGCTGGCGGGGGGAGGCAGAGTGCTGGGTACCACAGTCCAGCAGCCATGGGATTACAGCTCAGCTGCTTTTTGTCTTGCATGAAATACCCAAGGGATGAGTTCAAGGAACCGAGAGGTGACTGTATGAGTGAGTATGTAGCACTGGCATCGCAAAGTCAATTGTGTCAGTGGTTTTTTGATTGAGCATGACCGGAGCCATCGGCCAGGAGCCAGTGAAGGGGATGAAATGCAGGTCTGGTTCTGCCCCCTTGAGATGCTGCCCTGAGCCTTGTGCCAATGTGCATGGGGAGAGGGAGCCAGACACTGGCAGCACTGCGGGACCTGGCGGGTCTAGCACAGCCTGCCGGCATAGGCGGCTTCAGAGAGCATGAGGACATGACTGCACGATGGCTGAAAGCCTCATGGCAGGCAGCAAACTGACCCGGCTCCTGCATGGTCTTGGGAAGAGCAGATACCACCCACCCTTGCCCACCTCAGGGCTGCAGATCTGAGTGGAGCAGAGCTGCTTGAGGGGCTGCTGGACACCGTCACCCTCTCCCCCCGCTCCACCCACTAATTATTATTTGGTTAAACAAAACCTTGTACTACAATCTTCCATTTAAAAAGTATTGCTGTCTTCCTCTGCTCTTTGGCCTGGTGGGAAATGAGTAATAGCAACACCCAACCTCTCTGCCATCCGCTAGACTGGGCAGGTCTGTTGCAGCTCATGCTGCATGTGCTCTCTGGAAGGGAAACTGTCCAACTTCTGTCACCGCACACAGCGCTGATCTGTTATGGAGCTGCTCCTTTACCTCTGGGCTCAGGTTTCTGAGACAGCTTGGCCTGAACTGGACACGCCACATCAGCTGAAGTGCCTTGTTTGACGTTAGCGCAGTCCGTTTTTGGTATAACTTCTGCCAGGTCTTTAGCATCTGCATGTGGATTACTGACATCCCTTATACCCAAGCGAGGTGCAAGAGCCTTGTAATCCTTTTCGCTCAGCACATTAGTGTAAAGCCTCATGAATCTCTATTAAATTTGAGAGAGAACATGAAGATAGTTTGCAGCTGCCTTGTTGATTTTATATTTCCTCTCATTGTAGTGTCTTGCCGTGAAGCTGAGAATTAAATGGCTAATAAGGCATATGCTCCAAGCAGGAGTCTCAAGATTGTGACAAAAACAGCTTACATCAGGGTTTGGGTTATTGGTTTTTCTTGCCATCATATAATCATGTTATTAAAATCTTTAGGGACCCCTGATTAGAGGTAGTGGCTGTCAAAGCCAGCTTAGCAGGCAGAGCACAGCAGGCAGAAGTTGGAGGTATCTCCACGGCTTGGCCAGATGCTGCAGCTCTGTCTGCAAGGTGGCTGAAGCCATGGGGATGGCCAGCATCTGCCGGCAGAGGACCACAGAGGTTTGGGTGCCCGGCTGGCTGCTGCTCTCTCTATCACTTGTGATTGGAAAGCTGCAATCCTCCAAGAAATCATAGAATCACAGAATGGTTAGGGTTGGAATGGACCTTAAAGATCATCTAGTTCCAACCCCCCTGCTATGGGCAGGGACACCTTCCACTAGAAGTGGTCACTGTAAGAAACCAGAGTGCTCTGTTTTGGGGTGACCGCTGGCAAAAGCATTAAACACCTAGCAGCTGCGCGGGAGAGCAGTGCCCAAAGGGAGAAGAACCCTCTCTGGAAGTAGGAGCTCAGCAATGGCTAGCCCAAGGTCAGACTTACTCACCGTCAAATGCTGAGTTAGCTGTGGCCCTGGGAAGTGACAGCGGTTCTCCGGCACGCTGCATGCCTGGGTAGGACCAGTGAGGACCCCGGAGCTCTGCACACACATGAGCCCATCTGCTTGTGAGGGGGAGATGTGGTTCAGTGAGCTGAGCTGTGGGCAGAGAGACCTCTTGGCAAAAAGGAAATGATGGGTTTGTTCTGAGCCCTGAGTGCCTCGGCTGTGTGTGGGAGCATCCGCAGGAGTGGGATGTGCCTGTCTCAGTAGGAAAGCTCAGCAGGCATCTTGGAGAACAGAAGATGGACTTCTTATTTTGACTTGAATGCAGATAATTGATACTCTTTTTTCGATCATTTAAAAAATATTTAAAAATACAGTGTCAGACCTGTCGTTTTCATGTTAATTTGAACTCCAAGTTCATACTAATTCAATTAATCAAAGCTATAGCTTGAGAGAATGGGTCTTATCCATTGTGACTCTGGCCTTCGTTGCTGTGATTAGCAATGCCATGAACATAGATTGTTTTTTCAGATGTGCTGGGCATCTCTTCTGTTCTTTCCAGTTAAAAAGTATTACTTATTGCAGGGATCACAAAGTCACTGTGGCTGCTACAGTGATGTGCCTAGGAAGAAGCAAATATTTTTCTCATTAATGAAATTGCTTCCATTTTCATTAAAATAGCTCTGTTCCACTTTGTTAGGACATGTTCATATTTTTTCTTCTTAATGGGAATTTGCTGTCGGCTGGAAACAGGCATTTTTAAAGAGCAGGTGTAGGTACTAATGCACTGAACTGCCATTATAGGCAAAATGAAGCTCGGCTCATCACTTCCAGAAATGAGGCCACTTCGGCTTTCCAAGTTAAAAAAACATTGGTAGGGCAGCAGTGATCATCCCATGTGTGAAACAGAGTCTGATTCCATTCTGCATTGTCGATGGCTTTGTACAAATGCTTTGTCTGCTGGGGACTTCTGAACTTGCCGTTTCTTGTGGTGTTCAACCCTTTCTTCCTGACGTCCCTGCGTGGTACCCAGGGCAGAGATGCCACTGCAGCTCTGTCCTGCCACAGAGGGCATGCAAACCCAAGGACTTCGTGGTCCTTCTAGTGATTATACCTTTGCAAAAGTTCACCTTTACTGTTTTCAGCCCCTAAGTTTTTCAGTACAGTTCTAATTAACTTTTAAATGAAGACTTATCTCTAAGCAGCAACTGTTTGCTGGGTCTTTGGCTGCATTGAAATAAAACTGGTCTATATATATTTTTATTCTTTTCCTTCCCACCTCCTCAGGCTTAACGGGCAGGCTCACCCCAAGTGTAATGTCACCAATTTCAAGGATTAATTAGACACACGTTTGGAAGTATAGTTAAATACCATCCAAAGAACTCTGCAAGACATTTTCTGCTCTACCCTAAACCTCAAGTGCCATGTGAATGAGAAAGACATGCGTTTGTACCAGCAAAGACAATTTTGACAGTTCCTGATGGATTGGTGTGATTTGGCACTTCCCTTTTTTTTTTTTTTTTTAACCTGCAGATGAAATGCACTGTTCAAATTGGAATTTGCTGTGTGTTAAAAATCATTCCAGTGCATAAGCTTAGCTCCTGCCTTTGAATTGCTCACATAAACAATGAGAGGAGGATGCTGATGGGGACTGATTTTGGGGAGGAGTCTTCCCTGCTTTCAGGGTCCTGCCTAAAGGATCAATCCTTTCTGCTCTGTAGCTTTCTACTCCTCCCTCTCCCCTCCCGTAGCTACCACTGATGCCTTCGGATGGATTTAAGTGCTGTCAGGCCTTGGGTGGATTATACAGGTACATTTCACTCCTGTGCAACACTCAGGATGGAAAGAATGGTATGGTTGTCCTCTCTCAGCTAGTCAAACATTCCTGTCTGCATGCTGCATGCTAAGCCTCTTCCTTTAGGCTTTTCTTTCCCCTCTCCTTGGAAAGGAAGAGCTACTAAAGCGTGTAGGTTCATTTACAGCCCAGCTCCAGGTGAGATTTTGCCAAGCATGGTCAACACTGGTGCCAGGCTGAGATCTTTTGATTGCAGGGCTGGTCTCTCCTTCATCTTCACATGTGACAGTACTGCTACAAACTGCCCCTGCAATGCTGCTTATGCAAATTATCTACATAGCTAATTGGTGTTTGTTGCTTATTAAAAATGCGTTTTGTCCTCTGACTTTGAACTTATGCAAAGGTCTGACTTAAAAGGATGTTCAAAAAAAAAGATTCTGAGTATCTGTTGTCTGGGCTCACAGTTTTTCAAGTGGCTACAAAATGTTTTCCCAGTGACCTGACAGCAGCGTGCTCTGCAAATGCTGTGCAACCTGATTTTGCTGGTTTCTTATTCCATATCTCCCACAGCTTTATACTTGTGAGCATGAATCCATGTTTCTCATGCTGCTGTTAACTCCACATGACTACTGGGTCCTTGTCTCTTCTCAGTGAAGAGTCTTTGTGCCACAGCCATGTCCCCTGAAACAGAGGTAGGTACCTCCACTCCAAGATGGTTGCTTCGCTTCCATTTTAAACATCTAGTTCTGCCTTCAACAAGATTGACCGTCACCCCTTCCCATTTGCCCCCATCATGTTAGTGTTAACCACCTTCCACATCTTGTCCCTTTTGGTTTTAACACGCTCAGATTAACAATGACTATGTTCAGTGAGTAGGAAAGAATATATATATTCCACTTGACTTTGTTAGTGCTGTTCAGGTCAATGGGAAGAAATTTTTCTGGTGATAAAGGGAAAGGCCATTTAAAAATAAAGCTGTGACAGCCCATGCTGCTAGCACATGAACTGAAAGGATGAGTTCACTTTGGGAGTGTTAACTCCTCTCCTAAAAAAATACTTTGCTATCTGTTTCTAGTCCCATCATGTCTGCTGCATGTCTGGCCGCAGCAGCTCTCAAAGAGCAGGATGATGGTAGTGACCAAGATGGAGAGCGATGGAGAGGGCTAGTTGGGCTTTAAAGCCAGCTCTGCCACTGAACCCTGGGCCAATAGCTCAGTCTGGGGGAGTCTTTCCCCATTATACAGCCAGACTGAGTTTTGATCTTAGTGATGCCCTGTTTCAGTACCAAGAAGAAAACATCACAAAACTCAGTGTTTCAAATGGATTTTAAATCTAAAATATTAAATGGATGAGCAAACAGTCTCAGTTGAACTAAGTGCATCATGGACAGTTCCACCCACCGCAGTGGGAGAGTCCCAGGCTAGTTAGCGGGGCGCAGACTCAGAGGCCTGACTTGGCTGGGATCTTGGAAGAAGATCAAACTTTGCAGTGAGTCACAGAATTAAAAACTCGGCCTAGTTACAATATAAATGAGATCTATGGAGAAGAAACAGCTGTAGGGTCCTCAGAAGGTGCACGATATCTGGCCAAGCGTTGGTGAGGTCCTAGCAGGCAAGGGTGCTGGAGAAGAGTAATATGGTTGTGTGGAGGAAGGGAGTTCTGGAAAGAAGTATGAATTTTTGGATGAGAATACAAGCAGGAACAGAGAGAAATCTTTCTTCAAGGAAGGCAGCTATCCTGTGTTGGGGGGTGCAGAGTTAGAGGTCTCCCTCATCTTCCCTTGAAGCCAGAAAATAGGTGATGCGGGCATGGGTCATGGCCAGACAGCAAGACTACAGCATTTGGTGTCTGAGAGAGATGTCTCTGACCTGGGCTGGTTGCTGTTGCTCCCTTTGACCACGGATTAGACCACCTGGATCACATCAATCCTTTGGTCTTACACCTTCACCTGCCATTAACCCTGTCAGATCAAGATTTCATAAAATCACAGACTGGTTTGGGTTGGAAGGGACCTTAAAGACCATCTAGTTCCAACCCCCCTGACATGGGCAGGGACACCATCCACTAGACCAGGTTGCTCCAAGCCTCATCCAGCCTGGCCTTGAAGACAGCCAGGGATGGGGCACCCACAGCTTCTCTGGGCAACCTGTCCCAGTGCTCCCCACCCTCTCCAGTAAGAGCTTCTTCCTGATATCCAATCTAAATCTCCCCACTTCCAATTTAAACCCATTACCCCTTGCACTGTCACTACAGACACTTGTAAAAAGTCCCACCCCGCCCTGCTTCTTTGTAGGCCACCTTCAGGTACTGGAAGGCTGCAGTAAGGTCTCCCCAAAGCTTTCTCTTTTCCAGGCTGAACCCCCCAACTCTCCCAGCCTTTTTTCACAGGAGAGGTGCTCCAGCCCTCGGAGAATCTTCATGGCCCTCCTCTGGACTCGCTCCAACCAGTCTATATCCTTCTTATGTTGAGGGCTCCCTGCTCCCAGTGAGTCTCACTGCAGAGGACACCAAGGAACGTCCCAACCCCTGGCTGAAGGCGGCTCTGAGGGCTTGTGCTCCCTGGGTGGAGTTCCAATCTCCCACGATTGCTCCTGGAACCAGCCCTAAGTGACAACAGCTGCTCTTGCAGGGGTTGCTGGTACCATAAGGGCTCCCCCACTCCTTCTTTGCTGGCTGGGAACTCTCTGCTTGGTAGGAGCTGCTGCTGTGTCCTGTGCTGACTCAAGGTGCTTTTGAAGATATTTACAGAGCACAGGCAGTTATCCTGTCTCCTAGAAGAAGCCACAGGAGCTGCCTGGAAAGCACAAGCCAGAGGTACAGTAGTTATTGAAGGAACCCAACTCTGGAGTTAATCTGGGAGGCAGCTGACCTTCATTCAGCTCATGCTGAGGAGATCCCTCAGGCCTCCCTTGGTGAGGATCTATAAGCTCTGTTTTGCAGTTGGAAAGCTAAGAGAGCAGGCCCCCTTGCCTCTTTGCTTTGGTGATGGTCTCTGGGGGGGGCTCCCTAAAGCCAAGCTTGGTTTACAGCTCTGCTTACTTATCAGTTTGTTGAATTTTTCAATGCCAAACAGGCTTTTTTACAACATATGAAACACCTGAATGGTCAAGAACATGCTCAGGATAAGGTTTATACCTCTTGCAAGGCAGGTAGCCTTCCTTCTTAACACTTGTGGTCTGCAGGCACCAGCCCAGGCTTCCTTTCTGCTTGCCTTCCTGTACACTCATAGCCTTCCCCGATCCACACTTCTACTGTAGTTTTATGAAATAGGATGTTAAATTAGGCAGTAGGAAATCATGAGCTGGTCAGGCCAGGGGCAGTGACTCCAGGACACAGCTCCCACGAGGGACTGAAACTCATGCGATGCGTCTCGCTGTCCCGATGAGGAAATCCTGGTAGTGTCAGGTGAGAGGGGAGATGGAGTGGGGCATGAAATCAATGTCAGGTACAGCCAAGATCCAGTGATGGGGACTGCTCAAGGTGGGATAAAATGCCCTGTGGCTGTCTGCACAGTAATTGGAAGGTCTCTGCTCCCCAGGGAAAACCCCACACCCATCCCCCCTAAATCTCTGTGATCTGCCTTCAGGTGCGCTGGGAAAGAGAGGGTAGAAAAATGCACGATTCAACCCTTCTTTGTGTTGCAGGAGCAATTACAAAATGCAAATGTTAGGAGCCCATCTCAGCCAGGCCAGGCCCGGGAGAGCAGTTGGACGCCGCAGTCTGCTGTTGTACTTGGGCACTGACTGACCTGCTTCTCCCCGCTGAACCAGCAGTTTGCTCAGGCTCTGTGAGATGGCTCTTGCTGGAGCTCTGGGGTGTGGTGGCAGCTGGTAAAGGTCAAGACGAGCTCTCTTGGCTCGGTATCTGGTTTGCTTGTCAGGACATGGGCTGACAGGGCTGTCCTGCAGCACGGGAACCACTCTGGCTTTCCCAGGGTGATGTCCTGGCTGTGTGTGGGAGCGGCGTCACCTTTCTGCAGTGCACAGGCTGTGACCCTTATTTAGGAGGTGCAAAACACACCCACCCCCCCAAATCCCTACAAATCCCATAGAGCAAGGGACTGGAAGATTCTCCAACACAACTGACCTGTACAATTAAACTCCACTTTGGCCTCGCTACAAGTGCTCAGATTTGTACCGTTGTTTCCTCCAGCTCCACACCCGTTGCTTGCGCTGAGAGATGGTAACTGAGGATCTGAGAAGATACTTTGGTCTGTGGCCAGCTAAGAGCCCTCAAGTGGTCACACAGTTAAATGAGACTTGTTCCTTAAGTACCTGAAAGTCTCATCAAACAGAACCTGTTCATGTAGGATTTGCAATTTATGTGAAAGTCTGAATTTAGCCCTTAAATGTTTGGGTATCAGACGGATGTGCCCACTCTGAGGATGGCTCAATGACATGTTACATACCAGCTAGTCTCTTGCTTCTTTACAATAGCATTCAAAACGAGATTTAAATTAGCTTCAGCACTCTAATCATCTTGCTTTTTTAACAGCAGCAAGATAACTCCCAGGCATTGGTTATGTAGCCTCTGAGGGAAAGAGATTTCAGATGTGTTCAGCAGAAATGCACTGTGTGAGCTGTGGTTATAATTTCATTAACAGGATGCTATTCAGCTCCTAGTGGGAGTCAGAGCGATGGCACATCACTCTCTATAGGAGATTAGAATTATAATGGGGATCAAGTGCCTTTCTGTGGATGCCCACCAGCTCTCCAGCCTGCAGGAGGGTGAGCTGGCGGAAGATGTGATTTTCAGACCTCTAGCCCAGGATTCGACCCATGCACGAGGCTTCCTGGGAAAGGCTGAGTTCTGCACACCCCTTGCACGGCAGTGCAGGGCTGCCTTCAGCTGGGGTTTGGGACGTTCCTTGGTGTCCTCTGCAGTGAGACTCACTGGGAGCAGGGAGCCCTCAACATAAGAAGGATATAGACTGGTTGGAGTGAGTCCAGAGGAGGGCCATGAAGATGCTCCGAGGGCTGGAGTGCCTCTCCTGTGAAGAAAGGCTGGGAGAGCTTGGGGGATCAGCCTGGAAAAGAGAAAGCTTTGGGGAGACCTTACTGCAGCCTTCCAGTACCTGAAGGTGGCCTACAAGGAAGCAGGGCGGGGTGGGACTTTTTACAAGTGTCTGTAGTGACAGTGCAAGGGGTAATGGGTTTAAATTGGAAGTGGGGAGATTTAGATTGGATATCAGGAAGAAGTTCTTCCCAGAGAGGTTGGGGAGGCCCTGGGACAGGTTGCCCAGAGAAGCTGTGGGTGCCCCATCCCTGGCTGTCTTCAAGGCCAGGCTGGATGAGGCTTGGAGCAACCTGGTCTAGTGGAGGGTGTCCCTGCCCATGGCAGGGGGGGTTGGAACTAGATGGTCTTAAGATCCCTTCCAACCCAAACCAGTCTGTGATTCTATGATCTGCCACGCTGTGCTCGGTGTAGGGTTGCTCCGTACTGATGAGCTTCCAGCAGCGAGGCCAGACCCATGGCAATGGTCAGACAGGGCTCACTGGGGTGTTTTTTCAGTGGGACATCAGTGGGATGCTGCATGGGAGGTGAGGAGCTGAGTGCTGACGGGGCGTGCCTGCCAGCCCTTGCTGTGCAGGGCCCTCAGACTTTCCTGAACCCGGCTGTTCCATGGCAGGCGTTGCTTCTGCAATGCCCGAGGCTCAGCCCTCATGGGACAGACCCTCACTGCATACTCAGATATGCGCTGCCTGGGTTTGGGCTGCTCACTGAGCCTAGATTATGGTCTGGGCTCCTCCAGCATACTGGGAGCCTTCAGGTCCCCTCCGGTCACATCCTCCACAGCAACAGGGACTGGCTGTGGTGTCTGGTGCTTGGGACAGGCAGATGGGACGGAACAGAATCAGGGTGGGAATCTGTGCAGTGGGAACCCTGGATGCTTGCCAGAGGAGGCTCACAAGTATTGACATTGAACTCCCCGCCTGCACTGCGGGCAGGGAAATGCTGCACCATCACGCTGGAGCTGTACAAGGCTGACATTTCCAAGAGCACTGGATGACTCTTGCTCACATTACTGTTATCCCTGAACATGATACCCAGGCTGAGCACTCACAAAGTACATCCTGTGGGAAACTCCGAACTTTCTGTTAGAATCCCAGACAATAAATATGGGAAAGATGCAGAAAGCCAGTGCTCAGAAGGAAACAGAGATGGGCCAGCCCAGACGAAGGAGGGCCCGTCACACAGCCACAGGAACAGCAGCTTCCAGCAATCCGGCCGGAACTGCGGGCCAGAACCTGGGGTTGGTGCCCTTTCTGGTTCTCCGGACCCTAACTGTAACCCTAATATATGCTGAGGTTTCCGGGCCCAGCCCCCTTGGGTTCTGCCTAGGAAAGGTGGGGAGGGGGTGATGTCAGTGCAGTGTCGTGCTCCTCTTGGCAGGCCTTTGCAATCCCAGTTATCCCTGGAGCTGTGGGCTTTCTGGTTCTCCAGACCCTAACCCTAACCCTAGAAGTTGCCGACTGTGGTTTCCGGGCCCAGCCACACTGGGTTCTGGGTAGGAAAGGTGGGGAGGGAGCCATGTCGGTGCAGAGTCGTGCTCCTCTTGGCAGGCCTTTGCAATCCCAATTATCCCTGGAGCTGTGGGCTTTCTGGTTCTCCAGACCCTAACCCTAGAATTTGCCGACCGCGGTTTCCTGCCACAGCCCCCACTGGGTTCTGGCTAGGAAAGCTGGGGAGGGGGCAATTTCGGTGCAGTGTCGTGCTCCTCTTGGCAGGCCTTTGCAATCTCAATTATCCCTGGAGTTTTGGGCTTTGTTGTTCTCCATACACTAACCCTAACCTTACTAAATGCTAGCTTGTTTCCTGCCCAGTGCACAAATCTTTCCCTATCAGTCTTTTTCACGTAGTCCAAGTTCATACAATTTTCTTTGTGATTTCTCGTGGAGCTGTTCTGTTTCTCCATCCCAGCAGCACCATTTCAAGTTTTTCCATGTGTATGATCCCCCATCACTCTTCCTTTTGCCAGGCAGATTTCTCACCTTATCTTTTACGCACATGATGCATTTTCTTCATCTTCTTTTATGCATTTCAACTTGAAACAAACGTTTTAACTAAATCTGTCAGTGCCAGATTCCAATCCAGCCTAGGAGTCTCACTGAGGCCTTTCATGGACTGCAAAACCAAAGCTGATCTTTCCCTGGGGTCTCTTTCTGTCTTCCAGTGGTGCTTGTCATGATGTGGTGAATGAAATTTTCTTTCTGTTTGGGATATCTGAGTTCTTTTCACAACTGCCTCTGCCAGTGGCTGCCCTGCACCTGATGGATGGGACCTTATCTAGGCTGGACTCCCCAGCTTCTGACTGCTCCAGCCTTCCCCTGCTGCAGAGGTGTTTCTTCCCTTTCCTGGTACGAAAAAGTTTGGAAAGCCCAACTATTAAAGGAGAGCTATAAAGCTTGACTCAACCCTCTTATTTCTTCAGAAAAAAGTGACATATTGAAATATGAACATGCCCAACATCTCAGAGTATGCTTGCTCTTGCCGTACCTGTGTCAGCGCACCTGATGTTGCCCAGAACGTGCTGCAGCTCCCAGGCAGCACTGGGCCCAGCTCCAGCGGGACCTTCCCCGTGGGACCCCATCAGTATGCTGGGATTTTGCTCTCCAGCCCCTATCCCAGCAGGTCACCCAAGGTAGATCTGTGGCTGAATTTCTCCATCCACTAAACACAGCAACTATCCCTGATCCTCCCATCTGCTGCAGAGCCCTGACCCCTGTGCAGGGAGGACATGTCCCAGAAAGGGTCAGGTTTTAGCCCCATGTGTGCAGGGTGAGCTACTAAACACAAGGCCAGCAAGAGCCTTGCTGCAAATTTTAAACAATAGTTCTGTATGTTTTTGGTAGAACACTCCAAATATTTTAAAAACCTTTTTTTTAATGATTGACTCAAAGCATGTTAAAAAGCAGAAGGAAAGAAATTGGTGCCCTTTTACATCTATATAATGCCTTTAGCAATTTTATTTAGGGAAAGCATCAGTCTCCTAATGCTGCAGGTGGGGTCTGTGCCCCACAGTAAGATTTTTTTTTTTTTTTTAAGCAACCTCTGCTTGTTTGCATAGCTGGGGGATGCAGATTTGGAAGGTCTGGCACATCTGATGGCTTAATATGGAGGATCTGGGGCAGGAGGCAGCTCCGGGAGAGTGATGGGCTCCAGCTGCCTGAGGCAGAGGGAAAAGCCCCTGGGCGACTGCAGGAGATGGCTCACAGCTGGCTGGTTGGCTGGTGCTCTTACACCATTGCTGCTTTGGCTTGCTGGGACCTGTACAGCAGAAGAGGGGAGATGTGGGAGAGCCTGTCTGGGGAGAAATGGCACAGGTAAAGTTAAACACATGTATTGTGTTGTTTCTAGAGGTATATTCAGTGTGAGGGTAGGGTGAGAGCAAGATAGGAAAGGGGAGTGCAGTTAGTAAGGGACCAGAAAGTGGAGTGGTTCTGCTTTTTCAAGCTGGAATTTATTTTTTTCCTAGAAGTGTGAAGTTTTCTTTTAAAGAAAATTATAATAGTTTTAAAATAAATATATATATATGGCTGCAATAGAAGTTCCTCAAGCATCGAACTCTCTCAGATAAGAGTAAACCTTCTCTAATTGGTTTCTTAATGCTTCAGGTATTTATTTTTTTCTGTAAACTCCACCCTGGGTTTCAGTGATGTGTTTCTTGTATTTGTTGACACTCGTGTCTTTCTGGGATTTGGTTGCTGGAGTGGTGACAGACCTGACTGGTGCTCCCTCCCTTGAGCTCTCCAGAGCAGTGGAGCCTTTTCACCCTCCTGGTGCTTCTGACAAGGTGGATTTTGCTTGTGACTCGGGCTGTGGTGATGAGGCTCTGCCCAAACAAAGGGGTGCCTGTGAGCTGGGCACAAAGAAGTTGTAGAACCCCCCAGGTCTCACCACCACCTCTTTGTGCAGTTCTGATGAACCAGAAAAGCCCTACCAGGGCAGCTCTTCTGGCTTGCTCTGCGCTGGGGTGGGGGGGTCACCGTGGGCTGTGTAACACATTTCCTCCCTTAAACCAGTCCGGAGCAGCAAGTGCTGTGTCCCATTTTCCAGCCTGAAGTAATTACCATTTCTTTGACTGCTTTACTGTGGCAAAGCTCTCACAGGCTGATGGGGAGTACTGGGGCAGGAATGGGGGGAAGCCTGGGGTTGGGCTCCATGCTGTGGGCTCCGAGAGAGCCAGGCTGGAAGCTGTGGAGAAGAGTGGGAAGGTGCTTCAGGCTATTCCCTGTGCAGAGCCGAACAAGGGCTGAGCAGGGCTTCTGCCGTGTTTGCGAGCGATTTATGTACATGAATCTTCTATAAAGCAATGAATGGGTCTGTTTCCATCCTCTCTGTTACTGCTGTCAATAAAATGAGATTTCTCTCTGCTGCTTTTAAAAGAATTTCCAGCTCTTATAAGATGGCAAATTTCTTCTGCTCTGTTGATTGCAGCTGTACAGGTGATGGGGGCTGTGAGGAAGAGAAAAAGCCTGCTGGGGAGTGAAAACAGGAAAAACCAACAGTAGCAGTGAAGAAGCACTGCAGCTGTCAGTGCAAAGCAGGCCCTTGACAGGGCTGAGCCTCCCCAGGATGGAGGATGCTCCTGTGCCCACAGCTGAGCAGCTCTAGATATGGTGGAGATGAGTATGCTGTTGGGGAATGGTGCCATGGTACATCCCAGAGTGGCTTTCTGGGTGGGACAGTGGAAGGTGCTGTAAATCTGTGGCATTGTAAATCTGTGAGCAAGGAGCTGCTGTTTTGCTCCTGACTCTCATCAGGTGCACACAGCTGACCTGGAGCATCAATTACTGAGTTTAAACACTGCCAGGCTTGCAGTGGGCACTGTGGCAAGCTAGTTCAGAGTGTCCCCCTTTTTTATGGTTTGCACCAGAGCTGGAGGTGCACCTCCCACTCTGCCTGGTCACTGCCTGGCAGGCAGCTCCAGTTTTCCTCTGGTTCCATCTCCCAAGCATGAGCAGCCCCTGCCTCAGGCATCCCCACAGCCATGAGCAAACCCCTTTGTGTGCTCAGCCTCCCTTCCTGCTTCTCCAGCAGCACCTGTGCAGCAGCTGTTGTGGGACACCGTGGCCTCCAAATCCTGCCTCCTTCCTTCCCACCCACACAGATTTCCTGGGACCCAAGTATCTATTGATGGGGATTACCTGTATTTGAGAGAGTTCAGGGAAGAAACCTGGGTTCCAAAAACTGCTGAGCGTTCAACAAAGCCATGGCACAAACAAAATGTGCTTTTCACTTGTGCTAAGCTGGGGGAGAATGGCTCTGTGAACCACATCAAACGTGGGGAAATCTGCCTGACACCCACATGATGTATTAATACTGCAAATATGCTCACCTGGTCTCTTTATTTGGATTTATTGGGGGGGGGGGGGGCATAAAGCTGTTACATGAAGACCCAGAACTGCTCTCACCACCTCATGCTTTGGTCTACCTTCCCATCTGGAAGCAGCTGGGAAGAGCAGCAGCCCCCCTCCAGATGAGTGCTGGACATCCATGGGGTTGTGTTTTCTGCCTTATGCTGCCAAAGGAGCACCCCCTGGCTGGGGCTCTTGTGTGCACCTCTCTCCCTTGGTGCAATGGCTTCAGAAGAGACTGGGTTTTGCAGTAGATGGGGATTTGGTGTCGGGACTAACACCAAGTAACCAGGCCGCCTCCAAGCAGGTTGGAGGCATACAGGGAGCTGTTGCCCATCCCCGTGGCACAGGAGCTGCAGGGTGGTCTTAGGGGCATTATCTGATGAACTTCAGCCTCATGGCATTTTGGAAGGCACAAAACCTCTAGTCGAAGTGTTTGTGAGTGTTTGGCTGTAACCCAACCCCACTTCCATCGCTGAGCCCAGCCACTGGCACAGGCTGCCCACCCTGCCTCCTGGTCATCCCTTTGGTGTGTGCTGGCTAATGGCACAACACTAATGTTAGGGTGCAACAATGCCTCTGCTTGTGGCTACTCCGTGTAGGCACTTTCTAAGTGTTTCACCCACTGTCCAGCTGGGAACAAGGCTGCTGAGACTGAGCCAGGTCCCTGGGAGCTCGTGGGCTCAGGTGGATACAAGTAACCTCCAAATAACCTGCTCTGGTGCATCCAGACCCCCCATGTTTCCTAGTGAGTGATTTCAGGGGGACAAGGGGAAAATGACTGTCAAGGGCTAATAGGTGGGCAAACTGCAGGGTTTTCAGTGTTAGAGATTTCAATCTACCAACACACTACTACTGACAGAGGCCAACGCTGGTGTTCAGCTCCCAGGATGGGCTGCTTACTTTGTGGTGTGTGATAACTGCATTGCTCCCTGTATAAAACAGCACTTCACGTTAGATGCTCCCCTAAAGCATCCTTAGGGCTCCAGCAAGCCTCACGCTTGTTTTTTTTTGATACACAATGGAAATATTCTTGCTTTTTTGTTGGCTGCAGTTAGTCATTTGAGTTTATGGTCCATTCGGGAAGGTGAATGCCTTCCCCCAGCTCTCCTCTTTAACCTCTCTTCAATCTCTCTGCTGATGGCACATTCAGCAGCTCTCTTTCCACTGCCCACAGGCAATTGCTACTGAATTATATACCTTTTACTACAACCTTTTTGAAATAAATGGTTCTATTTTAACTGTTAAATCTTTGTGGCTGCCCTTTAAGCATCAGAAGGAAGGAAAAGTGTTTCGTTTTGGCAAGATTATTTAAAAGGCAGAGGGGGGACACAAGAAATTATCTTCATTTCTCTGTATATCATGGATGGTGAGCTGATTTGGCACTTTTTCCTAGTTTATACCAGAAAAACGCTTTAGCTGTCAAATTCCCTGTTGATACAGTGCTGTGTCTCTCACACCCCTGATGGACCGCTTGGCTCCCTTGGCACCAAAGGGGTCTTTTCTACCCCTAAAGTCTTTGCAGCCGCCCCTGTGATGCTCTTCTCTTGAAGCAAATATCAGAGCTAAACAGACAGGCAGGACATGGATAAGTTTGAAAATAGTTTTATATGTTCTGAAGTATCTGCCCTTAGGCACGTCTCTGGAGCAGGAGGTGTGATGGTGTGATGAATTTCAAATCAGACCTCTGCAGGTCTCCTATTTTCCAAATAGGTTGGGTTTTTTTGAAGCCTAAGGAAACACTGGTTTGAAGGTTTTTTTATAGGAAAAACCTGTCAGAGGGATACAATAGCTTTCCCACATCTAGTATCTATGTGCAGAGCAAAGGATGGGAAAGACAGATGTCAAGAGATCTGCTTATTTAGTCAAGAACTGTTATCCTCCCACAGTACCTAAGATGTTCCCAATCCCACAAGAAATATATAAAGATCAGTGAAATATTACAGGTACCAGCAAATACTGATTTGAATTAATCATATTCTGATTTCTACTTTTTGGGTGTTTTCACTCCTCCTTTCCCTACGTCAAGTACACCATTGTCTAGACTTGGCTGGTGGTCGTGGTAAAGCATGTGCTCTTTTGGGGTCATCTGAGTCCCATGGGCTGGCAAAGTTCATGGGAAGGGGGTCCTTGACTGACTGCCATGGTGTCATATATATGTCAGGCTCCCTTCAGCAGCTCTTCTCTTTTTCCTTCTTTCTACTTTTCTCCTGTCACCCATCTCCACCTGTCCCTTAACTCTAGCTGCCTTTGGTGCAAGAGTGACAAGAGGGTTCCTCTTGGATATCAAGAAGTTCTTCCTGGGGCGGGTGGTGAGGCACTGGGACAGGTTGCCCAGAGAAGCTGTGGATGCCCCATCCCTGGCAGTGTCCAAGGCCAGGCTGGATGAGGCTTGGAGCAACCTGGTCTAGTGGAGGGTGTCCCTGCCCACAGCAGGGGGGTTGGAACTGGATGATCTTTAAGGTCCCTTCCAACCCAAACAATTCTATGATTCCTGTCTGGTGAACTCTGCCACATGGGGTCATGGCAGGGTTGACTTATCCCAAATGCCCTGCCCCATAACCCTGAGCAGATTCCCCCCCAGGGCAAGGCTGGGCACATCCCTGTGTCCCACCAGCCCTGCACCTACTGCCCTCTGAGCATCGTTCAGGAGGGAGACAAAGCCCCGTCACAGCCATTCACTACAATGTGCCGCTGAGGGAGCCATAACTGCACACAAAATCCTGTGCTGAACTAGCATTCTCACATAAATTAAATTACAAGCAGGAATAAGCCTAATTGTGCCAGACAGCAATTAGTGTGGCTTTACTGTCAGGAGACAGCCAGCTTGTGCTAGGCAGGGAAAGTTGCTTCTGCCCCTGGGAAGGGACTTGTGTGCAGTGAGAGCTCCCAGGCATGGCTCTGGTGGGACAGGGGAGTGGCATTCAGGACAGCGTGCATTGCTCTGAGGCAGGAGGTGGGGATTTAAGGTTCTGTGATGCAGCACACCCCTCTTGGAGCCCCCTCACCCATGCACACTTCTGACTGCTCCCGCTCACAGGCGCAGCTGAGCATAGCACAAGCAGTCACCAGTGTTGATCAGGGCGGGGGTATTTCTGGGAGGCCGGTGGACCTGGGACCCCAGAGATGTGTTGTAGCAGCCTAATTTCTTTCCACAGGCACATTACCACATCAACCAAAGATCTTGTGCTCTGTTCTGTGTCTTCCTCCAGAAGCTTCTGTGTGACAGGCTGCTGCGCTCAGATCTGGGGGCTGCTGGTTGTGCCCAATTCCCTATGGCATCTGCAGGCGCAAGTATCACCTGCTTGCCCACCATCTCCATCCTGCTCCCACACGATGTAGCTGCCTGTTCTCAGGACAGAATGGGGACAGTAGTAAGTGGAGCTGGTCAGGACTGAGCCTTCTGTCCACTGCCAGCTGATTTCTGAGAGTTCAGGTCTGAATTGCTCAGCACTGAGGCTTTAGAAACCCCAAACTCAATTGACTGAGGATTTGTAAGAGCTAGACCCTAGTCTCCTCGTTCAAGCTTTAATAACATAGGGAATTAGTGGTAAAGTATTGGACGATTTAAAAATAATAAAATGTTTCTCTAGTGAAGCTTTCCAAAAAAAGGCATTTGATTGTACTTTGATTAAGCACAGAGAGAGGCTGTCTATAAAACATCCCTTTGGACATCTTGCTGTTATAACCACCATAATAAAAGTTTGGTTTATGTAACAGCTTGCAATCTATGTAATGCACTTCAGTCTGCAGTGTGAAAGTAGAGCTGAGCTGTGCTGTGATTGCCAGGAGCTGTGGTAATCTGTTATTCTGAGGACACAAGGGGTAAATAAGAGCTTTTCTGTAAAGCAGGGAGACTTTTCCGTAAGACCTTTAATAGAGCAGCGAGATTTTTTGCCATGTATACCTGGGCATCATTGCAAACAGGAAGATTTACTGGTAGCTTCATGCCAGAAGGTTCATGAGCAATTTATTTCCAAAGCACTGTGCTACTGCATATGTTTGCTCTTGGTAAAGGAAAAGCAGTCAGGGCTTTTTCCCTTTTTTTTTTTCCTCAGGTCTGATGCTGTTCTGCCTGCTGCAGCTTCTAATGCAACATGACATGATCCTGCCTGCTTAGGATCCAGGGAGTTGAAAGGAGTCATTAAAGTTGAATCCTGAGAAATAATAAAGTTCCTAGAGTCACTCCACAAATTACACTAGTGTTTATTTCACGTCTCTGACATAGTGGCATAATCCTTCCTGTCTGAATGTGGCTTTTGTTCTTCACCTGTCCTCTATCCAGAGAAGGGGAGAGTAAGAGAAAGACGTTGATCCCCCTGGGTCAGTGCCTTGTGTTTCCAGCAGTGAAGCCTTCCTCTTCCAACAGAAACCACTTACTTTTGACCTTGGTGGAAACTACCACGGGTGAGAACAGCCACAAAGGCAAAACACGAATGTTGCCACCAAGAACGGGTTTGATAGTAAGCATCTGCCTTAATTAACTCACGCTCTCCCTGAAGGTTCAAGCAGGGAGGACTGATCAAGTGCATTAAACTTTCTCTGGGTTGTAGTTTTGATGAGACTGTCTGGAGAAGGCTGTGGAGAAAGAAGCCTTGGAAGTATTGATTTGTCTGCATTTGGTTCACTGGAAAAGCTTTGCTTGAGAGATGCAGGGTTTTCCTGTTAGGGCATTAACAGGGAAGCTGAGCAGCACTGGCAGCTGTCCTTAGGTTGTGCTCAGCTCTGCTAAGGTCCATGTTAGCTCTGTGGGCAGTGTATTTCCAAGATGAATTGTTTATAGCAAGAAAAAGTCTTGCATTAGCAATACTGGCTCCAAAATATCCTTGGGTTTTGCTGACATTTCAAAACAGGTTCCATAGTTGCCAGATGGGCTTTGTAACCAACCAGGTCAGGTAAAACTTCTGGACATGCAATTTGGTAAGTGTTCAGCTCTAAATCCAAACGTGTGACTCAAACACACCTCAAAGGTTCTTTGCTTAATGAAGAAAAAGCTGATTTTGAGTACTCAGGCTCTTAAATCCCATTATAAAGGGTAAACAGCTGGGACTGCATCTATATGAATGCAACAATGGCCTTATGTTGATTTTCCTCAGTTCTTGAACCTCATGAGTTTCTTGGAGGCTGGAAGATCCAGGTCAGGTGAGGAGCAGAAGAAATAAAATATTAAACAAGATTAGGAAGACCAACAGGAGACTCTTCTCCATCCTTCTGCACCAAGGTGGCCAGCCATGTCTGAGCTGATCTCAAGAACCTCATGGTCTCATGGTGGGGACCACAGCCTTCCCAGGAAATGGGGTTCAATACTTCACTATTCTTACAGCTTTCCATAATGTCTACCTTGTATCTTCTATTTACATCTTTCTGCTTGTCCCATCCTCATGAAAGGTTTCTTTCCTGCCTCTTCTTGTAACATTTTCCCTTGGAAAGGTGGGTTTTGTGGCACTCTGTTGAACACCAAGTAATCCCCATCTCTCCAGAAGTGAGGTTCCCAGAGCTAGAAAGTGAAGGACACCAGGATTTATCCAGAGTTCTAACCCAGGACTCTCAGCACCTTCAGTAGCTGCTGCCCTCCAAGAGAAGCAGCTGGGTAGGGAGGAGAAGAGCAAGCAACGGGGAGCAGGGAACAGCACTGCAGTCATACCCCATTTATTAGGGATGTCAGGGGAGGGGAGGGGACTGGCAGGATGTATAAGAAGGCCTGGGCAGAGAAAGAATTCTTAGGGTAAACCAGAAAGAGGAACAGCATAGAGAACATAGCAAGGACCCGAGATGAGGGCAAGCACCCCTGATGCAGTACATGCTCTTTGGGGCGGGGGTACTGCAGCACTGCATGCTGCTGAGGTCTGTTATCTCGTCACCCATGGCTCCGTGATGGAAAGCATTGCTTTAGCAGCTTTACTGACCTTGCCAGCAAAATCCTCCAGAGATCCGAGCCAGGTCTCTAGAAAGGTTGCCAATCAACATGTCATATGTTGAAAGAAGATATATGGCTAGATTTAATTGATGAGATGTTCTGCCATTGCTGAAGTGCCCATCTGCCTCTGTAGGGTACAGTGTACGTGTGCATATAACAGATTGCTGCCTTTTGATGTATGCCCCGTAATTTGCTGTCTCCCTGACTGACAGAAAGCACAAACACTTATTAGAGCATTATAAAAGCAGGTCAGAAGTTTCATGGTTTTCCAAAGTCAAAGGACAGTCTGTTGTGTTTAAATAGTGTTAGAATTAGTACTTTTTTCCCCTGGAAAGCTCCATCAAATGCTAGTTTGTATCTTTTAGTGGGTTTTATTTCCTTTTTGGTTTTTGTCAGGGTTTTGTTTTTTTTAGTAAAGTGACTGTGTTTTACTTCTCATTAATTAACCTCTAGACTTCTCTTCATTGCTTAAACAAGACAGTGCATGAAAGGATGTTGATGTTATTAAAAAGCAATGGGAACAAGGATGGGAATGCTACTAGTGAAGAGACAATTGCGCTTCAGTTTGCTTTAACATGGCAGTCTGGTCCATCCTTCTGTCTGGCTCGTTATTACAAGATCTTGATTGAGATTTTGCTGTACTGGGGAAGCTTGCAGCAAAGCTAAGCTTGGAGAACATGTGCTTCTTTTGTACTGTTTTATAATTCATGGGTGTTAATGCCTTAAATGCTGTTCTGTGAGAAGTATATGATGCCATGGGGAGACAGGCGTGGCCGGTGTTGTGCGATATGGCGTGTGCTTATGTCTGCTTGGTGGCAACGTGGCAGTGAGCTGAGTAATTAGATGTTGTGGCCATCACTGAGGTTACTATAGTGCGAAGGGACTCCAGCAGTAGATTTAGATGACCTCATGTTAGGGGACTCACAAACCTGGAAAAAAGACCTCCCTTACCCAGGAGAAAACACAAAATAAGACATGACTGCAAGCAAGAGAGATGAGGAATATTATTTTGTAGTTTTCTTCAACTTCTAGGACCATATTTGTATTTGAAAAAATACAACAGGGGGGTCCTGATCTCATAGGGTATATTCACAGGCAAAGGAAGGATAGTATGGCTGACTTGGGATTGTTTAGAAGGAAAAAAAAACACCATGCAGAAGGGGCAGCATGGAAGAAAGTGAGTGTGATTGTTTAAGAGCCTATCAAAGGAAGAGAGAGGCTGGTTTCACGGCCAGCCGTAGGAGGGAACTGATTCCTTGGTGCTAAATGAGTAATAAAAGACAAAGCAGGGTTGTCTGTGAAAGCCTTTGAAATAAAGACAAGCAGTTTATGTTTGATCTGATATCCAGAATTCATCAGAGAGCCGCTCAAAGAAGAGTGTGGAGAGATGGTCAAAGGGATAGGCTTGGAATGGGACCTCTGAAACAGCATTTGATACAGGTACCTGTAAGAGTGATTGGCAGAGGGAATAAAAAGGCTTTACAGCAGAGGAGAAGCAAGCTGGGGAGAGCTGCAGCTGCGTGGCAAGCCAGGGAATGCTGGCTTTTTCAGGTGCTATGTGGGAGAAATCTGCAAGATTTAGATCTTAGAGTGAGTTGGAGAGGTCTAAGCAGTATTGTTAGTGGGCTCAAGTGGGACGCACTCTGAGGGGAGATGGTTACTGCAGTCTTGGCCGGTTGAGCTGGAGCTAGCAGTCAGATATCTGTGGGATGCTGGAGGTCCTTTGTGCCAGTGGGTGATTATGCAGAGGACAAGACTTCTGTGGCCAAAAGCACTGCAAGCATCTCTGCAGCATCCCTCTGCTCCAGAGCCTTGGTCAGCAGGATAATATTGGTTTCCCCGCTCCTCCTAACTTCTGCTTTCCTCCTTTCATATAAGCTATTGAAGAAATGTCAATAGGTTTTCCAGTCAAAGAACAAGGAAATAAAAGAAGCTGTATATTCTCAAGGCATCTGTAAATGCCCCATTTCTGGTTCGATTTTAGTTATGGAACAGAAACATTTCCTAATTTCCCCTGAGTAGTACTTAACATATCTGCAACTCTACGTCTACTACCTGTCTTGGAAAAATAATTGATTTCATTTTGTTATCACCGGTCACCCATCAGTCCTAAAAGCAGGCAAGTAAATAAGTAGCTTCTTGGTGATATTAATTACAAGCGAGCAAATTAGATTCCAGTAACTGATTTTTCCCATGGCTACCAAAGCTTCCAGGAGAACCGCAGGATAATATCACAAATGTCCTCATTCTCACACTTCACAGCATAAACTGATTCACCATTTGGGCTCAGCAAGAAGCCCGTGCTATGTGGCTGCCCCTTGGGAACACCGCGTGTGCCATCGGAGTGGCTGCTCCCAGAGAGGGGGCTCGGCATCAGCCCGGCCCTCCGCTCTGCGGCGGTGCTGCAATTGCTGTCGCCCTGGCTGATAGGGCAGAAAATTATCATTTCTCAACTTGCCAAAACATGAGCATCTGCAGTGAAAAAACAGGGCAAAAGTAGTAGAGTATCTACTGATAAGAATTGCTGCATATTTAATGCAAAGGATATTTTCCTTTAGCTGTGTAATTGGGAAATTAAATTGTCTGAATGTTGTCATACATGCTAATTATACTAAAGACACTGAGAGGAAAAATCTTCATCTTGCATGTAGCATACAGTTAAAAGATAATGACATTTAAAATTCATACTTGCCATCTTGGTGCACAAGAGTGAAAACAAGCATGTGCATTTTGGTTGGAATGCACGTGGAAAGAAAATATTATATATATATATATATCATGTACTTGATTACAGGTTTTTTCCAAACACTGACAATACCAGGCAGATCAGGGAAATGTGAACTTGTAAATCAGCTTTACTAGCATTTTTTGTTCTGCATAAAAGTTTTGGGCTAAAACACACTATAGGTATCACAGTAAACAGCTATCTGCTGTGTCTGTCAATTTGCTTGTTTTTACTCACAGATGATTGCAGTTATCTGTATTTTGTTGTTGTGCAAAGCAAATATTTTGGCTAAAAAGTGTTGAAATGCTGTTTTAACCGAGTCATGCATTTGCAACAAATGAAGCATAAAGAATGCATTTTGGAAGCTACACTTAACAGAATTAAAATTGTCATGTTCTTCCTTCCTTCCTTAAATAAATTCTCTTCAGTAACTCACCTATGTAATGAATGGCAGGAAAACTCTATCTACCCCTGTATTATTCTCACAACACAAGAGTGGAGTTAAACCTGTGCCACTGAGGTGTTTTTTTTATTGACTGAAAAGGAAAAAAAGAGGAAAAAATATTCCCAGTTCATTTTGTTCTAACTAGGTTCGTCATATTGCCTAGCTCTGCTCTCTGTAGCTGTAAGGAGCTGACAGCATCGGCACGATCTGCCTCGCTGTATTGTGTGCAGCTTCCACCTTCGTAGGAACAGACAGACTTTTATCGCATTCTGTTGGTTAGTGTGATATCAGCATGATTACTCACACGCTTAAAGTTAAGTATATATCCTACAACAGGTTTGGAGCTTCTCTGAGAATTCTCTGGGCCTCTGATCAAGCAGTGTTTTCTTGGAGGAGGCAGTCTCATGCAACAAAATTAAACTACTACAGAATGTCTCTCTACTGTTTGTACATGACGTGGCTGTAGGCTTTGGTATCGTAATTTGTGCCATAGCTTTTGATTAACACGTAGAAATCTGCCACTTTTATAAGTGCTTGCTAAAATATTTATAAATGTGTTGGGAATTGCTTTGAATAGATTATGGGTACGGACAAAGCACCTGCTCGTCCAGCGTATATAATTACTACATTGCAGGTTCTTACGGCACAGGAAGGGCTCTGAGGTGCTGTCACAACACAGATGCTAATAACGAACATCCGGGCAGATGGTGAAAAGCAGCAGGTATCAACAACTGCAGAAATCAGTGGGATTTGGCCACCTAAAAGCCTCCGAGCTTTTTGTGGAGCTGTTTATTTCCTTTGAAAATCTCAGCCAGACCTGCAAAACTGTTCAACTCCCACCCAGCACATGGCTCTGCTCCCGTCCCAGTTAGAGGAAGGTGCACGGGTCACCGCCATGGACCCAAGCCCACACCACAGCAGCTGGGATGCGAGTGGGGATGCTGAGCTGTGAGCTGAGGTGTTTCACTGAGCAGGACCAGGGATGCTGCCCATCCCACCTAACTGCCACTAGCTCCAACTTTGCTCCTGAAGCTGTCTGCTCTGGGCCCTGCGTCTGCAGGGGAGAGCAACGGGTGCTCTCCTCGCCCCTGTGCACACCTCTTTTTTTGCTGCTCGTAAAGGGGGCCAGGCAGCACTTACATATTCAAAACTGGAGACAAAACTGTCCTGAACACCCAGGAATTCAAACTTTCCCTGTGCAGGTGAGCAACCCTGCATTCAGGAAATCAGGGAGCCCTCCCTGACTGAGCTCAGTGTTAAAAGCCCATCTCCTGGCATCCTGTTCCCATCTGCCATGAGCAACTGGTGCTAAAAGAGAGTCAAAATGTCAATTTGGGCTGTGCTGCTTCTGAGTCCTGGCTCTCATTATAACATCTACAGCTACCCTAATGTTACAGACCTCTCCAGCAAGGGTTGTTACCAAGAATAGATTCAAGACACTAATTTATTTATTTATTGACATTGCTTGGGGCCACCTGACCATCTGCTCCACCAAAAACCGACCCACCCCAGTCAGAGTGAAGCTCGTTCCTGGTGTGCTGGAGGCAGGAGGCTGTGCAAAGGAGAGCTGATGGGAAGCTGCACGGTGCTTCTCAGTGGAAAGATGGAGCTGGCAGCTTGCGTTAAGTCTGCTGCATCAAAACACCCAAAACTGTGTTTACAGCCTGTGCCTGTATGTAATACATGTAGGTGAGAAACAGCTGTGGGAAAAGTAATCTCTTGCAATAGGCAAATTTTAGTATATTCTACATTTGGTAAAAACAGGTACATTCTTACATTTAATGCCACAGGAAAAGATCTAAAAGGATTAAAGTACGTTTGACACGGAGCAGCATCTTCCATTTGCCCTGCTGCCAATCTGCTTAAAGCACCCAGTCTGATGGAAACCATGAAGATTTTGTCCCTGATGTGCTGCTGTGAGAGGATGACCTAGGAGGTGAGGATAAAATGGTAGAATGTGCCCTAAAATCTTGACTCCTTGAAGTTAAGAGCAAAGCTCTTCCAGTTGGAGTGGGCTCAGCCTTTATCTTTGGTCCAACAGCTCACAGGCTGCCCACAATGAACCTTTATCCTTCATTGCCCTCGTCTGCAAAATGGAATTAAACGTTGGGGTGAAGAGTGCAGCATCTTCCAGAAACATGGGGAAGGTAGCTGAGGTAAACTTGCTGCTACAGGATGATGTGGCCATGGCAGGAGAGGTGGCACCACCCATATGGTATAGGCTCAACCCCTGGAGTTGCAGGCTGCCCACCACGGACGCTGTGTCACATAGAGGGACAGTTTGTTTGTGCTGAGCAGTTATGAGGGCCCAAAACCCCTGGAAAGCATTTCCAGGTGCTGAAGTGTTTGTCAGTGATAACCCCAAACCCAGTTCCTGTCCTTTACTGAGGTCAGTGAACTTGTGCTGGCAGTTCTCACCCTGTCAAGGCTGTCACCGCAGAAGCTGCTCACCCCAAGGGCTGCAGGCTTGTCCGAAACTTCAGGATTCTACTCACTGCTGTGCGCTCCTCCCAGCCCTGCGTGGCTGTGCTGCCTCTGCCTTCCTCCCGATGATCGCTTTGATCTGCCCACAGTCATGTCAACTGCCAAGAGAAATGACCCCTAATAAGAAGAGATTCTGGAGCTGCTTAGCAGGAAATTACAATGTGGGATGTTGCTAAGCAATGTCAGGCTGGCCTGACTGCCCGGGATAACGCTTCCCCACTAGAAAACCTGTCAAGGGTCGAGTGGTGTTGTGTGGCTGCTGCTTTCTGCTTGGAGTGGTGGATTCTGGAATCCGGCAAATAACCCTGGTCTCATCGGGGCTGGCACGACATTTATCAGAGGTGACAAAGATCTCCCTGAGAGCAGCGGCAGCTGTGGGATGGACAGGATGAGGTGGGGGCAGCTGGAGATGCACGAGGGAGGAACGAGTCCTGCAAAGAGGGGAGGGATGTACAGGGAGGGGGAACCAACCCCTAGGAGACAAGGGCTTTGTGGCAAGGTGGCCATGGGCATCTTTCCAAAGTTAAATTAAACGGTGAGTGGGAGCTTTCAGCCCCATCGCTCAGCAGCTGGGCACGGGGAACTCCTGCCTTTTGGAAAGCCCCCTTCCCACATCTGTGGAACCAGAGGATGAGTTTTGCCAGTCTGTTTAATAAGCTGAACTTCAGTGAGGTGGCAAGCTCTCAAGGTAACAGCTCATGAGCTACAACAGGCAGCTCTAGTTGGTGAAGCTCTGAGCTTGTCATCCAGGGTGTTTTCCCCTCCGAGTTCTCAGGTGTTGGAACAGTAATTCCAGCCCAGCTCACAAGGACACAGGGCAGCATGAACTCGCCTGCAGGAAGTGAGGTCTCCCTGTCAATTCTCTTCAACCAGTTTCTTCAGGACAAGGATTTCTTCTTTCCTCTTCCACTGCTTTGCTCTAGTCCTGTCTGATATTAAATATCTCCAAAAGCAGCGACGGTTCATTGCTGAATTAATCTATTTGTGCAGAAGGTGTCATATCAATGTTCATTACAGTTTTGCCCCAGCAGCTTCTATAAGCAATTTCTCATCTCTGCCAGTTCTTTATTATTTCCATTTCTTATTTATACTTTTTTTAAAAAGAGTACCTTTACAGTTTCCATTTTAAAACAACTTTCAAGATAATTTCCAAAAGCTGTTATTATGTGCTAATAGGAAGTGGGGAACGCAGATGCTAAGTATGAAGTACATTTTCATCCCGCACTGGCAGGAGTTGGAGGTGTCAGGGTGTCCCCTGCCATCTGGCCTGTCAGAGCATGTGGCAGATTGACAGCTCTCGCGGGAGCACGCACTGCAGAGGCCATAGGATCCCATTATGCTGTTTATGGGGACAAGCCAGACATTTGTCTCGCTGGCACTGGGTATCAGAGATGCCCCAACCGCCCAGTCTTTTCCACGGCACCTGGAAATCCTGGGAGGATGGGGCTGGTACCCAGAGAATTCCTGATGCTTTAGACAGAAGCGTGTTGAAAGCCAGAGGCGTGGACGCAAAGCTGCGAGGGGACTCCCCCAACGTCAGGGACCGACCCCCTTCCGCCAGCCCCGGCGCGGGGTGCTCGGCGCTGCGCAGCGCCGCGGCCAGCCCGCGCTGTGCCGCCCCCGCCCCGCCAGAGCCCTGACACCGCCCCCATCATTAGCATCCTTTCCTCCTCCTCCTCCTCCTCCTCCTCCTCCGCTGACCGGAGCGCTCCGGCGGCCGGGCGCAGAGGGGGGCATGGCAGGAGCTGCGGAGCCGCGGCAGCCCCGGACAGCGGCAGCAGAGGCAGCCGAGCCGCGTTCCGCTCCGCGGCAGCGCCCGAAGCAACTTTCTCGCTCCGCGGGGTGCGGAAGCGGGGCGATGTGACCGCGCAGCCCGACCCCGCGGCGGAGCCTCCCCGGCAGCGAAACAGCACGGAGCAGCGCGCAGCAGCGCGGAGTGGAGCTTTCCCGGCGGCGCGGGCGCGGAGCGGAGCGGAACCTCCCCGGCGGCGCCCGCAGCCCGGGGTGGGAGTGCGGATGCGGCGCGGAGCCCGGCGGCCCGGCGGAGCCCGGCGGCCCGGCGGAGCCCAGCGCGGGGCCGGGCCCTGCGGGGGCGGACGGCGGGAGGCGCGGGGTGCGGGGGGATGCTGAGCCCCGCTGCCCGGCACCGCGCCCGCCGCCGGGAGATGCTCCTCGTGCTCGCCCTGTGGCTGGCGTGGCAAGAAGCGCCCGCGGCGCCGACCCCCGCGGCGGACGACATCACCCGGGGAGTTGTGAGTTATCCGCGACCCCCCCCCCCCCCCCCCCCCCGGCTCCTCTCCGCTCCCACCCGGTCCCCTCTCCCCCCAGCCTCCTACCCCATCTCCGGGCATCACCAGCCCCCGCGGTGCTGGGCGAGCCCCGGCGGCTGGAAATGCCCGTACCGTAGCGCCCCGCTGTTGGGTGCGCCTTTACACCCGATGCCCCCCTCCCCACCACCCTCTCCGTGGTGTCCCTCGTTGCACCTGCTGCGTGTGTCCCGCACCCACTGTAGGGTCCATTTACCTCCCCTAGCACCCAGTGCCCCCCCCATACCCACTGCACGGAGCCCTTTTGAAGCCTGTGTCCCCCCTTCCCTTGCACCCGGTGTATAGCGTGTCCCTTGCAGCCATTGTACGCCCCCCCCCGCACCCTGCGCATGGTGCCCCGCTGCACCCACCGTGCAGTGTCCCCTGCATCCCGGTGCGGTGCCCCAGGTGCCCCCCAGCGCAGCGCCGCGGGGTGATGGCCCCGCCAGCGATCGCCCTCGGGTGCTGGTGTCTCAGGGCTGAGGAAGGGGCTGGCCTCTCAAGGGCTCTCCACCTGCGCTGGAGCCACACAAACTCCTGCCAGCAAGCGGGCCAGACTGGCAGGGATGGAGAAAGAGCGATCCCTGGGGATTGGGACGCTCGGGGATGCGTGAGGGGCATTGCGGTGGTCCACAGCCTGGGCATCCTCGTGGTCCAGCTCTGCTGCTCGGTGTCTGCTCGGTTTGCAGGGAGGTGAGAGGTTTTAAGCAGGCAGCGAGGGCTGAGGTCATGTCCCTGCCAGGTCACGGTGCCAGCAGTCCATACAGCTCCACGCCACCTCCTCTGAGCGGGGGGAGATGGAGGCTTTTCTCCTGGAGAAGGAAAAGTTTCATTTTGCTCATGCCAGCTGTAGCTCAGGGAGGAGCCCCACGACTGCATCAAACCTGGGTGTCGGAAAGCTGTCTGTGGGCAAGCAATCCTGGGGCTGGATCTGCCAGTTTGGAGAAATTCCCTCAAATTCAGCAAATTTCAAACTGTCACCTGTGTGCAGCCGGGCAGGAGGGAGGAAGGGTTTGCAGCACGGCGGGGTTATCTGGTGAGCGGGGCTCTCACGGAGCAGTGCGCCAGGACACTGCCGCCCAAGCTCAGCCGCCAGCGCGTGCTCCCGCTCCCAGGCTCCTGCTCCAACACCTGCTGGGTAGGACAAAGCACGTCGTTCCCCATCAGCTCCCAGCAGAATGGAAAATGTGGGGAAAACAAGGCACATCTGCATTATTACGGTGCATTTGCTTTCCTCTATAACCAAATGTTAAAGCTGGAATTAATATTTCATGCAAACAGCACATGAATTGGTGTATTCTGCCCCAATCAATTTGACTCAAACTTCGTCTTCGACCTGCTTTTGCCCTTGCTACACGCTGCACTCAGCTTTTACAGGTTAAATGTTAATACTCGAGGGGGCTTATTAGTTATCGCTGACAGCTCAGACATTAAGGTACCTTTTTTTTTTTTTTTTGGTCCTGGACTGGATTTAAGCAGTAGCTCAAAACCGCGCTGAAGAGCTGTAGCAGTCTCGCAAAGCAAAAGGTGCCGGGAATGGTGATAACAGTACAGAAGTGAACTGCAGGAGAAGGGGATTACAGAGCCCTGCGTTAAGACCAAGCCCGATTTCGGCTGGGGAGTACTGAGTAGATGGTGTCAGTTGGGTGTCTGGGTGATTTCTCCTCTCGGGTGGGTGTGCTTGCTGGGGCAAATACATCTCTCTGGCTCGAGATGGCACTGGTGGGATTACGCAGGAGTTGGTTGTAAAGCAGGTTTGTGCTTGTGCCCTCTAATGAGCAGCAGGGAGCAGAAAATGCCAGGTATTTTAGGAGGTGTTTGTCAGGAAAATACCACCGTGTGGGAAGTGAGAGCTTTAAGAAGGATTATTTGACATCCACTTTATGAAGCAACTAAGAAATTAAAGATCTGTGATGCATTGCAACCAAATATTTGAAAACTAGGAAGCATGAAACCATGGCAATAGAAAGCTCCACTAACCTTTGAAAATTATATCTAGCAATTCTCTGCAGTAAATAGAGCACAATGTCAATAGAGCTTTTACATCCCAAATACCCCCCCTTGCAGCCGAGAGGCTTTCGGCGCTGAGCAGGACCGTGCCTCTGAGCTGCATCCTCCGGTCCAGTCCTGCCATGGGTTTGTTTTAAATGAAACAGTGATGCTGGGCCAAATTAAAGTTCAGCAAAACGAAAGAGGGCTATAATTCAAAGGCAGTTCTTGTTAGAGTGCTGCCCAAAGCCGTATAATATGGAATGATTCTTCAGACTTCATTACTAGTGGAATATTCTGCCCACTTTATAAATCTAGCTTGATTATTAATGTTTTTATTGTTCTCCATTAGCTGCTCTAACAAAGACAGCATAAAACAGCAGATGGAACGAAGCTTGACTTGAGTGTTTCCCTTGAATTTTAGTACATTGCTTTTGAGATTTACTACTTTGCAGTTTGCACTGCTGCCTTTACAGTAAACCCCCCAACCCCTCCTCACCGCGGTGCCCAGCGCTCACAAATCGCATCTTTTTATGGCTGTTTGGGCTTGAGAGTCTCAGGGGTGCAAGCAGCAAAAACTTTATATACTTTAGTAGTAACCGAGTAATAAGAGCTCTCACTTCGCTGGGCTTTGAACCAGGTCTGAAGGGAGGTCTGCCTTCAAGTTTTATGTTTCTGAAGAGCTGGCACGGTGGAGTCTGTGCACCAAAGGTGTTGACCTGGAGAGCTGCTGGTTTGTAAAGGAGCTGGCTCTTAAACAGGCAGCTCCTGCCTGTTGGACTGTTACTGCCCGCTGCGGGTACAGCAGCTGTGCATTGGGACACTGGGCGAAAGCTGTGGCTTGGGAAGCGGTCGATGCCCAAAGCTCTGCAAGCTTGGCCCCAAGGGAGACGCTTTGCCCTGGCACTGGGGTTGCAGGACGGGAATTGGTGGTGGCACCACCAAGATGTCACTCGTGGAAATGGGCTCTGGCGTCAGTGGCCAAGGGACATGGGAGCACCAGGAAAGTTTTAGTTTGGTTGCAAGGGTGTGGGTACAAAAACCAAGCATGAGCTGCTTTTTCTTGACTGCGTGGTCAGGGGTGAAAGGAAAGATCTGTGTGTGCCCCCCAGGCGTTTCTCCAGCTGGGGCTTGCTGGGCATTCCTGGGGGCTTGCGTATGAGCGATGCCTCTCTCAGCCTCCCGCTCACAAAGCCGGTCTGTGTTGTTCCCAGAGGAGTTGCTCCCAGGGGATGCAGGCATTTGCATTCATCGGTGGAGACCACAGACCCACGTCCCCCTCCGCAGCCATCCCAAGCGGCTCTTTGTTCAGGGCAAGGCCATCGCCTTTGTGGCAGCTTCTCATTTGAATGACAAGGATGCACTTGTGGGGAGAGCAGGGTGGCACAGAGTCCTTCGACGCTGTGCCCCCCTGGCTGGCTGCTGTGGGCTGGGGGGGGACAGACAGGGGCTCCTCTGTGTCCTTGCATCAGGGAGTGGAGGGGCAGGAGGAACAGCAGTTTCCTGAGTCTGTGCCCCTAGTCTCCCAGGTGCCGAATTTCAAAGCAGAAACTGGCCCACGCCTGGCAAGGGGCTCCTTCTTGCTGTTTCTGGGGTGGTTTTCCTGCCTGCAGCAGGGTAGGAGCATCCCACTACTGTCACTGCCACGTGCCCATGTGTAGCAGCTCATCCCAGTCCAGCTGCTCTCCTGCTCCCACCTGCCCTGGGAGCAGCCAGGAACTCTAAGAAATTGATGCTTTTGAACCCCTGGGGCCAGGCACCATGTCCTTGTATCCTGGTTCAAGGCTTGGGATAATTAGCCCTGTTAAAGTAAAATGCTTGTAGGGAAATAGGCTGTTCCCTCTATCAGGAGAAACTACCAGACTTGTAACCTTCTGTTTCTGCTGATGGGGAAATTAAAAATTGATAATCCCAGTTGGAGCTTCATTCAGCCTTCTAAAATGGCAAGTCTTTCAGGACAAGATGCTCAATAGATTCACTAAACAATAATGCATTCATGCCAACGGCATTGGAGAGGGGAGCTTTGCGTGGCCCCTCTGCCATTAAAGCTGTTATTTTCTTCCTCTACAGAGCAGTGGCCATCCCAGGTCCATGAATTCTCTCCAAGAAAGTTAAGGTACGAGGTTAAAAAAAAAAAAAAAAGCTCTGCTGGTTACATTTTAAGGTACCTCTTGAAGCCAAAGTACAATGCAAACTAAATTGGCTTGACAAAAGGCTGTCTGGGAGCTTTCAAATAGACAGGCTCCTGTGAAAGCATTTAATCTGGTATTAAAGCCCTGGCTGGTTTGAACCGCTACTTCCCTTTCAGATTTGAGCACCCCAGCCCTCCAGATACAGTAATGCAATTTCCTCTTGCGCTTGGCTGCTGTGTGAATTACCCAGGGTAGTTAAGCCGAATTACCCACTTTAATGAGACTCTGCCTTCAGGAAGGGTTCAGAGCAGGTGGGTGATACCCTGCTGTCACTGGGGACTTCCGCATGGCTGGGAATGGGGATGGGGTTGAGCTCCCACCTTGGCCTCGCTCTTCATCCTTGGGTGCTGCAGTGAAGCGCTGGGGATAGAAGAAGGTCCCGGCTTGTAGGACCCCGCGGCTGGACCCTACGGTCACTGGTGGCAGCGTGGAGGGGAGTGGGACCTCTGTACCCTCCTAACTCACACCAAGGCGATGCGAAACGCAGCGCGTTCCCGTGCCCTGCCTGGCGTCAGACGGGGCTCTCCTGCTTTGGGGTCCGGTGTGATTCACCGGTGGGACCACGTACGTCAGCCCCGCCAAGGATGTGGGTTGTCACGGGGGTGACACCGTCACAAAACCAGGGGGTTTAGATGCCTCCGATGCAGTGCTTTGTCCCCACGGGTTCATTAGTGCCAGCAGCAGCTCACTCTGACTCATCGCCGCGGCCGCGCGCTAATTTCTCATTATTTACTCATTGGCAAAAGCGCTGCGGGAATGGGCTGTGCGGCTCCGGGAAAGGTCACGCTGTGGCTGAGGGAACCTTTATTTCTGGATGCTGTGGAAGCAGGCGTGTACTCGTCGTGCGTCTCGGGTCCTAGCTGGCTTCGTGGCAGGGACAACGTGTGAGGGAAAAGCCCTGGCATCTCAGGTGTGAATTGCCGGCTGATGGTAAACCTGGGCCACTGCGTCACCACTCTTTAAAGTGTCTTGTTCAGAGCAGAGCTGCACTGAAAGCCATGGATTTGCTTTCAAAATAACCCAAGATCTGACAGCAACAGTTCTCAAAATGCTTTCTTTAATCAAAATCACTTTAAATGGGTAGATTGGGGAGTTTCGGAAGCTCTTCCTGCCGCGCACGTGCAGCTGCCTGCGTCTTCTTTGTCCCAGATTTTTATGAGGATTGTCTGTGATTTCTGGGTCAGAGAATTAAGAGATTTGATGTTATATTAAAAAAACCCACACCAAACCACATATGCAAAGTTAAATCCAGCGCAAAACAAAGCAGACGTGCGGGGGCGAGGGGAAGAAGCTGCTGAGGGACCGAAGAGTTTTCAGATGAGCATCATGAGAAACCGCCCTTGACAACAGGTTTGTTCAGAGGGAAGTCCTGCCGTGACTGGTGTGGAGTATATGCCGATGTTCACTGAGGAGCGTGGTCTTCACGTGGGACTCTGGCAGTTTGATTAGCCATCATGATTTAATAGAAAAGAACCCGATTAAACCCGAGGAATTTCCTGCGTCAGAATAAACCATGTGCACAGAAAACTGTTCTTCCAAGAAATCTGGAGATGATCTACAGCTCCTGGCCAGAACAGCCCCAATATCATGATTTGGAAAGTGGCAATATATTCAGGATTTTTTATATTATTATTTCAAGAGTGAGTTTGCCTGTTGACTGTCAGTGCTCAGGCGGAGTTCTTCACACCAGCTGACATATTATTTCATCCTGACAATAATGATCTTTTGGGTGAACAAAAGCAATTTTACCCATGTCACAGGGTCCTTGCTTGAAGGTGATGGACATGTTTGGATTATATCGTCTTGTTATTTAACAAACCCCAACTGGCATCTCCTGTGGTTCAGCTCCCGGCTGCGGAAGATCACACGGCAGTCCAGGCGCTGCCGTTATGTCCTGGGTTTGCTCTGCAGTGCGAGTGTGTCCTACAGTGTGTGTGTGCCCGCTACACATGTCCTTCTTTAAGGATGCAGGCTGAAAGATTCTCTTACCCACAGCACCAGCAGGAGATAAGAGGCCTGGACTGCTTCATCCGCAGGTCTGTCGTGATTTGCAGATGTTGCCAGTCGTGCACCATGGCGGAGGCATTTAACCACCGTACAGCTTTCCCAGGGCCTCCATCCCAAGCCACCCGGCTCTGGATTTTTCTCTTTCCCACAAAATGACCCTTGCTGGAGATGGCAGATTACCAAGACATCAAAAGGAACTTTACGGGCTGTTGCCAGACTTTGGAGATCTCATTGTCTGAGGCCTTTTTTGAGGCTGAGGAAGCAGATCTGAGAGTGGTGTTGGGACTAACTGAGCAGCTGAACCCTGGAGGGGACCTTAACGGGGTAAAAGGATGGAAGAGACTGGTGTGTGAGGAAGGAGTTCTCATGGGATCACTTTTGAGAGGAAAGCCTGGAAACACTCATTTGAGGAACTATGTACTTGATTGGCAGCTGTAGACTGTCCAAAATACTGCTTGTTCTCAGGCTGTGTATCAGTCAACCCTTCATGAAAATTAGCTTTTTATCGGTGGGTTGTCATGTGCAGAACTACTACTGCTGCTATTGTGGCTGAAGTAATCATAGAAGATGGATTTTTAGTGTTTACCCTGGTTGAAGCTATGAGTCCTGGTGCCCTGAGTTGCTGGGCGGCTCTGCTGGACTCCTCCGCAGCCACCCTGGGGGCAGTGCCTTCTCAAAGGCCTACAGTCACCAAAACATAGACGACTGCTTGGCAGAAGGGTGTAACACAAAAGATGTTACTTTTGTCCTACTGTAGCTCCTGGGAAGTTTGGTTATAGGATCCCAAGGAGCAAAAAGATACCGTTCCTGCTAGAGACGTTCCCACCAGGACTCTAATTACCTTTAAGCTCTGGAGCTGGTGAATTCAGCCTTTGGGAAAGGGTGTCAGATCTCATTTATCACTGAACGAGAGAGAAACAAAGCAGTCTCTCCTGTTTTTCTTGAGCCTACCATGTGGGATCTCCTCTGGAGATACTACGTCCACTCGGCATTAGTTATGTCCTAGCTGGTGCTTGGCTGAGGTTGTGCCTTTGACAAGGCATGTGGTGGGCCACATGGGGAGCTTCCACCAGCCCATAGGCTTGTTCTCACCTTGTTGCTTGAGTTTACTTTGTTGTTGCTGTTCCTCCTTCATGCTCATAGTGTCCCTCCAGCATGTCTGCCAACAGAAGGACAGTCTGATGCTGCCTCAGAAGCATTCTTGCTTCTTTGATAAATTCTCTGCATTAAATTCGCTTTTATTTTTCTTGTTTGTTCTCCATGTTGCTGTTGCTCATCAAATTCCCCATTGCTCTGTACCAAGCCATGCTGTCTCTACCTTTGCAACCTTCATGTCAGAGGTGCATTTTTGTTCAAAAGCAAGAGGAAATTTGGTTCACAAGAAGGAAATCCCTCACAGACACATTTGTGAAATGGCAACATGTTTTATATAAAGGCACAGCTAAAGAGAGGTAGGTGGTTTGCGACTTTTGCCACATTTTGTTTATGCTGCAGAAATGTATCCTCAAGGTCTGATCAATGAGACTCCGAAATGAGGCATAATCTTGCATGGCCTCAGCTGGCACTAAAGTGTACAGCAACCCAGTTCTTCCTCCCAGGCTGGATGCATGTCACATTTCGTGACAGAATGACAGCCCCATCAGACAATCTGTTGCTGTTTTGGCATTTCTAACACACCTCATGCTTTGGGTGTCCAGCATGATCAGGGTAATCTAGAGGAAAGGAGCTGTCATGCTCCAGGGTCCCATATGGGCGGTGAACAGGACAACAGTGATTTGAGTAGTTGCCTACAAGCCTAACTGGGTTAAAAAACTCCCCTGAGAAGAAACTAATATTCTCTTTCTTTGCCTAAAACCCAGAGCACCAAGTGCCTGACGCACCAGGCTCTGAGAGACAAGATGCAGTTGTTGACGAAGCGACTGCATCACCCGCTGAAAGATAACCTGAGCTCTGAGCACCGGGTCTCTAATAGTCCAAGGCTTCCCTTCGTGAGGGGTGTCCAATCCAGCCTGGAGTTGTGTGGCTTTCGTAGGGTCCCCTTTGGCCATCGCTGCAGCTCCCTGGGTTACAGCTCAAGGGACTCCACGTGAGAGGTTGCTGGGCCAGTGCTTGGCCGCGTTACGTATATCATTGTTCTCCATCAAACCGTGGCAGTGCGGAGGGTCGTGTAGTGGAGGGAGAAGTGCTCGATGTGTTTGCTCAGGGTTGCCGTATGACTACGAATGCTGCTGTGTAGGTGCCGGTGGCAGTTTGCCTGTGGTTAGGCTGCACCTCGGCAGGGTCCTGGCAGCGCTGAGTCCTGTTGCCGCTCGTGACGCTGCTGGAAGCCAGAAGCGTTGGGTGCCTGTGGGAACTGGGCCTGCCCTGGCTGCAGCTGCAGGATGCAGGTCTCCCAGGTGATGCCCTGAAGTGACTTCTGCCTTCTGGATGCTTGCAGGTCTGCTGGCTGACCCCCGGGTTGGGGGAGGTGTTTGCCCCATGGGTCTGTTGTGCAAAGCCCCTCTGCTGAGCTGGGCCAGCTCTTTCCATCCACACTTCTGGTGCTGGGGGCTTTACTTCCCCTGGTGTCTCTCTTTCCAGCTAGGACTTTCCCGGTGCCAGGGTTTGCCAGGACCCCACAGCGCCCTGCCAACGAAGCCGTGTCCCCAGAGGAGCAGCTCTTCTACCCCCCTTTAGCTTTCTGCAAATCCAGCTTCAAATAACTCTTGGGCTTTGCGGGTTCGTGCTCCCTGCCTGGGCTGGGATGCAGAGGTTGGAGGAGAGATGGGTGATGGTGGGTACCTGCCCACCCAGCCTGGTGGGGCTCCCCTGCATCCACCACAGAAAGCCCTGTGGAGGTCCCCTCCGGCAGCCCCTCGGCATTAGCAGAGCTGTTGCCGTTCAGAGCAAAGGGGTTTCTTTCTGCAGAAGCCGTGGGGAACCAGAACGGAGCTCTCCCGCTCCCAGCCTTTGCTCATCGTGGCGATGTACATCAAGGGGTTCTGTTCCGCAGGCAGAGCCTCAGGGCCGGGGGGTGGGGTGGGGTGGGAAGGGGCCGCGCAGCCCCCGGGGCCGGGCAGCACTGCGCGGGGACACCCGGGCGTCGCGGTCGGTGTCGTGCCGGTGCCCTCTTGTGGAAACTGGGAACATATCCGAGAAAACATGCTGGTGCTGGGCTGGCTGCCGGGTTGGAAACCCACCCGTGGGCGCAGGGTGGGGTGCTGGGTTATCCCACCGTGCCCAGCTCTCTGGACTGCTGCCTGGGTGCCTTTTTGCTGCTGTTATTAACAGAGGGTGAGGGAAATTAGCTTAGCCCAGGAGGCAGGGGCTCCCAGCATTCAAATCCTGCCCCTCAGTGCAGACCTTTGGTCGCTAAATCACTGCACGGCAATGGAAGTCCATGCTCTAAGTGGACAAAGTTGCCTTCTGCGCCTCCTTGCTCCTATTTGGCAGTATCTGCCTTTCACCTCATAGCAAATACCTTTATCAACAGCTGCACAAACTTTGACTTTCTTCTCGAAAAGAACCCGCCAAGCTTTTCCTGTAGTCACAGAGCAGGCACAGACCCACTGTTGCCCGTCTGCGGCGGCTCTGCTGCTCTCCTCAGGAAGGCATTACACCACTTTGGCCACCTCCTGGAAACATTTGCGGGTCAATGTGCCCACGGGACCGCAGTGTGAACATGCTGGCTTTTGCCTTTGCAGCCCAACACCACCGCTCTGTCGCACTTGGGCAGCTCCGGCCGCAAAGGGTGGTGATTAATAGCTGTCCTGGAGCAAACCTGCTGGTGCCAAGCATCTTCTGACCCCGCCAGCCACCTTGCTTCCAGGCCCCTTTGTAATAGCTGGCAGAAATCACACTGTGCAGTGTAGGAAATGCCAGCCCAGCCCTGCTGGTTTGTTTTCCATCCTCTGTTCTGGTTTCCCAGCCCTGCAGGGTCCTGGAGAGCACTGTGCTCCTTTCCCACCTCCACCGCGGGAACAGCTCAGGGGCAGCTGCTTGGGAAGGCCCAGTCCCACAGCTTCCCTGCGCTAAAGTTCTCCTTATCTTCTCTGCATTTCCATCCTATCTCATTTATTAATATCCTCTTTCTATAAAAACAGCCTTCGTTTTAAATTTATAAATAATTTGAAGTATTAAAACCATCCTGTCACCCTCTGCATTTCCCAGATGCTTGGCAGCTCCTGTTCTTCCATGCTTTCCTGGAATGCAGTGTCTATAAAAGCCCAGCCGTGCTGGCAGAGGTCATCAGTGCCAGCTCAAGGCAGGGGCTGTGCATCAGAGACAGAAGGGCGATGGAGTGGTGCTTTGTGTTGAATTCATCCAGCATCCTTGGAGTGACTCGCTGTTCCTCCTGCGTCGTGCCTGTCTGTGCAGTCACAGACACTCATTTTGCTTGCCTGTTTAGAGGAATCAGTTCTCCAGGCAAGGACATGTGCTTTTGTTTGTAGCTCTGGGATCATCTCTCAGCCTCTAGGTTATCTAGACTCATACCGTGTCTGAACCCTGACATTCATTTCCTTTCGGTGAGCAACAATATTGTATTTCTGATGTTGTGCACAGGGAATTCAGTCTTGGGAGCCAGACTTATTCAGAGCCTGGTTTGAACGGGGACGAGGGGCTGAGCCCTTCCTCACGTGCTCAGAGAGGCCCAGGTCTTATTCAGAGCCAAGAGATACAACCGCAGAAATTTAATTAACGTTGAAAAGCCCTTTAAAGCAGAGTTTCTGGCAAAACTGCCAGCTCCACTATGCAAGTGGGTAGGATGCCTGAGCAGCCTCCACAGGGAACTGTCACAAAATAACAAATGTTTCTTTGCCCCCATGGTTGCGAGGACAACGGAGGAAATCGATCCGGCACGCTCTCCTCCGCCGGGGTAGCCTTGAACCCTAAGGAGAAATCTAATTGGCAGCCAGCTCCCCAGCACATCACCTTGGGATGCTCCGAAGGTCTGGAAGTTGCTGGGTAGCAGCTGGGAGCGGGGTGATGTGCTGGCGTGGACCTGAGGAAGGGTGCAGAGTCTGGCCATCATCTGTGGATGATGAACCGGGGCTGGCGTGGAGCCCTGAGCAGGGGTTGGTGCAGCGGAGGTCACCTCTGTTTGCAAATCAGACTTTAATTGTTTATAACAAAAAAAAAGTGACCACCTGCAGCCATGACTGAGCCTAGAGAAGTAATAATAATGGCAGTGGCAGGTGGAGTAAAATATACACCCAGTTGGTTTCTCCACGAGGGTGAGAGGGGCAGAGCGAATATTGAGATAATCCAGACACCTCCATTTTTCAAGGACTTACACATCTCCATCCACATGGGAGCAACACTGCTTTCTGCTGTGATGGTATAGTCCAAGTCCAGTTGGGATGTGGCTATCAAGCCATCTGAAAAGGAGGTGACAAGGAATGGTCCTTCTCTGGGGACATCAGGCTGAGGGATCACTGCAAATTCCCAGCTGGCCTTACCTTAAGGGGCATAAGGGCCTACTCATCAGAAAAATAGGGAGTTTCTGGTCCTCATTAAGCAGCATGAAGAAAATCAGCTGTTTCCACGGCATCAAAACAACTGAAGGAAGGTGGTGGACTCCAGCCTCCCTGGGCCTGACTTGCTGGCAGGCAACCTCAGCAAGAGCAGCGACCGAAGCAGCTGCAAACAAATCCTTTAAGGACTCTCCTGACATAAATAAACATGGAAAATAAATGATGTCCCCGGCACTCTGCCCTCAACTGATGGGAAACAAGCTGCATTAACATAGTAGTTCAATAACCTGGAAGAGCTTCAAAAGAGACCTGCTTGCCAGCCCCAGGAGCAGGGGGAGGTTATGAAATGTGGCAGAGCACAAAATGAGGGAGTGAGCAAGTACTTGAAAATTGAATTATGAGTGATAATGGTTTTCCTACAAGGAAAAGCAGAAAGGAGGGGAAGTGTCTGTAGCTGGTGGTGGATGTGCAAGGTGAGGAAAAAGGTGCCAGTTTTCTACCCTGAACTTTGGAGCTGTGACCAAGGAAAGTCACCTGGGCTTTCGGTCCGTCACATAAGCAGTAATCTCATTTTCTGCAGGGGAGTATGCTGAAAGTTAAGAGGTGGGCACTTAATGTCTCCTAGGGACTTAGTGCTGTAGATCCCATCCCCAAAGGCGCAGAAGTAGGTGCCTAGGCAGAGGGGGCTGCTGGGGTGGCTGCTCCCGCCGTCGTGGGTGGCTGCCCTGGCTCTTTGTGGCACAGAAAACCGTGAACTTCACCCCCAGCCCACCCTGCTCTGGATCCGGGCTCCTGCCTGCTTCCCACCGCTTCAGTCCATCTCCTGCTTCATCCTTTAATGAGGCAGGACGGGGCGTTACCCCGGTATTCAGTGCTCCCTGAAAGCTTCTCTCTTGCGGCAGCCTCTGGATGGATCAGAGGGCTTACCCTGCTTTTATTCAGACTGTTGCATTTCTCCGGCTTCTCTAGAAAATTCCCTTTGTTCATTAAACGACCTGTCTGTTAGGGCCCAGATGGCTGCTTTTTCTCCCGGCTTTAGAAATCGCCTGCTTAATTTCCCTGGTGCCCTGCCAGCCCTGCGCCGGGGAGGATGCTGGGGAGGGGGAAGGAGAGCGTGGCGGCAGGCATGGTGTGCACCAGTGTGCTGCGGCCCGATCGCAGGGCTTCCCTGGTACTGTCCCTGCCCATGGGGACAGCTCTGGGCAGGATGGGGAGGATCAGAACCTGCCAGTCTGGTGAGGCAATGGCTGGAGGACCCTTCCCACTTGCTCAGGGTCTCCTGGTGATCTTGCAGATCTCCCCGCTGCCTTGCAGAAACAGCAGCCGGCGGGCTCAGTCCTGACACTCACATCTCTGACAGCCTTTTCCTATTTCCAGCACTGTACTAGTGCTGTTTCCTTGTGTTTTGAACTCTTCATGTTAACCCTTGATTTGGGTGCTCTGTGCTTGCGACTCCAGTGCTCCATGCCTGTGGCAGAAAGCAGGCGCTCAAGGCATCCCTGGGCACCACTGCACGTGTGTGCCAGCTGGGCTGGGTGCCCCAAACACCCCACTCCATTGGAGTCCAGGACAAGAAAATTGGGCATGGCTGAAAGCGGTGCAAGTGTTTTAGGTGGATGGGGGAGTGCTTTGACCCTGCTGGCTTCAGGGGGATGCAGGGAGCCTTTGCAAGAACATGCCCTGCTCCACCACAGATTCAAGAGCAAGAAAACCAGGCTGAGAATTTCCTCAGCACGCAAGGGAATGCGTGTTACAATCAGGCAAGGCCTAAGTATTTTTAATACGGTGACTTTTAACATGCAGCTCCATTCCAGAGAAAATGTTGTTTGGGAGGAGGGACGCCGTGTGAAAGCAGCATTCCATCAAGGCGGCTGACAGCGGTGCCCTGCCGCGGAGGCTGCGGAGGCAATGCCATGTGGCTTTGCTCATTTGTGCGTTTTGCAGCCCTTTCTGCTCTCCTCCCAAAGCTGCTTTCCTAGGGGAGGAGAGGAGGCCTCACTCACTTCTCCTAAAGGACCCTTGGCCGTAACATTTCATTGCCAGGTGATGGGTGCACTTAATTTAATTCCTTTTCCCCTATTCCAGGGCAATTGCAGAGCAAAAGCCTCTTGTGAGAGTGCTTGGCCGCAGCATGGGCCAGTCTCCTGACCACTGCCACACCACCTCGCTGCTGCTGGAGTTGCTAATTCAGGAGCTTGGGGTCTGCCAGTCTCATGGCAGCACTGGAAAATAATTGCTGCCATGGTTGAGTTATGGTGGGATGTGAATTTGGAATGTATTAAATTATGTTAAGTGCCCAAATATATGCTCATATTTAAGTATTTGTATAAATCCACCTGCATGCCCCAGCATTAGCTCTCTTCTATCCCCATCCCACCTCCGTGCTTGCGAAGGGAGAAGCGTGGCTTTCACCTGAGGGCTTCTTGGCTTTCATTTTTGCTGAGCACACCTTAGCCCTCGTAAAACCCAATGCCCTGGGGTGGCCCAGCGGTGCCCACGCTGCTGGATCTCTGCTGCTGGTAGGCAGAATTCAGCCTCTGGACAAACTAGATCTGTTTTCCTTCCTTCCAGCTGGCTGGAGACCGGTGGCTTGCTCCTCCTCTGCTGCATGTAGGAAGCAAGCGACTTTCCCCGGATGATGCTTGTGCTCAATATGGTTGAGCACAATGCTCCCTAAAACCATCCAAAAGGATTGGTCATAGTGTTTGATGGGGTTTGTGTTGACCTCTCATGGATTTTAAGAAAGTCCTTTATCTGCTCAGGCTTCCCACCCATTGCAATAGGCTTGCAGTAGTCTTCCACCTTTAGCGAAAGGCTTTGAAATCTTTTGATTTCATAGAAAAATAAGCACTCGTGGTTACTTCAGAAGGGATGCGAGGAGCCAGGCAGGTTTTCCTGGTATGGCTTGGTTTGCTGTGCCCATCAGCAAGGCAGGGGCAGAGCCAGGGGTGCCTGGACCAGTGCCCAAGCCTGCGCTGGGCAGACCTGGCTGTTGCCCCCTGAAGCAGGGAGCCAACCTCGGCTCTGGCAGCAAAAGCCCTGTCAGGTCTGCATTAACCAGCCGTCACCAGCAATTCAACGTTCCCGATAGGTGAGCGGGGAAACAGCTAATGACTTCTGCCATTTGACAAATGTTTCCTGACACTACTGGGGAGGTCATCGTATTTCCCCTGGAGCCATTTGTCTTCTTCACCCTGGTGTGTTTGCATTCAAACCGTGTCCTGCATTGCCTGGCTTTGCATAGCAGCCAGTGCCTGGGAGAGGCTGCCTGTCCTGGGGTGCTGGGTCTGAGGGCAGCCTGAATTCAGCTCTGTGCTACTGTTTAAAATCCCCTCTGAGTTCAGGCAGCTGAGAGAAGGAGGCTGTGGGAGTGATGCCGCTGCCTGCACCCTCAAAAGCAACCTGCTGTGTTGGAAAAGAGCCCAGGGGATGGTGGGGCATGAGATGGAACCCCTCCTTGGTGAATGCCCATCTCCCCCTGCTGCCCTTCTACCATTGCTGGAAACCTCCACCCTATTTTCAAGTTGCTCCATGGGTCCAGCATCCTGGGTGATGTATCTGGCAGATCCTGTAGTTGATGCAGCCGTTGTTCAAGCCCTCTCTGCACTGTCAGGGGGCTGTGCTCCTGCTCCTGCCCAGGCTTCCTCCACTCACAGCAGATGCTGCTATGCTGAATAATTTACAAAATAGCTGCCTGGCTTTGAGGAGCTGCTGCTGCCCGCCACGCCGTGCCTGTGCCAGGCTGTCTGGTATGGATCCTACGGGACAGGGCATGTGCTGGGAAGCTTTCACTCACTGCCAGCGGTAGGGCAGGAGGACAGGCAGTGAGCCAGCACCCCAGGCAGGTCAGCACTGGGAAATCAAAGTCACCCTGTGCCTGGGGGATGAGCCAGGGCTGGGACCTACTGCTGCTCCCAGGATCAGCTGAAGTGCCCAAGTGGGAGCCGACACCGATGGAGTTTTGCTGTCTGGAGCCCATGGCTCAGCTGCCTGGCATGGGTCCCCTGTCCCAAGCTAAACCTCAGGTTGGAGTAAAACAGTCAGAGCCACTGCACAGTGGCACATAGGAGCAGAATTAGTTTTCCAAGCATTCCTGGTGACTATCACCAGCATGATGCTGCCCATCTGCCCATACGTGGAGGCTGATGGAAGGTGACAGCTGAAGGAATTTGCACAGATACAAAATCCAGATACAGGAGCAACTCCCTCACTCACAGCAGCATGACACTGCTGATGTCCCCAGGGCCAAGCCAACGACCCGTGCTGAAGGGACATTCAGAGTGCAATGCCGTGTCCGCCAGTCCCTGCACAGGGCTCTGTGCTTCACATCGGACACGTCTTTAGCAAAAGATGGAAACCACAGTGAGCTCCAGGCAGTTTGCCTGGGAATCGATATTTTTGGCCTCATTCTCAGTTAAAACACTAACTTCAGCTATTTAAAACAAAAAGAAAACAAGGCAATAAACAAAAGTCTCCAAGTGACTGAATAGCAAGACATCGCAAATGAGATCAAGTAAGACAGAGGAGTCTGGAATTTTAATGGTGGAGGAAATGCCTTTTCCTGGGTTTATTTCTTGGTGAAAGGGTGAAGCTGCTTCCAGATGGTGCAGGGGCTCCTTTCCTGGGGAGAGGACCCTGTAGTGCCGGTATCTGTGCAGGGGGCAGCAGAGAAAGGCAGGAAGTAGCCAAAGCACCTGGGAAGAGGGCTTGATCTAACCCCATTGCAGAAGGGGCAGTGCTGAGTGAGTGAAGAACTTGAAGGCATCGCTCCCAGTTTTCCTGAGCTTCACCACTGAAGGAGCAGAGCGATGCCAAGAAGGCAACTCGATGAAGTCTCACAAGACAGAGACACTCTGCTAGGGAGAGCATCACTGCTTGGGAAGCCGGTGTGTTGGAAACCATTCCCTTTATTATGAATTTTTCCTCTCCTTGCTGTGCCGTGAGATGATTGGGCTTTTTCCAAATTGCTCCCATGTGGGTGGAGAGCTGGGGGGGGGGGGGCTGCATTTTACATTTCATAATCTGTGTGACTTGATTAATTCAGCTGTATGTTAAAACTTCATGAAATTGGCCAATTTTGCTGAGGTTTAAAATAGATTATACCCATCTCCTAACGTCAGTTTTGCAAATAACCACTTGGCGGCTTCTTAAAATGTTAAAGATAGGGGATAGGCTGCACACTGCCAAGGAGAAGGCATATTTAAAAGAGATAATATGTCTTCTGTGTGAGTTCAAATGAGGAAATAGATGTTTGTGAAGCTCTTTAAAGCATGGTTATGTCAAGAGCAAGAAGATCACGGTTGTTTTTCATTTGTATGCAAGGTGAAGAAAGGGTAAGCGGTTTTTTTCCTCTCCTCTGAACTCTTACAATCTTTCACCATAAAAACTGGTCATAATTGCTGCAAAATGACCCAACTGGGTCAAGGTGTGATTTTGAACCTTGAGTATCTTTCACTTGGCAAGAAATTCAAATGATTTGACTTTGACACCTTGGCAACCCATCACTGGAACAAATAGAAATATGGGGAGTGGCTGCCAGCCGCAAAGCAGCATTGATCTGGGCTGCGCATGGCTCTGGGAAAGGCCAGCGCTGCCTTTCCCAACACCCAAGAGCCTTTTCCATCGATTCACCTCTGTTTTCAGTAATTGGCTTTTGCACATCAGACTGGGAAGTGCTTTAGAAGCTGCTTTTTTATTTTCTTTTATTTTATTCCCCCTTTCTTTCTGGAAGATTTGAACAAAGTTAATTAGTTTTGAACAAAGAAAGGATAAAGTTTGAGTTGCAGGGTGACGATGAACTTGGAACAGCAGGGTGAGGGTCCTCAGGATGCACTCATATAGGGGAGCAATGGTGACCCTGCCGCTAGATCCATCTGCAGCCATGGAGTTGGTGCAACAAGTCATGGAATGGGATGAGTTTTCCTCTTCTGTGTGCAGTCCCTCACGCAGAAGCATGGACACCGGTTCGTGTAGGACATAATCTCTTGTCTCTGATCACAAATACTGCTCTGCCAACCACTTCCACTCACCCGCCTCCCTGGGATAGAGGAATTGCCTGCTTAATTACCACAGCTTTGATTTTGACAGCACAAATTTCCCTTGCTGCTTTCTGATCCTTCAAGGCTTCCTGCAAGCAAAGATAAAGCCCCTTTGCAAAGGCTGTTTTGCTCCCAGGAGGGTCCTGGTGCTCCCACACCAGATGCAAGCATGAGGAGGAGCAGTGTGACGCGTGCCTCAGCTGTGGGACCTTCATCTGATGAGCTCAGATGGCTTCAAAAACGCTTCAAAAAAGCCTTACAGTTGCGCTAACGCGGCTGGAGGGACGGGGCCACGGTTTGGGATGTGCTTGGTGAGCAGCCGACCCTTTGGTTCTTGGGGCTGGGAAGGAGCCAGCATGTTGGGCAGAGCCTGCCCAGCCCTTCCTGCAGTAGTTGGAGACACAAGCCATAGGCAGGAGCCTGCCTGCACGATGGTGGATTGGGCCCCTTGGAGAGTGGGCTGGTGCAGGCAGTGCTGAAGGCGATCCAGAGCATCCCCCTTACCACATTAGCAAATGCAGTTGTTTGTGGGAGGGATTTGGAGGAGGCTCATCATCCAGGTGGTCATTCAGATGGAGGGCAGCCTACACTTCATGTGACACCATCAGCTGCAAACACTTTGTCCCTGTGTCTTTGCACCAATTTAGGCTGCTGACAGCACCCAAAATCACTATCAGTGTAATGCCAGCTGTGGTTTTGTTGGCAGTACTGGCAAAATCTGATGTTGCCTTGGAATATGTCTTAATTTCCCATATTAATGTAGAGCAGAAGGCTTGGGTGGAGCCCACGCTGCCTTCCACATAGCACACACAGAATCAGAAAACCCAGAGTGTAATCCCACGCCACATGGATGCGCTCAACTGCCCTTTGCAATGCAACAGAGTTGTCTCCTTAACAGCTGCTCTTCCATCTCCTGCTGACTTGAGCTGAAGATGGACCACTAGTACCCCATGGGATTGGCTGGTGGACGCAGGGACTCAGGGGAGCTCCCTACACCTCTCCCCTTCCACCAAGTAATGCAAAAATAATTCGGTAAGGAAGTCTTGCCTCAGTCATGGGGAAGCAAAAAGGTACTTTGTGATGGCAATCAGGCTGATCCAATTTGATAGCTTAAAAGCACTGATTCAGCAATCAGTAAAATATGCACATGTGTACTCTCTTCAGTAACGGTTAATTTATTCACATGCCTAAAACTTAAGCACCTGCTTATTTCCCATTGACCTCACTGGGTCTCGGACGCAAATGCTCGCTGTAGCAGGACTAGAAGACAGAGAGAGGAAAAAAAACATGCTTTCATCTCCAGGTATCTCTTGTTTTGACCTATATATTTTTAATACAACTTCACTGGGGAATAAGTGCAATGAAGAAATGTGAAGTAAAAGCCTGGCCATGCAGTTGCCTGTGGTGAAAGTCTTGTTAGTTCTGTGGGGCTAGAGACTGCATGGGTGGATTTGTCTTTAATTTCATTTTATTGGAAGGGAAAAAGGAGGCAGGTACATGAAAAATTAAAGTGTTGTACTGCATATCTTGTGTGATTAGCAAACCTGACAAACATCATTAGGAAAGTCTGTTTATTAAACAAATGCTGAAATGTGGACCAGAAGAACTAGCAGTGGTTCCTCCTGGTATGGCTGGTGGTCAGGGTCTTGGTTCAGCTCTCCCCGAGTTATTTTGCAGGGATGCTGGTGCTCAGCAGCTGCTGGTGGTGCTCGAGACCTTCTTTGTTCTGTGTGGCTTGTTGTGCTGTAATGACTTCCCCATCCTAAATGTGGTGCTATGGTGACAAAAGACATTGGTAGGGGAATGTGTTTGCCTGGCCCAATCTGCGCAGCTGGCTATGGGTCTTCAGGGCAGAGAGGACCATGCAGCTGAAGGCTTCTTTCTCTTTGTGCAGCTCTCAAGCTGGTGTTCCAAACTTTCTGGCAAGCTCTCCAGCCTCGGTGCATGCCAGAGTCCTCACTTGTATACTGACGATCACCAGGAGATGCTCTTACACGAGCTGCTTGGCTACAACTTCTAAAGGAGCTTGTGCAGCTTGGAGGAGCTCTATATTTGCTACCTCTGGGTGCTCTGGCTTGACATTAAAGTGTCAGATGCCGAGAGAGTTTCCAGTACCCATGTTCCAGGATTACTGCTTTTGGAGGAATTGGTGCCTTGTTGTGTACTAAATTATTTATAAGTCGTTCTGTTGGTGGCTTGATTTGAGAATTAAAATGTATATGTGAAATAAAGGTTTTCAATAATGAAATAAGGTAACAAAAAGATAAAGCCATTATATGCATAATTAAAGTGATGCATAACTGTATGTCCTTTATGTAGCCACTTCAATATTTCAACTAGCTTATTAGGCTGAGTGATCAGCCCCTGAAGCCTCTCCAAGGCTGGGTTTGCCTCCTGCTCTTGCTAAAGATGACGCAGAGCCACCTGGAGCGGGGCCCTGGCCAGTCCCTTGGGAACAGTGGTCCCACCTCCCTCCTCCTCCCCTAATTGCTGGGTTTGGAGAGTGGGGCATTATGTGACAAGGCAGAAAGGCAGTGTCTTGAAACTGCTTAATGGTCTTTTCCTATTGTATTCCTAGTTCCAGGTTTCAAGGTGCTTGCAGCCTTCTGAGGGCGTGCTGGGGGAGTTTCATACATCACCTTATGAGAACCAGCAAATATTTCTTCCTTGTTGATTAACTAATCTGTTCCTTGGCACAGTGTAGAATCAGACACAGTACTGCAGTGGGCTGGGCACGCTTCCCTTAAGATAAGCACCTCTCCCTGCAGGCACATAGAGTAGGATGTGATGATGGGCAAGGATGGAGGTGGCTGTTGAGAGAAGCTGGACCAAAACATCCTTAAACACTATCCCGGAGCATCCTGCATCCGTGATGGGAAATGCAGCATCCTGATAGTGTGGGGCAGGTCTCCAGCTGAGGGCTGCTGGATGAGGGATCGTGGTTCCACAGGTGCCTTGCTTGGGTAGAGAGCCATGGGGAGTGTCTGGCCATGCTGGACCTGCTCGGTCCCTCTAACCAAGGGAACAGGGAAGGGAAGCCTCTGAGAATGCTGCTTTGTTTTTTCCAAGGATGTCCTGGACACTCGTGGTCAAAAAAGCCACAAAATGAACTTGAATAATGGCATCATTGAACAGCTCTTTAATTAAAAAAAGTGTTTTTCACCACTGCTCTAGCTAGTCCCAGCTGGAGCCTGTGCTGTGGTAAGTGCACAAATGAGAAGAAATATAATCTCCTGCAAACTTTCTGATTTCCCTTGAAGCCCGAAGCCCCGCAGCAGCCAGACCCTGCGTGGGGCTGCGCTTCCAGTATCCAGTACCTTAAGGAACATGAAAGACGTCACTTTTGAGCCTCTGAGTTCAGAGAGAATAATTTAAGCTTCTTTAACCTTTCCTTACATGATCTGTTTCAAAAGGAACCTTGTTGTAAAGTTCCCCCTTACATAACATTAAAATGCACTTATGCATTCGGGCTCTGGGAGAGGCTCCTGGCCCTGGCTGCTCCCCGCTTACCCACTGCCAGCTTCATCTGCCCCCATGGCAGGGGATTTTGGCTGTGCCTCTGCTGCCCTCATGTCCCTGGTGTCAGGATGACCAGGAGCTGCCTGCTATATTCCCGGATCCTGCCCACGTGGGCAAGAGGGGTGTTCAGCCCTGCTTGGTGGTGCTGTGTGTGGGGAGCTAGCGGAGCCCCCGTAGCAAAGGAAGGCAGGACCAGTGCATTGAGGTTATTTTTCTTGCGGTCCAGGTCTAGTTTACCTTGAATTTACTCTGCCTAGGGTTGTTCGGCTAACGTTTTCTCACCCAAAATGCTTGGTTGCTTGCTTTCTCCTCATAGTTTTGCTTTGCTGTGTGGTAGTGGATTTATTGTTGGAAATGCATTGGCATCAGGTTGCTCAGGATGGCAAGGATCACCTCCAATGCTTGGGGCGCAGGCAGGAGAATAGGACAGTGGGCGCAAAGGCAGGGGAGCTGGGGAGACGTGTGCCTCTATGTTAGTTCCTAACCCCCAAAGGGGAGTCACAACAGTTTTGTGGGCAGCATCTCTCTGGAGAGCCTGGCAAGAACAATGGGGGTGCTGCACACTGGGTATCAGTGATGGCGGTGGAATAGCTGTGAGCAGTTCTCCTGGCTGGCACAGCCTGCTGTGGGGAAGCCACCCATCTCTTGAAATTTGCCAGCTACTGAAGGCTTTGGAGGGTCTGGGGGCAGCAGGAGGTAGTAAGCTGCACTCTCTAACCTGCCTTAACTTTAGAAATCCCTGTAATGCAGCTCACTGCTGCGGTTTTCTGTTTAGCCAGATCTTCATCAGGGTCTGTCTTATTTCTGCTCTTGGCTGACACTTGCCTTCTCTTACCAAGCAGTCTGTGATGTACTTTATCAGGCTATGCAATGCTTTCTTCTTGCCCTCTCCTTTTATTTCCTAACCTGCCTCACTCTCTGCTTCTCCACATGCGAAGCTTTCGGGGTGACCCGGTGGAGCCTGCCCACCCTAGCACCCCACTGAGCAGGTCCCTAGCCCATCTTTTCTGTCACTCGCACCTCAAGAGCTCGGAATCTGCTTTAATTCTCTTTGTAGTACAACACAACGATGTACAATATACTCACTTAAACACAGAGTGAATAAAATGTCCATTAAAATGGGCCCTGCTGAGCTGGTGGGCTGGAGCTACTGTGGGCATTTGCACGCTGCTGCCTTTGTGGTCGCAGCTTTTAGTCAGATTAAATTGTGTCAGAGCAATCTGAGTGTATTTTCTTCTGTTCCTCCCTCTCCATCTATCCATCGGAGGATGCCTTTTGCTGACATATTTATACTCCCACCCAGTGCAGACTGTGGCCGTGGATGAGGCTGGGGTGATGGGTAACGGAGGAGGAAAGCAACTCCTCAGAACGTGCCTGGGTGATGGGATACAGGGGAGTAATCCTGGGTGCTTTTGAGCTGTAGGAGTCTTGCCCTGGTTTCAAAGGAGCTGAGGTTTCACTCTTCCTTCACCTGCCTCATTCCTCCCAAAATGCCAGCCCATGAAGTGTCAAACTGGGAGCAAAATGAGATGAGATTTTGCGGCAGTGGAAGTGCCGGATTGTGCTCGGTGCTGGCCCTCCAGGGAAAGGCACCTTATAACCATGGAATTGAGATAAAAATACAAGCTTCTAGCTTTTGCCATCCTCACTGTGGCGAGGACTTGGTTTCAGCTGCCCCTCTGCAAGGACAGGTGGAGAGGAACACCCAGCACGGGGCCAGCTGCTGCCCACAGGCTTTATCCCCGCCATCCAGCGAGCTCAATTCATCAGATGTATTTGGGCTCCTGTTTAATTCTTTAGCCTCTCCATTCTCTTAATTACCAATTTATTTTTTTTTTCCAAGTCAGCCACAGAGAATTTGTCTCTTGTGTGTTCTCATGTTGTGTTTTCACCTTGCTTTCTGCTGGAGCTCTGGCATAAGTTCCATGCTGGTGACTTTCCCTCTTTATCTGGGTGGTTAGGGCAGAGAAACCCATCTTCCCATCCAGCACATGGCTGGGCTCATACATCCAGTGTATCAGCCTGGCGGTCAGGAGGACAGTTGGCTTGGTGGGGAAGGATGCCAGGCCGGGCAGGGTCCCGGTGTGCTGATGCCAAGCACCCGCAGGAGCATGGGTCTCCATCTCTGAGCCTGTCCCGTGAAGGGTAAATGTGCTCTTGGCTTCCACCAGCTGTATCTCTAACAGTGTCTGAAACACTGCTTCTGAAAGGAAAAAATCATTCCTGGCTGTTGCCAGTCACTAATTAAGGCCTGATATATATGAACTGATTTGATTTCTTTCTCCCCTCCCACCCCCATCTCATGCCATTATCTGGCTTTGTATAGCTTGAAATATTTCTGATAGTCATAAAATTATCTTGGCCTTTTTAAAAGTCAATACTTGCTACTTAGTAAAACCATGAGCCTATGGGCTGGAAGACGTTCAAGTCTTACTAGCTTAGCTAAAAGGCATTAATTCACAGACTATATACATAACAATGCTGTCCCGACTTGCAGTGAGTCCTGCCTGCAAGATTTCTTCCCTTGTCTCCAAGATGGACTTTGGACATCTTCTTTTATTGCTTTGAAAGCTCAGCCTGACGGATAGATTGGCCAAAGCCAAGTGAATTCTTTGTATTAAAGCCAGAAAAGGGACAGATCAAAATGAAGTGTCAGGATGACTGAGATCAGCAGGGTCTGGGTGAAGCCGCCCCTCTCTGGGCTGTCTAAGAGCAGCGGCAGAGGAAGGGGCGCTGATACTCGCTTCTGGCTGCTGTGGAGTAACTTTACTCTTGCAGCACCTCAGTTGTCTCTTCTCCTGTGTGGGTTTTGCTCTTGCTGTGCCTGGTTAGCAGAGGAGCCTTGTGCCACCTGCAGCAGGGCTGGTCCAGAGGAGGAAGGAGAAGCCAAAGACACAGCAGATGCCCTTTTTATTTTTAATTGTATGTGCAGGGGAAGGGGGAGCCACACATCACCTGAATTTCTTTGCAACAGCAGTCAGTGCTTATCCTGCCAAGCACCTACCACTTCTAAGCACCCTGCTACTGCTCTGCATTAATTGGAACATAATTGATGATGATAAATTCATTTGCTGTCCATGGCACAGTCATGTGGACCTTCCCTCAGGTTCCCTTGGTGCAGCACTACCCCATCAGACAGGAATGGCTCTGAGGGATTCTTGGCTCAAGCTCTGGGCTTTCCAAGGGCAGAGTGCCGCTTGCCCAGACCTGATCCCAGCCCAGCAGCCAGGCTTTCCCCTCGCTGGAGGCTGATGGAGCTTGGACTGGCGAGGAACTAGGACAGTGGCTGTGAGTGAGTGGGCATCCCTGTTCACAGAAACCTGTTTTCTTGTGGAAAATTCACAGGATGCTCACATGCAAACCCATTGCTTTTCCCAAGGGCCTTATAAATGTTGGCATTAATTACAGAAAAGGGATCAAAACAAGGGCTGTGGGGGGTTTGTTAACCATTATGGCCCGATGTGTGCTGGTGGGGAGCCAGCTGACTGCATCGCTGCCATGCCGCCTTCCCAGTGATGCTCCAGCAGTTGCAGATACTTCTTAAAAGCTGACAAATAAACCAAAATTTTTAAAAAGCGAGAGATCTTCAACAAAAATGTTGGCTTATTTTTAACCTGAAAAAAAGGCTAGACAATAATGCATAATGTAAAGCGCCGCTATGAATAATTGCTGAGAGGCATTGAGGTTCTGTGTCCGGGGCATCTTCCTGGGACGCGGGGGACGTGATGTTCTCCCTGCAGTGTGACCTCCAGCCCACGCCGCCTCCTCCCCATTTCCCTTTTGTCATTTCTCTTGCGGACACGGAGAGATCTCTCTGGGGGAAGGATGGGCTCTGCCTGTCTGCATGTGGCCTCTCCGCATCCCTGCCAGAAAGCAGCCTCGAAGCTAGAGAGGCTGTTGCTCACTGAAAGGCACAGGGGATGATTATTTGTGCTATTGCTACAAGAGTGTTAATTTTGGTGCTGCTAGATTAAGCAGTGACATAAATATGATGGGCAATCAATGTGAAAGCTTAAATTTGCATTAACTTAGGGGTTTACATTTTCTTTTTTTTTTTGTTGTTTTGCCATGAACAAGATTAACTCTGTTCAGTAGCTTGATGGCTGAAATTGGCCTAATTTGCTTTGGAAGGTGCATCCCTCTGAGGAGGGACCTGTGTCCTACCTCTGCTGCTGTGGTTTCTCTTGGGGCAGCTGCTAAAGTGGGTTAATTGCACAGCAGCAGCAGATCTGCTTGCTCTGAGATGTCTGCATCCTTGCCATGGAAGAAAATAAAGGATAGTGTCTACACTCGTGGCTGTGGCATGTAGGAAAAAGAAAACCGAAACAAAACAAAGCCAGTTTATTACTGCAGTTAGACAGGTGTTGGCATTGAACCTGCTTAAAGCTGTTTGAAAGCTCTCTGCACTACCTTTGCATTCTGCGGGCTAGGTGTACCCCAGAACACCTTCTGAAAGGCAGGGCTGGAGCTGTGTAAAGCTGCAGGTGTCTGGAAAGGTCAAATTGTCTCATTCCCTATGCTAAAGAGGGAGTAACACTTATTCACTGATTTTTTTTATAGCTCCCCTGTGCTCGCTGCTGTTTGAGCATAGCAGCAGCATTCTTTTCCCAAGCAAAGCAGGAAGAATTGACATGTTGATAAGGAGGAACAAGGATTCACCCTGCTCTTTTTTGAAAAGGAAACTCATCACCTGCATTTCTGAACAAGCTCGTTGCATGGTCAAGGCAAAACCCTAAGCAATGCAGTCAGCAGAACCTGGTGCTTTGCCTTATTCCCTCTAAAGACATATGTTTCCTGTCTTCTTCCACCTTTCCAGCAGGTTTTGTTGACCTTTTTCCATAACAGTGTCTGTTGTAGCATCACTGCTCTGAGCCCTTGAGCCCGAGGGTGCTCTGGTGGTGTGTGGCTCCTCATCCCCGTGGGAAGGCGTTCACCTGCATCCAGGGTGTTGCCCAGCTTCGTGAGCTTTGGAAATAAGTGTGTCAGCAAACTGTGGGTAGTTTCTCTAGTCCAACTGGCAGTACCTACAGGCTCTGCAGTTGGGGGGTGATGCCTGTTGCCTTTCTACACAAGGTTCAGCAGGAAATGAGATCGTTCTTGTGGTGTTTAGGGCAGGAGACAGCAGGCCTGGATGGTTGGCTTCCATATAGTTAACAAATGGTTCTTGATATCTACAGCCAAAGAGAACGGCAGCCCGCTCAGCATGCCAGAGCATGTCTCTGCTCCTGATGAAGAGCCGTCCTGGTGTTGCAAGGAAAGCGACTATGCTCGTGACGTGATACAGATGGTCACTTTGACATTTTCAATCAAATGGGTTGACAGAGCTTGTGTCGTGAAGCTGAAGGAGTCAAAATATATGGGCCTTTAAATAAAAAAAAAAAACAAAGGGCAAAACAAACCTGGTGTGATTAAGTGTATCCAATTTACCAGATGGACTTTCTGCTCTGCTGTGCAGGATGGTTTGTTCCAGGACTTTCTCTGCATTTCATATTCTGCTTATGTAGGAATGTGAGACCTCTCCATTTAATGAGTTTGATTGGTATCAAAAGTTAGACTGTGTCGTTCCTGCCGTAATTGGTCTCAGGGACCAGGGGATGAATTTCTGCATAGATCTCATGAGCACAGAGCAGCAGCTGCCTGCAACGGCAGGAACATCTGCCTGTTGCCACCAGTATCCTTGGCGAGGGCAGACATACTTTTAGCAAAGGTTCAAACAGATAAAAACATCAATTTTCCTTTATTGCTTATGCTATAGGGATTACAGTGTGAGACACAAACCAAGCCTTGAGGGCAGGGAAGTGTGGCTGAGGGTCCAGGAAACCAGAGGTAGCTGGGACAGTTAGATGGGGTCCTTCTGCCTGGGTCTTGACATAGGGTATTATGTGGCCAGGAACCTGGAACCCCTTTGTCTCAATCTCTGTCTGCACTGCAAATAGATCTAATAGGTATATAAAGTCTGGCTGTTTATGCCACAAAAGGGGAAAGATGCTTCCAGCTGTGTCAGGCTGTATCAACACCGTAGAGAGGCCACAGAAGATTGGGGATATTTTCCCATTAGATCTTTTTCAAATATGTAAGTTTTATAATCTTTTTATTTCATCATTTGCTGCCCAGTGGGAGAGAGATGATCTTTGTGCATAAATGTGCCTGTTGCCAGCAGTGCTGGAAAGGCAATGTGCGGAGATGCAGGCTGGAGGGTGGTGGGGAGAGCGGGCCTCTTTATCACAAGCCTGGAGTGGCTTTTGATGTGCAAAATCGCAGGCACTTGCTTTAATTTTCACATCCCACATTGGTTCGATCTGGACCGCGGTGAACAAAGAGCTGCTGTTGTAATTAAGATCAGGCTCGTGTCCAAGGTGCCGTGTGTGGCTGTGCAGATGGCCATCGCTTTGGGAACAGGCTTGTCCCTGCCTAATGGCTTTGGGGTGCTACTGCCCCCCCATCCAAGTCCATGTGAAAAATAACACAGGTTTTTGAGGTCTGCAGGCTGGTGAGGAGCAGAGAGCAGCAGGAGGGTGGACCTGTGGCCATGGGCATGTGGCACCGAGCCACCCATCAGACACCCAAGGTTGGGATGCCTGGCAGGTGCCCCAGGGATGCTGGTGCCCTGACGGGACCAACAGCCTGGAGGGGTTGTTTGAAGCTGCGTGGTGGTAAATCGTCAGGACAGTCTTTCAGCCTCTGGCTACCCAGTCCCCTGTCCCTACAAATAGGCATGAGTCACAACACCAGCACTTTGTACCGTGTTCTTCAAGGGAATGTTAAAAGCCACCCAAATAATATTTATTACCTGCAGCCTGCGCACAAAGCGTACCTTCTGACCGAATGCCGGCTGTGCTGCCATCAGTCACAGCAGGCACCTCCGAGGCTGCTTGCTGTTCCCTGTCAGAGTGGGGAATGAGGACTCCTAATTAAGGACGTGGCTGTCCACAGGCGATGCTCAGACGAGCCTGGTACCACCCTGCCAAGTCTTGGTCTTGGGGGATGCTGTGCAGAATGAGGACCCCCTTTCCCTGGCACTACTCTGAAGCCCCCTGGCTTCAACCCCACTTGCAGGAGCCTTGAGATGGTCCTGAGCACCCAAAATGCCTGTGCTCAGTGAAGCTCCCTCGCTGCAGCCTGCCAGCTTGCTGTGTAGCCTGCACAGCTTCCCTCTGGTACATGGTCATGAGCTACCCTAATTAGGCACAGGGGGGTCTGGGAAACTGGAATGTTTGGGCAAAATGGAAGATTTTCCAAATGGGCAAATTGTTGGCAATATTTCAGTCAGGGACACTTCCAGGCTTGACTTGGTTTGGTTTGGCTCCTACTGGCCAACTCCTTGTTTTGAAATACTCCAAAGCTGGTGGGACCTTCTGGGGATGTTTCTAGGAGGGGATGTCATCTCACAGGGCTGGAGGGATGCTGGGGTCATTGGTGAGAGGAGGGGTTGGCACCCGCGTCCCTGGCTCTCATGAGCTGGTTATGTATTGCTGTTCGCCCACGCACGGTGATCTAGCACGTACACAAGCGGTGCTGCATGATTTGGTAAGGCTTCTAATGCCTGAAAAGGTAACAGTGACTATAGACGTGCAGATTTATTATTTGAATTAGCATTTGGGGTGGGGGGAGTGCTGGTAAAAGCAAGTTCTGCATTGTGCATGGTTCAGCTCGTTTGCCAAAGTCAGGTACTGTATAATTTGAATCCCTCTAGGGAGGAGTATAATCTGTGGGTTGGTCTGATTTCTGCTTTGTTCTGGTTGTTTTTCTGCAAAACTGCTTTGGTCCCAGGTCATGACTAGCACCTGTTCTCGCTGAAAGCAGAGTCATCCTGGTAGCCACAGGAAAATGCCCTGGACTAGTCAGAGCAGGTTAAATTATTCATTTCAGTTAGCTTGTTTTAATAATTAAAGATTTTTTTGTCATGTTTTGCAAATTGTCCAACACTTTCTGGTGATGCAGGGTGCCTGTGGTTTTTTTTTTAATCTGCTGCTGTTTGCTGGGTAATTTCTTCCAGCTCGTACAGCCCGTGGGGTGCTCCTGAAGTACTTTTGCAGAGTTCCCAGTGTTTGTACCTGAGGGCTGGTCACCGGAGAATTGCGATATTATTGCTTCCTTTGATTTAATAGCCTTGCTCGTGAACAGAAGGCCCCTTTTTTTTCCTCTTCGCCAGTTGCCCACAGCATCAATAATTGTTCAAGACACTTGTACAGCTAATAGAAAGAGCCTGTCAACAAGAAAAGCTCATTGTAATACTGCTGTTTTAAAGAGATTGGGGGAAGCAGCAAAGCCAGCCAGGTAGCAAATGTGTTGTTGCTGTAGTCACATAGATCCAGGGACAGGAGACATAAGTGGGGCTTAATTCTCTCCCAAATGGATGCTCTATTTCACACCCCAGCACAGCTTCTGATTTATGGATTTCTTAATGTCACAATATTTTTATTGCTAAAACCTAAATGGGAAGGTGCAGCTAAGACCCGATCTAAAAGCTGCTGAGGTAAATACAGGGACTGCAGCTGTTGTTAGCAGCCCTTGGACCAGTCCTAGCGCAGAGCACGGCGATAAGAGCATTTGAATTCCCAGTTTGCGGAGGACTAGAGAACTTCTGCAGTCTCTTGAAGGGGATATTGAGCCATGCTGTGAGCATATTTAAACAGGCAGTCTGTGTCCTGAGGTTATCTTGAAAACCAAGCCTACCTAGCTGGAGGGAAGCTGGATGCTACAAGGGAGAGGAAGGAAGCCACTGATCTCTGAGCTAATGAGTGGAGGAGAGATGTGCAGCTGAGCTGATTTATCAAGGTAAAATGATGTTGGCTGCTGTAAATGGGGAAACAGTTAAGCCATGCTGGAGGTTCAACTCAGAAAGACTGGGATGGAGGCTCAGAGCTGTGAGGATGTGGACAGGCCAAGGCAAAGTGGTGTTACCAGTCATGCTGCAGAGAGAAAGTCAGGCCTGGAGTCCGTCCTGGAGAATACACTGTCCTAATAAAAGGTCCAATGAATGGAGTTAGCGAGAAATTTGATTTGATGTATAGCAGTCTGTTCAGTTAGCTACCAGACATGGTTTGTTTAATGACTGAAACCAAAAGTGGGAGCTCATCTCAGTGAGACCAGGGGAGAATATAGATTAACACCATTGTGTTCCCAATGCACCATTGACTTTCCCTACGTACCATGAACAAACGTGCCATTCAGGTCCAATGAGATGGACAGGCTCATTAAGCAAAACCAGGACTTCTAAAGTCACCCCCTAGGAGAGCCTTGCTGTGTATTCTCACTTTGGTAAAGAGCAATTTGTACTTCTTTTAAAAGAATTCATCATTTTCTTGCTCATCTTGGTCCTAATCCAGCTGGAAGACAGGTGTGTTTGGAAGTTCTCTGCACAGTTTGTTTGGGTGATGTCAACAGTCCATGTTGCATACTTAGGAGGCTCAGAGATTTTAATTAAACGTCCTGACATCTGTGTGCTGGGATGAGCCAAACCCCCAGAGCCCATCTGGCAGAGCCTCCCCTCTGCATGCAGGCTTAGGCATCCCAGCTCCTGTGGTGGAGAGGGCTTGGGGAGCCTCCTGATGTGGGGCTCCCCTTGGACAAGGGACAGCTGCCCTCCCTGCCCACCCTCCTGCTGTATGGATGAGACAGGATGAGGAGCGTGGGGAGAGGGAGGTCAAGGCATGCTCTGTTCCCTCCATCCATCTCCAGCAGATGTTTCCTGAGGAGCACTGTCCAGCTGGCTCTGCTCACAGCAGCCCCCCGGCAGCTTTGGACTCCGATGAGCCTTTTGCAGAATCATCCAGGAAACCACGGACATTCCCTTGTCCTGTGCCCAGAAAACCCTGAATTCGCAAAGTCTTGGCTTTGATTTTTGTTCGTACAGAGAGGATGTGATTTCAGGGATGAGGCAACCTCTCACCATGATTTATTGTGCTGTGTTGAGCAGGGAAACCTCTTCCCTGGCTACGTGTGGACAGCAGCCGGGTACGTGGGGAGGAGAGTTCTCCTGGGTTTACAAATGCTGTGAGAAGTGTATCTGGTGACAATTCATTTAACCCTCTCACACCAGGTCTGAGGTTAGATTTGATCCTGTTGTACCTGCAGGTGTGCTCAGAGCTGGTGGGGAAGGGGGTGCCAGAGCTCCCTGGCTCCAGGTGCCTGCCAGCTGCTGGGCTCTGGCACAAAGGGTAACCAGCATCCAGGAGAAACGCCTGTCCTGAGGCTTTGTGTGAGCTGTGAACACCGCAGGTCATCATCTGCAGCCGCTTCAGGAGCGGTGGGTGCCAGGTCTTGCGGGTTCCAGTTGTTCCATCTCTCATGCTGGAGTTGGGCTTTTTCCTCTACCATGCGTAGACACTGTCTGTCCCACCCGGACTCATCAGTCAAGGCCGTACTTGGGTTTGTCACATGTAAATGGAACCAGAGCGAACCTGTGAATTAACCCAACAGCCACCGCGCTCCGTGATGCAGGCGAACCCAGGCACAGCCCAAGTACCAGCAGCACAGATGCTCTAAAGCGGATTTTAAAGCACGTCCAAACTCTGCGGCTGGTATTTGTGTGCCATGTGTTGCAATGGTAGTTAGTTATCGTGCTTCCCAAAGGAATAGAGTACTGGGAGTGCTGAGATCCCCCCAGTGATGTTACTGGCTTCTGGGCCCACCAAAGGACTAGAACTCATCACGTTTTTATTTTTAATGCAAGTGCTGACACTCTTTTGTGGTAACCAGGGCTGGGGGTATTCAGGGACAGCCAAAGGCCCAAGTTCGCTGTTCAGCACAGGGGCTGTCCAGTGGCATCCGTCACTGGGAGACGCTGCTGCCAGGTGAGAGCCTCCTGTGCCTGCCACAAACAGCCTCTGGCTACACCTGCGTGAAAGAAGCAGTGTTATTTTCATAAACCATGCTAAGCAGTGAGTTTACGTGGTTTAGAGCTATTTTTGTAGCAAGATAAGAGAAAGCTAATTTGGTCACTTACCTAACTTCCTATCACAGTCCAACAGACTGTTATACGGCAGGACTTTCTTCTTTTCCTTCCTAAATAGCTCATTGATGACAAAAGATGTTTCACCATGACAGGCAGCATTATGTAAAACTAGGGATGTTTTAAAAACAAAAACTATTCCCATTGAAACTCCTTTTTGGTGGTTGTGTGGAGTTTCAATTACACGTAAATTTTTTTGCATCGTTCGTTGCCTTTGAGTGGAAATTTTCATGATGTGCTGGAAAACCTCCAGTGATTGAAGGCCTCCCTAAAGCCCTGGTGTATTAAATCTCCATCAAGAAAAATACACATTTATGTTGAAAATACAGAATAAACTGTACCTTGTTTATATGTTTTGTCACTTTTTCTTGTTCTGAAAAGAAACCTCAAACCAGCTGTAGTAAACATTGTTCTGCGCTGCACTGTTCTGCCTGCCTTCTCTGGGTGGGAATTGGTTCTTTGATCTTCAGTTCAAAGAGGTTGAAAAGGCTGTTTGTGCAGTCTGCAGAGAATTTCCTTCTGCTTCTACAGCATCTCTTGATTAACTCTGTGTTTGTGGGAAGGCGCTCGGTATCCATCCAGCCAAAGAGACGCTTACGCCTTCTGTAACGTTTACAGTAGAGCGAGTGAAGTTTGCTTCCAAATCACAACAGCCGCCTTCCACACTCACCTTGCCTGGTTAGAGGACATCATCCCCCAACACCCAGGAGAGTGGTATCTTGAGCAGAGCTCTGGAAACAAGCTACAGGCAAGACCTGAGCATGTCCAGCTGCCAAGGTGGCATCCAGTTCCTGGTGGGGAAGTGAGCCGTGCAGAGCAGAGGTGCTCTCTCCGCTGGGTCTTTAATGACTTAGATGTCCCAAGTCCAGTGTCATTGAGTGCTGAGATCTGTCCGTTGCCAAGGGACCTGCCGTCTTCAGGACGTGTAGGTTGTGGCCTTTCGTGATGCTGCTGCTGTTCACCTAATCGAACATGTAAAGCAAGGGGGAGGGAGAGGAAATCATTAGCAGCTGCATTAACTTCTACCCGGGATTCTGTGCACAGCATTTGCTCGAATTAAATAGCTGTTTGGATTCAAGCGGCTCCTCCGGCGTGAGCTAATGAAACTGGTCCCGTGGTTCAGCGGTGGCGGCAACCAAACTCCTGGTTCTAGTCCAAACTGTGGGTTTTTTTCTCCTAATGAATTAATCAGCTGATTACGTGCGTGCGATAGCTCATTAGAAAGGTGTGTGGCAACCTTTTGGAAGAAAATTATTGGCTTTGCGTGGCCCGAAGGTCGTCGCGTTGCAGGAGCGCGCTCCTTGGAGTATTGCGGTGCCATATGTGTTGCTCTAATTAATGGGCGTTGTTCCTGGGGTCCTTTGATCCCAGGAAAATGACTGTAAAAATTTGAATACTGTAAACCTTCGAAAACTTGGAAGAAAAACTCAAACAGCCAAAAGCAATTTCCCTTTAACCTAGTTTGTGGTGGTGGTGATTTTTTTCTTTTTATTTTAAAAGCTTTCACCCTGTTTAATGGTAGCTGCAGAGATAAAGCGAGTGTAATTTGGAAATTAGTTCTGGATGTTTGAGTTGTAGCTTTATTTTAGTAATCTGGGTCATTAATTTTGTTGAATAGTGTGTTTGGATTTTCCTTCCCTGTGTGTGCAAAGCGTGACTGCACCCAGGGTATAAAGGGACTTCCAGCAGGAAAAGGGAGCTTTCAAATTTCTCTCCTCCCTGGGTGACCCTACAAAAACAAAGCCAATCTCTCTGTGCTTATCTGGTGTGGATGGCAGGAGACAGGCCGTGGAAATGAGTGCTGGGGGGCTTTGTGCTCCTGCAGCAGCTGGGGCCGTAGGGGACGGTGGGAAGGGACCTCACTGGGGCTGCCCCCAACAGAAAGCCAAGGGCCAGGTTCAGGTCAGGGTAAGGGTTTAGCCTCTCAGCCGTGACAGGAGCCTTTTTAAATGAAGAAAAACAACTTGTAGCTTGATGTGCTGGTTTTAGCTGGGACAGAGTTAATTTTCCTCACAGTAGCTAGTATGAGTCAACGTTTTGGATTTGAGCTGAAAAGAATGTTGACAACATACTGATGTTATTAGTTGTTGCTAAGTAATATTTATACCAAGTCAAGGACTTTTTCAGTTACTGATACTGCACCTGGGTTCCCAGCTTCTCTACCAGAAGAATCTGCACAATCCCAGTGCTTACTGATCTCTTTGGAGCAAACAGTTCCTTCAGAGAGAGCACTCGAAGGAGCAGACCTCTAGACTGCCAGCATTAGAAGAGTGCGTTTTGAGGGCAGTAAAAAGCACAGCTAAGCGCAGTTCATGTGACCAAATGGCCCTCTATGAGAAGCTGGGAGGGGACACAGCCAGGACAGCTGACCCAAACTGACCAAAGGGACGTTTCATGCCATCAAACATCACGCTCAGTATATAAGCTGGGGGGAGTCAGCTGGGAGGGGAAGTTGCTGCTCGGAAACTGGTTGAGTATTGGGGTGGCCGATGCTGAGCAGTTGTATCATCTTGGTTTCCTTCCTTTCTTTTTCTTTCTGATGGTTTGTTTTTTGGTTGTTTTTTTTTTTTTGTGGGGTTTTGTTTGCGTTTTGTTTTGGGTTTTTGTTGTTTGTTTTATTACACATTATTAGTAGTGTAGTAGTATTACTACTATAGTAAAAGTATTATAGTAGTAGTATTACTACCATTACATATTAATAATATTAGCATTATTAGTATAACTGTTTTATTTACTTTCAGTTATTAAACTGTTCTTATCCCAACCCACAAGTTCTTTTTACCTTTTTCCTCCAATTCTCTCCCCCATCCCACTGGGGGAGGTGAGCAAGTGGCTGCGTGGTGCTTGGTTGCTGACTGGGGCTAAAGCACGACACTTCAGTAATGAGAAAGGTGCAGTTTGGGAAAACTTTTCAAGGAATAGTAATCAAAGTAATCTTTTGAGTGAAAAAACATGCTTCTGCTCAAGCCTCAGACTGCCCTAAAAATGGAAATTGGGATATGCCAGCATCCTCTCCGTGCATGTTGCACATCCGGAGAGTCTCTGAGGTGCATTGCAAGTCTCTGCGAGTTTGGCTCCCCGCTGCACAGAGGTCTGGAGCAACGCCGGTGACTGCAGCGTGGACCAGGGAGAGGTGCCAGTGGGTGTCACAACCGACAGCCCTTAGAGCATTGTGGGTGCTGCCTGCACCCCTGTCAACAGGGGCGTGAGTTTAAACCCAGTAAACTCAGTGTCCTCCTCTAGCGTGGATGAGATGGGGATGGAGCCGGTCTGGGAGCCTGCAGAGCCAGGTGCTTCTTTGGTCTTCTCTCCACTTGGCACTGTCGGGTGAAATACCAGCCTTGAGTGAAGGGAGTGTTAAAAACTCTGCAGGATTAAGGGTGGGTTTTTCCCCCTGTATGTTTATACAACATGAAAGAAAACAAAAAACCTATGCACAAAAAAAACCCTCAGAAACAAACCTGATTTTGGGGGGCTAAGCTTTAGAGACGTAGTCATTATAATGATAGAAGAGCAGGCAGGAGCACAGAACTGGCTTGGGAAGAGTTTTTCTGCTTATCCTGCTTTCTGTTTTGCTGTTGATCCTGTTTATCCTCTCCTTGTTATCCTGAACGAGTTTGTCTTCTTGTAAACGCCAACCTACGACCCTTAAAAAGAAATCATCAGGAAGAAAACTTGCTGACTGAGTTCTTTTTCTCCCTGTGGCAGTTGAATAAGCCCATCAGCTTATATAATATTAATATTTGTAAAAGCAAACCTACAGAGCTCATAAATCTTCCATAAAAGAGGGACAGTATCTACATCTATTTTAAAATGAAGCAGGTAAGTAGGTTCTAGGACAAAAGGGTACTGATGCAAAGGAAGTGGATAGATGAAAGAAATGAAATTGCCATTTTAATGTGAAAATTGGCTCTGCATAAATGATACCAGAGGCTGTGCTGCTGCTGGAGCCAGCATTTTGCTCTGGGTCATCACTTGGCCCTACAGAGCCACAGTCTCTGGCTGCTGCTACAGCAGCATCGCTGCCTGGCATTCCATTCAAACGGATTAAGGAGTGGAGAGAAAAGTCCAAGGCTGAAGCAGGGCTTGTTTGCAGGAGAAGAAGAGGATTTAATTAGCATTTTTCCTAAGTTTGTGCCTTATCCAAAAGAAAATCATGTTAAAAAAAAAAAATTTCTGCATTTTCAGACTTTACCATTTTTTAAGGAAGAAGCAGGCTTTTCTCCGTTGTGCTATGCCACAACGGTACGGAAACCCAGACAAGAAAAAATAATAGAGCTTATTTTTAGCCAACCAAGTGAGCAGTCTGTCTCCAAACACATGCGTGGAGCAGCTCCGCAGAGGAACGATGCTGCCGCATCACCATTAACGTGGGCCCTTTTCAAAGGAAAACTGCTTTGAAGCAGTTGCCTTAAGACATCTTTTTTGGGTACCACCTGCGGCGCATGGGAGGGGTAAAATCAAACCACTTAAAGATTGTAGGGATACAAGGGAGGCAATTTCTTATTTCTTTTTTTTCCTTCCAATTTTTCTTTGTTTCTTGGGTTGTGTTGTCCATGCATAGATGTTCCTAGGAGACCACAGGGGATAGGGCAGGGCAGCACTCCATTCCTGGCGCCTCCATCCCGAGCGGTGAACGTGTTGCGGTGGCTTTTCCCTGCTACCTGGGATGCTGCATAAGTGCCACCATCCCATGTGGAGCAGGGTGGGATCTCCAGCCCCACGCAGGGATGGTATTTTGTCAATAAGCATCCCAGCTGTGGTTTTTAGGGGGTATGTATGTACTTCTGCTGCACGCTGAGCAGCGTGAGGGCTCTCACACATGTTTTTATCTGCTGCAGATGAATGGGTGACTTTAGACAATTTTGCCAGGCGTGCAGTTCTCCCTTTTTTCTTGGTTGGTTTGTTTTTGGATTTTTTCCCTGTCCCTGAGCAGAATGGGAAACCTTTAATTCTGTATTGCTCGGTGGTGAAGCTGGATGAGAAGATTCATTATGGTCTGGGCTCGATCCATGCAGCTTCCCTCAGTCCCATCTTTGCTAGCTCCTAGCACCAGAGAAGCCCATTGTGTGTGTCCCCTTTTGGCAATGGCAGTGAAACGTGCTGCCTGGGTCCGGCCCAGCAGCCCCCACAGCAGGGGATGGAGTTCCCAGTGTGTGCAGACAAGAACAGTTGGGAAACCAGGGAAGTCTACTGCAAGTATTTCATAGATGAGGAATTGGGGGCTAAACACACAATGAAGTGATTCTGACAAAAGCTGATCTGGGATCCTGTGATCCCCAGAGCAAGGTACGTACCCTGGGCCATGGTATGAGCTAGATCGTGCAGCCACGCTCATTCCTAGGTCGTCTCAGAGCTGGAAAATGGTCAGACATTGGCTCAATCTGAATACTTTGGTGAAGCAATTTTTTTCCTTTTAAATCAGGGAGTTGCTGAAGCTGAATCTTCTCATGGGATTAGGTCAATTCATTTAGCACAGCATATTTTTAAGGAAAATTTTTTATCGTGCCAACTCAGGCAAGAAATATGTTCAAAGAATTTCAGCATTCAGCTCAAATCACTATTTCATTTAAACGTTCTAAGCTAATGAGAGTTGGGGAAAAAAGCTTTTTTTTTTTTATTTAAAAAAAAGTGGGAATAAGAAGAGACTGTATTGAAGTTATCTCAGTGGAAAATGCTTTCATACTTTTCATTTATGGAAGTTTATGAATGTAGATTTTTTTCCATAATTAAGGACAAGAAAATATCTGAAAAGCTTTCACAGGACACACAGATAATTAGCCAGACAATTCCTGCTGGTCTTCCTCATCTTCAAATCCAGCTGCGTTTTTCCCTAATGAAATTTTCTGCCACAGCAAGAGTGGAATGTAAAAGTTCAATATTATGGAACAGCCTTGCTTATGAGGAGAGAGGGAACAGGCCAGAACCCATACACTGGGAAAGAGATGGATGAGAGCGATATCACAGGGGTCTATACAATTATGGGGAACCTGAGTAAGGCGTGATGAACATCATGGTCTGTGTGAAAATCACATGCAGGTACATCAGCGCTTGAAAGGTAGATCAGGTGAAGGGCTTGTGATGTCTGCCCATTCCTTCCATCTTTTCTTTAGGGAGCCCCCATTTGCTCTGGAGTGTCCAGTTGCCTTTGTGCCTTTTCTGCCCCTTGGGGTTAAGAAAGGGAGATGTTTCCCTGGCTGCAGCCAGAGCAGCAGGACCTTTGCTGGACTGCTGTGCCTTTGCTTTCTCCAGCTTCTTGCTGCCACCTCCATCTCCAGGAGGACCTGAGCAAAGCTGTGTTATGTGCATCTCCAGTGTAGCATCGGCTCCACTGTTGTTAGAGAATAAATGACACTGTCTCCATGGCCAGGGAAGAAACCAAATTAAACCCCACCATCGTCAGCAATTGATGGGCTGGCTGCCGAGCCCTGTGTCACAGCCGATTTCTCATGAACAATCAAGGGTGAATTGTATCCCTAATTTCTGTCACAAATGTTTTTCCTATGCAAAGGGACAAATAGGAACAAGGAGAAGGGGCAGGCGTGCTTGGCCTGGCCTTCAGCCAGGGAGGGAGCCATGGCGAGGGAAGGCTGCGACAGTGCTAACGCGCTCCTAGCAAGGTGGTGGCTAATGGAGTTAGCAACATTAGGCAACAAAAAATGGCCAGATAAGCTGCTTTTTCTGGCTGTAATAACACAGCACCCTGCTAAAAATGCAACCTTGAAGGAGGGTGAGGAGGGAAGCAAATGGCAGGTGAGGAACCTATCACAGGAGATCACGTTCCCTGTTGGAGAGCCCCATCAAGAGTGGGGAGACCTGTCTTAACGCTCTGCAAGTGGGAAAATGTTTAATTGGGCTTCTCGGAGCAGGGCTGGGGATGCTGTGGCATTCGGGTGGCCGCTGCAGGTGACACCAAGCTATGAGACACTCGGATTGTAGCAGTAAGCAGGTATCGACTTTTGGCACTAATCTGACTACAATAAATTTGTGGTGTATTGACTGTGGTGGGAGTCTAGATCAATATCAGTCTTCAAGAGGCTCAATAGATCAATGTTTTTTTGATACAGATAAAGAAAATAGAGGGTAGGTGTTTATGGCATTCCCTGCATGCAGTAGTATTATTCTTTGCTGATCCTTCTGCTGAGGGAGGAGAGGGGAGCAAGAAGGAAGGTAAGAAAGGATTTAGAGAGATAATTCAACAGACATTTTAAAAGCAGTTGTTAGAGGAGATTTATGGCACCTTTTTAATTGGTTTGGGGCTGAAAAGAGGAAGATCTTCATAAAGAGGCATTGTCCTTTGAAAGACAAATTCCTGTCAAATAGCGGTCTTGGTTTTGAAGAGGTGCCCATGGCAGGGGGATCACTGGCACGTGGCTGTGTTTGCTTAGTTTGGCAGAGGGATGTGCGGGTGTTTCACAGGTCCCTGCTGCGTTCTGGTGGTAGAGATACCCATGCCTGGCTCTAAATGCTTCAAGAAAACTGGCAGCGAGATGGTTAAACCAGGGCATGTGGGAATATTGGAGAGTTGGAGAGGAGGGCACAGAGAGAAAAGCCTTTTTTTTTTTTTTTTTTTTTCTTTTTCCTCCTCTTAAATAAATCATTCAGGGACTGCACGTGACTGAGGTTTTTTCTTCACCATGAAGCCAGTCCTGGTGATTTTGGTCTGCTGGAATGAGTGTGACTCTGCTGATGTATCTCCTCGAACTAAAAATGTGGAGTTGAGAAACCTGTTACTGTCATCAATGGGATGTTCTTACAGCGTTATTTTAAAAATCCATTTATATTTTGGGGTTTCTTTTACCTAAATGACAAGGGCCATCCATGACCAGGAATGACTTTTTGGCATTGACCAAATTTTAGGGGTAGTCTGTTGAAGGGGTTTGTTCCACCCCCTGTCCCTGTATCCCTCTCTGCCATGGCCAGAGGGTGACAGCACCTCTGGGAAATCACCAGGTCTCCCTAGGATGGCATTTCAGTTCCTGGAAGCTGAGGCTTCGCAACAGCAGTGCTTGTGTTGCCTGGGAACTGGTGGAAAGGGAGCAAGCCGAGGTCCCGCAGTGGCCTCCAAGGAAGCAGCTTGGCATTCTAGGTCTCCATGCCATTTTTCTCCAGAGGGCTTAGGTTGGTGTCAGCACTGAGGTTATTGACCCTAGGTCTCAAGTGACTGCATGGCTTAGAGCAGGGTTGGACAATTCATGGTTGGGTTTGTTTCCAATCAAACTCCTGAAGTCATGAAGGTCAAGGTAAAACAAGCCACCCTCAACCCGTCTGGGTGTATTGAGGGGACTTGGATGACAGGGATGTTCTCATGTCCAAGCCCTTCTCCCTTGGGTGAAGGGAGCTTCTACCAAGCTGTCTGCATCCTTAATCTGCCATCCCAAAGCTTGACCAGCCCAGCCATGCATGGACTGGAAAGCAGCAGGTCACAGTGGGTCAGTTAATGTCACAGCAGGCTGAGGCCATTGCAGCAGGTTGGCTGAAGGGACTTGGGAGAGCGGGCAGAGCCCTTGTGGTGGAGTGAGGACATGGGGGGACTTGCAAAGGGGGACAGCAGAAAATTTAAAACATAGCACATATGGTCAGAGAGCTCCAACTGAGACAAAATTGGTCAAAACCCAGGTGCTCTGCAGCCACGGCCGGAGGTCAGCAAGGTTCCTCTATCAGACCTGGGGACCCTCCCCAGACCCCCATGGGCTCCCACCGGAAGTGATCCTGAGGGAGATGGTGTTGCCTGGCCCTCATGACAGGCAGTTTTCCTCCCCTCGCTGTGCTCAGCCCTGTAGCAAGTTTCCAGAAAGAGCTGCCAGTGTCCAAGGGGAGAGTCAAAGGCGCCTGTGTCAACCCTCGGGTTGGGGCTCTGCCGCTGTCAAAGATGGTCTGCAGCTGGGTGGGAAAATTAGATGTCACCCTTGGAATGCATGAAGGTCACTGGATCCCATTACTGAAGGGATGTGTACAGATCCAGCCTGATGCTTCCATTTGTTAGCAGAGACCACACACTTCGATGGGGAAGCTGGAAATAAACACATAAATAGAAAAAGTATTTCCAAGTGGAACGGACGGGACTTTCGGAGCATCTTTCTCTGTGTCTGTATTTCCTTCCTTTCCTTTTCTCATCCCCCTTTCTCCTTGTTTCACAGGACTGGCTGATGAAATTTGGGTATCTGCCTCCTCCGGATCCTGTCACAGGACAACTGCAGACGCAGGAGCAGCTCACCAAGGCCATCACTGCCATGCAGCGTTTTGGGGGGCTGGAGGCGACAGGAGTCCTAGGTCTGTGGCCCATGAACCCTCCTCTCTCCAGTGCAGAGGGATGTAGGGATGGCTCCTTGCAGGTCTGGGGAGGAGAGGGGACTTGGCACCGAGTTGTGGAGTGGCATCATCTCCAGGAAAAGCTCAGGCGGGTGTAACATACAGCCCGGTTTGCAGCTCTAAGAGTAATTACATGGCTCAGGTGCTTTGTTGCCTTATGCTTTCAAGAACCTGAGGCAAGCAATTATTTCACCAGACCCACACACCCTTGGGGTTCCTGTTGTGCTTAAAATAGCTTAAAAAAGCTCTTGGTGTGCTCAGAAAAAAAAGGAAGGAAAAAAGACAAGAAAAAAGGACAGAAACTGAGGCTGATTGGTTCTCCTGTTCAGAGCCTTAATTGCAGCATCACACAGAGTTGAACAAAAATCCCGATTAAGCCTCCCAATTTGTATATGTAGATATTCTGGTTTCTTCACCGCTGGGGCACAGGGAGAAAGACGGTGTTGAGTCACCCCAGTGCTGCTCACTCCGCTTATGACACACACAGCCACGACGTGCCCACAGAGGGTCTCCTTGGCTCTTGCTGAGCTGCAGCAGCTCTGGGAACCCCCCCAGTTGCCCCCAGCCAGCTGAGAGCCAATCACCCTCCCTGGCAGCCAGCAAGACAAGGCAGCAGGTGGCTTCTGCCTGGCATGATGGCCATTGCTTGGGAGGGAGCAGCCTAAGGCCAGGCTGGAGTGACACAAGTTTGCCAGGGTCATTCCTCTCAATGTCCTCATTGAGGGAAGGAGAAAGCCAGCATTATCCTGGCCCTCGTAAGGGTGCCTGCCTGCTCTACCCTCCCTCCCTGATGTGCAGCCACGACCTCCCGCCGCGTGGCCAGCTTGCTTCCGCTGCTCGGGACAGAATTAACAAGAAGCTGCTAATTAGCAGGCTGGTCTCTGTCCATCCCGGCCACCCTCCACCAGGCCCCCTGAGCAGCCACTGGCCGTGTCCCATTGCTGGGACTTTCCCTCTCTGCTCTTAATTGAGCACATGCAATTATTTCTCTTCCACCTTATCAGGAGCTGCAGGAGGGCTGGCAGCAAGGACAGCCCTTTGAAATGCATTTGCATTTTCATTTTTAGAGGGGGTGTTTGAAACAGGCATCGGGGGCTGCCCCGGGCAGGTCATGGATGCGGGTTTGTGCCTGAAAACAAAGTGTTTAAGTAAAGATGTAGAGCCAGCATGGAAAACGGGTGAATGAATGATTTGTCAGCCTCTCAACAGATGAGAATAGGGGCTTTAAGCTTTCATTCAGTTTTAAAAATAAGTATGAAGGAATAGGAACACTTTCCAAATGAGCTCCTAGCTGAACAGAGATATAGTTTATTTACATGTGAACATCTCTCTGCTTTGCCAAAGGAATAATGAGAAATTCAGCAAGGGAGAATAAAACAGAATAATTAAAAATTTTTATTTAAAAATATAATCAAAGCTGGCCACAGGTAGTTTTCCACACAAGTTTTTGCGATCTGTAAAGTGTCACACAAGAGGTAACCTCCTGCATTTTCTCCTGAAATCAATAAAAGCGTCATTGAGGCTGACAGCAGAGCCAGCACCTAACCCCTGGCTGTGGGGTGTCGTCTCCCCCTACCACCCAGCTGGTGGCTGCTTTGAAGAAATGGGCTTTCAGCAGGAATCACTACTGGTAGTGGGTGCAACCGTGGCATGGAGGGGGCTCAGCGCCCCGTGGGTGTCACCACATGTGATGCTGGGCCGGCACTGTGCCCCAATAGGCTCCCAAGCACTGCCTTTCACTCTGCCACTGCACCTCAGTACTTCCTTCCCTTCTCCCTGTGCCCCCTGGGATTTCTTAGCCCACCGTTGCTGTGATTCCCGTTACTGTTTTTGCAACCCTAGATGAAGCCACGTTGGAGCTGATGAAGACCCCTCGCTGCTCTCTGCCTGACCTCACCCCTGTGGAGAGCAGGAGGAAGCGATTCGCACAAGCTGTCAGCAAGTGGAGCAAAAGGAACTTGTCCTGGAGGTAGGAATTCATCTTCCCTACTGAAATGTTGCAGCAAAGGGCCGATCCCACAACCGACTTGGGGTAAATACAGCTTTGAGATGAGTTTCAGGGTGATGTGCTAAAACATGTCCCTCTGTGCTCCTAGGACCCCACAGAGTATTTAAACTCTTCTGCTGATCCCAGCCTTGACTTTCTGGTCCCACCTGGCCATCAGCTGGGAATGGCGTGGATTTGGCCAGCAGACTAGCTGGGAACTTTTTTGTGCAGTGGTCAGAGCATCATTTCTCTGGAGTTCGTTGGGATATGGCACTCTCTCAAGCAGCTGCCACAGATTTGTCTCAGCACAGATCTGGCTTCTTCTCTTGCCCCACCAGAGCCCAAGGATTGGGAGCGTTTTCTGGGTAATAGAGGCACTTCTTTTTTCCCTAGCCCTTGCCACAGGGGAGTATTTTTCCCTTGACATCAGGGAGCGACACGTGTGGGTCACTCAGTACCCGTGACACACGGTTCAGGTCCAACTTCCAGGCCCCCCGCAGTCACACTGCGGTTGAGGGTTGGCAAACAAGCTGATCCCTGTCTCACCAAGACTTATGCTTTTTGGGACTCATGTTTCTTCCCTCAAAGACTCTGTGCTCCAGCAATTGTTCCTCCAAGCGCTGCTGAAGAAAGGTGAGCACCATGAGATGCTGGTACTATCCTGAAAACACATGTGGATGCTATGGAGAGATCTTCTTCTTAATAATAAGCTGCTCTTTGATCCTGACATAATCCCTAGAGCGAGTCCACTGCCCACTGCAGAAACAAATCTCGACTTGGCTGTCGGTGTTGAAACTGTGGCCTTACCAGGGATTTAGTCCGTGTTCCAGCACATCCTCGTGAGACCTTATTTTCAGAAAAGATAAGCACAGTTCAGCTTCAGTAAGAGATAATTTGGGCTAATGGATGGCTTCTTGTAGTGAAGTGACCCATGTTATAAAAGCTCAGTCTGCCCCTCTGTCAACCAGCTCGATCCTCATGGGTAAGAGGAATAAACTTCATGTTTCAGAGAGGTAAAAACCACCTTTGGGCAAATCAGTAAGACCTGCCCTGCCAGAGCCAGTGCAGGGGGGTAGCAGCTCCTCTGAGCAAAGCTGGGCTGGACAGACCTGAGCCCCATCCTGTGGTAGGGCAGGTGTGCTGGAGATGCAGTTCTGTTGGGGTCCTGGTGCTGTGGGTACCACCAGGACTCCGACTGTGCTGGCATATTGCCTGCAGTCCCAGGATGGAACAGGAATGGGGTCAGGTTGTTCTGGTGGATGCATCCCTGGGAAACCCCCTGCCTCCTACCCGCTTGGAAACTGTGATGCTGCAGCAAAGATTGCCATAAGAAGGGGTTTAGGTCTGAGGTGATTGTATATATATGACATAAAAAAAATCCATCTCCTAACAAACTCATTTCTGCTTTTTATTCTTTGATCCTGTCCAAGAACTTGGCTTTTGTTCAAGAAAGGGTTGTATTTTATAACTGGAGGTTGTATAAGCCAACAGAAGGCTACAGCATTATAGAAACTCCAACAGAGTATTTTACATCCAACACTTGAGATTAAAATAGCTTTTTTGAAACTGCCATAAAAACCTGCAAACGGAGACATAAAGTTTTACACGCTTACCTTTTACACATTGATTGAAGATTTTTAAAAAATGAAACAAAACCAAATTCTAGTATGCCATGTATTTAGAAACAAGAAATCCTGAACAACTGCGAGGCTGGAATAAGCAGGTAGGCAAAGCTGTGTGAAGGGATTAGCTTGGGATAGGCACCTGCACTGATAGAGAAGGCAGTATTTGGCAAACAAAATTTTATAGGCATGCAGGTTGCTCAGATTTCTTCTTTTTACCCTTGAATACAGCCAGCCTGAGGGACTGGAAGGCTCAGGGAGCAAAACAGGACAGGCACAGCCTGTGGTACAGCCTCAAAGCATTCCAGTACGGCATCAGAAACACACCGTCTTCTGTGCCTCATCTCCGTGGGAAGTTCCCAGGATATTACAGCATATATAAATCTTCTTTTCATAGGATTTTTTTATTGCCATGCTCTTTTCCGGGCGCTGTCTATAGGTGCCAGGGTAGTTGGTGAGGTGGGGGGGAGAGGGGAGGGATGCGGCGGGCGGCGGGTGCCCTCTGCCGGCATCACTGCCGGGAGCTGCCCCGGCCGGTTCCCCCTCGCGTTTGCAGCCTGGTTTTCCTTTTCCTAATTCTGCTTTACTGCTCCTGGTTATGCTCCACAGACGGGGAGGTCGCAGCTGGTGTCTCCGTCACCCCCTCGGGCCCTCGCCGGCTCCTTGCCGTCCCGGGAACTGCGGCATCAGGGCTGTGCCCCTCTGCTGCTTTGGACTCCTGGGGCTGGGGGAAGCCGCCCACATCCAGCTTTCTGAATTGCCCAGGTTTTTTCTTGCTGAAATCTCAGCCTGGTGCCGAACTGGGTTGACTTTCATCCGTCTTTAGTTAAGGATGTGTCCTTGATGCTGCTCCATCAAAGCAGCAGTCCTTGAAACTGGGATGCCCAGGGCACGAGGTGGCTGAGCCGGAGCAAACGCTGGTGGCAGGGGAGCAGTGAGGTCTGCCAGTCGCTGCCCAGCATCGCTGCGAGCATCCTGAGCCCACCGCAGCCGAGGTGTGGCACTGCCTGAGCCCAGGTGTGGATTTGCAGGGACACACAGGGGTTTCAGCCGGACAGGTACTGCTGGGTGAAGGTGTGCAGCCGGGGTAACCCCCAGTACCACTCTCCCATTCTCGCGATGTACCTGATCCTCCTTTTCCTCCTCTAATCTGTGACATCCCACCGTGGGGACTCCCCAGCCCAAGCCCAGTTTAGTCACAGTGCAGGCAGCAGTGCCTGGGGCCACCAGACCATGGTTCCTGCCGTGGGTGGCCGCGGGCAGCTGGGAAAGAGCCTGTGTCGCAGCAGCAAGCATCCACCCTTTCAATGTCCCCTATTCCCCCCGCCAGAAAAATCAATTTGGGTTTATCAGGCGATCCTTAGCCTGCTGTGTTTGGTAGTTATCAGCATTTATTTTATTTCTCTGTGGCTTCAGGGCTGCAGAAAGTGAAGGAGTGCTTTCATTAACCAGCAATTGATTTCTCATACATCACTAATACTCTTCCACTTTTGTCTTTGGTAGGACAAAACCCAAAAAGGAACCCAGAAACCAAAATAACCATTGCTGTGGGTGCCCCTTAGTAACAAACAGAGGCAGATCAGCCCTCTCTGGCTTCTACTTAATTATCATCTTGGATCCAAAATCTCTTGGGGGGAGGGGACACACGAAGGACTGGCAGCAGCCAGGAGAATGACAGCTTTCCCTTGTATTGCATGACAGTGCTGCCTCCTGGGTGAGCCCTAGGAGCAGAGCGGAGATGTTCTCCTCGGCACTCAGTAGTGCCACATACCGCTCTGCAGCCCATCTTCCAAGCGGCACGACTGATACTGTCCCATTTTCTGCCATGGCAGATGCTCCTCGGTGTGTCCCAGCATGTGGCTTTGCAGGGGGCTCGCAGACGTGTTGGTTGGGTGGCCAGAGGGGACTGAGGAGCCCTGTCCTCTCTTGCTGGCAGCTTGGCAGGGGCCAGCTGGAGGAGAGAGGTTTCTCCCCAGTTATTCACAACAGGTTTTTGCCCAAGATTGGAGCTCTGTAAGGGGACTCTCAGGAGGGATTAACATCCAAGAAGAAGAAGCGCTGCTCTCTGCTGGGTGCCTAAGCACCGTTTAGTACAAATAATAATAATAATCAAGGTGGGAGGAAGCTTGTTTAGCCCTGTGCGCATCTGCACGATGTTAGAAACGTGCCTGCTTTCTAGTGGAACTGCGTAACACAACGCCACTGAACATCCTGTCGGCGTAATAGTCTTCTCCTAATCTCATTGAAAACAATTAGCGGAGCTCCGGCAATCAAATCAGATGCTGAAGTGAAAAACCCTGATGGGATTCTGTGAAAAATAATGGTGGTAATGAATAAAGGATGGGGGATTTTTCATTTACACCTGCAGCATGTTAATAAAATGTGGGTCAGCTCAGAGGTGCAGGACATTTTATAAGAAGCAAAATAAGTATTGATACTGTTTCTGCCTTAATCTAATGTTTCTGGAGTCAGTGGTTGGGATGAATGTTAATAATGTTTGTCTCTTTAGACAGGGCTTTTCATCCACTATCCTTTCACAAAGAAGATCAGATTTATTATCCTCGTTCTACAGTTGGAAAGAGAGGGAATGGAGAGTGGCTCATGCAGTCAAGCGGGGTTTGAGGGAGGAAGAGCAGATAATGTCCCTGAATCTGAGTCTGTGCCCGAGGCACCCTGATCTTGGAGATAGGTTGTAATTCCTGGATCAAATACTGTGTGTTTTACACGTATAATGACTAGTTCAGTAGAGATTAAAGCAGCAAAGGGTTTTCCTAAGTCCAGAGGAGTGTTGTGGAAGATGAAGACACCTAGTTAAAGAGTATCTGGAACCCAGGTGGCCTTTTTTTTTGTACTGTAAAGGTTCACATCCAGCCACAGTCTCTTCTATAAATGAAAAATTGCCTGAAAATTGTATTTTCTAATTCTGTGCTCATACTGTTCGTACCGCCATGCTGTCTTCTTTACAAATATCTCTTGTTTGAAGTCCTATGGTTATCTGATGCTATGTGTATGCTAACTCGTTTAGTTTAGTAGATGGAGATCTCTCTTTGCCCGGAATAGTTTAGGGATAGCAAGGGTGTAGGTGTGAGGGATTTTTGCTCATCTGGCTGTGATGTGTCTTGTCCAATTTACCCATCTCATTCCCATCTCTAAGAGGGGGTTCCCAAGCCCTTCACAGAAACTGTTGTGAAGATTTCTGCTTGTTCTCATGAGTCCCTTTTTGTTCTGTCCTGGATTTTACCCTGAGTTTCACTCAGGTCAGGAGGTGGTACCCGCCCTGGGCAGTGTGTCCCTGAGGGCATGGGATGTATGCAAATACTGTGAAAGCAAGAGCATCCAACCTCAGTTAGCAAGTCATTGCTACTCCCCTTCGCTGGTCCATGGTATCTCTCCGTAGCCAAATCATTACTTGTAGAAGGAGTTGGAGGGACCTTAGGTCCCTCTCTGACACCTGCAATTACCTCTGGAGGTTTAGTCAGGTCATTACTTCACATTGGTGCTGAGGAGGGGTGTAATACTGAGCAATGCTTTCCCTGCTATATTATGCAGGAGGGCGAGTGAGGTGCTGATAATTGTTGCTTCAGCCTTTAAAAATCTGTCAAGCCATGAATATTTCATGAACACTTTGGTTGGTGTGCTGGTACACAAGAAATAAAGTATCCATTATTACCAGGGTAGAGCTGGCCAGAAATTTTCCAGCAGAATTGGTTTTTGTCAATAATTACTCAGTCAACAGTACATTTTCCTGGAGTGTGTTTATTTTTGTCAAAATTGTCAATGAGAGATTATCTAAACATATTCTTTTGGAAGCCAGGGTACCTTGTTGCATCTTTGTCTTTTCACCTCCTCTTTTAAATCAACAATATTAGAAATTCTTTTTCAAGGTCTGGTTGTGCAGGAAACATTGACTTTTTCCATTTCAGCTCAGCACAAAAGGGAGGTTTGAGTCATGCAGCTGCAGGGCAAATGCTGGCACAGGGCTGGTCCCACCTGGCTTCTCTTCCAGGGCAAGGCAGAGCTGGGGACAAAGGGATGCTACGCTGATACAGAGAAGCCCTGTGATGTGTGCAGTCCTGTTGTAAGCCTCTGCTTATCAGTGCTTTTTCTACTAAGAAGCAAGGCAAGAGCTTCTCAACTACAGTGCTCCATCAGATAGCCCGTCTCCTGCAGGCAATAGGCTGGAGGAATTTGAATGTGATTTACATAAACTGCATCCTTTCCTCTTCCTCCTTGTTATGGATTGCAGCCTCAGAGATTGCTGGCAGTGTACTGGTCTCAGAGAATATTTTATATCTCCAGCAGACATGCTGGGAAATAAATGGAGGCAGCAAATCCGTACTGGATTTCCTTGTGCGTGTAATAAGAATGAGCAATGACCTGCTGTTTGTTGCAGGAAAACCAATGGGCCTGTGTGTGGTGCAAAGGCCTCAGAAGTCAATAATCTTTGCGTATTTGGGTTGCACTTGGAACAATTAAGTGGTGAAAAAATAATTGTCGGTAGATCTGAAGGAGAGCTTGGAAAGAGGAATAGGGAAGATCTGGGAAGGGACTCATGGCGCTGGCATTTCCAAGGCTGGGTAAGGACAGCAGTCCTGGGCATGAATTGTGGCTCTGAGGCTGACAGCCACCTGGTACAGCAGGGTTGGGAGGTACCAGGATTCAAATCCTGGGTGCTTCACACCCGGGGGGGTGTTTCACACTCTGGTGGGCCAGACTGGCTCAGTATTTCTAGAGGACCCAAACTCAGTCTCTGAAATCCTCATCACTCTAGCACAGAAGTGATTCAGAGACTTAAATACAGTATGTTGGGGCACTTTGTGGGTGTGATAAGAGCTCTGGAGACCTCACTGAGGCTCTGCAGCACACCAGGCACCTGCAGAGCTCGTCCTGGTGGTCCCTGGAGATCTTTCATGCTACTGCCCTATCCTCTTTTTTGTCCTCTTTATTTCAGAGTTCGCACCTTCCCGAAAGAGTCCCACCTGGGCCACGACACAGTCCGGGCCCTGATGTACTACGCCCTGAAGGTCTGGAGCGACATTACCCCGCTGAATTTCCACGAAGTGGCAGGTAACAACGCCGATATCCAGATAGACTTCTCCAAGGCGAATCACAACGATGGCTATCCCTTTGATGGACCTGGAGGGACGGTGGCACATGCTTTCTTCCCTGGAGACCATCACACGGCAGGAGACACCCATTTTGACGATGATGAGTATTGGACCTTCCGATCATCAGGTTTGTCAGGATGGGAGAGCTGCAGGCAAATGCATGTGCTCCCAGGTTCCCCCTTTGGTGCTGGTGGCTAGAGTGGTTTAGCCTCTGCTACATCATCTCCCTGGGCTTGCAGGTCCCAACACTTCCTTCTGGTTCCCCATTCAGCCTTGCTAGTGACATGACAGCAGCCAGCATCGAGAACCTCCTATGTTTTTGGAAGCCTCGATGGTATCTCCTGGTTTCTCTCCATCTTATCGGCAGCTGCAGAGCTCCCCAACACCCCCAGCACCCATCTCTTCTGGGACCTGGAGGGTTGCGGGTTGGGGGGGTGGGGCTGTTGGAGCTCTCGTACAGGGAATCTGTTCTCTGCCTTCACCATCTTTTGGATGGTTTCATTGCCATGTGCTCTGGTTTTCTATTTTTAAAGCATATTTATTAACTGACCTGCCTGGAAAGGGCTCTGTTGTCTACTGGGAAAAAGCCACCTGTGAACACTGGATATTTTCCTGCCATCTCGTGTCCATTACCTGACATCAGGATGTTTACAAGTTATATTTTTTTTTCTTTTATTTCATCTTATCTGGTTAGAGCAGAGTTTTAATAAGCAGGGGGACTTTCAGAAGTGTGTGCCTCAGCTGTGCGAGCCATCTGTGGGGATCAGGTCCCCAACCTTGTGTCGGGCGCGCTTTGACAGTGTTTCCTCTGCAGTCGCCAGCTGCTAATTTACTTGTCACGCCAGCTCCTCCACCAGCCTCCCCATGGGCTCCTGCTGCCTCAGCTTAATGATTTCGTTTAGACCTAATCTTCTTTGAAATCAGCTAATATCTCCTTTCTCCCCACCCTTCTCCTCCCTTCCCACCCGTTGACCTCCATCCATCCCCACTGAGTGCTTGTGGGCAGGACTGTTCACCAGACATATTGGAGGAGGTCTGGGGTGAAGGCCAACGATCCGAGCAGGCTGATTCTTCAGGATTCAACCTACCCCTTGGTTCATGCTGCTGTGTAACCCCAACCTGTGTCTTCTGGGGAAGAAAAACCAAACCAGCAGGTCTGCTCTGCAGACAGAGCAGAGACAAGCGCTGAGGTGTGGTAGTCTGCCGCAGCAGATGTGTTATGTGATGAAGTGAGCAGTGGTTTCCCTTTTGTAGCTGGTTGCTGGTAAGACTTGTGAAACAAGCTCACATGGAGGAGAGGGCTCGGGGCTGGCAGCCCCACAGGGAGGATCCCTCCCAGCATCACCGAGGGACAAGGGGGATGAGCCTGACGGTGAGAAAGCTGCCCTCTATTTTGAAGGTCTTGGAGCTATCTGAACTTCATCTTTTATTTATTTTGTTCTCCCTAGTGATTCAAAAATAACAACTTGGTAGGTGATATAAAAATATCCCCAAGGTTGTCAGTTTGGCATTAAAATGTCAGAAAACATATGTCTTGTTCTCTCCTACTGCTGGAGAAAACCAGCACAGGTTATAAAAATCCAGGCTGTTTACAGACACTGTAAATAACAGTCATCAAGGAAAAAGCAGAATTCAGCAAAAATATCCCCCCCAACACCCAAAGCCCCATGGGGAGCGCAAAGGACTGTGCAGGATGAGCCATGGCTGCTTCTGCATGATGTCTCTATTGTCCCAGCTGTGGCTTGGGGAACGTGGGGCTCCCCTGAGCTCCGAAGTGTCCTCGGCTTTCCAACCTCACTGCCCTTGTGTTACAATACTCACAACTGTCATCTTTGTAAGAACCATATTTACAGTCACTGCCGCCCTCTGGTACTCCTCTGAGGGCTCTGCCGAGCACGAGGAGCAGCAACTGCGGGGGTGCTTGGCCCAGCTGGTCTGGAGCTGGGTGGTGGGAATGCACCAAGCGGGATCAGTCCCTATGGCTCCTGGGGGGAGCTCCTTTGGCAGCAGTGGGGTAGGTTTGGAAGCAGACATTAACCCCTGTTGGGATCTGAGCTGAGGCTCTGGAATGGGATGGGTCTGTGTGGGGGTGAGGTCTGAGGCACTGGGGGTTGGGTTGCAAATAAGGAGATTTGGGGAAAGAGAATAGAGCGAGCCCAAACTGAGGGGGGAAAGTTACCAGAGGAGGTATCCATGTTCAACAAAATCTCCCTGATGCCCAGAGTGGTGTGTGAGGGCCAAAGTGCCTTCCTAAGGGAGCAGACCCCAGAGCTGCAGCTCCACCAACATGAGGTGTGGAAGGGGAGAAGACAGGCAAGCTCTCTGGAAAGAAGCTGGAGGTGGCCACCTCGTCCCTTCTGCCATACCCTGTCGGGACAGCAGCTGGATGAGCAGGGTTGTTGGCTGATGGGCGGGGGCTCTGCTTTGCAGCAGAGGGGATGCGTGTAGGACATGTGCACACAGGAAGGCGTTCGCGGAGGGTTTGGCCAGGGCAGCAGCATGCGATGCCAGCGTTGTGCAGGCAGGGAAAGCGCGGCAGAGCACTGAGCACTCACTGGTTCCTTGGCACATGGCTTTGCTCATTATTGCAGGCATTGGCAAGCTTCTGGCTGGCAGCAGAAGTTTGGTGTTGCAGGCATCACAAATTCTATGTCTGCAGCTGCTGCAGGGCAGGCGTGAGATGCAGGAGACGACTGCCCTGGCCCAGCTCCTGCAGCACCAGTTAGCAGGGATGAGGGATGGTTGTGCCGAGGTTGCTGTCTCAGCTCTTTGTCCAGCTTTCTCAGGTGCCATCAGTGGTCTGGGAATAAGCAAGGTGATCCCCAGGTTTGTATGGGGCTGAGGACTCGCACTGTGGGCTGATCTCTGGCTTGCTTTCCATTTTCCTGTAATACGCTTCAGTCTCCTTTTTCCAACTGGAGAAAAATTTCTGTCTCAAACTTGACGTGTTCCAAAGCTTTTCTTTCCAGCTTATCTAACATATACCTATACCTTGCCTTACAGCCCACCCAAACCCCCAACATCCCATCAGCAAGTAGTGACTTCCATTTCAATTTGATCTTGATTTCCAGACGCTCACGGGATGGACCTATTTGCTGTAGCCGTCCACGAGTTCGGCCATGCCATTGGCCTGACGCACATCTCTGCCATAGAGTCTATCATGAGACCCTACTACCAAGGTCCAGTGGGGGACCCTCTGAAGTATGACCTACCTTACGAGGACAAAGTCCGAATCTGGCAACTCTATGGTAAGTGTGTGTCCCTCACCCAGCTACAGCCCATTTCTGCCGTGGGGTGTGCTGGAATAGCTGTTTCCTGGGGTGTGTGGAGCTGGTGGGGAGGATGGCATACCCTCTACTGCTTCTTTGTCTTTATGCACAGGAGTCAGGGAATCTGTGTCCCCCACAGCCAAGCCTGAAGTAAGCAAAACAGATGACCATCCTATCCTGCCAGAGCTGCCAGAGAACCGCTCCACGGTCCCGTAAGTCAAGTTCATTTCTTTTCAGCCATCACTGGTTCCTGCAAAGGACATGTAGTAGTGAAGCTCCACTTAAGCATCAGTGTGCTGCTTGCCTGCTCACTCTGGCTTCGGTATTTCCTTCTGGACCTCTTGTCGCTTGGAAAACAAGCACACATAGAGTGCCCCTTTTTCCTTGCCTCTCCTGATCATCTCCTGTGTAGGCTGTTGCTTTTTTCAAGCAGTATGTGTGGGGAATGGCCAGCTAGCCCACAACTGAAGGGCGAGAACAAGTGATAGTTGCTATTCATCCTTTAACTAATTTTTGTCATTCAAGGCTTGTCCAGAAATTCTGTGTCATCTTGGAATGGTTTGCATTTCCCTAAGACTCAAAATCTTATTCATGTTAATGGAAATTTGTCCCCATCACCCTTAGGTGAACTCATCCTTGCTGAAATTTTAATCAAACTTCCTCTGCAGTATTCCAAATTGCGCAAGCATTACTTACCTAAATCTTTCCACGGTGAGCAACTCCCTAATGTACCTGTGGGGGTGAATATTGGAACAAGTGGACCGATGGCCTGACTCCAACGCAGGTTTGAGTTGGCAAGGGACTGCTTATGCTCAGCGTCATCAAGCAACCAGCATGCCCTCATTAAGGGAAGTTCTGGATCTAGCTCATTAATAAGCGTTGGAGTTCCCAAACTGTTTTACTACCAAGGCAGCAGGGCAGTTAATAGAGGAGGGGACACTGAACAAAAAGGCAGGAGTTCAGGGTCACACGTATTTTTGCCAGATACCAGGAGCACCCCAAGTGAGAGCAGCAAAGATGGAGCAGGTCACCCTCACCCCTCTGGGGTGTGACCTTAAGGAAGTCACTTCATTTCTCTGTGCTCCAGTGCCCCATCTGCAAAGAGAGGATAACAGCATCGAAGCATGAACAATCAGATTAGTCCTACAGTAATGGGTCCAAGAAGAATCTAATGTTGAATAAATATCCCTGTGCTGAAGTTACTTTTCCCACTTCATCACCTTCTTCTCCCCACGTTGCTTTGCTTGGTGCAATGCCCACAGTCCAGGAGTGCTGAGCACTGGCTCTTGGTGGAGGTATCCCCGATGCCAAGGGTTGCAGAAAGGGTCCTAAGGGACCCTTTTCCGTGAATTTGCTGAATGCCATTAGTTACTTTTCTTCCCATATAGATTCCAATGGAGTTTTTCTAAAAGGCTCTGTGTGACCTAGAAATGTGAGAGCATTTCTCCCTGTCACTGTGGGAGACTGTTGTCTCGCAGCAGCAGCAGGAAGAACAGGACAGTTGTTCGTGCCAACCCCTTCCAACACCCCTGTGTGTGACTGGCGGGTGAACAGGCTTCACCTCCACATGTGTTGTTTTGTGCCCAAAGAGGGCTGTGAAGCTGGTGCTGGCAACCCAGCACAACCCTTCTATCAGCAAATTAGATTTATGCTTCCCTGTCACCCACAGCAGCTTTTCTGTGTGTGTTCCCAGCATCCTCTCCTTGTCCTCCATCAATCATCATTTCTCATATGGGCTTCGTAGCATTTTCGGTCCTTCATACTCTGTGCCTCTCCCACCCACATTGTTAAAAGCAGCTCAGTATCTCTGCTGTGACTTGCAGGGTGGTTTTCACCACGTATCACAGGCGTCATCTCGCATGTGGCATCGTCTCCCTGTGTTTGGTCTTGTCTGCTTTCTGCTTTGCAACTGTGTCATCTCCCACTGGCATTCTGGAGCTCAGCCTTGGAGCAGCAACATCCCCAGCCACTGGAGCGAGATGCTCCTTGGCTGTTATCCACCACGTGTCCTGCTGCCCGGAGCAGCCGGCTGAGCTGCGCTGTGCCCCAGAGAGCGGGAGGCCAGCTCTGCCCTCACCAGCTATGCTGGCTGGTAGATGGAGACCGTGTCCTCGTTTGACTCCCAGCGATGGTCTCCAGTGACCCAGGGAGTATGTTTGCCTCTTCAGGCTGAGGGTTGCCCAAGCTCACCTTGGAATTCCCTGTGCACGTGGCTGGATTTGAGCGTGAAGAACAACACATGCACACAGCCTGTGGTCTTCAGCTGGGGGCTCTGGGGGCAGGGGAGATGCCGTCCGTGGGATGGGGGACACCGGGCAGGACACATGGCCCTTTGCTGCCCATCTGGGCTGTGCTCACCTTGGCATCTCTCCGCAGGCTTAGGCGGGATGTGCCCAACAGATGCAACACTCACTTCGACGCGGTGGCCCAGATCAGGGGAGAGGCTTTCTTCTTCAAAGGTAAGTGCCCGTTGCCGATGGTCTTGGCGTGCGTCACCCTGCAATGACGACTGGTCACAGTGCAGTGCTGCAGCAGCAGTGGCGGACAGGCTGGGGCGGGCGATGAGGATAAGCTGGCTCAAGGTTTGCAGGCTGCAGGGCCCGCAGACCCAGGCAGGCGTCTCTCCTTTCGGATCAAATTAAGGGCTTAGACCTTTAATTAGCCTGCTGAGGCCAAAGGCAGATGATAAAGAAATTTTAATGTTCATGTGAATCCTGCCCCCAGTGCAGAAGGAAACTGCCCGGCTCGTGCCTGGTCCCTCAGCGCAGCGGAGGAGGTACCCACGCAGCTGATGGCAGGCAGGGGGTCTGGCCCGTGGTTAGGAAGGAGAGACCAGTGGAGGCAAATCCACCTGCCCACGTCACCACAGTGCATGGCTGGTGTGGTGCCCATGAGGGACGTGTGTCCTAACACCAGGGCAGGTGCGGGAACACGTGGCTGCCACGGAGCTGGGGTTTAACACTTCCCCCTTGAAGCAGCCAGGCTGGTGATGATCCAGCGCTGCACTTTGTACCACACTCTAATCCACTGTACCACACTGTCCAAGTGAAGAACTGAAATCTGAAATTTGCACTATCAAAGTCGAAATCTGGGTCAAACCAAGGATGAGCAGATCAACAACAGCCCTCCACTGCTTTTTTCCTGGATGCCTCCAATTATCCTCTCCTCACATGCTTCACCTTTCCTAATGCTGCTTGCTGTGCATCACTCAAAGACAACGCGCACACAATTGCAGAGCCATCTGGTTCCGTGTCAGCAAACACTTGCTGGCAGTGTATCCCCGGGTGCCCGGCTGTTGATGAGGATCCTGATGGTGCCTTCCCAGCTGTACAGAGCCTGTGTAGGCTGGACTCTGTGGGCTTTCTTTCCCATCTTTCCAAGATGAAAAAATGCCCACTGGGCACTTCTTTCCAACCCTGGCCCCATTTGGCCACCCCAAAGCCATCTAGCAGGGAAGCAGAAGCATCTCCCGCAAGGATCAGGACCATATGACCCATCTGGGTATCACAGTGCAAGTCTTGGGTCACAGGCGAGAACGACAGAAGGGCTCCAGAGAACTCGATGCTGCTTGTGCCCTTAGAGGAGCACTGTACAGAGGCTGTTTCCCTGGGGTATTTGTTCAGGTGCTGGCTCCAAAAAGCCACAGTGAAGAAGAGAAAATAAAAGACGAGAACTGCTGTCCAGGATAAATGGCTGTCTGTCTTTCAGAGGGGGGAAAAAAAAAAAGATGAAAAGTGAAGAGAAATGCATCTCGATATCTGGTTTTGGACATATTTATTATGGGCCAAATTGCAAATGTAAAGAGCACAGTGTCAATGGGTGCCAGCTGCATGGCGGCCTCCAGAGCCCAGCACCGCCCTCGGAGCCCTTGTCACTGCCACCAAACCATCCTGGGCACCAAGGAGCAGGGACATCACCTCCAGGACAGGATTTTAATGACCTCCAGTGGTGAGCTCCCTCCACCGATGGACATTTTGTTCTGAGCTGGCCCAGGTGGTTCCCCGGACAGGGAGCAGGCTCTCCAACCGCAAAGGCACTGGGACCGGAGCTCCCCAGGGCTCCCAGGCTTGTCGTACTGAAGGCAGCGATGGGCTCTCCACACTGGAAATGCTGCTTGCTTTGATTTAGGGTGCCTCACTACAGACTCCTGAAGTTTTAAAACAGCTTTGGCCTGCGTGTGTGTCTGCACGGTGCGTGCAGCAGTCTTGCCAGAGGCAGCCGAAGTATGGAGAGCGCGGCACACAGCTGGGATCAAAATCATCTGATATTAAAGAAAGCAATTGCCTCAACCCATCATCCATATAAAACGAGACGCTGGAGACAGCAGGACTTTACACTTGGCTTTCATCCTGCTCAGTTTGCCAGCTCAGAGGGTGGTTTTAAATCAAGCTTTTTAAACAAATATGAGGTTGGGGTTTTTTATTAATATTATTATTTTTGTTATATTTCTGCATGCTAATGGCAGCAATTCCCCTGTGGATCTGACTTTGGCTAGTCATCATCCAAGCAACCGCAGCACTTTGGCGACCAGGCTTGGCCAAGGCAAACCATAAGCACGGGCAGACTGGGGCCATCACGTTAAGGATTCCTTGCTACTTAATTGCCTTTTTTTTTTTTTGCTTTTTCCTCATAGCTTATCAAAAAAACAACCAGACTAACCAATAGCCCAGGCTAGGGCTGACTGAGGGCAGATTCAAAGCTTGCTTGCTGCAGTTGCACGTCCGCTGACCCCATCACTGGCAAAGGGTTGAAATGTCAAAAGCACTGAGGCTTTCCTCCTTGTCTCAAATGAGCCCAGGGCACTCTGAAGTTCAGATAGTTATCTGCTAAAGAAAGAATTATGTTGAGCTGTATTTCTTGTTAAAAAAGTGGAAAATCTGGCTTTGTCTAGTGCCTCTCTAATTAGAGATGCAGAGATCATCTTTATTTAATTACATGTGTTTCAATCGATGTACAATGGCCACCAAATTTGAATCCTTTCCTTTTTTTTAATGTTCGTAAAAAGAATCTGTAATTATGGCAATTCCTACCACATTTGAATGTGTTATTCATTTGTGGGTTTCGGTCAGATAGAGCAAATATGCAAACTGGAGCAGAAGAACAAGAATATGATATAAATCCTTATAATTAGAATAAACCCCCCTCTCTGCAGATGTTTAAGTGTTAGAGTTTTGCCTCCTGCATTATTAGGCTAAGATCCAATTTCCATTAAATTTTAAAAGACGGCATCACAATCTGCCGGCTTTGGAGAAGGGGCTGAGTGTCGTGAATACAAATCCGAAGACGTATCTTTGCTTTCTGTTGCTTATCCCCCCTTGGGAGTCCATGCAAGAGCAGATGTAAATAACTTGCAATAATTTCTAACAGGCAATAACCAATATGAGACAAAGTTAAGAGCTGTCTCTCAGACATCTTGCTCTGGCTCAGATCTCATTGTGTGGAGCACTCCGGGGGAAACGCAGCACAGAACGTGCTGCAAAAACTCAGGCTGAGGATCCTGGAGACAGTGCAGAGTCGGGCTTTGAGTTGCCCCTAAAATCATTAAGACTCCTCAGGAAAAACCACCTAAGGCTTCTTCAGCAGGTGAAAGGTTGGCATCCTTTCCAGAGAGGGCAAACCTGTTTCCTTTTCCACTACCCAAAATATTCCAGAAATACCCCAAGCCAAGCCCTTTCCTAGCTGGGCAGGGTTGCTGAGGTGCTGGAAGTGTGTGTGCTTGCACTGCTGGGCTGTTCAGCACCATAGGACCGAGGTCCCCTGCTTATCCTACACCTCTAGATGGTACCAAATCCTTAATTGTGCCTCCTTCCCCACCTCAACCCCTACCAGATTTATCCATATAGCTTCCTTCTCCTCTATTTTCTTACTCCCTGTCTTTGTTTAAAAAAACCCTTCTGACATATCCGTGTTTCATTATAACATCATACATGTTTCTAAATATGAAAGCAGCCAGGCAGACGGCATGCAGGAGGCTGTGGGTGCTCCGGGAGAGGAGAAAGAGGGATGTTTCTTTGGAGGCTCTTGCTGGTGTAGTGTCAGTCACTGCCTGATCCCACCAGCTCCTGAGAGGTCCCATCCAGAGCAGGAAGGGAGGTGATGAAAGGCTCCAGCTCAGTGGTGCAGCTTCACACCACGGCCAGGAGAGTAACAACTCCAGTGCAATGTCCAGGGGATTATTTTAATCCCAAAAAGGGGATTTCTTCTAATGGCTGCCAGAAATAGAAAGCGCTAGCAGCTGCTGCTAGAAAGCGGGATGCTCCCATCTCACGCGCCTGGCTTCCTGCTGTGCCGCGTGCCTGTGCTCATCTCCCCGGTGAAGGTGGGTTGCAGTGTGGTTCAGTAATGTCCAGTCTGTTCCTCCAGGCAAGTACTTCTGGAGACTGACTCGCAATAAGCACTTGGTCTCCCTCCAGCCGGCTCAGATCCACCGTTTCTGGCGGGGCTTGCCACTCAACCTGGACAGCCTGGACGCGGTCTATGAGAGAACCAGTGACCACAAGATCGTCTTCTTCAAAGGTGAGAGCGAACGCGGTGCTGGAGGTAAGCACATGTGTCTCCCCGGTGTAGAGCCCGGTGCTTGGCAGCGTTGTGACCTCTCCTGCAGGCAGGAGACACCAGCATCAGTCTTGAGTATCTCCCAAGGCAGGTCTGAGGCCTGTTGTCCATGAGCAAGGCCAGGAGAAAGCAGCTCATAGGGAGGGCAGGCAAAAAGTAGCAGTCATGTTCCTCAGAAAATGGGGGAAATGTCAATGAAGAAAAACCACAGCCAAAGCTAACCGAAATCTTAGCTCTTCAAGAATGAAATAACAGCAGGAACCACCCGTGCAGAGATTTTACAGGTGTTATGTTCCTTCTTTGGCTTTTTCTCTTTTTAGTATTTGTTGTTGAGAAGAGGAGCAGCAGCAGAGGGGACAAAATTGAAACCCAAAGAGCTTTTGTTGGCTAATTATATTTCTGCTACTATTTTTTTTTCTTAAAATAAGTGGCATAATCCTCTCCTTTTATTTAAATTGACTCGCAAGTTTCTTTCAAAAGAGCTGGAGGAAAGAGATTAGCTCTTGATTCTTATACAGGTGCCCAAGTGCCCCTGGTTAGATGTTACCCATACACTGAATGTCACCCAAGCCCCTGGCAGGCACCGGCTCTTGTTTCAGAAAGGTTGTGCACTTGAAGAGCTAAAAACATCCCAGCCCTCTGTGCTCCCCGGCTGGAAATTGCTTTTTGTCTCCCAACCGTTCTGCTCCAAGCGTGGTGCAATTATCGGTTTCAGAAGTGCTGAACCAAGCACTTCTCAAAGCAATAATTTGGTTTCGATTCCTCCAGCCAGGCTGGAGACATGGCTTACATCCCACACAAGCCTCTGCGCTCACAGAAGCAATTCCAAGCATGGCTGGAGCATGGCAGCCCTTGTGCCTGGCGCCAGACCCTCCAAGCCAGGTCTGCAGACAACAGCGTCACTCGCTTCCTTTCCTTCTTCCCTCCTCTCCCTGTTGGGGACGAACAGACCTCTGGCAGCTCAGGTCCATGAGGCTGCTTGGGAGGCCAGAATTACAGCTGGGCCACAGCTGGGACCTTGCCCTGCAAGGCACAGCGCTCCTTGGTCACACATGGTGTGGGTGTTAGCCCTGCCTAGCTCCTAAGATTAAAGTCAAGATTCCCTTCCCAGCTATAAAATACTGTCTCATTCTCTCTCTCCCGTGCTGTTTCATTGATCTCTGGACAGAAACCAAAGCACACAAATTACCTGGCCTCTAAGATTCTGCTGATACATGGGCATGTATTTAAGTGCCTCTTCAGATTTTCAAGAAAACTGAGGGTGGAAAAAGCCTGATCTTTAAAATAGGTTTTGTTACACCTAAAAGGACACTGCAGGTTCCCAAAGAGACATTGTACAAACAGAAAGACCATCCCAGTGCTTAGAGGATTAAGTAGGAATTGAGAGATCTGGGTTCATTTTCTTGTTCTGCTTCTTGTTTCTTGACTGACCAGGGGCCAGTCATGTTGTGCTTCATTTTTATTGGAAAAGCCCCATATTGACAGTTCTCTCCTGCACAGGGTAGGGCTGGGGGGTGACTGTGTAGGACACTTGAAGAGCAGTGAGCTGCTCACATGGGACTTGTCCAGCCCCTGTGCATCCTCCTTACATCCCTTAAAATCCACGGCTGGCTCTAAAAAGTGTGGCCATTTCTCTTCCAAAACAGGACAACACTTTGGTTCTCAGGGGTCGAATAGCTGGCAGAAAGTGCCCAATCTCCCCACAAAAGCTGCATGTAACTTTTTGTTTCTTGCAGTTGGATATCAGGCCAAAATCACAGGAGCATAAAAAATAAATGCCACTACCAAATACATACAAGTGATAACCTCACTGATACTACCGGCCTGTTCGTGTCCCGGGACCGTCATGCCTGCAGCCTTTCCGGAGCAAAGGGAGGCTGCACTCCATGGAGAGCCTGACACAAAAAAAACCCAACTACTCAAAGATAGGGGCTCCCCACTGCACTGCTGCCTTCCCATCCCCATCCTTAAATGCCTAGAGCTCAGTCCTGAGGATTGTCACGGCAACAGATAATGAAACATCAGCTTGTCTGCGGGGGAATACCGGTTTCGGCTGTGAAGCAGATGTGATTTTGTTCTGTGCTTCTTTCCTTTCCACAGGAGACAGATACTGGGTCTTCAAAGACAATAACGTGGAGGAAGGATACCCACGGCCGATCTCGGACTTTGGTCTCCCACCGGGAGGAATCGATGCCGCGTTCTCCTGGGCCCACAACGACAAGACTTATTTCTTTAAGGACAATCTCTACTGGCGCTACGATGACCACGAGCGGAGGATGGATCCTGGGTACCCCTCAGAGACCATCCTGTGGAAGGGAATACCAAGCCCTTTAGATGATGCCATGAGGTGGTCAGATGGTGAGTCCATATGTCGGTTAAAAAAAAAAAAAAAATTCCACAAGAACAATCCTCTGTGCTTCATTTGCACTGGAGCTATAGTCCCTCTACCGTGCCTGCCGAGAGAAATGCTGAGGCCCAGATGGGACGACAGCTCCCGGTGTCTGAAAGCTGAAGAGGGAGGTAGGCTCCCAGCCAGATCTCCCCACACTGCTCACTAAAAGGCTTTGTAATTTCAAGCAGGCAACAAAAATATCCTGGGGACCTAATAATTTGATTTTATTAAAAGAACAACAGTTGATGTTGTTTTGCAGTGTTTTTTAGCCTAACGTGCTGATTTGCTCCTCACTGAATTTGTTGTCATTGGATTTTTAGCTGGCTATGTGAGAATGCAGACAGAAAATATTTTTAAAGGACATGTTTTCCCCAGAGTTATGACTTATTTTCCAGGGATGAGATTTCTCAGTGGTTTCTTCCCTCTGAAAAGACCACAAAAATTTTGTCACAGGAGACGTTTAAAACCAGCCATTCGCTCACAACAAAGTGGCACTTCCAGGTTTTATTTACCGGCAACCTAACAGTGTAATAGCAACCATTAAACCAGGCAGAGGGGAGGGACATCCCCAGAGGCTTTTCAAGCTGAATTTCCAAAGCTGTTGAGAGCAACTGGCCTATTCACATGGGTAGGAGTCCTTCACAAGCATGGGATCTGCTTAGAGAATTCACAACCTCCCAGTTCAGAGTGGAAAAAACTCACCTGGAGCAGAAAGCTCCCAGGGCCCTGCCAGACTCAGGTTATTTATCTGAGCCCAGGGATAGCAACACGCACCCCAGGTCATTACCAGGTAGGTGCGGCCTTCTTCAGCCTTACTGTGCCCTGGACAAGGCTGTCCACTGACGGCTACTGAGAGAGGTGTGTGGTGTGTCCAGCTGTGGATTTACTGGGGATTTTACCCTGCCCACCCTCAGTACCAGGGGGATGCGTCTGCTCTAGGACCCACCACAGAAGAGGTGACATCTCTCCACCCACCTCCTACCTACCTGGTGGCTCCTGGCCGGTGTGAGACATCCCAGCCAGGCACAGCATCATCTTTTCCAGCATCCCACCACTGTGCTTCTGCAGTGAGAGAGGCAACAAGCAGTGGTAGCGCGTGTGCCTCCACTCCCTGGGACTCAGCTGGGGTGGGACTCCTCTGCTGTTCCAAGCACTCCTCCAGCCTTTTCACTGGGAGTATGCCCATCGCCATTCACCTTGCCTTTGGGTTTTGGTCTCTTTGCAGGTGCAAGTTACTTCTTCAGGGGCAAGGAGTACTGGAAAGTACTGGACAGTGACCTGGAGGCGCAGCCTGGTTACCCCCAGTCCATCGCCAAAGACTGGCTGGTGTGCAGCGACATGCTGTCCGACTCTCCAGAAGCGGCCGGGAGCAGCAGGACTGGGGCACGCACCAAACCAGGACACCACGACCAGAGTCGCTCAGAAAACGGCTACGAGGTCTGCTCCTGCACCTCGGCCTCCCCGTCCCTTCGGGCTTGCCCCGTGCTCAGACTGTCAGCCAGCCTCATGCTGACCAGCGTGTGGACAGCAACACTGGTGTGTGCAGCCCTATGACATCTCATCCCACAGACAACGCCACGGTGCTCCAGGGAGGGGAGGTGGATACAACCCTGTCACTCTAACTGTTGCAGAGAAACATTCCTAGGAACATGCCACTGAAGGGTTTGAATTCTCCATGAGAAATGAACAGTGTTTTTTTCTTTTTAATTTTAGTTTAAAGGTCTAATAACAGATTTTGGGTTCTGCACCTTCTTATTCCCCCATCCGGTTAAAGGTGAGAGCAGCCTAACATTGAATTTAGAAACGTTCCATAGAGAAGTGTTGCTTTGGATGTTTGAACATGGCAAACGAGGGAGGGGAGAGCTACTGCGGTGGAATGGGAACAGAAGAGATGCTGCCGAGACAGATGGCAATATCCCGGAGGAAAGGCAGCGAGGCTATAGGCGGTAGTTATATGCTGACACAATGTACACATCCCATTGGATGTACTAGGTAGAAAGAAAGTTCGACTCCACTAAGATTAACTGCAAGGTGATCGTTTTACTGTCAGACCTGCTGTGGTCACTGATGTCTCAGTAGCCTGTATCAGTTTCTACGGGTCGGAAACACCTTTGCCTTTCAGAAGGCAGTGCAGCTTATCTTTGTATCCGAGTCGCTGGAATTTAACAATTTCTCTAATAAACTCTGGCTGCCTACAGAGATCTCCCAGTCCTCTGCCAGACCAAGCCTGCCACCTGCAGTAAGTGCCGACTGCTGAGGCTGGGGAGCAGCCTCACCGCTGTGCGAGCAGCAGCCTTGCTGCCTGCAGCCAAACGACGTGCAATTCCACCCCAGCCTAACCCGTGCACACAAACTCCTGCTCTTGGAGTTCCTGTTTCAGGTTGCTTTACATCCTGGGGAGGGATCAAGATGTGTCGCATTCATTTGTGACCCTGTCATACCTGGCTGCGCTGCAGAGGATGGGCTGGAGGGAGGAGGAGGGATGCTGCACAGTCAGCCTCAAACTCTTCTTGATGCCTCTGCCAGGAGTTTGGAGCAACAGAAGCAAGGTCAAGCGCTGCATTAGGATGTTCCTGGGGGTGGGGTTTTTTCTCACTGTTAATCCACTTTCTGCTGTATAATTCAGGCATCTAAGAGTCCTTGAAAATGCTGAGTGAGAACCTGTGCTTGAACTGTGGTAGAGACATCAGGAAGGCCGGGGTCCTGCAGTCTGGTGTTGTCAAGGGGTATTAAAGGAGAGAAATGGGCAGCAGCTGTTGGGAAACACTGTTCTTCTCTGCCCTCCTCCTGTAGAGCTCCTGCACCAGTGCCCCTTGCTGCTGTGCCAGGGCAGAGCTGGCAGCAGGCAGGAACCCACAGGCTGCTGCACTGGCCCTGGGGCCAGCCAGGGCTTCTGCCATGGAGCCTGGCATAATGCAAAGCCCTCAAAGGCACAGCGGGAAAGGCATGAGAAGTGCTGTTGACTCCTGATAGAAAAAAGGGGTCACCTTGAGTTTCCCTCTTTGCTGTTGCTTTCTTAAATAGTCCCAATCATTCACGGAGTGCAGCTATTCTCAAGACGATGTGCTACAGTGTGATTTTAAGGGGCATGTGTCAATGGAAACCTCCCATTAAACCATTAAATATCCTTTAAAAAAAAATACAAACCAAAAACCTCACACATAGCAGCTCCTGGACTGAGTAAAGCTGTTTCCAGTACTCCCACTGCATGGGTCTCGTTCCCCATCCCACCCCTGCTCCGGGCTGGGCAGAGGCTGCAAGGGCAGGGCATTGTGGTTGCCGTGGCAGAAGATGGGATTTCCCTTTGGTTCATGCCGCTTTTCTTCCTCTGCCCTCTCAAGTCAAGAAGACATGGCTTTTAGTCCTTGCTGGGGTGACACTGCATGAATGTCAGCGTGTTACAGATTCCTCTTGGAGAAGAGACCAGGTAGGAGTGCAGCATCACAGGGAAGATGCCCTCTCTCTTTTTTTCCTTTTTTTTTTTTTTTTTGTCTTTCTCCACAGAAGAACTATCCAGACACTGCACCTGAAGGATCAGAGGAGGCAGGGAGGTGGGTAGCACTGCTTCCACTGCTTCTCCAGCCTGACCAGGGAGCCTGTTGTGGTGACAAGGACCAGTGGCCACACAGCCATGCTGATGTGGTCACAGCAGTGCTGGGACCCACACTAACACGATGTCAAATTAAGTTTATTCAGTGTGAGGGACTGTGATTTATAAATAAAGCCTGTGGAAAGGCTTTCAGTATGCCCTTCTCTACTGCAAACTGTGCATTTTGATTATGAGAAAAGAGCAGGAATTGAGGCTTTACTGCTGGCAGACAGCCCTCGGGGAGCATGGAGAATCACTGCTGCATCCTCCCGGCATGTGGCTTGCTTGGCCATTCCCCTGGCAAAGCCACCCTCCAGTTGCCGTCGGCTCTGGATGCAGCTGCAGGAAGGAGGCTCAAGCTCCCTGGGATGGAAACAGGAGCGGGACTGTTTCCCACCGAGGTCACCAGTTCAGCATTGGGTCTGGTGGGCTGGGGCCTCAGGAGCAGATATCTCTGGCACAGAGACACCACTGTAGCGAGCGTGTGGGTGCTCAGGGAGCTGCATCGATCTCCTCTTGGAACACAGCAGTCCTGTGTGGGTGAAGCAGTGGGGATCCACTGGTGAAAGGGTTTTTGTGCTTTACAGACCCAAAGCAGTGAGAGAGAGCTGTGCCTGGCAGGGTGTGGGGCTCTGTGGCATCTGGTGGTACTGCGCAGGGAATGAGGGCCCGAAGAGTCCTGCAGGTTGCCTCTGCAGCCACCCCTCTGGGCACACTGTATTCAGAAATCCCCAGCCAGTTCCAACTGCATTTGCAGATTGCTCGTAGGGTGGAGGCAAGAGGTGCAAATCACAGCACCAACCTGGTACTTGGGGAACTTGTTCTCTTGTTTCTCTCTAAAGTCAAGTCGTGTTCACCGTGTGGGGCACTGTCTCTGAGAGGGGCTGAACGGGCACACAGCCAACTAATGGCAAATGTATGTGTGGGCTGGGGGATGTATGTCTGCCAGGGCTGCAGACCCCTCTCCTGGGAGTGCAGAGGAGGTCAGAGGCAGCAGACACCCGCTCCTGGCCCCAGAGGGCCCTGTCTGCTGGGGCATAGTCGTGCTTCCATGCAGCTTAAAAATAAAAATTTAATGAATGTGCTCTCTGTGCTCCAAAATGTTGCTGATGCTCTGCTGCTGGGCTCCCTGGCACTGTCCCTGTGCCTGGATTCCTCTGGTCCTACCCAGAGTCCCTGGGTCAGCTCTCCTCCACAACGTCCTTAGTCTTAGCTAGAAAAGCCACCTCCACCCTCTGAAAAAATAACCTGAGCATCATATTCCTATTGCATATTGCCCAGTCTGGATATTTTCTGACTATTTAAACTCTCAGAGGATTTTGTGAGGTCATTTCAGAGTGAACAACTTCTATGTAAGAGGAGAGATGGGAATTTAAAGGGAAATTCAAAATTCTGGTTTGCTACCATAAAGAAAATCAGAAGTTAAAAAAAAAAGGTAAGGTGGGCAGGAGCAATTTTCAAATGACAAAGCAGTGGAAGTGCCTGGATTTAAAAAAAAATTAATAACAAGTCATCTCAGACAAGACCTGGGATTTAACAGCTTGAGAAACACAATAAAGTTATTGAGCAGAGACTTATCTTTACTTGCTGATGCAAATCATAAGACAGGCGTGTGGGCTGTAAGAGGTTCCTGCTTCCCATAGCCCCTTAATAGCTGAGGGGAAGACTCCCAGCCCTTACCCCAGAGGGCTTCTCTAAAATGGGACTTTCTGCTTTATTAAGAATGACATTTCTCTCCTCAACCTCCAGTTTAATCCACATATGCCCTTGCACAGCTGTGGGCCAGGAGACCAGGTGGTGGTACTCAGCCCCACAGCTCCGGTGGGGTTGCTCTGGATGATGCTTTACATCAGCAGGTGGGTAGGTGCTCCTGGAACCTTCCTGCCTTGCTGTAGCTCCTGGAGACGGAGCTGTTTTTTGCTCCTCAGATGGAATCTGGGAGAGGACAAATGCCAGAGCTGCCTCCACCCCAGCCACCTTGCTTTTTCCATCCCCTCTGCCAGGTGAGTGTGAGGTACGAGCTGGGGCTGAGCCTGATGCTGCTGTAAGAGGCAGGAGCAAGCCCAGGGGATGTTTTGGCTTGTCCTGGCTCTCTGTGTCCCAGCAGTTCCTGGTAAGCTTGGTGCTGAGGATCACTTACTTACTTTTCTCTGAAATTTCTAGACGGGGAGCTGGTTGGCCTCGTGGGGCTGGAACAGGGAGAGGGATATAGGACAGCCAAAAACAAGGAGTACATAGCTGAGTAATAGTCTATAAGAAGACCAGCTTGAGCTAAGAATAGGAGGGGGTATTAAAGCTGGAGGATATGTGGGGGATTTCTGTAGGCGTGTGCTAGGGCTGTAAATGGGGAAGCAGACGGGCTGTCTCTGGATCTTCTGCGGTACAACTCATTGCTGACCTCGTGGCACTAACAAAATTACTACACGAGCTGCCAGAGCAGTTCCCTCTCCTCCTCCTAAATTTCTGGTCCCTGGTTTAAAAAAACCAAATCCCAAACCTCTGTGATTTATGATCCTGTCAGCAGTGAAACCCTAACTCAGCACTAGGTTGCCAGCTCAGGTGGGCTTATTTCTCAGTGGTGTGGAAGGATAGGGGTTTCCCTTGTTTTTTAAAAAAGGGCTTTGAGCTTGACTGCACACCCAAACAAGTCAAATAAAATGAGACCCAGGCCTGGTTTTTGCTGGGACAGCGATCAGTCTGCTCCGAGCAGCTTTCAGCCATCGTGGCTTGGCAGGCGAAGAGCTGCATTGACAACAGGACCGCTTTCTTCCAGAGAGGACAAGACTTTGCGAGCTTCTCAAGGAGCTGTGCCAAGATCTATGGGTTGTGTTTCTTGGGTTGTGGCAACTCATCTTGATGCTTCATGCGAGGAAGCACACATCCTTTGGAAAGTCCTTCCCATCCCACATCTGACAAGCTGAACCAAGCCCATGTGTTATGCAGCTGGAAACCTTGGGAGCAAGAGACTCTCTCGCTCCAGATCAGATGTTTGGTCTGTTTTTCTCCGCCAGAACAACAGGAGGTTTTTGGGGGGAGCACAGGTGATGACTACAGAAGCCTGTTTGTATGCAGGGCCTCTCCAACAAATTTCAAAGTGTTGAAATGCCCTATTTTACTTCCCACCCCAGCTGTACTGCAGAAATAGCCAAACCAGGATGGCCCCTGGCATGTTCTCTCTCTGGAGTAGGGCAGGGAGATTGGTGGTTACAGGCCAACACAGTGACTATGTCTCTCCTCTTCCCAGCCAATCTGGAGAAATCAATGGTTATTCTGTATGTGAGGAACCTTTTGTCCAGGGAATAGAAAATTACGGTGTTGGGTGGTTTTCACTGTCAGCTGTCTTAAAGCACCCTGGCCTTCACATCCTGCAACTCCTCCGCTCCTGGGGATTTCCCCTGCTACTCCGTGTTTACTTGGATGGCAGCTATACACTGCACGTCAGTAAGGAGGCAGCACCCTGGGATGGGTTTGCTTGTTTTCAAAGTTGCCAGGTAATGACGTAACTGTGGCTAAGGGCTTGTTGTGACAAAACTGTGCTCCTGCCTTGAAGCTCTGTCTGGGAGCAGAGCTCACGGGGAGGGGTTTCCACGCAAGCAGTGGTAGCTCCTTGCCCCACTTATTTGCATCGCTGTGCTTGAACTTATCTGAGATGTCATCACTAGTGCTCACCCCAGGCTTTTAACTGCTCTAATTTCCTGAGCATACAGAAGCAAAGGGCTCGGCGTTTTACAACAGTTATCTGCTTTCACCCTCCATTTTCCATGGCTGTGTTCATCCTCCTTTTTGCCTCATCCGCTATGAAGTTCTCCTTCCCCATTGCAAAAATGCACAGGTTGGGCTGAAATCAATGATCTCTTAGGAAAGAAGATCCTGGAGCCCTGTAGGCACCGGCAGCTGGAGAGCTGCTTCTATCTCTGTATATGGGTGACCACCCTGACCTCAACCCAGGGTCATGATGGTCAGAAGTACCACGTAGTGTTTAGTGAATCTCCTGTAGTCTGACCTGGGAATATGAAGCTCGGAGAAAGCAGGACTGGAGTGACCTGGGAACATCTATGGAAGGGAGACTTGCTTGATGGGATTTGACAGATGTCTGTGGTGCTGCTTTAAAACACCTGTCCAGATGTGCCTGCTGGGCAGCAGCAATGCTCCCAGGCTGCAATGAATATGTGTGTAAGGAGACCATGAAGAGGAGTGAAGCAATTTGTCTGTGACTCTGGATACTCAACAGGATCTTTCTCCTGAAGTACCCCTGCAAGAATTCCTGCTTTTCCCAGCCCTGTGCCTCAGAGGCATGCAGCTATTTGACTTCTCAGAAGGAGAGAGCATTTCTAGTACTCAGCAAGAGGTTGCACAGTGCTCCCATGCCCAGTCTCCCTCATACCCTCCATTCTGTCATGGGGGAATGTGAGAGGGGGGTCTCCAAGGTGTCCTTGTCAGGTGAGTGCAGCTTGCTGTACATCCTGTCCAGAAACAGGACATGGATCCTATTGTCGTCTCATAAAGCCCACAGTGCCTTGTGTAGATGCTGAGCCCTCTACTGAAAGAGAGAGGGCTGACTTGCGAGGGAGCAACTCATCAGGAATGCATTTCTTTCATCTCCGTGTGCGCTGGAAGGCTTTCATGCACATGTACAACCAGGATAAACAAGTGAGATCAGAAACCCCTAAGCAAAAGCCATGCTCAGGCGAGTAGAGCTTTGCAGAGCCCATGCTAATCCTATTCTGCAAAGCACATGCCAAACTCTTGGCACCTCTTGCCTTTATAGGAATGAAGTCATGTCCCTACTGGCCTCCATCTCCTTCGGGGTACTGATGGGCCCTACCTCTCGAACCTCTTCTCCCTGTGAGTCTGCTGGGGGAGCAAGCTTGCGGCTGCCCTAGGAAGCCTGTTTCAAAATAGTTTCATTCTGGCAGCATGGGGCTGTGGAGCCTGACTGTTATTCTTAACCCTTGGGTCACGCAAGGTAGCAGTGACGTAATGGAAGAACTTCGCTCTGCACACTGTCACGGCAGCTCTGAAGTATGGCTCATCCATCAACTGCCCCACTGGGATCTGCATCGAAACTTGTGCTGTCTCGCTTGTTGCTGCAAAGGGGGATGGCCCCAGTGCTTCTCCTCCAACGGGAATGGCATAAGCCGTTTCTCATTAGCAAAGTGAAACGCACTCTCCACGCTGCCAAAGGCGATCTGTATGTATGCTGTTGTTCGCCCCCTGGGAGTCAGCACAGGCTTCCCTGCCATAAATTTCCATAAGTTCAGGGCTTTGAGCTTTGCCATGCTCTACCAGTCAATCCCGTTGGTGTGGGCAGGGTAAAGGGTCTGTCACCTCTACGGATCCTGGGCAAAGCCAGTTGGGGATAATGCCTCTCCTTCCGTGGGTATCTGAAGGTTGATACAGGCTGACTCGGCAAGTGCATGCCAGATGCTGATCCCTCAGTAATTCCTCTCTCCTTGGGTCCCAACAGAAGGTTGCCAAGACAAATGGGCTTGACAAATATCTGAAGGAGCTGCTTTACCATCCCCTAAGAAGTATCCTCCTCTGCTGTGCTCCCAAAGCATAGGAAGTGTTCTAATCCTGAGCTTGCAAACACGACTGAGGTGCTGAGTTTTAACTCAACTCTGCTTCCTACTTCCTTGTCCATGTCACTAAGGGTGAGCAAATAAATTCCAACAGATTCCTCCAAAAGGCATAGCTGTGTGAGTGCCTGCCTGGCCTTGTAATGTGCATGTGTTTATGTATGTGCTATCTCCAGCTCTGTTTGGACTGGGCAGGTGTGCCCGGTGGGGCTCTGAGGGTGCAATCCAGATAACGGAGAGCAAGCGCAGTATTGTTCTCTGCCTGGTGTCAGGGCGCTCACCTCACCTGAACCCGCCTTCTCAAGCATGTTGGCATAGACAGATGTGAAGAGCTCTGATAAACGCTAAGAAATAATTCAAACATGTATTGGTGAATATCCATCATAGTGCCAAACCTCAGAACGCTGATATTTTGGGCTGCTGCTCCCAGTGCTGCAGAAGGAGCTGAGCTGCAGTGGGAGACCAATTTGTGCAGCTCCTGTGCCTGCCTGAGCCCATGTTACTCTTCTCCTTCTCTTCTTTACTCTTGAAGCCATGAGTGCAGAGCTGGGTTTTTTTTCTTTTTTAATGTCAGACAAAAGCCTAAATGTAGCATTTAGCCAACCATGCTGAATTAGGACAGGGTGAGCAGTAGGAAAAATATTAGAAGTTAACTCTAACTTGCCTTATATGTTGATTGCAAGTTACATCACTAAGGGCTTGTATTCTCCTCTCCAGCTCAGCAGCCCCTTGTGATCACTGGTGAAATCCAGTGCCAGGAGAGAGAGTGAAGCAGCCAGCTGGGGAGATGCTGCCTTCCTTGGTGCTGCTCAGCACTGTTCTCCTCTCCTGTGCAAGTGCAGGTCACTAACCTCTGTGGCAGGTGTTTGCCTCAAGAGCTTCCTTCTGAACCCCTTGCTCAGCAGTCCTGAGCTTCCCTCCTTGGGCCGTGAGCCAGGGCATCGAGCCTATCAACCGATGGGCTGTTTGTTTTTCCACAGGCTGTTGGAATTACACCAGTGCTATCGGTGAAACCAAGCCTGCTCTTGGTCTGCAGGTGGCAGGGGCCTCTGATCTCCTGCTCCTGTGCTTTTGGAGGATAGGGGAACATCGTGCGTGAGTTCCCACAGCACCGACCACTGTGAGTACTTGTAAAGACAAACCAGCCCCACAACAGCTGTGTATTTGGATTTGTAGCAGATGTAAAAAGGGGAGGGAACAATTGTATGGCCATGAAGCCAGGATTGCTGAGCTCTCCAGTGGTCCTGCCCTCACTCTGAAGCGAAGACAGGAAAATAACATTATTTTGAAGGGTGCTGTCTGTCTGATTAATGCTTTGCTCTGGTCAAGAGGGATGTGACTAGGATGAAGCAGTTTTGAGGAAGGTTCAGGTTTGGACCGCCTCAATTTTTGCTCTGATTTGGGGTCTCTTGGTGGTTGGTTTGGCTCTGCTTATACCCCACCTCCCTACCCCAGGCAGACGATTTACCTGCTGGAGTTTCTATTCTGTGCTGCTCTTCATGATCAACAGTCATCCTTGATCTATGGCCTGATAAGGCCCCAGGAACCAACCTGCCCTGCCTTGCTAATATTCCCCATGCTGGTGCTCCAGCCCTACGTACGTGGGCACAGCTCTGGGAACAGCATCTGCCTCTCCTGTGTGCTGCGTTCAGCTCAGACCCAGCTCTGTCTCAATTGCTACTCCCATCCTAGCAAAAACAAATGCAATCTGTGAGCGTGTGTGCTGCAAGAGCCCTGCCAGGAACAAAGAGAAGTTCAAATATTTGCGTTGGGTTGTTAATCTTTCCATTGAGGCGATAAATGACAGGCTTCAGCAGAGTCTTTTGGTGCCGAGTGTGGCATTTCCACTGTACTGGCTCCAGGTTCACAACTTCTCCAAGGTGAAACACCTACAGTTAACAATTGGGTTTTAATTTTGGGGGAAAATGACTGAGGGTGACTGAAATATGGCTGTTTCTTTAAATAAAAATTTTAAAAAATCATCAAGCTTTCCCTGTGTCAGATGGGAAGTCTCTGGTCTTTGGGTGCAGTTTCACACACAACAGCATTTTTGCCATGAACTCTGGAGCTCTGATAGTGATTTCTGTTCTAGTGCCTGGGCTGCAAACTGTCAGAGCTGCCTTTCTTTGGGAAGTCCCAGGCTCGATGCCACGTGGAGGCCTGAGCTCCTCTGGGACTGGAGCTCTCATTTCCATTTCACTGGGCTGATGAAGGAACTGAAGATGTTTGCTAACAAATTAATTCATGAACTTCAGATCTCTACTCCTCAGTATCTGGGAAGCTGCTGTGTTTGTAAACCCAGGAGCAGAATGATGAGAGAGCGCCCGGTGTGAGCTAGTTCAGAAAACAAGGTGTGAACTAGCCCAGAAATCAAGCTGGTTTGGTGTCACTGGGCCTGTTCAAAACCTGGGGGATAAAGAAAGGAAAGGCATAATCCAGCCTTATGGGATTTTATGTGCCGACATGCCAGACCAGTAACAAAGCCTCACAGAGGGTGCAACCATCCAACGCTCTGGCTACAGCAATACAGAAATATTATGGAGGTTGAATTCTGTCTTAATGCAGAAGGACAAGGTAAGCAGCCATCAGGGCAATGAAGGAGATTTTTTTTTCTCTGTCATACTAAAAAGGATGTTGTACAAGGTACTCATGAGTTGAAAGTCTGTAGTTCAAACAAAACTCCCAAGGAAGCCTGCGCTGCCCTGTTTCATGGAGTCTGCTTGCTTCTGCAGCTCACCGTGTTAGTCCAAGAGCAGGGATTCATGCCAGAGGAAGCAACAGCGGATGTTTCTGCCCTGGGGCACTTCTCCCCCTGGGTCAGGTCAGAGGGATAGGCACCTTGGCTGTAAAATGAACTGGGAATGTCTCCGGATTGTTTCGGCAGGATATCCAAGCAGGTTTTACCCATTCTGGCAAAAAATTATGTAAATTGTGGCAAGGCTTGATGCCTAACCAGATGGCATTTCTCAGTAGCACAGGCCTAGAGACCTCCATGTGCTCTTCTTTGTGAAGTCAACTTTTTCTCTTCTCTCCCCACCCCACCTCCTTTGGTGTCTCCCTCTGTATTATTTTGGATCTTCCATCATGCCCAGAAAATCACAGTGCTGCCGGCTTTCCCTAGCATCAGTCTGGACTGGATAACTAACCATGCTTGACAAGTTCTGATTGCCTTCTCAAGTTAATTTGGTATTTTCCATTAGTCCCACCATGAGTGTTCTGGCTCAGGAATTTCTTATCAGGAATTCATTAGCCCTGAAACTTAAATGACTGACTCTTCAGGCTTAAATACCATCTATAATTACCTTCTCTTTGTGCTGTGCTTTGGAAGATCTCTCTAGTGTTTCATTTTACACAGCAGGCAGTACTCCCCCAATATTATAACATGAACTTAAATCATCTTTACGTCAGGTAACTGAAAAACTATCAAAAATCTCAAGAGCTTCAGAATAAAACCTGGTGTCAGAGAAGCTTTTTCTTGCTTCCTTTTTTTTTTTTTTTTTTGTCCTATTCATTGTACACAACAGAGACAAGAAGCCCTGTTTGAGTCTGCTTCAGCTGCTGTCTGTGTTTCCAAAAAGGATCCATTTTGGCAGGCTCTTTAAGCTCTCTCCTTCTTATTTAGGTCACTTCTGAGATCATGTAAGGTATGAGGAATCTCTCAGTAGCCTGCTTCTCTAAGTGCTTGGTCCTGTTTTGCTTCTAGGCTCAGCCTGATACTTGACAATCATGCCTACTGGGGCTGCAATAAGCGTTTTAAAATGTGGATATTCCAGCCAGGCAGAGTGTAGAAGGTGGGTAGACACTATATTGTCCACATTAGAAATGATTAAATTCAATATATTTGCATAGCTTGACCCTACCATTCACTGACATCTTTGAAGAGTGGGTAACGAAGGGCTAAATCTTTTACTGCCTAGTGTTTAGCACTAGCAGTCAGTCAAGGTCAAAGACACAAGGAGATAACTTTACTAAACGTATTTCCTTTTTCAAGCTAAATGAAATACAGGTTTAAAACAAACCCTTTGCAGAGGCTCTGTATGCATCACTGCCTATTTAAAAGCAGTTGATTGATAACCATTCTTGCAATCAGCACAAGGAGTACTGTTGGAAACTTTCTGGAAAACACATGTACACGGCAAACCTGTTACAATGAGCTGCACGATAAGCTGTGTTACACTTTAATGGAGTTAGTGGGTAAAGAGTGCAGAGACCTTGGTTTCTTGAATAACGGGCGAAAAAAAAAAAGCAGGTGTTCTGTAAGTCAGCACGGCATAAAACAGTCATTTTGTGTACTTACAGAACAAGTTTAACGCTGGCTTCAGTCCTCACACACTGTGAACCTGGAACATCTTCATTACTTATATTCTCCTGAAACTTTCCACCTCTTCTCACCTGCTAGAAGTAACCAGGCAAGTGTCCTGGCAGCCCTGTAGGCTAGCAGCCCAGTGATTCTCCATTCCCACTGGAAAACATCTGGCACTCCAGCGAGGAGACATTTGTATTGAAATAGCCTGACATTGGCAAGTGTGTTCTTAAAAGCTGGCAAGAGCTTTGAAGAAAGGCCAGGAATGGCTAGCCTAAACCCAGAGCACCATTGGCTATTCAGGACCTATTGTCAGGGATGCTAGGTAATGGACAGACAGGATGTTTCCTCTGTGATGCAGACGGCATGTGTCTCCTTTGTATCATGAGGGAACAGGCTAAACGGTTATCAGGAGGTTGTTGTGTAACACCAGATCCTCTATGATTCAGATAAGAGTATACTTACGTTGTTAAAATGACATAATTTGCTCCAGGGCCTATTTGTGCATGATCTTTCTAACTGAATCCAACCACAAAGAATCCTCTGATCAAATTAGGCAGGTTGGTTTGACATGGGTATCAACTCTTCCTCAGTGACGGCGCTGACTTGCAGTGCCTGTTAATGTTTGTGTTTTGATTGTTTCTGGTATATTTTTTTTCTCTCATATTTCTTTAAATGCTCTTGGGGTATCCTATTTAGACACGGGGGACCCTTCCTCCCATCTACAAAGACCAGATTCTCCCAGCTCTCACTCCCATGCGATGGTCAGAATGAATACGCACATGAGAGAAGATGAGCGGGCATCCTGCTATGGCCATCCTTCCTACTCCTGTACAACGCTTTTTCTGTGTCAGAGTCACAGGGGTAGCCCTTGTGTGCCTTACACAAGAGTCTCTACCCATACAGGTATCAGCAGATCCTTTTTTTATCATAGCCTTATTGTGGTGTCCTGTGACACATTAAACAGATGCCACAGTGGTTACACGTCTTTCAGATCGATTCCGTTCCTAAGCACGCTGGCTGGCGTTAGCCAGCTCCCATGCTGGCGCAAGGCAATATAATTAGGATTGTCTCATCTGGCTCAGGCTGTAGGCTCCAATACGAGTGCCACGCTAAATTGAGAATGGCCGAGTATAGAATTAAAACATACAACCTGAGGACTATGAAGTGCTTGGAGTTTCTCATTAAAGATACTATATGAGTTTAAAACATTAAGACTGTTGACAGAAAAATGTGATTCTCGTAAACCCTGAGGTTCGAAGGAAGTTATGCCAAGCAAATCCCAGTCTTATAAATTACAGAATAACGTCATAAAAATTAAACAAGTTCTCTTTAAACAAATAGTTCCAGTGTTCCTCTGTTTCCCCTAGATGCCACCTAAATTCTATTTTTACACCTATTTTTCCTCTTTATCTATCACATATAGCTTCAGAAGGAGAAAATCTCTAACATAATCAGTTGTTGGAATTATACAGTAAATGTTATTTAAACTGACTGTGATGTTTTAAAAGCAAAATGTATTGTATTGCTCCCCAGTCTTAGGTCTGTAGCATTATGTCTGTACAAGAGAATTCAAACAAGCCATTAGGATGCCAGATATGGGAAGGGTCAGGCTGAGACTGAATGCCAAATTAAACATAATGGGGCACTTTCTATCCACTCTAAGTCCTACAGTGGACAAGCTTTCCCTTGCCAATCCCTTTGTGTTCCTCTGGAATGTATGCCTGTTTGACCAACAGCATCCCAGGCCTTTCTACAGCCTCTGTTACTGCAACTGATCACCGGCCCCACAATATTTAATGTATTTCATCCTCTCTACCCTGCAATTCCACTCACTCTACAGACAGGACAGAGACCTAGTGGGGTTAGAGAGGTTTGTCTGTGCTACTGAATTTCCAGCATTATGTAGTTGCAGAGGTGCCCAGCGCATCCTAGGAAATTAATTGCAAAGCCAGATACTTGATTGCACCCGGGACTTCGGAAATGTGCGTTCCGGCTGCCCTTCCATGCCCTGTCCATGGGATCAGACTATTCTTGTCACAGTGTTAAAGAAGCGTGTAACATTTTGGCAGAAGGGGCGACAGTTAACTTTGTTTACTGTATTTTATCTTGTGGTTCATTCGTTGCTACATTCTGGTCTCTATTTGTCTGATAAATTTAGTTTCTCTGCAGTAGAATGGAAGGGAACTGCTTTTAAATTTAACCTACTATTAACAGCTTGTTGTATGCGGTCACGTTTTCTGTAATTGGATTATATTAATATTGCTATTCAAGCCTTGAAGCTGCAAAAAGTGTCCCATCTTAATTACGTAACCTCAGACGAGGTCCCTTGGTAATAAGTGCGTGGGTAAAACTCTTCCTTACGAGTTTCTCAAGAGTCAAAAAGAGGATGTTGGTATCCTGCTTATTATGCCACGTTAATTTCAAAAGGCTCTCATCAACCAACAACCCAATAGCTTTTCTTCCCTCTGGCTTCTGTTAGGTTAATCCATGAGTCATGGAATATTTGACTATGATTTCATGAGTCATGGGAAAGCCCTGTAGCCCTCATAGTTCTGGATGATCTTGCTGTCCGGTACTCCCAGGTCAGGTATCTTCCCAGTGCCTGGACATACATCACAAATGCATCCTGCAACATTTATAGTGTCAGTAAAAACAAAATCCTTTGCCGGGAAATATTAGAGTTAACCTGGCTTATTAGCAGAACAACACTCACAACTTGTACCTAGCCCTGGGGGGAGCATTAGCTATGGGCAGAGAATTCCAAAGTCAGGTTTAGCCTTTTTCCTCTTGCCTTCATTCAGATACTTGTATTTATTAGTGATTGTACCTTGTTGCATTTGACAAAGGGCAAATTATATGCTGAGATGTGTACACTTCTGATCTTTAATTGGACATAACCATTCCTGCATTGCAGTCACTACCAAAATCAAAGTAGTACAGAAATAATTATGAGAAATTAGATCTTCAAAGACCTTGCCATTTACAAAGATAGGGGAAAGGAAGAGACAGAAATCTAGGGGAGTTAAGTACCTAAATACCTCTCAGAAATGCATCTCTGATTTGTCAGGCAGGAAGTCAGCAGCTAGACATCTTTAGCCCCAGCCAAGTGTTTCACCTAACCTGTGTTTCTGGGCAATTGGTGTGTGAATTCTTGGAGAGGGGAGCTCAAATGTGGGGGGGGGGAAAAGAAAGAAAAAAAAATAAAAATCAGATTAAAAAAAACCTCTTATTTCATTATCTCCTTGCCCTCAGGTCTTTCACTTCGCTGTGGGGCACCAAACACTTGGTACAGATGTGGGTGAGGCTGAGATCTTAGCAGATCAGTGGGGTTTTATTTCTTTTTAAAAATCAGTTTGAAAGCACTAAACACTCGAGAAACCCTTCTGATGCTCCACTTCTCTTCAATGTCACTCATTGCTTCAAGGCTTCTGTGCTGGATAACTCTCCCTCTGGTTTCCTAGAAAAATGCAAGGATGAGGGATCATTGTTTTGGAGCGTTGCAACACAGGTACAGATCCCAGCTGCTTGCTGCTGCAAACAGCAACGTCCAGACTCACGGCAGGGTGCATCTGTGCCGAATTCTACATTTCTGTGGGGCAGCCTGTCCTTGTCAACCAAAAAAGCTGACTGATAACAGGTCCAGAGGAGGAGCCTGAGCTTTTTCCCAAGTAATTGTTCTTTGTATCCTTAGGAGTGAGTGGGACTAGAATCTGCTGGTTTTGGTTGGGATACAGTTAATTTTCTCCACAGTAGTTAGTATAAGACTATGTTTTGGATTTGAGCTGAGAAGACTATTGGCAACATACTGATGTTTTTAGTTGTTGCTAAGTAATGTTTATATCAAGTCAAGGACTTTTTCAGTTTCTGATACTGCACCTGGGTTCCCAGCTGCTCTGCAAGAAACTGCAAGGTGACACAGCCAGGACAGCTGACCCAAGCTGACCAAAGGGACATTTCATTCCATAAAACTATCATGCTCAGTATATAAGTTGGGTGGTGAGGGTTGGGGGGGGCGTCTTTAGGTCTGGCTCTCACTATTGAGGGACTGGCTGGGTGTCAGTTGGCAGGTGGTGAGTAGTTGTATCATTTGGGGTTTTTTTCCCATCACTTTCATTACATAGTAGTATTTTCATTACTTATTATTAGTAGTAATATTAGTAACATTAGTATTGTGAGCATTATTAATATCATTATTTTATTTTATTTATTTTCAACTATTAAATTGTTCTTATCTCAACCCATGAGTTTTCTTACCTTTTCCTCTGATTCTCCTCCCCTTTGCACAGGGGGTGGGGGACAGGGGGAGGTAAGCAGGCGGCTGTGTGGTGCTTAGTTGCTGGCTGGGGTTAAACCACAACAGATGATAACTTCCAAGGTCTGAATTAGGAATAATTGCTCATCTTGGGCTTTAAGGGAGAGAAACTCTCAGCCTCTGCCCAAAGCTCAGAGCACTGAAAACAAACCACAGAAAGGTGGGGAGAGCTGGGCATGACGCTGCTTGCTCGTCCAAGGCCATGCTTTGATCTTGCTTGTGTCATTCCTGCCAGATGTTTGCCCAACCTGGCCCAGGAAGGCTCCAGCAGTGACAGTTCTCTGCTGCCTGGGCAGCCCGCTCCCCTCCCGAACCCATCAGCAGGGGGACTGGAGGTCTTTCATTGCTGCTGAAGCTCAGTAGGTCTTGTCCTATCTCTTGTGGACATTCCTTGCTGCTACAGCTGTTATTTACATGTGTCTGTAAATAAAGGAAACTATCATTTCTGCCCTGGCTTTCCATGGGATGAGTAAGGACTTGGCTGGATCAATGCCTACTTGAAATTGTATATGCTACTGGCCTACTTGAAAAGATAGACACCTCCAAGCCAGTTAGTCATAAAGAGGAAAGTTGCATTAACAGTCCCTTCCGAAGGCAAAGCTGGAAGCGTGCTGGAAGCAGTCAGCCATCGCCAGCGCACTGGTCCCAGGCATGGGGTGCTCCTGGCCATGCCTCACCTCCCCAGGGGTGGCAGCACTGCTGATGCACCAAACCCCAGAAAGTGCCCAGCAAAAAAAAAAAAAAAAAATCCAAGAATCCCATTTTTAAGCTGTTGCAGATCTCAGATTTCTCAGGCTCACAACAGAAAGAGGTGACTGTTTCTATAAGCCTGCACACTTCTGTGGCTCTTTGCCAGAAGCCAGCAGGGCAAGGGTGTTAAACCTGCTCTCAGATTGGCGGGTTTTGGAGCAGGAAAAACAAGGAAGCCTCTGATTCATACGAGGAGAGATACAGGCTGGTCTGGGAAGTCACTGCTACCTTCTAATAATTTAGCTTCTATAGATGATTTTTTTCCTAAGGCTGCTTCTAAGAAGGTCAGAGACAGCTGAGGTGATAAGTGTGACTTCAATGTCCACCTGGACTCCTCTGGAAAGACTTTCTTTGGCTGAAAGGTTCCTTCTGACCATAATTTTCAGTGGTCTCCTGGAGAAGGAGGTGGTCCTCGAACTTGGAGGTTTCCCCTGCACAAATCATGCCCCCTCCTCACCCCAGGTTGGGCCTGCCCTACCTAGAAAGAAGCCCAGGCTGAATGCTGAGCAACCTTATTCTGGCCTCCTAAACATATGACTCAGTAGATGTGAAAGATAAGGGCTGTGACATTCCTACTCCTCCTCCCACCATGAGGTGAGCGGTTATTTTTAATGCAGACGTCACCAAAGCAAGGCCTAGTGCTGAGGCCTCTTGGAGCTCCTGCAGAGGATCCTGCTGACTTGAGTGGGCATTGGAGGGGGTCCTAGAGGACCAGGATGCTGGCTGAAGAGCAGCTTGTGTCTGCCCAACAAGCCTCGGCTTCCCCAGGACTGATGCGAGAGGCCCTGTAGATGACATGGACCAACCTGCGTATGCAGATGCAGACAGAGACTGAGGGTGGATCTGTTCTCCAGATCCAGGACAGAGACAATGTCTTGTGAGGAACTGCATGATGATACCTGCTAATTTATGGACAAGCAGTGTTCTGGCAAGAAATAGCTTCCAATTAGTCTGAAAACAGACTGCTCTGGGTAGAGGATTTGCAGACTCTCTCTTATTTATTGGCAAAACTCATTTTAATATAATCAGCTCCTTGACAGGCAGGTTAGGTAATGGTCCTTGATGTCAGCACTAACAGATTTGAACACTGAGTACAGCCTTTAGTGCCCAGAGCCCTCTTCCAGTAGCTGAAATGCATCTGATATTAAAATGCAAGGGGAACCTAGGAAGCCCCTTGCCAGAGCTCCTTGCTGAGTACATTAAAACGCCACCTTCAATAATTCATAAAATCTGTTCAGTGAGCTGGTGTATATGTGTGGGGAGGGGGGGTAATAAAACGTCTCTGACCTGGCCTGCCAGGATAATTGAGTGGCTAGTTAAATCTCTCAACAGTATTAATCAATAAAGGGGCCCACAGCATAAATAAATCCAGAACGTAACATGACAGGGCTATGGAAGTGTATGGAAAGCGATTCTTCCCCTCCTGTGCGTGATGCTAGGTGCCATACTGCTCCAGCAACCAGTATTTGAATAACCTCAATGCTCTGATCGTTCAAACATCCAGTCTTTCCAGCTGTGTTATCCCATGTTTAGATATCACCTAAATGTCTTTGATTCAGCTGTGCATGCGACGGAGCGAGCAGTTGGCTGTGAAAGGTAAGGAGCAGATTATAAACTCTGTCACTTAACTGAGTGTCTCCAGTCTCACTAATCAAGAGCTGATGTCGTGAGGGGGGGATCACTCCCTTTCTAAGATAGCATTTTACTAGAGTTGGAGTGCTGTTTCTGCAGATCCTCAGTGAGTTATGAACAAATAATCTTGACATAGCTTACACTGCTACTGCAAATTTACAGATGTTTTCAGTGCTCCAAATCCAACTGCTCATTCCTCTCCAGGAATGCAAGACAACATAGCTGCGTTCAAAACTCACTTATCCTGGTGTGACTTTGGTGCAGTTCTACTGTAGTCCGTGTCTTATCCTTACTGTAGCCAAGCCAGAGTTGAATCTACTAAAAGACATCTGAGATGGGTACAATCAAAAGATGTCAGTTTAATTTTCATTAAATTCAGCCTGCAGCTTGTATCTATTTCATTAATATTTGCTAATATTTACTTTTACCATTTACAAATATTCGTGGCTCTTCCACAGATTTCTTCCACCAAACTGGTTTTCAGCCAAGCACTGCATATTCATATCCTTCACTCCTTCCTGATGGATCTGGCAAAACCAGCATTCAGGTTAGCGTTGACTCTGCCCAGATACTAGCGATTACACGCAGCTTTTGGGATGGTTGTGGAAAGCGGATGTGCAACTGTCTTAACATGTCTGAACTTCAATCAGATTTTGAATCTGCCTGGGTACAGTGTCTGCTTTTCATCCAGATGTACTCTGAAACTAAGCCATACCTGATCATTCCTCTTGTGCTACTCTGTCCATCTTTTTTGGCTATGTAATTCTCAGTATAAGTTTCAAGCACTCATTCCTGTGAGGAAAATTAATAGCCCAGCAGCAGCACTACCTCTGTATGTACCTATGACTGAGCTAGAGCTCACGCTAAAGCTCATCTTCAGGCTTAAGCTTTCATTTCATGTGAAGAGGAGATGTGTGGCCAATTACAGGCTCATTCCGTCTGCAGCAGCTTATTCAGTCACATCTTGCTCCTGTGCCCAAGCCTCATATTTTGGCATTTCCCTTCCTCCAGAAACACTGATTTGTTTTCCTGGCCCTTAGTGCCTTTATCTGTGAGGGAATTGCTGTAGTAAAAAAATGACAGAGGAGTGCCTTGGAGAGTCCTTCTGTGTCAAGCAGAACTTTGATTTCAAAACCAGATAGATAGCAAGGGAAAGAACTTGTTCTTTGAGAACGTATCTGGCCAAGGATTCCCCCACGCCTTCCAGATGCAGTGGTTCAGCTCCATGGGTGGCCACTGTGAGGCTTCTGATCTCTCGTGGGACCGTGTGGGAAACACTTGGGTGAAGTTGCTGAACTAGAAAAGCAAAAACATTAGGATCTTGGGAAAAATAGCTGCCTGGCCCACAGAGGATGCTTGAGGTAGCCAGAACAACAAGAAACATGTCACACATCTGGCACAGGTTCTGTGGGATATGGGAATGCAGGCCTTTGCTATAGAGGAGCAAATGTAAAATGTTACTTGTTCTAGAAGACAGTCAAATGGATACATCTTGCTCTTTGCATAGATCAGGATGGGACTGCAGTCTCATGGAAGTGTTCATGGAAGCTCTGGTACTTAGAGCAAAGTACACATAGCAGCAAGCAGCCGAGGATGCACCAACCCTCTGTGGCATCCACCCAGCTTCCAAGGTAGGCTTTGCAGTCCAACATGAAGTCTATGTTGCTCCAGGTTACCGGTAAACGAGTTAGCTTGGTTAAAACTAGTGTAGTTGTACCTACATGAGCTTCAGTCACACCTTGAGCTACTGGTTGGGTACATACATAATTTATTCCATAGGCTGGACTATGATGAGAACTATTTAGCCCTAGTTGGAAATCTTTATTCTGTATTTATTGTAAATCTTTATTCTGAGTTTGCTTGGTTTTGCATAATTCCCTCACATTTCTGTAGCTTTAACCAATCCAGAGCACAGGGGTGGTGTCAGAGGTAATTACATCTTACCTCTGCAGCCCAGAGGTAAGGATGTCATCCTTGCGTTCTGGGAGGTAGAAACAGCCATATTTACGACTACTGATTAAAACATGGTATTGGAAAAGTGTATCATCTGAGTCACCAGGATGTCAGTTGTCTGTTGCTTTCCTTCATGTGTGAATTAGAAAAAAATAATAAAATTGCATTAAATTAAAAAACGAATTTCAAGAAAATATTCAAAGGTTTTCTGCAGTTGGGTGTATGCTTATATTTTTCTCCACCCAATCATAAATCACAGCAGTAGATCTTCCCCCACTCCTGTTTTGCATTAGTAAATTGAACCATATACTCTGTCCCCTGAAAGATGAATGTCTCCATCTGAGGAAGAATTTGAGTACGTGCTGGTGGTAGCACTTTCATCATTAGCAAACAGGAGACTGTGGGAGGAGAACAGAATTTGCATGTGTTGGATGTTGGCCTAAACATACTCTCAGCTGAATTCTGGACATCAGGGAAGAATTGATAGAGCATAAGTATTTAATCAGCAAACCACAGAAAAAAAAATTGAGAAATACTACTTTTAATTAGGAAGATTTTCAGCTCACTTTGTTCCAAAACGAACAAATGTTTTGCTAACACCATGTGCCTGCAGAGTGCACTCCAAGTATCTCAAACCTGTATTTGCTGTCAAGCGGCATTACACTTTATTAGTTGTTCTTGGGCAGGTTTTTAAATCTCCACAGAAGTCTGAAATATTTTCACTAGCCTATTTTTGGAAGACACATTTGAGAGTCGTTTAACTGCTACAAATGTTAACCCGTCAGTTCAGAGAAAGTGCTGTACCTCCTATCTGCGCATGGCATCTAGTACAACTTGGTCCTGATCCTTGTAGAGACCTGAGTACCTTCACAATTCGTACGCTACTTTGAAGTTCCACTTATTCACCAGAAAGCTACCCAGTGAGTCTGCTTAAAACCAAACCCAGTTTGCTTAGCATACAAATAAAATGTCTACAGAGAGGAGGCTGCCTTTGCCACCCTGCTCTGTACGTAGCTGTGTGCAGAAAGCTACCTTAGAACCCACGTTTCACCAAAACCGATTTAAGTTAAACACTTTTTTTTCACAGCCACCAGCACGTGAAGGAACAAATAAGCACACACAGTACAGAACAAAGAACATTCATCATTGTGATATTTTGGCCTCTAATTGAACAGCATTCATATCAACTTCCTCCTTCGCCCAGCACTAGGACTGCGTGTCTTTGCTGTGCTAGAAAAGTAAAGGCAGAAACACCTGTGGTCACTAGAGATTTTACCGCAGTCCTTGCAAGAGTACGCTTGCTAACCCTGGCTGTGTTCCAGTGAAGGGCGATACAAGATTTTGCCTGCCTAGAAATCATCTGAGAAGTTTCAAAAGATTTTCTTCACTTCCTGCCTTAAACTTTTGCAACTGTTTTGTTCTGTGTTAGAGACAGGGGGGTTTAACAACTGGTAAAATAAATTCCTGTGCCTCATTTGCAAAGATATCTTGAGGTTTTTTTAAAAGTTTGATGATGATTGGCGTTTTTACTGGTTTCTGTGTTAACTTTTGAATGAACCCCTTGCAATCACTGACAAAAGTCTGAAATTGTAGACCCTGTGGATGGCACAGGCCTAGAAGTGACAAAGAAGTAGTAGCGTATATTGTATGTTTAAAACCCCAAAATTTTAAATTCATTTCTGCTGAAATCGCAAAGGTACTCTAGTCTTGTTTTGGTTTAAAGGCTACTTCAGCAGACGCTGTTGTCAAATCCCCATTCCCTTGTCGCTTTTACAGTTCCCACTAAGCACTAAATAACCGCTGGAATTCAAGATGCAAATTACCAAGAGTTAGGCACTGCTACTTTTATATTGTCGTTTGGTATATGTTGTCATTTTTCCCCAAAACTTTTAAGCACAGGATGGTGTCTGAACACAAGTTATCTACAACCAAGGGCAGCAGATCGCACGCCAGACGTCCTATCAGTCAGCCACTGCTTTTGTGTAGCAAACATGCCTGACACTGTGAGGTGCTGCTCGTTCCTCATTTTTGCTGAAAACAGCGATAACCGCAGGCGCTTGGCATCACGACACTGAGCACCCTTCGCACCGTGTATCTGCAGAGCCGCCAGCATCGTAGCGGCAGCGCGTGTTTGGCATTGCAGCGCTGGGACAGGTCAACACAGGGGCTGATACCGTGCAATTGTGTAAAAAGCAAATTTCAGACTGATACATGCAAGCAGGGGTGCACGTCATTTTCTCTGCAGCTGGAATACGATGTTCTGCTTTGGAGATTTTGATAAGGATGCAGATGAACTGGGTGAGCGCCAAGCGGTCTAGATACCCCCATGGCTGGCAGGAGCAGGTTTGGGCAGCCCGAAGCAGGGGATGGGTCAAACGTGTGAGAGGTTCCTGACCAGGGTAAAGCTTGTGGGTTATGGCACAGTGAGCAGCTGAGGATGGCCAACCTTAAGAACCAGGCTCGGGCTGGGGAGGGTTTCATCCCAACGGTGGTTCCACACTGAGCTCCGGAGCAGCGTGTCTAGACGGGTTTCTCAGAGGAGGCCTCGATGGAGGCCCCCGCAGTCAGCGGGTGCTGGAGGCCTGGTTCGCTCCCCTCAGAGGAACAGAGAAGCCGCGGGCCCGCAGCAGAGAGAGGTGTGGAGGAGATGGGCCATCCCGTGGGTGGTGAGACCAGGGCCCGCCTGGGCCCCCTCATGGATCCTGTGGGGAGTTTTTAAGAATTCACCCGAATGAGCCCATTTATTTTAGTTGCTGGGAACATTTCTCAAAAGCTCGGGGCGGGGGGAGGCTGGCAGGAGCCCTCCCGTTCCCAGTCACAGCAGCGCCCGGGCACGAGGGGCCGTGCCGCGTCGCTGACTCAGGGCCGCCCGCGGGCGGCGCCTTTAAATGCGTCGGGCCCGGCCCCTCCGCCGCAGGTGGTTGCTGCCGCCCTCCCGTGTCAGCCTCCCCCGCCGTTTCGCACCGCGCTTGCGCCGCGGCTGCCGGGGCCGGCACTCGCCTCTCGCCCGCGCCGCGCTCCGCAGAGCTTTGTCTGGGCCTAGACCCGGTGGGGAAGGGCCCGGGTGTGCGGAGGGACCCTCGGCTTAACCCCCCCGGCCCCGCTGTGTACAAACACTCGGGGGGCGCAGGCAGCCCTTAAGGTGGACTCGCGCTTAAGGTGGACTGGGCGTTAAGGTGGACTCGCGCTTAAGGTGGACTCTCCGCGAAGCCGCGCCTGCGAGGCGGGGAGGGCCGGGGCTCGGCATGGAGAGCCCCGCCTGAAGCGGCGGCCGAAGGAGCCGCGCCGGTCTGTCCTGAGGAGGAGATGGGGAAGGCGCGCTGCTGAGGAGCCAACTTCTCCCCGGCTTCCAACAATGACCAGCTCCCGGCCGTTGTGCAGGAAGAGGCAGCCCATGGACGAGGGCGAGGTGGGGGAGAGGAGCCCGACGCTGAGCTGCCGGGGGGGTGACAGGAGCGGCCCCCCCCGCCAGCGGGTCTTTGCCTGCTGACTGCTCTTCGGGGGGCTGGGGTGGACGGGGTGGGGGGTGGGGTGTGTGCTCCGTTGTGTTTGGATTGGGAGCGGCTTAATTTTCTTTCAAGGGAGCTCCTTCATCACCGCCATCCTCCTCCTCCTCGTCCCTTTGCAGCTCTGAAGCCGTCCCGGCCGCAGTCTCCCCGCCGGCTCCGGGGACCCCCCGGCGCAGCGCCATGGAGACGGTGGGAAAGTTTGAGTTCAGCAGGAAGGATCTGATCGGGCACGGAGCCTTCGCCGTTGTCTTCAAAGGCAGGCACAAAGAGGTGAATATTCTCTTATTTTTCTTTTTTTTTTCTGCCTTTTTTTAAACTTATTTTCTGATCTGAGCCGAGCTGGGTACCATGTCCTGGTCACCCTGTCCCCTGCTGGGCTGCGGTGGCTGTTCTTAGCCTGGGCATCAGCCCCGGGCTTTGGGGCAGCTCTGGTGATGATAGGCATATTTATTATTATTTATTATTATCATGAGAGTTTCTCTGGGAGGCAGGGGCTCCCCAGCCGGACCCGGGCAGGTGCCTTCACCTTGCAGCTCGCCCGAGTGGGGCTGGAGGCAGGCAACCCACTGCGGAGATGTCTGCAGCGACATCCTGCTCACCAAAACTGGCCCTTACCTTGAAAACAAGGAGAAAAAAATAAATCCCCCCACGCTAACTATAAAGTGTGTAGAGGGCTCTTTCTTTGAGGGGTTTTTTTGTGTGTCTGTGAAGTTTTGTCCTTCTCCACTTAAATTTCCCAAGGGGAGGGGAAATCGCTTACTGGAAAATAAAAGAAAACCAATCCGGTAGTGGATTTTCCATCATTAGGGCTCGGGATAAGCCATAGCTCCCACAGTGAGTTTATTTCTAGTGATTAAGTAAGAGGATAATCATCGTATAAAGTAGTAACAAAAACCCAAACGTTGGGCTTTTCTCCTTGGGCTGACAAGCATAATTCAGGAAAGGGCAAGTCTGAACAAGTGAGGGATAAGCATTAGGATATAAAGTGAGAGGCCTTTACCGATGCTGCAAGACACTTCTTTCAGTAGCATTTGTAATCTGTTAAGAGGCTGCTTATCTTAATGTAAATTAATGGCGAAATTTGCATTTATTATTGAATTACATATGCACTCTTTCAGAAACCTGAGCTGGAAGTAGCTGTGAAATGCATTAACAAGAAAAACCTTGCAAAATCTCAAACTCTGCTGGGGAAGGAAATAAAAATACTTAAGGTAAAAGTAGACTGACTTGTTTTCTTCAGTCTTTGTTCTGTATGTCCTTTGTTGCTCCTAGCTTACGGTCTTTGTTTTACTTTTTCTAGGAATTGAAACATGAAAACATCGTTGCCTTGTATGACTTCCAGGTAAATACGTTCAATTATGGCAAATCATTCTGAATTTGGGAGAGGTGGAATGGAGTTTGTGGAATTTGTTTTTAACAGATGTTTGTAATCGAGTGTGTATTTGGGGGGGGAAGGAAGGGAGGAGGCTTGTGATAAGTTAGGGAAAGATAAACAAACATGGCTGAGCAGATCATGTATGTATTAATGGCTGGCTGGACCACAGAACTCTTACGCAGCTGGGAGTTGAGGTGGGAGCTCCTGCTCCCAGGATGTTATGCAGTGAAATGCAGTGTGTGGTCAATATGTCTGTGTTGGAAGTTAAGTTCTCAAAATGTTAGAAATAAAATTACAGTAGTTGTTCTTGGCATGCCTACCTTTTTTATTTTCTTTCTCTGTTCTGGATATATTTGCTAAGTATTCTTTTTCCTAAGCAGTGTAAAAAATAGTGTGACTATGACTTTGTAGCATATGGTGGTCTTCAGTTCCAGAGGATTTTCATTTGCATTTTTTGTTGTCCTTGTGGCAATCACTAAGTGTTAAAAATTGCAGCAGACATTTTTAGATTATTGTGGTTTCCCGCAGTTGCTTTTTCCTTCAAAGTCAGTTCTGAAGAGCTAATCTAAGCGGGTAAAACTGATCTGTTCTGAAACCCAAGCTATCCAATGGCTTTTTTCCCCCCCCCTCTTGATTTTTTTTTTTAGTTTAAAAAAAAATCTTGCTGGGTCACGGGCCAAGTTTTCTGACATTTGTGGTGCTTAAAAAAAAAAATAACCCAAACGCCGCAGGATGTAAAAGCGTAATATGGGAACCTCCTGTTCCCGGACAGAGGGCTGGCTTGCGGTGCGTCGGTGCAGCCTGCTCCGCCCGAAGGTCTGATGCTGGCGAGCGAGGGCAGCCTGGCCGCTGGCTGGCTCGGCCGGACCCCCGGGGTGGCCCTGGGCTGGCTTATCGGGAGCTGCCTGCCCGGTGCCTGGTGTCACGTGTCCCGCAGGCCGCCGTGTTTGTTGACATTCCTCCTCCTCCCGCGGATTGGCTCCGGCGGGGTGACGTCACCCGAGCGCGAGGGCGGTGGTTGGCGCAGCCTGTTCGCAATGCCTTCTGGGTGCTGTAGGCTGCTCGCGTCACCGCCGCCGCCGTGCCAGGCCGGGGCCGTGCCGAGGCGCTGCGGCGGGTCAGGCCCTTGGGCACCCTGGCGGCGCGGCGTTGTTTTGGCGAGAGGTGGACGTGGGGGGATTTCAGGCCGCTCTGGGCGGGAGACAAGGCTGCTGGGAAGGGGGTCGCTGGTTGGAAATAGCCTTTGGGTAGGAGGCCAGGTGTGCCTTGCTCCTGAACCACCCGTTAGGGCTGGCCTGGAGAAGCAGTGACGACCTTTGGCCCGGCACCTGCTGCGGAGTAGCGCAGGGAGCTGGGGAGGCTTCCTCTGCATCACTTACGGCTTTGTCTCGTGCGTTTTCATTCTCCTCTGTACCTTCTAAGTTTACTTAATGACCCTTCAGTTGAGGGAGTGTCTGCTCCTGCTCTTCCTCTATAGCTTGTATTTGTATGAAGCGTTATGCTGCTGGATTTGCTTATTGCAGGTCTTTCAGCACTTTTGTTCGTGTTGTGTTCCGTGCCCTGCTTCAAGTAGCTGCTGGGTAGGAAGCAGCTCAAAGACACTGCAAAAGGAGTGATTTTTGTCACTGTTAGAGCTGCAGCAATGCATTTTTCTCCTTATGCGGTGGCAAACGAGCTTTAGTTAAATACCGCATATAGCAGCGTAGCCTGGTGAGATATTAGCAAGAAGCCGTGTGAGACACCACAAAACAGGAACTTGAGAATGGTCCTGGGCTCAAGGCATGCCCAGGTACATGTTTAGTTACAGGCTTTGTCAGAGACCCCTCGTGTGACCTGGTCATTTCTTGGACATAATGAGATGACTTAAGTGGCATTGGGATGTTCTGTAATGCTACCAGCATGTGGTGCTTCCTCTGCTGTAAGGTGGTCAGTCATCAGACAGCCTGATGCAGTCCACCTCTAGGTTGTGTGTATGTGTCTTCAGTGTTTGGCCTTGTTCCGTATCTGCTCAGAACTTTTATGAAAGTAAGGTACCTGCAGAGGTGAAAGTGCAGTCCTGTGGAAGGGTGGCTGCTGCCCACCTTTACTTCCTTTGTGGAAAAGAGTACTTATTATTTACGTTGTTCCTGTGATAGAAGATCATTCATAGCTGCGTATATATTTACCATTGAAAATGTTAATGGCAGTTAACTGAGCCCTTACTTTCATGCTTTCTAAAACTGAAGAGGTTTATTCTTGTGTTACACCGTCACAGAACAAAAAAAGAAAAAATATTTCCTGCCAATGTTAATGTTGCTCCGAAGCTTTTTCTATAGTTGCATTTTGTCATCCCTTCCTCTGCAGCTCCTGTCAGCAGTGACTTTAACTTTTACTCGTGTGTTCCTTACACACAAGGAAATGGTTGCCAAAACCACAGTGGCTGTAAGCAAGTGATTACGCCCAATGATGCTTTTGTTTGCATTTTCCTGGTTAAAAGCTCATTCTAACCACGCCTTGTACAACTCAAGATTTTTGATGTAATGCCAGATTTGCCCCAGACAGACACTTGCTGTGCTGATATTGAATACTGACAGCAGCTCTCATCCTGGAACACTTATTTCATCCTTAAAATCCAGGAAAGTTCCTGTAACTTCTTGTTTCACAGATCTTTGTGATACTGGTTCATAAATAATGACAAAATAAGAAGCTTCCTAGGAATAAATGATACTGGTGAATGTTTAATGCATAGAAGTGCGGTGTCTGGACTTTTATAGATCCCTTCAGTGGAGTCCTAAGAGCAGCATCATTACATGAGTGGCTCACAAAATGAAATATGCATATTCCCATTATTACATGCTTATGTATTAATGAGGTGCTGTGAATAGTCCAGGAGCCTAATGCAAGAACCCCTGCTCAAAAAGAGGATAAATCATGTCGTATTGCGTTTTGAAAGTACTGTCTATTTAGTTCTGTATGGAGTCGTGATGCGACTCTTTCCTAGGTATGGGAGGTGCTTGGCATAAAGGAAAAACTCTGTTCCTCCATATGTGGAGTGCATTAGTTGCTACTGAACAATCCCTGACTCCTCAGCTGGCTTACAGAGGGGCTGGAGTTGGGGTCTGCAGGCTGCAGCAGTCTACAAGGACATCTGGATACCAGAAGTCACTTTACTCACCACATGAGCTCTTGTTCCTTAAGGTGGAAATTAGACAACAAGGATACAAGTTTCCAATGGATGAGGACATGGTCTGGAAATGAGGTTTCTTAGAAAACAGATTTCCAAACCTCTGAGGATCAGCTTAACTCATCACATGTGGTGGCACTGAAAGGTTAGCATCATGTGGGACTTGCTTTGGTTTCTTTTGTGACTCAGGTTGTTGAATCTCAATCTCTGATCGGAAGCCACTTGCTTAGCTGAGGGCATTCAGTGGTAGGAAGGTACCTCTTAAACTTGTCAGATTCTGGGAGCACTGTGTGCCAGACAGCTTCTTCCAGCACTGGTAAACAGAAGGTTCACAGTGTAACTAAGATCTTTGGGGCGATGGGAGTTTCTGGGTACGTTTTCTTCCATGTGCTGTGCCAGCTGCCCCAGGAAGATAACTTGAATATGTGTCAACTGAAGTTCTCTCATGTGGCTGTGTTGGTGCTAGGGCAGAAAATTTGCTATTCCTGGACATAAAACATGTTTGGATATTAAAAAGCACTTTCCTGAATGAAATAGGAAGGAGGATTATTTTACTGGCATCTTTTCCCTAGTTGTGTGCTGTGATCTGAGCTTGCCTCTTAAAGCAGCCTGGCTATGACTGTGCTTGTGTGGGTATCGGGTAGGGTTGGGGTTTTTTTTGTAATTTTTGCTCCAGTGGCGTGGGCTGGTTGTAGAAACATAGCTGTTAATGTCACGCAGGGCACTGCGCTGCTGAGTTTCTGCTGCAGCCCTAGGTTACCTGAGGGTCTGCTTTCCATAATTTTGTGTCGGGTTAGCTTGTTGTACTCACCAGCTTGGGGTGAGATGAGAGTAATGCTTAACTCGCTCATGCAGTAAAGACTCGCCAAAAATATTTCTGCAGGGGTGACTATGACCTGGAGCTCCTGGAGACCAAGAACACTGACTCCTTGCAGTGCATTTTTTTGTTTGTGCACATAGATTAAGGCATAGGTGGCAGAATAAACACTTTTCAGCTTAATAATCAGTCATGCTGGACTGCTCATGAGAGCCAAGAAATAACAGGCTTGTTCTGGTGTTGCTGTATAGAACATCCTTGTGATCAATCAGATCATGGCTATTGGGCTGTGATGTTCTGTTGTGCTGCTTGTACCATCATCCTCCTCCGACACGGAGCATTAAGCTGCTAGTCCACATCTTGTGTACACGCTTCCTGCTGTCCCCCGGGACCTCTGGAGCTCAGTGTATGGCAGTGTCCTCCAGTGTGCCCTCCAGCACCACTCGCTTCTGCTGCAGCGCTTCACTGATGGGCGTGATGTCGGATGAATCAGTGCTGCTGCAGTGTCATCTCCTTGCCTCGCCAACTCCCGTGCCACCTAATCTTCTGTTCCTCAGGCACTGCTGTTCGGATGCCCCGTCTTGGGAGACAGGGCTCCCCAGTGACACTTGGAATGACTAAGGAGGCACTGTGTCTGGGAGATCACACTCCTGAGGTCAGGCTGCCTGCCTGGTTAAATCCTGTTTTAATTCCATCCCTGAGCAAAGCTGGCAGGTTGCCTGATGAGTGGGTGTAAAGTGCAGGCTTCTCTGAACTGCCAAGCAATCCTCCTGTTTGCGCTACGGACAAGAATGGGGTGTCTGCTGTCCTGCTCCGTCAGCATCCTCGCATCTGTTGAAGGGAATCACTCTGTTACTGAAGATGTGATCTGGCTTAATTTAGAGCTACAAAGGGGGAAGGATGGAAAATCCAACTGCCTTCTGCCAGTAGTTTTGTAGGATGAGGCTTGAGAGTTTAGTGGACCAAAATGGCCGTGTTTACAGAGAGTAGAGAATTTTAGTCTTGGAATTCTGTTTTACATTGGCTTCGCTGGCTGGGTACCCCACTGTACAGGTCACAAACATCTAGCAAATGTTGACCACTAAATATAGACCTTAGAGGAGTCATCGGCTTTTTTTAGAGGGAGTGGTTTTGTTGCATTTCTGAAATTATGATCACTGTTTTACTCACCCTGTGTGTAAAGCACATACCTGTGTTCCTCTCACATGATTAAGATGTCATAGAGAAGCCAGAGACGTGGAAGTTAATAGCCCCTAAAGCTCCTGTGGAAGGTGGCATTACTCAGACTATAATGACAGATTAAGGAATGTTTCCCAGGAGTAATCGGAAACTGGTAGGCTGTTGTGTTCGCAGTTTGACAGCAAAGCTCTGGTAACGGCTGAGGTGCTATTCGTGCTGCTTTTCCTGAAGCTCCATCAGCGTTTCCATTATGAAAATTTCCACTGTTTAAGTCCTTGTGATGATTGAAGGCATTTGGTTGGAGTGAGCGAAGCAAGGAGGTGGAGATTTGGAAGATAAATGGGGAGAGGTACCTCCTGATCAGTGGCTGTGTGGAACTGAATTCAGATTCGAATGTCTTTCAAATATTTGTAGGTCCAAAACAAAGCCCAGTTACAAAAATTAATTTGTGACTGGACCAGACTTGACCTTAAACTGGGAAACTGCAATAAACCGTGTGTTGCAAAGGCTCATCTTAATGCTCGCGTGTATGTAGAGGGTTGAGGATAATCAGTTCACTTGCATGTCTTCCTTTTCCCTCTCTTTCATGCACCCCTGCCTCCCCACCTGTTGATACCAACTGAAAAGCTTTTGCGCAAGAGGCAGACTAGCAAACAGCAAACGTAGGGGTGGTGTTGGTGGTAGGAGTCAGAGCTGGGTGGCTCTGGTTTGCTTTAGGGACGTTCCTAGAGATGCTCCGATCCTGTAAAGTGGACATGTCTTCCGCGAGGCAGGCTGCCTTCGTCACACGGTGAGATGTGGTGGGAAGTGAGAAGCTGAGCACAGGGCTGGTCAGCAGAGGTGGTGGTCCGTGAGCTGCAAAGTCAAGGAGAGAAGGTTTTTAATTTGGTTTTCAAAATAAGTATGTACTTTTTTGCTGCTTGTTTTTGTTTTGTTGGGGTTTTTTTGCTGTTACTCATGTTCATGGAGCAATAGTAAATGGCAAACGATGGAAACGAATGAGTGATGTGGCCTTCCAAGGCACTGTTTCTCAGGTATGGACCTAAACATACTTTGTTTAAGAGAAGCCATCTTAAGTATCTTCAGTTGTTATGGTTCCTGCCTGAGAAATTTAGTAATAAATGTCCACAGCAGAATCCAGGGAAGAGCCCTGCCAACAGACAGCTTTAGAGCCTCCTTTGTGCTTGCTGTATAGCAAGAGGTGCTTCCACTCTGTGATGTCTCCTCTTTATGATGTGCAGGCCTTAAATACCACCATAAAGAGATGCTCTCAAAATGCAAAGTGGAAATCACATGCTGCATTTGTTTAATAAGCAAGGTTGTTTCAAGGGGGGGTTGATAGAAATGAATCAAATTCTGCATGGCTGGTTGCTTTGGGCAGTAATGTTCTGTCTGGCTGCGGGAGCACCTGGCTTGTCTCCTAGCATCAGAGTAACAGGAGGAATTAGGTCAGCTGAGCTGGCATGCTGGAGATCAACCAGACAGTGTGGTTCCGGTGGGGGGGGGATGAAAGATGCAGAATTTTAAGTCAGTAGAGATCCTATTTAGCAAAGCGTCTTACATCTCCAGGAAGGGAAGGCCTCCCAGCTGTCTCAGTACGTGCTGGTGGCCTGGAGCACAAGAGCTGCTGGCGCGATGAGGAACCCTGTGAATCCCAGCAAAGGGTCCTGTGTGTGTGTACTGCTTAACATCACCCTGCACGCAACTGGGCAGTCGGGCAGCTTTCTCTTTGTGGGATTTTTCGTTTGTGTTTGACTTCTTTTTTTTTTTTTTTTCATCTAGTTGGCAATTGTAGTCAGCCTGTGCAATATGTTAAAACATATTCAGTTCTCTTTGGTTTTTAAATACTGCACATTCAAGCTTATGTTTTTCTGGCTTTTGGTAATTGGGTGTATCTTTTTTCCCCCCTCTTAAATGAAGACAGTTCTTGTTTGAAAACCTATGCTCTTTTTCTTTAAACTCATTGTTCTAACACCTTTGTGCTGTGACAATGTGCGTTTGTTTTCTTAGATCTGGTAAATGAAGTATGAAATAAGTGAATGTAGAAAAGAACACTTGCGAAGGCCAGTCATGCAGCTGCCATGAAAACCCTGTGGGGGTTGGGCCTCTTAATTTCCAGAGTTGCATTAAAAAAAAAAAAATCTGCTGCAGGATATCAGATTGTGTTTGGGATACGCTGTTAAAAAACAAACTGTTCCCAACTATTAGTAAAACTACATCAGTTGGTTCTAAAGTCAAATTTCCAGACTGAGTGGCTTTGCTTGTATTTGAACATACCTCAGGAAGTGAATATGTCTCTGAGGGTGTGATTAAAACCGAAACGTTCATTCTTGTAGCCTGCGTTGTCGTCTCCCTCCACCCACAGCGCTCCCCCCACTACTCCAGTGCTTTGGGTAGGCTCATAAAGCGCAGCCGGATGGTATGCGAGGATTTCATTCCAGTACATGTGACTGAGCTTAAGGTAATGGGGAATTCAACCTGAAACGTTCTTTTTATAAAATGACTGTGATACAGAAAGATGAGGAATAAATATAGAAAAGCAAATCCGATATGTTTTTATCACTGTTCTAGATTTCTGACGGCCTCTCTCTTGACCGCATTAGTATAATGCATTGCCATTTACAAAAGGGAGCTTGCTTCTATTTAAAGAAGCTTCTAGGTAATCTTCAGCCTGCTGGCAAAGGGGTGACTGCTTATTCCACTCCATATCAGAAAGTCCAAACTTTCCAGGATTCTGCTGCTTTTTGTCCTCTGCAGTCTCTTAACCTTGCTGTGCTGCTGCACACAGATGTGACCTGCGCTGCACGCTGTTGGGTAGTGATGCTTCCACAAGAGCTGGCCAGCTGGGGGGACAAACTGGTGTGGGTGACCCAGATGAATGTGACTGCTGTATGAAGTAATTGCTTTTCGGTGATCCAGCAGCAAGAGTCTTCACTGTGCTCTGATGGGTGGTTTTGGTCTTGCCTCGAAGCTGTGAGTTGTGGAACTTGCCGCTTTGTCACTACACTCTTATTATGACATTCAACTGTGTTTCGGTTTCTGTGGTTAGGCTCAGATGCAGCTCTCAGCTTTGACTTGCTGTAGTGCATTGCTCTGCGGAGGCCCAGTCTGCCTCCGAAGGAGAGTAGCGTTTTCCTGTTTAATCTCTCCACAAGTGCTGCAGCCATCAGTTGCCCAGCAAGTACCTTGGGTCTCGGGGACCAAGGCCTGCGATGAGGTGCTGTGAAGCCAGGAGCAGATTGTCCAGCCTGTGGGGCTGCAGCTGGTACTGGAGACAAAGGAGGAGAGAGGTTGAGGGTGGCTTGAAAGAAATAAAAGTTCATGTCTGGTAGAAAGTACAAAGTTTCTTTAGGTCACTTGATGACTGAGATGCCTTACCAGCCATCCTGCTGTTTGTGGTGGTAGTAGCTGCCTGGCAAACAATAGCTCCACAGACACGATGCTGTCTTGTTTATTTTCTTAAAGGTCACAAAGTCAGACTTTAGGACAGTTGCCAGAGGGATAGGAAGTACTTTCCCTCCCTTCCTGAAGCCTGTGCAGGACCAGAGGATAGCTTTCCTGCTGTTTTCAATCAGCCCTGAAGTACAACCTGTCCTGAAACAACTCATCTGGTTCATAAGCAGCGTATACCATGGTGCCTGGAATGGGGTAACCCTGGCCCTTTGCATTGATGCTCTCCTGGTCCTACAGACATCCACCTACTGCAAGGCTGGCCATAAGCCACTGCTATGCTGCAAGCCCACCCTTCTGCTAGCCCTGTACCTCCACTGCTGCTCCTGTCAGCTTGCTCTAGGATGTGGAGGCAAAGATACTGACTAAGCTGTTGGATGATGGTGTTTGTTGCTTGCTACCATCTCCTGGCCTGTGCTCATGTGTGACTGCCACTGCAGCCCAAGGTTTACCACTTCCAGTGTAGCACATATGCAAGAGGACAGTAGCTACTGGTTTCTTGTAACGTGCAGGACCTCACTGGCTGCACAACTTATCCCCAGTCTGTCCTAAAATGTGCTTCTGTCTGACTGTGAAGCTGTGCCTGGGTTTGAGAAACCTTTTGTGGTATTTTGTGTCTGTGCAGAGAGGACATTATACTGCAGTGAATGCATACTTTCTCCTTCTTTTCTTCCTTCATCTGAGTTGTTGTTTCTTGAATGAGAAACCTGCTTGAAATGTTCCCGAGTTCCTTATTGCAAAGGTTCAGGAGCAAAGAGAGTAGGGCCAGCCAACAGAGAAACACAGTAGGCTCTCAGTTGTTTCCTTTTAGTGTGAGGTCAAAAGGCATTTGAATGTCTTCTGGCTATTTGCTTTAGATGTATTTTCCAGAGGGTGAGTATTGGTCGGTGCTCCCACAATTCAGACTGATGTTACTATTGTCTTTTATCTTGCTTCCATTCAAATAGTTGTGTCAAGAGATCATCCTTGCATAGCATGATGGTTTTCCTTTCCCTCCGTAGAGGTTAGTCTGTTCAAGCCAAGCTGTGAGCTGGAGTGAAATGATACCAAGAGATTTACTGTTTGGAAAGTTTCTTCCCTGCCTTGACAGCGATGGGTTCTGTTTCCAGAGCCCAGCCAGCTCAGGAGCCCCTGCATTAACTACAGGCTTTCCAGGTGCCATTGGCCTAGGAGTTGGTTTCTGTACAGCAAAACTGTGTTCACTACAGCCTTTGTCCGTAACTCCAGTGCCACTCTCAGAAGAACGATGACTAGAGACCGTAGGCCAAAAGGGCACTGGCTCCATGAGATCCTGTCAGTAAACCAGGAGGATGCGGTGTGCTGTGGTTCTGCTGCAGCCAGCGGAGGAAGTAGCGTTAAGAGCGGAAAAGCTTAGCTTTCAGTTGGTGTCGAATTTATCTTCCACAGTCAGACCCTTGGCTATATTTTATGCTTCTGTTGTGATGGGACAATTGGTGAGTCCTAGTCCTGTTTAGAGACCTGTGTGCGGCAATTATCTTCACTTGGCAGCTGCTCCACATGCTGTTTGAGAGGCAGCGTTGAGCAGCACGTGGTAGATATTTTCTGAGCGGTACAAAATAGGAGCCTTTGCCGTCGGAGGGAGACCTGCAAGCAGACGGTGGTACGCTGCTCATCAGGAGAGTAACACAACCCTTTTTGAGGACTTGAGTCCATACAGCTCCTCTCCCGTAGGCAGTGGGAGCCTTGTCAGCCATGCAGTGCTCAGCATCTCCCAAGTGTTCCTCCTGCATCCCCCAGGCCCCCTAGAAAAGAGGGTTTGTGTGCAGTGGAGGCCATTCTTTGCTGGTTTGACCCCAGTGTCTGCGCCAGCACTGGTCCCACACAGGTTGGTGAGAACGCTGCACTGCTGAGGGAGTTTTGGAGTGCTGTGTTGTTAAACTTCAACTTTTCCCATCCGAAATGTCTTTCTAAACTTGGTGATGGGCTAGGTGCTGGGGTAGAGCGCAGAGGAGGATTTCTCTCAGGAAGTTTCCTCTCGCAGACTTTTTAAGCTGTGGTAGGAGGATGACTAACTGTGGGTACACCCAGACATTTCCCTTTGGACACACCTAAACGTACACTTTCCAAGAAGAGGATCATGCCACCTTCCATTATGGGTGGAGAGAAAATTTAAAGGGAGACAGGACTGCTGAGTCTCTATGTCCATAACGCTATCTCTCTTATTGTCCCAGTGAGGAATTTTAACACAGCGCTGTCCTGGGGTGATTGATGTTGTAATGCTAAATGAAGTTACTTCATTTCTTTGTCCTCTGTCACCAGATGTGCATTATTTGTGGACAGTAGAGGCTGTTGCCTATTTTTACACTCAATTAAATTGTAACTTCATCGCTGGGGCCTCTGCTGCAAGAGCTACAAGTCAGGCAATGATCCAGACTGATTAATTGTCAGCTTAACATCCTTGGCAGAGGCCTTTTGGCACTGTTGTGGAGTGTGGTCAGGGTACTGCTCTACTTCGTGATGAGAGGGGAAAGTTAGGGGGTTGCCTCTGCTCTTCCCATCGGTGAGTTTTAGTGACAGGATTAGCCTTGTCTGCACCGACTGGCACATGCGAGTAAGCAGTCCGGAGTGAATTATCTATAGTGCTGCTTGGACATAAGCCTCTGCAGAAGTACAACAAACTGTAATATTACTCTTGTTACTGATGTGGAGATCGGAGGGTTGAGCATTGTTTCTTTTCAGAGAGGCTGGTAGCCTGCAAAATTTGGCTTGCAGTATTTTTTTCCTTGTTTTGTTAATGAACAAATCATAAATACTGTGGAAGGATAGAAACAGAAAAGAACTAGTTTCTGAACCAGCTTGAGAGAAGTCCATCAGTCTGTTTGAGAAACAAGAAGTCTCTTTAGACAGTCGTACCTGTTGCAACCACAGTAATCTACTGGCTGAAGGCTTTTTTCAAACAAGAACTTGTTGCTGGGGCCCTTCATGAAATAAATGTTTCGTTTTGTTGGCAAAATACTTACAAATCTCTTTCTGTAAGTCAGTCTTGAAATGCTGAAGTTACAGATGTGGAAGTTGTCATCTGTGCTACAGGCATCTGCGATCTCAAAATACACTTGCTAAATGCTCCTCTGCTGCAGTGGGTGTTGTGCAGCCGGGTGGAGAGTGCTTCCTAGTAAGGCTTGAATGTTCAGTGGGTGCTGTTGCCAGTGACTGGTTGGGGGAGGCACCTACTTCTCTCCCAGAAGCCTTTCAGGCGTTGCCCTCTTATCTCTGTACCCTGTGTTGGTGGGATAAAACTGTCAACCACCAAGGTCACTTTGTTGCTGGGGTAGTCGAGCAGAGCATCTCCCTTGCCAGTGTAGGTCCTTATTTAACCCTAGTCACTGTACGCTCTGGCTGCCAAAAATCAATTACTTGCTGGATGATGTTTGTTTACAGAGTCTTTAAACAATGTACAGTGGAAAAACAACTGAACTGTACAGTGTACTTTAGCTATTGGCTAATAACCTATTGCAAATATCTTTTGGACTTTGTTTGTGTAAGCTAAACTTCCTCTTCATTTTCTGTATAGGTAATAATATATTAAGCTTCCCCAAACATTGCTGCATTAATGTGTAGAGTTACTGAGCTGCAGTGATCACAGCATGCTTAGACAAGGAATGTCTATAGCTGTGGCAGTGATGAACTCTGTGTGGGCTACAGAAACCACTTCAGGCACTTCCTGCATGCCCAGCTGTTGCCCACAGCGAGCTCGGCGGCCTGCAGCCCCAGTCATTCCCTGAGCAGCTGCACCTCACCTCTGGTGTGTCCTCGTGTTCTCTTGCACATCCATGGCTGGAGTTCCTGGAAACCTTGACTTCCCACTGGTCCCGCTAAGGATGGCAGGGGCTGGTGGGATTTGAATGCTTCTGAAAATTTTTCCCCAGCATTTTGTCATGTGCAAAACTTGTGACAACACCTGGGTTTTTCTGCTTGCACCGCTTCCCTGGGCGAGTGCTTTTAACCGCAGACTGATTTCCCACTTCATCCGAAGCTTGTGTGAAAGTGGATGACTTAACGCATGCTGCTTTTGAATGCAGAGGTTGGAAACAAAGCTTGCTTAAAGCTGTGCTTGTCATACAGGGAAATGCAACAAACACCTTCTTGAACGATCCCAGAAAACTGCTTTTTTTGGACAAACAAGGGAACTCGGTAGGGCTTGGCAGTGAGAACAGCTGTAAGCGCTGGGGATGGCCAGACCTGACCTGGTGAATGCTTGAACTGGCAGCTGTGTGAGCTGAGGCTGCTGGGCTGCCCGGTGCTGTCACCCCTCCAAGGGAAGGGGGCCTGCATTCAGCTGTAGTGGGAGTCTCAAATCGTGGGTAGTTCAGCTTCCTCCTCTCTCCCCAACCCTTCCTCTGACCAGTCTTCCCGCAAGCATCTGGAAGCACGGTTTTCATGTTCTGAGGTTAAAAGGGGACTGCAGAAGGGATGATGGGAGGTGTGGAGGACTCAAGGTGTTGAGAAAGGCAGTCGGTTTGGTACAGGCTTGATGGGAGGTAGAGTCCTGTGGGCAGAGCAAGATGAAAGGGGCTGAGAGCAGACGCTGGAGACTGCTTGGAAACTAAAAGGCTGGTGGGGTGGATGCTGGGGCTTTTTGAAATTATAGTCGGGTTCCAAAGAGGAATCAGATGGGCAGGGGTCTAAACAGCCTGGAACTAAAGGCATGCTGCCCTGGAGCTATGGATATGGAGTGAAGGCTTTTGCTCTGCTGCTGCTTTCAGAGCTTCTCCACTCACCCAGGCGGCTGCTGCCTGCGCTTGTTCAGGACTCGGCCTTGAGTTTAGAGTGACTTCTGGCATACAGGCTTTTATGTAGTAGGTCTGCTTCTGGCTGACTTGTGTTTCAGCCAGAGGATTTGGAGACATTTGCCCTTCTGGGTCTACCCAAGCTTGAAACATCTGTCTGAGTTTGCTCTCTGCTAGTGGTTTGGCATCTATGCTCGATAAGTGCCAAGCAGCCACTTGTGTCAACGTGTTGTACAGCCACTGAAGTTCCTCATGTGGCTCGATGCTCCTCTGTTTGTGGGGCACTTCTCCACAGTATCTTGTGCTTGTGGAGTGTATATGCTGCCTTGTACAGGCTTCCTAAGGCCAGGGAGCTGATGGAGGAGGTCAGCAGGGGCTGAAGAAGCATCACAGTGCAGCATTTGGCCTGGAGTTTGCTGGTGTTGACCCCCATGATGATCCAGAAAGCTTTAGCCACCTGATAATAGCACTCTGTCAATGCATGTATAGAAATTCGTTGCCTGATGATGCAATTTTGACCTGAGATCTTTCCTTTTTGCCCTCAAATCAAAGGCGGATCTATTAAGCACTTTTCAGCCTTGGGGTTGAATTGCAGGTCCCAAAGTTGTGTTGCTCTTATCTCTGTTCAGACTAGCGCTGTTCATGTGGGCATAGCTGCTATAAAGGGCCAAGTTAAATGTGGAAATGATTAAGCCTCTAAGATAGTGGTGTGCCAGCATCAGCGTTACATGCCACTGTTAATCCCAAGAGCCCAAAAGGAACATGAAGACCCAAGCCTGGCTTGGTTAAACAGATGCACACTCAGAAAGGAATAACATACTTAAATACCTGGCACTTCCAAAGCAGGCAATCTTCCTGGAATTAACCTAAAATGAAGTTTTTGCTCTCCAGTCTGAATCGTGACAGAGCACAGGTTACCTGTTTAAAGCGAAATGCAGCAGTTGTAAAGCATGTGAAATGTTTTAATGCTTAAATCTTTCCATTTTCTCTCTCCCCAGGAACTGGCAAACTCTGTCTACTTGGTTATGGAGGTGAGTGTGGTTTGTTTTGGTTTTTTTTAAACCTGGTTTAGAGAGACCAGCTTGTCACACAAGAAGTGCTTTCTGCTCGCAGTCTCACCTGTGATGCTTTTGCTAACCTGATCTGCAGCTGTGTGCCTTTGAGAACTGGAGCAGTGCGGGTGAAGATAACAGCCGGGGGGGTTTTCATATTGCTGCTCTCGGAAGGTTGTGCTGGCACAGGTTTAATCAGTCAGACATCTTACCTGAAGGGTCAAGTGGGTGTTACTGGGTGGTATCTGCTTCAAAGATAGATGGAAAGTATGTTTTCTCCACACAGCTTGGCTGCAAAGGTTTTGAGAGTTTTCTTTCCTCTACAGTCTCCACCCTGAGGTCTTGTTGACTTTCCTTAATGACATGGAATGTGATGTGGGGAATTTCAGTTTTCAGCTGTAGCTGCTCCCAGGCTTTCCTCAGTCAGCTTTCTGGTGGTGTCTCCAGTGGTGACCCTTCTGCTTTGTTCGGGTTTTATCTTTCTCTCTGATGTGCACACGCACAAAAGCTAGTTCATGCTGCTGTATCATAACGCCACATAACATGCAGGGGAAATGGGACAAAAGAGGAGCCAACACGAATGGGGTATATTTAAATACTATGATAAGCTTGCCATCCTAGTTAAGTTTACTGTTTTTATTTTTAATCTTGGATTTGCCTTGAGTTTACTGAGCTTTCTGTTCTGTTTGCAGTACTGTAACGGTGGTGACCTGGCAGACTATCTTCACAGTAAGTACAATATGGAGAATATCCTCTGTATTCAGAAGAGAACACTGACTGTTTTAGCTCATTAAAGTTGCTGGGATTTGTGGAAGATCTAAGTAAGCAGATGGTATATATTTTTTTCCAATTCCTGCAAAACAAACAGTATCACTGCTCTTCTTCTAAGAGGTTCAACCTTGATAGTAGTTTGAGAACTGAGAATCCATGATGACAAAAGCTAGTCCTATAGTCTTGCCTACATAGGTCAGTGGTGATTCTTGTCAGTAGTTACATATTTTAGTTACAATGGCCATCCAGATTAAACATATTTTAACACTGCTAGGGACATGATTTGTCTTTTTTTGGTCACTGGAAAAAAAAGCTTTTTATACCCAAGTCTTCGAGTTCTGTAGGGTTGGATTTAAAGTAAGATCCCAACACTGTATTTCACTTTAAGCTTTCCCCTGAGTGTGTCCCCACATCTAGGACAGAACATATTCCTTACCTCAGTGTATTGAGGGTGACTGCACAGGTACAGGGTCCGGCCCATGTGAAAATCGCATTGTACCCGAGTACCTAAGCAGTAGGAGGGTAGCACACTTAGCTGCAGTCAGCCACAGCCCTTATTTTCTGTTGCCTTGCCTATCTATTTTTCTTTAAAGTAGCTTTCTCATTGTTTTGCATGTTAACTAGAAGATTACTAAATGTGAAGAGACAGCTTTAATCTCATTTCTTGTGTGGCTCTGGGTCATGGTTAAACAAAGTTGATTCACATTGTTCAAATTAAAAGCTAGTCAGATGGATAATACATCACACCTCTTATTTGAGGTTCATGATGCCTGGAAATGGCAAAAATTGAAGGATTAAAAGCTAAATTTACACTTGCCCTAGGGCTAGCATTGGTATCCCTAGAATGATTATTTGGGGCTTGATGCTGGTATGTTGCACTCTATTCATACAGGGTAATGAATTACGTTTGTGGACTTTAATTTTCAGAAAGGATTTAGTACTTGAAGGAAAAAGAAGGAATATTCTGCCTTTCATGTGTCTTGTTTAAAATGTGAGAGAGAAGTGACAGGCATTTGTTGTCTAAAATCCAGGTTTGGTGTGCCCTGTCTTAGATAAGTGGTGGCGTTTTGCATCCATTGGGTATTGCTGTGCTCTAAAAGGAGCACCTTTGAAACACTGTTAGGAATACTGAGTGAAAATGGTTTTATATTTAATACCTTTTTTTCTCCTTGAATGCAAGTGCAAATTTTAATGAAATGCATTTAAAACCCAGTTAAACTTCAGTTTTACCAGGGCGTGGGCTTTGAGAGCTAAGGTTTTTAGCTTTCATGCATATGAAATGGACCTTGATGTCAAAGCACTGGCCTGTATGCTGTTGTTGGCAAAGCTGTGTATGTACACAAGAACACAGCTTCTGGACAAATGATTTATAGAAATGTGGGTTTATAGAAAATCTTCCTGTTCATGCTACTGCTTCTATAGGTACATTGTCATCTTCTCCCTTCCACCACCTCATCAAAAAAAGCAAAGCATAGTGTGTAATTAGCTAGGCTATTAGCTAGCTCACTTCCTTGTTTATCAAGTGAGATTACTTGGGAAATTAGTGGCTAGTATGAGAAACTGATGAATTGTGTTTTCCAAATAAAATTCAGTTGTACCCCAGTTTGGTGCAAGCGTTACCTGGGGTAAACTTTGATCCTTCTTTGCCTGAGTTAATTTGACAAAGTTACCTTTAGCTCTGTTGCTACCTATAAAATCTTACTGTGGCACCTGTGAAGAGCAGCTGTTGTGACTGGGAAGTTGGTGTTTGCTTTTATTCTGATTCTTAACATCTGTGTGCCAGTTGCTGGGAAAGGAAAGCTGAGCAGGCACAGATTTGCAGAGGCAGCAGTCAGTAGGGGACTGAGGCAAGTGAGTTACTCCCATCACTGCAGCAGAGATCTGGGTCTTACAGATCCCAGAGACTCAATACAAGTGTCAGCTTTTGCATCCTATAGCTTTCTCTATTCCACCGCATGGCCCTCTGGGATAACTCCTCTCCCAGTTTCTGCAGGCACTCAGGCCGCTTCTGGTGGTAATGATCACTTCCTGAAAGCTCATCTTGGAAAGTTCAGATTTCTTCCGGGCGATTCCACTGATACACAGGAGGCTCATCTGTACTGATCGGTCATTGTGCTGCTTCAGTTATTTTAATAATTGGGTGATGGTATTTAATTGCCACATCTACTTTCCCACTGACTCCTCAGACGTTTCTGCTGGTAGGTCCTGTAACGCTTCTGCAAGCTGTGCATGCAAATCCCCTGCTCCTCATTGAATGACATGCTTGTAAGCTTCCCAATCCCTGCTGCCCTCTAATTACTAGCATTAAGCAATATGGTAATGCCGTGTTGAATCCAAAGGCACGCTAATTCTCCTTGTCTTCATAACTGGAAGACGTGCATACATGCACGTTTCAATGCAATCCGTGTTTTGGCTGGGTTGCGGTGTTGGTCAGCCCCATCCCTTTGATACAACCCAAGGTTGTGTGTGTTCTGCTGAGCGCAGCTTCTGCGGTGGAGGTGTTCTTTAATGGTACAGTGTGATTTCCCCTTCTGATAGATCTCTGGATGTTGCTTTCATTTAAAGCTGAGTGCAGATTGCTGGTGTGTGTGGTAGAGCTGTGGGAAACGTTACAGATGTGACTGTCCTCGGTATGGGAATAACTGGAATTCTGTGTTCTTGGGTAACAAGGAGGTCAGAGCAGGCTGATGTCAAATTTCTGTGACTTGGCATTGACATAGGCTGTCTATGGACACTTCATAAGTGCATATTCATGACCTTCGTTAAAGCTGCTTTGTGAAGAGCATCTCTCTGAAGAAAATGCCATGTCAGAGCAGGACATTCCTTGGTTTGGCCATGACACGTGCAAGGAGCTTTGATGTAACTCATCCCAAGTGGAGTGGGGACCCCTTTGCAAACCAGAGGTGTGAGGCACTGCTGCGTAACTTCTCAGCTTCCACAGATAGGCCTAGTCTTATCAGATATTCTTAATTACCTATCTGGAAGAAGCCTTCTGACTTGTACAGCCACTTGTTCTGACTTTGTGACTCTGCACGGGTACAGCTGGGGTCCAAGATGGGCCCCAAATAAATCAACTCGGTCTCTTGGACTTCAGCGTGATTTGGATTGGGTGCACATTACTTGTGGCACCTGTGGGTAAGAGGAGAAGTTCTTTTTCCTAAATAACTTTTCCAAAACGGTGTTGTCATGTAACATCAGCGGGTGTGCTCCAACCCGTCCACCCTTGGATCAGCTGACAAGAGCTGTTTACTGCAGTTTACCTGGCAGCCTCCTGGCAGGTTGAGCATCTCAGCACAGACTGACCAGAGTACTTTTTAGGTGGTTTCATCAATTTCCTACACCTCAAGAGCTGCAAGGCACATGAGCCCTGCACTGACCTGCAGTAAATATTTGCTCTGATCTACTGACCTGCGTAGCCGCCGTGCCCAAGGCAGTAAGCTGAGTGCCTCGTCACTGAACTGGAGCCCGTGAAAATAAACACAGGGATATTATTACTTCTCAGTAATAGCAAAGTAAGGCTCGTGAAACAGCATTCTCTGCAAGAATATGTTGCTGACCACAGACCTCCATGGGGATGCCCAGACTTCAGGACAGGCTTAGTGTTTTGCTAGCAGTTTTCTGATGAAGATGAGGGATATCCCCTTTTTACAGGGACAGAAAGTGAGTAGTTTTGTTCTCCACACTTTTTTTTTTTTTGGTGGCACCTAAGTAGAATGAGTCTTCTGTAACTTTTCTCTCCCTCTGCTGAAGGTAGTTGGTTCAGAAGATCTTTTGTGGACGACTATCCTGAAGTTGCTGAAAGTGTCAGTTGTCTGTCCTTCAGTTGAGATTGCCTCTGTCACACAGTAGACTGATGGGCTCGGTATGAGAGAGAGACACTTCTGTGTTTCTGTTACAGCCTATTTGTTAGTGGAGGGAGGTAAAAGGTTATGTTCCCCAAGTAACTGACTGTCCCTTCTCTGTTACTGAGGGCAGCATCTCAGTTTCACAGTCCTGCCTTGCTGCCCTACCTGGATTCATGAGGTTTAATGCTGTCAGAATTCAACAGACCTAGGTCTAATTTTGCTGTGCTGCAACATGGTAGCTCCACTGTACCACTGCAGATGCACTGGGGGAATCTGAAGGTTCAAGATACCAGCTTAGATACTGTGTATGTCAGTGAAACAGCATCTTTGCAGGGCTGAGAGCTTCACACAGATCTCTGAAATGGAAAAGCTTAAATTCTGCTGAAATTAGTAGCTTAGAGGCCCTGTTTTCTTTGGATGAATGGATTTTTCTGATCTTGGTAGCAATCTTTTCAGTAGAAAGAGTTGGAATCCACATTAGGGAGGCTTAGCTGGTTTGCTGAGGGATGGTGGCTAGTGCTGTGCTAGCCTTGGCCACCAAATTATATAAAGGAGAGGGCAACGCCTTAAAGATGTGCCACGCTGTTGGGACTGCAGGTCAGAACAAGGCTCTCGACAACACTGTTTCTCTGCTAGAGGAGGAGGGTATTTAGCCAGGAGTTTGTAATTGTCTGCTAGCTTGAATTAGCTTAATAATGTTAAGAACTGCCAAGTTTCAAGTCATGTTTGGGGGAAGATGAGGCAGCCTGTCCTTTCCTGGGCCTGAGCTGAGTTGGGCAAAAACTTTGGAATTCTTGGTGGCTTGTTTAAAGATGGTGTTTTAACAATTCTTGAATAGATTTCCCCAAATAGGAATTGCAGAAATGTTGGAGAGAAGGTTGATCACAGCTAAGATGCTGGACCTTTAGTAGGCATAATACAAAATTGAGTACACTGATATACTTCAGCAGGATCTCAGGGAAAGCCTTGTTAAAGATGAGGCAGTGCTTTTTTTCAGAAGATGCAAGTCTCCTAAACCCACTTGCATCTGAGCTGCCTTTTAATATCCTTAAAATACCTTCACAGAATCTCTGCTTCTTGCAGAGGAGTCTCTTGAATTCCAGCTGAGTGCCAATTCCTGAGGAAGAAGGCCCAGTGAGGGGGGAGAAACTCTATATACATGTGCTCTGGTCTCACGTGTATGAGTCCAGGACCAACTGATAGCTGTGGTGACATTTCAGCTCTGCTTGTGCCTCCTTCTAGAACAGTGAGGTTTGGGAGTGGTGGGAGTTTATTTTCTATTCTAAGTGCTGTTTAACTTATCTGTGCCCCTTGCTGTTTCCCAGGCCTGTATTTTAAAATTTGGATTTTTAATTTCCTGTGTTCTGTCAAAGCTGTGTGCAGCCTCATCTGTGTTTTCATAAGGATTCCTCCCTTCTAGCTGACTAGGTGGAGTAGCATTTTGAAGCTCCTGCCAGCTTGTTTTAATGTCTTACAAGAGAGCAGCTGGAAAAACACTAATGAAGTCCCAAGTAATTTACAGGGACCTTTTGTAAAAGAAGTTATTTTATTTAAGTGGAATGGCTCTTTCTTAAAGCCTGACTTGCTCAGTGGCTGACAAGGAGGCAGGCTGGTAGCACTGTTGATCCTGGGGTTTATGCAGCAGACCGCTTCCAGCTTTGGCAGGAGTTTCACACATATACCTCTTAAAATAACCAAAACGAACGTTGCAGCGCTCTGGTTAGAAGAGCCAGTTGAACATTATTTAATCCTTTCAATATTTATTTTCACACCACAGTTCTTAGGAAGTCCATATGCAGGAGAGTGCAGTTCAGAGCTTCCTTATTTGGATTGTTTTTTTAATATTTTCTTATAAAAGAATTCTGAGACTGTCTTGCTGCTCCTTCCTACCTATGGATGCAAGGTGGAGAGTGTCATGGGTTTGCAGGGACCATCTGGTAGGGGTATGTGGTTAGGTGTTGGACTATGGTTTATCATAACGCTGGGTTTGGGATTAAATTATGGTTTGGTCTAGTGGGTGATGATGCACGAGGGTTAGGCCTGGACTTGGACTCCTGTCCCAGAGCTGCAGATCTGACTCTGAATTTAACCTACCACGCCTTTCCAGGCCCAGCCTGGGCCTTAATGATTCTTACAGGTGTAAAGCCTAATCCTAACTGCCTTTACTCTTAGCTACCGGTTTAGACATAGTCTTTGTGATAAAGCTCTGAATTTATTGACCATAGCTCGAAGGTCATGACCCTCCCACTCCTTGGGCTGCAGGCCGTACCCTAGTGCATGCCTAGAGCTGGCTGGCTGATGGAAGCCCTAAACCTCACCAAATGTCACGGTTTGGACCCAATTGGTAACCCAAATTTAGCAGCCACCACTGACCTGAACTTGCCATGAGAGACTTAAGGCTGAAAACAGCCCTGACCACAGAATAAGCTGGGAATGCAAATGCTCTCCCTTGTTGCTGGTAGGAATCATTCAGAAATAGTGTGTGAAGGAAGAAAACGCCATATGTGGAAGTAAAAATGTCAAATTATATTTAATTGCTGTGGAGAATCTGCCCTCTGGGCTCTTCAGGGAGCTGGCATTGTAATTTTTTCCATCTGTGGCTATTTTATTTTTTTTCTCCTCCCTAGCTATGCGGACACTCAGTGAAGACACCATCAGGCTCTTTCTCCAGCAGATAGCAGGTGCCATGAAAATGCTGCACAGCAAAGGCATCATCCATCGGGATCTGAAACCACAGAATATCCTCCTCTCCTATGCAGGAGGCAGGAAGTCAAATCCCAACAACATTCGCATAAAGATCGGTAAGACCCTGTTACAGTCATCACCCTGAGTGCTCTCAGGAGAGTTTAGTGACAGATGAGTGGCAAGTCTCAGTCTTTCTTTGGGGAACAGTCTGGGGGGAGAAAAGAATTGCTGCACTTCCTAAAATGCCCTAATATTTCTCACCTTCATTGCTCAGTTCCTCTGCTAGACATAACCGTCAGCTGGCTCCAGGCAGTAGAAGCAGTAGCTTTCTGCTCTGCCAGGACACTGACACAAAAGAAATTGGGCAGGCCTTCCTCCACTTGCAAGCTGAACGGTGCCTCCCTCGGTAAAAACAAATACCAGCCTGCCCTAACTGGCTTGGAATCTCCAGATGTTTCTACAGTCTGCATTAGAGGCAGGCTCCTCACCTGCCTCTTGAAGAAATCAATTTTTTGCCATGTTAGGCAAGTGCACAGATGAACTGGTAGTTGGGACAAATGCTCCAGAAATCCAGTTACAGAACATACTTGTCCCCTGTGGTCACTCGGAAATGAGTGCTGGATGAAATCACCCTAAGCACATGGACTTTTGATGGTGTCAGCTTCAGCTTGTGAACTGTAACACAAATTAGATAACTGTTCCTTGCCTGAACCCTATGCTGCAGAGAAAGAGTTAATGCTTTCACTCAGCTGAAAAATGAGCTGCAGTGGGCAAGTTTGAAATGTTGCTGCTCATTTGGCTGAGGTGGTTTTTTTGGAAGTGCGGAGGTCTTTGGAAGGTGGAAGTGCCTGGGAGCCACAGACCCGCAGAGGACTGCAGGCATGGCTGCCCTTGGGTGTGATGCACCCTGCAACCCCTCCATTCTGCTTCCTTGAGAAGTACGTGGTCCAAGGAATAGCTGTAGCTGTTTGTTAGTGACACATGACAGTGTAAACAGCTGTGTCAGTCTCCTGGCTTGAAATATCTGGTAACCTTGAGAGAACCTCCAAGTATCATATGATCAGATGCTGAGTAACCTGCAGAGGTGATTCATCTTGGTATTCCTTGTCCCTGGCTTTCATAGCCACCAGGTGAAATCAGCTCAGCTTTCTGCCCTTGTGCTGAGGTTAGCACTGTTGAAACCCTTCTAAAGGAACAGAGCAAGGCTGTTATCTGTAGGGCTGGTCTAAAAATGTGCATAGTAGCAAGTAGTGGTTTCTCTTGGATGTCTGTTACATTGCAGCCTTTTCAATGGAGGGGAACTTCTAGTTCCCCAAACTAAATGTTGAGCTAGCAGCAGATGAGCTAGCTAGTAGGAGCTGGCACGCTCTCACTGAAGTCAGGAGACCTTTACCAGCTTCCAGCAGCTGATGTTTTGAAGTGCAGGCAATTGGATACAGGAAGAAGTGACTTTTGATCTCTGAAACATGGATAGGAGTTTGTTATTCTGAATGCTTTTTTTTTGGTGTCTTGGTCTGTCCTCATCTAGTGTACGTTAATAACAAGCACAAGGATGTTACTGCTTGAGAAGAGCTATCAGAGCCTTGCTAAGGTGGGGTACTTGCTGTGAAAATTAGTGAGAAGTGAAAGGAAAGTAGGGGGAATCAGCTGGGGAAGGAGCAGGCTTTCTAAAACGGGGGTCTGATCCTGGCCTACCTCTGTTTCTCTTCGCAGCTGACTTTGGGTTTGCCCGGTATCTGCAGAACAACATGATGGCAGCGACGTTGTGTGGCTCACCAATGTACATGGTAAGTGCGTTTGGCCTACAGGTTTTCCTGTAGTGTTCTCGCTTTACCCCCCAGAAGTAAGGCTTTGTTTTTCACTAGTCTTCCCCCCAAAGGTGAAATTTTATTTGCTTGTCAGAAACTGTCTGTTGCAGAGGGAGACTTCATAAAGTTCTGGCTGCTGGTAATGTTGGGCAGCAGGTGCCTGTGTGGTCATCTAACAACCTGAACAAACAGAGTATTGATTGTTGTCTGCTCCCAGAAACTGCATCTTCCTGAGGGAACCATGACCTCCCCACTGAAGATGTTGGGAAATGAAATCTATTTCCTCTGCTGCAAGCAAAGCAACAAGAAAAGAGTGAGGGTTGGGATGATATTTCACACATCTGGCTATATTGGAGGTGTTGCTTCCTTGGAGAGCTGTCAGCAGGCCCTTTTGGGGCAGAGTGGTTACACAAGCCTGCTGTCACCTCAGGCTTTGCAGTCGTTTTTCTGAAGGCCACAGCATTAGGAGCAAGGTCCCTGTTTAACACCAGTTTTGTAAAATCTCCGACTGTTTTTAGCTCTTTGGTCTTGCAAAATCCCTTCAGATCTTCAGGCCTATGCAGGCAGAGATTTTGCTGCTCTGGCTAACTTACTCTGAAGTATGCTTTGCTGTAAAGATCAGCAGATGGGTGTAAATGGAGTTCACCTGCTGCTGTTTGCAGTTTTTGTGCATTTGTGCTCCCTCACCTTCCCCCCTGCCCAATTCTTTCACCAAACCAGCTGCTTCCAGGGTGACTTCTCAGCTTGTGAAACAGATGTGTTTAAAAACCCAAACTGATCCCTTTCACTCCCTCTGACTTTCTGGGACCAGGATGTGAGGAGGTGATGTCTCCTGTTTGTGCTCGTGGCAGCAGTCAAGATTTCTGTCACATCAAGTCAGTGAAATGAAAAATGACAAAACCAGGCCAGAAATAAAAATGTCAAAGCCAGCCATGTATTAGTTCCTGGGAACGTGGCTGTCTGAGCTCAAAGTAAGAAGATGACGTGGATCAATTTAGGTTGAAATCTTTACAAGTGCCCTGGGGCAGAAGACACCTGCTTTTGGACATGGTCTAATCCACTCTAAGTTTTTTGACTTTGGGCAGAGTTAGTCTGGACTGTGTAGTAGTCTGGACTCTGTAGTAGTCTGTTCCACTAACTCAAGTGAAAAGACTTCCTCTTTTTTTTTTAAACCCTGATGTTTATTTGAACTATGCTGTATGTGAAGATGATGTAACATTTTTCTCCTGTCAGAGTTTCCTGAATTGTCTATTTTTAGTGATACTTTTTCTTTTGGAGTCAGTGAAAACGCCCAGCTTTTTTTTTTTTTTTGCAGGATCTGGAGGAAGTTAATGATGACCACCTTAATTTTTTATTTTAAACTCCTCTAGACATTACAAAGAATCTAATATTGTTCTCTGTTTACTGATGGGCTTGCAGGAAGATGGGGAGGGAAGGGTTCAGTTGGCATTTAGGGCGTTTGAAGTCTCTCCCTGTTACTGTTTTGATCTTGTGTATTAGCCCTGGGAACATCTGCTGGCAAGGCAGGCCCTTATTCCCTGCTTTACCTTATTGCCCATTGCTGCTCTCTTGATTTTGCTCTTTTTTAAAAGAAAGGTGTTTTACTCACACCACAGTGAGCTTGAAGTCTGAACCCTGATAGGATCCATGTCAGATGAGACTGGAAACCTTGTGCAGTTCTTGTCGTGCTTCCTTGGCTTGCTTTGGTGTCATGCCTGCTTCCCTTGGGGAGATACCAAGCTCCTGTCCATAACTTGTTTGTTACCATTTCTTTTTGTTACATGTGGCCTTTACTTCTAACAGAGCTATAAAATTGATCCTGCTTAGTGCTGGCAGCACTTCGATGAAATCTGTTGTTATAAACACGTGGGATTAGCAATCCTGCCCTCTTGTCCCTCTTCTGCTGCTGCCACTCCTAAAGCACACTGCCTCCTGACCCCCGGGGCTTTGGGCACTTGCACCATCTCCAGCCACTGGAATGAGCCTGGGAGGGAGCAACTGAGGGCATGGGGTGAGATTAGAAGCCAGAGTTGGAGGCACAGCAGGGCTCAAGCTGTTGGAATGAAATGCATAGATCTGCCTTTGGATCCAAATTGTGACCTTGGCAGCAGGCTCTGAGGCATAATTAATAAGCTGCCATCTTAAGCTAAATGAGGAAAGTGCAGAAGTGGTGCAGATCAGGATGGAGGCTGAAGCTTACCCGTGCAGTGTGAGCCTTTGATTTTCTTGATCACTTACCTGCTACTTGCTTTGGTTTAGAAGATCTGTCTGTGTGGTTTCAGTGAGGCTTCTGAGCACAGGTGGATTTGGCAGAAAATGCTACGCTGAGTAGGGGAGGTAATGAGTTTGCCCAAAGCAGCCAAACAGCAGAGGGTTATCTTCTTGTCTGTCTGAATGAAAGTCTCTGCTTCCCCCGTTAGCCAGGGAATTGGCCCTTTTGAGGTAGTGTTACAGTCGTCTTGGGAGCAACTTTTTCCCAGGTATTGGGGAATCTAGCTCAAGGGTTTTTAAAGCCATAGTAGTGACTTCTGGTTTTCCTTACAGCTGCTAAAAAAAAAAAAAAGCTGCATCTTCTATAAAACAGATGTCTGTTCTCTCCCCAAAAAGGCACCAGAAGTCATTATGTCTCAACACTACGATGCCAAAGCTGACCTCTGGAGTATAGGAACCATCATTTATCAGTGTCTGACAGGAAAGGCTCCTTTTCAGGTGAGTTGCTCAGATCTAATGCTTCTGATTTTTCTTTTTTTTTTTCTTTTAGTCCACTTACTCTAAGGCTTCTGTCATCAGTAATATTAACTCCATAGATCCAGCCTCATGGAGGTCTGGCTGTCCAACACCTTGACAATGTGGTGCTTTATATGTTGTAATGCTGGACATGTTACAACCCAGAGAAGTAGAGTCACATTCTGGTATCTCAGTGAAATGTATTTCCTGGTTACAAATCCTAAGAAGCGTCATCTTTTCAGAAAATTATCATGTGTCAGTTAAAGCGGTGTTTTTTCCAGGCCCACACTTAAAAACCCTGGTTCCTATTTACAACTGTACTCAGTGTGTAATTTATATTTATAATTCTGTTGGGTATAGAAGGACAATAAGGAAGATTGTAATTGCAAGTTGATGTTTGGGATGATTTGGTGGCAACTGGTATATTGCAGCTAAATTGACTTTGGTTTTAGAGCAGTTAAGTAGGAACTTATCAAAAGGATCTTATCTGTCATCTCACGGCAATCCCTTTCAGCCTGAAATGTTTATGTTCATCAAGTCCAAACCCTTCCACATGTAATGCAGTCCAGTAAAACTCCACCCTGTAATTTATGCCATAACTTCTGGATGAGCTAGAGCATATCTTTTTGTGAAAGGTATTCTCTGATTTTTAAATTTTTTAATGAGGACAGTTCATCACAGCTTTATGCAAGCTGCTTCAGAATTACTTCACCTTTTCTTAAGCATGTAGCTGGAGTTTATCTAGACTCTGCATTTTTTCTTGTTCCCAGTCATGTGCCACACTACTCTTTCATAGTGAATGAGATCTGCAGATTCTTCCTTGCAACCACTAAAGTACTGTACTTGTAAGATTTTCTCCTTGCTGTCTTACAGCATAGCAGAGAGATGTGCAAGTTGTTTAATTCTTTGCTTCTCTCAGCTGAGCTCTGCAGAGCTTGTCTCTAATCTATGGAAAAAGACCAAAACTCGAATTTGCATGCTGATGCCAACTCTTCAGCTGCTTAGGTCAGTTAGGGCAAATGGGAACTCTGGTCCTCTCATGTCCTGACATCTCTTTATCCTGACTCTGGAACAAAACCAAACCACCAAAAAACAACCAACCAACAAAAAAACCCCACCTAAAATGTCAAAGGGGGATCTATGGTCATGTAATAAGGCAAACTTTATGAACTGCCAGACTTTCTGAGCTTTAGTGTCCACAGCTCTTTAGAATTTCACACAAGTCCTTGAATGTTTATGCAGTTACATCATCAGGAAGGATAAAGTGAATTCAGAATCTCTTGCAGGAAAGAATGGGCAAGTACAGAAGTAAACTAATTGTATGTTTTGCTTTTCTCTAGAGCCAAGAACGCTTTTCCCCTTCAGGGTAATTTTTTCCCTGCTGCTGTAAAAATCTTCCATTCCAGTGCTTTATATACCAGCTTGCTCTGTATTTAGAGCAAGACTTCATTTCCTTTGCATGTTTCTGTTTTTTATGAGCACCCCTACAAAGTACACTGAAACTCCTGAATGGATCCTGTTTACTGGCTGCATCCACTTGTTGTCAGTGTTGGTATCTTTGTTTGAGAAGAGAAAATGACTGTTAGGGTGAAAGAAAATAAATATTTGTACATTAAGAAAAAAGTGTGGGGGTGGAGAAAGCAAGCTTTGACTGCATGCATAGGAGAGCCTTGCACTCATTCTGTCATGTAACTTAGTGCCTTTCAGTCTCTAAAGGCACCTTGATACTGTACTCATTCAAATGATTTAGTTATTTAACATGGTGACTTTATCATTGGTATACTTAACTTAGTAGCTCTCACACAACCTTGGGGCATCTGATTTCTTTGAAAAGGATTAGGTGGCTTTTATCACCATCATTGAAGCATGTCACAGAAATGTTCTTCTGAAAACACTTGTTCTTACAGAAAAGACTTTTCACAGAAAATAAAATTGAGTACTAGTCAGCTGCATTCAACTCCTCCAGACAAGGTTTTGAAAGAGCAGGTGGTCAGAAAACCATCACCTTGCTGCCTGTTTATGTGTCCTCAGGCTTAGACAAGGGTGAGAGCAGTCCTGCATGCCTGTGGCCCCCCACCCTGCCCTGTGGTGGGCCATGAAGGGACACTTTGGTCCCTGCCCAGCAGGTCCTGATCCTTGCCTTGTGCTTGCCTGACTGGATAACTTCTCTTTCCCATATATATCCAACATCTGTTGGGCTGGGGACAGGGGTCATCTGTTTCTCTATTTTAATTTTTCCCCATGCCCTTTCCTCTTTTGGGGTTTGTATTCTGAAGCAAAACGCCAGGCCCCATTTGTTACTGCAGCAGCAGCTGTGGATTTGTTTGATCAGGGGGAGAAAAGCTCAGCCCAGATGGTTCTGTGCACCAGCTATTTGTTTTGACCATGTGTGTCACAAATTGCCTTCTAGCTGCGAGTTTCAGGTGAAAGACGGCTGTCTGGGACAGATGTGGGAAAGCTAGTTGAAGGTTAACCAGCTTTATTTCTCTGTGGGCATGACTGTGTTGGAAGAATTTGCTGATGATCACTGAGCAGGCAAGAAGCTGTTGTTCTCAGAGCTTACAGGAGGAGAGAGGGCTAGTGGACTGAGGTGATGGGGAGACTGGGAATAGGAATGAGTGCTTCTGGGAGGGATGTGCACCAGTGGGTGGGGAGAGAACAGGCTGATTCTGCACAGTGCCACCAGTAGACCCAGTTGTACAGGGCAGCCAGGAACTGGATTCCTGATGTTAAGCTCTTCAGGCTAAATCCTCACAGATTCCCTCCCAGACTGGCAAGGACAGTCCCTTATATCTCTGAGATTCCCATGGGAATCTGGAGCACAGTGGCGTTAAACATGCTGCATTTGGGTGCTCTACTTGTTCACTGAATGAGCCAATTAGGCACCTTCACGTGGATGCAAACCAAAAGGACACTAGTGTTGTCTGGTGAGGAGGAATGAGCTGCCTAAAAATAAAACGGGGCTTCAGGGGGCTGGGTTAGACAGAGAAAAGATCAAATATGTGGAAAGGCAGAGGCAGTCATCAATCCACAACATGCTTGTAAATCAAGACGGAGATGTGTGTATGTGCGTGAATGTGATTCCTAGCTGTCTCAAGGTTAATTTTGACTATAGCTGGGTCACCCAAGGTAACTTCCTAGAGCCATTCCTGTCCTTTCCCTGCCTCCCTGCATGCAGACAGGAAAGCTGCTGATGCTCAGATGTGAGCAGTTGGTAGGATGGCCGATGAAGCTGTCTTAAGGAGCTTTTTGTGTTAAACATGCCCATAAACAAAACAGTGAGACTGCCATAGGGATAAGATTAATGGGATTCATAATCCCTATAAACAGATTTGCTGAGCACTGTATTAATGTGGAATTGTTAATTTGCCTTGCCTGATAAGTGGTCTGCACTTGCATCTCTGTTGCTGCGGATGGGACATGAGCAGTGTGTTTCCTGGTCTTGCTGGTGGGTACTGAGAAGTGCCTGGAGAGTATAGGGGTCTTCTCTTGTCCTTACCCGAGCTGAAGAGATGGGGACCCAGTGCCCACCATGAGGGGGTGTAGGCTGTGTAGGCAAGGGGCAACCAGGAGCAAAACTAGAGACACAGGAGATTGTTTTTCTAAGATATTGCAGACCTTGTGTAAATCTATCTAGTCCTTGTCAGATGTTTCAAAAATGATTAAATGACCTCAATTTCTTATCTTCTTTTGGTGGGGGAGGAATCTCACTGATGTTCCTGGTGGTTTGCTGTGTGACCTCTTTAAAAACTGGGCAGCTCTTGATAAGCAGGGGCACCCCCAAGCACATGCACTTAGTGTCAGAGCTGCCTCTGGCAGTGGCACCGATCCGCTTGGACATCAAATCCTGCTAACCATGAAACCTGGTTGTCTGCTGTCCAAGCCTTTGCATGAATCTTCTCCTAGCTGCTTTACAGACATGGTATGCTATGTCTGCAGGAGAGTGAGCTGAGAAGCAAGGAAGTGGCAAGAGAAGTAATGCTGCCTGGTCTGGCAGCTCTGAAAGAGTTAACCTGCCTGCCTGTGTTCTCATCCCTGCTAGCTGTGAGGTGAAAAATTAATTTCTAAGCATGGTATACCAAGTCCACTGCTTTATTTCTGGGTTAATTCTGCCTGCATAAGTACTAGGATTATGCATCATTTATAATCACGGTTATGTTGTGAAATGAGTCTTGAGGGAAGTCTAGGGAAGGGAGGATTTTATACCCAGAATCTAAACTCCTGGTTTATTTGTTAGGCAGGCTGGTCTGTCCCGTGTTAATGGGGACAGGTGTTCCTGAGGTAGTAGATTACTCTGCTGAAAGTGGGTGCAGTGATTGACTTGTTACTGTAGACGGTGAGCCATTGGCTTTTAGCCTAGTGTTTGTGGGCCTGATCCTGATCTGGTGGGAGTAGAGAGAAAAACATCAATGGACAGCTAAAGAAAAACACTTGTGGTTTGTTTTTCTTTTTTCTTTGGTCATTGTACTTCCAAGATCCCCTGAATGCCTGCCACTTAGTTGTGGGGGACTTAAAATATGAACTCTAAGACTGTTCAAGCAGGAGGTATTTGCAGCAGGTTTTCAAGCTTTTCCCCAGAACTATCAAGCTAGAAACATCATTACGTATTTCTTGTGAACATATTGGAATCCCCTCTCTGCACCTCCAAATCCCCGGGAATCCCAAAGGAAAGGATGCAAGGAGGAGCAGATACCATACCCCTGCTATGAGGTGTTGACTAGGCAGTGCTGTTCACTGAGGGTGGGAATGTCTCTGGCCCTCTTCTGACTGAGCTCTGGGTTTGTGCGTCCAGCCTTTGCCCGAGTGCCACAAATCCAGTGCTGAGTACTTTTGGAAACATCACCCCGCATGCTTTTTGCATGCAATTCACTTGCAGGCAGCCAGCACCCGGCGGGATTTGGCAGGGTTACGCTGAATGCCTTTGTTGGCTCAACATGTTTCCACTGCTACTTAGGGCAAAGTAACAGAGTGGCGGGATTGAATTTGTCCAATTGTCTTCCTATATAGAAAGGGCAGACAAAAACAGAGCCAGTGACACTAATGCAGCTGCTCCATAGTAACATGAGAGAGGGGATAAGGGCATGAATTGGCCTGCTGTTGTCTCCTGTTCTTGGGGAAAACTGAGCTGTCCGTTCTGCATCCCTGTTCCCGACAGATGGAGGCTGTCCTACAGGTAGCAGCTGGCTCTGTGCACCTTGAACGGTCTCATTAAGTGCCTAAAATGTGCTTTTGTTGGTGTTTTTCTTGGGTAGGGTGCATCTACCTGGAAGGCAGATTGCAAATTAAGTCCTTAGCTTCCTAGAAGGAATTCAGATGGCATTTTTAGTGTCTTACAAACACTTCTGCAGTATTTCCATGGTTCTCAGAGAAGTGCTATCTATTGAAAGAAGAGGTGAGCAAAGTGGCTGAAGGTACCAGTGGAAAATGGATTTAGGAAACGGATGCTAACAGCAGCAGAGCAGTGGGCATGTTACTGCGAGCCTGGGAGCCTGCTGCAAGGAGCAGAACTGTGACTCAGCTGATTAATAATTAAATTAGGTGAAGATGCAGTTGATTTTACCAAATTAAGGGTGATCCACGGTTGTCTGTGCTGGGCACTCGCTAAAATGATGCTATTTCCCAGCAGGCAGGTAGCTATCTCAGACACCAGCCTTGAACTGGGGAAAGCCCCGCTGAGGAAGCGTGACCTGGCTGCAGAGGAGCCTGACACCCTGGATATGGTCCTTGCAGGAAAAGTGGGAATTGTGCTGAGACAGCAGAATGTGGAGGAACAACATCCCTGTAGGGATATCACTTTAATTTATACAGAGATGAGGGGAGCTTTATTGAGGATTTTGTTTCTATCCAAGCCAGTGCTTACAAGCCCTCTCTAATGAACGGGACTTTGCATGAGTGCTGCTGTTAATATACTTTGTCTTTATTGCCAGGAAAATTTCTGACAAAACAGTGTTTGAAATAGATCAGAGCTTCATTGTATTTGTGAAACAATTGAGTTGTTGCGACAGGAAATGAACAGAGCAAAGAGCCAAGGCTTGTATCTCTGATGTGCGCAAGCACTTCGCTTCCCTGCAGAGGAGTCCTGTTCCTCCTTGTACCTTACGTCTGTCAGGCATATTATTCATCACGCACAGCACTGTGGCCAAGCCATTTGGTGCAGCGTGTATGCTTGCCTCCAAGTTTGCCAAATATTAAGAAACTAATTACAGGGCAAGATCTGCAAGAGGAAACGTGTAAAACAGAGTTTTACCAAACCAAATCCAATTGAGTGGCAGTGATTGGAAATTTTGATGCAGTTTGACATCTGTGTAACAAGGTGCTTTGCTGAATAACTTTCATCTTAATGGTTTGTGAAGAAAGTATCTTTGCATCCCCTGTTTGGGTCCCTGCTGCGTCTGTGAACAGCAAAGGACAGGTTATTGCAGAAAGGAGAACCAGGAAATCTGTCTTATTTCCTTCTTTGAGGAATCCAGTAGCTCTTATTGGTACAAATTGATAGGAGAAATGTGAAGCTTGTATTGCTAAGACTATGCAAGAAACAGTCCTAATCAGTGCTACACGAGTCTGTTGATATTAACAGCTTTTGAGACTCTCCCTTTGGTTTCTCATGAGGTTTTGTACTGAGCTCTGTTATCCTTAATTTTCATCTTCAGCCAGAGGGAGTAGGTGCTGTTGAAACAGCATCTTACATGGCTGCATTTCCAGCCATGCTGTGTTTGTGGTATTTTGATGGCCATCTACAGATTGGCTTGTCTGATTTGCCATTTTAAGCATCTTAATTGACCTTAAATGCTTCTAATTTAGAAATGGAAGTAGGTGGAAGGCTTGAGGGTGTTTTAGAGCCTGCCCTGAACATCAGGAGACGCTGCCTGTTGCCTTCTCGTTCACACTTTCCTACACACTCTGCTGCACCAGTAATTGATTGCACATGAATTTCTCATCTTCCTTCCCTGCTTATATGTGCTTTCATGTCTGTGTCATGCCAGCCTGCTCTGCCTTTAATAAACAGACTGCTTAAGCAGAAAAGCTTGAGACATTAGGGTTAATTTACTGACCTGTATTATTCATTGCATAAAAACAAATGGAGAAATGACGTTAGGAGATTTTTATGGGTCTGCACTTCTGTGCTGGCGACTTTATTTTTAACCTCAGCCTTAAAGCTATAAACCTCTTGTGCCTAGGCCCCTATTTTTTTTTAATCCCATCTCTCAGAATTTGGGATCTTGTCGTCAACATCCCCAGCAGTTTCGTATATTACTGTATAAATAGGAGCTGTGGCTTGAGACCTTCTGGCTTCCTGGAATTAAAGTAGAAAATCCTAATTCAGTGGCTGTTGCCCTGTGTTCCTGGTCTCTTCACAGATCCCTTGCCCATCAGCAGGCTCCCTGCCCCTTTTCTAAATGCCCTACAGCACTAATCCATGTTCTCAACAGGAGCTGCCATTCATCATTTGGGACTCCTCACATCTGCAATTATTTAACCTCCTGGGTGAGGCTATTAGGCCAGCTCAGACCTGAGCATCAGAGCCCATTGCAATGAAGCTCAGCCCTGGGAAGTGGAGAGCAGGACAGAACCAGGTCAGGGACAAAAAGCAGGCTGAAATTCTGTATTTTCACTCTGGCATAGTGCTGGCTTTTCAGTCTAAAGCAAGCTGCAGGTTCTCGTTGCCTGTGCAGGCTCAGCAATTGAAAAGTGCCTCTCTGCTCTTCAGTATAACTGTGAAATGGAAATGCTAATCCTCTTCCTTCATTGTCAACTGCTTCATGCACTGGTTTTCTTTCTTCTCTACAGGCCAGCAGCCCACAGGATCTTCGTCTTTTCTATGAGAAAAACAAGATGCTGATGCCGAAGTAAGCATTTTTCCAGTGTCACTGTTCATATGCACTTGTTTACTCTGTATTTACACCTGTCCTCACATGCTCCTGGCTTGTCACTCAGGGAGTTGACTGAAATATTTGGCCACCTGCCTTCCCTCATTCCTCAGACCAGCAGTGATGTGGCCCAGAGAAAGTCAGACAGCAGTAGTTTGCCAGAGTTGGTGTTCTCTCCACAGATACTAGTCCTTTACTATATTGCAAAAATTCAGGATCATTAGTGATTTGGAGCCAGCAAGTGGTCCTGTCCCACATACAGCTTCCCTGAGGCTGGGAGCCTTGGGAAGAAATCATGGCAGTTCTTGAATCATGCAAGCAGCCAAACCCTGGTCTCTCCTGTAACCTGCCGTACCTGCCATACAGATCACGTTCCCATTTCTCGCGTGTCAGGACAGCAATTGCTTGTGTCCATCCTGCTAATAGGGGGAAATACTAAACCTCGATTGCAACGGGCATTGCTGCAGTTTCCAAGGGGAAGATCACTGCTTTCATCCCACTGGGGTGTATGTTACCTAGCAAAGTATCTAGCTGCCATTTGGTGCTGTGATTTGTCAGTGTATTTTGGTTTTGTCGCTGGGGTCTTTCCTTTTGATCTCTGAGCTCTTAGAGCAGCAATGAGGTTCTGCTTTTAAAACCTCGGGCTGGTATAGATTCGGAACATCACTCCTGTCTCTATACATCAGGGTTGGAAAATTTTTTAACCAGACAGTGCGTTTCCATTTGGCAGAGCTGCTAATGCAGCCACATATGCAGGAAGTTCATTGAGTTACTGTGTGTGGATTTTTTTTTTTCCCCCCGTATCAGTTTAGACAGCTCTGAGAGATAGCGGAAGGAACTGTCAAGAAGCTAGAGCTCTTATCAGTGACTTGTGCTATGCATTTGATTTCCCTTCAAGTACTTCCTTGTTTGATTGGAGGAGAAGGGGCAAACTTCTACCAGGGTTTGGGGCATCTGCATGCTCTTCTGGTTTGAACCAGAGGGCGTGATGGAGTGAAACAGCCAAACAGGACAAATCAAAGCAAAACCACTGATGCATAGTTGGAGCCAAATGGTCTGTGCGAGCAGAAAGTAGAGCTCCTGTTTCCCCTACACAGCCTAAAACATGGCTGCTCACCTTTGAGGTAGTCCCTCTTTAGTAAGAGAGAAATTAAGGCCCACAATTAATAAGCTTTCTCGTGTTGATCATGCTGCCCTGCTGCCACTTTGGCTCATGGTGGGTGCAGTAGAGGTGAAGGGAGAAATGAAACTCTGCTGTAAGAGGAGAGCATGTGTGAGCTTGTAGGGATTAGTCCTTCTCCTTTCTTGTTAGTACTTTATGCACTCTGCATTTCCCATTTTCAATTATCTCCAATTTTTAACTACCAAATTCCTCCAAAACTGAGATCCAAGCCCATTGTTTTTTCACTGTGGAAGTCTGATCCAAAGTGGCCTTTGTGTAAATGCTGATTCCCTGCTTTCCAAAGCTAGTGTCTCTTTAACATGAGCCACAGTCTGTGCTATTTCCTGAGTAAACATGAATAAACTGCCTCCACTGGCCCTGCCAACACAGGACAAAACACGAAACCACTCCAGAGACCTCCTTCTCAGACTGCAGCAGTGCCAGGTTTCATTCTCCTGGGGGCTAGGCAGGCTGGCACCCACCTCCACAGCATCACCGTGGAAAGTGCCATGTTTTGGCTTGGGGAGCCGGTGGGGAAGAAAAGCTCATGAAATGCTCAGTATTGGTCTCTGCCTGACGGGCTGGTGCTGTTGCTGGCAGGTGAAATGCCATTCTGAGGTGGGGAGCCCATGTCAGTAGGAGAAAGCCAAAAGGCCTCCCAGTTTTAATAGCGCTGATCTAAAGAGCTCATTGTGCTGATTTGCATGGCAAAGTACATTCTGGATCATGGGGGGAAGGAGGCAGTTGTGTTGTTTAAAAAAGATGGCCTTGGGAAATAATACTGTGGGGTAGCACAGCAAAGCTTGACGTTTTAGACATGAGAGAGGAGGCAAACAGACTGTTAATGTGCATCATCTTCAGTCTGTGTTGACATCTGAAGTCTACTACTTGACCTTCCTGTGTTTTGGCATTAAAACCTTACAAAAGCTAAAGCTGTTGCTGGGAAATGGACTCATTTTGGATGAGAGCTCTATGTGTCATGGATAAATAAATTACGATGATAACAGTGGAGGGCTGCAGGTCTCCAGCACTAATGTATTTTTCAGGAGACCCTGCTAGCAGTGCGATCTTGGGTTATTCCGTTACACGTGTACTTCTAAGGCAAACTTTTTTTTGAAGAGAGGGTGGGGGTGTTTTGGCTCAAACTGAGGCCCACTTTAACTGCATCCCTTCTGGAGTCCTGGTGGCCTCTTCCTTTGGCCTGGGAAGGTGGACAAAACCATTCTGTTGTCAGGGATGAAAAAGCAGCTTTTGCAGTACAAACAAGGATGGGGGATGCTTGCCATAATTCTCTGTTCTAGGAATTGCTGGGTTCATATTCCTGTGCCAGCGAGGCCTAGAGCTTCACAGAAAAATAACTGGGTACTACTGAAACCTATAAATACACACCTTGCCTCCCATCTCTTGTTTCACTAAACAAGTCTGTTAGTGCTAGCTAGCACCTTCCCCCCCCCCCCCACTATTTTCATCCCAGCTTCTTTTTCACCCTGTCTGGCAGAGGTAGAGGTGCAGGAAGGGTTCTTTCTCCCAGCATCAGTCTGGCTTGGCACCGGGGCAGTGAGCGATGCCAGCCCAGCAAAGTGGAGCCCTGCCCGGGTGAGCTACGTGCTGTGCTACCAAGCAGGCTGGGGCTCCACGCGGTTAAAATTACTGTGCTGAGCACACGTGCCATGACCTCAGCTGACCCGCTCACGGGGAGAGGGGAAAGCCTGGCAGACCGTGGGGGCCATGCTGGGCACAGCCATGATAAACAGAGTCGATGCTGAAAGGAGTTGGAGCCACCTACGCTTAATTTGGAGAGCTCTGCTCTGGCTGCAGACAGGGCCCGGCTGCTACAGCCCCTGACAGTGCTTCTGGTCATGGAGGGAAGTCAGCATAGCTGAATCCACTTATGCAGTAGCTGAACTCTGCTTTCCCTGCCTTAATCCCTTCATTTATTCCCTGCTTCTCGAAATCTGTTGGGGTTGTGAAGAGCTGCTCTGGTCTATCCATCTGCTTGAGGGGTGAGGGAGAGCACAAGGAGTTACAAGCTCCTTTGTGCTGCACAACAGCTACCGGAATGATTATTTTCTTCCCTGCTATACTGGAAAGTGGGGTAAAAGCTGCACTAATTTAGCTTGCTCGGGTGGCAGTTGCCTATATCTTAGTGGCCTTTGATTAATAAATGCTCTGTATCAAGGAAGCAAATAGACAAGGGTTACTTGCTAGTTTTCCATAAGCTGCCTTGAAAAAGAAATGCCTTAATAAAACGGTAGTAATCAGTGATACGTTTCACTGCCAGTGTCTTAATTGGAAGCTTCCCCTTGGTAACTGCTTCATTTTAATGACCTCCCTATTCCCATTAGACCAAGTAGAAGAGATTTTATTTATCACATGCAAAATATGGCATGTTGAATGCACTTAGCTGAGAACCAGAGGGATGACATTGGCCCCATTGTGAAAGGGTCTGCAGGTGCTGATGGGAGAGGCCACTAAAGCTGTAGCCTTAACAATGACAGTGGGGAGTAAAACCCAAACAGCAATGCAAATACAGATGTTCCTGTTCAGCCTCTCTCCAGTAGCTCTTATGTTCCTAGCCCAGCAGGCACAAAGTGAGTTTGCATTTGCAGGCTGCCTTCCTGAATATGTAAAAGCAGTTTAAGTAGACTGTAAGCCTTTCTTATTTTGCTTTTGTTTTCAATCCTAGCATCCCCAGGGAGACATCAAGCCACCTGAGGCAGCTGCTGCTGGGCCTTTTGCAGCGTAATCATAAGGACCGAATGGACTTTGGTAAGAACTCCTCCCAGTTTTAGTTCTGCTGCCTCTGTCATCTTTTGTGCCACGGCACTGCACAAACCTCTGTACTTCTGGCTGCTGCTAGGAGAACCATCCAGACACTTTGGTTTCACCTGTGCCTGGAAGATCACATAACCTTGGGTATTTTAGTATGTGCTGGAAAGGTCAGTGCTCAATCCAGTATGGTTTTGTAAAGCCAGAGATTTGGCACACCTTCAGCAGATGTTTTATGTGCATCCCCTCTCCCGGCTTCTGCTTTTATAGTCTCTCTGAATCTCTGTTGCATTAAGTATGCGACCAGGTGAAATGTGTATCTTGTGCATCCATGTTCTTTATCTGGCGTAGTTCCTTCCCAAAGCTGCAAGCTGTGCCTGTTTAATGAGCAATTCGGTTAATACCATCCCTTTCTTGTGGTCTGCAGTGATCTGAGTGCTTGCAGGTGCTTACCCCTGCCCCCAGCCAAGTTTCTGTGGAAGGATGCCTTGGTTTTCATCAGGGCTCAAGCTGGTAGTCTCTTGAGCTCTCCCTGTAGACCTGTATCTATCTCCTGATTTGGCTGGCAAGATTTCTTTTTTTTTTTTTTTGGGGGGGGGGCCTTAATTCCTTCTAAACTGAGAACAATCATGATGTGCCAGGCAGTTCTGGGTTTGGCAGCATTGTCGAGATGTGTGTAGCCGAGCCAAAAGCTCTGAAGAACCTCTAGTGAAGCCATGCCCTAGGTGGAAACAGGCAGTGGTGAAACCTTTCCTGGAGCCCCCAAAAGGACCAGAACATCTAGAGGCCATTCTGTGGTCTTTTATTCTCCCCCACACCTCTCCTTTTCTCTTGGGCAGATATAGCCTAAGCCTGTCTTGGGTAAAAGGCATGATGTGAATACTGTCTCTCCGAGGAGAGACACACCAAGTGGTCCTGGTGGTGTCTCCTCTGAGCACAGAGGAGAACTCCAGCAGTGAGAAGCTTTGCTTCCACAGGCCAGTGCTGCTAGTGGAAAGAGTAAGTTTGCCCCTCGGCTTCTGTATTTGAATAAGGTTTGGTGCTAGGCAAGCCTGTTCAAGTGGTTTTCCTGAAACACGGCTGTGGGGCCAAAGCCCATGGACTTGTGTTAATTATCAGGTGGGAGTATTACAGCAAGTCGCAGAGCTTTCTGCTTTTTGCACAGACATCACCTTTTTTACGTGAAAATAGTGTGCTGATGTGTGTTTTCAGGATATTGCTTTTTAGTCAAACTTGAGGTTTCTTTGTCTTCTGGGGGTTGGGTTTGTGTTGGTTGGTTGTTGCTTATCTGCTCAGGTGGATTGTTTCCTGCTGAGCAACATATGCTACTTGATGAAGAGAAATTGTTTTGCAGCCTCTGTTATTCTTTTGGATTAGAGACACTGGGAAGGCCTTTCTGGGGACAGTGTCACCTGAGTGAAGCAAGCGTGTGGATTAGCCGAGGCTGATTACAATTACCCAGTGCTGAACAGACTACTGGTTACTAATGTGCAGAAGCAGGAAAAGCAGCCTTTTGAAAAGGGAGTTGTTGAAGCTACTGACAGACTGACTTGGATATAAGCACCTCTCAGTATTGTTCCCTGCAGATCTGTCTGGGCTTTGGATATCTATCCCTTCTATCATGTTGCTGTGCATTTCAAAAGACAGTATCTTTGAGGTTCCTGTTTCCCTGCTGTCAGAAATTGAGTCTGGTAAACCCTTTTAGCCCCCCTCTAAGCTGTTTTTGTACCTCTTGGGAGTAGACTGCATGAGTCAGTGTCTAACACTTGGAAATCTGAGATAATATACTTTGATTTCATTTAGGACAACAGTTACAGCACATCTTCCCGCACTGAAGTTATTGCCTGCCCTTAATAACATGTGGGAACCTTTTCTCTACAAATTGGCACATCCTTGTAATATGTAATTGGCTCTCGGGGAGGGTTTGTGAATATATTGTATACAGAAGCCTATATTTGAGATGTTCCTTGTGCTTTATAGAAGGCAGATCTCAGTGGTTTTCTGGCATCCCATGCCACATTATAGTATCTCCTGTGGGCTGAGAGGAAAGCAAGCACCACAGCAGTGATATACCAATACACTTCAGCATCCAGTTGCATTGTGTGTCTCATCCACCCCTGCCTCCTCTCCTCTGACTCTTTACAAGTCTGCTGAAGCATGTGAGCTTCCCCTCCCTGCTTGTGACACAACTGTTTTCCTTTCCCTGCTGGTGCTGGGTCTTCTGCCCCTCTGTGTTCCTGAGGGCCTGGAAATGCTCTGACCTATACCTCCTGAATGGACCCTTCTTCCTTTCCTGAGTGTCAGCTCAGGAGACCTGTAGATGATGCCCCTTGCCAAAACAGTAGCAATACTTAAATGAGAGCACTTCCCTGTGCCCAGCTATTGTCATGTTTTCAGCAGCTGTCTGTCGCCAACTGTGCACAAACTGAATGTCGAACAGCTCTAGATCCTGTCTGAAGCAGATCTCCCACTTCTCTCAGATGGCTCCCAGCAGGCAGGTCCTGCTACTGGCAAACTCACCATAGGCTGCTCTCTACACCTACAGTATCTAAAAAGGTCTACTTAGGCTGATGGTCGGTGCCCTTTTCACTGCTCCTTTGCCCTCCTGCGCTCTCTAAGGCAAAGGAAGATTCATACATGCTGCTGGGTGAGGGATGATGATTCCTGAGCCACCGTCCCCAGAGAAGCAGAGTGTCCTGCTGCTCCTTGTTCCCCACGGCCCTGTGTAATCTGCTGGGCTGTGTGTGCAGTGCCCTCCATGTAGCTCCCCTAGAGCTTAGCTGATTCACACAACAGCAACACATACACAAGTAAATGAAGGTTCAGTCTTATCTCAGCTGCTTTTCTGCCAGGACCTGATGTTCTTTGCAATCTCAAGATTATCTAGAGGAAGGCCAGGAGGGGTTTAAGTTGCAAGTTTCCTGCTGATGATTACAAGCAGGGTTGTTAAATTTGGCTTTGCAAGTACAGCCAATAAGTAGTTTGGAGGAAGAAGGAGGAAAAGTGAACAAACCATCACTTCCACTTGCTTAGTTGAATCGGCTCAGCAGAGGGATGGAAGCCTCCAGGGTAGCAGGATGAAGAAGCAGGAAGCTCCCCCAGCTGAGTAGCTCCTGGCAGGATAGGGATGGTCTCCATCTACCAGCAGATCTAATTTTTGAGATTCCAGCTTTCCCTGCTAAAAATTTCCATCACTTCCATTGTGCTGAGCTCCAGACCCGTGTGCCCTGGCTGCAGGACCATGGCAAGGGAGGGGCTGGGGAGAGAGGGATTGTTTAAGTTTCAAAAGCAGATAGACAAAAACCCCAGTTGCTATTTTCTGGAAAGCTCACTGGCCAAAGAGGAGCTGTTTACAGAAAACAGAAGTCTGTAAACCTTGGGTGTTGCAACAGGAAATCCATGCTGGGAAAACAAGTTGAACTGCCTGCAGTTAGCCAAATAATCCGTGTTGATCCATGACTAACGCTTCTGAAAGGCCGAGTTGCTGATGGTGATAGGAGAGGACTGGCGTAATGCTGCAGTGGATCAGAGATGGAGGAGTCGGGGGGGTGGCTGCTTGTGAGCACAGGCAGACATGTAGAGGGTCTCCAGCAAGCCAGGACAGAAGCTTTGCTTGGCCTGGATCTGTAGAATATCTTCCCATAATGAGTGAAGAAGGTGGTGGTTGTGTCTGGTGTGAAAGGAAGAGAGTTCTAGGCTGAAAATGCATTTCTGCCTTCACTACACGTTGGGTTTGGGTCTGTGTGTGTTGGAAGATCGCTCAGTGGAAGTCCTTTTGTCCACCATTCCTCTTCTGTGGAATGAGTGGCAGTGCAATGTGATAAACATAGCTCCCCTGGATCCCTTCAATTAGGGTGACTGATCCTGATCAGCTAGGGACTTTGTCTTTAGTGCTACTTTGCACCTTAGGATTTCACTCTCCTTCCCGATAGGCGCCTGCGATGCACACGCACAGATGTGACCATGCTGTGTCTCGACATAGTCACACTATCTGGCCCTCGAGAACTGGTGCCTGTTCCTACAAGTGCAAGAGCCATTGAAAGGCAAAGGAGCATTAACAATTAATTTAATGTATTCCCCCTGGCAGCTCAGGGCTGTAACTTGTGGCGAAACCTTTATGTTCTTTAACGCCCTGTGGGGAAGGAAAGTCCGTTAGTACTGATGGTGAGTCCCAGGGTGCAAACCCTCATGTCCTTTGGCCGTGCTTTTGGCAAAGATTTTTTTTCTCCCCTCCCTTTCTTCATTCATGTAACTACCCCAGCTGATTTCCCTTCTCTGCCTCCTGCCAGCTCATTTTGCAGAGATGGCTGGTAATAGAGGAGCCACTTCTTTTGTTTTCGTGCTTACATAGCAGTCCCTGGATTCAAATAATTTCCCATCCTTTTTTTATGAGTAGGTCCAGCCCCCAGTGTGCATTCTTGACCAGTACTGTACACAGCCACAGACAGTCAGCTTCCATGGTTGACTGGACTGCATGGAAAAGTCACTGTAAAATACTGTAACTTGCTATGGTTTAGCTACTCTGTAAACTTCTTACAGTCATTTCCTTTCACTGAGTCATTGTTCTTTTTTCTTTTCAGATGAATTTTTCCATCACCCATTCTTGGATGCAAGTGCCTCTATGAAAAAATGTAAGTGTTGCATTTTTGATTACAGCTCTTTTTGAACCATAGCATGACTTCCTTTGCTGCTAGCACAAAAGAAAAGAAAGACTGCTTTGTTTTCTTAGTTAGCTCGTTACTGTGTTGTGTCCAGACTTTGCCACCATCAAAATGTATTTAATTTTGCTGACTTATCTTCAAAGGGATGATTAGGAGGCTATTTAGAAACTTAAAGTAGAAGTAAATGTAACTTTGAAATGTATTCAGCTGCTCTGTGTGAAGTGCTTGGCCAGTGAGGATGCCTGTAGGTAAACAGGATTATGCAGCATGATCTTGCTTTTCATCCACATCTACAGACCGGTTCAGGATAGAGAATGGTGGAAGCTGGCTCTCTGGTCCCTGCTTGCCTGGTGGTACCTTAGGTTGGCTGTGCAAACTGTCAGGCTTTGGTTACCAAATCTTGCTTCAACATTTATCTCCAAGTTCTGGATACATCTTGTTTTAGAAGAGTTCAGTTTGGGTGCTCTGAGAGAACTGTCCAAAACAAAGACACAGTTACATTGAAAATTCTCTTTCCTCTTTTGATTCAAAACTTTTGAAAATTTCCAACCCCATACTGTGATCGCAAAGTTTGGTGGAAAACCATTCAGAATTGCTTCTAGTGTATGTGATATAATAGTCCTCTGGCCAAGAGACTTGGTTTAGTGAAACTGTGTATGGTTATCATCTTCTGGAAGGATCTTCCTGGACCTTTAATCTCCTGAGTAAATGATAGAGCCAAGAATTTTCATCAGTGACTGATTTGGGTGCCCAGTGCAAGGGCTGGAAGCTTTGGAGGAGGCATCTCCAATGCTTTCTGAACACAGAGCCCCCCTTGCATATGTGCTGTGGATGGAAGCCCGTTGTGTGATGTCCATGTCACTCCTGACAGTCGCTTGCTTTCCTGGCTCCAGAGCAGGACTTCTCAGTTGTTCCTGATCCAGATTTTAACTGTGCACTTAGGTGACCGTCCTGCGGGCAGGAAAAGACGCTTCTGGTTTAGGGGAGCTCACAAGCCAGCCAAACCCCTATCTCCATCTGCGCCAGCAAGATACGGGGTGAGCCCTGTAAAACAGGCATGCTGTGCAGGCAGGCAGGCACTCTGCCCAGGTAGGACTGCTCCTGAGCCAGCCCAGCTCTCAGCACCTGCTGTACCACTGCCATGTGGGAAAAGCCCTGCAAAGTCTGATCCCCTCGCAAGCAGAGGGCTCCCTCAGCACATTCTTGTATCCCCATCAGCTCATCTCTTGCCTCCGACAGTTCCACTGCTCCACTGGCCAGTGGAACAGAAATCCCATTGCAAACAGGAGAGGGTTCTCCTGGCTTGGCCTCGGTTTCCACCTTCTGCACATTTGCTGTGCAGAAGCCAGAGGCACCATTACGAGCAGGGGACTGTAGCTCAGCCTTTGCCCCCAGCTGCACCAAAGTTAATGGTGTGGGGTCAAGGCCCAGTAAAAAGAGGACCTTTACAGGCAGGTAAGGACTATACGAACTCCAGACTTCTCTGCTGCCCTGCTGGCCCGCAGCTCCGGGCATATGTCCACAGCCTGGGGTCTTCACCAGGCAGGAAAGACCACTACTGGTTTTGAAAGATGAAGGGAGAAATATCTCCCCATTGCTGGTGGTCTTCAAGGTGGTGTGCACAGAAATCTGCTGATGGAGAAGATGGTTCATGTAGTCTGCTGTGGAGGTCTCTGCTGCTGCCAGGTGGCAGTGATGGATGAAGGAAGGCCTCGAAGTGCAGTGAAGAGCCTGGATGAGAAGGCTGCTTGTGGGAATGGTGGTCCTTCTGGTTTCTGAATACAAGAGAGAAGAGCCAGTGCATCCCCAAAGGTCTGGGTTGTGGTGATCTCAATAAGGGAAGCTCACCCGAGACGTATGGAATGCTGCTTGACATTAGCACTGTTGTAGCTGACGTAGGGGACTTAGCAGGGTTGCAAGTACTCCCCTGGCTTCGCGTGAAGAACGAAGATGAGTCCAAAAGTTTATTGTGCTACTTATCTCAACGTGTGGCTCAGCATCATGAGTGTAGGAAGGATGAAAGAGGAGAAGAGAGATGGCTGCATCTGAATCGCGATGGTCGTGCTCAGGCTGCATTAGAGTCCTCAGGCCTGCTGTGGAGAACTAGGGGGAGGAAAGATATGCCCTTGTGGGTTTTTCCTCCTTGGGACCTGATAATTGGGCTACCAGTGACTTCGGTAGAAGCAGCACTGAGTCATTCCCATTGAAGTGTACATGGCTCTCTTAGGAGAGTTAGTTGGATGATCTGTACCAGCATCTTTATGACACTTCTGACAAGCTTATCCTCTCCACTGTGGTTTTGAGGGATTGTTATGTCCCTCGTCTCATCTTACTGCTTTAGTGAAGCAAGGACACAAGGCTGCTGCTATCCAGGCCATAGCACAAAGCTGTTTGCCACAGGCTTTAGCCTGGAGAGTGGGATCAGGGCCTTGGGCTTTAACTAAAACATGTACTTTGGGGTTTGTTTGTTTGTTTATATTTTATACTGTGGGATTTGTACCTGTGACTAAACACGTACCCTAGATGTGTAAAAAATTTATTAATAAAGTTTTTAAAATGCTGTGTCTAGCAGAATGTCATCTGTCTGTAGCCAGGTCTGATCAGCATATGGTATGGGGCAGTGTTAGAGTAATAATGCATGAGAAGGCATAATTAGGTGCTTGTGCAAGTCTTCTCTCAGTAAACACATTGTAATTGCTACCCGTGGAGAAGATTCTGGAGGGTTTTTTTACTTCTGCCTTTAATGAATGGTAAGCTGGTACCTCTTTTACTCTGAGCTAAGAGAGCATGAAATGTGAGTGGCTATGGTTCGGAAGTGTACGGGTAGTTCAGTGTCTGGGATAGCTGTCCGGCTTACTTGACTTTTACCACCTTTGTAATCTTATAGTACATAAAATACTCAAGTAAAGACTAGCAAAAAATCACTGTGGCTTCTGCATATAAAAGATTTTAGTGGTATAAATTTTTACACTCTAAAAAGCAGCTTATTCCTTGGGCAAGTCCTTTGCACTCAAACCTGTTGCCTTGTCAGAGACTGCAGTTAAACAACTTTTTGATGACTGGTTTTAATTCAGTCCAGATAATCACAAAAATGCATCTCTCCAGCGTGTGTGAAACACAAATTCCAAATAAAGCTTTTATACCAAAGCTTGAGGCTTGGATATTTTTAGGGCAACCAAGTCCCTGGTAGGATGATTTGTCAGAAGTGATTTTTGCAGGTGCAGGATCCAGATCCATCCAGCTGGAGCACAGGCTTGCCTTTATGGCTTCCAGCTCGCCCCTTTTGAAACCAGTTGGCTTTGGTTACACAACATCCAGGATGACTGTTTTGTTGCTGGAACAAGTTGGGGAGGACAATTATGAAAACACTTATTTACATTACAATTACAATCCAGCAATTTCTGGATTTGGGTGGGGGCCTACAATTCATGTTAACGTTCCCTGCATTCAGACTTGAGCTGAAAACATGATGAGCCAAGTGTTTGCACCCTTTTTAATTTTTAAACTGGGAGTGCCTGGGTGTGTGGAGGAGATGGAAGCAAGCATCTTGCTTTCAAGCTGTCCCATGTGGCTGATGCTGAAAAATGCCCCAATGGGGTGGTCAGAGGGGGTTTGTCAGAGCCAAACCTCATGGTTCTACATGAATGAAAGTCTGGTTTTAGTGTCAGGACCTTTTGAGTTGGACCCCACAGCATTACACTGTGAATTTGGGGAGTTTGCAGGGTTTTAAATAAGAACATGATTAATAGCTGCTGTAGCTAGAGGTGTGCTTCATGTGGATAGTTTTAACTTCAGTTTCAGATGATAGTGGCAAAGTCTGCCTGTCTTCCTTCCTGGATTAATGGAAAGCTGTCCAAAGCAAATAGACAGAAATAGAAGAGTCAGTTCTAACCAGCTTTAAATCAATAATAAACGCAAAACCAAAATAGAGTGGAGGGGACCTTGAAAGAGAACTGAAATGACTCTAACAAAAATACTAATTCCAGGAAAAATGAATGGTGATGCAAGTCTTGGAGTAGGCATGTGTGGATAGAGTTCAGAAATCACCTTTTCTTAAAAGTGCCTTTGCATGATAGGGAACAATTCACCCTTGTACAGCCCAACCTTCCTAACAGTTGGCAGGATAAAAATGGGGAGACTTGTCCCAACCCCCCTCTCAGAAATCTGGTGTTAAACATATAGGGAAGGTACTAGGGAGTGCTGGGCAGGCTCTAGGGGCAGGCCATGGAGATCAAAAGCAGTGTGCTGTAGGCAGGACAGAGCTCTGCATTTCCTAGGCGAGTTCTCAGGGCTCTGTGTGTGTTCCCTGCGGGTGGGTATGGGATCCAGCTGTGCTGGAGGAGTGTGCGGGGTGCGGGTGGTGCAGCTCTCCCTGACCAGCCCCCAGAACACCCATTGCCAGGGGTCCCTGCTCCTTTATGGGAGCCAGGGCAGTGTGTTAACAGCACAGTCCATCAAGGACACAAAACCAAGCGTAGAATAAGTGCCTAAAGAAAACCACCTCTCAGAGCTTTGGAAGGACTGAATCCATGATGGACCTGACCACCAAAACGCTGGCAGGGTGAGCGCTGCCAGTATGGTCCAGCACAAGACAGGAAGGCATCTGCGTGTGTCAGCGCACACCAGCCCCACGCAGCCATCCCACTGTCCCGTTGCACAGGTCCTAGGACTGCTGAATCCATCTCTTACCTGCAGTACAGCTTAACCTCTTTAGAAAAACACTCTGTTTCTTTTAGTGTTGGCAAAGGGTGGAGGGATCACTGTGACCCTGATTAAACTGTTACAGTGGTTCATTACTTATGTTAAAACATATATTTTAAGCCTACACTTCTTTGGCTTCATTTTTCATGTTAGATCTTGTTACATCTCTGTCAGATTGAGGAACTCGGCATCGGAGTGATTGCTCTCTTTTGGTCCAGTCACCCTTTAACCTTCTTTGATAGGCTACATGGAAAGACTTCTTAAAGCCTTTTATTAAAGGGCATATTTTTCCCATTCTTCTATCATTAGAACGCTGTTTCAACAGTTAATTGCAGAGAGATGTACTTTCATTTTTCTAGCCAGTTCAGTAGAGTAAGTACTTTGTAGTAGCTAATGACAGAGGTAGTTTTACTTCAAACAGAAGCGTTCTTCTTCCAGGTGTGATTAACCCTCCTTGTATTAAGTATGGAGTCACTAGCACAGATCCTATAAAAGCAGAAATCTGATACAAGGTGCTACTTCTCTGCCAGCACAATGGAAGAGAAGCAAAGTGTTCCTCTCCTCACTTCAGCATTGCCTCCAGTCTCTCCCTCAAGTCATTCAAACACCAAAATAGTTGCAGAGTAAAAGCTGACTTGGCTGCCTTCAAGTGGGGATGTGGGGACTCTCCTGCAGCTTTTGCACTATGCAGTCATGTACGGGTGGACTGGGGAATTTGAACCACTAAATACTTCAAAATCTGTTAAAGAGCCAGTGTTACCTTTGACTCATCTCCTTCCTCGGCTGAGCTAAACTCTTCTAAGTTATTCAATAAACCTCACTTGCCTAAGTCATTGGAATTAAATATTCTTTTCTCCTGTGATGCCTTAATTGCCTTTTCTGCCTGAAGGTCGATGCTAACTAGTCCTTTCAGGGTGAGCTTTATACTCCTGTGAGGATTACAAAATCCAGTTTAACAAAGAAGTGAATAAAATGGGCAGTTCTGATATTGAACAATAAAGCATAAAAGGAAGGGATGCAAGGACAGCCAGTGCTGTGGAACAATTTCTGTGCAGAGATCAAATAAGCAAAACCTCTTTAACTTGCAGAAGTGACCGAGGAATAACGTGTTGAGTAGTGAACTGTTTCCTTGTGGAATTATTAATTCTGTGGGGTTTTCATAGCATGTGGCCTGGGATGCCCAAGTGAGTGGGCAGCGAGCACACAGGGCTTGCACAGACCTCCCAGTATTTGATGTGTGTGTGCTAAGCCACAAGGTCTAATGGGAAGGGGACCGTAAGCGTATGGTCTGGCTTCTAACCTCTGCCCCCAACATGCCTCGCTCAGTCCACTTTGGTGTTTATCTTGCCCTTCGTTTCAAAGCAGCTTTGCGGGCTCCTTAGGACAGAAACTATCTTGCTACCTGTGTAGGTCAGGTGTTGAGGGGACAGGCTCTGAGACCTTCCACCCCAAGAGCTGCAAAGGTGAAACAGTGTATGGAGGAGTGGAGGGATGTGACTCGTGTAACTGGACAGAATGCTAATTTTTCTTCTGTTCTCCTTTAATTGGCCATATCTGTTACATGATGGTACGTGAGATAAACCTGATGGGACAAGATGAAAAAGACCTTTTATTATTGATTGATCTTAGTTTGACAACTTCTTTTGTTTTTTTTATGTCTATTTCTAGCTGCTTCCGTGCCAATGCCTTCTTATCCCAGTTCAGGCTCCGGTAGTTCCTCCAGCAGCTCCTCTACTTCCCACCTGGCATCACCTCCCGTAAGTACAGCTCAGAGGATGCGCTGCTTGTTTTAACGATCTCCCTGCTTGCTGCTTTGAAACAAGGTCTCTGCTTTTGCTGTCTTCTGGTGCAAGTCACTGCACACTTCAGTTCTGCCTGGGTTTGGTTCAGGGTCTTCTCCAGTCTGTTTTAGAGTTTGGATCCTGAAGGTTGTCTTTCTCTGCGTAAGAAATATTTCGATTTGCTATTGCAAAAATATGAAAAGCCTTTATGAAGGAAGGTGGTATTAATGACCCTAGCTTGTCTTGGCAGCAATGGAAAGCTCTGTGGAACCAAACAGCCATTAATTCCGGGTATAGCACTGCTTACTGCTTACTTACTGCAAGTTCTGTGTTTTCAAGCAAAGTCTCTGCAGTCTGACAGCGTATCCACCCTTCTTTGTGAGGTGACCTTCCTCCTCTGACCAGCATTCTCAGGCACCACAGAGGGACATTGAGCAAAGCAGTTTGCTCAGACCAGGCCTGCCATGGGCCGGTGGTGTGAGAGATGATCTGAACTCATGGTTTTTCTCTCTAGATACCTGAAACAATGAAAACTTTTTCTGGAGGGCAGAATATTAACTGACCGGTGAAGTGACATTCCTCCAGCTCACTGAACTGAAAGCTTGTTTTTGGAGGCTCTTGGTGAAAGCTACCTTTTGACTTTGAACTGAGGAATGTTTGCGGTGTGATGGGAAGGGGAAGGGAGAAGGATTGAATTTTTTCCTCCCTGGCTTTACTACTTTTTTGCTTTGTTCTCTGAGTTTCCCTGGGACAAGGTAGCTCAACCTGGTGTGGGAAAGGCTGAGAGACACTATCAGGAGTTGATGTAGGTGCTCACGATGTGAGCTGGACAGAGAAGAGAGGTCTACTCTTCTCTCAGTATCGCATAGCTGTATCCCTGAGAGCTTCTTCCCCCCTGCAGTCCGAAGCGGCTGAGTGGTTGGCTGAGACCCTCCTGGCCGTAAGACTCTAGAATGGGTAGATGTTGTGAAAAGCGAACTCTCTCCCCTGAGCGTTCCTGGTCTGGGAAGCTCATGGTTGGTACAGACTCACTGCCAGACCGGGAGAGGGTCCCACCTTAGAAGTGTACTGCACTGGTCCTGCTCTGCAGTTTGAAGTTTTGCTGATGGAGGTGTGCAAGCTCAGCACGTGAAAAATGCCACCTCTGCAGGGCAGAGCTAGCAGATTGGGTGGAAAAGAGAGTTTTGACAGCGGGAAAATTTCTTCTGCTTGTATGTACCGCATGTACAGCGAGAGAGAGTGCCCACTGGTACAGCAGGAGAGTCTTTAGAGAGTGAATAAGGTATTAATAGGCCCAAGTGAAAGCTGATTCAAGTCTCTCAGCCTAAAAACTCATTAGGACAAAGATTGCTGAAGCAGGCAGAAAAATGGGACTTTTTAGGATCTGTCCTGACTCTGATGGCTGTGAGGTGTTTATCTGTTGAATGGTTAGCCTCCTTCAGGCCTTCCTTTAAGCCCTGTCAGCACTACAGCAAAACAGGCTTGCCCTGAAAGTACAGGGACACTCATGTACGTGTTCCTGAGCGCTGCCTTCTCCAAAAGTTGTAGAGACCAGATGTTAAGAACAAAACAAAACACCATAACCCAACCAACCAACCAAACCCATCTCTGAAGCTCCTCTCTTTCACAGCCGTACTGAACTGCATTAGTAGAAAATTGCAGGGTTGATCTAGAAAGCCTTAGCAGGGGGATGCAATACCTCAAGTGAATTTTTCTTATCTGGGGAGCATCAGACATGCTGGTAGTATGTTTTGTGTAACAAAAGATGCACTGTTCTGACATGGACATAAAAGGCTGTTCTTTTCCAGTAAACTAAACAGCTGCTTCTGGCAAACTGTCAGCCCTGGTTTATCAGCAAAAATGTTGCTTGTAGCCTTTTACAGCTCAGTTTAAAGGATCTAGCAGAATGATGAAGTAGCTGTGCTCTAGCCAGAGTTTGTTTTCTTCTTGAATTAGCAGTCCCTTGGAGAGATGCAGCAGCAGCTGCAGGAGAAGGCGCTGGCATCTCCTACCCAGGATTCCCCCGGTTTTCTGCATGGATCTAAGGAATCTGCCGGAAGCAGCAGTAAGAACTCGTCCTGTGACACAGATGACTTCGTTATGGTCCCAGCCCAGTTCTCAAGTAAGCTAGTTTCTGGAAATGCAGACGTTCTGAACAGGGGGAGATGGGGATGTTAAGGATAGTTAATAGAAAGTTGAGAGAGTGATGAAACTTGTCTGTTTAACAAACATCTCAAATTTCATTTTAGCATCTCTGTATGTTTATAGTTTGACAGGAATTGCTTGACAATACACATGTAGATAGAGGCCAGGGCCCAGTTCAGCCACATGCCTATGTCTATGCACGAGTCCTTACTTATCCAGCAGAAGGATATTGTTCAGCCTTGACCATGTGTCTGGTGCTTTGATGAGTTGGAACTTTGTGATAAATGCTGTGATTACTCCTTCTGTACTTGTACTACTTGTATTAAAATAGGAATTTTTTGGAAGTGTAGAAGTGGAACCTGTGAAAGGTCTCCGCTGTGCAATCCTTATGATAAGGAAGAGTTCAGTGTTGCTTGTATTTGTCCTGGGAACAGCGATGGGACCAATATATACTTGCCTTTTGCTAGTCATTTTTCCAGTGTTCAGGTGTTTTGGCAAAGGCACGAACACCCCTGTGTAGTGTAGCCATCTGCCAGCTTATTTGGCTGCCCTAGGGTTTTGCCACTTAGAACACGGATGTTTCAAAGCCCTACGTGCGACAGACCGCTGTCTTTTTACAAAGCAGCTAATTGCTAGCACCAAGTGGGCATATACCTGTTGGCCCAAATGATTCTGTCAGGTTTTGGCCCCCTTCCAAAAGGTCTCCCTTTCAGCCTACATTTTCCAAAACGTCAGGGTATAAGGATAAGCACCATCCACATCAGCTTCAGCCCCAATGTATTTGGCAAAACGCAGGTCTCAGAGGAGCAGGAAATTCTGCCCAAAATCTCAATTGCTCTGAATCTATAAAGATTTCTAAGAAAATTATCTCAAATTAATATTTTTCTGCACTTCCTTGTTCCTCAGGTGATCTAACTGCTGAGGCTGCAGGAGGAAAACCAATCCAAGATAGTCTGATGTACAGTGGGTAAGAGCACTGAGGCAGCTGGAACTGTTTAGCCCTGGGGCGTTCTGTGCAGTAGGGCCTTCTGGGTTCTGGTGGATGGCAGAGAAGCGGTTGCTGAGTTAAAGTCTGTTTTAGGGAAGACTGTCACCTGCCTGAGTCTGACACTTTCAGTTTGACCTGAACACCAGAGTGTATGTGGGACAGCATGACAGTCCCCAGGGCTCCTACGACTGGGCTCAGCAGAGGGTGCTGGGCAGATGCAGATCTGTTGCTGTCCTTTGTAGGAGGGAACCAGGGTTGGTTCCTAGGCTCTAACAGCTGTGTGCTTTCTATCGTTCTTCAGGAGTTCTCTGGTGACTTCAGCAGGCTTGGAAAGCCAGGGAAGGACACCATCTCCTTCACCCCCATACAGCAGTTCTCCTAGTCCGTCCAGGTAAGAAAGACTGTTCAGTGGTGGCTATGCAACGTTGATTAATTGAAAACCAATTGACTTCCAGGAGAGGATTTTACAGATGCTGGTGTGCTGGGCAAGAGCCACATCTGTCCTATAATTAAAGGGTACCCAGGAGGAACTTCCCAGCCCTGGGCACTGATCAGTCCCAGCTACAGTGCCTGTGTGGCCCTTAGGAGGGAATGCAGTAGAGCTGGAATTAACTCTGCTCCCTGGGCGGGCAGGGGTTATTCTCAAGTAGAAAGTAAATGCACCCCACTGGCATGTATGTGCTACTCATCCCCTCTGTGCTCAGCCCGCAGAGGCGGTGAGTACTCCAGGTAAAGACCCTTGCTTCTGAATTCATGCAGTGAATTAGCACACAGCGCTTCAGCCAAGGCTGAAACTACCATGGGCTTGAATTACCGGGTAAGGGATAAGAGAGCGAAGGTGGAGGGGTGTTGCTCTTCTCCCCTTGCTGTTGAAGGACAGATCTGGGCCTGCTTGCACGTTTGTAGTTTGCTTGAAGCTCCGAACATCTCCTTGTACTGTGTCTGTATGACATAATGCTGTTACGTGGGCCTTGTTTAGTAATAGGGGAGGCAGGATTAGGGGTAACAAGTCCGAACAGGTGTGGTCGTAGGCTCAGTTCTAACTAAACCAGTTGCTATAAACTCAGCTTTAGACTCTAGAAATGCCATAGGTGACAGCTGCCCAGCACCACCACTGCCTCCAGATGCATCTATGTTCAGAAGACGTCAGTGGTCTGTGGAAGGTGATTCCATTGACTCTAGGGCTTGAAGCTTTAGGGTACTTGCTTAACGTACAGGGAGCTGGCGGTGTTGCTTCCCGTTTTATTCCTGCCTCCTGGGGAAGCAGGACAGCTTTCATCTTCTATTCTGTCAGTATGGCACCTGTTGGGGGAAGAGAGTTGAAGGGGATTTCACACTGGGAGATGGATGACCCTAGATCTTTCTTAAGAAGGTAGTGTAGTCCCAGGCTATGTATTGAACATGCTCTTCACATAAACAGAGCCCAGAAAACGACAAAACATTGCCTCAAAGCATACACATTTAAAGGAGAAAACTATAGCTCAAAGCCTTGCTGACGTGATCAGATTAATTGGCAAGCACGTACCACAGTGTGGAGTTTAATTGCATGAGGCTTCTTATGCCATCGCCTGCTAAGCTTTTTAACAGCTTATTCCTTAACTGATTCCTTTGCATTCTGGGGATCAGTCTGTATTAAAGGATTTGGCCTTGTTTCTGGACAGTAGTGAGTGAGAATTCATGGAAGTTCACTACAAATGCTGCCTACTGCTCACCGTCTTCGCCAAACTGGCCTCATCATATTTAACTGGATCACAACGTGACAAGTCAACCCCGACGGTGAAGCTAAGCACATTTCTGCTCTCCCTGTCTTTCCTACTCATTCCCAGCAGCTTCTGTGGAGCAGATGCCAAACCCTCTAGTGCTACTTCCCACTTCTCTATCTGCTTTGAAGAAATACTGACAAGTTACTTCCTACCCTGTCCAGGATGGACAATTAAGACATAAATGCTGAAAGATCGCAGCAGTCACTCTGAATCTAGAGTGTAAAGCATGATCTTTGATCTGTCCCCTGCAAGTGCTTTGAACTGGTGCCACCCAGCTATGTCCTTCACTGCAGATGTGACGAGGCCCATTCGTTCAGCACTCGGCTTCACAGGCACAGGGGACTCCTGATTTTCTCTCCCTCTTTCCTCACTCGCAAGCAGCAGTTCTCCCTTTCATGTGTGGCTCTAGGCTAGCAAGCAGTGCTGGATGCAGTCCAACTGGGACAGAAAGCAAAGGCTATTTTAGAGTGTCCAGCAGTGCATTTTCCTCGGGATATCACAGTACACTCTAGAGCAGCCCTCCGTGTTAACTAAGAGCGTAAGGACTAGGCAGAGTTAAAATATGCTGACAATTCATCTTTTTTTTTTCCTTTTTCTTTTTTTAAACACTTTCTTGTTGAAAATGCTTAATAAATCTAATGAAAGGTCCTTTCTTGGATGTATCCCACAGCAGTGGATTTAATACCATTTTCAAAGAGCTTTTAATTACTGCCAAGTAATTAAACTCCCTGTCCTTGCTTTATTTCTTGGTCTTTGCAAATTTATGGTCAATTGTGTTCTTTGAGGCTTGAGTCCAATTAGCAGGTTTAGTATGTCAGCTCCCTTGGATCCTTTCTTTTGCAACTTATACCTTGTGGAGAAACCTGACTCCTATAAGGACTTGATATAACTCCTGGGGAGAGGGAGCATCCTTTCACCTGAGAATACTCTGAAGGATTCCAACCAGATGGAAAAGATAGCGTTTGAAATGTGTGTTGAAAGTCAGGATAGGTATAAAGTTTGACATTAACGCTCAGATTTCTTGGTTAAAGCTCCATTGGCTTAATGTCTGTGTGACACCATGTCTTACACCAATGGAAGGCAGAGACACCGAAGCCTCACATTTCCACCAAGCAATCAGAAACCTTGAATGACTTTATCTTATTGTACATCAATGAAGATTCAAGGCTTCCATGCTGCCTTTTAGAGACAAACATCAGATTAAGAGTCTGTTCTCTTGGTGGAAGAAGTAAGAGCATACAAGGAAGAATATATAGAACTTTAAAAATTAGTAGACATATGGAGAGAGGAACAAAGAAATCTGAATCACTTTTTCATCTTTCGGTCCTGATGAAAGATCTCTTCCAGTTATTATTTTGTGACAGAGGAGTGTCTTCATGCGCACAGTCTTGCAGGTCAGCTTTGTTCAGCACTGACATTGTAAACCACAGAGTACTACTGACCTTCCCCAAAAAGTAAGTTCTGGTAATGGGAAGCTTTGAACTGCCACAAAAGTCACAAACTCTTCTTTCATCCTCTGTGCTCATATGTATGTTCTTGCTGAATTAAGTTTCTCCTTTCATCTTACGGAAAACACTTCCACTCCGAGTGTTAGACCCAAAGAAGTGATGCTTCCTGCTTCTCAGGGGCAAACCCAGGCGTGTGTCCTCAATTGACAACAAGGAAGACTGCAGAAGCCTTCATTACTAATAAGATCTTTCTGTAATTGTGCAATATCCCTGCAATTGGTGTTGGCAGTTGTAAATAGCATTGCCATGGCAATTAATCCTAGAATTCTGGAGCCTTTGGGAAAAGACTCTAGGCGGCTACTTAGTTAAATGTGGAGCTTGCATGGGTTTTGTATAGCATGGTTTGTGTATAATGGGTTGTACAGGCTAGGAGTAAGAGGGGAAACTGTCACCCAGGGGAATAGATATCAGATGTGAGCTGATTAACCTTCTTGGAGGAACTAGAAAGACGTCTGCAGAATGGGCCTGTCCCATTTTGTGTGTGTTATTCTAGCTGACCTTGGCGGGAATATAGATACCACCTCCTGTCCCCCAGATTTATTCTCTCCAGAGTTACCTTCTTCACCCTGTAGTTAACTTGCAAATACACCACAAGTTTGTGCTCTCTTTGTGGCGTGCTGAGGCTTTCATGGAGATGCCGTTGCTGCAGCAGTGCCTCTGCATGTGAATCGCAAGCAGCCCTTGGCAGCAAAATCCTTGCTGGTGTCCTTTGTGAGCCACGAATGTTTAGTCCCTGTTTGATGATGTGCTCTTTGGCTGTGGGTCTGAGCTGCTGGAAAGTAGGCCAGTTGTGGCCTGAAATAGCCAGGCTCCAGTTTTCCTGGAGTGAGTGGTGCGCTTGGGTGTGTGTTCTAACTTCACTCCGTGGGTGGGAATCGTGCTGGAAGAAAGGTGCCTGTTTTCAGGAGACGTGTGATGCCACCTCCCTTTGATATGACTTTGAACTACCTCCCAGTACAAAGCCACAGCCAAGGGGACACTCCCTCTGTACGGTTGCTGTACGAGGATAAAACCTCCAATTACCTGGCTGAAGGGCCACCCCTGACAAGAAGGTGTTTCTTTGTGTGTCTCCTTTCAACAGCCGGCCTGGTCAGTTTTCTAGCAGCAAGTACGGACACTCCGTGCCCATTCCGGTCCCAACGCAAATTCATAACTACCGGCGGATTGAGCAGAACCTGCAGTCTCCCAATCAATACGCCTCTCCGCGGTAAGTGCTGGGGCTGGGAGGAGTGGGTAACGTCAGTGCAGGGGCTGTAAAACAACCTGCTTTTACACTTTGCTCTCTGCACCTCTAAAAGTGTCGCTGTGTGATGGGCTCTCCCCCTTGCTGCAGGGAGCCGGTGTGGTGTACGTTATGTGGTAACGTAGTTCTGGGATATCTTTGTGGCGGTGTTGGGATTTATTTGTTGCCATGTACTGTATATTATGTCTGTGTGCGTGTGTGTGAGACAGCTCCTGTCATCTTTCAGTGCAGGCTGAGCCCCTGTGAGTCTGACAGCTTTTCCCATGCCAGCTATGAGCTGGGTGTCCAAGCAGAGAGAATCAACCATCTGGCAGATGCCTTTATAAAAGGAAAAGGTTGAGATACATAACGAACATGGATGGGACTGCAAAACTTACCTGACTTTACCTAAATTGGTTCCTGTAGCTAGTCACACCATAGATGATGTGTCTTACACAAGTTGCATATTAACGTGGTTATGCAGCCAGGGCTGATTAAGTCATGAGCAGTTTATGCCCATGAGGCAGAGCATGTTTTTTGAAGGCTGTCAGGAAGACCCAGATGCCAGCCCTCAGCTGCACAGCTTACCGCCTGAGTCCAGTGGTCATGCCTTGAACATCCAAGGCACACAGGGCTTCTGTGTCTTCTCACATGTAATTTCTGGTCCTTACAGTTTTGAACTCTGGGTTGACAGTGGCTGCCCAGGTCGTAGACTGGTTGGAAGGACACTCATAATGATCTTAGAGTTTGTACATCAGGGCATTAGAACAGAAGTGTCATGTCTGGTTTTGAATGAGTTGCTTTGGTATCTGGAATAGTTAAAAACTAGATTTCAGAAGTAGGATAATACTTATGTCAGCCTAAGTTAGGGTTTCAGCCAGCCTAATTCACAGTAAGGCTTATTCCAGGGGAACCCAGAAGTAGAAACACAATATGTTGATATAATCAGAGATCAGCAGAGGGATTGGTTTGTGCCAGTGTTACTTTAATACTATTTTCCATTCATTTCTTCAAGTGTGTGGCAGGTTTTGTGGTAAGCTTCTTCCTGTTTCCTACGTGTCTCGTATTTTTTACAGCAGGACTTGGGGATCCTGGTAGTGTTGGAACTCTCAGGAGTGTCCTGTTCTCCCTTTATACACCACATGGATAGCTCAGGAGAAGGTGCACCCAGGCACACCATGCCTACCCCAGACCTGGTGACAGCCTGCTGAGCTCAGGTCCACAGCCTGCAGCTACCAGTCGGGGATCATATTGTCATGTTTTGCTCCCTTTAGTCATCACTGTGTAACGATGAGATTAGCATCGTCCCTGCAGAGGAACTTGAGGAATGGACGCAATCAGATGATTCACGCTCTGCTTTTAGCATCTTCTCAAAATCTCTGGCGTCATGGCTTTTTTCTGCCCCAGGAAACCATATTTATCTCTCACCATCACTTCCTCTAATCAGCAAATTCAGCAGACACCCTTCAGGAATGGAGGGAGGGCTGTTCATCAGGCATTTAGTATGTGATTCCACTTTTCCATCAGGTCTATCAAATTAGGCCATTTGAGCCAAGTGCCTCGTCATGTTTGCCAAGCCATTTGACTACAAACCTGGACATACTGTCTTGTTTCTGAAAAATCCACCGCTGTCACCTGACTGGCTGGTGTATGCCTGCGTAACGTAGCCTGTTTGTGGGAGATACGCTGCTTGTTGGGGTGGTAATTATGTGTGCGTGCTTTTGGCCACATCACCTGTCCTGCCCGTCTGCTTGCTTGCTTATCCCGTGTCTCATAGGGTGGCATTTGACATTCCACATCTTTCAGCAGCAGCAGTCAGCTGGTGTTTTGTCCTGCACGTTCCTGATGGATAACATTCAGCCTTCTGGATGGCTTATATTCTGGAGCGTTAAAAACACAGGGGAGCAATACTTTCTGCCACTGAACGTCTAGGTGTCTTTTCACCTTGCCGGGTGTCCGCTTCCCTGTGTACTGATTTTGCTTCAGGGTCAGGCACTTGATGAGCGTTAGGCCTCTGGATCTAGAGCAACCTGAAGTGATTTTTTAGGTTAAAATTTTAAAGAATTTCCTTTTTTTTTTTTTTTCCCAACCATGTGAATATACCATGGATTCAATTGGCTGAGAAACGTAGTAACACATGGAAGGGAATTGGGTGGGGCTTGGTGGATCAAATTCTTTCTATCTCAACTACTGAAATAGTTTGGGGTTTTTTGTCTTTTTAAAAATTTACTAACCTTCTGAAAAATGGCATAAAGTAGAACATATGCCTAGCAGTGTTACTGAGTAGATGTACTGACACTTCGTGAGGATGACTTTGCCATTCCTGGGTAATGTAGCTAGCCCTGCTTGCACTGCTGAAACCCATACGCCTTTGTTCCTTCTGTTCAGATACGTATGGACAGCTTCATGCAGCGTCACGGGGAAAGGATGCAGGATACCTTGGTGATAGCACCTTTCAGTGGCTTCAGTACAGAAGGTTTTTTCAGCATACTAATTAATTTTTGTCCAGAAAACTGCCTATTGGGCGAGACTTGTTCTTTTAACAAGGGAAAAGATGTTTCCAAATTGAGAGTAGAATGAAGGATTTGATGAAAAGACTGGTTTCTCATGTAGAGAAGTGTAACGGGAAATCTTGGCGAAGGAGCCTGCAGGGGCAGAATGGCTTTTCAACACATAGACTTTAGGTTGTGTGTTCTTAACATGTGGTGAAAACATTAAAATATTGAGAAATAATTAATTATTGCACAATATGCAATAATCCCATCTCTCTCCAGGGTGTTGGTGTGGCTGTACTTACTTTCCTCTAGTTTAGTTTCCTCTTTTGTTTCATTTTAGCAGCTGGGTAATACCTGAGGTTCCTGCTTGTGTGGGCTGTACAAATTAATTTTCATTCCCTAAGGTGAGGCTTCACAAGGAGTTAAAGGAACTTGAAGCCCAGGCAATTCTGACTCTCCAGCCCAAAGAGAAATTCTTCTGGGTAGCACTGAACAGTTCCAGATCTGACAGCTGCACACTGCTCTGCTTTGCTCTGTGGCTTCTGATTTGAGTCAAAGCTGTGTCGCAGAGCAGTGCCCTTGGCACAGCTTACCTCTGCGTCGTACGACGTGCACTCGTGGAGCTTTCTACCTAAATGCCTGCTCTGACTAAAGAGTGGGTGTCTCAGCACAGGAGGGACACTCGAGTAAAGCCCTCTCAGGGCATTCTGAAGAAACTGCCTAAAATAAACACCATGGATGTGGCAAGATAGGAACCTCTGTCTTGTTCAGGATTGATGTAGGTACCTGAAAGCATCTAAAAGTGACTTCTGAAAAATGACAGGCTTTCCTGCTTTACAGCTAAGCTGTTCTCGTTCTTTTTTATAATTTGTTTTGCAAAATTTTGTGTGTTTTTGTGTTTCTCCTTACTCTTCTATACTGGCATCTGAGGTAACCTGTGTGCTGCTGTTGTTTCCTATAAGGTCTGGTACGGTCCGGAGGTCTAGCAGTACAAGTCCTCTTGGTTTTCCTAAAACTGGTGCTTCCCCTCCTTATCCGGGAGAGCATGGATCTGTGCCCAGCTCTAGAAAGCTCTCCTTCGGTGGTGCCAAGCCGTTTATGCCATCACCACAAGGTAAGATGTCAGCTGCCGTGTTGCTGCTCTCATAAAATCTCATGTCTCTTTCCTGTAAAGAGGGAGGTTACGACCAGCAGTAGCTGCCAGGGAATAGGGAATTCAGATTGTTGTGTTCTGCCATGGCTCTGCTCAATAGATTATTTGACAAATGTTTTGGCCTCAGTAAAATGGAGAGGAAAATACCTATTAGCCTCAGGAGAGGCAGGCTTTGTTTTGGTGTCTGCATCAAACATGCTGCTGCCCTCTGAAGAGAACTTCTGTAAGAGGCAAGTATTTTCACTGTCTCAGGCTGAGGTGAGAAAAAATGTAAGCTAATTGTTGTCAGAGCAAAATTCTGACCAGCTTTGGAAGGGCTTGAACTTCACTGTTCAAACTGCAGATTAGCTGTCTCAGTGTCTGGTAGCCTGATCCACATGCTAACAAGCAGCTCAAGTGGAAAAGGGATGAGAAAAACCCAGTGTGCAACTGATACATTTTGCTGTTCTCTACAAGAGAGCAGGCTGTGATGTAACTGCTGTTCTATATCCCTAGTGTCTCCGATCCTGTATTTATTAGTCTTTGCTAATTAGTGGGGACATGCAGAGTATTCGTATCCTGTTCCTCTGAATTAGTATCACTGCAAAGTCAGTGGCTAAACTAATACCAGACAGAGCTTTTTTTCTTCCTTTTACAGAAGTTGTTGATTAGGGCTGAGACGATGGGAGAGAGAACTAGCATCTTTCTGTAAACCTGATGCATAGCGTTGTTACTGAAGAAACCATTTTTATTGTGTTCCCTCAAAGTTGGGACGATCCCAGAGCAGCCCAGACAGACTGTTATCCCCTCTTCTCTTGGAGCAGAAGTGAGAAGCCGGATTCCTGTTGCCGGTGCGTTGGTCCTTCCCTTCCTTCATTACTCCTATGGATAAGACCAGAACCATAGTCTCAGAGCATTCAAGGTTGGGTATGGTCCTTCAGCAGCTTCTCTTGATGCTTGGCCAGCCAGGATTTCTGTGTGCTGGTAGGAGTTGGAGTTGATGAATTCACATCCTGTCAGCCAGTCTCTTCCAGTGCTGACAGACCCTGTGTCACAGACACTCTAATTTAGGAGTTTGAAGTCAATGGATTGAGTGAAGAAAAGGCATCTCCAACCCCTAACCCCACCTCTGCTAGGCGGCCTGCTTGATGTGTAGTTTCCTTGCCGCTGAACTCTGGCAGTCAGGGGCCCTTTCTCTGTAAGGTCTGCAGTGAAGGAAAGAAGCTACACTTCTGTGTCCCTGTGGTGCCCGTCTCTGCCTCCTGTAGAGTGAAAACGCAACAGGCTAACAGATGTGGCTCTGACCAGAGTGCCATTCTTAGCTATCCGCTGAAGACTTTGATCTGTGGGTACTTTAGCAGTGGATCCTGGGAGCAGGCTGGCTTTTTGTGTTAGAACCAGAAAATGATGTGCTTTCTCTCTGTGTTTGGGCCCTCTAGCTTCCTCAGCACCCGACCACTCTCCTCGAGGGATGGGCTCCCGGCTCCACAGTGCTCCCAACCTGTCAGATTTGCATTCCTGCAGGCAGAAGATAACCAAGCAGCACTCTGATCCTCTGGTTGCTCACTTCGGTCATACCCAAGTCAGCCAGCCTCTGCAGATCCATGGCTTGCAGCACTGCCGGCAGCTCAGGTCCTCACCGAAGCTGTCTGAGTTCATGCAGAGAAGCCCTTTGCCAACTATAATGGGCTCCCCTACAAAGGTATGTCATGGAGGCTGCTTCTGGGTTTCTCACAGCTCCATCTTTTGATTTATTTTGGGGGCGAACCGCTGCATGGGAGGTAACTGTGACCCGGATCTATCAACACTTGTTCGGTTTTCTTCAAGGGCTGTTTAGTGATCGGTGTGAAATGGAGCAGTGTCCTAGTTCTTAGTGGACAGATCTCACTTGGCAGCAGTGTTGGCCATCTGAGCGAAGTCCAGGGTTTTAAACAGGCAGTGAAGAGGAGCTGCCTGGATTAGGCAGAAGCGTGTTCGTGAGCTGCGCTGCCTGGGCAGGTTTGCACACCGCGACTCGGCTTATGACGCAAGCGTGTGTCCAGTTGGAATCCCCAGCGGAGACGGCAGACGGTTAAGCGGTGGCAGCTCTGGTGTCTCATGGGAAGCTGGCACTGTGACAGCATTTTCTCTGCTCATGTTAGTCTGCTGCAAATTTTCCACGGAGTTTGTTGTCCTTTCGTTTTAGTCTTTCTGGCACTGGGGACCAGTAACTGCATGTGGTGGGAATTCTACCTCTTTATTCCAGGCAGGTTGTTAAGCGTACAGTTTGATCGTGATAAACAAATGGCGGGATGAGGGGAACCTTCCTCCTTCGTTTAAAAGACAGATCTCTGTTTTTTCTGTTCTTTTTAGGCTGTGTCCCCGTTTGAGTTTCCCAAAACCCCAAGTTCCCAGAATCTCCTCACCCTCTTGGCCCATCAGGGGGTCATGATGACTCCAACACGGAACAAGACCTTGCCAGATCTGAAAGAGATGGGTCATTTCCACTGCCAGCAAACTGGCCTGGGATTGAGGCCTGTGGAAGAGATCAAGGGCAGGTGAGCTATAGTCTGCTTTATGCAGTGGTGTTTCGTTCCCTGATAGGGGATGGATGGGGTGAACTTCAAACCCCAGCTAACATTCAAGTTGTATTGTGGCACCTGCAAACATTCTGCAGCTACCTGCTGGCACCCTTGGGTTACAAGCAGATACGATGCAGATTTTTCACGTCTTCCTCTGCAGGGGCAGGCCATGGCCTAGATAGAGAATGAAAGATTGTCTGCAGCTTCACGCTGCGTTCAGTGTCCAGGGTTTCAGCAAGAGGGGATCAAGGATTATATGATTAGGCCAGGCTCCCTACAATTATGCAGATGTGTGCCTTGCTCTTTGTGAAGTCTGTGCCTGTCAGGGATGAGAGGGTGTTGTGGGTATCCTTGTCTATGAAACAGCGGGCACCAGCCTTCAGACCTGTCTGAAGGCCTCGTGCTGACTGTGGTGAGCATTGCAGAATACAATGGCACTCAGGTGTTAGTGTTAAGTTTTTCTAACATGCCTCTCTGCAGGCTCCAGATTTCTGCAGTGTTCTGGAGGAGTCCTCTGTTACTAATTTCCGTATTTTCCATCGAAGAAAAAACGTTAGAGTAACGCTGTAGTCAGTACTTGTGTCGCTGCAGTTAGTCATGGTAGTTGTATGTTTTCTGCCAGTAGCAGGAGGTGCTTCAAATGGTCTGTTCAAAGAGGAGGAGTGGTTATTTCAGCTCCAGACTGTTTGTTGTGTCATGTTGTGTGGTTGTGGACCAGGAATGGCACAAACCGGAGTGGAATTTAGCCAAAACCTTGCACGTATTGACTTTCTGCATCATGTTGTCTGTCCTCTTTTTAGGTCTCTGAGCACAGGCAGGCTCACTGACCTGCTTCTGAAGGCAGCCTTTGGGGCACAGATCTCAGAAGCTGGCAGCAACGACAGCCTGAACAACGAGAAGCCGATGGAAATTGCAGGTAGGTGGGGAGGCCAGGCAGATCTGGCAGGATGTCCTGGGCTGGGGTGAACAGTTTGCCTCCTACAACCGAGAGGGTGCTTTGCTGCTGGCTTTTGGCCAAGGAAGTGACTGCCGTGTGTGAGGAGCGTAATGAAGTTTGCTTTCTTCCGTGGAGCGCTCGAAGGTCTGTGGGCTGTGCGTGCTGTGTAATTGCTGGCTAGTAGTGTGATTTTTGTAGGCAGGGCTTCCTCTTTTGGCCCCTTCTGGATGTGATAACATGGAAGTGGGGACTTTCTGCCAGGCGGTTCGAATGTGAATGGCTCTGCAAGGGTGGGTCTTCCTGGGCTTGGCAGGTTGGGAAGCGAGGAGGGGAGAACAGCTGCAGCAGTGTGTAATGCTGCCCAGGCGTGTGTCCTGCAGGCCAGGCCAGCCTGGCCCAGTCGTGTTCTCAGGGGCTGCCTCCAAAGGGAGTGCTGGCCTGTGCTGGTAACCACCGTCCTCCAAGAGGCTGCAGGAACAGCAAACCGCTGGGTGAGGCACACCATGCTCTGAGTAACTTTCCTGTAATGCCAGTCTGCACCTTTCAACTGTCTCCCCAGCTCCCTCAGGTGCTTACGGAGGGACCCTGCACTCTGGTGCCCGGGCTGGGGGCTCTGCCAGCCCATCCCCGGTGATTTTTACAGTCGGATCCCCTCCCAGTGGAACAACCCCCCCACAGACCACGAGGACCAGGATGTTTTCAGGTAAAGGGCTGATACCTACCTGCCGGTTCCAGTGGGAATGCCTGGGGGCAGAGCGCTGTGTGGAATTCCTTGCAGCTGAACGCTGGTGGTGGCAGAGGGCTGCTCAGAGCACAGTCCGTGGAGCTCAGCCTTTGAGGTTCTCGTGCTGGCTCCTGCCAACCCCTGTTATTGCTGGTAACTGTTTGCACTGGCAGAAGGGCTAATGCCATATAGTGGTTTTCCAGTACTGGAAGAGAGAGGCAAACTGTTCCTGTATCTCATTTCTGTCTGCTTCAGGAATAACGCTGCAGCTGTTCATAGACCCACTGTTGCTGATAGGTCAGCAAATGTAAAGACTGTTTTGTGTTCTGGTTGTTTTCCCCATGGGTTTTGGTTGAGCTATAAAAGACAAGCGTGGCTACCCATGCCCAGCAATTTCAGTGCATGAGTACCATTAGAAAAGGGCCAGGATGGCTCTGTATGAAAAATTATTAGTCTGATGCTCTGAGCTGCTTCAGTGGGAAGTAGGGCAATGCACTCCTGCTTGACAGATACTTTTAAGATGCCAGTGTCTGGCCTCATCAGACAGCGGTTGAGGCTGTGGTAATTGGCCCTTTTGGGATAGTGTGTCTGGGAGTTGGAGTCTGTGTTCAGTTTAAGAAAACATTTGAACACTTTTATTTGCATTTTTGGCTTGTTTGGGTTCTTGCCTTGGCTGTTCCTCATCTGAATGTAGTCGCTCTGTTGTTATTAATTACTGCAGGGAAGGTTTGGATCTAAGCGTGAATAAGCTGCTTGACTGGGATGGGGGAACACAGGGGCTCAGTTCCGGGGTATGGCTTGGATTTCCATCGTAACTAAAACCACTCACATCTCTGATTGTCTGGGAAGTTGGGACCGTAATCCTTTCTTTGTCTTGTGTATTTAGAGAGTAAGCTGTGTAGGGCAGAGACTCGTTCAAAGTATCTGGGGGACCTGTAGCACAAGGGGCTACTGTCCCGGCTATAGCCTCTAGCTACTCCTGAAATGTTGCAAATAGAGAATTCAGGCTTCCTGTATTGCTTTTGAGGGGAATAATAGCAATTTGGAAGCAGATACAAGCAGCAGTTTTTAGTGGGTGGATACGTGGATGCTTAAGGGTCTGCTGAAGAGTTAAGACCTCAGAAGGGATGCCCGGAAGAGAAAGCTGTCGCATAGTGAACCTACGGCATACACGCAGCACTAGGTCAAGGCAGTGCTGCTTGGCAGGCTTTGTTTATTAGGTCCCTGCAGTAACTCCGTATGTTACATTAATGCACAAAGCTCATGGTGGAACGGGGAGCTTTGCGAGCTGAAACTGCACCCCAAGTGCTTGGACAAGCCACGAGTAAGATCACTTGAAAGGTACAGGGGCAGAGCCTTTTCATGAGTCAACAACTTCTGCAAACAGCCTTGGAATTACAGGGTATTCAAAATGTGGTGGTGTTGGTCCTTTCCTCTGAAAGATCTGGAAATGCTCTGCCAGTCCTTGATGATCGACTCAGCTTTGAAGCATAGGTGCCAACAGAGAGAAAGCTTTGGGACGAGAGGAGACTGCCTCTCTGCAGATCAGTTGTGCATGATATTGCTGAACCTTTTGATGGCAGGGTAGGGCAGCAAATGAAATTAATGGGTAGAAGAAACATCTCCCTCCAAAGGATCAGTGTCAGTGGAGAATACCGCCTCAGTGGAATCAGCAGAGTATTGTAGCTGGTATTGGCATCCCCCTGTCAGAGAGAATGCATCCCTCTGTGGCAGTGTGTCAGGGGATATGAAGCCCTCTGGAAGTGGTGAATACTCAGAGACAGAAATTTCTTTTGAAGTGTCCATCTTTTATATGCAGTGTGCTTTTTGGCTGGATTCAGGGAAAAGATGATGGTGAGGGAATTGTCTGATGGACACTGTACTTACGTGGGCTCCTGAATCCTGAGGTTAGGGTCTTGACCCAGCTCAAGTCACGTTTCCCTCTGCCCGGCCTCCTATTGGTAAAGAGAGGGAAGCAGAAGTGCAGGGCATGTACTGGAAAGCTCTCCTGGTGTGCATGTAGGTGGTTGATGTTCTAAAACTGTGATTAAAACCTCACTTACCGGAGGGGCTCATTCAGCGATAGTGTAAAAGGTAGGGAACCATGCTGATCCGTGATGGGGAAGTCGGCTGTGGTGGTGTATGATAAAAATCAGCCCAAGATATCATGGCAGGGTTCGTGAAGTGTGTGGACAAAACCAAGAGTGTTTCTGAGTTGTCTCCATAAATGACCAGGTGCATTAAATCTGGCTGAGCTTGTAAGCTAGTCTGCCGGAGTCACTAAGGAGCTTACGTTGGGGAGTGGTTATTCTGCACCAGGAGTCCTTGCATCTTCCTTCAAAGTACCTGCTGGCTCCGTCAGAGCCAGGATCCCGGGAACCTGCAGGATTGTCCCCTCTGCTGGGCGAGGAATACTGGCCTGCTACTAATATCTTCAGTAATTCCTCTGCCTGTTTTTCTTCTCAGTGGGGTCTTCCAGCTCACTCAGTTCTGGAGGCTCGTTCACCGGCAGGCACTTGGCAGTGGGAATGGGGGGAGATGCTGCGGAAGGCCCCTCGAGTCTCCGGTATGCTTTTGCTGATCCAGTCGCTGCCAACCTGGAAGGTGCTGTTACGTTTGAGGCACCGGAGTTGCCCGAAGAGACGCTCATGGAGGTGGGTATATCCCAGGGACTTGTCAGGGGCAAAGGACAGGGGGAATACAAGTAAAGCAGATCCAGGGGTCAGATGACTCCATGTTTGCATCCAAGGGTTGGAGCAAACTGGCTTCAAGTGGTAGGCCAGTGCACTGCTCAGAAAGGCCTGCGACAAGCTGTTTAGTCCGTGTGGCAGCCCATGACCGGAGTTACAAGTCACCATTTCCAAAGCTGAAGTTGCAGGTTGGAACCATCAGTTATCTGATGCATTCTGCATCTGAAGAAAACCGGAGTGCTCTGGGCCTTGTCCCTTTTAAAAGGCTCAACACTGGTAATAGCTGGCATGAGAGCGTGAGTAGCTTCTCTTAGCTGCCTGCTGCATGCACTCGGGGAGTCAGGCAGTGATATGGTCTCTGCTGAAAGGATCTGAAAAAAGTCAGCCTGACACTTCAGTTAGTGATGGGGGTGAGGGGACACCACGTTCCGCACCAGAACAGCTGAACCAGATCGTGGAGCTGAAGGGGTGCCAGGCTTCCCTTCTCTGCAGGCTGAAGACAGGCTGCAGCAGAGCAAATGCTTTTGGAGCTCAGATGTATTTGAAATGTAGGTCAGGCTGCCCATTTGCAGTAGAGGTGGGAGGCAGATTCAGCACGTTTTCAGCTGTGTTCGTGGTGCCTCCTTGGGCTGTCTGGCACTGGGGAGGCCCTCTGTATCTGTGTTTTGCTGGTGTTGCTAAAAACCCCTAGATACCCATAGAGATATGCATACATTGTTTTAAGGATGTGGGTTTGTTCTTCTGCTTCAGATTTTGTTTAGCTCAATTTTTTTGTTGTTGTTAATTATGCATTGAATTGCATTCGTTTGCTTAATTACCTGCAGAGCCAGAGGGTTAGCACTTTCAGCATTGATGTGATCACAATAGTGAGTTTAACTGAGCATCCTACCTCTGTGAGGTCCCAGAAGTATGGGGCACTGACAGCCGCCACCACTTCCGACACTGCTGTGAAGAGCTGTGTCCTAAGAAAGTATCAGCTTGGTCTAGTTAGTACCACTCCAGTCAGCTTCTCCTGTCTGTAATGAGTCGTTTGGATTTGGTCGTCATTTCTGCTGAGCACAGTAATCCATTTGCATGTCACAGAACCTTCCTGGCACCAAACCTTCACAGAATATTTCGAGACCCCTTTGTGCTCTGTGGAGTTGGCCAGAATGCGAACCTGGCAGATTTCCTGATTCCTGCAGATATTTCAGGGCATTGACAACTTGCATCCCTGCGTCTCTTGAGCAGAGTTGCAGTGTTCAGAGAAGTGGTTCTTCCATCTTCTGGAAAAGTTTCTGTAGGTGCAGATGAGGCAAATGGAAGGCTGGGGTTTAGTTTGTTTTGCATTGCTTTAAAAACATGATACAGGGATGGTTATGGAAGGAACGACTCTTGTGATGCTAAACGGGGCCACCAATGCCAGCGTAATGCATAGGAGCTGACCGTGTAGGCAGAGAGGAAGGACCTAGGAGCTGACTGTGTAGGCAGAGAGGAAGGACTGTGCATTGGTTAGAGATACCAGGCTGACACCTGCAAGATCTCAGCAGTTTCCTGCTCTGCCGCAAACTTCTTGTATGACTTGGCAATTATCTCATCTCCAAGTTCCTCCTCTGCTTTTAAAGAAAACAGAGGAAGATGAAGATAGCCATTCCTTACCGTGCTGGACTGGCCAGCTAACAGGGTAGTGGGAGGAGAGATCCATGTTTCAGATGTCAGCGCTGCCTCAGCAGCCAAGGGCCTGAGCCACTGAATGCAAAACAAAAGCTTGCAGAACTTGAGCATAGGGGTTTTTTTCCACATTCATGTAGGAAACATCCTTACCAGCCCTCTTTGAGAGAACTGAGGCACCGAATGTTTGGAGATCAAGCAGGTTGGCCTCTTCTCTACAGAGAGTACAGACAGTGGAGTTGCGTCTGATCCGGGCAGCAGTGCATTTTCTGGGACCCACAGGCATTCAGTTTTTCCACAAATGCTAGCTTCCCAAAAATGTTTTCAGTGACTTAAGCAATGCAGCTTCCCAGAAATGGGATAATCCCCTTTGACCTGTAATAGCAGAGGAAAAACTGCTTTGAGATGAGCGTAGCGCTTGGTGTGTGACACTCGCTGAGTGGCAAGGAGTTACCGATAAAGGGTGGGCCTTGCTGTCCCGTCAGAGGGCCCTCACCCAGGGCTCACTGCACCGAACTGGGAGGAGGCACAGACCAAGGGCTGCGTGGGGGCTGGGCTGGAGGGTGGGACTCAGTGTTGGCAGTTTTCTGTGGTGTAGGAGGTTGTCATTCTCATGAAACCCACACCCGCTTCCAGCTTTGAACCAGCACTGCTGTGTCGGGGACCAGAGCTGGGCCCACGGTGCAGATGCTGTCTCCCTCTCCCTGGCTGACTTCTGAAAGAGTCCCCTGGAGCTGGGATGCTCCTTGGGAAAGGGGCATGTAATTTTGGAGCAACTCTCAGCAGCCTCTCCAGGGAGCCACCTGGAAATTTCTGGCCTGGGGCAGTCGCTTGCTGCAGTTACGGTGGAGGAGGAACTGGTGTGATGTGTGAGCTGGGGGCTGAGTGTGGCTGTCCCTGCCCAAAGCAGAGATGTGGGGGCATTTGGGGCCTGGGGGTTATTTCTGTAAGCTGGGATGAGTCGCTGGGATATCCCGAGGTGAGCAGCCCTGCCTGGTGTGCCAGCTTTCCCTCTCTAACCCCCACCTTGGCATCCCTTCAACAGCAAGAGCACACCGACATCCTGCGCAGCCTCCGCTTCACGCTGGCCTTTGTCCACTACGTGATGGAAATCGCTGCCCTGAAAGGCAGCTCCAGCGAGATGAACACTTCAGTGACCTCCGAGTACCAGCTCCAGGAGAGCGTGGTGGCCGACCAGATCAGCCTCCTCAGCCGGGAGTGGAGGTAAGGACCGGGAGAGAGCTGCCCAGCTCCCAAGTCTTCTGCCCCTCCCTCCCACCCTGCATATCCCTACGTATCCCTATGTACCAGAAGTCCTCTGGGATGCTGACCACCGTCCCATCGATCTGTTTCATCGCATCGTGCTTTCTTTGCAGCTATGCAGAGCAGCTCGTGCTGTACCTGAAAGTCGCGGAGCTTCTGTCCTCGGGGCTGCAGCTGGCCATAGAGCAGATCAAAGCTGGCAAGCTCTGCCTCTCCTCCACCGTCAAGCAGGGTAAGGAGCTGCCGGGCCCACGGCACAACGGGCTCACCTGGAAGTATTAAAAGTGTCATAAAGGGTCGGGGTGGGGGTTGAGTGGCCCAGCAGCTTATTTCTTGCACAGCCGGGTCCTTTTTATTCACACCGAGGGGAATGTTGCTCTCTTCACCTTGGCTTTAGGTCTCAAAACTCCTGCTCGTGCCCCTGTGAGAAGCTTCAGCACTAATTAGTGAGAGGGGAATGTCATCTTATTTGATTCCTTGTACATCTCAGGTGCTCATTTGTACTTGACGTAAATCCAGCTTAATTACACCGTGCGTGTCCTAGGAAGTGCTTACTTGGCAGATGGAGACCTGCCTTGGCAGTGATGATCTTTCAAGTGAAACAAAACCACAGGAAGTAAACTACTGGTAATGCTGGAGTCACTTCTTTGTTAGTGCTCCGGCCTTGCATTTGCATCTGGCTGGCTGGTTTGTGATGGGAGCTGGCTGTGAGTCAGTGATGAGGAAAAATAATGGTCAAACCACCATTGTAGTATTACTGAGGGAGCTTTCTCAGTAATATTACAGTATTTCTCAGCTGCCTTCCCAGAGAGCTTAGTCTTTAAAAATACTCGTGCTGCCTTGGGATGGGGTGTAAAAAAATAGAAGTTAAATACAATGAGCACGTGTACATCGTCGCAGGCAGTGTGGAGCAGACACACAGGTTTAGCTGCCCATCTTCCACCGGTTCAGGCTAACAGGAAAGCTGTTATAACCCAAATAAATTACCCCTTTAGAGGGCAGATTGCAGCTTCTGTATCTGTAGTGTAATTTGTCCTTCAGTGTGTGGGAATCGGGCAGGGCTGCTTTTGCTTATTTCTCTCCCCACAAAGTACTGCTCCCTTGAGCTTTTCCAGGGCACAGTGAGGCCAAGAGGGTTTTCAAGGTACTTGTGTCCAGTGTATATGGATAAAGCAGGGAAGCACAGCGAGTCATCAGCCTGGAGTGTCTCGGTCCTTGTTTCTGATGAAGGGTTACAGCAACCTTTTTCCTGAAGGCGGTCTCTTCTCTTTGCCTTGGAAGGCTAGATATAGGCACAAGGCGGGGCTGTCACGTGAGATTGCCCCTCTGCGTTGTACCTGAGAGAGGATAGTTCGTGGTATGGGTTAATTTGCCTCCCCCAGGAGCAAATCCCACAGCGTGGGTGTTTTCAGATGTGCACGTAGCAGTTCATACTCACCAGATGTTGGTAGGAGTTTGTATTCAGTCCTTTGTGTAGCTCATGCCATGCAGCTAGGGAGGCTGGGGGCCAGGTGCCCACCAAAGCTGCTTCATTGCTGCCCTCCTTAGCTGGGCAGGGGGGAGAGACAAGGGCAGGGAAAGGATCACTCACCGATTACCGTCACAGGCAAAACACACTCATTTCCGTTTCCCAGAATCATATTTAATTCCTGAATCTCTGTCCCGTAACCTTCCAGCTGCAGGGGTTCAGGAAAGGAGGTGCCTTTACAGGCATCAGTGGCTTTTCTTCTGGGGACAGCAGAGTCCCAAGAGAGGTTCCCTTGCTTAGTCCCTGCTGCTCATCCACACTCAGCTCCAACAGCTACCACATGCAAGTCACGTACTTCTTCACGGCGTGTCATCGCCCGTCAAGTAGCAGCAGCTTTGTATCTGGCACGTCTGCTGCTTGGGGTGGCGCGTGAGACGTCTTGCACGGCGCAGACTGCTCTGTGCCTCGTGGCAGCTGCAGGCAACAGGAATAGACCTGGCCTCAGGTGAACCAGGCACACGTGTAGGCGTTGCCGTGTGCAGGCTGATGGCTGAAGGTGACAGAGAAGGAGAAAGACCCCATTGGCGCAGCAAGTACTTCAAGTACTTCCCGCCGGTCTTCTGGCTCGAACACAGCCCTGTTACTCCTTTGGGGTCCTGTGCATGGAGACTGGGAGGCACAGCAAGAACTGGAAGTGGTGCCTAAAGCATTTCTTTCCTTTACTCTAGTTGTGAAGAAGCTGAACGAGCTTTATAAATCTAGTGTCTCATCCTGCCACTGCCTCAACATGAGACTCCAGAGGTTCTTTCTGGACAAACAGAAACTCATGGATCGGATCAACAGCATCACCGCAGAGAAGCTCATCTTCAGCCATGCTGTGCAAATGGTAATCAGCAAACAGTGCCTGGGAGCAGGGCTAGCCCAGCCAGCATCGGGCACTAATCTTCACTGAGGGGTTTACTGGGGATGCTGTGCGCAGCCTCCAGAGGCTGGGCGAGGGAGGTGCTCCAGGCTGGGCGAGGGAGATGCTCGTGCAGCTGAGGGACTGCGCTGGGAAAGCCGATCTGCTCTGGGAGTAACCTCGTGCACGGGGTTGTTGTCTGCCCTGGGAGTAACCTCGTGCGTGGGGTTGTTGTCTGCTCTGGGAGTAACCTCTTGCGCGGGGTTGTTGTCTGCCCTGGGAGTAACCTCTTGCGCGGGGTTGTTGCCGGCAGGTGCAGTCCGCAGCCCTGGATGAGATGTTCCACCACCGAGAGGACTGCGTGCAGAGGTACCACAAGGCTTTGCTGCTGATGGAGGGGCTCCTCAACATCATCACTGAACAGGGGGACATAGAAAACATCAATAAATGTGAGTAACTTTTTTTTTTCCCACTAGAACACGTTTTTCTAGCTGGATGGATCAGAAATCTCCGTGCCCAGCATCCTTTTTTCCTATGTCTACATCTTGGTGGACACAGCAGAGATCTCCTGGCTTGTAGCTCCTCGCAGCCTGGCCTCCTGCTTTCCCAGTGGGAAAACCATTAGACATGCAGGTCCCTGTTCTGAGCTGTATTTTGGACACTTCCCACGCAGAGTGATTGCCAGGACTTTGTTGGAGCTTTTGATGTGTGAAAGAACTTGCTGAAGGAAGTGGTTTGGCAACAGCAGCGGCCTGGGTTTGGTTTCCAGCCGGAACCGCCCCTCTGATTGCACAGGGCACTTGGGAACGTGAAACTGCGGCGGCTGTCGGGCAGGGATGGCTGATCAGCACAGCGAGGGCTCCTTCCAGCACGCTTTCTGAAACAGGCCTGCTGACCTGCCTGCTTCCCCAGCCCCAGGCCTGGCTGAGAAGGCAGCAGACAAAGATTTTGCTCCTCACCAAGTGCTTGTTGTAGCAGTGGAAGCTGAACTCTTACCTGCTCGCTGTCTTTGGCTTCCTCTCGCAGGGACACGTGGACACCTCTGTCTGCTGCTCCAAGCTGTCACCCCTCTGGCTCTCCCTTAGTCGTGAGGGGTGTTGGCCCCCGCCGCTGACACACGGGGAGGGGGACAAGACCGACCTTGCTTGCCCTGAGCGCACTTTCCCGGCCCTTACGGCTGGGGCTTAACCACTCTGTTGTCTCCCTGCTGGAGGCAGGTGGAGCGGGTGGGGGGTATAGCCGCCGTCTGTTAGAGCAGCTTGACTTGGCCTCAGCTCTGCTGCATCCCAGCTAATCCAGCCGGTCCGCAGCAGTCCCTGACGGCTGGAGGGAAAGGGCACAGCTGGCAAACCGTGCCTCTCTGCTGGCTACTGCGTGTGTTCTGTGGGCCGGCGTCCAGAGCACCGCCGGGCTGCTCTCGTGGTCCGTGTAGGCAGAGCTCTCAGGTAATGAGAGAAGAGATTCCTGGCTCCCAGGCAATCAGCCGGTTAATTATCACCAACTTTCAGAGCTGGCGTGAGGCTCACTGGAGGGGAGCAAAGGGAGTTGGCAGGTGGTGTGTGGTGCTGGAGGGGCAAGTGAATAGGGAATATGAAGTAATTTCTATTGTATCATTCCTTACCAAACCTAAATCACAGCTTTTGTCCAGAGATACAGTTAATGCATCTAATAGATTCCTTTTCCCAGTTGATATCCCGGTATTCCCTGCTTTACCCTATGTTCCAGCTTCCTGATTGAGCTGTTCTCTGGTAGGCAGCAGTGGGTATGCATCTCATTTTAGATCTCAGGTATATGAGTACTTATTTCTGAAAAGTAAAATGATGAACCTAAAAATACATTAAGTCTTCCTGCGAGAGGGATGAATTCCACCAAATGTTTAGTTTCGAGCGAGTCTTGGGCTCAGGCAGGGAGGTTCTGGCACTGGGCGTGCTGGGCAGGGCTGGGTCACTCAGTTGTAAGCCGTGACAAATGGCACTGGAGACCCTGAGTCATCTTGTCTGATGGCGAAAGCCGCTCTAGTAACTAAAAGTGAACAAATTGTTCCCAGCAGACAGCGATTCTTTATAAGATCTTGATACCTCTGTCAGAACTGCTGCCTCCCAGCTTTCCTTGTTGGATCTCTGCTTATTCAACCCTCCGACCTGCCCCCTCCCAGCAGGGTGTTTGCAGTCAGGCCCTCACCTAGTCCAAATCAGTACCTGGTAACGATTAGCTGCTTAGATTGGCTGAAACTCTGCCTTGTTTTTTCCCCTCTTCAACCTTCAGCATGTCTTTATAGCCTTTATATCGCCAGGAAAATGGGAAGTTGATTTCTCCTGTTGTTTTTCCCCTCTCCCAGGTAAACTGTGCATCGAGCGCAGGCTGTCGGCTTTGCTGTCGGGGTTCTGTGCCTGATGTCAGTGTTGCTCTTCACGCACCTCGCCCCAGCTGATCACTCTGTTCCCAACGGCCTGCTGCTGTGGTGGAAAGGAGTGTGGCAGTAGGAGACCTTGGAGGATGAACCGCTCAGTGTTTTGTGTGTTGACGTTTTGGGAAGTTGCTCCGCAGACTCGGATTCCTTGGTGGGGTAGTGTGACTGCAGCAAGCACGATACTTCCCTGCCCAAAGGCCTGGGCGAAGACGTGGCCGATGCGGAAAGGTTTCCCTCGTTGGCAGAGGGGACGAAGGATGGAAGTCTGCTTCTTCCCAGCACTTTGAAGGATAAGACTGCTGCCTACCCCTCTTGCTTAAGAACAGGGTATTCCAGTGCTGTGTCCATTGCGGGCAATGGATGTGCCGAAACTGCTGGCGTCAGTTCCTGTAGGAGGGTGTCGCTCAGAGATGAAGGCCAGTTTGCGTACGTACCCCCACCCAGCTGACAGCCTGGCATCTTCAAGCTTCCCGGCAGCCCGAGGCTCCCCTCCTGTCTCTCCTTTGTCCCCTCTCACGCGCGTTTATGCCTCGGAGTACTTACTGGACGGCAGAGGAGGGAGTGGGCTCCCTTTTGCCTGAGCTCCCCCCCTACAGACTCCCCGGCCGAGGCAGAGGACGTGCTGCTGCTGGGGAAGGGGGTCTCTCCTGCGGCTGCCGCCTGGGCGGGCGGGCGGCACGGGAAGAGGCTCTGCGCAGGAAACAGGAGGAGGACAAGGTGTAACGCTCGTTGTGAGAAGCCGAAACGACTCCGTTCCTCCCGCGCCCCCCAAGCTCGGCAGGATCCACGTTCCGGCTGTCAGCTCGGCCTGTCAGTGCACGCCTGCCAGGAGGAAGCACTAGCGCTGTCCCGCTCTCAGCTGTTGGCTCCGTAACCCCTTTCCTGGAGCCCCCACCCCCCCCCAACCCGAAAACACTAGCTTTGTGAATCTAAGGAGCACTTTACACACTGTGGGAACTTGGAGAAGTTGACTTTGCATCACACAACAACCCAGGAGCACCATGACTGTTAGGAATGCTGTTATTTTATTCCTTTCCTTGCTTCCTGGTGGTTTTATTGCACTACGTGTGTGCGTATATCAATACGTATTCCTGAGGGTGAATATATATTGATATATAATGTGGTTTGTGTGTAACTGTGTGTTTAACCGTACTGTACCTTGTGAGCGTGAGGCCGAAAGCGCTGCAGAGCCGGTGCTGCTCTTCCTCCGCACCAGGCAAAGCTGACTTGCAGTCTGGCAGTACCAAGATCTGTTTTGTTTTGGGGTTTGTTTGTTGGGTTTTTTTTAATTTAAATGTTCTTTTAAGGACAGTCGATACAAAGCTCCGTGCTTTTTAAGAGCTCAAGAACAGGCGTTAAGATCCTACACACTTACAGTCGGAAATGCATTTTTTTTAAGAAGTTTTATTTGCTGCTTCGTTTTTTTTTTATATATATATATATATATGTATCTCTAAAAAAACCCTGTAGTGTTCAGTTTTATATTCAGCATTTCTTTTAAGGAGACTCTGTAGCCAAGTGAGACTGCGGGTGCGAGTGGCTCGAGTTCTGGTTGAGGTTTCGGATGCTGTGAGCACGTGCGTGAGAGGATAGCTGGCTGCCTTTCCGTCCGTCTGCGTGTGTGTCTTAATTTATCGGTCGTGGCAGTATTTGGTTAGCGCTGGGCAGAAAAGGATCTCTGAAAGCAACTCGAAACCTCAGGCTTGGTTTTTTTGGGGATTTAAGAATATTTTGCACACGGTGGTTAAGTCCCCACTGCTTGTTTTCCTCTCAGCGTTGGCACGTCGGGCACGATGCTTGGCGAGGGTTTCAGGAGCAGCGGAGTTGACGTTGGAGCTGGCGGCGGCGCCGCGGGTGTTTCTCACCGCAGCGGAGAAATGCCAATAACGTAGAAATAGTTCCAGTCGCCCCAAGCGGGGAGGTTGAAGCGCAGCTCTCCAAACGCTTCGGTGTCTGGCCTCGCTTACGTCGCGCGTTCCCAGCCTGCTGCTTCCGCGGCCGCTTGTGCTTGTGCCTGGGGGGAAAAAAAAACCAAGAGAAGGAAAAACCAGAAGACAAAAGACAGACCGACCCCCCCCGACCTGTGGCCAGAATTGCCGAGGAGCCCCAGACTGCTTCCGAAAGGATCTTGCCGGCTCTGCAAAGGGCTGAGCGGGCGGCGGGAAAGCGCTAAGCCAGGACTGACCCGCGGCACAGACACCTGCCGCGCCCCCCCCCGCGTCAAGGAGCCCCGCGCGGGCCAGCCCAGCGCTCACCTTCCAGCTCTGCTTCGGTACTTGAATGTATCAAAATCGTCCACGTTCAGTGTACGCAGGTATATATCGCTCCAAAAACCCGTGGTTTACAGACCTACAACCGAGATCCGTGTGTGTGTTCGTGGAGGTGCATACCGGGATGCGTGTGCGTGTCGATACGCACGGAAACACAAACGTGTATATATATGTTTTCTCTCAATACTTGAAACTTAGCCACTGTGCTTGAATTAAAAAAAAATATTAAAAACCCAAAAATGGGGGAGGAGGGGGAAAAAAAAAAAGAAAAAAATCAGACAGGTGATTTATTTTGCCATCACTTTGGTGACTTTCTTTTTTATCCACCTGCATGTAGCGTGAAACCAACTTTTTTGGTGAAAAAGTATTTATTGCTTTGTAGACAATAAGATATGCAACAAAAAAAAAAAAAAAAAAAGAGAAAACACCCCAAAACCTGCCCCCCAACCATCCTTGAAGTTGCTAGTGTAGTCCAGCTGCTTTGTCATGGCTTTGTTACTGTTGCAGCGTTCGTGTGTGGAGTCCAAGAAACCTGGGTCGGACCGACGCCTGCCCCCAGGTCGTGAGGGCGTGCGACCGTGTTCTTTGTCAGGTGTTGCTTGATACTTGGTCAACATTTTTTATTTGTGTTTTGTGTGACCTTTTTTTTTGGCTTTAAATTGTTGTAAAGCACCGATTTAAGAAAAATAAAATCGATTTGAAATTGTTAGCGGCCGGTTTTCCGTACTTCATGACTCCGGTTAGCGCCGTGTCCGAGTGAGGTGTTTAACGTGATCATCTTTGAGGTCCCCTCCAACCCTCACCGCTCTAGGGTTCTGTGGTTCTAGGAACACGTCCGGGCCCACCAGCCTTTCCAGGTGCGGAAGTGCTGTCACCCCCTTTCACGGGGCTGAAGCTGGGGACGAGACACCCTACATCGGGCGAAGTGGAGCCGGGGTCTGGGCGGGAGCTGCGGTCCCGGGTACATCTGTCCCTACCGCCTGGCCGTGCTCTGCCCCTGCTGCGGTCAGACGCTGTCAGGAGCCGAGAGCGGGCCCCTTCCCGACCAGTGAGACACCTGGGTTTTGTCTGTGTTTCCAGGATCAGCCTGGCGGGGCTATTTAGGACGTGGCCCTCCAGCACCGAGCGCGCCGGAGCAGGGGTGTCGGTGGCATGTGGGTGGGCGAGAACCGGGTGGAGGTTCCTGGTGGTGCTTTACGAGACGTAGCAGTTTGGCATTATTTAATGGTAGGGTTTTAATCAATGGAGTCAGGACGCTTGGTGCTGTACAGGACAGTACTCCACGTGGGAGGACAGCGACGAGACTGGGGTGTTTTCCTTCCGATCACACCATTTCCTGCCGTGTCTGTACTCACGGCAGTTTGTTAGAGGATGGGCACGTGGCTTTGCTTTCTCTTGCCCACCTAGCTGTGCAGAGACCTCGCTGCACGTGGCACAAAGCACCGCGAGGATGCAGTGAGCGTTGGGCCTGACCGGGTGCACGGCAGGTCGCTGTAGTTCCGGCTCCGTCTGAGTCAGAGCACTGGAGGAGGAGAGGCGAAGCTCCACATCTGGGACACGAGAGGTCCTGACTCAATTAGTCCCGTCCTTCCGCTCTTGTAATAATTCCAACAAGCGTTTCCCAAAACTCCGCTCGCTGGGCCATGATGTTACTGTCGGTCGTGAGCATCCCTGGGGAGAATCCTGCCCACCGGCCCCCGCGGGACTCGCGTCGCCCCGTACGGTTTCTGGGCTGTATTGTTGTTTTGTAAGAAAAGACCCTATTTCAAACCCTTAATTCACCATGAGCTGGAACTGTTTTTCTGCTCAGCCCTATTTATAACTTCTGTTTCCTGCCCCTGCCTTTCCCACCGCGGAGAACTGGACACCAGGCGTTGGCTCCGTCAGAACGGTCCTGCCTGGCAGCACCGGGCTGCGGCCGGTTGTCATTGACACAGACTCGGGCGCAGGGAGAGTCGGTTCCTTTTCCCTGTGGAGTTGCACGGGTGCTGGGGCCAGCCCCGGGGTGCTGCGCTCCAGTGAAAGCATCGTGGTGGTCCAGCCTGGGCGAGACCCCTGGAATGCACGTCAGAGCCAAATAAACACAGATGCTGGTGGTGTGTGGAGTCTGGCAGCTCAGCACGCTTGGGTCTTTGGTTTGGGGGGTTTTTTAATACGTAAAGCCCCCTTTAATGGAAAAACCTTGTGTGTGTGTTCTCTTGCGTGGGGCTGTGGTAAGGAACCGAGTGGCTGAGGTTCAGGGAGGGGGTTTCTTTGGAAGCTGGCTGTGAAGAAGTGTAAAGGTTCGGGTGGAAAACCTACAACAAAGGAAAGATGGATCACGGTGTGTCACGCCAGCGCGGGTGGAGAATATGCTGCTGAATCCATGGGACTCTCCCATAGGCAGCAAAGGGGGAAAGTGCCAGCTGGGAAGATTTAACAGAAACAAACCCTCTCTTCTCAAGCGCTCAGCCCTGGGGCCTGAAGGGTTTACAGGCACCGGTGACGCTTGCACAACTCTCTAGATGCTGACTGTGACGTGAGGTCGTTGTTGATTCCAGGAGAAAACAAACCCGAGCAATTCTTCCAGGGCCTTCGGCTCCGCTCCCGCATTTTGTGTTCAGTTGTTGTAAGTACGTCAGCAAAAACATGCTCGTTCAACCCTGAGATCAGAGGTGGCGTGGTGACATCAAGGAAGCAGAAGTGGGCGGGGGGGCGCTGAACCAAGGCAACAACACACGGATCAAGTATTCTGCTTCTCCTCAGCAGCTCGGTCGGAGCCACGTTGCGCCAGGAGTTCACCCCTTCAGGGCACATTTTAGCCCTGCGGTGTCTAACCTGGCCTCGGCCTCTCCGCCCGCCGCGTCGCGTCGCGGCTGGCCTTGCGGCACGGCGAGCGGTGGGGGAAGCCGAAAGGGCCGGAGGGTCTCTGCTGAAGGAGGGGCAGGGCTGGGTGGCAGGATGGGAACGCGCCACCACAGCCCCGCGGGGCAGGAGCCCTCCAGACAAATCCCAGCGGTTGGGGTCGTTTCAAGTTCTTACCATGAACGCAGCGCTGATGACGGGCGCCGCTCCCTGGGTGAGGAATGGCACGTAGTGTGGGGATGCAAACTTCTCTGGGACATTTCTGTTCTAAAACCAGCATTTTTAGGGACGATAGAGTCAGAAACACGCCCTCTCCTGGGCTTACTCACACAGCTAACCCCCGGCACAGCCCTCCCGAGCTTTTGCGAGGCTGACTTCACTGCCCGTAAATCCGACGGCGGCGCGTTCCGTTCAGGCCGAGCAGACGGACCCTTCAGCGTACATTATCGGTCCTGTTAAACCCGTACGAAATGTTCTCCCCCGTCACGTAAACAGCAGGGAACGCGGCCCGTTGCCCGCGCCGATTCCCATTCGATCCCGCGTACGCGCGTGGGAGGAACGAACCCCCTTTTTAACCTGGTTCCTGAAGGAGCTGGGGGCTCGCTGCGCGTCGCAAATCGAATCCGAGCGAACGTGCCGGCTTCGCAGAGCCCAGGCGGCGAGCTGCCATCAGACCCGCCGGCCCACGCCAGAACCTGGGGCCGTGTGCTGCCTTTCCGCCCGAGTTACCGAGGCTCTGCCTTCCCGGTGCCAGCTCCCACAGAACCGAGCGACAGCGGCAACCCCGGCACGTCACTTCAATTTCTCGTCGCCACCTGTTGAAAGACAAGATGGATAAATTAAAGAGGCAGCACGTGCCGCGGCAGCTCGAGAGCAGAGTTTGTGCTGCCTGTTGGGAAGCTCCTTTTGCTGCTCTTGGAATGGGGCAGGGGCAGGGGTACAATGCTTTTTCCGTCCTGGGGGTCCCCAGGTAAGCCTTCCTCCTGCCCCACCGCTGTCTTTGCGTACGGGCCGGGGCCGCCTGCCCTCTCAGATTTAGCTGAAATGCACCAACCTCAGAAATCATGGCAGGGAAGGGGGAAGAAGAGTGGGGTGGGCAGACAGGCGGAGCGGTTGCACAAGCTGCACTTCCCAAGGAAACGGGGCACCACCAGATTCGGACGCCCCGTCTGTACTGCCGTTTCCCTCGGCAGCAGCGCTGCACCGTGACAGGCCACCTTTTAACCCTAACCCTAAACAAAGCGCGGCTGGGACCGTGCGATAAAGGGGACTGTGTCCCCTTGCCCCACGCCGCTACGGAAGTAACTCAGAAGTGTCGGTTCAAAAAAGGACGTGCTGCGTTTCTTCCCTTTATCAGCAGCAAAACCAAGCCTGTGTTTGGTAACCTGGCCTGCCTGGAAGCGGCAACCCTCCCGAATGGACAAGCGGAGCTCCTTCCACTCATCTCGCAGCGTGCTGGGGGTCCCGCATCCTCTCTGGGTAGCTCGGTCCCGTCCAGCGCCGAAGCTCGTAGCGTAACGAACCATTTCCAAGTGCACTTGGCGTGTGGGGAGGCACACGCTACGCCCTGAGCAGGGCGCCTGTTGTATTCTGCTCTCCCATCAAGCGCATCGCTGCGGGTGAGACTTGCTGCAGCAGACACGAGCACCACGACGGCTGGAGAAAGCCGGCGGGAGGAAAACCCGACGGGACAACGAAACCGTAGGCGCCCGTCCTTGGTGCTGGCACAAGTCGAGGCTGCGTCGCAAACGGGGACAGGGACCACAGCTGCATCCCCCTGGGCAGGGACGCCTTGAGCTTTCAGTGACACTGTCGCGAACGTATTTCCTTCCGCCTGTCCCCACCCCGCCGTGCTGCTGGTAGCAGTGTCTCCCCCACGGGGACACGGGCTGGCTCGCTCACACCGCGGGGTCACCTCGCCGTCCCTTCCCGCAGCGGGCGATGTGCTGTCCCGCCAGCCGCCCCGGGGAGCACCGGGCCGGCCGTGGGCAGCCGGCGGGCCCGCGGTGCGGTGCGGCTGGGGGTGGGTTCGGAGCCCCCCGGAGGGAACCTCCGCCCCCGCCCGGCGAGGCCGCGGCAGGGAAGCGGCTCCCGGAGGCTCCGCCCCTCGCGTGTCCCCGCGCGGCCGCTTGCTCGCGCCGCGGCTGCGCGGTGGCGTCGCTCCGCTGGGCCCGCGTAAGTGGCGGCGGCGGCGGGCGCGGGCCGGGGCGGCGGCCGAGGCCCGTCCCGTCCCGTCCCTGCGCTCGGGGAACGATGCTGCGGCGGGGGCTGAGGGTTGCGTGCCGCGGCCTCGGCGCCCCGGGGAGCGTGGCGTGCGGCGGGCCCTGGCGCCGGCTGCGCAGCGTACGTACCCGCCGGGCCCTGCCGCTCGCTCTGGGGAGGTGGGAGAGGCCGGGTGGGCCGCGGGGGGGGCACCGCCTCGGGTCGCCCGCTCCGCTCCCCGCCGGGCTCCCCAGCGGGCCGGCCGGCCCGTGCAGGCCCTGCCGCCCGTCCGCAGCGAGTGGCGGCTGCCTCGGGGCAGGGGGCGGGGGCTGGGTGCCCACCCTGCCTCCGGCTCGTTAAACGGCCCCGGGAGCCCCCTGCGGTGCCCCGGGGGTGGAGCTGTCACTTGTCGCCTCGGGTTGCTGCCGAGGCCTGAGTGCTGCTGTGTCCCGTGCAGGCCCTCACGATGGCGGAGGATCCGAGGGCAGTGGTTGCCGGCCAGGGGAAGAGGCTGAACAGCGGCAGTGAGGTGGTTGAAAGGCTGGAAGAAAACGGACATCGGAATAAAAGGTCAAAGAAAGAGGCGGATGAGGAGGATGTGGATGATCAGAATAAGAAGCTGCCCAAAAGGAAGATTGTGTTGCTGATGGCATATTCGGGGAAGGGCTACCACGGGATGCAAGTATGTGGTTTGGCAAGGCAGCATGGCCTGCTTTCTTTTGAAGTTTCCCAGGTTTATAACCGCAGCCGTCGTGACTGAGCAGGGGAGCGGCTGCAGCTTGAAAAGCTGGGGCAGGAGCAGTGCATGCCTGCATCCAAATGGCTTGGTAGTAACAGGATTAAAAAGAGTCAGTGGTACCTCTGATCTTTGGTGATTCGAGCGAGGCTGCCTTTCTCAGAAACTGCTGCAGACGGGGCTCTTGAGCCTGAAAGTACAGGCACTGCAGCTCTGACAAAAGCCGAAGCGCTGTCAGGTGATCCCCCTCTGACCAGTGCTCCAGCTTCCGGTTTAGTTTCAAAGCCGATGGGCTAAGTTTCTTTTGGGTTAGACATGCAGATTCCGGAGAACTGAGCTGTGTGTGTGAATGAAACAAATTTGCATCTCTGTTGCCATCTGCTGTACTTTAAAAAAGATGATCTGCACCGGAAGACAGCTTAAATTCTTTTTCCGAGGGACTCGTATGGGGTGGCTTGTAGCAGTTAGGAACAGGGAAACTGTTGCAAGACGTCTGTGTTTGCATGTGGAGGAAAAGGGATGTTGCTTTGTTCCAGCATCCGCGGTGGAGCAGTGCCCCAGCACCAGACCTTCCCGTGTGGGGATGGGCTTGTGGCACCCAGTATGGGCAGCAAGAGGATGAGTCTGCTCCATCTGCTGCTCCTCTCAGCGTACTGCAAGCTCCATCCATGCTCCTGAGGTGTACTGAAAAGCTCCACGGGAGAACTGATAAGATTGCACACAGGCAGGGGAGGGTCTTGCTGCACACGCTTGTGCAGCGGCAGTACGCCTTCGGCCTACGGGCACATCCGTGTACACGCCGGCCAGCTTCACCGCTCGTAAGTGAGCGGTGTGTGTGGAGGGTGCGTGCTTTGCGGCCTTACACACGGGTGGAGTCGGGCGTTTCTGTTACAGTTCACCTGCGAGTCCGGTGCAGAAGGCACTGGAGAAAACCGTAGCCTGTTACGCAGCAGCTCGGGGGTGCTGAGCAGAAGAAGCCAATCTGGTTTCTAGGAGCAGAATTGGCAGAGGCTGGGCTCGGAGCAGCGGCTGGTAGCTTGCAGGCACTGGAACAGTATTTCATTGGTGGTGTTTCATGCAGTTGAATGAATGATCAGAAAAACTCCTCATTGCAGAATTACTGCACAGTGAAATCAGAAACGCACCTTACTTGCACTAATAGTAAAACGTAAATCAGAATGTAGATGTTTTATTAGCACTCTGGTAAAATGCAGTTTTGTTAGAGAATGGCAGTGCTTTTGGGGCTGTCAAGGCTTTTAAAGAATTTCACAATGCTGTTTAACACGTTTTTTCAGTCATGATCTTCAGTTAACCAATTCCTACTGTCTGTCCTATTTCTTATTTTTACTATATATCTTCTTTTAGAGAAACACAGGATCTTCACAGTTCAAGACAATTGAAGATGACTTAGTGTGTGCCCTCGTTCAGTCCGGCTGCATCCCAGAGAACCATGGGGAAGATATGAAGAAAATGTCTTTTCAGCGGTGTGCTCGAACCGATAAGGTGCGTTGGTTTGGAACGTTGTGCTCTCATAACTGTGCGTACCCCAGCCAGCGCTACTGGGATTGACTGGTAGAGCGTGTCCAGGGTGAGCCCCAGTGGCAAACGCTGTTAGCCGTGAATGTTGCTGGAAACTTCTCCCTTCATCCACGCTAAGCTTAAGCACACGCAGATAGAATGCACAGGATATTGGTAAGATGGTGTTTGCAAAGCTGGTGCTTCATACCTAAACCTTGTCTGTTTGCATTTCTGTCACATTCATCTGCTTCAGCCTCTCCGCTTGCTGCTGCTCCTCGTTACTGCTGCCTGGCTGATGTGGAGCTTGCGAGTTCAGCTGCATCTCAGTTGTTCTTAAGCCCGCCACAGTGGGGTTCTGACTCTGAACTGGAGTTCATGGCTGATCTTACACATAAAGTAATTTCTTTTTAGTTGGTGCTTTACTTAACAGCAGTCAGAGCGAGATATCACGGAAGGGAGTGCAGTGTTCTGCTCTCTAGCATTGCTAAGGTGCTGTGTGGCTGTACAGCACCAGCAGGTCTTCCAGGAGCACTCCTGACTTGGATTTCTGCCTGTGCCCTTGCCTTTGCCTCGCTTCAGCCTGAAATGACCAGTGAGAAAAAGGAATAAACTTGTTCTGCAGGTGCTATCCCAGAGCCTCCAGGGTACATAATTACGTGTGTGTGTTTATGGTTTTTATAGGGTGTGTCTGCAGCTGGACAGATTGTCTCGCTGAAGGTCAGGCTAATAGATGACATCTTAGAAAAGATCAATAACCATCTTCCTTCTCACATCAGAATTCTGGGTAAGGAGACTGGGATGGGTAGAGAAAATGTTTTCAAAGAGGAGCTGTCTCATGCAGAAGGCCTCTCCCTTATCACTGTAATGGCACTCAAAGCGGTTTAGTTTTAACATGAATCCGTATGTTTCCATTAGTTTGAAATTAAGGCCCTATAAAATAAATGTATCTTTTTGATTGTATTTTATTCTTTAAAAAATGCTTGTTGGTAGGAGTGAGGTCACAATTGGCTTGTAACCTACTGATTCAGATACCTAATGTCACTTTTAAAACAAGGTCTGAAGAGAGTCACTGGGGGATTCAACTCCAAGAACAAATGTGATGCCAGAACCTACTCCTACATGCTGCCAACGTTTGCCTTTGCCCATAAAGACCATGATGTGCAAGAAGAGGTTTATCGACTGGACAAAGAGACCCTTGGCAAAGTCAATCAACTGCTTGGGTGCTATAAAGGAACGCACAACTTCCACAACTTCACTTCTCAGAAGGGACCCAGGGACCCCAGTGCCAAGCGGTACATAATGGAGATGTACTGCGGAGAGCCCTTCGTGAGGGAAAGCATGGAATTCGCAGTGATCAGAGTGAAAGGTCAGAGTTTCATGATGCACCAAATCAGGAAGATGATCGGGCTGGTGATAGCTATTGTGAAAGGTTATGCTGCTGAGTCTGTCATAGAGCGCAGCTGGGGAGAGGAGAAAGTAGATGTCCCCAAAGCCCCAGGGCTTGGGCTGGTCTTGGAACGAGTACACTTCGAAAAATACAACCGACGCTTTGGAAACGATGGGCTGCACGAGCCACTGGAGTGGACAGAGGAGGAGGAGAAGATTGCTGTTTTCAAAGAGCAGTATATCTATCCTACCATCATCGACACCGAAAGGGAGGAGAAGTCCATGGCAAACTGGCTAAACACCCTCTCCATTCATGACTTCAACTCTTCTGCTGTTGGGATGCAAGCTGACAACAAAAATTCAAAGGTAATGCTTGAGGCCATTGTTTTGTCAGATGGAGGCTGTCAGGTGGAGGTGGCTCTTCCCATAGTAACGTTTTTGTTTCCCGTGAATATGCCGTGGAAGGTGACAGTCATCTGGAGTATGAAATGCATATTATCTTTTCCATCCTTGTGCACTTGACCGTAGTGGAATGAACCACACAAAGTGTTATTTTTGCAGGGTTTGCATGGGGCGGTTGAGGGAGGGCAGAAGGAATGCTGCAAAGCATTCAAAAGTTTGCAGAACCATGAAGTGGCAACAAGCTGTGGACACGCTGCCAGTGAAGCTGTTCGGGAGACTAGTTTTCAGGTTGACAATTTCCTCTGCTGGCTTTTTGTGTGCTCTGATTTTGGGCTAATTCTCATTTTGTGAGAATCACTAAGGTTTGGAATCAAAGGGGGGGACATTTAGGACCAGCTTTTTTAAGTAAGTCTGCCATGAGCTCAAAAATGGGTCATCAGAACAACTACTGAGTTGGGGTAGTGTGGAATCCGCTTTCTGACAACAGGAGCTGCTGTCAGCTGGAGGTTGCAATAAAACAAAGGCGTCGAATACGTTTTTAACAAAAAAGAATATTTATTTTTTCTGGTTGAGTTGTAGAGTAGCCTCACGAGACAAGAGTGGAAACATGTTTGGGATGTGCTAGAAGTAGGTTGGAAACCACAAGAAGAATTGAGTCAAACTCACAAAGCATTTCTTTAAATTGACAACCACTGGAGTGACTTAAAATAAAGCAGTGCTTGATTGGGCAAGTCCCTGATCAACCCCAACTGTCTTAGAGTGGGGGGGTTGGACTTGATGCCCTGAAGATACCTTACAGTTCTGTACTTAATTTGGATTTTCATGGTCAGAGGCCTGGCAAATCCTCGAAGGACAAATGATGGGCAGGGCTAAAACCTCTGTGTAGTGCAGCTCAGAATAATGACCTTTTTTTTTTACTTAATGGAGTCCTTAAAATGAGGTTTATTTTGTGTAGGTAATGATCCCACTCTGAAGAACATGCGGTTTAATCCCATCTTTGCCATTTTTTGAGTATGAGAAAGAGTTTCAACACTACAGTAAAATTTACAGCCTCGTTGAATAGTCTGAGCAAGATACCAGAAATTTCTCAGGGTTATTTTTGTGCTTGTGGTAATTGTTTTTCTGGAGTGTAGTGCTGTATGAGGCCATTTGTGACAGGGGGTTATGACAAATGACACATTAGCTTGGTTAAATGAGACCCAAAGAGACCATGCGGTGCAGAGAGTCCTTCCGTGGCTCAGGGGTCTTCACGATAACGTGGGCAGGACTTGCTGCTGCGAGGTTCAGAGTCAGTGATGTATTGCTGGCGGGAGGCAGGTCTGCTTGCTTGAGATAAACTTGACCAACTGCTGTTGGGGCATCCTAGTTAGCACAGGCTGTCTGGAGAAGGATAAATAAGGGATGATGCGACAGACTCCTTTGAGATTCCGCAGGCTGTTCGCACTTCCATGAGCTGTGCTTGCTGTTAGGAAGGCAACTGACTGAGTCCCTCAGAATTTGGTTTGTAGTAGGATATTACATTGTCAGTGGTAAATGCATGGGATTTGGAGGTTTAAGTTTTCAGCAAGTGGTGGTGAGGACAAAAAAAAAAGGAGTTAACTACAGGCATATTGTCATGGAAGCCTTTCTTTGATGCCAGTCCTATCAGTCAAAATCCTTCCTTCCCTGACTTTATACTGGCTTCATTTTTAAGTATTAGTGAGCCCTTCCATATCTCTAATATAGTTCAGACATAAATTCTCTGCAGCAGACAAACAACGTTCTCAAATCTAATCAAACAGCTTTTGAGGGAGTTGCATGAAAGAAGCACTTGTTAACTTGTCTCACCTGCATTTAATTTAGGCATCAGCATTTCATGCTGTTATCCCACTTCTGAGTTTCTCACACACTGCAGGTTGCAATCGTGCAGTTGTACGTATAAACGAGAAGAAATGTCTTCCGGTGAGTGTAATCCAACGTTCAATATTTTTGCTACAAGAAGCATCATTTACCATCACAAAGTTTGTTACAATAGGCAGGCCTAAGACATGAAGTTGGCATTTAGCCCCATTTTCTTACACGTGAAGTTTGAAGTCAGTGTCTGATTTAGGCCAGTCTCCAGATGTCAATGAAATACTGACAAACCACTTTCCATTTTACAGAACAGCAGCGACCTGGAAGGCAGTGATGGTTGCGATGATGATTCCGACTGAGACGGCGCGGCTGGACGTGGGACGCTTTCAGCTTGTGATTCCTTTGTCTACAAAAAAGTGGCCTTTCTAAATCCAAGGATCCAGCAGGGGTTTGTGTGCTTGCAGAGCAAGAACTGGGTGCCCAGGAGAAACTGGGCGAGGAAGACAGTGCAGTCGGAAAAGTAGAAGAAGCTTTTTATACCACTGACGGATATACTTGAAAATAATGTAATGAGAAAGAAGCTTTCTCAAAGAATCTTGTACTGCAGGATATCTTAATTACTGTTTGAATAATGTTGTTGTTATATGTTTACCTGGAAAATAGTATTTTAGATATGTATAATCTCTACATAACAATGGGGCAAATAGTTTTAATACTTTTTATTTTTATTATGAATTTATAACTCCATGAGCTTTTGATTATTTTTTATTATTATTATTTTCTTCACCTTTACTTAACCTGATCTCTTAAGCCTTTAAGAGCTTTTATTTCCCATGTCATCCATGACTCTTCTATGGAATAACATGCATGGGTTAGGAACTCATTATCGTGCTGACTGCTGTGCATTGGTATGGAAACACATCCTCTGTGTTTTCTAAAGCTTTGTAAGTCTAAAAGAAATTATTCCTTACTCAGTGAGAGGTCTTAATTTTGGAACGTGGACTGAACCAAGTATTTCAAGATGAGACCTTTCCTTGGGAGACGTTATCCTCCCAGCATTGCCCGCACGCTTGGGCAGACTGGAACATAGATCTGCAGCTACGTGTGCAATGGGGCCTCTGCTGCCTGAGGTGTCGTTTCCCAGACCTGTAGTTGAGACGTGAGGAGAGGATGTAAACTAATCGTTAGGACTGTAATTCCAAGTAGGCAGCCGTGATTGTTCTCGCGTTGCCTGTGCTGGATCACTAAGTGTGTTGCTGCTCGTTTAATATTTCTGGTTTTAGTGCGAAGTACCTAGCCATCTGCTAGATTTGGTGTTGAATCAATTCAGCCTGCGTGAAAGGAATGGTGCTGACTTCCTCTGGGCTTTAATCAAGTCTGCCTTCACTTTGTGTGTGTGAACTCTTAATTCCCATCAAGCTGCTCAGAACGGAGAAGTGTGTGCAGTGGTACAGGAAGCACATGTCTGGGGGCTGTCTTCCTTTGGGAACTGATTTTAATGTTCTGTGCTTTGGGGATCTGGATACTCAGCAGTTCTTGCTCTTCTTTCCCCAACTGTGGTTCCATTTCTGGTTCTTGTTTCCAACTCTCTGTGGAGCTGGTGGAAATAAAACCAAGTAAAGGCAGCAGCCTTCCTGCCCTCTCTGCCTGTAGAACACTTTTGGGAGGGGTGGAACACGACTCTCCAAGCATTGGGGTACAAGTGCTTGATTTTATCTGGGGTGTAACCAGGGCTTTTTTATTTTATTGGGAAGGCCTTGCTCTGTGTTATCAGAGTATGTAGAAGTGTTCTGGAGGGGGACTCTACCTAGATTTTCGTTTACATCCCTTGCTGGTTCATGCTATTAACCTAGTCTGCATTAGTCTTCTTCCAAAGCTGTATCTATCCCTTTCAGCCTGAGAAAAATGCTGTTCTTTGCTTATAATAAAGGCCCCAAACCCGACATGGATCTCAGCTGAAGGCAGCGAGCATTTCTATTTATAGCCTTTGGAGAAAACAATCATCATAAAAAAGGGTATTTCTTACCTCTTGGCGTGTGCTGTTTTATTTCACGGGGAGTACAAAAATTAAAAAAGGTGGTTTAAATTCTGAAACTGAGCCTTTGAAAGGGCACCTTAGGTGCAGAGGACAGTCAAGCGGGGCGGAGCGGACCGTGCTGGATGCGGGCTGAGGGCCGCAGGGCCGGACACAGGCTGGGGCAGGCCTGCGAGGGGCCTGTTCACGGCCGAGCCCGGACAGTCCCTGTCAGGAGCCGGCGTTTGGCTCTCCCCGCTGGCAGCCCTGCGCCGGGCTCAGATGGGGCTTGCAGCCGCTGGAGGGCAGCGCTGGATTTTAAGGGAAACTGGCGCTGTGCTGCCGCCGCGTTTCACCTGGCGGTGCGGTGCGGTGCGGTGCGGAGGAGGGCTCCCAGCGCCGCCCGGGCTCCGCGCATGCGCCGAGCTTCGCCGCTCACCCCTTCACTCGGATCGGCGGGTGCGACCGGCGGGTGGGCGCTGCCCCTCCACGTGAGGGCGGAACGGTACCGCTCGGTGCCCGGCCGGGCGGGGCGAGGGGCGTCCGCCGGCGCGATCGCTGTGCCCCGGGGAACGCTGCGCGGCGGGGTCCGGTGGTCCAGGTGCGTGCCGCGGCGGGGGGTCGGGACACCCAGCGCTGTCAAGGGGTGAGGGCCCGGTGGTCCAGGTGCCGGTGGCGGCGGGACGGGACGGGACACCCAGCGTGTCGGAGGGTGGCGGAGCGGGCGGGGTCGCTCGGGCGCTCCCGCCTGGGTCTGCGCAGGCAGGTGCCGTGCCAGGGCTGCTGGGCTGGGCTGGGCGGTGGAGTTTTCAAGGCAGCATTTAAACCCCGCTTGGGTTTGTATTGATGGCATCCGTGGCCGTGATGTACTTACAGGGCAAATCGTTCCGCCCCTCAAACGGCAGCGCTTTATGAAACGAGAGATCTGGGAACTGCGCGAGTGACGCCAGGCATCACCCCGTTGTTAGGGCTTCACCGTCCCCAGTGCGTGTCCGTGTGCGAGAGCGCCGACCCCTGCCTCCGCGCGGCCTGCGGGGCGGGCCACCATGAGGCCGTGCTCGGGGGGACCCAAGTGCCCCTCGACTGTCCTGTGCCGCGCCCCGTCGAGGCTCGGGATGTGCTGCGGGAACCCTCCGCGCCTGACTGCTAGAAATAAAGCACCTGGACAAATCTGGCGTGATAAAGAATTCAAGTGGTTAAATTGAGTCGAAATGTCAATGACCATCGAGATTAACTATAAAAAGTTGGGCAGGAAGCAATTCTGTGACTATAAACCCCATTTCATAGTAAAATAAAGAGAATGTAAAAGTGAAATCCAAGGTAAAAGCGGATAGAGCTTTGGAAGTGATAGACCAACGCACCGTTTTATTGATAAGGAGATACTTTGGTAGGTTAACTTTATTTTAGTCCCAGAGTAGTACTTCAAATAGAAACTTGTAATTAGTTTTGATAACAGTTTAAAAAAAATGTCAGGACCTTTAAAATAACGCTGGTGCATCCAGTACATATATTAAGGCTTTATGATAAAGTATTTACGACCAAACATGAGTTTTAAGTTTTGTAATTAAAGATAATTGCTTTAATGAGATTTTCTGTAGTTGTAACATTATATCTAATACCAATTATTATATGATTTAAAAACCCTCTGGAGAAAATCGTAGTGAATGCTGCACATCTCATTTTCCATGTGTTGGGCTTAAATTTTTTCCCTCTGTGCCTCATTTGTTGTTTTCTTTAATTGATGTTGTTGCATGAAATTTTTCCTTTTTTGGTCATGTGATACGCTGATGGAGACTGGTTGCCTGGCTATGGCCTCCCTGTAGGATGGTGTTAAAAAAGAGCTTCATGTTGTCAGGTTAAAGAGCAGGTCAGTGTGTTCTAAACTAGCATACTGATTGATTCGCATCTTCACAGTTTTTGGGTATGCAATTGTGTCGGGGTATGGTAGGAAGTTGATTTGCCCGGCTATATAACAGTCTGCCTTGCTGCTTTCTTTGGCTCTTTTGATGTTCTACTATTCTAATTACTGAAATTGCAATTTTTACAAGTTTCTCTGCAGGTGGAATGCCTCCTGTTCCTCAAGTGGCTCAGCAGATTAGCCAGGAAGAAAACCAGCAACAAAATGGACCAAACTTGTCAAGTTTTCACAGTTCCTTACCGGCTCCACACGGCAGGAAGCCAGCTTCTCTTCAGCAGGTACAACCAGCAGGCGGTGATAAGCAGCATGTGGCTTTGGTCCCAACTCCAGCTCCCATACAGCAACAGGTATCCGGTTTGCATATTGTATGTAGCTTTGAATGGCTGGGGTTTGTGTATTGTAATTGCTGTTGTCATCTATTCTGCACCATTAAATAGTCTGTGTGAATACTGGGAAGAGAGTATCCTCAGAAACAGAGCAGTTTCATTAAGAAAGTCTAGACAAGATTCATTTTTGTCATTTTACCGGTACTTTCCCTTGAAATTTTACTGCTGTGAAGACCCTATCTGTCTATTTATGTCATTTGCCATGTCTGCCCAACTCTCAGTTTAAATATTCTTGTGCTGTATTTTCATGGAATCAAATTCTTTTCATGCTTTGAAGTATATTTCCGCTGTGTGTGGGAGGTGGCAGGTAAGTTACAAGGTGCAGCAAGAGGGAACCGTGTGCCAACCTCTCGCTGGGTCCTGGCAGTGCTGTCCTTTGTGTTTTGTATTGAATTTATTACTGGGGAGAAAGCAGCAAATGATTGCAGTAGTTTTGCAAAACACTTTACCAAGCATTAATTATTTGCTTCAGATAACCATTGTACAGCACAGCTGGGTATAAATCTTTTTTTACAATAAAATCTTGTGTTCATTTAAATTTGGAACACTCCATAGATAGCTGTATCTCTCTCTTGGCTTTAATTAGTGGTGCAGACATGCCGTATGATTTTTCTTGAAGAAAAGGAATGAGAAAGAATTGTGCAGATTCCCTAGAGAAGTAGAATTTGTTCTTGTAATGAAATCCTAAAAGGAGATTTAATTAAACAGAATCAATTATTTTAACTTTATGTGCAGCATACTTAGAATAAGGGGGGAGGAATCGCAATGAAAATTTGTGCTGCTTTTGCTTCCTTGCCAGCAGTTGCAGGATGCTTACATGAGTTAGTAAAAGTGCCATAAACTACATGTATTTTTATATGAACTTTTTAGAGAATTCTATCCATTTGCCAGAGCGTTTCAGTTGTGTGAAAACTCTCACTGAACCAGCTCTGCTCTTCTGATGAGACCTAGAGGTACTATTTTAGGAGGAAAAAATAACGTTCTCAAGTCTGAGTACCACTGCATCCCAAAGTTCTCTACTGGTTTTGTGTAAAACCGCTGCATCACGAAGTCCTTCCGAGACTTCACATAAATCTGCACAAGATGCATTATTCATTATCTTTTAATAAAGTGCAACTTCAGCAGTGTAGAACGTTTCCAAGGACTGGACTATCATTTCCATTGGCTATTCATGTAACATTTTCCCCAGTGTCTCTCTTTTTGTGTTATGCAGTAGGAAACCTAAGTTTAATTATGTTTACTTGAAGGAAAATGCAATTTTGCAGCGAGTAACAGCACTGAGGAAAGAAGGTTTATGGTCCCTGAAACGCCTGCCCAAACTCCAAGAGGCCTCCTGACACAAATCACACCATGATTATCTTTTGGAAGAAATGCAGTGGATGGCAACTGATTTTGTTCAAGAAAGAAGGTGAAAGATGGTAACTGCCAAGAGAGTAATGAGAATTTGATATTTTCAACCAGAAAAGGGGGAAGAGAGTAGGCGGCATTTTCATGGTTGTGATCACTGAGGATGTGCGAGTTTTGGTTTGTCTCTCCTGTGTGTAAAGTTTGGGCAGTATTCCTAAAGGGATTGGGGATTTTTTGTTTGGTTTTTTTTTCTTTCTTTAGAAATAAGCATTTTAGATAGAACAGAGTAAAAACTTAAAATAATTCTACGGTTTTATTCAGCTGATTTTAAGTGCGGCTCGTCATCACGAGGATGTGGTACTTCATAGGGGAGCATGCAAGAAAAGAGAAGCAACTGAGGGCTGTTGCTGCTTCTACTACTAGAGAAATCGAACATTTCTGGTCCACCATTAAACAGGTAAATGTGGAAAAAAAGAACAAAAAAAATGTAAAGACGTACTGGGTAAAAACTTACTGGACTGTAACAGCGAGAATGTTACAACTGAGCTTTGCTCAGCCCACGTGGTGAGTATTGCCTGCTGGTAAAGATGGCTTCATGTTATGGTTGCATGAATGATTTCAGGCCTTGTCACGAAGGAGAGTGCTTCACTAACGCTGCTCGGTGCGGTTGGCTCGCTGCAGATGTTTAAGTTTTGCTGTGCGTTATTCTTGGGTAACTCCCTTATTACGTGGGTGACTTCTATTCACTGTCAGTTTTGTACACGCTCTTTTTCCTTTGAGTGCTCTGCCTTGTAGCCATGTCTGATGCCTGTCTTACTGCTGAAGGAATTCACAGCTGTATTTGAAGCCAAGTGCATTTGTGTTTGTCATTTCCTTCTGCTCTTTTGTCCCCTCCACGCTCTCTCTTTTAGGTGGTAGATTTAAAACTGCAAGTAGAGTTAGAAGAGAGGAGGAAGAAAGCATTAAACTCACAAGAACATCTCAAAAAAGGTAACAACAACCTAGGAGGCTTTTTTTTTTTTTTTTTTTCTGGTAGTAGTAGTATGAGCTTGCCAAAATAAACTAATATTTTGGTCCTGGTTTTGAGTCATAAGTATGTCCTTTCTCTAGCTCCCTAACTTCCTGTAGCTTAATAAAGCTTTGGTAAACATACTGTAAGGGGTTTTTGTTGCTGAGCTGTTGTTTGTACCAGGGATTAGTTCTACGTCCCTTGGGGGGCCATGCATGAGGCTGAATACACTAAAACTCATGTGTGCACCTGTGTCCCACTGTAGTTTGTTTATGTAGTCAAATTGGACAAATTTAGAGTATTTAGTGTAGAATTCTTGTGTTCCTTAGATCCTGGATTAGCTGTAAATGGCATCAAATCTGTTAATCAATTACTCAGATATGGCAGCACCATGATCTTTATAATTTTGTGCAGAAATAAGGGACCCTTTGAATAAGCAAGAGAGCCTTCAGAAGGAAGAGCTACTTCCAGATCTTCTCACATCGCCTGTGAAGAAATCCATGGCAGATCTAGCTGCCGCTGCTGCAGAAGCGTCGTTACCCAAAGGCAGTGCTGAGATCACAGCAGTGGTGAAAAGTGATTCTCCGTCCTTATTATGGGGCACTCTTAGAGATTATCAGAAGGCTGGACTGGCGTGGTTGGCAAAGCTGTACCAGATGAATCTCAGTGGCATTCTGGCTGATGAAGCTGGACTTGGAAAAACAGTGCAAGTTGTTGCTTTTGTTGCTCACTTGGCATGTAATGAAGGTATGAGGTATTGTAGATCTTTTCTTTTATAAATCTATATTTTTAACTGTTCATTACTGAATGTGTTTTCAGTAAGAGAAAAAGAAATGCTTTTAATATGTGTAATTTAAAGAAATTTACCTGGAATAAATTTTATCAAAAAGCATGCACAATTCCTTTCATCGTTAGTGCACGTGTATGTTGTTCGTAAATAGGCAGTTGCCTTTTCCTGTGAGTTCTGAAGCACATGCAGTCATTTCCAGTCGTGCTGTACCTTTTCTCTCCATAGGTAACTGGGGTCCTATTCTTGTGGTTTCACAAAACTTTAATGTGCTGAAGAGGGAGATTGAACTGAGGCGCTGGTGTCCTGCTTTGAAAATTCTTCTGTATCTAGGGGACCCAGGAGAACTTCTAGCAAAAAGATAGGTATTGTGGAACACTGTTTCGCCTGCACATGTACTGGGTAACGGAAGCGTTACACAGAGAGAAGGTGGCAGCCTGAGTCACGTTATACCATTGCGGTGAAACCCTTCAGTATCGTGATGTCAAAACCTGGTTCTTTTCTCTTTTGTTATGTAGCATACTGGAAGAATGAAGATATTTCCTCATTTCATGAATGCTAGTTGACCAGCAGAGTTTGATGTTTTCCGATAAAATCTACTTTGATGACCAGCAGTGTATGGCTGGCCTTTTTAAGTCCTGTGTTTGTACTTACTGGCATGATGTCCCTTTGCGTGGGTATTTTTGGCTAGTACCTGGTCTCTGTATGGGGAAACTCACATCTCTCCTCCAGTCTCCTCCAGTGACTTGTACCTCATCATAGTATCCACAGAAGTTTATTAAGTAAATGTGTTTAATGTAGCCCTTTCTGGGATGAAAGATCGATGCATAACCCAGGAGAAGCAACAGGAAGTTTGGTGTGTTTTTTGTAGCTTAGAAACCATGTACGTGTTTTCAGGCTTCAAAATGTCATTAAACTTATTTGCAAAGTATGCTTTTTCTGTATTGCTTCTTCCAATTTTTGTATTTTCAACTTACATAGTTACAAAGAACTTCTTGGGTTCCTCCATTAATGCTTTCAGAGCGTACAATTTTTATCCCTCCTTTTAGGATGATGTGTCTTTTTTCATTTACCTTTCAATTTATTTCCTTCTTGGAGTCCTTCACATCATCTTAGATTTACTAGCAGTTTTTCACTTCTCTCTTAAATTTGTAGAATTGGGCCATATAAATGATGTGAGAACTTTTTCTTGCCTTTTAACCTGAGCAGAGCAAAAGAAAATTAACAAAACTGCCATAGCTTTGAGCATAGTTATTCCTTTAATTCTGTGACCTTTCCTTTCATTCTTGCAATTTGAACTTTGTGTGTTGTGTTTCTAATTTCTTTATTTGCAATCAAGTCCATAACGGATTTTGATACTTCAGGTTAGAGTTTACCTAAAGATTGACACACATGAATCTTACAGATTAGAATTTATCCATTCTATTGATAATCTGTAACAAGTGTAAATATTCTGAAGCATGTCTAAACTCTTCAAGGAACAATTTAAAAGTGTATATGGAAAGATTTTCATTGGCCGTTATTTTTGGATGGGTAGGAAACTTGGTCTGCTGTGTTTCATAGGAAAAGGCTTTTTTTCTTTAAAAAAGTCCGGTTTCTGTTAAGGCAATCTTATATGATGTTTCAAACATCACAACCAGAAAGTTAAACTGAGCATTCTATTCCCTGTTGGGATATTGAAAGCTTTGAAGAACTGCACTGGGATAAAGTGAAGAATAACCTATTTTAATCCCAGGAGAAGAAACACTTACTCTTTGTTCTGAAAGCCATCAGAAAAGCCTTTGGGATATTTGTGTTTTTATGTTGCAGGAATGGACTGACTCCAGCCCCTTTAATGTGTGCATTGCCTCCTGCGAGCAGTTCGTTCAAGGCTCTGAAGCATTCCTGAAAGTACAATGGAGGTACCCAGTTTTAGATGAGAGGCAGCACGGTGGTAATACGGCAGAGAAGCACTGGGATGCAATATTCAATCTCCAGAGGTCCGAAGCATTCATTCGCATTTTCTTTTTGCTTTTGTCTTATCAGTTAATTTCCAAAATTACTTCAGTGCTTATAACTGCAGGTTTTTTGAATTTTTATGTTGCAAAGTAATTTATGAAATAGATTTTAATTGTTACCTTCATTGTTCGCAGCCATCGTCGTTTACTCCTGATGGATACGCTTCTGCCTTCAAAGATCTGTGGGCCATTGCCTGTCTCCTGATTCCAGGGATTTCCCAATCCAACCTGGATTTTACGCAGGTAGCATCTGTGGAAGGGAACGAAGATCGTTACCGGAGAGTTGCGGTGAGACTGCAGACAGTACGTCTCCCTTGAGGATAGTGTCTTCATACTGCTATCTCTTTCTCTGAGGAAATGCAATTAGGAAATTACTGGTTTATATTCTTGTAGGTAATGCAGTCATTTACTTTGCGGAGGTCCAGAATTCATGTGGAGAAGCAGTTACCAAGGAAATATGAGCACGTGCTTACGTGTGCTTTTTCTAATCGGCAGAAGTCAACGTATAAAGACATCTTGTCTCAACCAAGGTACATCTCCTGGGGAGTTTGAATTGTTCAGTCATCGTTAAAGTTAGGAACCATTCCGGTTACAATAAGAGAGCTTGTTTGTTAGTGTGTGATTTCTAAGCGAGTCATGGGCAAACCTGAAGATTAAAGTGCATTGGCATAATCACAGTGCTGTGCAGGCTGATCATGTTCTACGCTTAGTGGTGATTGCATTCAGCTATTTCTTCATTCTGTGTTTGTTTATTTAGAGCTAGTTGTTTTACATGGTGAAAAGTAGCATAAATAGCACTTGCAGATTCTGTGACAAAATTATTTGTAACTTAGGCAATTGACCATGTGTCACAGGTTTTGTCTAAATTTGGTTCTTATTTAGGAACTGAATACTCTGGGTTATATGTTACACTGCTTTATGATACATCTAGTTTGTGTTTTCCAGTGATTTTGATAATTTAAAGTGGTATTTATTCAGGTGCTAAAAAAAACCAAGACCTTAATATTGACAGTATGTGTTTCATATATTATCCGATGTCATTTCCATTTAAAATAGACTGGCTATTTGAGAAATTCAGGTTTATGACAATGTGAGTTTCAAAATCAGGATATATTCTATAAATTACTAACAGCTTGTGTGATTGTGAGAGAAACTGGAGGAATTGAAGACTGCATTTTTAAACTCATACTTTTCTAAGTTTGATAACTTGGTGTTACCAGATTTATTCAGAAAACCAATTTGAGTGTGCAGAAAGACCTAAGCTCCTAGAAAGCATTGGTTTTTAAAGATAATTTAAATTATATTTTCATTTTAAATAACAGAACCCAAGAATATCTTAGAAGCGGACACTTTGCCAGTGTCCTCCATATCCTGACGCAGCTAAGGGTGTGCAACCATCCCGATCTGGTAAGTTCCCGGCTTCCAAGTTCTGTTGTATCAGACACACTGGAGTTTACAACCGCTTCTCTAGTGCTGAATGCATTAGCACGGGATCTTTGGAAGGTGAGCAGGGAAGTCGTTTTCTTGTGCTTGACTTGATTTGACTGGGAGAGCAGGTGGCTTAGGACATAAAATTGCTTGCACATAATTCAGGTTCCAATTAAATTTCAAAATCTGAATTGCTAATTCATTTATTTTTAGAAGCAACTGCTAAGACTATAAATAATAACCATTGGGTTTATGGTAGTACTAAATTTAGTAGGTATGCTGGGAATTCGGTATCCTTGTCAAGGAAGGTCAGACTATTTTGCAACATATTTTAGTTTTGCTTAAAGTTCCCAATTAACAGAAACTGATGGGCCTTGGAATCAAGGGGAAGGTGCCACCCTTGTCCTGTCCTGAGGAGCAGTAAGGGCATAGCTAAGCTGTGTACAGCTCTGGAGGTGAGGACCTGTCTCAGATTCCACAGTTTAATTTTAACTACACTCTGTTAAAGTTATATTGCAAGGGATTTCATCCATGTTTTTCTAGTGATTTCAGCGACACTTAGAGGCTCAAGAAAGACTGAACAAAGCTAAAATAATAGCATTATGTGTCCTGGGAAATTCAAATAGTTATTCCTTTTTCCTATGGGAAAAACAATTTTGGGGCGGGGGGACAGGGCAAGTGTCAAAGGCTGGGGAAGGAAGTGGGGTTAGTGTATCAAAGTGGGAATAGAAGAGTCTGGGATGCCAGTTCTACAAAGACAGGTATTTTCATTACAAGTGTTGAATTAACCACAGAGTTTGTAATTTGAGGGTGCTGTCCTGTTTCTGACTCTTGGTAACATGAGCATAATGATCTATTTTCATGGTGTAGGTTGCTGAAGCCTTTTAAAGTAACAGCAGCTGCTCTCTGCAGAATCACAGGACACTTGGTTCCTGCATGTTTTGCTTAATTCTGGCATCAGCTGTGTGCTTTTTAATCATTCTCGGATAATGTGGTATTACTACTACTATCATTTTTTGTAATTGCAACTGAATGATAGTAGAATATTTCTTTAGGTTGGTGGGTTTTGTTTGTTTGTGTTTTAAACTTCAGCACGCAGACTGGTCTCTCTTTGATGTGATTGGGATGGAAAGCAAAGTGACTCGCTATGAAGCACAAATACTGCCAAAAATTGAAGGTAACTAGGAAGCTCATTGAAGAGATCTACAGTTCTCCTTCATCACCCAGACTTGAGTCGGTGAAGCTCAAACCAAATAGGTATGCAGTGTTCCCATGATTCATTTTAAGTAACAGGTGAAAACAAGTAGTATTTGTGAGGGCCGAGAGGGTTCATTCAGAAGCATTTGTTTTCTTTCTATCTTTCGTTTCCACACTGACCACTGCTAGAGTCTGTACGCCAGTCTTCTGAGGGAAAGCAGGCTGCTTTTTGCCACTTCACAAATGAAAAGAACAATTAAGGCTCAGTTGGGATCTTTCCTGCCAAACCCAGTGGAGTTGAATTCTGTTGTGTTTTTGATCAAACGGTGGAAGTAACTTCTGCAGTAGAGTTTCTGAAGCAGAATAATTAAATCTTCTCCTTCTAGTTAATTTTAAGTCTAAGATGTGCTTGCAAAGCACTTAATCTCAGTGGAGTTGGGGATTTTTGGGGAGGATGGAGTGGGAAGGGGGAGAAAATAAGTTGTTCTGACCTTTTGGTTTTGCTGTTGACTCTCCACAGGCGTGAACAGCAGTTGAGTCTTGGAGCAAATGTAATTCCGCTGTAGGGCAATGTAGACATGAACATTTAACAGTAAGTTAACTTGGCAAGGGCTGAGTGTGGTTACTGAAGCCCAGGAGAGCTGGTGTAACGCGGCTGTAATGGGTGACAAGGAGGGTGTCCTGCACTAGTTCTGTTAGGTAGCTTTGTCAGCCAATGGAATTTAAGAATCGGAAGCGATACATAAATATATACATAAATATGAGAAAAAGAACTCATTCTTTTATGAGCTGTTTTTAAGCATGGATGCTTTTAAAAGCAGACTACCTGAAGATGCGTGGAAGTAGAGAGCCCCTGCTTTTTGTACTTACAATGTACCTAGCCACGGTTCAGACTTTAGCTCCATTATGAAGTTGGATCCTTATTAGCATCTCTTGGGGAGTTTTCTTGCTGTCACCAGACTCCAAAGATGATTAAGGAGTTTGGGAGATCTGTCACACTTGTACCCCTCCATCATTCAGAGGAGACTGGAGCCTCGAAGCATTTGGTGTACTTCCAGTTTAGAGTACATTGTTTGTTCTGCATGTTGAGAGGAGCAGAATCCCTCCTGCCGTATGCTCTGCAGCTGGGTACCTCTTGTAGATTACGGGATAAAGTAGCTACTTGCTTTTTACCTTGATTTTTGCGTTAGGCTGAAGGGATTAACAACTTCATCATGTATGTGCTTTGTATGTGTAGAAAAATGATTTGTTCATTTCTAGGTTATTTACACCAGTGCAGTATGGACAGAAACCTGAAGGTAGGACTAGAGACTTCTCAAGGTCTCCATTACAGCGGACACGGCGACAGTTGTGGCAGATCATCGTGAGAAAATACAAAGACGACAACCCCTTGCCATGTTCTCAGAAAATCAGCGTAGGAAAGGTGCGTTGTACATGTAAGAAAATATTGCTTTCTGGTTGCTGTCTTTCTTTTAATATTGCTTGAATTTGGGGAAGAAGTCAGCTTGTACTGAACGTGCTTGTGCATTGTGTATATGAATATCAGGTTCCATTAGCAGTTTTCTAACAGGAATTTGCTCACAGAATCAAAAGTCCTTATTATCTGTCTGTCCATCTTTTATAAATTAAAAGATACTATTGTGCAAACAGTGGAAGTTTTGCTGGCAGTTTTGTTGGTCTCCAGGCATCCCATCCTAATGAAACTCTCTTCAGACCTGACCTGCAGTGTGAGAGGGAGCTTTGCACATGTCAGTTTTAACGGACTGATCAGACGTAGGCATTGTCACTGTCCCACTCGCGGGGTCTCTGCTGAGCCACCACTAAAGGTCATTATTAACTGCGTCTTCTTTTATATGAAGCCCTTTGGAACAGACCGTTTTCAGATGATTGGGGCTGTAGTGCAGCATTTCAAGCACACTCTTTTCCAAGCTTTTTTGAAATTCTCCACATACAGATTTCAGCTGGGTACAGTATAAGTTTTTGCATGGTTGAGTGAGAAGCATTAAGTATGAAGGGAGATTGAAAATTATATCTGATGTGTGTTCTTTTGTGGTGCTAACCATTCTAAGAACTTCTTTCATTGCTAAAAATTAGTTGCACAGGAAAAGATCTCTTATACTGTAGCTGTTTTCCTCCAAAACTTTGCTTAAAATATACCCGTTCAGAATCTTCAAGCCCTTGTAAAGTTTGTACATTATCAAGTGAGTGCACATGTGAAATACCAGTCCAACTGTACCTAGGAAATCATCCTTTTTCTTTTTTTGGTAGGTCTACCAAAAGTACTACGAGGAAGAACTTTTTATGTGTAGTTTAACCGCACACAGTATGAGAGGGAGACCTAGTCTATTTGCAGTTAAGTGCCACCTGAGGGTTATGTCTGGACTAAAACTGCCCTTCACTGGAAACAAAGCACACTATATGCATGGAGTAAGTGTTCCAGTCCTGCAGTGTACAGTGAGGAAATTCTTATTTTTAAACCTTGTTGGGGTTTTTTTTTTCTTTCTTTGAACAGCCAGCAAGATAGTACTCAGCCCAACGGCTTCTGCAGCTGGAACACGAGAGAGAGGTGCTCAGCCAGAGAAACCTGTAGCATTACAGTTTAGAGGGAAAACATTTACTTTGCCTTATGGTCAATTCTGTCAGCTTATCGGGAGGCAGTCTTTGAACTGTCAAGGGAAGGTGCTACATGATTCAATTCACAGCTTTCTTCTTATTTTTTTTTTCTTTTTAACATTTTAACCCTTCAGAAATAAAAATTCTAGAAGCTACAATATCCTTATACTGTAATATCATGTGTCTGTGAAATCAAAGTATATTGCTTCATTAAAATCTTTATCTTGTCTTACTGCTTTCCTGGAAAAATGAATTTTATTAACGTGACAGTGGATGACTTGAGTTCTAAATCGGTATCTACACTTTGTGTCCAACTCAGGTACTGCACTACCTCTTTATATGATAAAGTATCTACTTATCATGAACAATGTACACTTTACAAGATTTATGTGTGCATATTTGTTAGCTGAAATAGTCAAAGCTTTAATATTTAAAGCATGTAGAATGCTGTAATTGATTGATGAATTGAACTGTCCAATGGTAGTTTGAAAGTCCCATGATATTTTTGCCGATAGGAATAGGGTGGGAAAGCAAATTTACTTTTCATTAAAACACCAAACCTAACATCTGTCCTTGTATCACAAATACTATTCTAATCGTCAGCTTTTCGCCTGCTCACCTCTCCTTTCATAGTCATTCGCACAACTCTCACATTGACTAAATTATCCTTATTTTCAACTCTCTTTTTGCATACATTTCTTTTTCGCATAAGCTTTACCTGGTCAAAATACACTCAGAAAAGACTTTTGAATTCAAAGGGTATCATAGAAGAAAACAGACAACTAAAGGAACACCTGGTCAAAATATATTTTGTGGACGAATGTCATTGTTCCAGAACCCCCCTGTATGGCAGAGACTTGTTGGAAATTTGCTTTTGGATCAGTGAAAGAAAAATCCCTCAGCATTGTTCTGCCAGGATTAACAAATGGCACTGGGCTGGCTTTGCCAATTGCCTTCTGTATTCAAGTACTTCAGAGGTTCTGAGGGGTCCATTGCAAGAACTCATTCTGACCTTGAAGCAGCAAGAGATCGCCTTGAGGCACGTTGTTACTAGGTAAATCCACTTGCAGTCTTTGCCCAAATTTGATGGGTGTTTACGTAAAGTCCCGTAAAATGCTAAAAGTGATAAACGAGTTGCCTTGTTTTAACCTTATTGTGAGCTAAATTCCTTTGTGCAGAATCTATCTGCATCTGTGTTCGATGGCAATCGTTATTAGTTACACAGCAATTTGATTTTAGCATGTCTTGAATTTTTTGTGTGAATACTTACAAAAAAGTAGGAGTTGTAAGTCAGCTTAGCTGTGTAACTTTATGGATAGTGATAATTTCTTCTTGTCTTGTTCTGATATCAAGTGGGTTTGCATTTACTTGGTGTTAACGTAAAACTTCCTCTGCTGATTTACTTTCAACTACCTTTAGCCAGGTCCTTTATGCTTCCATGCAGCCATCTGCTTTATTATTGGTTTTGAGTAGTTGACAGGCCAAGCTGTTACAAATTAGTATATTAAAATTTTGGTTTGTTTTGCAGAAATCTGCGCACATTGCCAGCTGTTGCTGTTGCTACTCCATCTCTGTGTGTAGCAAATCCTCCTTATACGTACACCCATGAAATGAGGGTCCTGAAGCTTAATCTAAAGGAACAGATACTTCCCTACTTCCATTCACTGCAGCAGATAGCAAGGCCTCATTTTCTACAGTTTCCAGATCCTCACTGGTTGCAGTGCGATTCAGGTATGAAACCCCCCCACCTGTTACAGCTGTGTGAGTGTGCTTTCTCTGACTGTGGAATGCTACCAGCAGAACCTTGGAGTCCTTATTTCATAAACAGGCAAGATGGAAGCTCTGGCTGTCTCGCTCTGGAAGCTGAAGGCAAGAGGATATCGTGTGTTGATTTTGACGCAGATGATTCCAATGCTTGATATACTGGAGCTTTTCTTGAACTTCCATTTTCTCACGTACATAAGAGTTAATGAGAGTGGTGCTTGCAGTTGGCATTTTCTGGTAAGAGGACCTCTTACTCAAGTTAGTAGTGAATAGATGCTCATAGTGGGAAAGCAAGTACTAAAGGAAAGTCTAATACATTTGCATAATTTCATTAGTTATTTAAGCAGATTATGTATGTAGCTGTAGCACAAAACATGTAATTATATATGAAATATGTCTGTCATATTACTATTTGATGAGGCATCCAGGGTGTTTCCAAGAGGCATGCCACTAGCTGTCCTACATCTATGAGTAATTTGTGCTTGCAATACAGACATTTTATTTCACAATAGTGTTTTTATTAATTGCTTCTGCTTTCATTATGTGTAGCTATCTGCACAGTCAGTAATTTAAGCGCAGTTGCTGTTTTTATGTTGGCGCTTCCTCAGCCTTACTCCAGGGGCTTTTATTATTTTTTTGTAGAGTGACCTGGCATTGCCTGAGGATAAATTGAAAGCATGCTCATTTCCCTCCCCAGTAAGATTCTCAGTATCCTCTGGGGCCTACAGTTTGAGCAAACATTAACAATATGGTTAAGTTATTCTTTTTTATTCTTTATTTCAGATTGCATCGTAATGCTTTCTGTCAGATGCAGTACAAAACATAAAGAAATACTTTGCCTTAAAGCAACACAAGGCAGCACAATAGAAGGGATTCAATCTAGTCAGTAGTCAAGAAAAAAATGATGAAGCACACACGGAATGTAATAACCCAGTCAGGTGTGCTTACTCATACGACACAATGTGACTACTCTTAACAGAACTTCAGATTTTATCTGGTTGACTGCACCATAAGTTAATAGTTTTAGTGGCACACAAATTAATTTTGAATTGTGTAATAATCTGTAATGTGGGCAGTCAGATCACTTAAAACGTTTGCACACTTAGTGTAGGTTGGGGAAGTCATAAGAAAGCAATTTTTTTGGATCTTATTCTGTAAAAAAAAAAAAGGTTGTTTAGAGATTTATGCTGTATTACTGTCGATTTGTAATTAAGTTTCTTGTCTTCCCATTTTAGGAATCTATAAAAAACTTCAACCAAGACAAGCGATTCTTCCGTGTTATTCTTCCCACACTCCTACCACAGGTGTCAGCCATGTAGATGCGGATACTGATGTCTTCTATGACACCGATTTAGATCTGCTGATGGATAAAAAGGCTAATGAATGGTGTGATAAAATTGCAACAGACAGAGATATTCACATATACAGGTAGGTTTTAACCAAGAAGTAATGTGGATATTTTAAAATCAAGAATAGAAGGAAGAAGTTTATAGGTGAAACTAGGATTTTCAGTTGAGGTCATCTTTTTAGTTTAAGTCATTTGGTCTTTTAAGATCCCTTTAAAGATTGGATCAGTCATACATACTTCTCTTCAGACTAAAGGGAAAATGAAAAACCTGTCCTTTCCCTCACTATCTTCTATTCTTGCCTCTCCCTCCTACTTGCATCTTGTAAGTCATCTGGATTTCTGTGCTGGAACAGTCAAAACAACCATTAGTATCTGTGTGTTTCCTGCTTTTGATAAGCAATAAATGTCTTTCTTGATGGTCTATCCTTGGATTTCAAATGCACTAGTGATGAGATGCTGATGTTCATGCAGTTCTAAGATGTATTTGAAAGCTTCTCTCAAGCGACCGTTTCTTTTCCTGAAAGGACGTGTAGAGAGCAGAGGGGCGCTCTTGCTCACACCACCGGCCAGGTATGCAGGGTGGTGTCTGATAGCCAATACCCTGCGATTTTAAGGATTTTTTTAAATCCAGTTGTATATAAGACAGGCTGTTTGTTGTGCACTTTGAAAATAACAACTTAAAAGAGCTCAGTGTTTTGGCAATATGAAATCAGATGTAAAAAGAAAGCTTTCCTCTACAAAACTAGCAAAGAATGCAAAACCTCCTATGAAAATGCCTGGTGGACTCTGAACAAGGGTTGGTGCTCACTGCTGTAGGCCAGGAACATGAGACATGACACAGTTGAGTTTCGGAAGGTGTCGCTGTTTTCTAGGGAACGGTGTTTAATGAGTTTCTTTGTTTTACAGGTTTATAAGTGGTAATTCGGTCGAAGAGAGGCTGTTGAAAAAAGATATGAAACATTTGATTCAAGAAGTGGCTGCTGAGGGAGATAATCGTTCGACAGAGTTCTTAACACAGGTACTGTGACATTAGGAATGGGAGCAGTTCTTTAATGATATATAGAAAAATGAGTGCTTCACTGGATCAGAATTTTAAACATCATCTAGTTTTATATTTATTTCCAGACTTCTTTGGGGGCCAGTGGTATGTGATCACAGTCAAAATCAGTGAAAACCCTGAATTGGTAGCTCATATAGAAAATTGGAAGATAAAAGTGTCTAGAAAGAAAACTGTGTTTGTTCCAATGATAATTTTGCACCACTTTTGGCATTGTTTTCATCCAATGAAAACAACATCTCCAGCAAAAGGTGGCAGATACATCTGCAGTCTGACTTTTCTAGGCTCGATTTTAGGATGATTAAAAAACTTTTGACATCATACATTGTGTTATTGAACACTTGAAAACACGTTCCCGTAAGGTTCTCTGCTCTGAATGTGGAAAAGAGGATTCCAGAAAATTGACGGAAGAGACACAATCTGAGCTAAGAGAAGACATAGATTCAGAGGTGTGTGATTCAAGAAATGCCATGGCTCCTTCTCAGTTAGAACGGCTGGCTAGCTTTGTGGATGAGGTATGACGATTTCGCTTGTTTTATGTAAACCTTCAGAAATATTTGAAATTCGTTTTCCTGTGCAACAATCAAATGGCTTTCGTATTCCACTCCATTTGCATGAAACTGTTCTGTGCAAACTTAAACACTGAAGCGATCCTGGGAAGTAATTTGAGTTTGTTGATGGATCTGTTCACATACTGAAACAATATAAGTCACCAAACTTTCTCCTGAGGATTAGGGAAGTGCATTGGAATAAACTGTATCTTGTGAAATAAAACTGTTTTTCAGTCCTGTGCTTTGCCAGATACTTGTGTTTTTTCTTAAAGGCCTTGGACCTGTTTCCTCTTGACCATAAAATGACCGAGTTCTGTCAGATTCCGATTGTCTCCTTTTCCCTTCGGCTGCTTGTGCAGAACCCCAGGAGCAGCCTGCTTACTAACAACCAGTCAGGAGCGTGCATAATAATCGGATGGGATTCTCACTTTTTCTTTTTTTTTCCAGTTAGAAAAACGGAAGCCAGTAGTTGGAATCTGCTCTCAGTGATACAGGCGGGACGTGAGCACACTGGCTAGGGACCAGAATGTCAGATTTTTGATCCTTAGATCTCTTTTCTACCTTAATTATGGTGACATTATTTGCAACCAAAATAAATACATTCATTGCTTAGGGTTTTTTCTTTCTGTTTGTTTTTAAATCACGGGTTACTTGTGTGTTTCTAATTAAAAAGCTAAATAACTAGCAATATGTCGAAATGTTTTCCTGAACAGCCTAAGCCGACTGAACAGTACGCGTTGAATTTCTTGGAATTGTTTCATACTTTGAATGAGCAAAAAAGCCAGAATGTCAACAAGGTAAGCAACTATATTTCATTTTTTGATTAATTAATAAAAACAAAATGGAAAATTCCAACTGTTGCAAGATTTTATTTTTTGTTTGTTTATTAGGGGGTTTTTGTTTGGTTTTTTTTGCTTAAGTACTGAAATTTTGCTTGAAATGATCGTGGTCTAAAAGCACACTGGTTCCTAATTAACAGGTAGACACATTTCCCTTTCTCTCTACTTACCCAAGAATGAAAACTCAGTTTAACTAACTTTGCAGTGACTGTGAGCCAAGAAAAGGAGAGGCTCAAACCAGTGGCAATTTACTGCCATTAGCATATTCATTGTGGTAATATTTTAAAGTGTACAAATTTTTTTCCTAAAAGGAGTTAAAAACTGCAGATATAAAATGGGACTATCAGCATGCCAAGGAGCTGGAAAAGGCAAAAGAAAAATTTCAGCAGGAAGTGAAAGAGGAACTCTTAACGGATACCAGACAAGATGCTTATGACATGGTAACATCAAGGGATCTCCAAGTCCCTGCTTTTCATTTTTTTTTCCTACTGCAATTTTTGAATTACAGTTATTGCAACCACGTTCATGTTTGTAAATGCTGGGTTCTAGGCTGGGTGATGCATTGAGGTATCAAAAAATCTTTGTTTCTCATACAGGAATTTGTCTCTGAAGGCCCAGATGGAGAAATAGAAATAATGCCTGTAAGTCAGTAGCTCTTACTTCATCTGAAGGAAACCTTACCTAAAATACTTTAATTAATGGCAAACGATGGGATGTGGGGATTTGTTGTTGTTGCTCATTTTGCTTTGTTTTGGTTTTTTTTTAAGCTTTGGACTCCCCCCGTTGTACCTTAGAGTCTTGATGATGTCTACGCTGACTCAGTCATGTGTCTGATGTATACTAGTACCCTGATGCCAGAGTCTAAGCTTCCACCCCTGTTTGTTAGGAAGGCATGTAAGCGACAGAGAACAGGTCTGGCATGTAAATTGGATTCAAAATTGCACGGGAAGTTGTGGTAACGTTTTTGTGTGAAACAATATGAAAACCCTCTTGCAAGAATATCTTTAAGTCTGTGTTTAAAAATTTAGGCATGTATGTACCATTATCTCTGTTAAGATTGCTATAGCTCAGACAAAACGATTGAATGTAGAGCGAGAGCAGAGGGAACGTACTGTGAAAACCCGCTATTGCCCGTACGAATTAGAAATAGAAATACGGGTGAATTAAATGAGTAAAGCAATGAGACCCCTGTGTGTCCAGTTCATCTGCTTTTTTAAGCTTATTTTGTTAGTGAAGCGAGAAGCTATTTAAAAATGACTGATCATGTCAAATACGGTTCTAGTGGACCACAGGATGAAGGTATCTGCATTCAGAAAAGCACAGCAAAAAGCTTATCGTTAGTCGGATGATTTGCAACAATCAGTTTTCTGTCATGACCTTGTGGCACAAAGTTCCTTTCTCCTTTGTTCTGGAGAGAACAACTTTGTCCTGTCAATTAGCTTCAGGTGAGAGAAAGAAGCGTTGCCATAGAAGGATGGTTGTTCCTCCACCTTCACTTTTTGATGAAGTGACTCCAAGAATGCTGAAAACAAGACAGAAGAGCAAAGCTCAGAAGACTTTCCTCTTGCAAAATGCGTTTACTGCCTTACCGCGACCTTTGTCAGCTCTCATCAAGGCAGCTGCTGACACTGGCCAAGATAGTCCTGCATGGCTAGTTGCTGAAGACCTGGCACTGTTAAAAGTAAGATGGTCCTTTGTTTTTATCGACTTCAGAAACCTTTTACTTGGAAGTTTATTACAACATCCATAGCCCTTGAGTAATACAGGATTATCCATGCTTGTGCACACAAGAAAAGCACTTAATTAAAACCTTACACTGGTTTGATTTCTCGCTGCCTCCTAGGCGGTGAAACAGTTACGGACACTTCCTTTAAACCTTGCTATTGTGTCACTGGCACAGACAGCAAACTGGGAATTTGTCAGCGATGTCGTTAACTCTTGTAACTATGTTTATCGCTCCCCATAGCAGTGCCAAAATCATTACATAAACGGACTTGCAAGTCTAGACAGAAAAGTGAGTTTAAGTTGAAACGTGCATTACGTTGTGAAGACTTGATTATTTTTTAGTTCCTCATTGCTGTTAGTGGCCAGAAAGCAGAGTCCGAACTATATTGCAGGATTTTGAATAGCTTGGTATGCAAGCAAATGCTAGTAAATATCTACCCGTCAGTATGATTACTATAGGTTATACTTACTATAGTTTACATACACTTAAGAATATTAATTTCTTTATTGCTGTGACAATTATATGACCCTGGATGTGTTTGCTCTGCACTCTCAGTATATTAAAAATAAGACAGGGAAGGTATTTATTTTACCTTTTAAGTGAATCGACTTCAGTCAAGACTATTGTAAACTGTGATTTTTGAGACCGGGTATTTATGATTACTTACTTTTGGTACCTAAGCCTTCAATTTCCATTTATTCCAGAACAGAGATGATTATTCTCTTCGTGCTAGACAAGCCTATGCTAAAGACCAGAATTCTGAGCGTATTCAAATCTATATGAATCACTTTGATTTGATGACAACGACTGCTAGAAAAAGAAGTTCCTCAAATAGGTTTCTGTAAGTCAACTTCTGCTGTCAGTTATAATTTTCCCCACATTTAACATTTAATCAGTTTGGCCTGATTGGTGATTTTTTTTGTCTTAAACATGAATGTATTTTACGGTGGCATTTTTCATCAGAGGTGTCGTGATGACCTTCAGCTTTACATATGGTGCATTTGCCATCAAAGAAGCTTGTGCTGATGTACAGAACAGCTTGAAGTGCTTCAGTATTGTGATATACCCAGAGGGTCACCCCAGGCTCTCCTCCTCAACTCTTTCCTCAGGTCTAACAATATAGCCGTTATATTTCTAGGTAAGGAACTGCCCGGAGTTCCCTGCTAATCCCTAGCTTGTAGAATCTTAATTGCAGAGTTCTCTTCCAGAATTTCAAAATTCTTTGTGTTAAAATGTCATTAATATTAAAATCATTGCATAAAATTAAGTTAGCTTAAGCTACTTCATTTACTTTCAGTGCAGACAACTATGACAAGCTGCTACCTACGTCTGAAGTTGTTTCCATCTCTGCTGAGCCCGTGATGATGCAGGAAAAGGTCTGTTCCATTATTCCAGTTGAATTCCATTCTGTAGGTTCTTTTCAATAGTTTTTTCAATTATTTTAAGTTTCAAGTATTTTTTTCAATTACTTTTTCTTGTAAAAACAATTGCAATGTCTGGGAATAAGGAAAAGTTACCAGGATTTTTGGAAAACTGAAAATTTTTCAGTATGGGTTTTGACTGCCTGATCACCTTTATCAGTGCATCAAAGCTATCAGTTGTCCATCTCAGACCTATTTACTTACAGTAGTGTGGTTGTCTCATTTTTTGGCATTTTGGCGATGTCAGAAGCAGGCAACCATGATATATAACAACTTGTTGTCAAGTCAGAATTGCTGTTGCAATCATTAGGAACTCACTTCAGGATAAATCTTTACATGACTTCATGGCAACAGTTCATGGTTTTGTTCTATTCAGAATTAAAACAGTTAAAAAGAATCTTATAGCTGTGATTTCTGTCCCCCTTCCTCTGCTTCTGTTGTCGTAGGAATTGAATGAAGAACAAACAGCTCCACAGCTGCAGAAGCAACAGCCTAGTCAGAAGCAAGAAGGGGAACCAACAGACACAGGATTTTGGGCTTCATCCCAGAGTGCATTTTACAGTGTTGAAAAAGGAATTCCATATATAGAGATGAAAAAATTTCATTCTATGGTACTAATATAATTGCATTTTTTCAATGTATTTATCTCTCTCATTGGAAGAATTTCTTAAAACTTCACGCCCTCTTTTATGATCACTTTAGAACAGTTGTAAATGTTAAAAATCCAAGTTTATTTTATGACACGTCCAGGTTTCAGGAGGTACACTCACTCCAGCCACAGCTGTCTTACAGCCAGTATCCCTGGCACCCACCATTCCAGCACAGCTGGAGTCCACAACCCCTGGCCAGGTTTTTCAAGCAGAAGCGTTTGACAGCATCAGTTGTAACCATCACTCTGGTGACAACAGTGCGGATACTTTTGATGACTCTTATCAGGTAACCTTTTACTTTTTATTTTCAGTTCATATTTTGCCATTGAAAAGAAATCCTCAAATCTTTATTAAATAGCATTGCTCTCTTCAAAATTTAGTAAGTGAAAACGAAGGGAGAATAGTCTTTCAGTAAGTCCTTTACTCTTTAGAAAGTAGTATTATTTGTGTATAAATGCTGTATTATTTGTGTAATTGATTTATGTGGAATTTTAAACACTGCCTAAGATAAAACTGAAAATAAGTGACAGTACACCAAGATGACAGTTTTCTCTCTATACTTTCAGACAGTAACCACTATGAATCTAAAACTTAATTTTAGATGTGGTTTACAAGAAGCTCGAGGAACCAAGTCCTGATGTTCAGACCACAGTGACTTCTTTGGCGCAGGTAGAATGGGTGCAGAAGTTGCCCTGAGGGCAGGCTGTGGCTGCCTGTCAGCCTGGGCGAGCAAAGCTTACCTACACTGCAGTAGCCACGGTTTAAAGTAGTGAATGGCATCCTTTGGCAGGTGCAAGTTGTATTTTCTTGATTGTAAAAATCTGAGAAAGTGATTCCCTGTTTCCGGGCAGCCTTTTCCTGGGAGCAGTGTACCCCTAGGTACCTTTTCTGCTCCCTTCTGCGCTGTGGAGCCTTTCAGTGCCCACGCTCCAGGTCTGCAGTGCCTGATTCGTCCTGGCAAATGTGGCAAATGTTCCTTGTGCGTTTTTACAGTATTTCTACATCATTTTGAAGAAAACCTCCAGCTCTGTGCGTGCGGAATTGAAGTACCTGTGCGTGCCCAGGCACAAATTGCTCTTTGGCGGGTTATTACGCTCCCGTACCTGCACTACATTAAAACTTCATTCTTGCCTTCGTCCCGAGTGTCGTTCCTGCGCGTCCTGTCCCCGGGGCCGCGCTCCCGGTCCCGCTAGCCAGCCACGGGCCCCGCTCGCCAACGGGCAGGGCGGGCAGGCGGAGAGCGGGGCCCGGCCACTGAAGCGGCGGGCTGCTGCGCGCATGCGCGAGTGGGGGCGCAGGCGCAGAGCGCGCTCGGGGCGGCGGCGCAGGCGCCGGGCGCGGAGCGAGGCGCAGGAGGCGCGGTTTGTCTCCTGCCGGCGCTGGTAGCGGCTGCCGCTCCGGCCGCCCCCCGCCCCCGCTTCCTGTGAGGAGCGAATGGAAAGTCTGGCCCCGGCGCCCGCGGTAAGTGGGGCCCGCCGGGCTCGTGGAGGGGCCCCCCGGGGATGGCAGCCGGGCCCCGCTTCTCCCCGCCTTACCCCGTCGCCAGCCCCGCAGGCCTCGGGCCCGAGGCCCGGCGGCACCGGTCCTGACGGCGGCGGGGTGTGTGGGGGGGCGGCCGCGGAGGAACGGGCCTTCCCCGCGATGGGGCGGGGGCGCCGTGCCTGAGGGCAGGCAGGGCCGGCCGCGGCGGGGAGGGAAGCGGCGGCGCTTCCCGGGGCGCTGTCCCTGCGAGGGGGGGGCGCTCGGCGGGGGAAGCCCCGCGCGAAGTTCGGGCGCCGGCCCGCGGCGGGGCTGGGCGCTCGCCGCGGGCCCGGCCCGGCCCCTGGGCCGTTCGCACGGTTCAGTTTTCGCACACAAAAGGCGATCCCTTCTCCCCGGGCGGGCAGAGGCCGGCGGCAGCGCGCTGGTGACGCTTCCTTATCTGCCTGTAATTAATTAAGTGTTTTCACTTGGGCCGTAAATGGTAGCGAGGTATAGGTAATTAAAATAATAAGACCTTGTCGCTGGCGATGGGTGATATCGTTTGTATCTTAATTATTTGATACCAGCGCTGTGAAAGAGTCACAATAGCACGAAGTATTGCAGTATTATTGAATCTTTTGGAAAAGGTGCCTGTAAGGACTGGAATTTTTGCCCCTTCTCGCTGTGCTGAGGGATCTCCCTCAGGGCTGAGCTCCGAGGAGCAGAAGAGGTGTAACGTGCCCAGAAGTGTGGCTTAGTCCCGGTGCAGGCAGCGCTCCGTGGTGCCTCGTACTCCTCAGCATCCCCTTTCCGCACGTGTGCGGCAGCGGCTCCGCTTCCTCGCCTTCCCGGGAAGCCGGCTCTTCCCCGGGAGGCAAGGCAGGGGGTACGTCCGTCCCCAGGGCGGGAGCGGCGTGCTGCAGGTAGCCCAGGACGGGGCAGCGGCTGGGTCTGTGTTGTTTCCCTGCCTGAGCATCACCCGGCGAGCGGGGCGGGCAGTCAGCCGCTGCCTGCCCGTCCTCTCCCGTTAGCGCTGCTGCGGGATGTGCTGCTGCCACTTGTAACCCGCTTAAAGAGTTAGGAGTGAAGATAAATGGCAGCGTACTTGTGTGTGCGTTTGGCCTGAAATACCAAAAATGAAACTGCTGTTTTCAAGACATGAGTGAGAATTTGGGAAAAAAAAGATCGGGTTTCGCTTTTTTTTGCTGCTCTTACCGTGTGTCACCCAGCACTGACTGTACCTCTCAGTGCGTGCCAGCACAATTATTTTTTGTCAATGGCAGAAACACAAAACCAGAACGTTTTTTAATTTCTGGATAGCTTGGCTCCAGAAACAACGTTTTAAATGAGACGGAGATTTGAATTAATTTTCATCTCTTTAAAGGGATAGTGTTCTGAAGGCAGAGTTAAGGGTCAGGTATAATACTTTTTCAAATACCTACATGGTTTGGTAGGGAGTTTTTTCATGATGTGTTTTTCCTTCAGTAGCTGGAACAATAAAGTTGAATAGTCTGTGTCTATTTTTATAATATTTTATGTATTACCTAAAGAATGTAATACACATTATACAGGTGTTAAATACACATTACTTTAGTACATGTAAGATACATACTGCATATACATAACCATAGGTATTACATTTATGTATATAATGTCTTACAGTACATTTTAAGAAATTTTGTTTTTGAGAACATGTTAAGTGTTAAAAGCACTGAAATATTGGGAATAATGAACACAAGAGTAGGTAGTTTTGACATGGGAAAAAGTATATTTTTAAAATTATTTGAAGTCATGCTAACTAGCTAAGGGGAACATATCATTTGTAAAACTTCAACAGCGCTTTGTAAGCTAGAAAAATGTATGAGGGATTTAAGTGAGCTTTTGTGGTGATGAGGACTTCAGATAATTTGACTGGTGACAGAATATTTTAAGTATCAAAGACAGGATAACCTAGTTCTTACTATAAGGTAGCCCTTTGAGTAGTAACTAAATAGTTTAAGTTACAGAAATATTTTTATGTTCCCTAAATTTCTCTTTTTGTGTATTTTTTTTAGAGTATACTGTAAAAACCCTAGAACAGTGAGAATGCACCATGGTAATGGTCCTCAGAATGCCCAGCGCCAACTCCAGAGATCCAGGTCCTTCACGGGCAGTGAGGGAGAAGAGCAACAGGCAAATTTACCCCAGTCCCCTGCAGCTTCTTTTGCACCTTCTGCAAGTCCATCTGCACCCCAGTCCCCCAGCTACCAAATACAGCAGTTTATAATGAGTCGGAGTCCCGTAGCTGGGCAGAATGTGAACATCACGCTGCAAAACGTTGGACCGGTGGCTTCAGGAAACCAGCAGATAACGCTTACCCCATTGCCAATCCCAAACCCAACTTCACCAAGTTTTCAGTTCAGTCCTCAGCAGAGGCGGTTCGAACATGGATCCCCATCGTATATTCAAGTTACGTCGCCGCTGCCTCAACAGGTTCAGTCTCAAAGCCCTACGCAGCCGAACCCTGTGCCAGTGCAAGCGTTACCAAATGTTCGGGCAGGCACTCCGGGCCCTGGCTTGGGTATGTGTAGTCAGAGCCCTACCAGAGGATTTGTAGATGCTAGTGTGCTTGTGAGACAAATCAGCTTGAGTCCTTCAAACGGGGGACACTTTGTGTATCAGGAAGGACCCGGAATTGCACAAATCGCTCAAGGAGCTGCTGCACAAGTACAGCTTCCATCTTCTGGGACACCTGCTACGGTACGGGAACGCAGGCTTTCACAACCTCATTCGCAGTCTGGTGGCACCATTCATCATCTCGGGCCTCAGAGTCCTGTAGCTAGCGGGGCAAATATGCAGTCTTTGACTAGCCCAGGCCATATTACGACGACCAGCTTGCCACCCCAAATCAGCAATATTATCCAAGGACAGCTTATGCAACAGCAGCAGCAAGTGCTTCAAGGACAGCAGCTGGGTAGACCCATTGGATACGACAGGACTTCTGGTGGATTGATAGCAGGAGTTGGAGGACCTACTGCGTTTGGAATGACATCACCACCTCCTCCCACAAGTCCTTCACGAGCCACTGTACCACAGGGGCTGTCGAGTCTTCCTCTTACTCCTGCAGTTAATACGGCAGTGAAAAAACAGCCCAAAAAATTGGAGGAGATTCCTCCTGCCAACCAAGAGACTGCTCAAATGAGAAAACAATGTTTGGATCATCACCACAAGCAGATGGAAATTCTTAAGGAAACTTTTAAGGAGTGTTTGATTGAACTGTTTTTCCTGCAACATCTTCAAGGAAATATGATGGACTTTTTAGCTTTTAAGAAGAAACACTGTGTTCCACTGCAAGCATACCTGAGGCAAAATGACTTGGATCTGGAGGAGGAAGAAGAGGAAGAACAATCTGAGGTCATCAATGATGAGGTAAGAAATCTGTTGGTTAATGTTTTGGGATGAAATCGTAGATGAAGTTGTGGCACCTGGATTGTGAAGTGTTAGAGAAAGAGACAGTACCTGAAAAATAATTTTTACTTGATGGAATTTGGCAGTTTTTCTTTAAATAGTTGCTCTGAGAGAATGCAGTTCTGCTTGGTAGTGTGATTCGACAGGTCGGTTTGCGCGTGCTATTAGGTGTGTATGTTCAAAGGAGAACAGACAGGTGCAAGGAGCTTTCACTGTCCTAGTTAGTATGTAAGCCAGCACACAAATAAGGATGGCATTGCTGTGGAAGCTGTTTTAAACTGTCAGAATGAATGTGAATAGAAATCGTAGGTTAAATTTAATTTACTAGACTTACACAAACCAAAAAGGAATGAGCAAGAAGTCTCACAAGAGGTTAACCTTTATTTGACTCGTGTGACTTCTAACCATATGTGTTACAGAAGTTCAGTGTTGCTGTGACCAACAAAAAGCTAAATTAATCTAATTACTCAGGGAGGACATGTGAATCCTGAAGTGTATGGGACCATAGTAATGCATGAGAGTACTTCGGCTGTCCTAGAGCTCTGTGCACGTGTTGCTAAGTGATTAAACAGCACCTAGAGGCTGGACATTAACCAGTTAACTTTGTTATTTACACAAAGGTTTAAAATTACTAACTAATTGAATTCACTCTTTATTAAAGGCAAAGGATTTGAAATAAGCCTGCCGTAGACAGGTGCCGTGCAGCTTTTCCGGCACGTTTGTACCCGTTTGTGTAGCTCTTAACCCGCAGCACCCTGTGGGTGCTGGAGCAGTGCCTGCCCCCAGCAGACCCCTACCTGGAAGCCTGCATGGCAGGTGGTTGCAGCAGGGTAGATAGAACTGATGCCACTGCGTCACTTGGTGCTCACAAATACCTTAAAAGTATGTATGGGTATGTAGTTGCTGGTTTGTAAAGAACCAAACCAAACCTGTTACGGAAAGAAACTCATACTGCTTTGAAATATCTGGTAGTAATGAGTGTTGTCAGTGAAAATTGATGAGTCTCTTAGGTGTGAATCATTAGCGATCGTATCTTCAGTTGCAATTTGTGGGAAATTTTAAGAGAGTAACAGCCAAAGATTAATTTGTTCATTGTTTTGTGGTCTAAACTTCTTGACTAGGAAAAATGTATTTCTGCTTTTGATAGTTATTGATAATTTTGAAGGAATCATTTCTTTCTATATATAGTAACATAAAAGCTAGCCTGTTACTGTGATTTATTGGCAATGGATATTCAGTATTTTTTTTTCATCTGGCTTGTATTTTGTCGAATTGTTTAGGTGTTCTTGTTGGGTTGCGTGTTTGTCAGCTGAAACACCAGGTATTTTAACTACAGTCCGTTCACTTTGAGAGACCTTTGGTGGGTGTGAATTGTATAGGTCCATTGAAGTCAGTGGTGCTACTACAATTTACAACAGTTGAGGTCTTTCGGGTTTGGAGTTTGCTGTACTTCACTGCCTTCTTGTGATGGATTGTCTTTTGTTTGTGAAAGCCGCTTGTCCCTCTGACTGCTGGAGAATATTGCCGAGTGCAGCAGCAAAAGTCTTTATGTGTTTTCAAGCGATGAATCCTTTTGAAAAGTTAAGACATCTTTTGAGTATGTTCTTTCTTTGTATTTTTTTGTTGTCTTCTCTTTTATTTCCCCCTCTCCCCTCTTTATCACTTTTCTGCTAAAGCAACGCACTTCATCCCTTGCCTGGAAAGGTTGATCACTTTGGGAATACAAGGGGAGAGCGAATGGTGGCTGTGCTCATTGCTTAAATAAATGTTGGAGCTCTCTTCAGTTCAGACTGTCTGTCATGCCGATTTGTTGTCCGTTAGGAGCAGCAATCGTTACATTTAAAACACACTTTTATGCTAACTGGATTTAAGAAAAGGTTTCCAGCGATAAGAAGTAACTGTAAATACTCAAGGCCGTACTCTGTTCCGCTACTAAAAGCGAGGCAGAACTCTCCAAAAACGGCCTGCGTTCAAACCAAGCCGTACTGATGGTGGGTTAGTTATAATCCCCTCTTCAGTGAGGTGCCATCAGTACAAAGTGAGTGCGGTGAACAGTACAAAAAACAGAAAACGAAGAAGAAAAACTTTTAAAAAGAAAATGATTCTCCCTTCTTTTTTTTTTTTCCCCAAATATTTCTCTCAGGTAAAGGTTGTGACAGGAAAGGATGGGCAGACTGGTACTCCTGTCGCTATAGCAACCCAGCTTCCTCCAAATGTTTCTGCTGCTTTTTCATCCCAGCAGCAACCATTTCAGGTACTTTTCAATGGTTCTAAAATGTAGTTTCATCCCAGATTTTTTTTCTTCATTCAGATTTGATATTTCTTAGATGAATTAGAATTTTCCCAAGAGCCCATCCCTTATCATCTAAGCTAAACAAAAGAAAAGCCCTTTGCAATCTGCAAATGCATCAGTATTAATGAAGCCTTGAGGAAGTTAAGTCTTTGTCTCCAGGTTGCTGGCTTATTTCATTTAACTTTCAGCTTGAATGTTTTCACTTTGGTTTGTTTGTCTTTTGTTTCCCTAATGCATTTGGTTCATTTGTGCATTCTGCATAGTGATAATATGGATTCTTTTGTCTGTGGCATTGTAATTGTGGATTTCTTCTAAATTTCTTTTCTTTTTTTCCTTATCTATTAAAGGTTATGAGTATGACTACAGAAGGTTTTGGATTTGCCTTCCCTGAAATGTTTTAAACAACAATAATAACACTCTCACACAATTTTTTAAAATAACTAACTGCTTTACGTTAGCTCTACCATAAATGTTGAGAAGAAACCGAAGTGCTTATTTTTATTATATGAATCTTTTTTGTACAATTTTTCCCCCCCTTTTTTTTTCCTCCATGAGCTAATACTGATCAAAGTAAAAAAAATAATCCATTAAAATTTTTGTGGATCAGTGATGATGCAGTTTTTAAATTCAGGCTGGTATGGGTTTGTGCAGCTACCTTCAACTCTGTTACCCAGACACCGTTGCTTATATACCCTGTGAACTTACCTACGCTAATTCCTCTGCGACTAAAATATTTACCTTTTAACTCAATTATGTTCAGCAGGGTGAGTTGCTGTGCTGTGCCATGCAAGCTGTACGGTCTGCACTGCCTTCTTCTAGGTTTGGCAAAACGGGAAGTTGAATGAAATGTAAAATGGGTTGTGTTCTTGTATAACAAATGGGATGTTCACTGTGATATGTTACAAGCGAGTTGCTGAGTAAAGGGGCTCACACTGAGAGCTCTTTGTTATGGCCAAGACTGACATGACTTGGAAGCCTCCTTAGGCGGTCAGGCTGCTTCTGAGCTGTTTAAAATACACAATATTGTCTCAGGTTATTTATTATAGTGATTAGGATTATCATCAACCTCTAGCTACACCCGTGATGAAGTACTTTGGAAAGCAGCATACCATTTCAGGGTTGTTTCAGAGAAACTAGCATGTACTTGCTCAAAACGCTCTGTAAATGTGGTGGTACCTTTTAGCACAAACTGCTAACCGGAAGTGTCATCTCTTTCCATCAATCTTTGTCTCTGTAACTGCTTATAGGGAAGTAATGTGTCCTGATCACAGCAGCATTCAAATTTGAGTGTGTAAGTGCAGCACTCAGAATGATTATTGTAGGTGTGCTGCATAATCATGACCTCTGGAGAACTACATTATTTTAATTAAAGTTAGCAAAGTTTTAGTCTAATATTAGTGGTATATGACTGGAATTTATAAAGACATCTTTGCTCTTTGAAGCATCTGGGACAAATTATGTGGTGATAATGCAGTCAGCTGGGAGGCATAGTCTTAAGAAAATGTCAGTCAAAAATCCTGAAGTTGGGATGCAGCCTGAAACTGTGAGTATGCAGTCATCCAGGGTAAGAGTGCAGGTGAAATGAATGGCATCTGAAGCAGTTTGGAGAACATATTTTTTAAAACTGATGTCCCGGAAAGCATTTGATGCAAACAGGATATAAGCTGAATTTGTTATGTAGTCCAGTAGCATTGTAGAAAATAAGTTTTCTGACTTACTTTAGAATTCTATAAATGCCTAAGTGCATGATGCTCTGCTAGACACTGGCTGTGACATAGGCTGCATGTCTGCCTTATGAGAAGACAAGCATTTGAAAACTTAATCCATATTGAGCGTGATATGACAGCGAACCGTGACCTTTAGGGATGAATACGAGTCAGAGAGTCTTAAAACCAAAATTCACATCTCCAGGCTATGGCTGGGTGGCTAGAATGGCCACAAATGCCCTCACAGCAGCAAAGAGATTAAATGTTATTAATTCGTAGCTATTGATAGAATCTGAGTGGCATGAGAGGTATTCGGCTCAAAAAGGAGTGTTTGAAACCCAGTCATTTTAGGTGACAGTCGCTGTGTTCATTAATACCGTTTGATGAAGCACTGAAGGTGCAGGGTTGTGACTGCTACGGCTTATTTCGATATAGACGGGTTTTTATGTCCTTAGGCTTAATTTGCTTTGGTAGAATGTCTGTTAAAAACCAGAGGAGAAAAGACCTGTGAAGAAACTAAAGTTTCTTTCGGAAAATTGCTGTCTTTGCTATGTTGTCATAATATATTTTCTCAACATTTGCAAACCCTTACTGTATGTGGATATGGCAAGGGCTCTCACCGTCAGAAAATAGCATTTGGAGAACTTGAGCGCTAAATTGGCACATTTTCTAGAGGCTGCCATACATACAGTCCATGTTTGTGTTTTCTGATAGAACCTCTTCAGACCTTTCGTGGCATAGCCCTTATTTTTTCTCATACTAAGTTTCATTGTAGAATACTGAGCATAGCTAGGCTAAATATGAGGAGAACTTAAAAATACGACTTGGAAACTCACTGAGAAGAATTGGGCTTGCACAAACTGTTGGACATTAGTAAGTACTTGCCAGTAGCGCTGAGGGCCCAAAGAGCACGGAAATCCTCATATACCCAAACTTACTTGCTTCAGTAATCCTGCATGTGAGCCTGCCGTCTAAGGTTGATGCTGAAAGGATTATCTGGGACGTATATGCTGCCATTCTTGCCAATATTAGTTGTAGGAATTTTAAAATAAAGTTTTCATGCCCTCTGTAATCCTGGTGAAGCTGAACTCCCAACTTGCTGGATCAAAACCTGATGATTTCCATGGCAGTATCAACAGTGCTCTTCCAAGCTTGTAAATTCATAGTTGAGTGATGTGTATCCTCAGCCAAAATGTCTAGTAGTTTCTGATGAGCTCTGATGTCACATTAGCCTTATGGCAATATTATGTTTCTCCTCACCGAGTTTCTTCATGGTGCTCGCTTTGGCAGCTGTGCAAACAAGTACAAGTCTAGCATCTGGAAAACTGGAACTGAAACCTCTAAATTGCCTGAGATTCTTTTATTCCGTCTTCTGAGACTTAGCACTTTCTCCTGAAATATTTCAAGGCTAACCCTCATGGAGCTCTATCTTGAGGGCAGCAGTGGTGGAGACTCAAGGTTAAACTGCCTTCAGGATGACAGTTAATTGGTGTGTTAGTGGTGTTTCACACAGAGCGGAGAGGATTAGATTTCACAAATGTATTGACTCTCATATTTTGTGTCTTGTTAGTTATGCTACAGTTTACTTAAATTTTCTAATTAATCCTGTAATGAAGCCATGACATTTAATTTTGTCATCAGCTTTTTATTGCATCTTTGTACTATATGAATATGTCATTATGACTTCATTGCAGCATTATGCAAATGATCAAGGGTAATACATTAGTGAAAATGTCCATTTATTTAAAAAAAAAAAAAATCGGGCAAGTTGGTTTTACATGTCCCCTTTTCCTGGGTTTGTCATCACTTAAAAAAGAAATTAGACATGTATTATATGTATAACCAACTTCTTCAGTTTAGTTGCTGTTTGAAATTTAAACTAGATAGAGAGTATCTGTGCAGTATGGACATCTAAAATGGTCCAGCGGATATCGAATGAATCTGGTTTTCTTCCTCATACCATGGTTCTGAAGGATTTGTTCTGTGCTGGCTTCTCTAGATCCGTTTGTAAATTACATCTTGGTGTTAGACTATCTACAGATTGAACTTTTGTGATTTGTTTTCTTTTTCCAATAGCAAACGCATACAGGGACTGCGGTAACTGGGACGGTGAACACCATAGAAATTGAAGCATTTAAGAGGCAGCAGGCCCTGGCACCAGCAGGTATGTTCCGCAAGCACATTTCACTTTGGTTCTTTTTTTTTTTTTCCAACAGTTAATGGAGCCCACTGTTTGTAACTCTTGAAAAGTACAGTTTTACCTCACCTTGGGAATTACCAGATCCTTAGGACTATCTGTTGTGAATGGTGCTGTGTGAAGAGTGCACTCCACTCACAACACATAGGACTGGATTTGGCAGGCATGGAGACATTGTTAGGTTGATTGTTCTGGCTAAGAAGATTGGAGATGGCCAACTTGAAGTTAGAGGGACTCTGCCCTTGGAGCATGTTCTTCATAAATGCTACACATGTAGTCGTAGCTTTCTGAGCTGATGTTGGAATCATGTGTAGTGGTTTGCTTTGTAAAACTGAACCCATTCCATTATACCATGCCATAAATGGAATTTGAATATCACAGATTCGTCTAAGAGACCACGAATTGAAGTGGGCCGTCATGGGATGGTTTTTCAGCACCCGGGTGTTGCTTCAGGAGTTCCTCTTCAACAGCTAATGCCAACGGCACAAGGTACTGTGTCACCACATGCCAATTGCACATTAATTTAACAAGGAGATGTTAGTGGTGGGACTAGAAACTTGGGCTGCTGGCCTTCCAAGATCCTAGTTCCACCACACACTTCTCCATGTAAATTAATACTTGGTATGCAATGCCTGGTTTGTTCAAGGAGCTGAGTGACGGGCTCTGAAAGTGCATGTGGGCATGGAAATACGTCACAGGTGCTGATGCAAAATGGTTAATCGGAATTCTGGACCTGAGCCAATGATTTATGAAAAAGAAACCTCCTAATTTGCAACATCATGACAAATTTTTATTCGTTAGTCATGCCAAACTTTAGCATATGTGTTAGAGTGCAAGTGTGAAGAACTACATATTATTTAGACTTGATGGTGTTATTTTATTTTAGGTTAAACTCCATTAGTTCACCAGTCCTTTTATTTTCTTTTTTAAATATAAGACATTCAGAAGACATTTAATAACATCTTTTTTTTATAGTTGCTGTGCTCCAAATTTTAGTTGCAGTCCCGTGCATGAAATACTTTGTTGTTTATTGTAACAGTGATTTATTTTGTGATTGTGATGTGGTATTTTCAAGTGATGGTGTCTTGTGACAAAGTAAGTAACAAATGAGTCCATTTGCAGTTGGTTTCCTCTTTAAAACATCCAATGCTCTTTACTGAAATAATTTCATCTATATTGTGTTTCCTCTTGCTTTGTAGGCGGAATGCCTCCCACTCCTCAAACTGTACAGCTGACCGGACAGAAGCAGAGTCAACAACAGTATGACCCGTCTAAAGGCCCTCCAGTGCAGAACGCAGCAAGTCTGCATACACCTCCGCCGCAGCTGCCAGGGCGACTGCAACCTGCGAACGTCCCCATGACGTCTCTCCCAGCTGCACTGCAGCTTTCACAGCAGCAACCACAAATAGTGGAACCTCCAGCTCAGCCCCAGATTCAGGTGAAGATCCAGCCTCAAAGTGTACCCCTGACTTCCACTCCACTTCCAGCACCTCTTCAGCAGCAGGTGCCACCAGCAATTCATGTGCAAGGACAGACACCAAACCAAGTGTCACAGCCACAAGCTACAATACAGCAACAGGTATGTGAAACTTACTGGGGTGAAAATGTGTTTGTTTCAATGCCCAGTAAAATCTAAGAACATTGTCTTCCTGAAAATATATGAAAATTGTTATTATGTAATTCCACTGGACACTTAAGTCCTTTCCTTGTAAAAACATAGGCGTTAATTTTTTATTAAATTAAAATCTGCGTTGTGTTCTGCTGGTGTAGACTGAGACAGTGCTGAATCCTAAACTCATCGCTAACGAATGTGTTTCTTGGGCAGACTGTGACTCTGACACGACCATCTGCAGATCCTGCTCAGACTTCTCAGCGTCTTACGGCAAATACACTACCGCCTACCTCAGCCGTTGTGCCAGCAACTATCTCAGGCACAACACCGCCTTCTACGTACCCAGTACAAACAAACAGGACCTCTCCAGCAACTAACAAGTCCCTGTCTCCTATTGCATCAAAACCCCCAGGCTTAGCAGTAGCAGCAGCAGCACCTAAAACACAAAGTCCAGCTCAGAATGCAGCTGTATTACCACAGGATAACTCTCAAGACAAGCTCGCTGAGCAAGTAAAGCTGGTAAGATTTTTTTTGTTTTCCCCTAAAACTTACGAACAATTAACACACAAATAACAATTAACACAAGCGGTGTGTTTGAGCAGTGAAAATGGGCTATTTTTTGTGGAAGTGGGGTGTTCGGTTATTTTTTTTTAGTCTGCGTTGTGCATTGAGTTTTGCTTTTAAGGGCATTCAGAGGAGTTGAAGGAGACTTACTGGTCTTCATGCTGTTACTGAGTTCTTTCTCTTTTATACTGATTCTGTCTACTCATTCAAGGCGACCGCACCCTTATTTATTTTCATAGCTAACTGGAGATGTTATTTTGCTTATTCAACAGGAGCATCCTAGAAAACTTGTTTTTTCACAAAATCAAGCAGTATTAATAATGAAGATACATTTATTTTCTCTGAATAAATACATCTGCAATCTCAGTTTAAGAAGAAAAAGGCTTATTTGATTGCAGTTTGCATATGTCTTGTAATTTGGTTTTTTGTGCTTCCCAGTGAACCTCTTTTATCCTGTTATTTAACAAAGTACCTTTTGTAACACAGGTTGGAGTACTGTGATTCTCTTTATGCGTAAGTTGAATCTAGTCTGCTGATTTTTCGTTGATGCAGCGTTCAGACTTGATATTTTGTAATGCTTGTGTCATGCTGTTACAGCTTTTTTTGCTGTCAATTATTTTGATGGAGTGGGAGAAACTACTGTTTTTCTATCTGGTTACTGGTTTAGGTGCATTCTGCTGCTGCATTGTAACTATATGTACTTCTTTTTAAGGAAAATCAAATCCATCAGCGAATAGCAGAACTGAGAAAGGAAGGTTTATGGTCTCTGAGGCGACTGCCTAAACTCCAAGAGGCTCCAAGACCAAAGTCTCATTGGGATTATTTGCTGGAAGAAATGCAGTGGATGGCAACTGATTTTGCCCAAGAGAGAAAGTGGAAGATGGCAACTGCTAAGAAGGTACTTGAACAACATTTTTTTGACTCAGAACAATTGATCTTGATATCACTCACCTTGGTAGTAAAGGTGTTGAAACATTTGCTTTCTACAGATGGAAGTGAAGGGAATACAAGGCACTGAATTTTAACTTAAATGAGGAGCCATGATGTCAGCTTTGGATATTGTAGGTTTTGAAACAGGCTAGAGAATTGTGTTGATTGTGGGTGCAAATAATAGTTTTGGATTTTGTGGATTTTATTCCTTGGGAAATCAAATCACTTGTTTAGGGGATGTTCACTGTGCCATATTTAAAAAGTATGGCTATTGTGCCTGCCTCACAAATCAGTTACTCCCTTTCCATGAAGAGTAAATCCAGAATTTTATAGATGACTTCCATTGGGTGTGGTTGTCTGTCTAATTCTTCTTTCTTAATGTCAGAAAAAGATGAAGGAGAAACCATGGAGTTCAAGGGACAGCAGTGGAAACATGGCAGAGACGTGTTGCCACAGGGGAAGAGAGCAGCACAGTGGGAATAATTGAGTCAGTGGTGGAATGAAAATTGGGGTGCTGTGAGATGAAAAAATCTGATTATTTACAAGAAGCAAGATTTTTTTATGGATTCTAGCAATGTTGCACCTTCTTCTGACCAGTTTGGGTAATGAAGAGGGCAACTGAAGGTCCCAAGTTTAAATTGCCATGGTTTTTTGTACTGTGTATCCTGAAGTGATGGAAACTCTGAACGCTCTTCCTTATAAGCAAAGTATTGAAATAGGTGTATCATTTTGGAAGATTAAAATCTGTGTTTTGAATATAATTTACATCTGGATTTTGAAGCACATACTCCGTTTGTGGCCAGTGATAGGTTTTTAAGAATAGGAGAAATGAGAAGGGTAAATATGGAATGATCCTTACCCTGGCAGTATGCTGCAAACTTCTGGAAGTCATTGTTTTAGGGACCTCCTGAGCTAAAGGTTGCAGCAAGTCCTTCTGACTGATCTTTCACTCGTGTGTGTACACTCTTTTTGAACTCATTTTACCTTTGGTCTCTGACATTTTGTGGTGTGATTTCTGTGAGTTCGTTCATGTGATCTGTCTGGACAAAAATTTTCTTTTGTGTGTTTGCTGCCAATTTCAGTAGATTTTTTCCCCAGTTTTTGTTTTGAGAGAGTTTCCTACTTGATTGCTTAGTTATAGTCCTTGTATCATCTTTTTTTCCTTCGAGTTTCATGTCTGTTGTTTTACTAGCATGGTAAAAATTGGAGGTAGGTACTACATGTGTAAAGCTGTGGTCAACATCTGGCTGCTGATAACCCCTATAATCTTAAGAAATGCAATGATGGCGTATTTTGCAATAACCTAATTCAGTATGTCTTGTGGTGTTTTAGATGGTAAGGACTGTGGCTCGTTATCATGAAGAAAAGAAACTTAATGAAGAGCGAGCTAAAAGGGAAGAACAAAACAAACTGAGGCGAATTGCTGCATCTATTGCTAGAGAAATAGAATACTTCTGGTCTAACATTGAACAGGTGAAATACTGACTTATCAATACTTGTGCAATCATACTGTTTATTTCCCCTTCAGTAATTTATTTATAAAATTTAAGTGCTTTATTAGACCTGATTTGCATTTCAGGTTGTTGAAATAAAACTGCAAATTGAGTTTCAAGAGAAAAGGAAAAAAGCTTTGAATTTAAAGAGAATTTCAAGGAAAGGTAATTATATTCCACTTCAGAAGAAATCCAATATAAATTCTGATGCTGCTGTTTTACATCATTTCACTCAGTGGGGTTTAATCTTGTTGGTGACAGAACTGTGAGATGCTAGATGTTCACTGGGTTGTGAACAGATCTAAACTATGATTTCTGGGGCTTTTTTATGCTTTTGTGCTAGTTTTGTTAATATTTCTTGTGTTTTATGTTGAATGCATTTAAAAGTTCATGTAAGAAACAGAAACTTGCTAAGCGACTAATGCCTGCATAAATATAATAATTTTCCAGGTAAGGATACAAAGTCTGTAGAAGACCTTTTATTGGAAAAAGAAAGTGAAATGGTAAGTCATTCTGGTTCTTAACAAAAAATCATATTAGTTTAAATATGGCTACCTGTGTGAAAAGGTTTTGATAAGTGTGAAATGCTTTCCTTAAATACACAGTGGTGATGATAAGTGGATTTCTGTGTACTTCCTGACAATTGAACATACTGTCATAAGCACAAATACCACTTTTTCTGGTTATGAACCACATCTTTCAATGGGGAACTGGATTTCAGTTGAAACATGTATTTTAATGGAAGAACTCATACTTACTCAGTGACTTTGAATCAGTCATTGCAACATTGCAAGACCAAAAAAATGTGCAAATTGATTAGCAGACTTTGTTTTGGGCAGGAGTTTCATCTACTGTAACCAGGGGTAAACTTTGTGAAGCATGAAAGCATGTTTTCAGCTGCTCAGCTGTGATTTATCCACTGAAAGGTGTAGGTGTGTGCTACAGAATGGATCAAACTGAATTAAGCTTAAATATTGTTTTCCCTAGACGAAATGTGTGCTAGGACTCCTTGGCTACATCTGTGCAACTGGAAAAAAAAATGGGCGAGGGATTGTTCTGAGGCCCTGAGCCATCTGGCATGGCACAGCTGAAGCCCACTTGCTGAAATGCTCCCCTTTCACCAAGCAGAATGCCTGCATCTGAATCTCCTGTTAGAAACAAGCTTTAACATGTGTTATCAGCCAAACTGTGGCCTAGCACTGGCTCTGAGTGTTAATTTGCACAGGCTAAACCATGTTACAGAGTATGCTGGACAGCTGAGGGTGAACAATTGTGTGACCGTGCCATATCCCTTTCTTATTGACTACTGAAAATGTAGTCCTTGATTCCAACCTGGGTACAAGTTTATTTCTTCAATAATGTTTTTAAGGGAAAGTGTGTACTGTGGCTCTGTGCCACAGCTGGACCTGAGTCATTTGAACCACACGCACTTGAAGTGGCTGATTGCACGCTACCTGCAGTCCAGAAGCAGAGGATGTCTTTTTCGTTTGACCGGGAGAGTACTAATAGGTGTCAAGTGTCTATTAGCAAATGCTGTTGTGATTGTGAGGTGCTTGTTGCTCTCTTTAAAAAACAAACAAAAAATTTCCCTATGTTTGTTGTCTATGATTTTACATACTTATTTTATTTATTGGTAGGGCGGTTCATCATCTGGCAGGAAAAGAAAGGCAAGCACATCTTTGACTGATGAGGAAGGTAAGCCACTTTTCAAAGATGTGCATCTGTAGCGTAGTATGTAAGTTGTGTATTAAAACCCTGCAGCCACAGGTTTTCAGTCTGTTACTGCATGGATGCAGTGCTTTTCACAAACCAAATACCAATTCTCATCCATTTCTTAGAGAGATTAGATATTCAATTGAATAGTAAAAAAAAAGAGCTTCAAGAAAAACTTGAAAACAAATTTTTCCCTGAAAACACACTGCCATTGTTTGTGGATTTTAATTCTTTCTGTCCTCATTCCTTCGTTTCCCAAACCTTACTGGTGGTCTCAAACATTTTTTGAGGATTTCAGACTGATTAACTCATCTACTTTAGTTCCTTTCTTGTGATGACATGTCACGTTTCTGACAGAGAAAATGCCCAGGTTAAAGCTACAGAATAACCTATCTCTGATGACCAGTGCCAAGCAACACTTACGGGTTCAAGACTGCCTTTTGTCCTGAGGCAGAAGTGCTTCTCTCCTTTTCACTTATCTTTTAAGTTCTATGTTAGTTGCTCTCAGATATTCTAGTTTTCCTTACGTCTCATTCTTTTTAAATCCTGCTAACTCATAATATTCTGTGCTAGTACCCTTCAGAGGTACTACATAATCACAAACTTCCTTAATGAATTATTCTGTAATTTGAATGCCAAGGTTAGAATTTGATTTTATTTTAGTTGAAGATGAAGAAGAAACAATTGAAGAACAAGAAGCTAAAGAGGGAAACATAAACCATCAAATGGAGTTGGCTAATTTAGCCAAAGAAGGTAGGCGTGTAGCTTGGTTCCTCTCTACGGTGGGTTCTGAAACACCAGGTGAAAACATGCAGTGGTTATTGTATTTGTAAGGAGGGTTGTAGAGAGAAGCTGAATGCATTCTGATGTTCTGTCATACGTAATCCGTGTCTATTCTTTCCTGTTTGGAAATAGTAGCGGTTAGTTTATGGGGTGATGATGAACATCTGTACTTTATAAAGCAGTCCATATACTAACTAGTTATCACACCAGGTAGCTTGAGAAACAATATTTCTCTGCTGAAGCGCTGCATTTCTTTAGAACTTCACACCAAAAGACTCAACCTGTGTTTTAGGAATTCATGATAAATACTTAAAACCAGAGGTGTATCAGATTGAACATGAACATTTTATCATCAGCTGTCTTGAGTATCTCAGAAGGGTTTTGTGACTCACCTGATAAGTCTGAAAGGGCCCTGAAGTGCTGATCTTCAGGGGTACAAATACTTGAAGATAAGGGGGTTTTAGGGATAATGTGCTGGATAGCAGCTCTCCTCCCTTAGCAGCATAACAGTAACTTCTGTGCTGAACTTGATGTATGCAAAGTATTCCGTAGAGATCACTTACTGCGGTAAAAACCTTGCTGATTTTTAGAAGCAAGCTTCCCATTAAGCTAAGCCCCATGGCATTTGATATGCAGTTTCCAGACCTGTTTGTTTGGTCTGTTTGGCAGCCAGCTGGCCAGTTGGAGGGATTATAACTCTTGGCCAGTCAGCCAAGTTCCTAATGAGGATGTTTCCTGATTGATTGGCCACCGCCAGCATGCACATCCAACAGATCAGACAAAGGATCATGGATGCTGTTTAGCAGGGTTGAGTTACAACTCAGTTTTGAAACTTTGAAGTCTGGAATTGGCTTCCAACCATTCGGCTGGATTTGATGCCCCCACCTCCCCAGCCAGTGCTTTACTGTCACTTTGTATGATGGGCTTGTAATACAGCAGAAGGCGAGCTGGGTGAGCAAACTGCTCAGTGTAATGCCAAGTGTTCTTTGTAATCGAGGTCATTAAATAAATATTGCCGTCATCCACCCAATAATTACTTCTTCAATTTCTGATTAGAGAACTGTCTTTATACAATTGTGAAAAGCGTAATGAGATTCAAAACAATGGTATAGATTGCTACAAGTTTTGGTATTTTTAAACTTACATCCTTCAATGACCTTCAGCTGAATTGCCTCTGGAAGATTTATTTAAGATGTATGAAGGTGCCTTTGCAGAAAATTTTCACTGGCCCCAGCCGAAGCCTGACAGTGAAGAGGATAGCAGTGAGGAAGGTAAGCTACTTTGTTTAGAAGAAATTGTGCTGACTTAGAAAGTGAAATGAGTTGATTGGCTCATCAGGTCTCTGTTAAAAGACATTTTTTACTAGGGGAAAGCAAATATGGAATGAGTCTCATTTAAATTATTTTTTTTATTATTTTTTAAGTGAAGAAGAATGTTATATACAAGAATGAATGGAAAGTACAGTGGCTTTTTTGCTAAGCATTTGGAATCATTATTAGAAAAATTAGATTTATTCCTGTTAGTATTAATTTTTTGGGGTAATTATCTGTGGAAGAATTTATGTTTTTTATTTTTTTTCATTTCTCAGTTTATGAAAAGAGGGTAGTGTTTGCCTGTGTTAAAGTCAAGATGTGTGAGATTCTCAGGAACAATAGTGGGCCATAGGAGAGCCTCTGAATTAAACAGCACACTTCATAGCTAACCATTACAACACAGTTGCTGTCTGTTCTGTACTAACGATGGGAGAGTTACATATTTGAGGGTAGGTTTTAGAGCAGTGTGAGAGGACCTCCCTAGAAGCTGTGAAAAGCTAATGGTCATGTCAGTCTATCTAGTGTGAATGTCCATAATGTGTCCGTGATCCTGAGCTTGGGCTATTTTCATTTTAGCTCAACTAGCAAGAAAATCACAGAATTGTTTTTAAAAAAGTCAGCTGCCTCCTTTTAGACCCCTGTCTGATTTCTAGCCATCGCAGTTGCTTTGTGCAACTGCTACTTAGGTTTATTTTCAATGCCAAGGCAATTTTGTCTCTCTCGCAGAAATGGAAGACCACATCTCTGATAGGGAAAGTCCTCAGAAAGAAGTTGTCCTCATAGACTCCCTTCTCAGCATTGACCAGTACAAGGGTATAGACAGATCAAATCCTCCAAAGAAGCATATGCGAGACATAGCAGAAGTTGCTGCTGCAGCAGAAATGCTGTTACCTAAAGGCAGCTCTAGGATAACCACGGCGGTAAGACTCCCTGTTCTCTGCTACTTTGTGTGCTTTTACATACAGAATGCTCTTGCCTTGATTTCACAGATTTTTATCAACAAATTACAATAAATATTTTCTAGTTACTGAACTCTAGAATGGTTAGGCTTTATGACATGCTCCATGAATTTAGCTCAGAACAAAATACCACATCATTCACATTACAGGTAAAATACAGCACTCCGTTGCTACTGTATGGGCCTCTCAGAGAGTATCAAAAGATTGGGCTGGATTGGCTAGCAAAGCTGTACAGGAAGAATCTCAACGGCATTCTGGCAGATGAGGCTGGGCTTGGAAAAACAGTACAAATTATCGCCTTTTTTGCCCACTTGGCTTGTAATGAAGGTAAGTTCATTTGCCTAACAATTTTAGACAGGTACTGGGCCACCATTACCTTTGTGGATTGTAGCCTTGTGTCGCATTTTTTTCCTGCTGGACCGTATCAGGCTTTAGTTAATGCACAGAATAAGATTATGTGGCATAGGGGTGCCTTCTTATTAAGTATACTGTTTGATCGATCTGCTGTTACCTTCTCTGTGACAAAATTCTTCGGAGACTTAGTTTATTAGTATGAAAAAACCGTACAAATTGTGTAATGACCAGATGGCAACAAGTAGTTAAATTCAGGTAGTAAATATGAACAATTGGACAAGTTTGTCTTGTATATCATCTCAGATATTACTCATAGTGGTGTTGTACTGAGCATGGCGTAAGAATATGAGTAAGGCAAAGCTTGTTGTGGAGGTAGTATCTCTTATTCAAGCAGTTGAAGTAGTTGAGGTAAAAGTAGGTATTGGGTGCACAAGGGGTATTCGAGGTCTGAAAAATAATAAAGAGTAGATTAGTCATTAATATACCTCTGTTATTACTGGATCTCACTTTTAATGATGAATTTCTTGCGCTGCACTTAAAAAATCAGGGGAGAATATAAACCACATGAATTGCCAGGAGTCTCTTTCTACTGTTAACTGCTACGTTTCCCCTTCTGTAGGTAATTGGGGCCCTCACCTTGTCGTTGTACGGAGCTGTAACATATTGAAATGGGAGCTGGAATTGAAACGCTGGTGCCCAGGGTTGAAAATACTTCTCTACTTTGGCAGTCAAAGGGAACTTAGGGCAAAAAGACAGGTACTGTGTTTTGCAACTCTTACACTGTTGTAATTAGCATTTTAGATGGCAAGACTGTAAACCTACATTTTTCTGTATGTTCATTACATCCTGATAGGATATAAGAATTTTTTAACACGGTAAGTTGGTTTATGAAGAGATTCACACCTCACAGTTCTAGATTTTCAAAGGCATTTTTGGAACTCGGTGGTGTTGAGCACTATATGTTAACTTGCCTTCTGAACTGACTCTAATTCCAAGACTGTCTTTTTAGGATGGTTTGGGTCATAGCATCTTTCTGTTCTTAGTGAAGAAATAGCTAGTTGTAAGAGATGTGAGAGTTCGGCCTTAACTTTTCTGTCTCCTCCTCTTTCTGCAGGAATGGACAGAACCCAACAGCTTCAATGTGTGTATCACTTCCTACAAACAGCTGTTCAAAGGCCACCCAGCTTTTATGAAAATGCGATGGAAATACTTAATAGTTGATGAGATGCAACAAATAAAGAACATGACTGAGAAACACTGGGAGGCACTTTTCAATCTCCGCAGGTATGGAGCAGAGAATTGTTTTCCTGCAGGCAGCGGGTTTTTCTCTCTTCGTGTCACACAGTTCTCTTCTGAACAGAAAACTGATAAAAACCCTCTTGATCTGGTCTGCCCAAATTCCTGTGTGATATGCACCTATGGAGGTGCCTTTAGTTGAAACAGGCAGGATTCAGAGATACGCTCAGGATCTTTTTGTTGCCACTATCAGAACATTATAATTCTTCTTTGCTGTTACTCTGTGGTCCCAAATAGATGCCCCTGTATGTTCTGGTTCTCTGTGATGAGGAAGCTAGTTTGGTGGTATATTCAAGACTAAAAAGGTAATTTATCCTAGATTTAATTTTATTAGCACTACTTATTTCTTCTGTGTGCCTCACAAACCTAGAGCTGCAGTAAACAGTGTTTGAATAGTGGTGACCTTTTCATAATGATGCTAGCTAAATGCTGTATCAGTTAAAAATCTTCTTTTATTATTCACAGCCAGCATCGTTTACTTCTGATAGACACTCCTTTGCATAACACATTGATGGAGTTGTGGACCATGGTACATTTCCTGATTCCAGGAATTTCCAGACCTTACCTAGATTTTCCAGTAAAAGCAGCTAATGAGGAGAACCAGGATTATTGCCATAAACTGGTCATCAGGTTACACAGAGTATGTTGTCATTTTTTGCCTTATCTGTCCTACTACATTAGGTAAGCTGTTGGGGGGGGGGGGGGGGGGGGGGGCAGGGAAGCAAGGAATGTAAAGATGTGGATCATCTCAAAATTTCTGGCCTTTCTTAACACTTTGCTCAGTTCAGACAGAAGGCCCTGCTGAGAGCAGGGGTTTCTGCTACCAGAATAGTATGGAGATTTCTTGAAAAAACTAATACAGGGCTCAGATTTTGAAGCATGACCTGCAGAAATTAAAGAACAAATTAACACCTATACAACTGTGTGCATAGCAGTATGATTATATGTGGCATATGAGGTTTATCACATCAAATGTGTTAGGTGTGAATAGGCTCATCTTCCTGTTGTAAAACTGTGTCTTTGAAGTGAGAGTGTTGTTTTTCTCCTCAATTATGAAATGTTTCAGATGATCCAGCCATTTATTTTGCGGAGATCAAAGAGAGACGTTGAAAAACAGCTAACAAAGAAATACGAACATGTGCTAAAGTGTCGTCTTTCTAATCGACAAAAAGCTATGTATGAAGATGTCATATTACAACCAGGGTAAGGAGTTAAAACAGTAAATAAAAAATGCTGTCATTTTTGGTGCTTAAGAAGATGAGAAGTGATTGTCACAGTTGGAAGCGTTTTAGTGTTTTTCTGAAACGTTCCATTATGATGAGTGTATAGGATGCAGGTACGTTGTAAACTAAAATTACAGGGAGGTGATACTGTGGGCCTAATGAAAGACAACCTCTGGAAACTATAAATCAAATTGTAATGGTCAGGTTTGCTGCCACCTTAAGATTTGTCTCTAATGACTGGTTCTTTATTCCTTAAAGCCCAGAGTGTTTCTCCTCACCCACCCATTTACCTGTGCTGTGGTACCAAGTGGTTATTGATAGGTGCAGCAATGAAAACAGAAGCGAAGCAGGTAGAGAACAGGGAACTGGTTAGGTTATATTTGACTGTAAGATAGCACTGGTCCTTAAGTTTCATGTTTCCAAATTTACACTTGGTACAGTGCTACTTAAAATGCTCTAGAAAAACCTTGGTAAAATCTGAGCTGGTTTTAAGTCTTTTGCGTAACATGTTTCGTTGCACATTCTCACCTTGCTGATTTAGGGATATCTCCATAAAAGCTGTACTAAAACGCATGTATTTCTGTACAAATTATTTGGTAGAACCCAAGAAGCCCTGAAAAGTGGACACTTCATCAGTGTCCTGCATGTCCTGATGCAGCTGCAACGGATTTGTAATCACCCAGATCTGATAAACCCCCGGCTGTCAAGTACCTCTTACGTATCAGAAACGCTGGAATACAGAACTGCATCTCTGGTACTGAGCGCCCTAGAAAGGGATATTTGGAAGGTGAGTAGAAAAGTAAACTGTTTTTTTCTCTCTTAGTGCCTTTGTAGAATTTCAGTACTTGATATTGTTTTGTTACAAAGGGAAAGTCTACCTGAAGTTTATAAATGGAAGGAATTCACTATTCCGTAACCACCCCTGCCAAGTGTGTGCTTGCTGCAAACACGACTGTGCAGCTGTTTTCCAGCACTGAAAACACACTAGGTAGTGCCGTGCTGATTACAGCATTCTGTAATTTCCTTTCTGCTGAAGGAGAGCAAGACTTACTCTTTTTCACATAAAAGTGAACATTGATTCAGTGACTAAATTAGCACACTTGTGTCAATCCATTAGAAGTACTGCTATTTATTTATCACTGGAGAAGTACTCCCCCTCTTGGAGATAATCAAAGGAAATAATTGCATTAGAAAGGAGTATGAGTGACAGAGCAGATGAGATGATCTTTTTGGTTCATCTTATCTCCGTACTGCATCATTTTCTACTCCTGAATTATAAACATGCATTTATAGTTTGCCATTTGAGCTTGGTAGTTAACAAACATCTTCTAAGAGTTCTACTTAATTCTTTGGAAATCATGGTATATGAAGAATTGTTAAATGTGTCTTGTTTTCATTTCCGTAACTGGCTAAGGATTTCAGTTCATTTTCTTCCAATGCTGATGCTTAAAATGGGATTATCAGTTTAAGATGTATCTCCAAGATTTCTAGACAATGTTGGCTAATAATTAATAGCTTACTTTTTAAACTTACAGCATTTATTTCAAGTTAAAAAGTAAAATATATTGAATTCAGCATAGAGAGGACTTAACCGTTCGGGTCATCACATAAAATAAACCTTATTTTACAATATGCCTAGGAATCAGACCTGTCTCTCTTTGATCTCATTGGAATGGAGAACAAAATGACTCATTATGAAGCACAAATGTTGCCAAAACAAAAGGTTACTAGAAAGTTGATTGAAGAAATCTACAGCTCCCCTCCAGCACCAGCCAGGCCCAACCCAGTGAAGCTCAAACCAAGCAGGTGTGTACAACTGCCCTCCTTTTAAGCTAGAATTACAGGAAGAAAATTTAGTTCTGTTGCTATGTTTACAGAGTTCTGTCTGCATCTCTGGTAATGTGATTCACACAGAACCTCAGGCTTGACTTTGTGTGTTACTATTCTGTTGCTTTCTTGTTTACCTGTGAAAATAAGGATCCTGTTTCAATTGTTTTTTGAGGCATACAATTCCATATGAAGTTTGTTTATCGATTTCCCATAGATTTTATTTCACCAGCAGATGAATTTTTTTCTTGGGGTCTTTGTTTATGGCAAGTGAGTGTTGTTTTCCAAAATTAGCATGGAGATAATTCTTCAAGACTAAGCTGGGCCTAAAGTGTTAGCTGTGCTTGCGGTGTTAGAAGAGACATCTGAGGTTTTATAGCAGTACATTTTTAGGAGTATATCTCTCCTAGTGAAGTAGTGATCTCAAAGTAATGTGGAACTGGGTTTCTGATGCAAAGGAGCTGCTTGATGACCTGCCAGCATGTTGATGTCTCTCTGGAAATGAGACAAGGGTTCCAGTCGTCTTCCAGCTCTTGGGCTAGACTCTTTAAGCTGTTTGCTGTAATTCGGATGCATCCTGCATTAAATTGGATGCGTGGCAATTAAAGTTTTCTTCTTTCTTAGAGTTAGCAAAATGACTTTATAGAATGTCCACACATGAAATTTGCTGAAGTGATGGGTCTTGCCAGCTTCAACCATCTGCGAGAAAGAGATTGGTGTTTGATATGATCAGTTCGTACTTTCCTCAGGTGATAGAGTTTATTTTTAAAGACCAAACTGTGGTCTATAAATTCTGACTTTTCATATTCTTTTCAGGTTGTTTCAACCTGTTCAGTACGGTCAGAAACCCGAGGGCAGGACTGTAGTTTTCCCAAGCACTCAAGTGCAGCGCACGGTGACCACAGCAACGGTAACTCAACAGGGCCAAGTACGAGGAAGGTCACCCATAGCTACGGTGTCTTCAAATCAAGGTAAGAGGGTTAGCGCTGGGCTGGTTACCTGAACCTGTGCATAGATGGATACAAGTTAGTCTGTTAATAGAACTCCTTTTCCCTCTAGCTTAATGGTTTAGAATACTAATGGCTTAAAAATACCAACAGCCTAATTGCCAGTAAATTTCCCCACTAGTTTCTACAGTATGATCTGCCAGTATAATGCAAAACTAAGCTTTGTGTAACCTTACTGTTAGCATACAGAGTAAATATGGCACCGTTGGTATTTAAACCCTGATCACGTGTAATGTTCTGTCAAAGATGGGAATTTACAGTGCTTTTGTGTATTTATTTAAGCTTTAAACAATGCTTTCCAAATATATAATGTTGTAAAAATAGGATGGAGTAAAAGGTGTAGATAGAAATCCCAGTCTGTAAGGACAAGCCATTCCTGTAGCCATTTTAATATCCTGTTGGAAGGTTTCTTTTTAATGCAGGTTGTTTAAAAGAGTGGAGTTAAAACCTCTAACAGCTTGCACAAACAACCCTTATTGATTGCAGCTGCAGCAGCACAGTTTCAGACAACTCAGGCTTCCACCAGTGCTCCAAGACACCAGCCCGCAGCGACCTTCACCACAGCAACTAGCACAGCCAACCCTGTGAAACCGCGGGGCCAGACCTCTGCGCAGGCCTCTCAGCTAGGCCAGGCCCAGCCACAGGCCCCCTCGCACACCATCCAACAGAGTGTGCTGCCTCAGAGGCTGGTACTGACCTCTCAGGCCCAGGCACGGTTGCCTAGTAAGTGGCCTCCCCTTTCAAGGTTTCTCCCACCTTTGTACTACAATGAGGTTAAGTTACTAGGCACCCTAAAATGTGTACAGAATCGTTGTTTTTTTTCACTCTTCTGATTAGCCTTGCTCAGTACGTTGCTTATGACCAAGGAAAATCGAAAATTGGATAAGAAACAATAGAATTGCTGTGGACATACATTAGCGGTGTCAACTTAATCTCCTATTTCTGCATGTTTCTTCTGCTGGCAAGACTTCCTTCAGACCAAATGTTTTAGCTCTATCCTAATTATTCCTTTCATATTAAACACTAATCCATCTGCTAAAGGCCTCTCGCGCAGAGAGGAACGTTGCAACTGTTAGGCAGAGAAAAGCGATGAGGCTTTGCTTTAAGGTTGTATGTGCACTGCCTATTAGCATGTGTATAGAGTACTGAGCACTGATGTATTAATTTTATCTCTGGGGTAATGCACTGCCTTTACAAAAGCTAAATTCCCATGCCAATATTTTCTCAGTATGATAAAACTTGATGCTTAAAGGCCTCTGACCTTTCTGCATTTAAATCACAAAAAGCTTGGTCCTTGTCACTTTAAACCTTTTTGGTTTGTCTAAGTGCAGATCGCTTAATACAAATCATGGTTCATCAGCAAATTTCAGGCCACTTAACATGTGTATTTACAATGCCACATGTGTGAATATTTTTGGCTTCCTTAAACCGTCATTCATGCTCTTGAAAAGGCAGTGAAAATCACTTTAATGTCTATACTCGTTCTGTTACAAAGTGTCACATGAGTTTTCAGGTAGCTCTTAACATTTTTGCTAATGAAAGTGATAACTTCTAAAATGTTGATTTTCTCACCCTTTAAACAATCAGCTTTTTTCCAGTTTGTCCAACCAATATAGAAAGCAATACCTGCTTAACTTTTATATGACACTTTTGATGCACTAAGTATAATTATGCATGGAAGGCGCTTCAGCACCAGTTTACTAACCAAAACTTAGAATTGTGAATATTGAACAACCTGCCTCCCCCTTTGTTTCTTTTTAATGCCTGTTTCCCTCCTTAACAGGTGGTGAGGTAGTAAAAATAGCCCAGCTGGCTTCTATAGCAGGAGCACAAGGCAGAATCGCTCAGCCAGAGACCCCTGTAACACTGCAGTTCCAAGGGAACAAGTTCACGTTGTCACATAGTCAACTTCGCCAGCTCACCGCGGGGCAACCCCTGCAGTTACAAGGTAATTAATTCAGAAGAGGGAGTTTTTCATCATTTAGAATGCCGCTTCCTTGTTGCTATACATTAAGGAGACGTGTCCATTCCTATTGCTTGTAGTGTTCTGCTCTGTGTGTTTTCTGTGTGAGGCAGTGATAACATAGCTCTGTTTCGAAAAATAAATGTATATCGAAGGAAGGACACAGTTACTTTCTTTTGCTGTGTTCTATTTCAAGATTTTTGTTATTACTTATTACTGAATTTGGTTTCACGTGTATGGATACAGCTAAAGAAGGGGGGGACATTATTTCAGTTAAACTCTGATGAGCAGAAAGAGACAAAACTGAGGACGTTCTTGGTTTGATCTGAAATGGTGTAAATAATACTTGAGGATTGGTGTGCCTTTGAATTTTGAAACTGTTACCCTGACCTGAATTCTACAATATATTTTGTCCTCAAATTTTCCCTTGTTGGTGGAATGTGTGTTGCAAAATTCAGGAGAACCTGGAAATCTTGATTCTCTGTGCCTAACAAAATAAATGGAGGGAATTCTAAGTAAGGATTTTTTGGTTGCTTTGATTTTATCCGAATTCCATATAAAATACCTAGATTTAAAATGTTACCCAGACAACGTGGATCTCCTCTTTAACTATCCAGCCTGACCTTTTTAAATCTTCCATTGCAGGAAGTGTTCTTCAGATTGTTTCAGCACCTGGTCAGCAGTATTTAAGACCTCCGGGTCCGGTTGTCATGCAGACGGTTTCCCAAGCTGGAACAGTTCAGAACGCTTTGAATGCTTTAGGAAACCAGCATCAAGCAGGCGTCCCAACTTCCACAGCAGTGACGCAGCAAGGTTGGTTTTCTAGCCTGAAGGAATGTCTCTATCTAAACATTCAATTACTAAAGTCACATTGATACGTAGCTCCAAGTCGTCGTAGATCGTAGCTCTGTAAGTTGAGTTCTGAAGCAGGGAAACTGTGAGGCGAATCCTTTTGCTCTGTGTGTACTGAAGTTTGAGATAATTTTTTAGTACAAACATGGGAGAGCTTGAAACTGTGTTTAATAAACAGCGTTCTTGTACCAGTTGTGTCTTAGGTCAGATTTTTGTGGGAAGAAGTGAGTTTGAAATGTTTTGTTACTTTTTTCAAAGAAAGATCAGGGTGGTTATTTTTTATCCTGACAGATAATGACCAGCAATTCTCTCTGGTTTTCCACACTGATTTTGCTTTTATCTGTTTTTCTTTGCTCCTCTATCTAACCAAGCTACTGTTTTCCCTTTCCCTCTGCAAATACTGCGTAGGTATTTGGTGCCTTGATGCAAATGTGATCAGTTCCTTGATTAAAAACACAATCAAGATGTTGATCAAAAAAACAATAGAGAAACTGCTGTCTAGAATGCGTTTACAACAAAAGAGCACATTGTTAAATGTTGATAAATGCAATACTAGGAGTTTGCTCCCCGGCCATCTGCTGTAATTTTTTCTGGATATAAAATGTTCCCTCAAAACAGACTGTTTACTGCTCCTTTTTGATGTATTAATGTGCCCTTGAAGTTCATATTTTGACTTTCTGAACAGTAAACATCGCATCATAAAAGGGAGAGGAAGCTTCAACAGCCTCCCAGTTGCTGGGAGGTAAAGGATTTCTGTCCTAGTTTGGAAGATCTGTGGCTCAAATGTTTCACCCTCCAGCTCTGGTTGCGTTACAGGTATTCCTAATACGGCCACAGTTCACAATGGAAATTGGTAACTCGGGATGTAAGATGTCTACAAAAACTCACACATCTTACTACTCTCATGATGGTAAACGGAGAGCTCCGTTAAAAGCAGTGATAACTGAAGTGTTGTTTCCAATGGAGAAAACATTACTATTTTTGCTCTTCATCTTTGGAGGAAGATGTAAAGTGTATTGAAAGTGCTTGCTTTGACTTTCTGAATTTTGGATAAAATGCCCAGTAATTCTATTGCTTTGGGTGATTAGAAACTGCAATTGCTGGATTCACCTGTAGATGTGTAGTAAAATGGGCTATCTGTATTAGCTTATTTGTAATAAAAATGAGGAAAAGTGAAGCTTAAACCTCTGCATACTCCTTGGAGTCTATTATTCTTCATGCAAGGGCTGGCACCTGCTTGTTAACTTGAACGCAGCCCTTCATGGGTGTTTCGACTCACCTCTAAATACAGTTTCACACTGACTGGTGGAGGGTTCTGCTGCTTTTCTAGGGCACATAATCAGCAATGAGCAATGCATTCTGGCCGAGCTGGAAACCTATATATCCTGTCAGGAAAACAGCTGCTACGCAGCATCGGTAGTCTGCTAGTACGTGAGGGGTATTACTGTAGTTCCGATGGTTTACTTGTGTGTAATGTTCTTATAGTTCAGTTAGCTGTCTGGGCAACCTCTGCTAGTGGTTGAATTCACAAGAATGCTACTGGGAGATTTCATCATTTTGTAGATATACAGAATTTGTGTTTTCTGAAAAATCTCAGATGTTTTCTTTAAGATAAATTAGATGTTTGTTTCCTGATTTAGAGTATAACTTGTAAACGTAAGTATCTGTTGCACTATACGTGACATTTTGAATAAACTGTGAGTGCAGCAGGTCTTTGTGCAAACCAAAATTCCACTGATTTATCTTGATTTTTGTGAAAACAGTTGACGTAAATACCTGTCAGATATCTGATGTATAAAAAAGTACAAATTTGCAATACCCAATGGACATTTAGATGTGTTAAAGCTATGAAATATCTACTTACTGAAAATAATAAATGAAACCAATTTTCACAAGAATAAATATGTAAACACAAGGTTTATCCTCAGTTTGTATTCCAGGTAGAACTGCAGTTACTAATTTGTCATCTGGTGACATGGGAGCAGCATTAAAACAAGCACCTACACATGGACAATCACAGGTATTTGATTTTTATTTTCTTATGGAATCACAACTTTTCAGGATTGATACTAAGTCCGTGTAATAGTTGGAATCTATAATTTACAAAGCTGGAATTAATTAGGAACATTGATTACAGGATAGGTAAAAACCCACCAACTTCTGTCAGTGTTTCAAGTTGACAGATCTGATACATTTTCATCTATAATCCATAGTCTAAAGTAAGTTCTGCTGTATAAAAGGAGCTAACAGCTTTCTTGTGCTGTGATATCAGACAGGTTCTTATAACTGTAATTTATTGTAATTACATAACAATGCATGAGTAAAGGAATCATAAGACTTTGAGTGTTTCGAACACAGAGGCAATTGGGCAGATTTTTATAGATCTCTAATCTTAACAAGTTTTAGAAGAAATAGTCAAGCAGCCTATAAAGCATGGGGAAACAACAAGTATCTGTTAAACTATGCAAGAACCTACACCTAATCGATATTAATGTATTAATTGAAATGTGCTAGATGATTAATTTTGGTTTGTTTCCAAAACTATGAAAATGTGTGTTAAAAAAAAAATCAAGAAGGTGCAAAACTAAGACAGAATTGACTCTTTAATGTGAATTGAATTTAGCTGTAGTCTTAAAATTTTGTCCATCACTTGCATCTTTTGATTGGTGTAAGTAGTTGTTAAATCTAGGATGTTGCTGGTGTAACACACGCAGTACTCTGATCCTGATAGCTTCGTTCTAAAGAAACTCAAATTCCTAAGTGATTGTGATGAGCAACAAATGTTGTTTTCAACTTTTCTTGGCAAAGGAAACGTATGAAGAAAAGAACCGGCTTTTGAAGGAGCGCCTGGACAGAATATTTTCTGGCAATGAGCGCCGTTGTTCACGGGCCCCAGTGTATGGCAGAGACTTGCTGAGTGTTTGTTCTTTGACTGGTGAAAGAAAGCCCTCTCAGCTGTGTTCTGGTGAAGGCAACGGTTGGAGGTGGGCTGGCTTTGTCAACTGTTGCCTTTCTTCAAGTGCCTCCGGAGGCCCAAGTAACCCACTGCAAGAAATGATCCTGACGTTAGTTCAGCAGCAAGAATCAATAAAGGATGTTGTTAACAGGTAATGTGTGGCTCTGCCTTGTGAGCCTTTACCACATTGCGTTATTTTTCAAACACTCTGTTTCAAAAACTTTAAAACCTTATTTGTGTTCATGAGCTTGTTTGGTTTAGATTGTTCATAGTGCATATAATTTACTGCTAAATGAATCATAAAAATAACAAGTCACTTCTGTTTCTTTTAGGATCTTTATAGAGTTTTCAGTGCTTCGTTCCTAATTCCAAGCCCAAACTCAGCTGACCATACTTCAGCTTACATTCTTAGGCTTTAAATTTACTTCTGAGGAGGTACCTCTTGGAGCCAACCAACAAGAGTTATGACCCAGAAATGTAGGAAGAAGGTAGTTTAGCTAAAGCTGACATTTAGTGGATTGTGTGCAGAGCAATAGCTGCAGTTTTCTAGAAACAGGAAATGCAATTAGAACTCCTCAAACTTTTTTCAGTTGCTTTTAGTAGATTTGGTGTGATGGTGTTTCTTGTGTTTGAGCTCTAGTGACTGAATATAGTCACAATGCAAACACCTTAACAGAAGCTATCATCAAAGCAGACAAAACAAACCAAAAAGATAAAGGGAGGTAGAGATTATTAACACTTTGAAGGTATGCAGCACTTACTAAGTCACTTTAACGAAGTGGATAGATAATGGTGTGAAATTACGTTGTTGACAGGCTGAGAATTACTGCTGCAGTCGATCATTTTGTATGTAACTTTTTAAACTGATAGTCCCTTGTTTTGATGTTTCTGACAGGGCTCTCTTCGTATTGCCAGCTGCAGTTGCTGCTCCCCCCTGTTTGTACGTAGCGAATCCCCCCCCTTCATATAGTCACAGATTGAAACTCCTGAAGCACAGTCTTAAGCAGAAGGCAGCTCCACACTTGCACCAGTTGCAACAGATCACAACTCCTCACTTGCTGCAGTTCCCTGACCTCCGGCTGGTGCAGTATGACTCAGGTAAAGGAGGACGTTTGGTGATAATATTTCAGCAATTTCCTGTTCCACGGGAACGGAATGTCTGTATAAAACCATTATTGGGTTTCTTGTTTGAAATACAGGAAAATTAGAAGCTCTTGCTGTCTTGCTTCAGAAGTTGAAATCTGAAGGGCGCCGTGTGCTGATTTTGTCACAGATGATTCTGATGTTGGACATACTGGAATTGTTCCTGAATTTCCATTTCCTCACGTTTGTGAGGATCGATGAATATGCTAACCATGAACAACGGCAGGTAAATTTGCCCTAACGGTTGTCCACTGGCACAGCAATATGTGCTGCTCAGGCTTTTATATGCTACAGCAAGAGAAGGAAACTTGCCTTGTTCCGTACTCATTTGGAAACACTTGACTTGTTTTTGTCTGTTTCTTATTAGGCTGTAGTGAATTTGGTTTGCTGTTTTATTTTGGTGAGTGGTTTATTTACTCCTTGCTTTTCATGTAGGAGCTGATGAAAATTTTCAACAGAGACAAGCGCATTTTCTGTGCCATCCTCTCCTCTCACAGTCGTTCCACTGGAGTCAATCTTGTTGAGGCAGACACGGTTGTGTTCTATGACAACGATCTAAACCCAGTGATGGACGCTAAAGCTCAGGAATGGTGTGACAGAATTGGGAGATGTAAAGATATCCACATATACAGGTGAGAGTTACAAATCAATTAACGTGCTTTAATGTAAGGTTCATTCAGATAGTGCGGCTCTATATGATCTGGAATAAAGTGGAAACTTCATGTCACTTCTATAAAAAAGGTGCCAGGTTATCATATGAAAATGTGGTCTTTCTTAACACCAATTGTAATGAATGAGTTGTACTTTATGGTTTTGGTCTCTTAGTTTACATGGATTTTTTTAAGTGAGGCCTTTTTTGAGTAATTCTATGATTCTATGCTTCATTCATTCTAATTTTTATTTTTGAATTACTGTAGTTGTTAAAAGGAAGCTTTGAAGTAGAGGTGGTAGTATGTGTTTTGTTCTGGACCTGTACCAGAAGTAGAAAAACCAAACCACAAACCACCACAGTTTAAAAGTCCAGTGTTACTCTCTAAGGGCAATTTCTCTTTTTGTTTCTGAAAGCTATGTTGGAAATGACTTAACAGATTTCTTTTATTCTCTTTTTCCTTTTCTTTTTTAGGCTTGTCAGTGGTAATTCTGTAGAAGAGAAGCTTTTGAAAAATGGCACAAAGGACTTGATCAGAGAAGTAGCTGCTCAGGGAAATGACTATTCAATGGCCTTTTTAACACAGGTAAGTTAATATTCAAGATATGCTCAAACACCTGAGATGTAGTGTTTAATAAATTCAGACATCTGTGTTGGAGTGTTTAACGCTCTTTTTCAATTTTCCAGAAATAATAGATAGAGGTTTACTTTTTGCTCTAGTCAGTCCATAGTTTATGAGGAATCTGAGCCTGAGCTAATTCAAAGTTATATTAAAAAAACAGAAAGTTGAATGTACTTCTCTTTTTTTTCTTCTACCTACCAAGCAAACGATTCAGGAATTGTTTGAGGTTCATTCTCCTATGGAGGATTCTGGATTTAGAGTAAAAGCAGAAGAATTTGTAGTGCTTTCTCAAGAGCCATCTCCAGCAGAAAATATTTCACCTAAAGTTGCAAGACCATTCATAGAGGTAATTATCAACACATACATTAAAAATACAGCTGGGCAACATTAGTGTTAAACACCTGCCGTATCTTTCTTTGGGTCAATTCTGTCAATCTCTTTTCCTGATAGTTTTATTTCCTAGTGCCATTTCCCTTGTAACACCAAAAGCCACAGTTGAGGTGTATAATTTCTGGGGACTGTCTCTCTTGCCTCGGCAGAGATTTATTCCAGAAATTTGTGTGGCATTTCAGTGAACTCCATGTGATATTTCTTTCAATTTTTTCGAAGTCTTCATTACTTTTAAAACATGTCTTTCTGAAAGGCCCTCAACAGTATTGAAAAAGAGAATGAGGAGTCAAACGATTGCCTGCAAGACATTGGGACTGAGTCAAGCATTGAACCTTTAATCACAGAGCTCTACGAGACAAAATACAATGAAGAGCCCTCACAGCTGCAGGAGTTAGTTGCTGTTGTGGATCAGGTACCATGACTTTACATGAATATTTGGTTAAAAAGTAATATTTAGTTGAAATATTTCAATTTCTTTGCAGTCTGGCCTTAAAGCGACTTTGTTGTCTATGGGATTGATGCTCCCATTAAGTGGATGGGAAATGTACTGGCTTAAGATCTTAAGCCATCAGAGAGGGCGATTAGTTTTAAGGAGAGCTTTGATATGCTCTCCTTCAGATAACGTTTATTTTATTATCCTAAACACTAATTTTTTTTTTTCCTCAATACATTCTCTCAGCTGACTCCAATTGAGAAGTATGCCTTGAATTATTTAGAACTCTTCCATGTTTCAGTTGATGAGAATGAGCCACGGTTGAATGAGGTAAACCAACAAATCTTTCTTTTTTCATGTTGTTCTGTCACAGTATGTACACGCAGAGTTGTATTTTTCAGTGTGGAGGTTTTTCCAATGATGTGTAATATATTGCAGGCGCTTCTGTGACCTTCTCTTGCTATACTTTATGAACACCAGAATGCCTTAGGGAGAGATTATTTTGGGATTCTCTTGCTTTAAGCAGGTGTCAGTTCTTAATTTCTTTTCTATAAAATGGGAATGGCATACTTCAGGACAGTTCAGCAAATATTTATTGTACTCCATTGATAGTAGGGGAAAAAAATTAATTCATTTCAGTCAGCCTGCTTTTTTGGGTGAAAGAGCTGTGTTCTGATTGTCTTGGCTGTTTAACTGAAATTCTGAGTTTGCTTTATTTCAAGTGTTTAAAGACCCTCAACAGACACCAAAAATCTCTTTAATTGTTGTGAAAGTACCTGTTAAGAAATTGTTATAAGATTTCTGTGCCTGAAAATGTCACAGTTTAAGGAGTTTGTCCATAAAAATACAAATTGATGATTTTTAATCCAGCATCTGTTACTGCCTAAAGTTTATAAGGAGTCTGACTTTCACCTAGATGGAACTGAAAACTGCGAAGAAAGCCTGGGAAGTCCGGCATATGAAGGAATTAAAGGAAAAAGAGCAAAAAATGCTTTGGGAGGATGAAGAGGAACTTCTAACTTACACTCGGGAGGATGCATACAACAAAGTAATTCCTGATTAATCTTGTTTTTCTTAATAGTATTATGTCTTAACGGTTGTTCTGAGAACACCTTTACCTTCAGGGATCAGTCGGATCATTTGAACTGTGTTCTCTTTTTGCTGCATAGGAGTATGTCTACGAAGGTCCGGATGGACAAACCGAAATAATGCCGGTAAGTAGAAGGAACAGCAGGCAGCCAAAATAGGCTTTTTATTTTTTGAAACATAAAGATCAGTGGAGAGTTAATATTGCAATAACTACGAATTTTGTTCTGTGCAGCTTTGGACTCCTCCCACTCCACCTCAGGATGACAATGATATCTACATTGATTCTGTTATGTGCCTGATGTATGATACCACCCCTATTCCAGAATCAAAGTTGCCTCCAGTGTATGTCAGGAAGGAACGTAAACGACACAAAACTGATCCATCTGGTAAGTGGTTGTTCTAAGCTGTTCTGATAGTTATTGCTGAAAGTTAAAAAATCGGGATTTTTCTTCTCTCCTACATGTCTGGTCCAGTAAAGATCAAATTTGAAGGTTTGAAGAGATGAAAATTCTTGTCTCATCATTTGAAGCCCCAGTTCTTAGAGTGTGTCTTTCTATTTAGGCATATAGGTGTTTTTAAAAGGACAGTTTTAGAAAACAGGCGTTCTACTGTGTGAGTTAGGACAAGGCTGATCTTACTGTCCATCAAGCTCTGCTTAGTTACTGACAGTGTGCTTTTAAGAGGCAGTGGGGAATACTCTGCACAAATGTAGTAGCATTTTGCAGCAATATGCAGCAGAAGAATAAAAGAATGGTGGTAACTATTTACTAAGCATGGGGGGGGGTTTGTCTCAGCTGCAGGTAGGAAGAAAAAGCAGCGTCATGGAGAGACAGTTATCCCGCCTCGTTCACTTTTTGATCGAGCAACTCCAGGAATGTTGAAAATGCGCCGAGAGGGCAAAGAGCAAAAGAAAAACATCTTGTTGAAACAACAGACACAGTTTGCAAAGCCTTTGCCAACTCTTGTCAAACCAGCTGCTGAGGCTGGACAGGATAACCCAGAGTGGTTGATCAGTGAAGATTGGGCACTTCTGCAGGTCAGACGATGCCTGCATTTTCTGCTGTTATTATTTATTGTATTTTTGCTTCTGATTTCAGAAATGGCTCTTTCTGCGCTTTGTGACTTCAAGGTTATTTCTAATTCTTAACGGTTAGTTTGGCATTTTGCTGACCTAACGCAGAAGGAATTGCCTCTCACTTGTGTTCCTCTAAGGATGAATTACAGGTTGAACAACAGAATGCACCATTAAGCCCTGTTGCAGAGAACACTTACTGTTATGTTACAGATGAGTTGTGCTGACTGAACATTGGGTAATGCAGCTACGGTTCTCTCCACATTTGAGAAGAGAGCAGTGCTTGATTGGCAGCTCTCTGTTCCTCTTACGCCAGCCTCCAAGTGGTTTTGTGCGCGTCAGGCAAAGAAATAGCATTTTATGCTTATTTATTCTCTGTGAATGGAGTGAACCTATAGCCTGAGCCCTAAGCTCGCTGGATCAGTGTAGTAAAGGTGTGCAGGCACATGCAGATAAGGGGGCGTTCGGAAGATTGGAATGATTTGTCATCTGAAGCTTTTGTACCTTTATCTGTTGTAGGCAGTGAAGCAGCTGCTGGAGCTTCCTTTAAATCTTGCTGTTGTATCGCCAGCACACACTCCCAATTGGGACCTTGTTAGTGATGTTGTTAACTCATGCAGCAGAGTCTATCGCTCACCAAAGCAATGTCGAAACAGATACGAAAATGTCATTATTCCAAGGGAAGAAGGAAAGGTGAGTTTACATAGAATGATGCGTCTTTTTTTCTACATTAAGTTTGTAGAGTTTTTTTTCCTTATCTCCATAAACACTTGTTTTTTGTTAAATGTTTCAACAGTGTAAATAAATAACTTAAAAGATTATAAAATTATCCTCATCAGGATTTCCACTTATTTTATGTGATTTCTTTGAAAAGAAAAAGCACCTGAACAAAATCTACCACAAAAGATCATCTAACTTTCCTTCTTATTTTACAGCTAATGTACGAAGCTAATCCTAAAAAGAAGACAAAAAGTATTTATAAGGTGTGCATTGGTATTCTTTCAAAATCAAATCTAGACACTGTGGTATTTAGCAGCAATGGAGGTGGGCAGATAATTCATATGAGATCCATGTTGAGTGTTACTTGAGTTCTGAAACATCAATTAAAATTCCAAATTTATTTTTCCTTTCTTTGTTGATACAGTGGATTGACACCAGACTTCAGCTTTTGGATTTGGTAGATAAATTTTAAATCACGCAAGAAGTTTGTGATTTCACTGAAAATGTAGTGGCTATTTTTCCACCTAAAAACCACCATGTAGCTTATCCTGATTATTATAATGGTACTTAAGATCTGTAAGGATGTACTTCATGCTAGGGTCTAAGTGGATTGCAAAGACATAGTGAATTTAAAGCTTGAAGCACCTTTTAGTGAATGAGGATGATAGTATTCTACAGAAACAAAATAAATTCCATGATTTTAAACTACTTCTTCCAAACCGTACAGCAATTTAGTGACAGGACTGGGTAGAGAATCTAGAACTTCTGACTGTAGTCCCATTCTCTGACTAAGAAGCAGGTTTGTCCCTGACTTGGCAGTTTCTGCGTAGGAGAAGCCAAATGTTAGAATGGCATGGTGTGTTGGATGTTAACGTAGCTTTGTTGGGAGAGCAGTGCAGTGATGGTTTTGTTGTGTGTGCGCTGTGTGTAACTCTAAACTAATGGGCTCTTGGTTTGGGTACTGAATTAAACTTGCAATATCTAAACTAAAGCAAAGATTCTTTTTCAAATTAGAGTTTGCCATTTTGTATGTCCCCAAGTGCTGATGCCAGTGTGACCGTGAGAACTGCTCCTTATTTTGCTCTTTCTTGATATATTTCCCATAGAGTTTTGTGTAACAGTAAGTTATCAGTGACACGAAACCAGTCTGTGATAGATATGTTGGAGTCTGTTTTTAAATAATCTGCAAGCGCACCATGTGTTTATACATAGACAAAATGCCGTGTGGGCGTGTTGGCAACTGAATGTTGGTTTGTTTTCATTTTTTAGACTAAAAACAGTCGCCCGCTTCGTACCAATCAGATCTATGCTCAAGATGAGGGTGCCACCCACACGCAACTTTACACTAATCATTTTGAGATGATGAAAATGGTTGCAGGGAAAAGAAGTCCGCCTATCAAACCTCTGTAAGTTTAACTGGAATCATTCCATCCACCTGTCACCACAGATCTCCTGGAAACTGTGTTCTGGATTTGGATTGCTCTCACAACCGAGTTATTTTACACCATTTCAAGCTGTTGTTTTGTTTCTGTGTTCTTGATCTCTTCCCTTCCATCCTGGCCTTCTGTTTTTGTTACATCTTTGTATTTCATGTGTTTGTTTTAGCTTTTACTCACTGCATGAATATTGTTTGACATGATTAAGAGCAGAAGAGCATTCAGTTGGGTTTTTTTTTTTAATCTACTTTATGAACTATACTTTCCATTTGCCTGAGTTGTAAACATTTTGATGTCTATGCTGTTTAATAGTACATTGTTTTCTGTGTATATTCCTGCAGTAACTTCTTCTGTATTAATTTATATTTACCCTGGGTCTTTCTTAAAATGTCTGTCTGTGTGCAGGCTCCAGTACTGGTGGGAATATCATGAAAACGTCACCAAAACTGCAGTGTCGTCCACTAAAACGTGAAATTAAATATTGCTTTTAAGTTTTTTTTCTGTCTCCAGTAATACAGTTTTGCTCAATTTCAGGCTTGGCATGAATCCTTTCCAGAAGAATCCAAAGCATGCATCAGTGCTTGCAGAAAGGTGGGCGCTCTCTGTCTTACGGGAGTTATGAATTGCATAAAAGTGCTTTTGGAATTTTCTTTTTTAACTTTCAGATACTTAATGTTTAATGATTGTGTCCTTTGTCTTATCATTGTTTCTAGTGGAATCAACTATGATAAGCCGCTTCCTCCAATTCAAGTTGCATCTCTCCGAGCAGAACGGATTGCAAAAGAGAAGAAGGTACATTCTCCATCCCAGCTACACCTATGACTGTAGTGATTAAAGGAAACTGAGGAAGTATGAGAAAAGCTGCCTTCTGGGCGAAGTTTGGTGTTAAAAGTAGATGTTAGGGGCAGCTGCTGTACATGTACTAGGGTTTAGGTATCCAAGGTCCAAAGTGGGAGCTTGCCTTGGGCCTGTATGTCACATGCAAACATTGTTTAGAAGCATCTTTTTGGAAAACATACTAAAAACATGTAAAAATCTTGGTTTATTCTGACCATTCTGTAGCCTCCTTTCTTACATTATTCAGAAAGAAGTACTTGCCCTTGCTTGTTGATGGTTAATTGCTCGTTGTGCTGTGCTCTAACCTGTGTGACTGTGAATACAGCTTGTAGTTCAAAACGAGTTAGGTTGTGTAACTTGGAGTTAGTTAAAGTGAAGACACATTTTTATGCTGTCTCTGCACACACATATAAATAACGTGCTTAGAATTTTGTTCTGGAGTTTTGTTTGTTGTTAAAAAACTACATCCTGATTATTGCATGCGCCGTTTGGAAGACTGAGGCTCTCCTTCTGGTTTCCCTAGGCTTTGGCCGAGCAGCAGAGGGCACAGCAGCAGACAGGACCGCAGCCCCAGCAGCAGCAAGCTGGCCAGCAGCAAGCGCCGCAGCCAGCGGTACAGCAAGCACAAGCCCAGCCTCAGCCGCAGGCTCAGGCCCAGGTAGTTCAGCAGCCACAGGCAGTAGTGCAGACTGCAGTAACTACGGTGGCCAACACAGCAGTATTGGTAAGAAGGGGAGGGTTTGCTGCCTCTGATGTAATAACTTTGGTTCTTCTGTGTGTACCGTATTTGTGTTTAATTTTCTCTGGAAAGTGAGAATTTAGGTCAGTGTAGTGAGATAAGACTTACTTAATTTAATCAGCGTCTGAGCACATACGTTTACAGAGTCAGTGACACAGAGAACTTGGACTGTAAAGAGGATGTAGCTGTAAGAGCTACTCCGTTAAAGGAACTTGAAAACCAAAGCTTTAGTAACCTTTGCAAGGCAAGTGGAACGTCGCATCCTACAGGACCTGTCGTGGTTGTTTTGTTGCAAATCAGTGCAAAGTTTTCATGGCTTCCTTAAATCGAGAGTCTGTATTAATGAGTCTGATGGCAAGTCTGGGGCTTTCGTTTTCAGTGCCAGTCCAGTTTGCATACTAATGTGTGCAGGCAGTGTTAATTTTATTTTGCTTGAGGGAGGGCAAGTATACTGCAACTTCTACGGAACAGAGGGTGGGTTCTCACCCGTAAGCATGGCTGTGTATCTACTGCTCAGTGATGTTCACGTGTAAGTGGTTGTCTGTGGCACACCAGAGTAATGCACTGCTCCCTTCTGCTCCCAAGGACGTCAAATGGCCAGTATTTCCCAGATATTTGACTAGTCTCCAATTGCTTGTTGGTGTGGCAGAATCCCAACACGTACATCAGTTGTTGTCGATATGTAAAATGAATGAACAACTGCAGAAGTATCTGTGCATTTTATTGCATTTTTCTTATTTTATCACTTCGGGAATGCAGCATTGTGTTAAACAGTGTAGTGTAAGAGCTATATTTAGTTTTCTTTTATTGCTTTTCTGAACTGTTACCTCAATTGTCTTCTAAATAGGCGGGCACAATCAAAACAGCCGTTACGGGGACAAGTATACAGACTGGTAAGAAGACTTTATAATTAGGCATTGGAGATGACAGGACATTCGGAATTTCATTTTTAGAATCTCAAATTTAATCCTGGCTTGCTTTCAGCTACAGTGAGTGGAAATGTCATAGTGAATACCGTTGCTGGAGTCCCTGCTGCTACCTTTCAGCCCATCAATAAACGTCTGGCTTCACCTGTTATACCTGGAACATTGACTGTGAGTAGATGGCCTTACTGGTTGTGTCCCTGGGCTGATCTTGGTTGCAGGTTCTATCAGCATATCTGTTTTCTTCTTTAGCTTTCCATGTCATCAGAAACTCTGCTTTATGCAAATTTCACGTGCATCATGTGATTCTGTATCAGCCCCCTCTCCCTTACCCAAATATCAGAACACACCGGAACAGTTTATCAGAAAAAAGTGCCTAATGGATACTACTGTTAAAAGTAGTTCGTAGACAAGTGCTGTCATAGGCAGTGTATTATGTCATTATCGTTTCCAGCCTGTAATTGTTTTGTGCTTTGTTAATTTTGATCTTTATTATTATTTTAATGGTTTAAGAATATGGAAGATAAAGCAAAAAAATTGAAAGGTAGTAAAATAAAATTTCTGAAATGTAGTTAAGGGTTTGGTGATCAGCCTGTCTGAAAAACACTTAATCAGATGCTGATAATGAGGTGTATCTGACCAGACGGGTGTTAGATTTGGACCTTCTTTGCTTTTGCTTTTTTGATGTTTGTTTCTAAAGTTGTATAGTCTATTTCCATAAACTTCCGTGGCTTTATATGAGGTATGGAAGCTGTGAGATGTAATGACCATGTTCCTTTTCAGACTTCGGGAGGCACTGCAACTGCACAAGTGGTACATACCCAGCAGCGAACTGCGGCAACACCTGCTGCTTCCACGGAGCTGGTGACCATAGCATCCACCCAGGGAGTTCGAGCAGTGACCTCAGTGACAGCATCAGCAGTAGTAACTACAAACCTAACACCAGTGCAGACCCAGACAAGATCTTTGGTGACTCAGGTTACACCAGGTAATAATCACGTGTTTGGGGATTTTTTCCGAGGGTATGTAAAGGGCTCCAGTGTTTCTGTAGGTTGCTTGCCCGCCATGGCCCCCCAGTACTGAATGTCTGGATTTGTTGGCAGCACAATTAAACAGTGCTGTGATTTTTAACTTGCTTTATTCTTGATGCTCAGATTACACTTTTTTCCAGCAGTTCTAGATAAAGTGTTGCAGTAAAGAGCTGCTTGGCCCCCAGGCATCACAATTTAGAAAGATTATTAGTAATCTAGCAGTAAAATATTAGAATGGACTCTCTTGACTAAAAACCTTTGTGAAGAAAGAAGCATATACTTTATTATTTACTCTGCTTTTTACATTACCTTTCTGCTAATGTGTTGTTATTTGTAGTTAGTCCACAAACTGTGCTGGAGCAGAAAAATATGCATTTAACAGCTTGGCTCTTCAGGTGAAATCAATGTATTAAACTGAATGCTGCAAATCCTCCTTCAGTGTTTTTTTTCTTCATTCACAGCTACACCAACAGTCCAGCTGGCTGGCAAAACAATCACTCCTGCTCACTTCCAGCTTCTGAGACAACAGCAGCAGCAGGCTGCTCAGGTGCAGGTCCCACAGATTCAGACTCAGGCACAAGCCCAATCTCCAGCTCAAATAAAAACTGTAGGGAAATTGTCACAGGTGAGGAAATGCTTCTGAAGTAACATGACGTGTTACTCATTGTTATTGTAAGTATCATTAGCAGTGTGCGGTGTATCCTGTTCTCATGGGCTAGAGTGAAATGCAGTTCTTTTTTAAATTTGATCCTACTAAAATTTCATGAAAGCAGTGAGTCTGAGCCATTTCGAATAGTACCACTGTCGCAGTAGGTCAGGATGTAAAGCACTTACTGTTAATTTTTCACTGGCAACCCATTGCATAAAGGAGTTGCATTCTTAGCTCTTTGATCTTAACTGAAGACTGGTATAGAATGTTTCTCCTTTAAATCTCCAGATTCATCTCCATTTTTTTTCCTGTGGTCATGTAAAAGATTGGAAATGATGGAAGTATTTGATTTTTGCAGGAGCAGCTGATCAAGTTACAGAAGCAGAAACTGCAGCTTCCGCAGCAGCAGGCAGCACAGCAGACACAGCAAGGGGCACAGCAGCAAACAGCGCAAGTACAAGTGCAACAGCAACAGCAAACTCAACAACTCACTGCTGTTACAGCACCTCGTCCTGGCGCAGTTCTCACAGGCACTACTGTGACAAACCTGCAAGTTGCTCGCCTTGTAAGTTGTCTTTGACTTTGCAAACCCAGTCTTAAACACCTTATTCTCTTGCTTGTTTAAATGAACTGTATACTGGTCATTTGCTCACACAAGTGCCTTTTGCATTACTTGGGCAGTACAAAAGATAATGGCCATAACATAAATAGCTTTACATTGCACTTGTCCCCACCGATACCACCTCTGAATTGTCTTGCCATAAAGGAGCAATTATATTTAGAAACATTTACAACCATCACTTTATAATTGTTATGTGCAGCAAGTGTTTTTTTGTGCCAGTACAATAATCTTCATTCCTTACTGCTTAGACTCGTGTTCCTGCTTCCCAGCTCCAAGCACAAGGACAGATCCAGGCCCAAACTCCACAAGCAGCACAGGTTGCTTTGGCAAAGCCTCCGGTGGTGTCTGTTCCAGCTGCTGTCGTGTCATCTGCAGGAGTCACTACACTCCCCGTTACTGTTGCGGGCATTAGTGTTGCCATTGGGCAGCCACAGAAAGCAGCAGGTATGTCAACAGACTTGCTAAAACACAAGAAAATTTTAAATCCCCTTTTTATTTAAAGGTAGGATGTTTCAGGTAATGTCTTCTGTCTGACACTCAGGCTTTTTAAAAAGTAAAGTGATGGAGGTTGCACTTCCATTTGTTTTACAAATGTGGTTAAGAGAATTACACTTAGTCTATTTAATCTGAAGGTTAGCATGGTTTTTTAGCCAGATGTGGTTATTTTGTGGTTTTTTTTAGTCTGTGCATGACAGTAGGCAAGCAGATAAGTGTTAAAATTAAAGATATAGTAATTTCATCATTTTTTAAAAAAATACAAAATTAAAATAAGAAGACTTGTATTCATACTCCTGTAGTGTAGACAGAATTTTTTCTGTAGGAAGATTATTGTTAGAACACAAAGTTGGCTTGCTCATGCCCTTAGATAACAGCATGGTTTTTTTTCTCCACTGTCAAAATCATATATCTTATTCCCATTAAAATCAGTGGGTTATCAGTGCTCAGAGCTATGCAGATGTGTAAGTCTATAAAAACCCCAGTCTGTGTTTGCAAGCTGTGATTACTGGGACAAAGCAATAAAATGAAGACTCTTGCAGTTCTAATGATTTCTGTAATTTTCAGGAGGCCAGACAGTAGTTGCACAGCCACTGCATGTCCAGCAGCTTCTAAAACTCAAGCATCACCAGGCAGCACAGCAACAGAAAGCTATCCAGCCTCAGGTTGCACAGGGCCAAGCTACTGTGCAGCAAAAGGTACTTGTTGTTTACTCTCCCGTCGAATTGTAGAATGCTTCTGTGGTTGTAAAGCTTCAGCTCTGAATTACAAGGACACTCCTAGAGAGTCAGCAATATTTCTAGGGGTGAATCTTAAGCAGATCTAGAGAGAACGGTTTGTTGTGTGGCTTGTCAGGTGTTTACTTTTTTCAGTAAGGCAGCCGTTTGGTGTGATTTCTCATGCCCCAAACTGGGCTTTCTTTTTTAAGTAACAAAGATTAAGGTTCTCTTTGGTCACTTTCAGTATAACCAAATGTGAAAAATTCCCCAAGATTTTCACTGTTCACAATATAATTTGTGCAAAATAGACTTTTTCCTGAGATGTCATGTTCCTGTGGGCTTTGCTGTCAATCAGCCACCAGCGTGGTTTTTTCAAAGTGCCTTACCGTGTGAAGTGTGCGTATGTGTGCGTGTGTGGAAGAGAGAATCTTTTCAGTAGACACTTCAAGTGATTCAGAATATTTGTGTAAGTGCGTGAAAGCTTTCGCTTAGTGCTCATTCTGCTATTACTAATCCTGGGAGGATTTTGTTTCAGTAATTAAATGTAATTAATACATATCTATTCTTTAAAATACACATGTATTTTGCAGTCATAGATGCATTTTTTTCTACTCTGCAGATAAATGCTCAACAGGTTACGGTCCAAACCCAACAGCAGACTTCACAGCAACAAAAAGTAACTTACACCACACAGCCTGCTATTAAAACACAGTTCTTAACAACTCCAATTTCTCAAACCCAGAAACCGGGTGGAACCCAGCAAGTGCAGGCCCAGATTCAGGTACAGGTAACACAGGTTTACACCCTCCGTGACTGGAGAATTGTAAAGATGACAGGTGATGCAGCATCTTAGCACCCACTCACCTTAATTCTAGTCACACATTTGTTTAAATTGACTTTATTGTAAAATTCATTGGTCCTGAATAGGTAGCCTTATAGCAGGTCAGAGGAACTATCTGAGCTGTAAATTGACCTTTCCTCTTTGAAATAAATAAATGGAGTCACGCCTTTTTATTAAGCAAGGGATTCCGTACTGTGTTTGCTAGGGAACATTCAGCCAGAGTTCTTCCTGCTTACTGGTGCTGCCTCCCAGCCTAAGATAATGTAGCCCTTTAGAACTTCTGTGCTTCCTTCAATTCTGTGTAGCGTTCCTTCAGTGTTATATATAATTATGTTGCAGTTAAAATTGAAAATACAACTTTTCCTCTGCCTCTCCTTGGTAAGTTCTTCAACACACTGATCTAAAAAGTTTGACAAAAGTTGAGTATCGCTGAGAATGCCAAGCTGCAGCTTACCACGAACAGGACTTCAGAAAGCTTTTCACTTTGTAGCAGTTTTGATAGAAATGGTGTTTTTGCTGCTATTAGCAATTTTTTATTTTGACCAAATCTCTCTTTAATTCATGTCGCTGCAGGTTGCAAAACTTCCACAAGTGGTCCAGCAGCAAGCTACTGTTGCCAACATTCAACAGATGGTTTCAGTTTCCCAACAGGTAGGTTTTGCTTTTGTCAAATACAGCACTAGCAACATGATCCTACTGAAAAGCTCATTTTCTTAGAATATGTGTATCTTTCACCTTATATGTGGCATAGGCAGTATTTTTGAAGGGTATAGCAAGTGCCCTTCTATAAAAATGAATCATGTGACTGCTGAGTCAGCTGCTGTATATTCTCTAGTCTAAAACTTTGGTAGATGGAGCACTGTTTGTTCATCACTGTAGCTAGGCTGAAAAATTGATTTTAAAAAAATATTTTCTAGAGCTGAAAGAGTTTTTTTAAATTGCTTTCTTGTGATGGATGGTCAAGGTAGCAAATAATTGAACTAATGAGCACCGTCTGAGTTTGTTCTACAAAAACAAATGGAGGGTGACAAGCTGTTTTGTTGCAGTTCATAAAGCCAAGAGCTTTGTCGAAGTCAGGATGGTGCGGTAGCTGTTCTAAATGTGGTGTGATAGCAGACAGGACTAGGGCAAGAGAAGGTCGGACAGTTTGGTTTCCCTCCCCTAACTACCCGGCAGGTTATTTACTCTGTTTAGAGTAATGTCATTCACACCATTAGCAATGGGCAGAACTTAAGCTGTTGATTGGCAGGAATGGCTTAGCTTGGGATGGCAGATGAAGTTATTGCCTTCAGTGTACAGATATCTGAGTCAATCAGCTCTTAATCTGTCACAGTTTACAGTGCAGAATAAAATCTGTGACTGTTCATCTTAAACCAGTGATGAAGTGGTGTAAGCTGACTGATAACCACCTCCAATATGAGTGCATCAAGGGCAAGGTGGACATCAGGGAGTAGGAACCTCATCAGTCACCACAAGTTGAGTTGTCCTCTGTAGTCACTAAGAACTCCCAGATAATTTTTCAAGGGACATTAAAAGCTGGCTTTTCAAAAGTCATTGATGCTGGCGTAACTCTGGGGCTGTTGAAGTCCGTGGTAAAGAGACAGATGAATGTCAGTGGCTGTAGGGTTGAGCATGCTGTGTATGTTTAAAAGTGCAGTCCTCATGTGTGTAGCACTCTCTTTACCTGCATTTTTAGTACTTCCCAGTGGCTTTCTCTTGGGTCAGACAAGACTTAACTTTCCCTTGGAGAAGCCCTTGCAGCTTCATTTGGCTTCTGCATGTGACAGAGGCAGCTGAAGCTACTGGGTTTTCATCACCTTGTGTTCTGAACAAGGGGACATTGCATTTTTTTCTCCCTTGCTCTGGGTAGAGCTATGAAAATTAGATTTCTGGGTGGAGTTCAAACTGTTCTACACTAAATTGACAGTAAAGACTGGCAGCTGTAGCCTGAAAGGGTAATGTCAGAGACTGGTAGGAAGCCTCAGTGACTGATTTATTGTCACAATATGGGTGCAGAGTTAGTGTTTTAATCTCTTTGATCCTCCATCTATCCTTCTATTCTTTTCCCTGCTCCTTCACTTCTGCAGCACAGGAATTTTTCTGTTTATGCAGTGGGTTTGTAAACCTTCCATCTATCTTCTGTAAAGGATCTGGGGAATGTCCATGTCCGTTGATTTGCACTGCAGAGTTACAGGCATCTTGCCTTTGAGTTCTGGTTTATAAGGCTCTAGAAAATGTCGCACAACATTGTTTTTCCCTGAAGCCACAGAACGTTCCCAGAATCCCGCCCAACCTTTCTACTTTGTCCAAGATGCGCATCAGTCAGGAGAGCAAACAGTATAAGGTGCCTTCCGTGGAGTGGGAATGTAGTGGATGCTCAGTGTAATGCCAAACTGATCTTTTGTAATTGCCTTGTCTAGGTACAAGCTCAACCCCAAACTGTGACGCTTTCTCAGACGACAGCAGGTCAACAGCAGGTTCAGGTGATTCCCGCAACAACTGCTACCGCTCAGGTCGTCCAGCAGAAACTGATACAACAGCAAGTTGTGACAACAGCGTCCCCCCAGATCCAGGCTCCCGGGGTACAGAATCCAGCTCAGGCACCAGCAACCTCTGAAGCGCAGAATCAGCAAGCGAAAGTACAAATGAGGACGCCTACGGTCAGATTAAAGGCACCTACTAAACCAAGTTGAACTAACGATTAAAATGCAATAACAGGGAAACACAGCATTTCTTGTTTGCTAAGCCAAGTGAGAAACTACTCCAAACATCCAACTGAAGACAAACCACCTCTATTGTCTTTTTTAGCGGAAGGTTTTTTGCTGGTGAACATTTAAACGTGGAAACTCTCACGTAACTTCAGCGTATTAGCAACTGTTTAGCACTCAAAATCTGTACAAGATGCATTCTGCCAGTGTTCTCTGTGCTCGTTCAAACCAGATAAAGCGAACATCACTAAGTTTAAATTCTGCCCAGCTTCACAGGAGTGAAATGGTAATATGCCATAAATGTCACTAAAATCCATCTAAGGTAGCATACCACAAACTTCCCGTGGGAATATGCAGTTTTTTGCTGTAGTTTGGCTCTGTGCTCAGTACCCACAGTGAAGCCATTCCAAGAACCACATGTGGCTAATATGGCTAAGTGTTTTCCATCTGTAGAAAAGCTGCGTGTTGTTCTCGCTTGAGGTAAACACCTCTGGAAGGTCTAACTTATATTTGAAGTGCTCCCTGCAAAGTTTAGCCAGTAAATGTGAAAACCTGTAAGTATATGTAATTAAAAAGGAAAAAAAAAAAGGTTTCATTCTCCATTTTTGTAAGTCTTTTAAAATGTTTGTTAGTAGTTTGTGTACAGTTTACTGAATCACCCAACCTGTGCGCCCATTCTCATATTCCACTTTAAGATAATGGATATTTTAGGCATGAACGGAGTAAATACTGTGTTGATAGTAGATGTGTACTAAAGTGTAGCCCATTTTTTGGTTTGTTCGGGGGAATACAGCTAAACAAGTGATCCATAGCTGTTTCTCATGGGACTTCCGTCAAGGAAACTCTCCGACTGATAAAATTAATCTCGGTTTCATTCTGCTCTTGCAACATGTTTAAATGTTCAGTACTTTCTACTCAGCTTTCAGCTCGGGGTGGGGGGGTGGGGTGGGGGGCTGGGAGAAGGGGAGAATAGTGAAATTAAATCTAAGACTTAATTCTTCAACTGTGTAAAGAATAAGATCTAACTTTTGTACTATTCTTTTACTAAAGCTAATGATGAATGTATCTTCAGGTGGGTATTTTGGATGTGAATAGAGCGTGGCCTCTTCCTCCAAATCAGTTTGCCTTATTGTTAGGAAAACAAAAAAAAAAACCACGAACCCAAGCAAAAAGCTGCATAGAACTGTGAGGGTTTTCTTTACTTTTCTTGTGTAACATGAAAAACAGACTCTGTTTGCAAACAGCACTGAGGAATCAAAAAGCTCATGGTGGCTTGAATGGATTTATTGTACTTTGGCCATAAAACTGCACGGCGTGTGAAATTCAGACAGAATTAGAACATTCTTTTCTGCGATGGTTTCAAAATTATTTTTTCGTTCTGTGACCTTTTTACTCTTTCAGGAGGGAAGGAAAGCAGATCTTCTCTTCCCTCTGTACGTACACACCATTGGTCCCTAGTGATCCAGATGGCTTAAACAAGAAAGAAGAACCCTGTCTGCTCCTCTTTTTCAGTAGGATAGGTACAGCCCGTTCTGTTAAGATCACGAATGTAAACACTGGGTCAGGCAGTGTTCCTGATTACTGATTTTTTTAAATTTTATACCTCTTTTCTCCTGCATCCTCTTTTTCTTGGACCCTCAGGTCTGCGAATAGGAGGGCATTGTCGGTTTCTTTTAAGCTCTTTGTGCATGCAGTAGTATTCCCCGACCCTGCTGAACCACTGGCTGGTGCCGTTGGTCGGTACTAGCCACGAAGCTGGTGGTGTTGGCAGCGGAATAGTTCGAAATGCGGAGCAGATGCAGTGGTAGCAGGTAACTGACACTGTGTACGGTGTAGTGTTGCTCATCCAAAAATATTGCTTAGTTAGCCCCAGTTTTACTTTTAAATGTTTAGCTCTTGCTATGTGCATGAAAGTCGTGTGTGGGGGAATACTTCCAGCAGTGGGAAAGGTGTTGACTGCATCATTGTGCTGGTCTGATTTGGTGTCTAAAGAGGCAATTGTTTCTTGTTTAGGTCAGTTAACGAAGATAAAAATCACTTCTTCCTTATTTCATTTTTCCTTTTGATGTGTCTTTCTCCCGGGAGTGTGTTAGGAAGTCAACCTGTAAATAGCTGATGAACATAAGCATTTGTACTTGATCCAGTAGGATTATAAGGAATAGTGATGTATCCTACCTGAAGGTGTAATAAAGTGTACATTTTTATAACGCCGCCTGGCCCTGCCTTCTGTAACGCGCGGGGGGGCCTCGGGCCGCGCTGCCCCGCCGATGCGGGTGCCGGGTGGGCGAGCGGGCGGCGGGCTCCGAGCCCCGGCCCCGCCTGCGGGCGGAGCGGCCGCCGGCTCCTCCTCCTCCTCCTTCCGCCGGCAGCATGGCGCGGGCCGCCGCGCTCGCCTCCTGCCTGGAGGCCGTGCTGGGGAGCCGCGGCAACGCCAACCGCGTCTTCGAGATCCTGGAGCTGCTGGCGGTGCGGGCAGGGACCGGGCGCGGGGCTGGGAGGGGGCCGGGCGGCCTGCGGGGCGGTGCGGGGCTGAGGGCGGCGGGGCGCGGGGCCACGCCGGGCCTCCCTCCTTCCCTCTCAGCGACCTGCTCTTCCGCAGGGCCAGGAGGAGGAGGAGGTGCTGTGCGCCGGCAGGACCTGCAGCCGGCTCTTCGGGGCGCTGCTGGAGCGGAGGGAGCTGTTCGTGGGCCCGCTGCCCGCCGAGGAGGCCTCTCTCGCCGGTGAGTGGGGGGCGGGAGGCAGGGCCTGAGCCTGGGGCGCCTCTCGTGGGGCTCCTCCCGGCCGGCCAGCGCTTTCAAGACTTGTGTTCACCCTTCAGAGCACTACGGCGCTGAGGACAAATACAAGATTTGGATGAGGCACCGCTACAAGGACTGCGTGGATTGCTTGGCGGAGCTGATGGGACACGATGCCTTCCAGGTCAAGGTAGGTCCTGAGCGCACGTTGGGGGGGTCCCTTGCGATGCAGAGCGATTCTCTCTCTAATACTTCAGCGTGGGAGGGCCGGCAGTGCGGTAAGATGTTGCTGGTGCTCACCACTGCTCACCTGCCTGCCCGTCGCAACTTTCTCTTTTCTTTCATCTTCGTCCCTTCTTCCTCCTGTAGAAGTTGCCTCCTTTAGGTCTGACCCCTGGTGTCCTTGTTGAGGGTTTTTTTCCTGTGTGTTGCTGTTTTGCTAAAGGAATTGTCGCTCTGCACCCTCATGAAGTTTGTGGAGTTGGAGGCGCAGCATCCATTGATCAAAGTAGAGTGGAAGGGGACTTTAACTTTTCCTCGTGAACTTCTGAAGGTAAGCTGGCCTCGCCTGCGAGGATGGGAAGGTACTGCCAGGTTCAGCCACCCTGTCGTTTCTAAATGACGTTGTCTTCAATAGAAAGGGCCCACCTGGGAGGTCAGGAGGGCTTGTCAACGTTGCTGCGCAGCAAGCAGTACACAGCCGTACTAGCCACCCTTCAGAAAGACGGGAGGGTGCCCTCAGCCATCACTGCTCGCTGTCCGCTCCACTACTGTAAGAGACTGACGTTGCTTTCCTTTACAAACCCTTTGTTAGGTAGTTGTTGATGGCTTACTCCCCTTAAATGAGGACGCTTCACTCCTGATCTCCCGCTTTCAGGAATATATGGAGTACGATGATGTTCAGTACTTTGTCATAAAGGCGGTCACTGAGAGCATTGGACAAGTCATGCAGAAGATGAAAGAGGTAACAGATCATTACTCTTGAGGCGGGTGTGAGTAAACTGCTCTGAAACATGTATCCTGTGCGTGAAGCAGGGAGGGACTAGTGGTAGATGGAAAGACTTGGGAAGCACGAGAAATGAGTGTGCTCACTCGAAGGCGTTGATTTCATTGATTGCTTGCTCATATGTGCCAATTGTGCCAAGACTGTCTTCAGTCTGAAGTTGGTAGTAGTTTGAGGCACACAGGCTGCTGTTTTTGCAGAACCTGGTCTGGGCTCTAGCTCCTGTCTTACCCCAATCTCTGCAACTGGTGTGGCACACACAGAACTTTCAATTCTGTTCAAACGAATTCAGAGAGAGGTTTTGTGTTAGGCAACCAAGTAATACTCCAGGACAAGGTAGCAATAGGGGCTATACCAGTATGTAGTTCAGCCATCATCATTTTTTCTCTCCTAAATATACTCAGTGCTTTGAAAATAGGGCAATATTGAAGTCCAGTAGCTTACCATCTGTTGTGAAACTTGCTTCATGTTTGATTATATGTGTTTTTTTCTCAGAAGCCGCCACCGTTTTACCAGCAGAATGTATTTTCTCTCATTTCACCTATTAACATGCCGGACAAAGAGAGTGACATGGTCAAATTCATGGTGAAGCCAGGTTAGTAAGCACCACGTGATGAACTGTGTATGGAAAGAAAAACCAGGTTTAAGATTTTTTTATTGTGTAAATACTCTCTTAATGCTTGCAAATGAAAAATGTCTGGTTCTGTGACCACAGTGGTTCTAAACAGTATTACAAAATCCACATTCCTCAGTCAGCAGTGTGGTCTGTCATGGCCTTGTGTCAAGACAAGGACTTCAGCCCAAAATTTTAGGGTAAAAAAGGGTCATCTGAATTTTTTAGACATCTCTTTTGAATTCAACATCTGTTTTCCCTCTCTTCTTAGATAACTGGCAGGAATTGAAAGTGTCAAAGCTGCAGGTAACTGTTCATACTTCAGAGCTGAAATTGTATCTGCCTAAAGTAGAGCTTTATCTACACCTGTGTGTTTAACTCTCTGCTTGCAATTCTGTTTTTAAGGCACACAAGCAGGCGTTTGAAAAAATGTGGCTGAGTTTTTTGAAGCACAAGGTGAGTGCTACTTCTGCCACTGACCTGCATTGCTTTCCAATTGCTAATCGTTCGAGGCTGTGGCTGTCCTTGCATGGAGCTCCTGGTAGGACCCCGCTATGCTCTCATGTCAGATGAGAACAGCCCAGTCATCCTTTCTACTGGATTGTTCTCCTGCCAAGAAACATACACGGGCTGCTGCTTCTCCTTATTCTCAGCCTTTTTTCCCCACCCTAAGCGATTCTGCCTGTAAGGAATGATCTGCAGCACAACCACCTCTCTTCACAAGTTGAAGGTTCCCAAGCCTTTTTGCTGGTGACTTCCCCTCTGAGCTGCGCTGACACTTTTAGTTGTGAGCATCTGCCTCTTTGAGTGGTGTCACTTGCGAACCCTCCCCTTTGGGAACCGTTGCTCTGTATTGTCCTGGCGTGTTCCCTTTTGCTTGTGCCTTGCCTTTTTGAGGCACGGTTTGCTGCTGCTGTCTGAGTTCTCCCTGCAATGATTGTTTCACTCCATTGTTTTGTCTTCGCAGCTGCCCACTGGCCTTTACAAAAAAGTTCTTGTCATTCTGCATGATTCCATCCTGCCTTACATGAACGAGCCCACTCTCATGATAGACTTCTTGACGGTGGCCTATGGCATAGGTGAGTGAGAACAGGCTTTGTGTCCTTAGTGAGGCTCTGCCCACAGTACGTATGGACTTGGAAGGGCTGCTGGATGCAAAACCACAGCCTGGGGGATGAAAGAGATGTGCTTTGGTCTGGGATGAAGCTGAGAAACTGTGTGAACTCTGTTGTCCCTGGAAGGGACTGTTTTTAACTGTGTTTGTCAGTGTTGTTGCTCCTTGTGTGTACGGAAGATCATATTTAAGGCTTTGGGAAGAATAGAATACTGGAGTGATTTCTATGAAATAGGGAGTTCAGCCAGCAATGCTGCTACCTGGCATGCAGCCGGACGCAGGATACACAGATTCCTACAGAAAGGTCCTTTCTGAGGAGATCTTTGCCTCCCCAGTGTGACTTTCTTGGGGGATTAGAGCATCGTGTGTGTTTCAGTCCTTCAGAGCCTGTTCTTCCAAGCTACAGGTTATTCTTTGTAACTAACTTATGAGCCCCTGGGTGGTTTTAGATGAAATTGTATTCTCTCACGGCCATTGTGCTGGCTCTAATTTTGGGTACGCTTGGTTTTGTGTCCCTTGTGGGAAGGTTTTATAGTAGAAACAAGTTGAAGTTGATATTTACTTATTGTGTTGATACCTGCCTGCTTTCTTACAGGTGGAGCCATCAGTCTTCTAGCCTTAAATGGATTATTTATTCTGATTCATGAGCATAATCTGTAAGTAAAAAGAGCATCTTGTTTAAAGGAACATGGGTTTGTATCTATATCTGTATAGAAATGCACTGAAATGGATTCCACACATCTTCAGGCCTTATAATTCCCTCATGCGAAAGCCAAACTCTGCACAAGAGGCTCAGCTGTTGGGATGCTGAGCTCTTTTGATAGTCTGACCTCTTTTTCAGCTGAGCCTAAATACCCTCTTCTCCAGACTGTGACTGCTCAGCACTTGAAAATCGATTCCCATTGATCTGATTACATAGTTGTCGTGGTTTGCCGTGGTTTTAAGCCGTAGTCTTTGGTGTGCCTTTCACTGGATCCTATACCGTTTGCAGTCAGTGGGCATAGCATCACATCTTAAAAACGGCTGGGCACTGCAAGAGCCGTGAATTCACCTTACAGCTAGTTTTCCAGCGGTGGCTGTGGAGGGAAGCCTAAGGAAGCTAAACAGAGCACAGCAGTGGTCTGGGGCAGTCTGTAGTGAAAGCACGGAAACATTTAGACACGGTGTAGTCCCATTGTACATCCGTAATGGAGGTTGTCTCTTTCCTTTTTTTAACAGGGAATACCCTGACTTTTACAAAAAGCTGTACAGTCTTTTAGACCCTTCTATATATCACGTGAAGTACCGAGCCCGCTTTTTCCATTTGCTTGATCTGTTTTTGTCTTCATCGTAAGTAGCATCTTTATTGTGTATGTTTACATATTTCCTCCTGCTTTCCTTTGGCTCAGGCACTGTTCTCAAGCATGTCTAGATATAATGTATTCAGTGAGCTTACTGGCTTAGATTGATTTTTACCGAGAAAACTGAATCCAAGAGTGTTATTGTAGCGCTGTGTAATTTTTCATGTGCTGTTTTTGAAGATTTGCCACACAGCCATCTAGTTTCAGAAAGTAAAAATGCAGTTAGTTATCTGAGTTTAATCTGCAAGTGATTATGGATGTATTTTGATCTGTATTCCACTTTGGCTGAAAGTGACGATTTTTCTGTCTGTCTTTATGAATATGGAAAAGTAACATTTGCAGGCTTTTTATAGCCCATAAAGCTGTTGATAAATTGATGACCTTTTTCAGACGTATAACATGGAAATACAAAGTGTTAGACAATATGTCTTGATGCTTTAATTCATCATACACAGGGAAGAAACCAGATAAGCAGCTGGTCATGCAGTTGCCATCGTATGTTATAAAATAAACCAAGAGTAAGGCTTTACAGTTCGGCACTAGGCACTTAATATCACCCCCCTTTGTGCTCGTAGTGTTCTTGGGGGAGAGTAACAAGAGTCAACAGCACAGATGGTGTCCTGTGGGGGGGCTTTGCCTTACTCAAGGCTGAAGACTGAGTGGCTGAAAATTGTCATCTTTCATCCCAGCTCTTCTGACCTGAAGAAAGTGCCTAGATGAGCTGATTGCTGTTAGAAATTTACATTTTTGCCATTATATAATAAAAAAGAACTGTCCTGCACATTTGCATTACAGCAGCTCTATGTTCCCATTAACAGCTGCACTGCTTGCTTTAGTCCTGGGAGTATTATGTAAATTTAACACCATGGCCTGTGTATTAATTAAACCTACAAAACAACATTAGAAGAGTATAATTAAGGTTGTGTGGCCGAGCACTCAGAAGTTTATCAAATGCCTGACTAAAGACTGCCATGTGATTGACCGTGTGCAAGAGCTGTGCTTGGCTGTGGCGAGTGCCTGGAGTGGTGCCATGCATCCGGATTGAATCAGTGATGGAGATTATTCATGCACTGAATGGAAATGCCCCCACATTTGTTCCAGAGAGTGCACAAGACCCTATATTACTGCTTGAAATCAGGATTCTTAGAGCTTCTTTTTACTTCGTAGCCCAAAGAAATGTGAAGAGCCTCACTGATCTTTAACCTGATATGCTGTTTGGATTGGTGAGACTGCTGGCTCGTTTGGGACTTTTACACGCTGGTTTCTTCTGTCTCCTTTCCAACAGTCACTTGCCAGCATACCTGGTGGCAGCATTTATAAAGCGTCTCTCCCGGCTGGCCCTCACTGCTCCTCCTGAGGCTCTACTCATGGTCATCCCCTTCATCTGTAATCTTTTCCGGAGGCACCCCGTGTGCAAGGTGCTCGTACACAGACCTAACGGGCCAGAAGGTAAGAGGGAATGTGGGCAGGGGAGTTCTGTGTTGTGCCTTCAGACATCGTGAAGAGCAAGAGTCCTGTGCAGGAGGAGGGGAGATCCCAACCCCAGTGCTGAGGTTTAGAAGGATGCCTCTGTCCCTTGAGTTTGTGGGGAAAGCCAGTAGGCTGCTCCTTCAAGTTCTCTGTGAAAACCGATCTGCGCTGCTTATCTCTGACTTAGCCCTCATGGTTGGCTGCCCTGCCTCTTGAGTCCCTGGGCGAAGGCAACTTTGAGCCTGGCACACTGACCCACGCCCCTTCCAAATGCTAACGGGCTGGGGGGCCTCTACCAGACACAGAGCTTGTCTTGTTCGCCTCAAGAAATGAGTAGAAAATGAATGCCGAAACCAGAGACCTCTCCAATTTCAGTCTGTGGTGGTTTTGCGTAGGTGGCTCCACTCGGGCCTCTGCAGTCTCTTGAGTGTTGGTTCATCTCTCTGTGGTTTAACTGTGCAGTGCTGAACATCAGTAGTGACCCTTCAGAGTTGCCTGAGAATGCCCTTTGCATCAGACTATTCCACTTTGTGCCTCCTTCTGTGCTCTTTAAAAGTAATAGGATTCTGTGGTGCTGCAAACTGTAACTCTTGAGTCGTGCTAGGATGTGTCAGCTTGTTCCTGCACCCTAAATCTGGGAAGGAGCAGCTCTGGCTGCAGCACTGCTCTGCACCTCTGTGTTGCCTTTGGGGTTATGTACGTCACGCAGAAGGTATTAGCTCTCTATCTCTGTTTCCTTAGATATGTCAGAAGATCCGTATGTCATGGAGGAGGAGGAGCCATCTGAAAGCAGGGCTTTGGAGAGCTCTCTCTGGGAGATTCAGGTATGTCAGCTGAAAAGGAACATCTGCATTGGGTAGGGGCTTCTTCCACCCTTGCCGCTTCCTTCACACACCTTGGCAGTGGGCAGTCCCACTTAGGAGAACCTGCTGGCCTTGCAAATGAGATGAGTGTCTGGCTGGTCGTTTATTCTGCATCCTTTCCTATCCTGGTGTAGGAGGCAAAGGATCGCCCACGCTGGAGCATCGTACATGCTATTTAGTAGGTGGCTTGTGAGCACACGTCTGACTGTGCAGCTGAAAAGTGTGTAGTTAACAGCTGAAACTAAATAGCGGGCAATGTGTGAGGCTTTCTGTTTGCTTTGGAGAAGAGCGAGGGACTTGCTGAGCACCGGTGGAGATTAATTGGGTACAGCTGGGTCATCCTGTAGAAATGGGTTTAAAAACGCTAGGGAAGATTGTAACGTTCACCTTTCACCTGGATCATTTGTAGGACGCGGTATGAAGGTGGAAATGGGTTAAATTACTCCTGATGGTTCTAAAACCTTAATGCTGGGATTAGCACTTTCCATTTAAATGCTACAAGGGTTTTATGTGAGGGGCTGAAGCAGCAACAGGAATGTTGTGCGGGAGCAGGGACTCTGCTGCAGCATCAGCGCGCTGGGAGGTAGCAGAACTGGGTTAGGTGTTGTGGGCATGGCCCGTGGAGGGGTCCGTCCGTCTTGAGCTGGGTGTGAACCAGGCGAGAGGGGCCTTTGATGTGACCAAAAGGTGTCTGAAATCAGGATTTCTTGAAGCTCTGTACGTCAGAGTGCGGCAAACTTGCTGTTGCCAGTATGTGATGTCAGTGAGGATCTGACTAACTAAGGGACAGATACCTGTGTGGGAACTCGGGTGGGTGTTACCCTCTGCTTACTAGACCACCTCCTGTTTGTTTTGCTTCTGCAGTCTCTACAAAACCATTATCACCCAGATGTGGCCAAGGCAGCTGCTGTCCTGAACCAGTCGCTGTCTGAAATAGAGGATGACATATCCGCGCTCCTGGAGCTCTCGGCGTACGAGGTAGCCTTGCTGTGCCTTTGTCAGTGATTGGAACCAGAGGGAAGGAGACGGGTTCCTGGATGCAATAGCTGTTCATCAGCCTTGATGCCGGGGAGGCAGCTAGACTGACTTTTGGTTACCCAGAGCCAGGGAAAACGGGAAGATGCCTGTTAAATAATGGAGCGTGAGGCAGCAGTATTGACAGGCATGGCTTTTATGTACAGGTTTATTGCTGGATCTTTTCAGAGGTTAGAATGAGCAGTGGTATCAGCCAGGGTGAAGAGCTTGTACTGAGTTTTGCCAATATCTTCTATTTTTTTTTCTCTGTAGCTTTTTGATAAAGAAGTAAAGAAAAAGGCTGTTGATGTGCCCCTGGAGTTCGAGCAAGTACGAGGTTTGTTTGGGAAGAAAAATGATATTTTTGCAGAGCACTTCACTTTAGATTGACATGGTCTCTGATAAACACATCTGCACAACTGACTGATCTTGGGGACATGCCCAGAGCTCACGTGTTGTGCTCAGCAACTCTGCCTTTGAAGAATCTCCATGAGAGCTGGACTGCGTGAGGAGAGTGCAGCCTTCTTCAGTGACCTTTGCAGCTACCCATGGATGGACTTTCCTCTGTTGCTCCTTGTTTCTCACACTTGCTCGTTGCCACCTAATATTTGGGAGAGATTTTCCATCAGAGCAAATTTTTGTGGACTTGTTCATTGCTGGGATACCAGCCCTTTTCCCCAGAGCTGCTGGTGCTGGCTGTGATCGATGTCTCCAACGGCAAACAGTCTTGCTGCCATTCAGTGGGACTGAGGGGAGGTGCAGTCTCCAACTACTCCTTTTATTTTTCAGATGTGCTACTTTCATACCAGAGCTGATAACCTGTTTGTAGCAAGTGACTTCAGTGCATAGCTGTAAACACCTGATGATATTCTAATTACATGTTTTATACACACTTTTGTCCTCGTGTCTTCAGAGGGATGTTTGGCTTCCTTGTACTCATCTTAACACTCACATTTGAGGCATTGAACACTCAGGTTTGTCAAAACCAGCTCGTGGTTGGTGCTCAGTAATTCCATCTATGAAGTGTTGCTGATGTTCCTTCACGTTCTCATGCTCTAAAGTTGCTTAATTCAAAATGCTTGTGAGTTTTGGAAATGAGCATAATCCTGGTGACAGCTGTAGCTGGGGGGGCTGGCTGATGTGCAGTGGGAGGTATGTGTAATCCCAGATTTTTGCTTGAGCATGATAAACAGCTTAAGGTAGCTTTGCTTGCAGCGGCAAGCGTTGTAGGAGCTCTGGCCAGTGTGCATCCAGGTGCTCATCAGTTTTAACTAGTCCACTGACACTAGGTGCTTTTGCTAATCTGGTTTTCATGCAGTTCCAGAAGTTACGCAGAAATCCCTTCTAGTAGGGTGGTGGGTTGTTCGGTTCCTTCCCCACCCCAAGGTTTTAAGTTTGACATCAACTCCTTGTTAAGAACACAAACCCAGTCAGGACCTTTTTTTCATAATAATTTTCAACAACTTATTGTCTCATTAGGCCTTAACTCCACTTACGTATTTTGAAATCATGCTTTGTGGAGGAGAAAAATAGAAAAAGTGAAGGCCAAGAAATCTAATTTCTGGCAGACAGGTCTGTTTAAGTCAAGGAAAACTGCAGTTGTCTCGGAGACACACAGCGTTAGGTTTTCTTCATCCTGTTTCCTTCATGCTTTCCAAGCGATGGACATGTCCTCAGAGTATGTGGCTCTACCTCTACCTCTTTTTTGGGTTGATATTTTATGATGCTTTGGAATTCAGATGGGGTCTTTTTCAGGATTCAATATTTTTTTTCTTTAAAAGAAAAGTCTCTCTCTTTGTTATTCTCTGGTGAAACAGCAATGCTGCCTCCTCCCTGGCCAGCCTGCTTTTCTTTTTTCTTTGACTCCTGCTATCTGCAGTAGGAAGGCAGAATGGCTGAGGTGATAACTTCCAACTTGAGAGACCTCAGTTCAGCTTCACCCAAGCCTTGTATTTCAGCTCTAAAATGCATTTCCCTACGTCGTGTGTATGTTGTACGTCTGTGCTTGGTAAACACTGCGAAGAGCGCTGATGCTGTAGCAATGAGGACCGCACAGCCACCTTTGGAAGGTGAAATGGGTGAATACAGGTGTTGAATGCCTTTCTCCGCATCCTTGTTTCACTCGGGTGTGCCCAGTTGTGTCTGACATCACCGACAGGCAGCGCCATTCGTGTCTTTCGTGGTGTTTAAAGTGAGGAAGTTAGGTTGGGTTATATCCAGCGCGAGGGTAAGGAGAGTCTGTCAACCAGGCGTCTGAAGGGGTGTGTAAGCTGGGTGCCTCTGTCGTCCGGGAGTGTCCTGGCACCAGACAAGGATAGGGGCAAACACATGGGCCAGGTTGAGCTGAGGGTAGCGGGAAGTAGCAGCTTCTGCTGTCTGCTATGGCCTGCTGCTGCCTTTTGTCTCTGAGACCAAATGACCACAGACTAAAATATCGATACACTTGGAAAAGGGATGCTGCTGGAAGTGGGGTGTTTGGCTTTCTCCCAGGCTGTGAAGGCGCCGGCATCTTCAGTGTCTCGCTGGCCGTGGATCCTAACTGCACTGCAATTAATGATGACTTGACTGGGTAAGATACAGTTCATGCTTTGGAGTGCATTCCCAGTGCCCTGTGTGCTGACCGTTGGCGCTCCCAGCGGTGTGGAGGTGGAGGGCTAGGCTAACCGTGACCACATCTCAGTGTATTTCAGTGCTGAGCCGGAAATGCTGGTAGCACTTTACTCAAAGTACGTGTAGCTGACCTGGTGCAACTTGATTATTTTGTGGTGGTGCCTGACAGTCCCAACCCAGCCCCACGGTGCCTGGTGCAGACAAGACAAACGTCAGACAGCTCAGAGGAGCTTACAGCTTAAACCCTGGGTGCACTTTAGACAAGCCTTGAAGGTCTTCCAGAAACTTCAGCCCCCAGCTCTGATGCTGCACTTGCCTAAGCAGCGTTCTTAAACCAGCTCTTAGGTGGAGATAGCTTTAAGCCCCTGCCTGTGTTTGGAAAAACATTCCACCTGGTCTTTCATCAAGCTTTTATCTTTAAACTTTCACCCCCGCTCCCCTCAATGGGAGGCATCAGGAAAAAAATCAGCAGTTATAAATATGAAAAGTTTCATCTGCACGGAGCGTACAACCCTTATCAGGCTGCACACCCGCTGCTGCTACTGCTCTGCAGGTCTCCACAGACTGCAGATTATAGATGCTTTAATCATAGTGTGTATTAACTGGAAGGCCAGATTGAAGTACCAGGCAGAGAGTGCATAAGTCACTCCTGTTATTATTTGATCTTTATCAGATGTGGGGAGGGAGGAGAGGGCTGTTCTGGGGTTTTTTTGTCGTTGTTGGGTTATTTCAGTGAGCATAAAAGACAGTTTTATGTAAACATTGACATAGTCCCCCAGCCTCCCCATGCGTCACTGCCTCGTTCCCTCACCGGAGGATAGTGATAAGGTCTCCCTGTGCTGCCATGGACTGCCCTTGGTTAATTTTCCTGAGTTTTCATTCATTTAAAGGCTGTTCAAAGTCATCCCAGCCTGAAGGTAAAAGGTAGAGCTGCTCATCAAGAGCATGATGAGATTGATCTTGTGAGTCGAAGGTCCAGGTGACCGTGGCATTTGTATTAATCAGTTTAGATTCTTGCTAAAAAGACACTCATTGGGGGACAGAGGGAAGTGTAGATTTACATCCACAAATGGATGGAAAAACGCAAATGCCAGCCGCAGGCTTGCCCCAAGTAAAGGGATCTCGGCTCTGGGGCAGCCAGTGCCTGTCCTTTTCCAGCACACTAGGACATCAGTGTGCTTGGTTGCAGGCTGGCAGTGGTTCTCCGAGAAATAGGCTTGTGTGTGTAAAATAACTCGCTTTCCACACCATATGTTCAGGTATCTCAAGGAGGAGCTGCCTAACCGGCATCCCCTGCCTGTCCTCTTCACCACCTGGGAGTCCACCTCTGTTCCTCGGGATTGCAGGTGAGCTCCTCTCAGCATACAGGAGCTGGACACTGAGTTGATAAATCATGTCTTGGCTCCAAAGGGGCCAAGTCCACAGGCTCACAAGTGCTTAAAAAAAGACATTAAAAACTGCTTAGCCCTACTGACCAGCTGCTGTTAGTATTAAGGTGATTTCCCAGTCCTGAGGTAGTGAAAGCTGCTGTGCAGCCGTAACCCCTGCATTTTCCACTACCTAGTTTTGAAAAACAAATGAGCTCTCAGGTAATTTACAGCCCTGCTCAGGCAAAGAGGGCTACAGGACCTCAGTTCGACTGACACCAGCCTCCTCCAGTACTATCACAATCAATATTCATTAACTGAAGCCTATTGGACTTGGGGATTTACTGCTATTAATAAGCCAAGAGTCTATCTTAGTGTAGTTTATGAAGGAAATTTTAGGTCTGTTAATAAAAATGATTGCGTTTCTGCAGTTTCTTAGCCCTGTCCCTGGGCCACGCTCGCATCTTTAAGAGAACTGGAGCGTGTGGGTAGAGCCAAAAGAGATAAAACCAGAGGGAAGCACCTCTTCAGAGCTGGTGGAAGGCACCTGCAGCTGGGTTAGTGCATGGCCAGCTTCAGAGAGAATTCTCTTGACCTCCTGTAACTTTCTAAGCCACCATCCTGCATGCACGTGAGGAGCAACCCTTGAGCTGTCTGCACGCATCACCCGCTCGGCAGCGAGCCTGAGCTCTCTGGCCACTCTGCTGGGGTACCTGGAGCACTGCCCGTCAGGCATAAGCACACTGCTGGGACCCAGGAGCTCACCCCCTGTTTTGGAGCTGCAGGCTGTATCTGCCAGCAGTGACCACTGCTTCCTCGTGGGCTGTAGCGCCAACGTCCCTCCTCCTAAAGCCCAGCAGCCAGGATAGCCGGGATGCTCTGGTTGATGGTGCAGGCACAGAGGATGTGAATGTCAACTCCATCCCAACAGAGTTAAAACCTGCAGACTCCGTGGCCTGCTGGTATCCCCATTTTGTTGATAAACGAGCGAGGCGAACCTTATCAAAATGAGCAGACTGTAGTCCTGCTAATGTAGCTCTGCTGGCGCTAAAGATAATTGATGCTTTAATAGCGCTACGCATTATCCAGCTTGTGGCTGGAGTGCTTATGAGGAGAGGCATCAATCACGGGCGGCTGTGTTTAGCTTCTGTCAAATATTGAGGTGGGTGGCACGGTGCATTCTTGGGCTGCTCTTGGGGAAAGGGTGTTGGGCTCCGAGATATGAAGTGAATGAATCATCACATCCCTTCTCCCTGCATCAGTTTCCTGCAGATTGGGAGAGTGAGGATGGATGTTCTGGTTATCCCAGCTGGAGACGGGAGATACCATGTGCTGTGGTATTGGAAGCAGAGGCTTGATGATGAACTGCGGTTCCCAAGTGGAAGGCCTTCAGTCTCATCTGCTGGTGAAGAGATGGGTCTCTGCCCGGTGTGCTGCTCCGCGCAGATAAGGAACTCGTGCAACCCAGGCAATGGCTCCTACAGCCGAGTGAGTCCGGGGAGAAGCTGCAGGTGAAATTTGCTGCTGTGTCACAGTCAGCCTTACAGGGGCAGGCCAGGGTGAGGGATGTGGGCAGTAAGTGAAGTCCCACGACCTGTGACAGCCTTGTGGGCAGGCAGCAGGGATGTTGCAGCGATCCTCGCTGCTGCTGGCTACCCCGTGTGTGCCATGGGGCTCTGCTGTGGAGCCTGGCAGAGCGAGTCCAATTAGCCGTGTGCTTGCCTGGAGCCATGGGGCAGCATGCAGCGATCTTGTTTGATCCGTGCCCGAGGGGTGTCTGACCACCCACCAGCCTAACGTACTCCATGGGACGGCTCTGAGCCTCGATGAAGCCAAAGGGAGCTGAACAGATGTGCTTTCTCATGCTGTCCCAGGGCTTGGCTTCCTGCGCTGGGTGCATTGTGTCTATAGCATGTGGCACCTTCCAGGGTGACAGGCCTCTTCTGTGAAGCTTTTCCTTGTTATGACGGCTCCTGAAGCATCCTGCCTGGCTGAAATGTTTCCTCTGGACCATGTCTGCCTGAAGGCTCAGTTTCTCAAAGGTATTTAGTAAATGTACTCTTATCTTTGAGGAGCTGAGAATAAATATTGATGGGAGCTTTTAGTCTCTTTCAGCTGATCAAGAGCTTTATGCCCTGATTTAATTCCAACTTGCTCTGAATTTCATACCCGGCAGCAGAGGTTGTTTTACCAGCAAAAATTGTCCCAGTCTGCCGCGCCCTTTCCCATCCAGGTTGGACCTGCCCTTTCCCATCCAGGTTGCCCCGACACCGGAGCACCCCGCTCCGCGGTGCTGGCCACCTGCCGGGATGGAGAGCAGCCTGGGAAAGGGAGGGAGAAACCCTGGGGATTGCTTGCCCTGCCTCTGCTCTTGGGGCGACGGGTGAAGGCAGAGCCTCGCTGGCCGTTGGGATGTCCCTGCTGCAAGGGTGAGGGTCCCAGGCTCCCCTGAAAGGTGGACGCGGCGGAGGAAGGGGGTGCACAGTGCCATGGGGAGGGCGAGGACAGTGCGGAACCGGGCTGCGCCTGGTGTTCCACAGGCAGAGCCCACCCCGAGCTGCCCGGGGGCTTTGCCCGCTCCCCCCTGCCCTGGGCCAGTGAATTGGGGCTGGCGGCCACTAGAGAACGGTGCAGCCTGGGCCAGGCGGCCCAGCTCGGCGTGTTCCGGGGACCGGGCGGAGGGGTGGCCTGTTTGCCGCGGGCTTAAACCGGCGCAGCTCCCCAGGGACCTGCGGGGACAAGGTAGGCTCCAGCCCTGCTCTGGTCCCGATGATGTGTGACACTGGCTGCAGTGACTGAGCCCATCGGTGAGCGCTGGTGCCGCATCCCTGCCGTGTGAACAGCCTTCTCCTGGCTCTCCCCACGCGTGGCATTTCATCCTTACGTTCTAAACCATGTCCTAAAGATTCTTAGTCCCAGTTTAGTGAAAGATTCTGATTCAGGATTGTGCTTGAATACATGCTTTAAATGTCTTGGCAGGTGAGATGCGAAGTTATCCTTTCGAGACGGTCTCTAAGACTCCCCTGCGTTCCTTACCAAGGAGCTGAGGTGGCAGAGCACACATCCGAGGACGTCTGAACGAAACACTGAGGGGGCAAGGACTGCAGCCCTGGCACCAGGCTTGCACCCAGAGGTTCCCTCAGGCTAAGCAGCAGCTCCGTCTCCAAAAACCACATGGCAGGACCAAGCACTGGGTGCAACCAGACGGCCCTGAAGGAAAACTCCAGGAGAGGCTCTGCTCGCTGGTGGGGAGGCTGTGCTGGACAGGGTCTTCTGTCCCCAAAGCTGCCCCTGGGCACAGGGCTGGGCTTGGCGTGCTGGGACCATGCCTGCGTGATCAGCTCCCCGCCTGGGGTATGGCTAGTCAACTGTCTATATCCTGTCTTTGGTGAAAGGCACGTTCTCATGATGATTGCCAGGAGTCCCAGCCCTACTTCAGTGTTATGGAGAAAATGAGGGGAGAAGGATCCTGTGGTGTGGGTTTGTCCTTCTGCTGAGCAAGTACTTTACCCCAGCAAAACTTGTGTAGGAGTATGTAAACGTCAGGCTAGTGCCTGATATTCATCCATGAGCTCAGAGACCATAGTCTCATGGTCTCTTTCAATCTGATAACGGGTGAGAGATGCTCACACAGATAAATAACGAGGAGAGTGGAAGATCTAATTACTCATCCCAGCCACCCAGTTGGAACTACCCCTTTAGAATGCATCATAAAGACTCTCTTGATGGTTTTCTATGCGTGTAGCAAACTAGAGCTGAATTCTGTTTTAGCTGTTTCTCACACTATTCATCATTGCTATATCTAAACATGATCTTACCTTGATAACAGGACTCCAAGCAGTGATAAAATAAAGTGAGATTAAAATAACTACATAATAAAATTCCAGATTAAGCTGAAACTATGGTAAATCTTTCAGAGCTGTAGACAGGTAATAGCTAAGCTGCGTGGACTTGGTATTTTGTTGAATGACTGTGATGAAATGTATTGATCCAAATTATAGTTTTATGTCTGTTTCTGTATAATAACTATAACTACAGTTCATCTTGGCGCTTAAAAAGGATCTCCTCTGAATGTATAACTCGTTGTATGTCTTTTGTTTGGCTTTCATAATCTCCAAATAAAAAACCCCAGACATTCGTGTGCAATAATAGGTGTGAGGATCGACTCATCTCTGGGCACAGAGGCTGTTAAGAAAATGGGAAGGACAAATCCCTTCTCCCCTGCTTGGAGCTCTTTGGTTTTCCTGATTCAGCACAGTACCCCTGCAAGTGCTGATTTAAGACTGTAGCTGTAAAGGAAAGGGAAGCAGAGGGGGTCACAGTACTGTACTGTACGAAGTACAGGTCCCTGTACTTTGTGTGTGGCCGGGACTCCCCTTTGCCTCATCTCTGACACATGGAGCTGCGTGTCACAGCTTTACAGCCAGGCAGCTGGTCACTCGTCCCTTAATGGCAGCATGCCTGATGGCCCCATCAACCTCCTGGCCACCAGTTCCCACCTGCCAGCAGCGATGATGTGGCCCTTGGCTTGTGGTTGAGGCCTCATCATGGCTCTGAGGGCACTTGAGAGCTGTGGATCGTCTCAGTCCTGTTTGCTAATTGCTTGAGAAGTCTGCTGCGTGAAGATGGCAAATGTGGCTTCCCGAAGGAGGCAGCTGCGGAGCTGCCTTGGAAGTGGTGCTCTGGTCAGCTGCAGGGCCCTTGGAAGTGCATCCAGCGCTTCCTATGTAACATCACACATCTGTGGGGGATGAAGAAGGGCGGCGTGGGGCCAGGGTGGGTGACCACGGCGTTGGGAAGCTTTGCTCAGCCTGCCCATGTTCACGGCTCACGGCGAGCTGCGGCCAGGGTTGCCTGCAGCAGCGGTCAGGGCTGCGGCTCCTCTTGGGCTCCTCAGCTGCTGCAGGAAGAGAAATGCCACCTCCCTTATGCTGCTGAGCCCACGCTATGGCCTTGCAAACCTGGGAACCGAATTGCCCGCAGAACACGTTACAGCTCTTCTTGCTTTACAGAACTGATGGCACTTCTGTATTCTTTTGATTTACTATTTACTCTTTCAGTTCAGATCAGTGATCCGGCACTTGGCTCTGCTTACTGTATTGATTAGTCCGGAATCCCATCTGCCACTTCGCTGCAAGACATTGTAAAACTATTGTAAATCCCTGAAACGCTTCCGAAATAATATCAGAGCCTCGTGCTCTCCTTGCCAATGAGCATCTCATGGAGCGGCTTCGAAGGTGGGCAGGGGAGGAAGATTACTGGGGCAAGCTTTTAAAAGGAAAATTAGAAATTATTTAGCAGCATGATCCAGCCAGGCCCCCCCTCAGCCTGGATCCGTGCAGCTGACTTGTTGCCGGAGTTTTGCCCTACAAGATGAGTCCAGACGAAGCCCCTGCAATGGCAGAGTGACACAGCGCGCCGTGGGGCTCAGAATGGGGCTGGCAGCGTGCCCATCGTGCTATGCCCGACCTCTTTCCCCTCCCATGGCTGTGCCATATAGGAGCTATACAGTGAGGGGACAGCAGGCACCATCGCTGTGTTCCTTGACCCCAGCATGGAAACCTGAGCGTTGCCAAAGAGAGGGAGGGAGGCATTTGCAGGCTTTGAGCAGGATGGGAGGGAAGGAAGGTCAGACTGCAGTGCCGGCTGGCAGAGGGGTTTTTCTCCACCCACGCAGGAGTGGTAGTATACGCCACGAGAAGGGCGCTGTGGAGACATGAGATGCAGAGCTTTCAATTCCTTCAGTGACATTTTGCTTTCAATTAACAGTGGAGCTTTTGGCCCCTGTTCTGAACCACTGCAGAGCGCTGACCCTGATCCTCTGGCATGGACCTGACGGGCATTCAGGCTGCTCTTAAAACCCCTTGCATCGCTGATGGACAGACTGACTGACAGAGCTGTCTGTCCTGCATCTTGAGGGTCAGGTAAGTGGGGGTAAGGCGCAGTGGTCAAATGCTTCTCCCCAGCAGAACATTCCTCTCCAAGGACCCCCCTTCACTCTGGCCTCAGAGCTGGATTTCAGCCCTTCCCAAGCAGCTGACGTTAGAGAAGGAGACTTGGAATTTTGAATATGGAAGAAATGGCCTCTGTGGGCTTGAATTACTTACCGAGCGTAAATGATGCCTGAACGTTAAGGTACGTTTCAGCACACACGTTGCACGGTGGATGACAGCTTCACTAAGTGCAGTGACGTTGCACAAAGATGAATTCAGCCTGGCGTGTTTGCTGGCAACCATACCACCATCAATCCCTGCTTATTCCCCTGAAACCCTCCAGTTCTTGTTGACTCATGAGCCAGGAGGACCCCAGAAGAGTGGCAGGGAGCGGAAAATAACAAAGATAAGTCTGTACTTTGGAAAGGTAAATTGGTCCCTCAGAAAAAACGATCCCGAAGGTTAGCAAGGCACCGGTAAATACAGCAGCAGGCTAGAGCTGAAGAGAGTAGATGAGAAGATCAAGCCGGGGCGGCTGCTGTCAGTGAAACCAGCAGCACTAAAGTCTCCAGCGGTCCGGGACTAATTCTGACCCTGCCTGTAACAGGCAAGAGCAGCAGTGGGTACAGTGTGCCTGGGAAGGGAAAGTTAATTTGCCTGGCAGAAATGTGCATTTTAATTGCTCATTTTCTTTCCTTTTTTTTATGTGATTTGGTTGTGAATTATGTTTTCTGCATTTGTAATTAGAGGGTAGAGCAGATGGTGAGGCTTTGTCTGAAGTGATGTAGCCATTGAAATAACTCATGCTACCGGCTGACAGACTCCTAGCAAAGGGTGTGCTGTGCCATGAAGATCCCCCGGGAGTTGCTCTAACAGAGACCCACTTTTTAAATAGTCCAGGACAGGTCTTTAAATGATAGAATTCAGCGTCACCCCACTGAAGTCTGCATCCACGCTGGCTTACACCACCTAGACAGCTCCTCTCGAGGGAGAAACTCCTTTGTCCTTACACCTATAAATGCCGTCTCTCACCCTGTTTGCAGCCAGCTGTGCTGTGTCTATTCACGTGCGACGTGCCTCGCAGCCAGCCCACAGCGGCTGGCTGGGTTTCTTTGCTTTTAAGTTCGAAGAGGACCGGATTATGAAAGCTGCTCAGCACTTTACAGAGCCTGTGGTTTTACCAGGAGAGGGAGGAGGAGGATGGTCAGCTGGATCTAGGACCCTTCGCAGCCTTTCCAGCCTCACCCCCCCGTGCTGGCACCCCGATACAGCTGCTCCCTCTGCCGGACTGCTGAGGGATGGGATGCCCGCAGAGCATCCTGCACAGCCAGCCCATTCGTGGGAGATGGCCAGCTCTGCTTTGTCCCCATATCCTGCCCTGAGAAGCAGGATTTTGTAATTCAAAGCTTCCAGCAGAAGTTACAAAGCCAGACTTTGAGAGAGAAGACTTGGAAAGTTGCAAGTGTCGATGAAGGGTGAAATCACTTTGCCTCTCTCCGTGTCATCCAGACACTTCCATTCATCAAATTCCCACTTGGTTAGTGATTTGCAGAGAAAATGTTGGACTAGAATCACAAAACAGTACTGGGTCCTAATCTTATTTTTGAAAAAGAGAGAAAACCCCTCCTAGAAAGTTGCTTAAATATGTTTTAGTCTTTCATTCATGTCTTCTTTATTCAGACACAAGCTTTTGGTGACATGCCAGACTGCAGAGCAGGGAGCTCATAGGTCTTTTTTCTTAGACCAGTCACCCAACAGGCCTGTCCCCTTTCTAATTTCTATACTCCTGCAATAGAGCTTGGACAGCCCTGCGATATATTCGATATAGTAATTTAGGGCAAATGATTGAAGACCAGCATAGTTCATGTGCATCATTTTCCATAGTTTAGTTTCACTATTAGGAAAGCAGCTGTCTGCTACAAGCGCCAGGCAACATGCTGCACACTGGGGTGGGACTGCTGGGGGAGGAGGAAGAGTGTGAGTATGACCTGATCGGTGTTTGCAGAAAGCAGAGGAGCAAGGCTTTGCGTGGGGGCTGAGGAAAACTAGAGTCTTAACTCTGCTGGGGCTTTGGTGCCTTGGGGACCTTACCTTGCAGGGCTGCATTCCCTGGGCAGAGGGCACATCCTCTGTTGTGGGAAGTCAGTCATGCAATGATAATTTTGCCTCTGTTGAGAATCTCCTTCCTCTCCTGCCTCTGTAGACACACCTAGAGCAGATCAAAGAGAAAAAGCCCCAAGAATAATGCTACATGACTGAACTCTTTCTGAAGTACATACACTGTTTTTTGGCAAAGTGTAAACTGGTTTGTGGTACACTGGGGATAAATAGCTGCGTGGGCACCTTCTCACTCTGTTTGCTCAGAAGATACCCGGAGCAATTGGGGATCACACAGGCTGGCTGCACAGGAGAGAGCACAGAGCAGGCTGGAGCCCCTCCATCCCCAGGTAACCTGCATGTGTGGGGGTGTGTGCAGGGATGACTGGTCTCACAGCAAAGCTACTGAGAAAAACTGCCTGGCCCTTGATTACGTTTTGAAAATGAAGGAAAAGATGGAAAATCCTCAGGTTTGATGGAAACCTGGTGGCAGCTTTAAGGTCATTGTTCTCAAGTCTGTGGGAGCTCTTTCTAATGAGCTTTGAACTGAACCTGGAAAGCAGTGCAGAAAAAGCTCTCCTGGATGCTCCCTGGCAAAGGCTAATTAGTGGCTCCTCAGAAGTGCTAAGATCTATGAAAAATGCTGCATTACTGTGATGCTGCTGGCACAGAGCCTCCCAGGACGCTGGCAGTCCCATGGTGACCTCTTTTACCTGTATTGGGCAATGCCAAAAGGGCACTTCTTCTTGCCTGAAATGGGTGTGTGTGGAGGATGGGCACTCCATGCGTGTGTCAGCATGAATGATCAGTCCCCTACAAACAAATAAGGATCAGCCCAAACCACGCCCATACACCCATTTGTGTGCATGCAGTTCCCAAAATAAGCTGTTCTGCCACCTTCCAGCCTCCTACCTCAGAACGACAGGGTGGCTCCTGCTGCCTTTCTCCATGAAGTTGGCCCTTCTGCTTTCCTTCAGTAAGCCCTTGATGTAGCATGAGCATCCGGTTAACGAGGCTCAGGAAACACTGATCTTTGAGCTCCTTTCCCAGGCTGCCTGGGGGACACTTGTTTACGACACTCAATTATGATAAATGGAAGACACATGGCATTTAACCCACGTCAGCTGTGTGGAGCACGTGGCTGCCTCCGTGCTGAAATGAGTGCGGGTGAGCTTTTTACAGCCCCGGTTCTTGCCGTCTGCCTCCTTCACTTGCTAGGAAAGCTGACCTGGGGAGGAGATACAGGCAGTGCTGTGTTAGAGCAAAGGCGTGTCCCAGTGTGGGATGACATGCAGCAGTGCAATTTGAGGCAAACTTCAGGCTGTGCCTACATACACCCCTGAGGACTCTGGTTGCTCCACAGAGGCAGCAGGAGCCCACCACAGTGGTCCATCCTCCTGCCCTCCCCGCACGCCCTTAGTCAGAACCAGGCTCCATCACCTCACGCTTCAGGTAGCACTGATGCAGCTTTTCTATGTTTTGCTGCATAAAAGACCACTGAGAGAGTCCTCAAACAAATCAAACCTACTTGTGGGGGTATGTGCCTGCTCTGGCAGGGCGCTGGCTTCTGAAGTGGAAGGGTGGAGGGGTAGGAGGTTTTCAGGGAGAATTTTGCTGGCCCTGGTGGCTGCAAGCCGATGGATGGGCAGCTGTGTGACAGCACCTTTCATCTTCAGTAGCGACGTGGTGTCTTACCTCTACTCCCTGGCTGGTGCTTGTAAACACACATTTTTATTTTTACTCTACTACAGCAACACCGTGATCTCTTCCATTTGTAAAATCTATCTAAAAAAGAATTAAAGAAATATATTTACAAATGCACACACAGGCACACACATATCATTTAAGACAACAAATAACTAGGAAAGGTGAGACAGTAGTAATTCACTCTCGTTTTCCCTCTGATGTTTTTAAATGCCTCAAGTTTTCCTCTTATGGTTTATGATGTTATCATGCTCCTGTCTAAACTACTACCTTAAAATACATTCTACGGGGTTATTTTCTCCATAAAACCCTGACAATAATAATTTCTCCTGTAAAACCTTCAGTTCCTACTTGCACTGTAATTTGGGATCTGCCAAGCCATCCCCATCTATTTGATGGCTAGCAAATTGCAGGCTTGCAGGTATCTGCTCTCCCCGCCGCCGACTCGTAGGTCACATCACACCACTCTGATGACTAATTCCCTGCGCTGGCAGAGGTGGGCTCGGATCACCAGCAAGGATGAGAGGACATCAAGAGGCACATTTAATGGATTGTTTCCTTTTAATATCGAGAGTGCTCTCCCGGGCCAGCTCGTGCTGCATCTGAACACGATGCTGGTGACCTTGAGAATGGACTCAGTGAAGGCGATGTGTTGGTACGCGTGCCGGCTCTCCGGTCCGATCAGATTTATCCCTTTGTGTGGTTTTTGCAGCCTGCACCGCTGCGAGCTGTGTCGTGCTGCAGCAGCAGGTTGTGCCCGGCCAGGCTAGTCCTCACCCTGCTCCCTCTTCCACGTGCCGCTGCGTTGATGCACGGGCAGGGATTTCAGCTGAGAGCTTCCCAGCCTGGAGCTACACTGGGGCTGCCTTTCGCACTGAAGCAGAAACACACCCTTTAATGTGAGGGTGCTTTCCTGGGAGCGGTTGCCTTCTGCTTGTGCTCCAACGAGTGGCTGGTAGCCACCGGCTCCTTGGGCTTTCTCCGAGCAGCAGCTCCTTCCCATCCCAGGCGGGCCACGGGAGCTGTCACACAGCCGCCCATCCATCGGACTGCAGCCACCAGGGCCAGCAAAATGCAGAAGCCAGAGCCCTGCCAGAGCTGGCACATACCCCCAAAAGTAGTTTTTGTTTGTTGAAGTCCCAGTGGATTTTTTATTTTGAACTTTCAATTTTGTGGAACATTTTTGGATCGTCTGAGGTACTGTGTGCTCTTATCTTCGAGGTACACTGCCGAGGAGCCGTCGGAGGCTGGCTTAAGCAGCAAATAAGTGCTTCTCTGGGTTTCAAGACAGAAAAAGCAACAGGTGTCCTGTTGCTTGCATATACTGTTTGTTTTGTAGGTTGCCTCAACCTACTCCAGCGCAGACAACAGTACATCTGCTGGGAGGAGCTGGAAGCGTTCGGGTATCTGAACCTGTGGCAGCAGGTTGCCTGTGTGCAGTGACACCTTGCCGAAACCTGTCGCTCCACCCAGTGAGCTAACACCTTTTCCAGCAGCTCATGAGTACGGTGACCCCAAGGTGTGGGTAAATGAGTGACCTGCAGAGACGATGCTCACACCTTTGCCCAGCTCTAGGACCCTTCAGTGTCTTGCATGTCGGTGGAAATCCGGAGTAGTTAACATCATCACTCCTCCCTCGCTTCCTTGTGGCGGGGACACTTACTCCCATGCAAAGCGAGGAGGAGGCCAGTGCCCTGTTTGCCCCATTTTTAAGGACAGTAGATCTGCTTGCACTGAGGAGCTCAGGAAACGTGGGCTGTGGGGTTTCTAACTCCCCTCCCCTTACTGTGCTGAGCAGGTTTAGCCAAGCTGACATCAGCTGCGCGTGCAGGACTGCTGGTGGGATGCTCTGTGCCGAGCAAGCAGAGGGGTACAAGTTAATTAACGAGGACCCCGGTTCCCTGGAGTTATGCTAAGGCTGCTGGTGCTGGTGCTGGTGCTAGTGCAGGTACCGCTAACACCTGGAGAGCACCCCTTGGCCTTCGGAAAGGCACGGGGGGGATGAGGAAAAATGGCTGTGGTGTGACAAAAGGGGTTTGGAAAGAGACTTAACGTGGGAGAAGGGAGCGTAAACAGATCGAGTGATAAAAATAACTAAAACTGTTAGGAGAAAAAAAGTATTTGGCATTAGTCTTAGAGGAAAAGATACTTGTATGTAAGTACCTGAGACAGAGTAAGGGGCTTGTTCGTTCCTTCCCGCAAGATGCTCAGTGCCACCGCATGCTGCCAGGATACGGGGAAGCATCGCCTCTATGCCTGTTTGGCCTCATTAAACAACAATTAGTAAGGACCTGCTTCCAGTGGTAATAATCCAATTGCTGGCCTATCAAGAGCAGTGTTATATTTCTGGTTTACTTTTTTCGTCTCTTTCCCTCTTTCTATTGGTTTTCACAAATAAATATACTGGCAATAGCTAAAACAGACACCAGTGAAATTGATCAGTATTTTGGAAGAGATATCAGTGACATATTTACTAGGAAGTCAATGAAGGGAAGGAAATTAGCAGGACACATCATGGATGAAAGGCTTTTTTCCCTTGCTGCCCAGTTAGCTCTTAAATGTCTCTAAAATAAAGCTGACACTGAACAGCAGGGGCATTTGGTTTCTTTCTTCTCCCCTTCTCTTTATTATATATACAGACAAAATATATAGAAAATACTATATAATGTATACTTTTTCAATATGTATAATAAAGGTTTTAAGAATAAGGCCAAAACTACTGTCTTACTCTAATCACAGTTCACATTCCAAGGAATATGCTGCATTTTCATCCTGGAAGTGTAATTCCAAAGACCAGCACAGTAGTGGTAACAGAAAAAAATTGTACAGTGGGTTGTGTTTTTTTGTTTGTTGTGTTGTTCGGGTTTTTTTTAGCGCGGCAATAGCATTTACATTTCATTTTTCCGCTCTGAGCATTTGTACTTGTCACTATTTAACAAGCATATTAGCAATGAAAAATGCGAGTAAAAAAAGAAATACAATATGACCACGTTGCAATTAGCCCATTAGATGTATAATGCTATACCTTGAGGAGTTCCCGATGCAGTGCTAGTTTCAAGAACTAATTATAGCAGCTGCATAATAAACTGCACCAGTGGTATCTGCTGCCTTCGCATCCGGCAGCTGAGTGTAATTGTTGGTCCTGGAACGGATCTGAAGGAAAGTGCTGCACTAAGGGAGGGGAAGGACGAGCAGAACCGTGTGCTCCTCAGTCACATGGAGGCACTGAGGGTTTATCCTACAGCAGATATTTTTCAAGAGTATTGTCATGACAACTGAGTCAAGGAATTCCATTTCCTGCCCTTGTTACAGCCGTTGTTAGGTGAGAATTGAATCATGGCTTTCAATTTGCTGTTTAATTTTTGTCCACGCTATGGACGTGCTCTGTTTCATGCCCTACACGTGATACAATTGCTGTAAACATGAATTCTTTGCATCTTATTGTATCTTTTTTTAAAACAAACAAACAAACGAACTTGGAGGGAGTCTGTTCTGTTTTGCCTTTGTTTGGTTTTGTTGTTTGTTGGGGTTTTTTTTCCTCTCCCACTGGATTTCATGGCATTACTGTGGTGGCAAAGCGAACAACGTGAGAATTCAGGTACTTTATTCTGAGAGCCATAAATGAGCTCTGAATGCACAACCATACACCTTCAGCTGCCAAACAGCAGCACGGCTGACGTGCGGGGTTTCGCACAGCAACCTCCGTCAGCTCTGTCTGTCCGGGACTGGAGGATGCAGCTGGAACCTGGGAGCACTGGGCAGGGTCAGGGTGCGGCATGACTCGCCCCAGCAGTGTGTGTGGGTGGGGCCGCTGATGCATGGGTCATCCAGCTTGCAGCAGAGCAGAGAGCCCGTGAAGGGTTTTTACAAACTGCTCAGGCAATGACTGGTTTATTGGCAGCTTGTATTAATTGGGCTTAAAAACTCCAGCATGGCTTTATTTTAGTACATGCAAGAGGCAGAGAGAAGGTTTGAGGGGTGAGGGTGTTGCTGTAGCCCCCAGATGTGTCCTACTGATGCCCCAGCTCAGCACCATCCCACCCTATCCTGCCACAGTAGACCCACAGGTGGCTTTGGAAAGGCAAATCAACACACGCAGGAGGTACATCATCTCCTTCATTCCCTGAGCCTGGGGCCTGTCCAAGCACAGCTCTCGGCCAAAGCGTGGCATGGGCACATGGTTGCCATGAAGGTGGATGCTGACAGCAGAGTGGAGCTTCAGGAGCAGGTCATATCACAAAGGGTGCAGGCAGAGGTGTCAGCATCTGTCCAGGAGCCAGAAATAGGCACAGGCTATGCCGGCCATTTCAGAGGGGCTAAAGGGGGAGGGTGCCACTGTGCCGGTAACGTGACCCTGATCCCCCCAGTATGCATTCAGCCTGGGTATAAAACCCACAGGTGTTGCTGGGGCGGAGCGTGGCTGAAGCCCAAAGAACGATGACCTCACGGTGCCCCACAGTGGGGCTCTGCTCGTAGGTCACGACGCTGTAACTGTGCTAACTAAACCCACAGCTGGAAAGCACGATGTCAGAGCTGACTCGGAGGTGTAAAGGAAAGGCAAAGACCTTTGATTTGTGCCAACACACCAGTGAGTCAGCACCAACGCTCTGTAGCGTCAACCTTGCCCACAGGCAGGCTCCTGACTTGGCTCCTTTTTAAAAGTGTTTGCTTACTTATTTAGTTAAATTATGTCTGAGGCTTCATTCTGAATAGCTGACAGGGCAGAGGCTTCGCTTCCTTGTGAGTTTGCTGATGAGTGCTGAGGCTATTCTTGGCTCACAGGCATCCTAGTGACCATGACAAGTGCCAGAGCATCTGGCGTACTGGCTGCATGGTCAGCTCTGCACGACACCTGGACTGCTGCCTGGCAAGTCTGGGCTTTGCAATACAATAACAAACGGTCATTTACAGAAATTGTGTTTGTTTCTTAAAAAAATTAAGGTGGGGGCAGTGGTTTGGGTCAATCAGCCCCAACTTGGAATTTAGAAACTAGGAGCAGGACATGGGTTTGCAGCTCACATTTGTCATTGAGAAGACTCTTCAGTGTGGCCAACACGATACAGTGGTGGGAGCATCAACCCTACCTTGGCACCTTTATCAGTCACTGAATAAAGTAGTACTGAAGGCAAAACAGTAAGGAAATAAGGCAAAAGAGAATTAATGTCCAGGGAGGCGCTGCCTGTCTTCACTCAACCCATGGAGCCAGAGCCAAGGCAGCAGGCTGGGGAAGCTGGCTGCAGCATGGGCTGGAGCAGCACTAGGTGGTGATGCTATTTCTCTCCTGGGTTTCTTTGCCATTATTGTGGTAGCTACAGCAACCGATTCACATCCTATTATCTTTGGGAACAGCAGGACCTGCATATTAAAGTGGCATATTTATTTTTATTGGATTTGTACATTTAATTAGCTGCCTTTGCACAGGGGCCACATCCTTGACCTATTTGCGGCACCTCAATAAACAAGCTCAGTGCAGCAGTTCCCCGGGGAACCTGCCTTTCACAGGCGTGCAGCATTGGCAGGTTCACTGCTGCAGGGCTGTTTTGAGCTAAGAAAGATTTCTGGCCAATAACTCAGTCGTCTGCCAGCTGATGAGAGCCCCCAGTTGCACGTGGGCTGCGGAGCAGGCTCGGGCTGTGCACTTGGAGCCCAGGAGGCACCGGTTCATGCAGGAGAGCACACAAAAGTTCACACCTCCTGGCTGCATGCTGCCCAACTTCTGCGTTCAGGAGATGTAGAACTAGAAGAAAGTCATCAGCCCTATAATCCTGGCCAGGCAGTGGCTGCTCTGATCACAGACCATGCGCAGGCGGGGTGGGACTGGTAGACAGTGGGGTGGCCACTGAGCACTCCTGGGTAACATGGTGCATCATCTGGGGCAGCTGGAGAGGGCTGCAGTGCCCAGCATGGCTTGCAGCTCCGATCAGCTCGGATACTCTACACTCTGATTAACTTCCACGTGGGCTCATGGGTGGCTTTAAATGTCACATCTATGTATTCTTATAGGCTCTCCTCTACCGCTTCATGCTATGTTATGTGGATGAACGATGAGTTAAATTCCAGTGTGAACCATAACCTTGATGTCCTGTACATCAGGAATAATAAATTTCAGTTCCCATGTCCAGTTTAAAGATATTCCTCAACTTAATTAGAATGAATTATTTTTCCTAAAGATGAGCTATCTTCTAGAGGGGGGAGGAGAGAAGAGAGCCTTGTGTGGTACCAGCCTTCGGTTTCTGATAAGGGCTTTTTCCTGTTTTGTGGCAGCTGAGGCTTATTTATGGAAAAAAATCAAGTTTTGAATCAAACTCTTACATCTTAATATCATGCATAAAATATCTAATGAAATCTCTTTCAGCTCCCTGAAGAGAAAGGCAATGCTTGTTCATGACAAAGCAGCCTTTTCTGCTCCTTGGAGCTGGAGATGTTTGAATCTAAAGGTCAGGCAGGTGATGGAAGTAACATGGGTTTGTGATGGTGAGTGGAGGGTGCTGTGAGACACTGCAAGGAACTGGACAGCCATTTAATTTTCCTTTCTGGCGGTGGAGAGGTATGGAAGTGACTGGTCAGAAACATATTTCCACTGGCTGGTGCAATGGATGCTGCAGAGCCCACTCGGACTGCGGTCATCGCAAGCCTTTCCCAGCGACGTGCATGGGTGCTTTCGAGGTGAGACCTGCTGGGTTTGCACCTTCCACTCTGGGGTTTTGCTGTAGGGGCACAGCCAACGTGCCTGCAATCCTGGTGGGGCAAACCACGAGGGAAATTGGCTCCAGCATCAGGTGGAAGATAGGGAGCTCTCCCCACTGCACTGGTGCTGAAGCTCATGCTTTCGGCAGGAGGCGGTGGCCGGGCTGTTCACCGTATCTACTGAAGCTCTCAGGACTTTGCACTGAGAGCTGTTGCTCCAACTTGCAGAGGGATCAGGAGCTTCGTATGTTTGCAGGTACCGACAGTGCTTAGCACTTCATGGCGTTACAGCAAGGAAAGGAAAGGAAAAAATGAGGCAGGAAATGGTTTTCATAGCCTGGGAATAATGATAGGACTGAAAGGGTACAACAAAGCAGAGGTGCAGCAGACACAGAAGCAGCAGCCTATGAATGTGGGTTTGTGGTGTGACGTGACTGAGATGCTGCCTGGGAGCAAGTGATCCAGCAGCCATAAGCCAAACGGCCCTGCAGGCACCACAGCATCCTTAGTCTGGGAGAAGATTTGTTGAAACCAGAGTATATACCCAGATTAAGCGTAAATCCAAAGAAACAGGTGACAGAAGCACACTGCGTTAGCTCTTGCACTGGGTAGCGTGCACTTCAAGGTGTGCTTCTTTCACTGATGTCAAAATGTAAATCTCAAGCCTCTTTCCAGGCTGTAGCTCACCTTTGGCAACATCCCCCTGGGAACTTCAGGATTCCTGCAGCTCCTTGGTCCATGAAATGTATCCATGTTCCCAGTCTGAAATGATGGTCTGTTTTTCTTTTTTTAAAACTTACCTTTCTTCTTTGTTTTTCAAATAAAAATTAACTTGCTGTTCACCTTTTATTTCCTTTTCATGCTATGAGCAGTGAGTAATTAGAGATGCATCGCACTGGAGAAATTACAACAATGTAATATTTCTACAGTTAAATCTGCATAAGTATAATATCTTTGAAAAATAACAAGCTGCTCCAAGGGAAATTAATTATCCCATTGGGACACTCATTATTCTGAAACAAAGGCTCTCCGTTTTCTTTGCCTGCTTTCATTTTGAGCGTTTCTTTCATTTTAAGCACTGACCACATAGAATGATAGAGTGGTTTGGGTTGGAAGGGACCTTAAAGGTCATCTAGTTCCAACTCTCCGGCCATGGGCAGGGACACCTTACACTAGACCAGGTTGCTACACGTTCCAGCCGCTTTCTCTGGAACATAAATAATAATATGTTTAAAGCAGTGTAAAGTCTGTCTTGGAACCTTTTACAGATATCATGAGAATATTAAGCAACTTTAAAATCAAGTCGAAGTGCATTTTGCAAATCTGTTTTAGTGACTATTTATCATTACTGTTCATCAAGCCAGTTCAGCCTGTCAACTCTCATTTTCCTCAGCCATTTTTTTATGAGTTGCTACTTCTTCTTTGAGGAACATGGCTCCATTTATCATAATAAGCATTTATTATCTGGGCTATCAGCCTATTCTCTACCCAGGCTCAAGCCATTGTTCTTAAGATGAGAATTCTTTTTTGGAAGGGGATGGCACTGCTGTACATGGTGTATTCCAGTATTTAACACCTGCACACAAGCCTTGGAAGTCAGAGTCTGGAGCAGATAGCAAGAGGCTTTGAATAGAGCAATGCATAACATCTACGGCTTAAATGGCAAGCTAATTGCTACAGTTGTATGCAGGTACAGAGGAAGAAGCAGGGACACTGGGGGGCTGGCTTGGTAGAAGGAAAATCAGTGTTGCACACGGTGGTCTCCCGCATGGCAGGGAGAGGGCTTCACAGCCCCGAATCCAGCCTGCACTCCTACAAGCTAAATATTTTGCAGGATGCAGACTGACTCACATCAGCTGCTGGAGGCTTTTGCCATCTTAGTACCAGTGGGAAGCCAGCCTCAAGCCGAGCAAACTCCGTGGCAACTGGCCTAAATAATCCCAATTTTTAATGGCGTTGAAAAGTGGCAGTGTCATATTTGGACTTGCTTGGGCAAGTCGGGAGGCATTTCTGCTTCAGCAACACTTGGATACAAATCAGTGCTATTCTGCATCCCTGGGCAGGACCACATTACTGTATTTTAAAGCAGGGCGAGGTCTTCTGTGCCATCTGCCGTCTATCAGCCAGCTCGTTTTTAAAATTTTGGTCATTACTTGACATTAACAGGAGGTGACCTGCTGGGTTTGTGTCGTGAGAGCAAACAGCGAGCCCTTGAGCCCAGCAGTCAGCTGTGGCGTTGTACATCAGGGAGAGCATCACAGTCCTCCAACAGCCTTCCCTGGCAGATAATGGCTTTCTAGGTGACCCTGTGAATTATGGGCATCCCTTATACTGCTCTTGCTTTAATGCACTGATGTTGAGCTGCCATTATTTTTAGAAAGGCACTTTCATTTTACAGATCACAAACTTTGGGTGAGATATTAATATTTCTGTATTTTCTACAATGTACTAAGGACAATCAAAAAAGGCTTTGTCACTACGGCAAGTTTCCAGCAGTACAACTATGGCGACTCGGAGAAACCCCCTCTCACCAGCACCCTGAACCTATTACCAAGCCTGATGTGCATTTGTAAGAGCTTTTGCTGTCAAGGTGAATTACAAGGATTCTTGCTGAATCCCTGGCAGATACAAATACTTAGTTATCCTTGGTTTTTCTGCTGAACCTAATCAAAGATACTGTTTATTAAAATCCTATTGTCTCTGCAGTGAAGAACAAGGACAAGCTTCTCTGTAGTGATTTAGTACTTCCGACAGTCCTGTGTGAAGATTTATTATGGCCAGATGAAAGTGCAAACACACAATGCCCAAGTCATTACTTTTAATTTGCCACTTCTTTAAAAAAATGTATACACAAGGCTAAAACCTAAGTCCTTCTTTACAGTTCAGCGTGCTCTCTCCTCAGCCAGGGGAACAAAACAAAGCATAAACCCTCACCCTTCCCTTTAAACAGAGGAAGGACATTATGATTTAGCCCTGTGTTTAAAGGCAGACCACCATGCTCCTGCAACAAAGTGGTTTTAGACTAGGAACTGGTAAAAAAAAAAAAATAATCAGACTGAATGGCTTAAATTACCAGCTGAAACTATCCAGTGATACCTGTGGCCCTCTCTGATGGATCTGTCAGAGTGGAAGAGACGGGTCTGCTTCATACAGCAGGGCTCAGCCCTGCAGTACTGAACCTCTGCATCACAGCTGGGCTATAGCAGGAGCCCTCCGTGCAGGGTCACATCAACTGAACTAATTAAAAGTGATGTACATTTTTTTTCAAGTAATGAGCTTTTCTTTGTGAATCAATTTTATTAAGGTGTCAGGGACTGTATCATAATAAATAAAGCGCAAAGATAAACGAGTTAGCACAATTACTAAATGCAACGATTCAGCCCTCTGAGCTTTTAAACTGCTTATCTAATCATACGTAATCTTTGTACACAATGTTAAAACTCTTACATTACAACAGTTGTAAGTCAATTAGGAAAATGGCTTTAATGGTTTAAAGAAGGTAAAGGCAGTGTGTGCTTTTCCAGACCATACGTGCTCAGAGATCTCTCTTAGCAGGTCTACTAAGCACTGATGTCCAAATCTCAAAGATGACCTGCAAAGGAAAGCAGTGCCTTTCCTCCCCTGTGATAGGTGACCCCAAATCTGGGAGACTGATGGAGGCTGAGCACACCATCACCATCTTCCATGGCTACTTTTTCTCCAGCCTGTTAAATCACACCAGTCAGACACTCAAACCAGTATCTTCTTAATTATCTCACAAGTCCTAGTTACAGCAGCTTCTCACTATGCAAAAGGAGTTTTCTCCCTCTCTGGCATTTTAATATTTCTAAACAGTGTTTCTAGTACTTTCTTTCTCAATGCTAAATCCACAAAATTTACAATTTTGCAAAAAAAGCCAACCATATAATCAAACATGCCTTGGCAGGTTTGGCCACATGCTCTGCTGAGGTGCAAAGGCAGGACAGTGTTCATCTATAGCCAAGCCCACCCTCGCGGCAGCAGCACAGCGATCCCGGCTCCAGCTGTGCTGCAGGCAGTGGATCATGCCAGATGAGTACAAAGTTCCCTCTTTGGTATCATTTAATTTGCACATAACTCTTACGGTGAGATACTTCTAGCTTGGATTTCATCTGTATGCTGATTGTTTTTAACACAATATTTCCACCACTAATTTTCAGTAGCAAGGCTTCTGCTTTATTCGTTTCCACCTGCTAACCCTCCACTCCAGGCCTTCTGTGTTAAGTAGTAAAAATTAAAGCAATAACCCCAAACCCCGTGTTTTCTCTGCCTTCCTGCTGCTTCTTTTTTCATTTAACAACTCACAAGTTTCTCTCTGGACATGCACATTAATTTGCCCCAGACTTTCTGCTCCAAGAGAGGCCATGCCTTGTTGAGTATTATATCACGGAAAACCAAAAAGACAGGTCTACGTTTTTGTGGTTACCCCTGACAGCTATGCAGGGTGGGCTCCCGAGGTCCATCGCTCCGACCACACAAGCGAGGGGTTTGGAGCCATGTGGCGTGCTACGGAGAGCTGATGGACGATGCTCTGCCTGGTCTAAGAGGTTGTGTCTCCCTCCAGCATTCTCAAGGCTGAAATTTTACACGGCCTTTCAGGTAAAAGGAGAAAAAATTGTTCTCTTTGATTGTTTTATCCTTTTTGTCTGGGAAAGTTGCTTTGAAAGTAGCTTGTATGGCTGATCTATGGACACCTTTCTCCTGTAATTCTGCTGTGACCTTTTCACCATCCTTCCAGAACTAACTTGGAAAAAAAAGGAAAAAGAAAACCCACCAAAGTCAACCCAAAAAGTTGTAAACAGATGTTTGCTTTCTTCTGTCTTCAGAGAGTGTTTTCATGTGCCTGTTTTACAGGCTTCAAATCCAACTGCAGAATCAGAACAAAATGGTCAAAGCCATTTGCAGCAGACAGCTTTGGATGCAGCATCAGGTACAGTCCCAAACCGTTTGCACTAGTGAGCAATAAGTTTTTTACCTGTGGAAAAGATCACACTTGACTTTCTGTTTGGAGTTAACACTTCCCTGGAGAAGTGACAAATATCTGCTAAGTCAGGAATTAAATGGAGAATATGAATATGAAGAGGATAAATGAAAAAAAAAAAACCAAAACACAACCCTAAAAATGAAGTGGAAGGTTCGGCCAATGAATGCATTAAGATCTTCAGTACTGATGAAATTTTGAACAAAAGCTTACAGGAGATTTAAGGACAGTTTCCAGGTAGTATAGCACTGTATTCTGTTTTTCTGGCCAGATCTGGAAACTTTGAAATATCTTGGAAAAAGAAAGTTTTTAAATGGTATGTCATTCTCCTGAAGAAAATGAAAAAACTATATAATAAAAGCTTCATAAGATCACCTGCTTTTATAAGATTTTTTTCTCACAGGCTGTATTTTCATATGCCATGTAAAAGCATTCCAGTTCTGAGATTTTTTCTGAACCCTTGGCTTTTTTTTTAGCACTAACTGAACCTCAGAGCCCATTTCAATCTAACCGCAGATGAAGGACTTACCTGGCCACATTTCAGAGGACCCTCCCATGTTCCAGCAGCTGGGAAGGAGCATCCCCCTGAACCCAACAGAGACCACTGTAGCATACAAATCGGTTAAGCCACCATCCCCTCCATTAACAAAGACATTGTCATGAAACCCACTGAGCCACGAGGTACAGTGAAACCACCACCTCCTCGCAAGAGACCTTATGTTTGGTATTTATTGTGCTTTTAGCCTTTTCACACTTTTCTTCGGCTGAGCTGCATGCCATCAAGCTTAAAATAGCACTGCTGCACGTAACAACGAATTTCAGCTTGGGGGTGGTTTCTTTTTCCCCTTCTCTCCAGATTTTGAGCCCATTCTGGAGGTCATTGCAAAGACGGTGGAGTTGGTAGAAACACAAAACTGACCTCTAGTCCACATTTTCTGAAAGTTTGCTCTCCCAAATCTGTTATGTGCCTCTAAGACAGACTCCTCCAGGCTCAGGTGATGACACAGTCACTGATAAAGATAATTTGGCTCCTAAATGTTTTCTTTGTGCTTTGAGAAAACATCTTTGAGCAGTTACTTAAATGTCATTCCTTGCAGTATACAGAGCAGGCAATAAACAATAAAATTATTCACCTTGAAGAAACCATCTGCTGTCTTTAAGGACATTACCAGTGTTTTGTTGCTTTGAGTGGTCCTCTGGGATGCTGTAAGTGTCATTAAAACACTGTGATTCCCATCGGCTGTGTGCCAGACTCATTTTGCTTTAGAAACAAAAATGATGATGGGCAAAAAGAGCAGAATTTTCATTGCCTATTAGTTGTTATATTTCATTAATTTTGTAAATGTCTTTTATAACACTTGGTATTTGGAATTATCCTTTGAAGGCTGCATCAGAACGATTTAGCCCTTGTATGTGTGATACACATCTGGGTGTAGCAGCCTGACCCGCCTGTGGGCTCTGCTGCGCCCTGATGATCACTCTCTGCCACCTCAGTGCCTCGCTCCGCATGCAATTGCTCAGCGCCAGGAGCGCTGACCCGCGCGACGTGCCTTGCAGTGCAGCCTGTGATGCTCAGTGGCAGCGAAGCAAGGTTACAGTTAACCCAGGGACATCTGTCTCCATTTTTCTCCCATTTTTCTCATCTACTCAATCATGGATGGAGAGGACGTTGCCATTTGCAATGAAAGTTCACCTCCCTTCCTCCTCCCCCTCCACCCGTGCCTGCAATATATATATGCTGCCTGCTTTTCTTTGGGCCGTTCCTTCATAACGATGACACGCCTGACAACAGCAGTATGTCCCTGTGCACGGGGAGATCCATCATGGCCTAAAGAGGACCTGTCTCTTGCTCCCTAGGACAGCACCGCTCTGATCCTTAGGAAAAGGCAGGCAGAGCTGTTCCCACTCCCCTCTGCTACACCCAGGTAATTACCAGCCCCTTTCCTGCCTGCCCTTTGCTCTCCTCATAACCTTTCTTGGTTCATTTACTGAGTTTAAAATAAAAGCACGCAGCAACACCACTAAAACTGCATCCCCGCTTCACAGGAAGAACCTGAGGCTCAAGACATTACAGTAAATATTACCGGAATGTCCATCTCAGAACTAACCCTTGCTGCCCAGGACATCAGTTTATGAGCCGCATGCATCTACCCCAAAACCTCAGCTGCAGCAGAACCCCTTCCCAGCAGAGTTCTCGGCACGGCCGGGCTCCAAATGTGGCGGTACTGCTGGGCGCGGGGACAGAGCTGAATGAAAGGTCAAATGAGAGGCTGTTTTATTGAGAGAACAAAGGTCAAGAGCTGCATCTGGAATGGGCTAGGAAAAGTAACGAGTTTTAAAAATAAAGCTCCACTGCTTTAAATGCTGTATTGTTCGGGATGTGTTAGCTTCCTCCCAATGAAAGCCTGCAAGAGCAGATCATTGATGCAATAGGCTGTGCCTTGCAAGGTTCAACCTCAGTTTCAAGGTTGTGAGGTTTATTTCTGGAGGCTAAATTTACTATAAAAAACTTTCCAAAAAACCTAGCTAATGTAATGAAAAAGCAATCAAACGTTAAGAAAGAGCCATTGCATCAGAGACAGCCCACCATTATTAATCTAAACCCAAAGGCTAAGGTCTGTCAGCCTTAAAAAATAAAATTAATGCTATTGTAGCTCTACAGCCTTTAATTGTTCCTTTCACCAATCGATGAGTTATAAAAATACAAAGAAAAATTTCAAGCTAAACCAAAACTCCTTTCAAAATGTAATGAAATAAAAGCACAATAAAAGCAGCTCAAGGTTCTAGTGACATCAGTGTTGCTGTTGTGGTTTCTGATGTCAGAGCAATCTTTGATGGGATTGTTTCCCCATGCCTCATGATCCATTCGTGATTATACCCACACTGTATATTTTGTTGCAGTCAACGATAAAAAATACCCTTGGCAACCTCCATTACCTTCTGCAGTTAATTTGTGTTCTCGCAAAGTGCTTATATTTACTATGAGTGATAATCATACATATACATGAGACCTTAAGTGAGGGAGAATGCGCTTCGGAGCTTATACAGCAGGAGGTTTGCCTAGAAGAGATGTCAAAATCAGTTCACTTTTGTTATATATGAGTAATTTAATTTCCTCTACAGTGTTATTAGGGCAAGAATGAAGTAACATTCTTGGGCATAATTGAAGCAAATCCCGGCAAGACAAGAGGATAACAAAGCCTTTCCATCTTGTCATGTCAAATTCTTACCTACTATTCAGTGCACACAGATGCATTCTTTGTGTTGAATGAAATTATCCAGTTGAGTTTATTACCTTGTTATGTCCCATGACCTTCAGCATATTTACTGTTGGATCTTTAAACTTCTGTCTTTCTCCAATTTACTCCTTCAGAACTGACTCATTTTTGTGTTAGACCAGAAATACCAGTGGCATTCAATCCTTTTTCAGGTCTCAATTTTCACTGTCGGCTCCTCTCATTAAACCCTGAAACATGCTCTCCATTTCCAATGCTCCCTAAGACATTATAAACCAAACAGCCAAGGAGTCCTGGGACTGGGAGGGAGATGTGGAAGACTGGCTCTTTCTTGGGATTTACCCACAATCCCTGACGTAGCAGAAAATGATGCTTAAAGGCACTTTGGTTGCAGCCCCACAGGATACAAGCCCAGCAGCCAGGGAGATCAAAGCCACTGGGAGCAGCTTCTGCGAGCTGTGGAACAGCCCTGCTGCTGGTGCCTCTCAGGGGTAGGTTACTTTAATTGAATTAAAGCTAAAATATCCTCCAAAGGGGAAATCGGAGCCTTTTAAATGCAACACGTGAATCACAGGAAAATCGGTTATTTGTAGGTGAGCCAGGCCATGATGGACAAGCCACTTCATACTTTCTCGTTATTGCCAGCGCTGCAGCCTCTGCAATGAAACTCAGAGCAAAACTTTTGGTGACTCGGGAGCTTTGCTGCCCTGTAAAAGCAGCTGAGTTTCACAGCTCAGTACTGCAGGTACTGGCAGACAGCCACCTAGCAGGGCTTCTCAGTGAGCAAGCCCTTGTAAACCTCACCAGTCCACGTTCACTTGGCTGCAACTCACAATCATTTACAGCTCTGAATTTACCATATTTGGCCAAAATGGGAACTCGAGGTGATCAACAACCAGCTGATAGCTGAACCCAAAGAAGAAAATCTTATATATGAACAGCGATTCATTCTGGGCGCAGGGGACAGGCGAGGGCTCATGTTTACCACTCTGGTTTGCTCTCTAAGCAAATCCCTTGGTGGGAGAGGGTGTGAGTTCCCACACTGGGTGACAGTGTGCTCCCCAGACTTCAAACCAGGAAGAAATGAGGGAAAAAACAGGACAACATAGCACGGAGGAAAATGATAGATATTTCATCTCCTGATGTCTTTCTGAAAGATCCTTCAGCCCTCTGACAGCGGGAGAGCAGCACAGGTAGGGAACAACTTTTCTTCCTTGCTCTCTAGCTCAAGGAATACAGCTGTTCTCTGCCTGCCCCTGGGACAGTCTGAAGGGGTGGACATACACGTCCAGACACACAATGGGATGCAAGAAGTGCCTCTGATATCTGCTTGATACCAAACTCTACAAAAGTACTTCTTGGTATGATACAACATTGCAAAGGCACATCTAACTCCTGCTACCACTGCTCGAGACTCAGCTGCTACTGCCATCCCTCTTACCTCATCCTTAAAACAGGAATAAATACTATTTATGCACCTGTGTAAAGCATTTGAGAGCATCATAGGAAAGGTCGTGTGCATGTGGGTATATTATTAGGTCTATTCATACAAAGAAAAGTAAAATGACAACAGGTAAGCAATTTGCAATGACTAATTTTAGCACTGCTTAGCCCGTGAAGGTCATTACACTTACTTGCACCAGAGAGAGAAAGCTTCAATGCTCTGAGCAGAGTATGCCCAAAGGAAGAATGCTCCATACACCAGGCTCAGGAAAGCCTCAGCTTACAAATCAGCTTATCTTGGCCATGCACAAGTTAGCCTTTTCTCACATGGTATTTAAACACTCTTCAACTTATGAATTCCTGAATATGTGAGATAAAACCAAGTCATTGTAGTCAACCTCAGCTCCCTAAAACTGCCTAAGAGGAATGGAATGGATAAAAGCAAAAAGGAGGGGATATTTCCCAGGTGTACGAGGTGGAGCCACAGATTTCTTGCAGATGCTGTATGTTTCATTTGTTGCATTCTTTCATTCTTGACTTGTTTAATTGTTCTTTTGAAATGTTACTCCTACATAACTGAATTGTGTGTCTGCTTAATTTAGAAAGGTGGTAAAATAGCAGTCATTTCAAGAGGAAATTAGTGAATAAATAGCAGCAGAAAATAAAATAAAGCTGAACATCATTGGCAAATGAAGTGAGTTTTGTCGAAATTTCTTATGGTGATATATCAAAGCCCTCCCTATCCAAAGAAGGGTAAGTCATGGAAATTAGTAGTAGCCTGTTACCCTTTCTTGGACTTGATGGATGCTTCACCTTTAGGAATTAGACATTATCCAGGTGTTCAGGATCATTCAATCCTTTAGCCTTTCTTCAGAGACAATCTGCTGGCCCCTCTCTGCAAGCAGAGCGATAGATACCACTTACCTATGGGGGATTGAACTGGTCCAGGGAGCTCATTCCACATTTATCAAAGGACAGTCATGAGACACTTGGAGGTACCTGGGTCCATCAATAAAATCTCAGTTTGAAAATACTACTTGGCAAGTTAAAAAAAAAAGACAAATTCTACCCACTCTGCTGTGCTTCCATCAATGCCAGCACTGCTGTGTCCTCACGGTGCTTCACAGATCCAGACCCAAACACAGCTCCAGCAAAACGAAGGCATATATTTGCTGTGCAGGCAGATCTTCTTGGGGGACTTAATCAAGATGGGAAAAACACTGCACTCTGCTCTTACTTTTTACGTGTAAGTTGATGCAGTGATTCTGGGATTTTTAAGGCTAGAACAAAACATGATCATCTACTCTGACCTCCTGAATCAGACAAGAACACCCACAGGTAATGGGATCTGTCTGATGTTGGAGGAAGGCATCAAAAACAAAACCCGTAATTTTACCCTGTTGTAGACCACTTTTGGTGAAGCTGAAATAGGAACTCTTGAACTCTCTCTCTGCCAGATATGGGACAGAAAATTGCCTTCTGCCTGGTCTAGGCAAAGCTGCATTAAGCTGAGCTGTAGATGAAATCATTGTTATATTCATTGCAAGGGCTGCTATGACAACAGATGAATGCTGCAGGTAATTTAATTACATTTCTGTCAGCCCCTGTGTCTTTCAGGAGACAATGCAGAAGCCAACAGCATTTTCTTTTAATCTTGCAGGTGGCACAGAAAACGTCAAATTGTCCTCCGGAGGGCCTAACGAGAGCATTTCACTTGAGTCCTGAAACATTATTTAAGTATCTTGAAGGATCACTCATGTTTCTTTCCCCGATATCTCCAGTTCCATGAGCTTTCCCTCCGTCGCTTCAGGAATCGTGCAGCGCAGCGGCACTTCCCGTCCCTCTTGGTGCTCGCAGGCTGTACAACACACGTCGAGGCTGAATCCCAACGAAAGCTGCCTGTACCCCCTGCCCACCCCACTGGAGAGGAGGTGATAAGAAGCGTGTGAAGGTCGGAGTTGTTTGTCTGGCTGGTGAGAAAGCCTCAGTGTCTCCCTCCTGTACTTGCCTGTCTTGTTTCAGGCGTGGTTTGGGAATCAGCGCTCACCTGATCCTAGTAGTGGGAAAAAGCATTGGGGAATGGAGGCGAGAAAAGGTCCTTTTTCACCATGGTCATGAACTGTGCAACAGGGAGAGGAAAACAACTGCTTTATGGACAAAGCATTGGCTGATATAACAGAGAGAAGTTAATAGATATTGACTCCCACTTGCCTTAAGTAGGTCACACAACGCAAGAACGTGATGCACATCCTTCTCTGAGGCGTGGGGACAGGCAATTCTTGCCACAAGGGGCAAAATTTTAAGTACTGTTATATTTGTGTCTTTTCCTCATACTAAGGGACAGTATTTGCATATGCAGAGGTCCTAATTTCTGTACAGCTGGGTGAAAGCCTGTACTGACTTCAGCGGGTGCTGTGGGAGCTCAGCATGATTTGAGAAGTGATCTGTGCCTCACCAAGGCTGGACCAAAGATCGTTCAAATAATCTTATAATTTACATTAATTAATGCAGGAACATGGCAATTATCTATTGTTTATCTGAGGAAACTGTCTGAAGAGCAATACTTCCATAGCAGGGTATAAACTCAGTTGCCATGTAATTAAGTCATAGTTACATAAGCACCGAACAAATGTGCAACAAGATGCAGATAATACATGAAGGCGATAAGAAATAGCCAGGCATTTAGCTGGCACGATGAAAATTAGCCACACCAAATTAGATATCAATGAACACATTTACTACCATGTCAGTTATTATTCTGAGTATAAATTGAAACTTAATCAATTATTTCTACAGAGTTCTAACATAAAATCACATTAGGAATTGAAAAATACTCTTATTTTATAGTGTTAGGTCTGCTATGAGTTTTATGGCACTGGTGAAGATAAGACAACATCATCCCCTCCTCAGTTCCTCCCTAGACTGAAGAGAGAAAGGTGGAATAACAGCAAGACACAGGTTAAGGTCAGCAGTGAAGAGAGTTGACAAAACATTGAAGGGAAGTCTTGGGAGACCTGGATGCTTTTACTGAAGTCCTGAATAGCTTTGTGCCTTGTTTTCTCCTTTGGCATATGGAGATAACGATTTACCATCGTGCGGGCTTTGAAACGTCTCTGACGAAAAGCTCTACAAAATGACAAGTTATTACTCATGCTCATCCCTCAGGTTTGGTGGAGTCCCTTGCAGCCAGCGGGGGGACTTTGTGACACGGATCTCAGCTGCAAAAGAAACATTTCTGGATATTCTACCTGAAAAAAAAGAAAAAAAAGATGTAAGTTCTGATCACTAGATCAAGATGAAACTGCAGAAAATAGTTAAATGTCTTAGCACCTGAAATATTCAGTCAAAATGGGAGACACTGATCATGCATAAATTCATATTCATGTTGGATTCTTCTCAAAGGAGCTACAAAACAGAGGGTGATCTGGTGAACAGATAAATACAGGTTGAATGTAATTTATGAATTCAGTAAAAGAGACACATTTGAGCTAATGCCTGTCAAAATGCATAAAGTGAGAATAAAAGCGTGAAGAACAAAAAGCACCTTTTACATCTACCAACTCCAGAGCCCCAGGAGGAAAAAACTCTAAGATGGTGGAGTCCCCAGTTTGGGAGACAAAGTAACTATGCTATTTGCTAAAAGACAGCATTAACCAAGGATAAATTCACACCTATACAAATATATAGCAAAATGTGTATATACACCTAGAAGGACAAGGAGAAGATAGGTACGCAATCAAGCCGTGAGGATAACACAAGTTTTGGATGGAGGCCACAGATTGGCGTAAGTTCTTCCCAGATAATGAAGTTGATTGTACTTCTGACTCTAACTACATCTTTAAATCTTCATTCTCCACCATCTACCTTGCCTGCCTGGCTCAGCCCTTGAGCTATCAGCTTGCTCCATGTGAAGCTACAAAATTCTGCCGCTTGCAATCATGCACAGGCTGAAAGCCCTTGTAGATCAACCATGACTACATGAGGGACTGGCTGACCCCTAGTGATGTCCTCCCACCTCAGGAAGCAGCAGCCATGGGTACCAGAGGGGCACCTATCAGGTATTGGAGCAAAAACAACTCAGGGATTGAGGTTCCAGGCTGTGGGAAGTCTCACCTGTCTCGGATGCACATGCTAAATGTCTTTCTGTATGACTCTACCCTGCCACAAAAGCTTCTGAGCTCTGTCCCTCTCTGAGTTTTTTTCCCCGCTCTTCAGAATTATTTAAGATCCCCACAGCAATGGATGTGGCAAAATGGGAGCAGTAAATCATGCTAGAAAGGCTACAAGAGGCTTCAAGCTAACAGGTCATTATCCATTATCCTTCAAGGATGCACACAAACCTGTTACCCATGGTCTGCCAAGGGGCTTTCTGTTATCTTCCTCTCAAAATACTTAAAGAAGGATTTCCTGGAAATTCTAGTAGTTACTCTTGTTATCCTGCACCTCTCTCCCTTCCGAGGCAATGAGAAGATTCTCCTAAGAGATGTGCTTCAGCATCAGTAAATTAGTTTCTGTGTGTGTTGTAGCCCTTTACAATTACACACAAGCATCTAAAACCCTACGTTTTCCCCAAACACTGCCAGATGAACACTTCCTCCATCCCTATGAGATCAGGACCTATCTTCAGACAAGTTTCTCAAACTCTTGGCAGAAGGCACAGCCTCTCTCTCTGCCATCCCACTCGACTGTCAGCTCTTACACGATTATTCAGAGTGTTTTTGTTCATCCTGCAGAGCTAGTTGTCTGGCATCCTCCAACCACCAATTTCTTTTAGGGTCTGTCTTTTTCCCTGATGAAAAGGAAACATTTTGGTATGTGCATCCAGCCTCGCTGTTTGGACAGCTTAATGAAAACATCAATAAGGCACAGACTGGCGAAGGAGAGGGAGGTGCACAGTCATTAGAATCTGTTATTAGCGTTTTGCACAACAACACAAGCTTTTGTACATGAGCAATTAATACAGTAATAGATACCACAATGAGCTGGAGAAACCTCATTGAGGCTGGGAAGTGTAAACACTGCCTTCCGCTTAAAATAATTGTCAGAAGCAGTTAAGAACCTTCATGGAAAGGAATAGCTGAAGCTCCTGCTGCAGACACAAAAGGTCATCCCCAGCCATGACTGAGAAACCTTCCATCATCTTAAAAAGAAGTCATCCGAGGGAGTCGGAACAAATGCTAGCCCAACCATCCTTCCAGACCCATATGCTACCATCCCACCTAGATGTAAATACTAGGTTTAGAGAAGGGTAAGCCGGGGTTTACTCCTGTTGATTTAGCCAGCATGCACAATATAGAGTGTTGATCAGCTTTGCCTGTGCTCCTTCATGCAGCCAGAACAATAACCTGCCCTGGGGGTACACAATTCTTGAGCACATTTGAATGATGGATGGAGTATATACAAGAAAAACTGCTTATCTTTGGTTTTTTTTGACTTGGCATTACAAACCCTAGTGTGGGATTTACTGTACTATAAAAGACCACGGCTGGTGATGGGCGTTGATAGAACATGGGAATGCTCTGTATGGACAGAGACAGAGCCTGGCTCTGCAGGCTCTATCTGACATGGGGCCAGATTCCTTGAACCTGGTTTAAACCTTTGCCCCCAGATACAATTCTTCACCCACCCACTTAAAACATCTCACAAAGTCCAGTTTCCCCAAGGAAAGCACAGACTGCAAGAGTCTTCTCCCACAGTCTGCTTGTACATGCTAGTTACCAGCAACTTTGCTAATGACCCATTGCTCATGCAAATTAATTCAGCTTAGAGAAACAAGTCTTGATGATTATAAAATGCTGCAATCACAGTATTGCTTCTGGCCAGCTGAGAGTAAATTCATCAAGCATTTGATATTTAAAGCTGCTGCAGTGATAAATGCTTGCCTTTATTTACGACTGTACACCAGGACAGAGGAAAAATGGGATACAGAAAAATGACTGCATGATGGGAATCCCAACAGAAACCACCAGAGACAAGGGCAGAGATATGAATTCTCTTTCACAATCAGCTGAATGTATCTGATATGCTTTCGTCTCTAATTTAATGAGGAGCTATTGGAAAAAAAGCAGCAACTGTCATGGTTTAGCTCCAGTCAGCAACCAGGCACCACAGAGCTGCTCGCTCACCTCCCCCTCCCCCAGTGGGATGGGCGAGAGAACTGCAGGAAGAGGTAAGAAAACTTGTGGTTAAGAACAGTTTGATAATTGAAAATAAATGAAATTAAATAATACTAACAATACTACCAGTAATAGCTAATAAAAATACTACTACAGCAAATATGTAATGAAAATAATGGGAAAAACCCCAAATGATAAAACCACCCACTGATCGACACCAGCCAGTCCCCAAGCAGTGAGAGCCAGAGTCAGAGCGAGCAAGCCAGATCCCAAGAGCTGAGAGCCCCAAGAGCCAGGCCTCCTGGTCAACACCTCCCAACTTACATACTGAGTATGATGTCTTATGGCATGAAATGTCCCTTTGGTCAGTTTGGGTCAGCTGTCCTGCCTGTTTTCCCTCCCAGCCTCCTCTAGTGAAGAAGCTGGGAACCCAGGTGCGGTATGAGAAACTGAGAAAGTCCTTGGCTTATTGTAAACATTGCTTAGCAACAACTAAAAACATCAGTTATCAACATTCTTCTCAACACAACTCCATAACATAGCCCTGTACTAGCTACTGTGAAGAGAATTAACTCTATGCCAGCCAACACCAGCATGACAACAAATACCTGTTTTACTCAAACAGAAGCACTAAGTGGTGCTATTGTTGACTGTACCTGATAAAAGATTATGCCAAGGTCAAGGACAGTTGTAGAGTAGTAGGTGTCTCTTCTGCCCGGCAGTACACACACAGCCAACAGTTATGATTATGGATGCTTGCTCTAAGTGTGCAGAGCATATAAATGGGAGGATAAAATCCTCTGAGGTTTCGGTAACAGTCCTACTGCTGCTGTGTACCTTTGCTCCGTGTATGACATTACAGTAAAAAGAGAAGGAAAATGAATTCAATGACAAATACCTGCGATTACACTGCACTAATTGTTTTCATGGTTTTAAGTGGAGTCAAAGTTTCAGGCAATGCTGTCCAATACAGAGGAAATAATTAATTTCATTGGTATTCAGAGTAATGACATTAATCACAATGAGCTCTTCTACTAATGAATGTGGAGAGAATAGTGCAAGTCAAGCAGAGTTAGTTGTAACTTTTCATTCACCTGGAGCTCTGCCCAGCCGCTTCACGGCAAATAGCTGACAGATCCTGAGACCATGGCAAGTCCCTGGCTAGCCCCAACAGCACCTAAGCATTTGATGATGGGGGAATGTCCAACACCCCAGGAAGATGATGAGAGTGAGGATACTGGGCAGACTGGAGGGGCTTTTCTTTTTCCAATTGCTTTCACAACTCATGATACCGATAGCAGCAGCACTGGCCTGTGGCTGATTTGCTCTGTGAGAGTCTTTCTAATGGATGAGACAGTAAACACGTCCTTCTGCAATGTGTGGATGTACAGCACCCCGTAACAGATCCCCTGTGTAACACACTATAAATACCATCTGCACCATCTGTGGACAGAGGGGAAGTGCTAGTCTGGGCTTGGCTGGCATGTTGGAAAGACTTGGCCCCAGATGGAGGAAGAAAGAAGATCTAGGGACAAGAGGAAGCTGAAAAACCTTGGACATAAACCTCTTGGCCATCTGTATTTGGCAGAACCCTACTGTCATTTATCTTAAGATAACATCTTAGAAAAAGGAGCTGAATTCCCATCTACTGCTCTATAAGGAAGTTATAAATCAGCTATCTATTTTTTCATTAAAATTAAATAATTGAATCTGTCCGTATTCATGTACTTTTCCCCCATGCGATATCCAGAAGAATTAAGTTTCAATTGACTTTCCAGGCCTTGGTTATCATAGGAAGCTTTTAAAAAATTGGGACATTTGGCAATTTGAAATTCAAATAGGGTTCAGTCAATATGTTTACTATTGCCAGACAGGCATCTTTGTCCCCTGGGTGTTTAATGCCTCAATAAGTAATTGGTCCTTTCATCTTTTATATGCACAGAGTGAAGAGTTTATGGCTCATACAGTGAATTGTCAATACAAAGGATCTTTGCACCAGACTTAAATAACCCAGCTCCCACCTCCACTGAATCCCGTTAAAAATGCCCCCTCCTTCCACATGCCCACAATTAGCCCCTGAAGACTTTTTTTCCCCTCCCCTGATTTTCAATGGCATCCTTAAAACGTACCTTTACTCACCACACCTAGATACGGACAAAGACGGAGGTGAACACGAGGAACAAGAGTATGCCTCCAACAAACTGAAAACTCCAAGGATTTCCAGGGAAACCCTTATTATGCATTTCTCATTAGGTCTGAAATTCAAAGTAGTCGATGCACCCATATCCAGAGATTCAGGTCTTTAGAGATAGGAATGCAACATCAGTTTTGCATGAGCCTGTTTTCATATGAAGATATCTCCTGAAGCTAACAGTTCAGATACGTGGGCAGTGCTGGCTGTAAAGCTGAACAGATTTTCTGTTCCACATGAAACTACGACTTTTCCTTCATCTTCTACTTTAGGATTTTTAAAGAAATACATTTGCCACAAGTTAAAATACTGAGACATTTTCATAATGCACTTAGCTTTTGATGAGTTTTTGTTTTTTAACCAGAGGAACTGTTCCTCTTGGCTGCTTTCTGATCAGCTGTAGTGATGTGCTAGAGCAGGCAGGACACCAAAAGCAGCTGGTTTGGCTTATTGAGCTGTGACTCCCTGCCATCACACTGGCAGTGCACACGTGAAGCAGTTAGGGTTTGCACAAGTTTATATCAGCTTAGGCAGGAGAGATGGGACCTGCAGTGCTAGCAGAGCTGCACTCACCCTTTTCCAAGAAAAACGAGCACACACAAATCTTTGTCCAAGACAAGACTCTAAGAAGCATAGCTCCTCTTCTGTGTTTTCTGTTTTGAATATGGCACTGCATGCCAGCTTAGGATATGGAGGAAGCCCAAAATCAAAACTTCCATCTGGGTTTTGGGCCATGAAGAGTTATGAGATTGCAGAGTTTGATTTAACTTACTGCAATGATGGGAATAGTTTATTTCCTTTTTCTTTTTTTAAATTCATTCATCACAAATATTTTTTTCCAGGCTGTTTCTCATTCAATTAAAACACTGAAACGGGAAAGATTTGGAAAGTATAATTTCTTGAGGATGCCACCACAAAGCGCTGCAACGTGATCCAAATCAGCCAATGCAGCCTCTGAACCAGAGAGATTTTACCCAGACTGAGCATACAAGGAAATATCAAGCCTTTTCACACTGGATCGACACTGTTACTCTCACTGCAGCATCACCAGGGGTGATGATACAGCACAGAGCATCTGCAGTACTGAATGAGCACCGTTTTCCTCAGCTCAGCTCACCATACCTCCAGCATTATTTATCACTCACCCCGCGCCCCCGGCCACGCTGCAGTACTAGCTAGCCCTTAACGACCCTGCACACATTAGCAAATCTTCTCTAAATGTTCATTAGACTTGCACTGCAACCTTTTATATGTAGTAGGTGTGCTCTCTGCGTGACACAAAGCATTTTGTCAGTACCTGGAGGTGACTCGGCAGGCTAGACACTTGTGTTGAAGTCTACAGGCAGAGGAGAAAGCAGAGTGTAATCAAGGACAAATGCAGATAAACTGAATTTACCCCTTTGCATTATGGGCAATGTAGAGCTTTCTCTTTTTATATATGTCAGAGTTGAGATGATGCACTCTATTTCTCACGCTATAAGGATGACAAAAAGTCTTTACACATGCAGATCAGAATCCTTCACTGCTGCTAATTGTTCTTTTTTATTGCATATGTCTTTATTGAACGTAATTAAACTTAGCTCACAAGTTTTGCATATGCAATAATGAATAATAGTTAATAGTCCATTTCTCATTACTTTTTAGTCAAAGGATGCCTTAATGCTCTACAAAACATACTGCCTATGTTTGGGATTTTTACCCAGCAGTGAAACAGACATCTATCATGCTGCCTTGTAGCAAATCTTCAGCAGTGAAAAGAAACCCCCTACTCACCTCAGACTACACTACACAGATAGCAAGTGCAAATGAAATGGCCCTCAACTAGGGATTGGTAAAGAGGCTATATTGATTCATATCACAATCTGGTAAACTGCTTGCAAAAGCAGATTTGTGTTCTGTGAATGGAGAAATAACTCGGTGTTACTTTTCCTTATCAGAATGGCAGCATGTCCTCTTGGCAATGAGAAATCAGATGCGTCTACAAGTAGCAACTATCTTTTCCCTTAGTCTGTAAAGTCAGCCAAAATCACAGCCCAAGCTGATCAGGAGAAAAAAAAGAAGCCTCTCCCCCGTCTGACATGTTTTCAGTCCATATTTGCTCAGCCTGAGAGGAATAGCTAGAACAAAATACAGCTTCCAAAGAAACAGTCCTTGTATCAGCTAAAATATTAAGACAAGATGTTTAGAAACTTGGCTAAATATTTTGTTTATCCATGGGAAAATCCATATTTATACTGCGGCATGTGGCTTGCCCTGGACAATTCACCACTGTCAGGACTGAACCAGGCAATCCACACAACAAGCAGTGGTGGATTCAAGCCCTTGCAGAGCAGATCAGAGGCATATCTTAAGCACGTGTCAAGTCTGTTACGGGGCAGAGATACAACTACTCCTCTCACAAGATTAAACAGAATGAGGAGAAAGGGTAAACAGCTGAAGATGAGCTGTGTCCTCAAGACACATAAGGAAAACACGCAGAGATACTGGGGTTCTGCCCAGTGTTGGCCTCAAAGAGCCCATTCATCTCAGACTTCTGATAGCGTCCTGGTAACATCTGCTGCTATTGCAATTCTGCATCAAATTCCTGTGGCTCAGCATGAGAAATATCTTCTAGGATGAGAAGAGGAAAAAGTAATTAATAGATAAGGGTCTTCCGAGTGGAGGCTGATTTGCTTTCTGATCCACAAAGCATTGCAGATTAAAAACTGGAACTAAACAATTCTTAGAGAACTGAAACTGCTGGGAAAGTGGGTGCTTCTTTCCTTCACAGATTAGGGAGACCGTTACCCTCATTGGCCGTCAGGACTGCTGAATTCCCCAGCCCAGCGTGCCTGCTAATTGCTCCCTTAGCTTCATTAAAAGGAGGGCAAACTGAAACCTCCTGCACTGATTAGAAACGCGGAGAAGGCAATCACTGCCATTTGCATTCAATCAGATGTTTGTTTCCCCTGATAGAAGAACATCAAGATTATTTGAAAAGAACCAAACAAGCACTATGCCATTTCACTAATTAAACCCACCCTTCTGCTCTAAAATTGATGAATAATGACTGGACTTGACTCATAATCCCTTTGTCTTCTATTATTTACTCTTTTTTAACAGTGATTTATAGCAAGGTAGTGCTTTCATTATTCTTGTTAATTACCTCTGTTCTCTACTTCAGCTTGTAAAATGTAATTGCCTGAAACATAAATCTCATCTTCCCACCTATGTTCACACATCATTAATATTATTCAGGCCATTCTTATAAAATCTTTATAAAACATAATTATAGATGTGCCATTAAGTGCTCTGTTGTGTTCAAGATGCACTAAGCCTTTTCTGACAACTGAGCTAGTCTGTATATTAAACCTTCCCGATTGTGTTAATGTGTTTGTGTTCCCGTAAGGAACAAACCCAAACCATTAATTGGTCAGCGAATATTGTAGATCCAACTAACACACCTCCAAGTCCTGCTAAGTGGCTGCTAACATTTTTGCAACAGGAGAGCAGAGGCACTTTAATGAACTCTCCTTCACTCCCCACCCCTGGAAACAATAATTTCACTGAGCTGAACAATGATCACTAGGCAAGAGGGTAGTGAACAGACGCAGCAGCTACTCGCTCGAGTGATTATCAAGTTTCTTTCTGCATGTAGATGATCCCCAAACAAATTATTTTCATCTTCTCTGCCCCTGACACTCCAAATCAAAGAACTGCGTATCACGGAGAGCAGGCATCTTCCCATGGCCGTTTTTTTCCCATTGTAATTTTTCTGTATTGCTTATGATTATATGTAAGGAAAAATCTATTAGAAGGAGAGGAAATGCATTATCCCCAGCTGATTGTTGACATGATATTAGCTCAGTATTTGTCAGGTTTCTGGTAATGAACAAGTTTATACGCAGCACTTCATCTCTCCAACAAAACACTTGGCTATACGAACAGCAGTAATATCCCAGCTGAGCCTAGTGAGAAACAAGTATATTATTTCTCAAAAAAAAAAAAAAAAAAAAATCTCATCCCTCCCTGATTCATCTACTATATTATTACCTAAGCATGCATTTGGAGGCACTAGATCAGCTGAGGTAAGCCCTTCAGCGAACAAGTATTATCAAGTGTATTTCCATTAAGTTCCCTTCTCCACAATCGGAGGAAGGACAGCCTATAAAATATTGCTATTGCATTTACAATTGTTAATTACTGTAAATTCAGTGTTTCAGATAAGAGCATTTGCTCTCTCCACATCTTCTACCTGATGTATTGTGGCTATTATGGCTTTTAGTTGGATTCACAGCGGTGAGGTCCTGCCTGTGGGGTTTCTCCTGCCTTACAGCAGTGTGAGACCCAAATCAGACCTTCCCAGTACTACAGCCCCACCAGGTCCAAGACTTTAATGGTCCAAACCACAGATCCGAGAGGCACATGCCAGAATGGGAGCGAGCAGGGTGTAGGCTGGCAGATGAAATCCAGAATCTTTCTCCATATTCTCCTATTCTTCAGATGACTGCAAGGAAAAATATTTCCTCCCTGACCCCACCTGTGGTTTATTGAGTAATGGCGTTCTCGATAATGCATTTTGCCTGAGGAAAGCATTGTAACTTGGTTACTTTTGGAGAAGCATGGAAATGGGATGAGAAAGCTGAACCTTGAAATCAATTTTGTAAATCCATGCCAGACTGGGGGGAGCAGCACGAAAGAGGCAGGTCAGAGGGCACCCATGAAGTACAGTTTCCAGCAGTAGACGGATTCATTCTTTTTTTTTCCAAGGAAAAGTTTATTTCTTAAAATCAAATCCATTCAATATAATTCATAGAGTTAAACCTAGTTCTGGGACCTAGCTTGCTTTCTTCTGAATGCAGATCTGCTACAGAAGTGTATATGCCTTCTGCAGATCTCTTTCTCAAGATAAGTGGATAAATTTCACTCCAGTCCTAATATAAACTTCCAGAAGTGACTCCCCAGCCTGAACTGGTGAGCCATGAGGCAGTCCACCCCATTTTAGGATGGTTGTATAGGAAAAGTTGACTGACTTGCTTCCTGGAAACCTGTTTTTCTCCATTTAGTTTAGACCTTTTCTAGACCACCCTCCCTCATGACCAGGGAAGCTGCCATGTGTGTGGCTGCCTCACCTCCTGCATGCTGCCGTGGGATGGGCTCATCGATACGTGTCCAGTTCCATTTCTGGATGGGGGCCTACACCTGAGATGTCTGTCGACGCAGTTGCAGAAAGCTAAAAGACTGGCTTGGTGGTTGCAGCCCTGCATTTGGGAAGTGCTGCTCTGTGCATGCTGTACTCACGTCTCCTGCTTCCCAACCTCCTTGAAAACACCAATTTGAAACAGAGGTGTCCAGCACAAATGGTCAGCAAGGAAGGCTGTGTCACTGGGGACTCCTGACAGTCAGACACCGAGTGTCTTTTCATGCCAAGCGGGTCCCTCTGAAAGGGATTTAATTAAAACTTCTGAATGAATAAGCCTATCCTTCATTAGTAGCCAGAGTAATAAAAGCAGCATAGAACTTCTCTTTAATGAAAAAAACCAAACCTAAAAAGCCAAGAGGAAAGTGAAAACACAGTTGCACTCTGAAAGCTGCTTTTGCTGCTGTTGTTTTGCTGCTGCCATTATAATGACCATCAAGTAACTACTGTGTGTGTTCTAGTGAAGGAAGAAAGACTGAACCAAGGAGTGCATATCAGAAATAATGGAATCAACTCTGGAAGTTAAAAATACAGGTGTAACAGGAAAAAAGAGATGTGGTATTGCTCAGGTAATTATAGACCAGAGGACCTCGTGTATTCAGAGGTGATTACTGTAAGATGTCTAATCATTTATCAGGAGAGCAGTGGAACAGGTTACATAAAACCTCTTTTGTGTTTATCCTGGTGACTCTACGAAGAAAACTCCTAGACACAGAGATCCCCGAGCATGGCACATACCAAAACACGGACCACAAGGTTGTGCCTCAGGTTCATCTTTAATTCTGGGTGCATCACCCACCGTCAAGCACCTTTTTTCTTTCCTTAAAATTTTCTGTTGCTTTGTAGTTTTACCCTAAGTTTTACAATCTGCTATTACAAACCTAACACGATTGTATCTCCTGCACAGCTGGGGGTTCCCGAAGCTAGTTTTCTAAAGAAAATGTATTTTCCATCCACTGCCTCCATGAGCCTCCTACTGAGAAGAGTTTATGCTTAGCTACACTCAGGACATAATAAATGTGAAAGAAAAGGAGGTAAAGTGAGGATTTAAAGAGCTGTATGAGATTTTATCACTGGAAGGTCTGGCGAGGAACACAATCCTATTTTCTTCTGTTTAACACACTTTGGAGTTCATTTGTTACAGAAACCTCCACATCAACTTAAAAAAAAAAAAAAATCTAAGTGCCTAAAAGGGTGAACTGGTCAGACTGTAATAGTGTCTGAAAGGCTACAGTTGACACACACTGGAGACTTAATTATGTAGTGTGCAGCTCCATCTGTCAGCTGCAATATCTTTTGTTACCAAGAATTAGACTTCCATAGAAGATGACGTGACAGATGCAATTTGTTTTCGCAAGGATAACTGTTATGTGGGCATTTGAATGATGCTAGAAATTAGAACATTTACATTTCTTGTGTAGCCATTGAAACGCTGTTTACAGCAAGGTTCGTTCAAAATATAAAGCTAAGATTGAATGGGTGGCAACCAATACAAAGCTGAAAGCCAGGAAACAATTAATTAAAATATCATTAAATGGAGGATAGTCTTACACAACACTGTCTCAGTAAAGATGCACCCACACACGTGGCAAAATTCTGAAGTTTGTTTTTGTGTGAAGTTAATGGAAACAGCAGTTGTACTAAAATACAAGAGCTTTTAGGGCAAATCTGATAGTAAAATGTAAAGACCATAAAATTCCAGTTTGGGAGAGAGAGGGGATAAAATTTTCCCCTAAACTAGAGATTTTTGACCTTTTTCAACTTGTTTACTACAAAAGATTTTTCAAGGCTGACGCAGATTGCTGTAAAACTATTTAAGCATAACACCATTAGCTCATATTTCTGCCTTGGTAGACAGCTCACAGATCCCTTCTCTAGACTGATTGCGAGGTGAACAGTTATCCTGTGTGGCCGGGTCAATCCAGCTCATGGCTACTTGGGCCTTGCTGCCTCTCACTTAGCTGAGGTAATCTGATCACTTATGATTGTGTGGCCAGAGCCTCCAAGGGACACTGGTACCACATGTATCACATGTGAGCAAAAAACGAGAAAAATCAACCAGTGATCAACAAAAAAAGTAAAAAATCAACAACTGTGATTTTTGATAATTACTTGTGAACCGTAAGTTTTCCTCCAAGTTTTTGCAATCATGTTCTCTTAATTTTTCATGGTACATGTCTCCATCCCGTTTCAGTTTGTGAAGCCCAACTGACATGGGAAGCAAAGAAAGTGATGACAACATGCTGGCATCTTTACAAAGAGAAAAAAATAGACTATGAGGGACTATTTGCTCTGAAATGAAGAGACTTGTTAATTAGAAAGTGCTTTTCACAACTGATTTAATTTTAAACGGGGAGACCTCTTTCATTTGCTTACAGGCTGAGACATACTTCAACCGATGAACCACATGAATTTAGCAAGCTATACATTTGTCATATAGTGATGCATCTGGAAATGTAAGCTGCCATTATGTCAGCATGCAATATACAGTTCTGAAAATCTCCCTATACTTATCAGCTTTTGAATTCAACGGTTGTCCAATTATCTCTAAAATTGTTATAATCTTAGCTTTAGCCGAAAAGCTTTTATTGAGAATCTACTAGTAATCTTCTCTAAATGCTAGTCATAAACAACACTGCTAAATCATAAAAATATAACTGCTTGTGATTAATCTGGAGAGAGACTTACATTAACATATTCAGTTCTAAATGGTCTCTCATCCCAGCACCCGGTAAGTACTGATAAATTGAATTAGCTTACTTCGTGTGAGGTTTGCTGGGAGCTGGCTTGTAAATCTCCCCTGAATTTCTATTTTAGCATCCTGGTAAAAGTGTGAGAAATCCAACCCCAGACCAGATTTCTGAAAATGGCACCAGTCTGGGAGGATCTAACAAAATCCTCCATCCCTACTCGTCTGAATGTGCCTCTAACGCTCATTTTACATTCAGCGCCTATGCAGGTTTTACTCCCCAAAGCGCAAAGCAGCCCGAGGCCGAGCTAACCGTGATTTTTCTGTAATTGCATCCTATTGCAGGCCTACAGGCTCTGCTCAAATCGAACCTCTTCCTGCCTGCCTGCTGCATTTACCCTGCCCTGTGCACGCCGTGTGTTTAGGTTTGCAATGTGACCTGCAGCCAGGAAACCAATGGGAGACACAAGCAGGGGACACTGGTGTGCCAACACCACCAAAGCCTACGGGGGCCATCCACAGGGGCACGTACAAACCTGCCCAGGATGGGAGCAGGGAGACATAGCTACCTAGGGTTGCTCAGGAGCATTAAGTGCCTATAGAGGCTGTGTTGCCCATCCATATTTTGGTGGATTAGGGCTACCAGAGAAAACCTACGTGCTGGTGAACATGACAGGGGCTGCAGTGTTTGGCTCCTCCGCAGCAGAGCTGTAGCTGAAAGGCAGATGTTTGCAAAGGATGGGAACCATGTCAATGTTCTGGGCTGGTGACAGCTGCAGCTCTGAGCTGAGCCGCAAGAAACCGTGACCCAACAGACTCCACTTACCATGTGTGGATGCATTTTCCATACTAATTTGTATACTTTACAAATACATGAAATACCCCTCTTCCTCTGCTACAATTAATTCATATTTACTTCCAGTTTGACAAACCATAATTGGAGCCAAAGCTGAACAAGAACTAATAGTGGTTAATGAGAATTCACTAAACGCTGATTTGAATATTGCTCTCGTTTGCAGCCTAACTGGAGCCTGAGAGCTGCTGAAGGAATGAAGAAAATCTAACGAACATAAAACCAGAGCATCAGTCCTGCTCGCTTAGAAAGGAATGGCTGCATTATGCTGCTGGAGCAGCTGCAGAAATCTGTTCTCCAGAAGCCCTGCCACGGATGTGCCCCCAAGGCCAGGGCTGAGCCCCGAGCTCCCTTCCAGCAGCCTCTGAGGGGTCCCGTGCGTGAGCGCTATTCCCTGACGGGATCTGCCAGCGGACAGAGCTGTTCCGCAGAATGAATACCTGCCAACCGACCGCAACACTGGGATGAAGGTGCATTTATTTATCCCAATATTCATCTCCTCAAACACCTCCCCTTTGCCTTGCTAGCAGAACCACCCAGACACCTCCTTGGGGCGTTCATCCCTGTGTGGGGCTGGCAGGGACAGGGGTGGGAGATACCTGGGGATGGCTACGAGAGCTGACCGCTGCCCGCTCAGCTGATGGTTTTATTTAGCAGCCACATGGGCACCTTAATGCCTTTCACATATAGATAATGTTCCTCACTTCCCAAACACAAAGATCAAGCAGAAAACCCTCTCCAAACCGCCCAATTAAATACCATCTAACTGACACTGCAGGAGGCTTTTGACCAATGCGGAAAGCTAAGATATATTTTACTTCAGTAAAATGAGTAAACAGCTTCACCAGCACACCAGTAATATGTAGAAAGCATGCAAAGTTTAAACCATCATTTGGTGTTAAATACTTGGAAAAGCCTTTTTTCTTTAGATTAATATCTCACATTTATCTGCTCTATACATTTTCAAGACATAGAGAAAATTGCTTATTTCTAATAAAATGTAGCAACTGTACCCTGAGGAAAAATTACTGTGTTATGAAATATTTTTCCCCTCTACCACAGCCAATTTAGTTTTCATTTAAAATTCAATAACTGCATCATACTCAGAATCTTCCACGACTGTCATAATGACTTTGAACAAAAAGTGTGCTGTAAACAAGGAAGATTAGAAAGACATTATCGAGGTAATTTCTCCCCAAGTTTCTTTCACACAGACAGAGATGCAGAAAGCGGATGCAACAGTTAGCATGAATATGATTCAGAAATAAATAGGAAAAAAGGAAGCACTTTGTTCCGCAGACACTTTGGTAATAAAAGCATTACTTCCCCTGTTTTATTTGAGGTATCCTTCACCACTTGGTAGAAGGAAACACTTTGTTGTTTCCTTACTGAAATATTGATGTAAGCGAGGAAGACAAACAACATAATATTGCTATGAAAATGCTGCCTACTTGCTGTAACATTTTCTTTCCTTGCACCTCAGGAAGGAGCTCTGGCAGCGGCGCGGGCAGAGATCTGCTGAGCAGGAGCTGTTGGTCCACGCTGCCCCGGTCCCGCATCTTGTTGCTTTGCCAGAAGCAGTCACTTCAGAAGAAAGGGCAGAAGGAGAAGAGTCTTTCCCTTTTCTCTTTGGTCTCTGAAGACAAATTCTGCTCCTATCATGTAGGAGTGGAAGAAATTTCAAAAAGCTCCTTTCTCACCTGTCTGTGGCTCTGCTCCTCGCTGAGTGTGTGGCCAGGCATCTCCCCAGAGATTCCATTTTGCAGAAGGTGGCTGAATTCTTGCAATTCCGGTAAGTAAAGCTGTGCACATCCAGCTACATCACTTGGCATCATTCCCTCTGTAAAGCATCTTTGCACTTTCACTCTCATAATTTTTATTTTAACTCAAAACAATCCCAAGAGCTGGAAGGAAGCCAGTGCTTTGTGATGCACTGAAGAAGGATGGGAGCTGTGACTGGTGGAAAGCATTGAGGAATTAAACAATTCTGAGACTCCTTTTAGAGAAAGCAACAAACATTTTTCTTCTGAGACCAATTCAAGAATATTCCCTTTACAAAGGTTTCTGGTATTTTTTCTATCTGACTCTATAGCAAAGTTGATCTTTGCCCAGGTACCAAGTCCCACCTTCCCTGAACTCATGGATACCAGCTTCAACGAAATCCTCTCCTTCTCCATGGAAACCAGACACAAAATGCAACAGAAACTTCTGCAAACCTTAAAAATCCTCTGAAAATGTTCAGTCTGGGTAAATTCCATTGATCTGTAATTGAAACAAGGCTGAGGCCCTGACCCTGCAGTTGCTTCAGGTGCTCTGCCTCACAGCTCCCATCTCCATGCGGCCTCCTGTCATTTCTAGTTGCTAAGAGCTGACCTTGTAGGTCTTGTAGCACTCTCTAAGCTTACCAGAAAGATAATAGCATCTACAATTGTGTGAAAAACACGTTTTCAGTGAAGCTGAAAAATCATATTCTCATCATAAACCCAAGTTTGTTTTAGAATTCTCCATTTTCCCACTCCAACAAGTAGGGAAAACCTATATGTTTTTCCTACAGAAATGCAATGAAACTCAAAGAAGCTTTCTGTGCTATTTCCTCTTTAACCTCTGGAGTTAAAATAGTTCATTATCAGCCTTCTATAAAGTTCCATTCCCCATGGCAGCATTCCTTATTCCTGGTGAGCGACGCAGCCTAGGGCACCCTGATCCAGTTGTTTCCTCAGGGCTTTTCTTAGCACACCTTAAACACCTGCAGCGACCAGGCAGGCCTGCTCTTACGTAGCAATGACATCACCAGTGTTTCAACACTCTTATGTTACAACTTGAAGGGGAAAGCATAGAAGAATTTCTGGGAAGTCGGTGAAAATTTGTTAGGGTGCTATACCTTGCTAGAGCCAGCACTCACAGAGAGTCCAAGCCATCACTTCTGCACCCACCAGAATGGCACCTGTGCCACCCTGCTCTGCTCCTCCTTATGCCCCCTCTGCTTTCAGCTGCTCTTGAGTTCGCCTACACCGTAACACACCTGCACAACAGAAATGCCCGTGGGTGCTGCCACTTTGCAGTGGCAGAAAGTGGAGAGAAGCACCCTGAGCAGTCGGCTGTTCTGAGGATACAGTGCTGGTCTTTCGAAAACCAGTATTTCCCCTGTTTATATTATCCCCTCCCCGTGGGATCTGTTCAGAATGAAGTGTTAGAGTGGCCATTACAATCAACTTAAATTTTAACAACAAAAGCTGTTCTTCCCTTCTCTCTCCAGGCCTGCACAGCAACACAGACCTGAACAGCTGCCTTCTCCCTGATGGACTGTATGCTCTCATTTAACAGAAGCATGCAAACTCAATTTTAAAAAAACCTGGTTTGATTCCTCGCCTCTTGTCTACTCTAATCAAGGTACTTTAAAATGTTGACAGTTATTTCCTAGGGTTTTGCCAGGTGACTAAGCCAGAGGAGGTCTCTATGCCAAACCCTGATCATATTTATGCTAGTCTCACTAGTGCGACACAAGATCGTATTAACACCATTGACTTTCTGCCCCTCTTCATATGAAAAAACCCCAAACATTTACAACCTAGGAACTGATAGGCCACCTGTAAGCAGAGGTAGCAGGGCACGCCCTGTTTGCAAAGCTGTGTCATGGGAGTATGGGAACCTTTGAAAACGGGCTGTGAATTGCAAACAGAGCTTTCAATAAATAAATCAAACTCCTGTGAGCAAGAAAGTATTGCTCTGTTGTCTGACACATACAGGGTAAGAAGAGGTCTCTCACTGCACAGGACTGTCCCCAAGAACCCAATCCACTACATGGATTTTCCACATCTGGCTGAAGGGAGGGTGTTTACCATTCACAAAGAATTAGGTGTTCAGGTCTGGTATCTGTCCAGTGCTGTCCTGTGCTGAATCATTGGTCAGTTTGAGCTTCACAAGACTAACTTCTTAGTACAGAAAATGAACAAAAAATATCATCCAGGTACTTTTAGATTCAGTACTGCCCACCCAAGGGAAGGGTAACTCCCACAGCTGAGCTCTAACTGCAGATTCCAAGACATATCACACTGGTGGAGTGAACAATTCCAAAGATTTACTAGGTTTCCTTCCCACAAAGTACTGCTTCCTATAAAATACTTAAAAAACACTTAAATTTTCTTAATACCTGAACCTCAGTGTGGAGTGGGGACAAAAAGACAGTGAAAGTCTTGGTGATTTCATCCCATATGTATAAAGATTTGGCACCTGTTAGATTCATGCACTTGACTCCACTGCCATTCAGCTTTTGTCACTAGTTGGCTGCCAATCTCTGAAAAACCAAGAAAACCCCCCCTCTATCTCCTGGAGAACAGCAATGTGTCAATCACCAGCAAACACCAGCTTTAAATTCATGGCAGCCTTTTGCTACTTCCACATGGGATCTGCTATTTGCTATGAGCACTTGCCTCCATTTTGGCAAAAGTAAGAAACAAAAGGGTGGGTTCTGCTCAGTCTTAATGCTATGCTTTTGTAGAAGAGGAAAATAACCATGAAAATACTTGCTTAAAACCTGGCCACACCACGCTGAATCAACAGGTAGTTGATATTATGAGATAAAAGGATGCTGTTCAGTCTGATTAATCAACTCCGCTTATGCTTGCCAAAGCCTAATTATTCTTTGATCTACATTAATGACTTCAGAAAGCATAGCACACCTGGTGGGAGTTCTCAATGGGGAGCATTTTAGACTAAAAAGAAAACTCCTCCCTGTGTCACACAAACCTAATTTGCTTATATCAGTACAATCAATTGTTTTATACAGAACTGTGGTCTCCCACAGGTACTGTTGGTTGTACTGAAAGATAACATATGCAGCTTTTACCAGTATCACAAAGCTATTATTTGACAAACAGCAAACTTCTTCTCAGGATGACTTTAAAAACACATCACTATTGCATACTATTGCCGTACGTAGCTTTTCATTAAGCAGTCTGGCTGTAACTCACCTGAGCACAGAGACACATATCTCATTGTTTTCTGCATTTTGAGTGATGAATGAGCTGCTCATAATCCAATTTAAAATTTAGCAAGAGATTAATGCACAGTCCAGATCCAGAAACATTGCCATGGATAAGGATGACACAGCATCACAAAAGAAAAAAATATCTATGAATAAAACAGTTCACCCCAGCTTTACTTGATTTAAAAATCCTGTCATTAAAGCAAAGTGTTGAAAGTACAAGGCCTGTGCTTGTGCAATGATAACTCAGATCAGGAATTTACTACATCAAATGATACTTTATGTTCACCTAATGGTGGAAGCATCCAGGGCCAACAGACACACAGAAATATAATGGAATTATTTCTAGCAAATCTTCTTGGAACTGCATCAATTTCTAACAGAAATTTTAAAAGTGGTGTAAATAACGTGAATGAAGATGTGTGTGTGAGCACTAGACAAAACAGCAGAACAAAAAAGGTCTAAAGAATGACTGGCGTTTCTAACAAGATCAAGTTATGGTAAACTAATAGTGTCCACAGGGATCTTTTTTGGTCTCCTCCATGCTGTTGAGAATAATCTTGGGAAGAAGGTATCCTTTGCTTTACAAGGAATATTTGCTCAAATCCCAAAGCCAGGAAAACAATTTCCTGTCCATTCAGGCATGAGACCGCATTGACAACCCTATAAATTTTGAGAAACTGATACTGTTTCTTCAAGAATTTCATAAAGGAAATGAGGAACAATGTTTTCATATAAGAACAAACTGCATCAAAATAGCTGTCCGTCCGTGGAGACCTCAGAAGAAGCAAAGAAACCAACATTCTGGCTTGGGTGCATGAATATTTGAGAGCCCTGGAATAAATTAGAGCTGGAGTTTTGCAACAAAATGACAAACGTGAGTTGTTTTTGCCAGAGAATCTTGGAATGCATTGATTTCACAGCCATATATGGAAAAGAGGAAAACATCTGTATGGTACCAAGTGTCATTCAATTGTCATCAAGATTGAAAAAAGACCACTTTTGCACATCCATTTACATGTTCTCATTGTTTTCTCCTGGGCATTCAGCCCTTTTACCTCTGTGTGCAGTACCAGGTGGTGCACGCAGTGCTGAACAGTGCGAGTTTGTAGGTGCTGTCACAAGCAACAATAGTAGAAAACCAGGTAGAATGCAAGTGGGGGAGGCCTCCTGCTACTGGCTGCTCAGCTCATTGACCAAAGCAGGAGAGGACAAGTCTTAAATCAAGCACAAGACAGAAATGATAAAACAGTTTGACAGAAAGATCAATGATGACACCACTTTGCTTCTTTCTTCAGCATATTATGAGCACATAATTTTTTTTTCCATTGCAGCAGGATTCATGAGGTTAATGTGAAATCATGTGGGAAGGGACAGCAATCATAAAGTTGTAAGAAGGATTACATGTTTGTCTCAATGTTGCCCAGAGCTCTTTTTTCTTAGTGTTGTTATTATTCCTTTCTCCATTTGAATATGATTCCTGCCTACAATTCTTTCTTTTTTCTTCAGATGACTTTTGTGCTGATTTTTTCTGGGATAGAGCTAATTCTTCTCACAGTAGCTAGTATGGGGCTGTGTTTTGGATTTGTGCTGGTAACAGCCTTCATAACACAGGGATGTTTTTGTAACTGCTGAGCAGTGATACCACAGAGTCAAGGCCTTCTCTGCTCCTCACCCTACCCCACCCGCAAGTAGGCTGGGGGAGTACAAGGAGTTGGGAGTGGACACAGCTGGGACAACTGACCAAAGAGATACTCCAGATCATAAGGCATCATGCTCAGCATCTAAAGATGGGGAGGAAGAAAGAGGAAAGAGGGAGACACGGACACACATTTGGAGTTATGGCATTTGTCTTCCCAAGTAGCCACTATGCATGATGGAGCCCTGCTCTCCTGGAGATGGCTGAACACCTGCCTGCCCATGGGAGGTGGGGAATGAACTCCTTGTTTTGCTTTGCTTGTATGTGTGGCTTTTGCTTTACCTATTAAACTGTCTTTATCTCAATCCATGAGTTTCCTCACTTTCACTCTTCTGATTTTGTACCCCATCCAAGCGGCTGTGTGGGGCTTAGTTGCCAGCTGGGGTTAAACCACAGCAACTTTATTTTAAGCTTTTTGAATTTTAATTCCCTTGGCATAACCTGTTCAACATATCTACAAATCAGACCGTGGCTGTCAGGGTATGTGGCCATGAGAAGGCACAGCATCTGGAGAGAGGTACAGTCTTGCTGGTTATAAAGCAACCTTTTCCATTCATAGCAGTGAGGCATCGAAGTACCTACATATGGCTATAGTGCATATGATAGCTGTGAAACTTGTCCCGCCAGCCCTCTGATAAGCTTGCCCAATTCAAGGGACCAAAGCGTCAGCTGATATCAATCTATCAGTGGGACTTCACTTATTTATAACAGCAGACGTTCTTGCCCTCTTACATTTGTTTCGTACCATCATTTCCTTCTCATCAAGAAACAAACTCAATTATACTTTTCTCTGCTGCAGGCGTAACTAATCAGCAGGCAACTCCCTCAGTAAGCCCAGCCATTTCAAATACCTCCTCTCATATGCGGATATCTCAAAAAAGCGTTACTTCTATACCCCTCAAGGGGTGCATGCACAGTCATTAATCTTTCTTTCATCTCACAGAATGCTAATAAAACAATCACCTCCCTATCCCCGATTTGGGTAGGTCCCAATTAACATGCTAATTGGGCAGATCTTCCTTAATGACTCCCAAACCTCAGCAGTAATATGTTATTTAGATAGAAAAGAGTTATCTAAAAGATAGGTAGAATTAAAAAACTGGCAAGCCAGAGCACAGTTTGGAGAGGCAAAATACTGAAACGGACCTTTCTACTGCAAGAATTAAAATTCTACACCTGCCTATGCTACAGATCATATATTTACAGATTCAGCACCTTGCAAGATTCAGAGCAAGAGGCAATTTGAAGGTAATATACAGCTGTAATAAAGAATACCATTCAAGCGGAGAGAAACAACATATGAGTAACAATGAAGTTTTAAAATATATTATTAAACCTGTTTATTTTAATATCTCTCTAAATAAAGCTAGCTTTTATTATCTGACACAAAAATGTACAAGTTGTTTTGCAAACCCAGCAATGCCAGAAGCTCTGGCAGTTTGTATTCATGAGCAACTTCAAGATGGATAGTTCAAATATTAATGGAATTAGTCCACTGGGGCTAGTATTGTGTTTATGCAGTTAGAGGCTCAATATAATCAAATTTCTGTGCATTTGCTCTCTTCAGAAAATAGAACTAAATAGTAATTTAAATCCCCTGTTAAGCTAGAATGAAAATATTGACAGATGCCATAAAAGTCATCGTTCCAAAGTTTTCTTTCCTGCACACCTCACAGAGGAGAGCGGAGTTTTGTTAGTAAGACGACAGAAGTTTTGTATCCTGTAAAACAAAACCTTTGGTGTGTTTTTCTTGCAACTCCTACTGCAGAAGTCCCTGCAAACATGGCCTTACCCTACCACAGCTGCACATGCAGTTGGCGAGCACACCGGGACATGCTGGCTTTGAGAAGCAGTGTTTCTGTAAGTACCACGCATACAGCCAGTCAGTACTGCCTCACACCCCAGGGTTGTGCTAGGGAGAACAAATTCAGTGTGCCAGGGCTGCATAGCAGCAGCTCACCCCAATCTAGGCAGCTAGGGTGAGCCTGAAGCCTGTGCTTTTGTCCCAAACTGGAAAATCTCAGATTATATAAAAAAAAAAAAGATGCCTTTTTGCTGTGTTTTTGGAGCATGCAGGAGTAGATATACTGGCATGGGGACACCAGGATATTGTTTTGTACAACTTTCTGGACTTTAGTTAACTCCATTTAAAAAAACAAAAACCAAAAAACATGAAAGAAGTCAAAACATTTAACTGCAATATTTTGTTTTGTGGTGCAGAATGATTATTTCATTAAAACCAATTTTGATAAGATGTCAAAAGCTAAGATGTTTTTGTCCTGATTTCTGCTATTTTTTCCCAGTTTTTTTTATGGCTCTTGTTCACCAAACCAACATTCTTTCCTCTCCTTCCCCACCCCTAATCTTACAATGACTGCAAATAAAAAAAAATCTCCACCTATTCATATGCTTTTCCCTGCATATGGAAGAGGGACAAGCAATGTAATAGCTGTTACAGCTGTGATAGACCAAGAAAAAATGAGCACAAATGAGCTCTGGATAGTTTGGCCTCTTTCTTTTCATCTTCGTATATCCAAGCAAACCTCCTCTCACTTCTGAAGGCCCATTTGATAACATATCTGCTGGTTTCATTTATTGGCAACTGCAATAAAAACACTGGCTTTAGATGTACTAGCAGAAGTCCTGTCAGAGGGTCACACTTTACTCCACTACAGCCAAGGAGACATTGATTTAGGAAAGCCCCTTAGCAGCTCCTTTTGTACCATACTGCTGCTTTTGCCTCCGTATAAGGCACAGTTTATAACATACTTTTAGATAAAACTATAGAACAAGAGGCATCAGTCTGAACAGACAAGACAGAGTCTAAGTAATAACAACTATAGTCTAAAAGAAAGCTATCCTTTTATGTATGCAATACTGAAGTGCACGGGATCACAAAGACGTCTCTTTCCATAGACTTTGTTTTGAACAATATCAGTTTTTTCTTAGGACTTACAGACGGAAAATAACATTACAAGGAAATTACCGTAGCATGTATTGGCCTAACCTGTGTTTCTCGTTGATATCCTGTTATATAGCATAATCATGGAATCATAGAATGGTTTGGGTTGGAAGGAAATTTAAAGATCACCTAGTCCCAACCCCCCTGCTATGGGGCTCAAAACCCCTTGGATTGAAATTGCTGCATTACAGTTTCCATTCTTATGGAGCACCCTCATCCCTGCCTGACAAATGGGTAATTACTTCTGAGCACAGAGAACTTGTTTATAACTGTTAAAAACCACCTGTTTATTGTGTCTTCATTCACCAGCAGTGATGGAAATTCTGGCTGGTATTTATAAAACAGTGTTCTCCCTGGTTGAATTTCAGCTGGACCCTATAAAGCTAATTCATGCTCCACCCATGCATCAGATATTGGCTATTTTGGCATTTGACAGGATGGGAATGAAGCATAGCAAAGTCACCTTAGTGCTGCAGAGCAACTGTGCAGTACAGGTCACACTCTACCGGTCTGCTGATCATCTCAGTGTCCCAACTTTCCAGCGCAGGCATTGTGTTTTCTTCTTACAAAAGCAGAGCGTGTGGAACTGTGTGTGGCAGGGCTCGCCTCACAGACACGGTGGAAAAGCGCTTCCTAATCCCACAACACAGATGCAGCTTCTGGGCCAGCATCCATTTCATGTTACTCTCTACTCAGGGTAGGTAAGGATCAAACCCTCAAACAATTTGATGGTTCAAGGTAATGTTCTGTACGTGTGAGAGTCCACACCGAAGAGACAGAACCTACTCCAGATGCCTAGGCTGGGCTTCTTGGGATCTTCGGTTCCCCAAATTATTCCTAAGATTCAGGTAATCTGATTTCTGCTCAGGTGATCCTGGTAACTGTACTACTATTTGCCCATCTAACTGAAAATATGATTTCGTCATGAAGAACAGCTTTAGAATTGAGTTTCGCTGGTGAAATTGCATTTGAAATGAAAGAGCACATGCTATCATTTTTGTGAACGTGCCAACTCTGGTTAATAGGTAAGGCTGCACGCCAAGTTGTGTGTAAATGTTAAAGAAAGCAAATAACTTTGTAATTTTTCTCCCTCCCTCCAATTTCCAGGAAACTTCAACTAGAAAAACACTTAAATGTACATAAATGGGAAGCTCCTGAAGTCCTGATTTCTCAGAGAACCCCATCTCTAGCACAGAGCTGAGGAAAGCCCACAAATACCCCCTTCTTCCAAACCTTCTGTGTGTAGAGGATGGGGGACTAGGAGAAGCAATGATCAAAGATTTGAAGCAGCAGCTTGAGACAAGGCCCAATATTTTAGACACTAGTGTGATACACCACAGTCTGGGGGAACTGAGACACCACTTGGCATCAGGATATACATGCAAACGTTTCCTATCCACACGGGGCATACAAATTTAATGTGGTAAAGTCAGCAGTGGGATACCTTCAGCAGGGCAATGGCTACTGGTCATTAAACTCTGGAGGAATATGGAAGATGACCTGGTTTTAATTACTGTAATTCTAAATATGAAGAATGAAGAATAATAAAAAGAAAAGAAACATTTCTGATTTTCAGATAGAAAACAAACAAACACCATGCTAACTGATTTAACTCGTTACACCTTAATTCAGAAGAGACATGGTCCTGGAAAGGACATTATTGCTTTATAGGTTTAACCTGTGTGTGTATATATTTGAAATGTAGTTAAAAAGGGAACCAAAAGCAACAACTATAGAAATAAACTCCTAAGCATAAGCCCTCCAGAATGTGTTACCAACTCATTTTCATGCTATGTAGACAGAAAAAACTCTCAAATGTGTTCTTAGCAATCAGGCATCTGGACCATTACCAAGCGCTGCCAGTCATTATGGCCTTCCTCCAAATCTCCCAAAGTCAAGGGGTTCGGTCCTCCCACTGATTTCAGATCAAGTCCAGCTGACACAGAACTGGCACAGAACTGGCACAGAACTGGCACAGAACTGGCACAGAACTGGCACAGAACTGGCACAGAACTGAGCGGTCAAAATCAACACAATCCAAAAACATGCTCGCGGATACTGGTCCATCAGCTCACTGGTGTATTAAATCAGAGGTACAGTGGGAGTCCTGGGTGAGTGTGACTGTGCTGCTGCTCCAGACTGAGTTTGATAGCAAGTCAGCCACAGTCTTAACAAGGATCCGTCAAGCAGATCCCAACAGGCTTGGATGGCACTCACTAGAACACAGGCTTTACCTCAATATGTACCTGATTTAGGCTTATGAAACTTGCTTTAGAATTATATGTAAAGACACTGGAGATTTTGCTTATTAGCACAAGTGCTGCTCCCCATGTGGAAACTTGCTGGAAGATCCCACGTATAATCAAGATCCGGGGCTTCTGTATACTCACAGACAACAGACTCCACAAGTGGCAAACTCTGTAGTCCTTTCCTCTTAAATATAACACAGAACACAGAGAAACTGGACCTGATCAAGTGAATTTCAAAGCAACCATCCCCTGTGAGGATGCAAGGGTGCTGCCCAGGGTGCCTGCAGCAGGACGAGGCAATGGCACCCACCCAGAGCAGCACAACACCTTTCTGCACTCCAGCTCGTCCAACACCCCTGTGCAAAACAGGCAAAATACCCAGCTACTTCCCTACTGGTATCACCTCTGGGGTGTTGGCAATGTGTGCAGGCTCAGATGGACTTTGGGAAGATGAGAAAGCATTTTGTTTGGGGGTTTTTTTTTGAGCACAGCTGAATACCTCAGTCCATTCTTGCACCTACAAGGGACAACAGGAAAGAGAATATCCCCTTGGAAGGACAGACAGGATAACACAACAGCTGGATGTTGCTGGCACCATGTGGGCTGTTGTGAAAGAATCTAGCAGAGCTCTTTTTTTACAGCTTTGTACCTGTATTTATTTATCTACAATACCTATATCTACATAGATATACTGTTCTTCCTTGCTATATAACCTTTTTACAGACAACACCAATATTTCTGTGTACCACAGCATGACACTGTGCTGTGGAAGCTGGGCTTGAAGGAAAGGCGATTGAGGAAAAAGGCTCTCAGACATAGGCTTAAAAGCAATGTAGCCAGAGACAAACAGTTTCAGGATGAGGTATCTTAAGGGGTGTGTTTTCCTGACAGAAATACGGTTCCCTGAGCTGTATTCACATCTTCTGCACATTCGCATCGTGGTTCAATGGTATAATAAATCCAACTTAGATCAAAACTACTGCAGCTGTGAGACACAAAGCACTGATCCAGTATAAACTTGCTCTGCTGATTCATATTTGTTTAAAAAAAACGTTGACAGGTTAACTTTTCATGCCAGGCTCTGTGCTGGGTCACGCAACATCTGCCTGCAGCACTTTAACATTTTCCAACATCCTATATCATCTTCAGCTACCAGAAAGCAAACATATGGACCTTGTCTTAAATTTGGCTAATTTACTAGAGATACAATTGTGTGTCCTTACCTGATTCGATTCAAATCCGTGTTGCTGGACAGTCTTGTAAGTGCATGGATCTGGTATAAGGACCAGAGAATAACATCTTCTGCCTTTGCTGGCACAGGCCTAGAATGTATTGTCCCAGGGCAAAAAAGTCTGGACTAAGCAGGGGGACACTAAGTGCTCAAGGTAGTATGAAGATGTGATCTGGAGCCCAAATCACCCTCCTTAGGAATGGGTCTGGCCTGAAACCCAAAGGTCCTGCTAGCTTTGCTAAGGTTGGACCTGTTACGTACATACACTTTACTTAATATGGACTGCAAAGTATTTAAAAGGCTTAAAAACCACCTTGCTCTTCTTGTAAACATACCCTCTTACTCATCGTTTCAGAATTGCCCTCCTTTTTGTCTTTTTTTTTTTAGTGCTTTTCAGAAATCAGTTTTAACAGAAAGGACTTTCAGCTGTCTGCAGAGAACAAAATAAAGAGAGGAAATTTTTGATTTGTAGCCTTTCCTAACCAACAAAACCACATGTAGAACATCCCCTGATGAGACCTGGGTCATGATCCCCTAACAAGCCGTCCCTGCTCAGCTGAAGGTGAAATGGTTCCAGGTGAGCTCAAAAAGAGCTCAAAGGAGAACAGACTGTTGAGCCCAGCTGAGGGTCTAACCTCGGTCTTTTTGAGATGACCTGTTTATTGAAGTTGCTATGTGGAGTGTAAAGGATCAGTGGCTTTTGAAAATTCACTGAAAGATGGGTGGGCTGAAAGCAGTAAGGCTATGTAAATGGAAGTTTTCTTTCTAAAGACTGAAATATGCAGATTTTGCTCATTGCTTCCACATAAATGAGTGACCAAATGAAGAGAAAACTGATCAAGAAAAATGTATGCATAAGAAAAATGTGTACATGCTTCATCTAAAATTCATTGCCTCCACAGGTTCCATCAAATAATTACTTTATCTTGAACAGCTGCATGCACAATAAAATCTGCTTGCACTAGGGTCTGAACAGAATTAATTTTTCTTGAGAATTGTAACATAACAAATACCCTCCAAATGTTCAGCAAGTGGTAACTCCAAGTGAAAACAGCACTAACATAACTTGTATTTAAAAGGACCTACACAAACCAGATTGGTTCCGAGCTGACATTTGCTGGCTTTTATCATGTGCTTCACTGTATAGTAGCCAGAGCCTGAAGAAACAACAGAGCTACCACCTACAAAATTTATTAATGGGTCAAACCCAATCCATGTATTGCTTTGCTCAATAAACATGAGAAGCTTTATATCCCAGCTGAAATATTTCATTCCTGCTGTGAACTGAGGAGAGTGTATTTGGGCCCTGTACAGGAGATTTTTAGACATTGTGTCCATTGCAACATCAGAGTTTCCTTTGCTTCCCAAACCCTCTGCAGGTAGGTCAAAGAACTGGGGTCTCAGACAGGATTTGAAGGTATCACTCCTCAGTGTGGAAGGAAAGGGAGAGCCTCAGTAACCTTTTTGGAGCAGGACTGAGAAGAAAGATTCACTCTACCCCATTCTTTTGATAAAATCACTTCTGTGCTGATAGCAGGATATGTTCCAAGACATTTCACTATTAAAAATATCTGTTTCCATCAAGTTTCCTTGAATAATTTTTATTATTCACCTGTCTTGAAATGGGAGCTGCAGGCAGAATTGCTGTCCTAGGTCACTGATGTCCTATAAGGTCTGTCCTCACTAGCCTTCCCTGCAATAAACCCCCCAACTGCCAGCAAATTACACTACCCCCACCTTCCTCCTTGTACAAACCATGGAGCAGGAGACACTTTCTGTTGCACTGAAGTTAGAAGAAAGACTCCCACTGACTTTGCTTCAGTGACAATTGGATCAGATGCTGGGTAGGTGTATCGAAAACTCACAAAGCGCCAGTTTGGAAGCACTTAAAAATGTCACCGTTAACTCTCGTAAGAGGAGCTGCTTGCCAAAGATTCAGCTCCCACGGTGAACAAAGGGATGAGGGATGTTCTTGATCTGCCATGGATAGCCGGTCCTTGCAGCACCAGGCTGCCTGTTCCCATAATCAGCTATGAAACACAAGTTTTACAATGATCACGGGAGCAAAGGCAGCCTCTCCTCTCCCCAAAGCTGAATGAGTTCAAAATGCTTGGGATGACAGGTGACCACAGCCATCGTCAGAAGAGATGGGTAGCGGCCCATGTAGTTTTGTCATTAAGGTAGGTTTACAAGGTTTTTGTTTTAAAGAAAAAAATAACAGAATCTCTTATAATTAGAAATGGAACTAAATGAATGCCACTGCCTTTGTTCCAGGAGATGAATTCCAGTAATATTTAGCAATTGCCGTGTTTGTAATGTAAATAGACTACTGTCGCTGCATTGAAATAGATTTCTTCTTTTTCCCTACTAAAAGCAAAAACAATTTGCTCCAGCTTCTGCTGATGAAGAATTTGGAGAACATTACCCAGATTATTAGTATTCTGCACACACTGCCAGATGCACAAGTAACTCACTAGCATCTCTCTCTCCCTCAATCCAGTTAATTAAATCATGGCTTGATTGGGTTCAACAGATAAAAAAAAAAATATTTCCCAGTTTGAAAAGCTTTGGCTTACCTCAGTGACTAAAAGACTGATAAGGGACATCTTTGCAAGGAAAATTGGGTTTGCCAGTCTCATCTGAATCGGTGTTCAATTTTGTGAATGTTCAGCTTTTCCTTTGCTTCCTTACTCATATTTCTGTTAGTGCTGCTAGACAAATGAGCTAGCAGATACCAGAAAAGGTCAAAAGCCAGATAGCAAGAGAAATCTTAGCATAACTAGATTTTCTCATTCACTGCATGGTCCTGCAGTGCACAAATGGGATTTCTGCTCTGGTTATGTTCTCAAACGGCTACCGCAGCTGCACTTAACAGGGGAGGCACTGCCGAAGAAGAGCTGACCTGTGCTGCACCATGAGTCCATCCAGCTGGGTGTCCTGCCTCCCCCAGCAGCCATCAGAGAGCACTTCTCTTCTGAAGGCTGCAGTGTTTCAGGCTAAAAATCAATGGTATGATTTAACATCAGGTGAAGCACAAGAATCCCCAAAGACAGGGAGAGTGGTTGGTTTGCCCAGTGAATTCAGTTGTAATGGAAACTAAGGAATTTTACAGCTGAGAAAACCTTCCCTGACATGCATAACAGAGACCTTTTTTTAAATGAAACACCCCTTTTTGTGGAAATGCTGTAACAGGGCACTCCCATGCTTCTTAATTGTCCACATGGATTCTGCGTTTGCCAGGGGAACCATGGAAATCAAGTGTAACAGTGTCTTCAGCTTGTTTCTCTCTTTCCCCAGCTGACACTTCCAAAACTCCCTGCTCACCACCCCGAGGTGACCTCCAGGGTCACTCCCAGTCCAAATCTCGGGCCACAGTCCCATCTTCAGCACAGCTGCAGCCACAGTGAGCCAGCTAATGGAGAAGTAGAGAGGCTGAGACCCAGAGTTCTGCAATCTCAGCAAAACCTGGGGCTTTTGACAAGCATCGCCTAGAAGAGAGCAGAAGGTACAGGAGGACAGAGCAAAACTGCACTGTCTGCATCCACAGCACTAACAACTTGGCAATTTCTCGGTGACCTTTCACATAACAGTTGGGGTGAAGGTACCTGGAGGCCCATGGGAAGGTTGGCTTTGGGCCAACACATGCATTTTCTGCCTGGCTTTGTGATCAGATTTGAGCCTTCAGCCCTACCATCATTGCACACTTTTCCACCTATCACCACCCCTCTTTTCTGGATTTCAATGGGACAAGATTCACAGCTGGTGTAAATCAGCACCCCTCCAGTAAAACTAGCAGTGCTTTGCACAACTGATCTTTCAGCTAGAAGGGTCCAGAGATCTTAGTGTTCTGTAGAATATTAGGCATTACACAACAGGGATGAATTTGACTAACTCTGACAGAGCTGAAGTCCCATTCACTAGCATCTGTATAATATTGCAATTTCCTTGTTTATTGAAAATTACTGTTTCCTAAACACTCACTGAGGGTACTTCTTTAATATACACCAGCCTGAAATAATTGTTAATCCACTCAAATTCTATTTAACAAGATCTTGAGTGGAGCCTACTCTTCCAAATTGGTTTACTGTTTTGGGCCAACTTCAGTGGCCACCTCTCAGCATCTAGCTTTGCTGTGTTAACTGCCATGTGTTGAAAGAAAAAGCCCAACCCCCCCAAAAAACCAAAATACAAATCAAGAATTAAGAGCTTGCAGCTGCATTCAGTTGTCAAACAGGCTCTGGAGTATTAACAGATGCAAACAGTATGTGCTTCGGTGTGATTAATATAGAAGGAAAATTGATGATGCAAGCATCAGATTCTGAATTAAATCCTGTTTTTATGTGCTTGACTGAGGTGTGCTTTATTATAGCATGACACCCGCCAGCACAGATAAAGTTCAGGGTCTGTCAGCATTTCCCAGTCTAAGTCAGGTCTGTTTTTGAGAGCAGGAAGGAGGTCTGGGCTGTAACTCAGCTGTAACCATTCTCTTGAGTCAGTAGTTTGGCAGACAAGGTCTCCTCTGAGGACAGCAGTGTTTGTTCTGCTAATTATTGTTCTAACTGGTTTGACCTTTTGAAAATTAAAGGGGAGTTGGAAAAGTATATGCAGGTCATGTTTTCCACAGTTTCAGATAATTTGTTATGGCTTGAGATACTGTGTCTTCTAACTGTGAGCACAGACTGTGGAGGAGATGCTAAGAACATACTGAAAATTAAGAATATGCCCCTTCAGGTACTTGTTACTAGCCCTTCCCAGGAAAGACTCTTAGGTTGCAGGCTACAAAGCGAGAACAAGTGTAGATTCCTTCACATCATCAAGATATCAGTGTGTAAAAAATTGGTTTGGATCACTGTTGGCTCAGAGTGCTGCATCTTTGTAAATAGCACAGGTTTTCACTGGTTTTTCAGGTAGGCTAGAAGCAATACAGCAAATATAATGCCTTTATCAGCAACATTACTTCTGCAAATTTTAGAAGTGAATATGATAATTGGAAATTGTTAAAAATTGATAAACACATTTGAATGAAAAGGAACAGCTGTGAGGCAATTTAAATAGAGAAACCATGGAACAAAGAGCAAGCAGCAGTAGAATTTTTTTGGGACATAAGCAAGTTTTTCCCTTAAAAAGCGTATGCATGTACAAAAATGAGAAAATGTAGGATAAAAGTTAGAAAATATTTGCACCAAGGGACATAAGGTTCATCCAGCCATCTCTTCAGAGTCAGAAGAATATTAATTTAGCACTAGAAGGAAACTGGTTTTGACTGCAGCAGTTATGCTTCTGCTGAATTTGGAAGAAGTTTCGATGAAAGACTTTAGCTGGAATTATCAGCATCCTCAGAATAGACGGCCTGATCCTGTCACTTCTGGAGTTTGCTGGAGTGAAAGCCATCCAGAATAAGGAGCTGCTCTGCAGAGGGTATGACAACTTGCCCTCACAACCAGAAACGGCAGCAAAAAACTGGCATGTTCAACTCCAGAGTATCTAAAGATAATACAATAATAAAATAATTAATACTTAAGATAAAGAATGAGATCCTTTTAAATAAGTTATAAGGATTTAAAGAAAACTTGAAGGACCCCAAAACTGCAGGCAGACATATTTATTCCTTCTTAAAAGCTGGAAGCTCACCACTTTGCATCCCTTCTGTGTAGATTTTCTTTTTCATCTCCTTTGGCTGTCATGAGGTCCTACAATATTTACAGCAACTACGCAACATCTCAGTAATTTATCCAAGATTCAGCAAGTTTCTCCATCTGCCACGCTTTATGTATCCTTAAGGAAGCTCCTAGAGAAAAGACACTCTTGAATTTCTATGCTCAAAACCACAGTGCTAGCCCTGACTTAAATACCAAACATACCCTTCAGATAAGGCATCAACTGATGTCATAATTCTACTGGAGAAACCCTGTAGCTTAACAGTAAAATTTTATATTTTCCAAAGGTTTTTTTTTGTGTGCAGTATTTTAAATATTCACTTCAGCCAGGATGTTATTTGAAGAGGCACTTCACCTAGGGATTTTGGTGTGATTTCTGGCCTCATTCTAGTCTCAAAGGAGGCTAAGACTTTATGCTTGTGAAAGGTGTTTCATACAGGGAATCACACAACGTTTCACAGAAATATTAACGTATCATAATAAGGAAGCCGAGAAGTTCAGATGGTCAACCTAATGCACAGATACATGCTTAGAAAATCACTGCTTTACATAATTCCCTTCAGGCATGTGAATGGAACTTACTGGCAACTTTCTGCTTAATTTTATTTAAAGAATACCTGTTCAGAGACCAAATTTGTAATGAGGAAAGGCTGGTATTATTATTTTACTGGTTTAAGTGTTATGAAAAATCTTCTGAGTTTTTATTCAAAAAGCCAATCTAAATTTCCTTCTGTTAATAAGAATTAAATTCAGGCTGAGAAAGAGAAAAAATAGAAATCTTTTAGTTGACCCAAACTTGCTCTTCCTTACTCTTTTAATTTTGCACATTTGAAAAAGTAAGAAAATTCTAGATTTTTTTCCCTTGACAATTTTAAGATCTGGAAAATTCTCAGAGAATGAGAAACACTTCCTACACAGGCTCATATATGAGTAATCAAAATCAAACCAAGCATTTGTTGTCTAACATCAGGAATGTGGATACTATGTGAGACTGAAACACGAGAGAAACAGAACTGCTTGTGTACTCTTGTAAGGGGATATTTCTGCCAGAAGCTACTTTGGACACTGATTCCATATGCGATTGCAGTCATCCTTTAACAACATTTTCAATTTTTTAACTGAATTCACTTAATCCGTTTAGAAGACAGATTTATTCAGAAAAGCCATTCCTCTTCCAAAATAAGAGCAACCACCCACAGAGCCAATTAGGACCAGTTAAACAGCCTGACATTCAAGCTTTACATCTTATTCTACACTTTCTTGAGTACAAATGTAAAACTTGGTTGACCTCTCCCTCCTTTCCCTTACTGCTCTCCCTTATCCAAGGCCATTTGAGACAGATGAGTGGTGAGATAACATTTGCCGCAATAAGGACACTGCTTGAGCCTGCCGCAGATGCACAGGGAGAGCTTTCATCCCACCCCCTCTCCTCCAATTGTCCTATGCTGTCACAGCTCCTCCGCGAGCTGCTGTCACATTGCTAAGGCACAAGAAGTTGGAGCCATCTGCTTGCTTCAATTAATTACAGTTTGCTCCGGAGATTTCTGCTGGGACTCTCCCTTTTCAGGTATGCTGAAATAAGACCCACAAGCATGAGGAGAATTGACCACATTGTCCCACCTTTTAAACAAGAATAAAAAGAGATGCCTTCTTAAGTCAGAAAAATGGTATTATTTCAGCTCCTTCAGAAGTGATTGGAGATGTCTTTCTCTGCAAAAGACTGTTTACCTGTACACAGATATGGCTAGGAGAAGGTGAAGTGTCAGGAGTGGTTGAATTTTCAGCTACTTGCTCTTTAATAAATAATGACAGGCTGCACTTCAAGTTCAGCAAAGAAACTCTATTGCCTTTCTTCTGCCAGGACATCTTTATGCATTACAGGGTTGGACAGCGTTTCCTGACACAGCAAGGTTAGTGCTGTCATGCACTTGAAAAGATAACCCAGTGAAATTCAGGGTCAGCAACTGTTAAGTATTAAACCATTCAGGTATTGTGCTTTTGCTCTGTGAGCTCCTCCATTTGCTCGTTTACTGGAGACACGTCTTATGGGGAGATTGGCAACAAACACGTCGACTTTGGGTCTCATTGCAAGAGGACTGTACATAACTCTGATAATGAGATTCTTCTAAGTACTTAAAGTGAACACACAGTAATATAATTTGCCAATTAGAAACAGAACTGCTGGCTCACAGCCTAAGAAATACCATGTTATATCTGATTTATTCTTTCACAAATATCTGTGACTAACTGAAGAAGGTCATGAAGCTAAAAGCCCCCTCACCTTTACAGGAATGTTCATGTAAGCATATGTTACAGTTTCTGTCACAAAAATAACAACTTATCTGCCTAATTATTTCCAAATCACTGAGGTAAAGTTTCCATCACCTTCTAGTTCCTCCATAAATCACCTGAGCTAGCTCTGTGATTAGGTCCTGGAGTATCTTTAGCTTGCCACCAGCCTTATGACCGACTCCAAGCACAGCTTGACATTGCAGCATAAACAATCAACCAGAACTTTGCTGGATTATTCCCAAATTCACTAAAATCTCCTTCTCATCAGCTGCAATTCTCCTGGGGGTTCTGTGGCAGAAGAATTCAATGCACTTGCTTATCTTAAGCTAGCATCTGCTAACTTGTCCCAGCTAAAAAATGAAGTATAAAAGAAAAATTAGGCTTGTAGTGTTTCAGAGTTGTGTCTCACTCTGGTTTCCAGTCTCTGCCACAGATGCGGTGAATTACTATGCCCTGTGCTCACAGCGAGCACTAGGGTGGCAGGGTGAAAGGAGGGCAAGCTGGGAGAGGTCTCATTAGTAGCACTACTGCTGCCAGGAAAAGCACCAGTGTATCTTGCTGTTTAGCCTGTGTGGGATAAGAAACCAGAAAGGAAGTCAGTGTAACCTCCTCCTTTCACACTGCCTTCAGAAGAGCATCCTTCACCAACAAAACCTTGGAGCTATAGCTGATATGCAAGCAAATTTAGATTTAGAAAGCTTGGAAATTTCCAAGGAGAACTGATGTAGTTGATTAATCTCCACCCTTTGTTTGAAATATGCATAGACCTCTAAAACCTGAAGTTCATAACAGTCACTGGACAAGTGCCACTTTAAGAGATGAACTGCAAATAAAGAAACATCTATTCAGCAGTTAAAATGCTGCAGCCCATAAATGCCAAGAAACAGTGACTGTTTATAAGAGCTGTACATCTGCTACCTCTCTCTTTCCTTCCTACCCTTTCTGGGTAAGGATGCCCTTCATCAGATGGTTTCTTCTTGTGAAAAAAGGAAAGGGATGTGGGGATGTGATTGAAGAACTTCAGATCAGAAATAGAGGTTCTGAACTCCTTTTTGATAGAGAACTTGGAGTCTGACAGTTCACAACCCTGAAACCTGACTTCCCTCCCTCACTCCCAGCAGAAAGTAAAAGGAGATGGCAGGTTGCAGTTTTAGCACACTGAAGTCTCTTAATCCATTCTTCCCAAGAAGGTGATTTTTGGGTGAACTTGCTGACAGCCCTGTAAACGTTTCTAGATCAATCTCAGCTAGCGAAGGATATTCGCAAGGGTGAGATGGCTTGGATTACAGCCTTGGGCTGGAACTCCTTTAAAGAGTCTCAAATTCAATAACCTGGTATGAACAATACCATTACAGAATTATGACCAGTCAGCTTAACTAGAAAGTTCTTCACACCAAATTCTAGAATTCCCTTTTCTACAATAAATCAAGGTGTTTATTCTCCTTGTCATTTATCATCTACTTGTTATTCGCCTGGCTTAAACATTTTAGCAAGCGCTTTAAAAATGTTTGCTGATTAAAAATTTAGGTGCTGAATAAATATGCCAGTTTCCTATTTCTTAAGCCCCACTGATGCCAGGGACCAGGTATTAATGGGAACTCTTTTCTGCTGAGCTCTCACCACAAGAATTATACGTTCACATTGTTGTCAGAGGGCTTAGCACTGGATTGAATCGGTTCAGTGCTCTTAGCACATCATTCCCTTAAACATCTGTAAGCGAACAGAGAGTATTTGACAAAAATCTGTCATGCACTAGTCATCTGCATCATCAGATTTTAAATTTTAATAAGAATTATGTTAGACTTTAATAATAACAAAACCCCCTAACCTTGCTTGCATGAAACATACAGGGAGTAAAGGGGCATTTTTTGGCGAACAGATTAAGGAGTTTTAGATGTATGAACTGTACAGCAGAGCTTACATCAGTGATGGTGAAGAGAAACATACACAGTCTACAAATAATTCACAGAATATGAAGAACGTAAGTGTCAAGGAAGGAGAATTAATAAAACGTTGGTACAGGGAAATACACTGGACTTACTCAGATTGGCAAGAGGGAAAGAAATCATTTTTCTTCAGGGATACCTGCCCACACCTCATTTAAAGTCCCATGGGAGTCCCATATTCCTAAGGCTGGGTACACCTGGACATTGTGCTGGGTTCAGCTGATACAGAAGCTTAAGAATTACTTTTCAGGAACAAGCAAGTTTTGGGCAAGGAATTATCCTGGCCTTAGAACTGGGCTTGTTGTATTCCTTCCCCAGTCTTTCTGGATTTGTTTCCTGATAACTGTGTATCTTTGAAATACATCCCTCATTAGTCAGCAACAGCTGAATGACCCTGGTTCTGGAAAAATAAAGAATCCAAAACCTCCAGAAATTTAATGAATAGCGTAAGGTGAATATTAGTGATTTCTCTACTCAATTACAAAATTAGCCATGGACCCAAGCAACGGGCCAAAACAGGACCTCAAATGTCTTTGAAGTCTGTTAAACAGTGGTATGTTTCTGGTGTTCTCCTCTCCACGGATTAGCCAGAAAGACAAACAGCAGCCCACAATTACTAGACAACAAGAGTTCTGCACTGCACGTGCCTTTGCAAAGTCAGTGTTGGGCACCTTCTGAATTCTTGCTTCCACATATGAAAAACAGTACTAAAAGGTTTGCTTCACTACAGAGCAGACACTGAACAGGAATTCAAGAGCCTCTCTGGTTAAGCAAGACCTGCTAGAAATGAAAAATGACATTCCTGATACAAGGAAATTACTGTAGTTCCAGCCACCCAGTCAGGAGCAAAGGAATGCTTCCTGCATTTAATTTCCTACAAAATCACAGGTGTTAATTAACTTGACTTTTCAAAAAGGTGCCGCCTCTGACATCTGAACACATGCAGACTTTATAGAGGGTTTCAGCCATCTGGTTTTGGAAACTTATTCTGGCCTCTGTGACCTCACTGAATAGCCACACAGTGCGGCATTTAACTGCTGAGAGACAGAATGATTTTTTTTCTTCCTTCATCCAAGATATTTAACAGCTGTAGTAAGGGAACAAACCCTGGTTCAGATAAGTCTGCTGGCTTTTCAACAGCAGTAACAACTTCTGTGGACATTAGCCAGGGGAAGTAAATAAGGAGGAGATTCAGAGCTCACAACCATGCTGATTTTCTGATTAGAAAGTAGGCGGTGGAATAGATGATTAGATTTAGGTCAACCTTTATTTAAATAATGAAGCACCAGGAAAATTGTGATGCACTGCAAGATTGGGAAGCACCATGGATATTTTTCTTTCCCTCAAAACTTAACACATTTTTCCAAAGTGGAACCCTTTCCTGGAATGACAGTGAGGCTAGTAGGCCTGGCTGAGAGTTCACCTCTTTCGAGCTTCATACTTGGATGAGAAGGCAAATTTAAAGCCTGTGCTGTGGTAGCCTCCACGATATATCACTGCCATGAGGCCTCCACCGATGCCCTGTGAGCTGATACTGTGCTATGGCTGCTGGCAGATTGCTAGTGGCAGCAGCCAGATGCTCAAAGTCCTTGCTGTATGTAACTGAATATCCCCCCATCCCTCATCAGTGTTCCTCACAATTCTCATGTATGATCTTTCCATCATTCTTACAAGTGCCTAGCTGTTAATAAGCACCGTCACTTCTGTTATTAAGTTTCAGATAAATACCCTGCAGTAATTAACAGAAAGCAACAATTTGATTTAAAAGATACTGGCTTGCCCCAGTATGAAAAATGACTGTCACTGCAAGCTCAGCTGGTCTTGCACTGGATTATACGTGCAGCTCACATGAGGAATCACACCAAAATCCATCCTCAGTAAAACTATATTCATTAGCCCTCCATTTAGAAACGAAGCTGGTAAACCAACTTTATCTGCTGTCTGTGGGGTGAAGAGACTTTTGATAACAGCTTTTTAATTAGATGAGGCTCCTTAGCATCAGCATGCAGATAAGTGGAACTGCATGAATTACCTATACTTTGCAGAAGTAGATCCTTTGATTTGGAATACAACAACAACAAAAAGATTTTAACATCAAAAGTATTGGGGATGGGACTGCTTATGAATAATAGCATCTGTGTGAATTATAGCAGAAACAGCTGCAGCAGAGATGAATTCCTGTAAAAATGAGCCTATTAGAAGTAGTCTGTTCACATCAAAACCCAGAGAAATCCAGTGCCAAGTGACTATTAAAACTTCCAGCCAATTCCCACTCAGATGGATAAGAGCTGCCTCACACTCACTTTTGCCTATGGCACCTTGATTATAAAACATTTATCACATTTTCATCCCTTGTTAAATGATTTCTTCCAGGAGAGTTCTTTATTGGCAAGCATATCTACTGTTTCCATATGCCAGCAAGCAGGGAAAACTGCAGGAGAATGGAAAGATTGAATATTTCATACAGTCTTATACTTCTGGGGCTACCGCAAAAAATACAAGTTTTAAATAACGCTATTTCCAAGAAAATGGCTGCTAAGTTTCCTGGTTTGAACTTGCTAGTCACATAACTTCTCAGGTGGGAAGTAACCAAGAACTGAAGTCAGCTCTTCCCACAGGAGCACTGGAACTGGACTCCTGAGAAAATCCAGCTTCCTCACATCAAGTCATATTCACATACTACATGCAAGGCTTTCACAGGCTTTGCAGATGCAACAGTCTTTCTTTGCTGCTCTTTCTGTAGAGAGAGGAGAAAAAGCAAGCTATAGGCCAAGAAGATGACCTCAAAAGTGCCTGTGGGAATAGAACAGGATCTCACTCTTTACCTCTGAGCTTTGACAGAAGACTGCCTTTAATGCTGGCTTTGCACCTCCTATTTGTTAACACAGACCTTTTTAGATGCATTTGTGTGTGCCTTTGAAGATTTTGATAGGCACCCACCTTTTCCCACAGAGTAAGCATACTCACACTGAATCATGAATCTAACTATGTTTTCCTTCAGCAGTTTCTGTGTGCACCCCAAGCTTCCCTCGTCATCTCCGTGCTGTACACTTCTGGTTCTCAGGGCCAGAGATCTCATTTCCACATTGAATAATCAAGGGCAGCATTTCCAGGTCACTCGTTTGTCACCACTCTTGCCTCTGTCAGACTCACCTCTCTGGAGATACCCTTAACTATGTGTTAGCTACCAGCACTGGTGCTCTGAAAACAAAATATAATGCTCCCACGGCAAAAATCAGAAACTGTAACCTGGCCCAAACCCTGTGCCAACAGAGATTGAAATCTGCCTGGGTAAAGACCTGCCCACAAGGTCCCAACTCTGAGGTGTGTTAGAGGAAGGGAGCTTGCACAATGGAAACAGAACAGCAAGAGCTAAGCCATAGGCCCTGTTGTCTTCCCATCCACATTCCAAATGGCTTGCACTATCCAACCTAGCCTGGAAAGCCATCCCCAGAGTCCTAGACCTGACAACTGCATCAATTTCTCATCATTTATGTGTAAGAAAAAGATTCATGTGGTCTGAGAAAAATGCAGACCAAGGAGTTTGTAGAGGCTCCAGGATCAGCAGGATTTCTAAGGTCCAGGTGAGGACATGACTGGTTCTCAAGCATAACTGTCCTCAGCATGAGTTCGTAAGAAAAAGCATCCTCCTGAGCTGGCATGAGGCTGCCCATGCTGGGGCTGTACTGTCCTGCGATCGAGTGGCTCATTTTTAACACGAGGATGCTGGATAGGAGCTGCCTGCAAGTTGCCTCTGCTCCCATGATTGGAGCTGGTAAATGGGATACCTCAGTTCTGATCCTCCACTTGCAGTTCCAGGGATGTATCATGGAGACATGCTGCAGGAAAAATCAAGCATGCCGAATTCCCAGGAGCTCGGTGCTTTCTCCCAGCAAGCACATGGGGATGGGCACCCAGCACCTGCCTGCGCCCCAGTGCCACCTGCCTGGCCCTGGCAGCGCTCTCCTCCTGCTGAGGTTCGGTGAACAGACTTCATTAACATGCTTCTCCCATACCGCACCTCTCACTGAGCACAGCTTTCAGCATCCTCTGGAGGCAGGTAAAGCTGGCTGCCAGGTACCTCTTCACAGAGGTTATTTGCGTTGCTACCAAGTTCCTTTGAAAATTCTGTAATGCTCCCCTGTCTGCTCAACACTGAATTTTATGGGAAAAGATCCTGCCTGGGTTTGAAATAATTGCAGGGAGAGACAGGCAACCAGAGGAGCACACACCTTTCTGAACAAAGACAGTTATTTTACATACCACACAGCATCATTGTAATTTAAATGATGTCAAGTGTAACTCTTAGGATCTCTCTGCTCCAAGCAATAAACTTCCAGACAGTTTTAATACAATTCAGTTGTCAGACAAAGTAGTAATTTACACGATAGTGGGCTGCTATGTCTGTGAAAGTCCCAACTCCTTGGCATAACGCTTCTGCCTCTTGGAATATTTACATTATTTTATTCAGTACAGTTCAGCTCTGTGGGTCCCAGCGGACCAAGCTGCCCCAAATGCATTAACCTTGAAACTATGGAAGTCTCTCGTGCTTCTTTGACAGACGACATTCCACCGTCTGGTCTCAAAAGACTTGTGGAAGCTCTCTATTGGCTTCAGCACATGGTACAGCTCTTGCCTGCCAGCTTAGTCATGGAAATGGTTTGCATGTATTCTCCTGCTTCTCAGGGAGAGGTAATGAGCAGAAAAGGGAATAATTCAATCATTAATTTAATTCCTGTTCTGCACACTAATGCTACTGTGTAATCCACATCCCCTTGCGTCTCCAAATGCATGGGGGTTAAAGGGGTTTTTCTTCAAGCTGTCAGTAGGGAGGTTTGGCAGCATTGACCACATCTGATCCCAGCTGGCAGAGGGCACAGCAGGCCAACCACACCCCAGACAGCTGGCTTTTATTACAATATTAAGTAACCTGATCACATCTGCATTCCAAACATCCATCAACTCTGCTCAAGCTTTTTTCTCCCACAGCATAATCTGAAGACAAATTAAAAAAAAAAAAAAAAGCCTGTGAAAGAGCTGCACTCTCTCTGGTGTCAGGAAGCAGGGTTTGCACTCACTCTGTCATGGCTATTTCAAGGTTTGAGGGCAGCATGGACCCAGGTGCCTGTGTAAGAGGAGATTATATGACCTGTAATGACTTCCTGAAGGTCACACATGGTGTTTGCACAAACCTCAAAAGCCTTGTTGCCCCAACCCATTTTAAAACCCCAAAGAATTCTGTACTTTACTCAAAATGATAGTATCTCACCTTGAGTGAAACTGAGCACTGATATTGTGCATCAGGACTTGCTCATCCCATGCAGAAGCAAATAAGTTCCTAGGAGCAAAAACTGCTGTGTGAGATGCCTAACTTGGTTGTCTAGAGTTTTACAAAAGCATCTTCAATTTTGGTAGGTATATGACCTGCAAACTGCTCTGGACAGTGCAATTTCCAGGAACCTCAACTAAACCCAAGTTTGAAGGACAGGCTGCTGCGTTTTCCACTTCTACACTGCAAGCATCAGGCAAAATGCCATGACCCCTGAACACAGTTCTGCTTCACACACAGCAGAACAAGGAAGCTAGAAAATACCTTCAAAATACTTTCCTGTGCAGAACTGCTTTAGGATGTATATACTGAATAGCATATCTATGTCAATGTCAGTGACTGGTCAGCAAAAGAAAACAGCCTTCTCACTGTTAGAGGACACCAGCTCCTAAGGTAGACTAGAATCACAGAATCGTTTAGGTTGGAAAAAACTTTTAAGATCATCAAGTCCAACTGTAAACCTTACACTGCCAAGTCCACCACTAAACCATGCCCCTAAGTGCCACATCTACATGTCTGATCTATACGTTTCCATTATTCTTTCTGCTGTTGAGAGACCTGTCATGCCTATCCCCTTGTTGTTCAACCCATCTGGATTCCAAATAAGCCTTTCTGAAACTGACTACAGAGAATAGAAAAACGACCTTAAGATAAGTACAAAGGGAACCAACAGGATTGCAATAACTAAATTTAAATTCTGCTTATGGATTTCTTAAAAGTCTTGGCTACCACCATGATATCTGTCATGCTTCCTCAGCCAAATCCCAGTCCCTTCAGCCTCAGGTGAAAGCCAGGGGAATACCTGAATCCTGCAATGACTCCCAAAGTCATCAACTCTGAAGCACAGAGACGAAAGACAGCAAGCCCCTCTTTTGGAAATCCAGGAGCTGTTGCTGACAAGCTTTGAGGCCAGCTTCCTCCCTCTCTTGCCAAGCCACGGAGACGACGCCACTTTACATTCAAGTTCTTTTCTGTGTCAGAGGATCTAAAGAGTTATCATTTCATTCCAGTTTTGCCTACCTCTTAATGAGCGCTCCACACCTTTTAGTTAAGCTGCATATACTCCAAATATAACTTAAGAACGAACAAAGGGGATCATCCAACCTGGGGGAAGGCAAATCTGAGACAAAGTCTGAAGACTTGAATACAGTCCTTATATTTCAACCATTTTTTATTTTATCTTGGCTGCAAGGTCTGAATTGTGTGAACATCCAGCTATTCATGGTGCTTCTCTTTCTACCTGAACATTACCACTAGGACAACCCTCTCCCTACCCACCAAGAAACGGCTTTTCTGCTTGTGAAAAATCATCTAGAACACTTACAAAACAGCACGTGCGGTGATCAGCCAAGAACAGCTCTACTGTAGAATTACAGCTTAGCTATCTCTGCATTCACTCTGATGAAAATCTAATCCTTGTCCTTCTCTCAGCAGGGCTGTCTTGGCTCAGTCTCCATGCTCTGATAACCTTGTTCTGAATCCAAGTAGCTGCAGCTCACGGCTTTCCAGTATGTATGTTGTTTTGTCAGGTGTATGCTGAGCATTTTAAGAAGTACTGCAGTCATTAATGAACAGAATTTCAATCTGCTGTCATCTAGTCACATAAATGTGGGGTCCTTTTACTTCTGCGCCTTTAAAACCCCCACCTCACGTTTGATATGGGCTTCCAGGTATTATAACAACTGGTCTTAGATGCAGAATGTTATTTTATAGTATACTACATCTTGCTCAAGTCAGTCTCCAGTTAAAGAAGCTGATATTAAAGTCCTCAGTGTAAAGTTAAATGAAGCCATATTTTCATTTTTGTTATCGAATAGCACCACTCAATCCCACAGGCATATAACCAACTCCAGGAGAAAGACAACTTAAAATGCCAAAAGGTTTTAGAAAACAGATAAATAAAGGCAAGAAGACAAAGAAAAGACATTTTAAAAGACCCAAACACTAGGAAAACTAAAATGGCTCCGCTCATGTCCCTTGAATTCAGCCCTTACAACCAGAATAGCGCTTTAAGTAGTACATTATTTTTTTTTCCCCCTCCTTATTTGATGTTACTGACAGGTTCCTTTACATTTAGCACTGAGCAGACACAGACTAAGGAGACCATCTTTGAAAGTGAACTGAATTTTTCTGCTCAGGTTATATATTTCTCCTATATCCCAGTGTGGATTACCCCTACAAATAAGTGGCAAGAACCCTCATCTACTTTGAATGAACTTCTCTCTCTGCCAAGAGAACAGGAGTATTTATTTCAGTGTGATACAGCTTGCCTTTCCATCCCTTCTGTTCTATTTTCCTTGGAAAAGTGGGAGATCACAATGGCACTGAGACTCCAGTTTCCTGGATACACTTCCACATATGAAAAAAGTGATTCAAAGCTCACAGTCTTAGTAGATCAGAATATCAGCGTCAGAATATACTGTTGAAAAATACCTAGGCTAAAAATCCTTATTTCAAGCTATTCTTTACATATCCACAATATATATTGCAGTAAATCCTGTGTTTGTTTTTGGGTGGTGGTTGCTTTTCTTTTTTTTTTTGTATCTTACTCTTTGTGGAGATGGCAAAGGTGAAACCAATGCAATTATTAAATAAAGATTGTGTTTTAGATATTTTGCAAGGTCACCTAAAGCTTGGAATAGCTGATGATTTGGTACGGGCGGAAATAGATGAATCAACATGCAGTCATTTTTCAGAATGTTGAACTATGAATTGGTGATTAACCTTTGAAACACACTATGAAGAAAAGCAGCAGATTCTCTATCTCATTGCCTTCAAATCAAACCTGCTCATCCTTCTATAACACATGCTCTAGCCAAGACGAAGTTTTTGTGTCCAGCACAGGACTGTGTCTGAAATTCTTCAGCCTATTCTCTGTAATAAGAGAGATCACACAAGCATGTAATCTCTTTCAGCTGAAACTGTCACCTGGTGTATAACATTTCCAGTACCTGCAAGCCAATATTGGCAGCCAACTCACAACCTTCTGATCCATTTTAAGGAAATGAAACATCATTCTTTAATACTGTGTGGAAAAATTACAGTTTGTTCATACTGCCACACTCTAGACCTCTAGAAATAGTGCCCTTATGACCAATTCAGAAATTTTCTAATGCTTCTTGTCCAATTAGATAGATAAAAATGTCACCTAGGTGGGAATCATTCCAATGGGCAGCCAAGGAGAAGCTGCACTGACAGAATTCCAGAAGCTGATGATTAGATATTGAATGGAATAGTGCAAGCAACAAACATTGGCAAAAAGCACTGTCCATCCTCTGTAAGTGGAGAAAACATTATTCCATAAATTAAAACTGATGATATTCCTCATTAGCCTGTGTTGGGCTTCACACACACACACCCTCCCCCGGCCCTTGGTCTTTGCGAAAATACAACAAAAATTTCAGATTCATAGGGAAGTATTATGACTTGTCCTTTATACAGTGAATTTTTATAAGAGAAAAAAGTAACCCTGGTGTCAAAACAATTCTCCAAAGTTGACAAAAATGACAGATTGTCACCACAATCTCAATTATGTTTGTTCACTGCTTCCAACTGCTGTCAGAATACCAGTGAAAAGTGCTTTTCAGGTCCTATAAACCTGGGTTTCCATCCTAACAAGTGGCTCTAGATCTAATCTCTAGTTTGCAAAACTTGGTTGGTTGAAAAGATAGCTATACAGAGCTGTACAATATGAAAATGAGCAGGGGAGCAGGCTGCTGGAAATTGTGTTTTGTTTGTTTGTCTGGGTTTTTTTTCCAAATCGAGAATGTGTAGTGCATCAGAAACTACTTGTAATTACGGAAAATTAAGAGGAGGATGTGAACTGGTTGAACAAAGGTAGAGTTAGGAAGGGACAAACCTCTGAAAGTTTATCCTATTGTGACAGCACAAACAGATCCAGGAAGCTCAAAAAACCCCCAAATCAGGTTTGAACCTAGACTTCACCAAAATTAAACACACCTGGATGCTTAAGTCCCACCCTAAGACCTTCTCTGATGAATAACAACTAGCTAGCAGTGTCTGGCTCCAAAGAGTCAATTAATACTCCTCTCCAGTGATGTGTGGCTATCCTTTTGACTTCTGTAGCTACTGATGAGTACAGGCAGGTGCCTTTATGTTGTGCATCAGACACCAAAGAAAATTTGTAGCAATTTTTTTTTTTAATTTTCATGCCTCCTTCTGAAACAATTTACACAGAGGCTTTAAAAGCAGGGTAAAGGCAACAGAGAATGAACTTACAGAATTCTTTATTAAATGACTAACTCTTGTGTGTGGTCATTAAAAGTAGTAGTGAGTCTACATAGGTGTAACCATATGCTGCTCTAGACTTTGCTATTGTTTATTTTGGGAAAAAGACAAACCCACAGATCTGGCAAATATCCCTGACATACCTACAACAAACTCCTCAGTCTTCTGTGACAGAGGTCAGAGAAAAGGATTGGCTTTCTACTTGACCTTAGAAAGGTCACCTGACCTTTGAGTAACCATACTAGAAACCCTGGCTAATAGAAGAACTTTAATGAGAACGAGATGCTGTATCTGAACAGAATGTTCATGTGTTCATGAATTATAGAAACCCTAGCAGCAGAGTTGGTATCAAACTTGTAATTCAATTTCAGTCGACGTTTCAGAGTCCTGCTCCAACATACAGAGATCCAGTGGGAATCTGAACAAATTCTGTGAGTTTTTTGTTACATCTGAATTCAAATAATTCACTGATTTGCTTCACAACTGATAAGAAACCTCTAGGTCTGGTACTTCTTTGGCTATCCCAGTGGTTAGTGGGTATAGCCTCATATGCAAATACCCTTATTATGGCAAGGTACCATGTTTCACCAGTGTATACATGGCTAAAGGATGTACAGGACAGTTGAACATCAGTCTGCCGCTGAAATCATGCTTAGCCTTACTCGAAGCTTCCCCTGAACTTGTTGGATGCTTTAAAAAAATACAGCCAACCTACAAAATATTAAATAAAAGCAGTCACTAAACAGCCTTTTCATGCATTTGGTTAAAATTTTTAAAAATATTCCACCCCCATTATCTTTTAGTGACTAAAGCTGGTGGAAAATACTATTTCTGTTTGTAAAACTTGCACTATGTAATTTTGCTTCCCTAAAATGAGAGTGTACACGTATAGAAACAAAAAGCATAGTTCTTAGCTTATCTTTGCCTGGCTAACTGATACTGAAAATGACTCTGTGCTCCTTTGTCAACATGTAACGCATTGAGCCCTTTTACTTAAGGGGCAGACGGGTATTAGAACAACCCAGGGCACTGAGAGCATCATCTTTATTTGGCTCTTCTGTCTTGAGTGTTGCTGGTTGAAAAGACAGCCGCGTGTAGCAGATGGCCCAATGCGCTTCAATACACATGCAATGCTGTGCATCGGCACAAAGCCTGCAGTTCCAACCTCAGACCTTGCAAGTCCAGCGCTGCCTCCTAAATTATTTATTTCTCAGATCAGGCTTAATAATGACATGGAGGATAATTTGGTTTTGTGATGAAGAGTGATTTACCAGCACTTACAGTATGCCTACATGCTTTGTCAGGGCTATTCAGCAGAGAGGTGAACACTCTGCTGCTCTGTTAGTGGTTATGGGTAGTTAGTCACCAGGCATTAACCAGCTGTCACGAATAAAACCTCTGCTATCTACCAATTTCTAGACGTGTAGCAAAGTAGTCTGTGCTGTGGACAAAAATACTACCCTCTGCACCAGGTGATAGGAGCACAAGATGTTGTGGTTTACTTGGGTTTTATTTTGCAGAGAAACTGGCATTCTTGTTGTTTGGATTAACCCTAATGAAACACCTGCTAGGTTTTAATTAAAATAAAATGGAATGCAGTTGCATGAACAGGTGGAAGGAGAAGATGATAAACCAGACAGTTCAAATCCCTCCATGTGTTTGGAGACTTTGCAGAGTCCCAGCTATCACATCCATAAACCAGCGATGGAGTGTGTCAAGAACATTTTCATTGTGCACATGAGTCTGGTTAAAAAGGTAACTACTTAGTCCGGGAACAGCAGAAAGATAATACTCAAGCAGCCTTACATTACATCCAGGTAATGACTGGTGTAATGGTTTCTCGCTTCTGATGTACTACATGGTGATATTTTCCAGTTGTGAGAAGCTGGACCATTCAAATAATTCACAATACAGTGTTAGACATCAAAACAACTGCCAGACATCAAAATATATGAAGCATATAATGAGCATGATTGTCAAAACCACCCTGATTATGAATCCTATCCTGAGCTTTCTCCCCATCCTTTGTTGCAAAGAGCCGTCCCTAAGAGGCACAAGGTTGTGTGCCTCCAGCCAACTGCCAGACAGAGCAGGGCAACATGAACCGCTTCATTTCATACTTTGTTTAAGCACAGAAGAGAGGTGGTGCTCTCCAACAGACTGCTGCCTTTTCAACTTGGCACAAGGGTAATAAATGGCAAGAAAATGGAAGGTAGCGAGGAGTTGGAGTCACGCTCCACACAATCCTGGCCCTGGCATAAGAGAGGAAGTAAGTAATTGTGAAACACGCATGGTGAGCAGCTAGTGTAAGAGTTGGTTCCAGTGCTATTGTTTATGGACAATTTAAGTTTTAAATGACATAAATGAACTTAGTGGGCTAGAAAATCTGGTCCCTTGACAAAGAACTCTTAATACTGATTGCTTTACATTAGGTCTGTCCTTCAAGCATTGGCTTTTTATGCGCTTACTGTCTGTGAGCCTGTAAGTGTTCAATTATTATTCCTTTGATGGGTACTTTCTTCTAATACTGTAGTTGTAGAACAACAACAAAAAAAACCCACCCTAAAATTCCATATGAAATCTGAAAGTCCTTCTCGTTTCCCTGAGGGGAAACTAATGCCATGAAGTTTTCCAATTGCAAATAAACTACTGCAGAAGCTCTTAGTTTCTGTCTACTGATGAATACAATACCCACTATCTAGTGCATGGGTTATTTATCTTTAATAAACATGTCAATCTATCAGGTTGAGGCATTTCAGTATTCTAAAATACTTACAAAACACGTAGGCAAGAGAGGCTTTCTGTACATAAAACATCCACTATTTTCTGAGATATAATGCAAAATGCCTTTCTACTTTTTGCTTTCAAGATAAAAGTCCTCTAAGGACTAATGATTTATAAAATTTCAGTTTGATATCAAAGAATAGGGGAAAGCACATAGCATGCTGTGTTCAAAGGAGTTCTTAATTTCAAATAACTCGGAGGGCTTCAATTATGTTCAGTAAAAGGTAACAGATGGAGCTGGAAGCTTCACCTGCTAGCTACCCCCTAGTTCTGCTTGCTCTGTACTTTGTACAGTGTGTTGATTACTGGTTATCTCCTCTAAAACAACTAGTTTTCTGACATGCTTGACTCTAATTTGGAAAATATGTATAGTTAGTGCTTTGACTTAGAAAAATGAAACAACAATGACAGAACTCTGTAGAGGAAGGCATAGAACTTGGGGAAAGTTTCACTTTCCGTGTGATGCAATCCAGGGCACTGGTCCCAGGCAATGGGTCCTGAAGCCGTAGCAAGGCAACAAGCCCAGCAGAAGCTGGTAATTGAAACAATTTCAGCCCTGTAAAAATGGTTTGGAGACAGCAGAGTGTTAGGAAGAAAGCATGACCTTGGTATGAGACAGACCCTTACTTTACCCAAACATGTGCTGTCCAAACTGATGACAAGAAAGTCACTAGATCTCCTTACTTATAACAGGTAATTCAGCACATTTAAAAGCATGTCTGCATGATTTCAGTCCATGGGATAACGCAGAAACAAAGCACTCAGGAAGGTGTGTTGGTTCTGAGCTCCCAAAATGAGGTGTATTTCCATAGCTTTTCTCCTAACAACTTCACCTTCCATATAAAATTTTGGCTTGAGTCATGATTTTTGGATAGCTCTCCCATGACAAAGCAGGCTGCACTAGCAAAATGGATCTTTGCATAGTTTTAAAGCCATGTTTTCTTTCACTGTCATTCTGCAGTCTACACTTGTAAATCACATCTTCCCTGGCATCTTCAGTGACGGATTTTTTCACTGGTTCAGATGCAAAAAGTAATGTTTGATCTGGAAAATCCATTTAACAAGTTTTTGTAATCAGTTTATGCTGTCACAAAATGTGAGCAATACATATTTTTACATGACACGATTTATTTTTGAAAGTGAATCACCTCCCACATTAAATAAAAGAAGTTTCTCTCTCAAGAAACGTTAAAAACAATGAAGTTTTATGCTCTGATAGGAGTTAAGTACCTAGATATTATATATTTATATTTGATACATTTGTATATTTATATTATTTATAACATCTGCAATCAGATATCTTTAGCTTCTTTGCAGTGAAAAATTGTCAAGCCCATAACTTTTCAAGTACTTTCTAAAAGAGATTGATTTCTTTGCTTACACACTCATTGCAAACAGCAGGAAACACTCGATTCCTTTAACAGATCCTTTTGCATCAACAAGAGTAGATTACAATAAAAACTATGTATTTTCATGTTTCACTATAAAACCCAAACTCTTCCTGTATTAAAAAAACCAACCAAAATTTAACTAAGAAAACATTTGCTCATACACAATTGGATATGACCTCATGTCAGTCATGTGATCTGCACAAAAAGGCAGTGACATTTAAACATAAATGATAAGGTACGTGTTTCTTTTGGCTAGTGCTGGTAGGATAGGCACTGCACACTCATTTTCATAACTTTCTTTGGTACTGAGGAGAAAAAGAACTTTTTTTTTAATTAGGAATGGAAAAAAAATCCTGTGGAAGAAGACAGCAGCATGAATCGATGCAGCAGAAGTCCTCAATGTGGTTGCAAGATGTTGTTTTCCTAATACTACAGTTCTACATCTGCACATCAGAACTCCAAACTGTAATTTGGCTCTTGAGTACCTTTAGGTTAAGGTCTTACAAGGTTAAAAAAGGAAAGAAGGCCCTTTGTTGAAAAAAACACTACTTTTGGACTCTATTTGAACACAGTGTTTCTTTGTAGGCAAGTTCTGGGGTTTGGGAGGAGCATGAAGGGCTGCAATTGTTTCATAGGTCAGAGATGAAGTTTACTTACCACTGAAGTGGTTTAGGATCCTTTGCCAGTGAAGATTTTATTCCCTTCTCTCAACCACTTCAGTAATGACAGCAAAATGAGCCCCCAGTGTGCCTTGTCACTGACCTATCAGGAAAGCTTGATAAGTTTTGCTCTTAAATAGTATTTATTTAAGAGCCCCCTCACAGGGCCTGGAGACACCTTATCCTATTTGTAACATGTCTCAGTCTGGCCTAACCCTTTCATATTTTGTCCATGTTCCTCTCCCAGTCCCATTTGTCTTTTCCCAGAGACACAAACTTGCAAGGGGGAACTCAGGAGTGCAGGTAGATCCTACCTTCCCTAGGTAAGATCAGCGTGAGTTTCACTTACACTACTGTTCCCCACTGCATTAAAGAAAAATAGAATCTTTTCAACATTTGCAATTCCCAAACCTAGCACTTCATTTTACTAAATCAGAACAGATTGCACTACTTTTTTACATCCTAGTAATTGTCCATTAATAAATCCTACTCCTGTTCAGCCTTATCCTTCAGTTATCCAGCAGCATCGCTGGCACCAGCAAGATTAAATCCAAAATTGCACCCAAGAGGGCCGTAAGAAGTAAGCAGGCTTTTGCCCTTGGCAGGCATCAGTGATAGTAGTAAGTGGTGAGGTGCTGACGTACATCCATCTCACAAACACGAGCTAAAGAAAGTCTTGAACACCAGCACTTCCATCCGCCTTTCAGCCCAGTCTGTTCACACGTATCAGAGTAACAGAGCATCGTGTATTTGGAAGTAGAGCTGGGTGGGTTTTTTTTTCTTTTTTTCTTTTTTTTTTTTTCCTAAGTGACTAGGTTTGGGACCCAGGGAAACTATAAACAAAGCTAACAGTTCCTAGACTAACCAGTCACTGACTATACTTGGCTGGAGAAAGGAGAAAGGGCAAAGGAAGATCACACATTTGAGGATGAACGTTATAAATTTGGACCAGAAATGAAGAGAGGTGTGAAGGGTGAAAGGGGCCTGGTGCTAGAGACACACACACATAGCTTCCAGCAGCATCTGAGTGTATTTAGAGGGCAGGAGAAAGCAGTTCCATAGACTGGGGCTCCCTGGACCTGTTCAAGACCTAAACAAATTAGGACGGTTGTGGTTTTCCACAGATTTTTTCCAAAGCTGCCTTCATGGTGGTACAGACACACAGTGCCTGTTGAACTGCAGTCTTATTACCTGCTTATCTAACTCTCTTCAGGCTTATCAGCCAGAAGTGCTGAAGGTCCAGTGGCCTTGGGTAAGAACTGCTTCAGTGTTGTGTTTTGTTCCCTTTGGACCATCACACACAAGGGGGGTCATGCTTCAGTACCTACATTTTCACTTTTGCCTAAAATAAACTGGGTTTTGTCCTGTGGAAGTTAGAACAGAAACAGAAAAACTTCACAATAAGCCATGGCTTGAAGTTGTTCACTGCCAGCTACACTTCAGAAGCATCAAGTCACTGCGAAGGTGCAGAACGCAAGCTCTGCCTATGAAACAGACGCTCAGGGAAAGACAGCACTTCATTTGACATAACCCAGCACCTCTGGGCCTCTCCCATCTCTATTGATCAGACAGCAAAAGATACAGAAGTGGCAGATTCTCTGCATTTAGAATGAGGGTGAGGACGGGGTTGCAAGTATCCTGCTCTCCAAAGCACAAGATTGTCTTTTAAAAAAAAAAAAATTGTTTATTAGCCATAATAGAAGTTTGCTTTGTTTATAGTCTTTTTTTTTTTTTTTTTTTTTGTCCTCCCTTGGGTTAAATGATCCCTTATTCTTCATTTGGTTTCAGCAGCTTTCAAAAGAAAACCTTTAAAGGATTACCCAAATCCTGGACATTGGTGCTGGCTTCAAGTCTATCTAGATAAACTGATGCCAGGTTATGCAAGGACAGATCAATTTCAGTTAAAAGAAAGCTTCATTTTGGACTGTATTTATCTAAAACACCCAGATAAATCCTGATTTAAACCAAAGCATATTTCCCTGAGGTAGTAACCGTTTTATATGAGCTTTTAAAATACTGTGCATTTACAAAGCCCAAGTCTCTATCCCATTTTCAGTGTCCCACTAGACTTTTTATCTGAATTGTTGAGAGTCCAGAGAAGAAGTTACAAATCAAGGTCCAATTGGGAAAGTTGAGCTCTTTTTCCAAAGCTGAGAGGTGATAGTAAAGAGATATGTACTTTAGGGGAGAAAAGCTTTGGAGCAAGTGTCACCCATTTGATCAGCATGCTACTTTGTCTCCCTCTCCTCCTTTAAAAGACTAATAGAAATAATTTCTTTAGAGACTGTACACAATGATAAGTGAAGCAGAGCTGTAGACCTCTAGAGAATGTGCTTATCAGCTGCTTTTAAAGGGCATGGAAGGGAACTAATTCCTCCTGACTTCCTCAGCAGATGGGGAACAATTCAAACACTTTGGCACTGCAAGCATTGGGCTTGTGTATCTGTGGCAAAAGGAAGGGTTGCAGCAACATTTATTTGTATTTCCTTTCCTACACTCTCAGTAGGGAGCGCAACTGCTTTGCAGCATCTCACCGGGAGGATTTTTCAAAAAATTGAAGCCACAACTTCTTGAGGAATTCATTTGTACATCTGACTTGTGCTAAATAATCTATTTCAAATAATGACATTTAAGGGAAAATGACAGAAATAACATACGAAGAATGTATCAAAGGTTCTTAAGAATAGGATCACATCTGCTATAAAAATACCTCACCCTGGGACAAAACAGGTGGGCAGAACTCTATCTCATAAACTGAGCTTGACAGGTATTACCACGAGTGGAGCTGAGTGTATGGCTGCAGGTTCCCATGAGCTAGCACTACACTAGCTATTCCAAGTGGAGACATGCAGTGCAGCAGCATTTAGATTCTTTATTTACATCTCTCCACCTCCAAACAGATTTTGCAGCTCCTACATACTTAGGTGAACGCATGCAGCTCACTCCTGACTGTTGCCAAGAGGTTTGTCCTTCTTGGGTAATTCTTTTATTCTGTAGCCCACTGCTGCTTTTTGCTCACAGCCACTTAGCTCGGTTTCTGTGGCACTAGGCAATTCTATCACCTGTTCCTTCAAAGAACTATGTTAAGATTAGTGGCATTCCAGACAAGCTGACTGTAATCATTTGGCTAATTTAATTTTTTTTCAGGCATTTTCTATGATTTTACCCTGGAGCATTTACAATCATTTTCTCCCATATTTTTATCGAGACAAGAGACAAAGAACCATGAAAAATTAAAATGACTGATGCTCACAAAGATGATCTTACATTGTGAAGCTTCCCCACGGAAGCTACTGTATTTGCTTTGGCACTGAAGCTCACAAGACATTTTCCCTAGAGTACTCCACTATATTAAAGGTCATGCTGAAGCAAAGAAGAACAACAAGTAAAGATGATCAGTGGGAAAGCAGTACAGAAATCACTATTCTTTCCACCATACAAAGGACTCCTCTGCTGAAGACTGCTGTCTTTATGCGCTTCTTTTCTCACCAGTGAATGTTACCATTCCTAAGCAGAGCAGCTTAGCAGCAAGCTCCAGGCATTGATTTCCTTTTAACTGTTGGAAAAGGGAAGGAAAGAGCAGCAAAAAAGGGAAGTAGGAAGAGAGATTATTTTTCAAAAATCAACAAGGTACAACAGGGTGATTAAACCACACACAATCATGCTGCTGTCACCCTCGCAGTTTCTCCTTTTGGTACCTCATGCGCCCAGTCATTCCCTCCACGTATTCTCCAAAAGACATAGCTCTGTTCAAACTCTGTGTTTACTTTTTAAGTTCTTTTTGCCTTAAATGAGTCTTGGCAAGATGATCTTGGGATCAAAGAATAATTAGGAGTCATAAAATACATTTATGATTCATTAACCACTGTTTGTGCCTCTTCAGCTTCACTGCTAATATGTCACTAGTCCAAGAATTTGGCTTTTATTCTGTGGTGTCAATCAGGACACTCCTGACAGCTCTGTGAAGAGTGGTGTTTTGCATTTCAAAGTGTTAAAGGAGAACAAGCAGAAATGATGGACACAGTTATTAAACACAGTCTCTCTTTGTCATTCATTAGCACAATGTTCTGGTAGGAGTCCTCTCCATGTATTTTATCCCATGGAAATGCTTGCAATGCTATGGTCTTTCCTGGGCCCCAATAAAACTAGAAAACCCAGCAAGTAGAAGCCACAGCCACACACCTCAGCTGCAAAACCAATCCTCCTCCCAGTGAACTTGGCCCCATTCAGTGCTAAAACATGACTAAGTGCTTAGCCTGAAGGCGCCTGCTTTTTAAAGGTCCTCACTGCCTCTTTTTGCACAAAATAAACCTGTCAGTCTTACCCCCCCCCCAGTTAATCGAAATGGGGTAGACTATGCAGAAAGTGTCCTATTGAGGGAGAGTCAGCAGTGCTCCAACCGGTGCAGGGATCTGTGCAAGTCTGGGAAATAGTGTCTTATCAGTCAGTGCTAATTGATCAACACAGACCTTGCTGAATCCAGTATTTCCACAGCTGCTTGCAGTAACTACTGAAATGCAGCAACCCTGTAATAGCTGTATTACTGCTTTCACCACTAGCTCATCATCTGACACAGGACTTATTTTACTGAAAAATAAAACCGCCTGCCAAGACAACGTGCCGTCGCTTTCTCCCTCTGAGAAGCTACAGAGCTTTGGATTATTTTTTTTTTAAACTATCAGAAGAACATAGTGCATCAATAGACAAGAAATCCTGCATACGACAGCTCTGAACAGAAACAATGCTGCTTTACACATGTGCTTGTACAAATGTTTCAGAGATCAACCCTTTTTTATTAATCTTTGCCATCCAGTTCTCCACAAAAGAGATACACCTCCTCCTGAAGTATTGTGGTTCAGAAGTGCTGCTCTATTACAGTGGCCTGATTAGGGTTTACTGAAACTAATGGAAAAGTTTCCACTGACAGCTTCTTTTTGCTGGGTCAGTTTCAAGAGTTTTAGCAATAAACCTGCCCATTTATATAGCCTACTGTCTAATTTTGGAAAATGGCTTTTGAGACAAGCAATAATCAGCCAACCTCAATATTTCACAATATCCAGTGAGTAAAACTTGTAGTTAATGTCTTTACAAAAAGCCCTTAGTGCCATTTATTTCTTACAGTGGGAAAATTGGTTCTTTCCTGGCAGTGAAAAGCAGAAGAGAAAGAGTTTATAAGCCTATAATCAAAAACACAAAATACATCCTTGGAGGAGAGTTGCAAAGGAGACAGTTTTTCAGGCAATGAATATAAACACCGGTTCAGAACACAAGCAGCTACAAAAAAATCAATGCAAGGGCTGGACACTTCTCTTGACACTTTCTTTTCTGAATAGCTCTCATAAATTAGTTTTTTAGCTTCGAGTGCTTTGCTTCACAAAAGATTTAGAAGTGTCTGGATCCAACATTCCAGTCACTCCACTGATGATAATGTACTTGCTCATCCCAAGAATAGTTATACAGAAAGCAAATTAAAAAATGCAAGTTCATATCAAATCAAGGAGAGACAGTCTCAAATATTAATGCCTCATGTCATAATGGTACAAAATGATAAAAACACTCCCTACAGGCAATAGAAAAAGCAGCAATGTGGCAGGCAATCAAGAAAACAGCAGCCCTACATTATAGGTCTGCTTGAGCTGGCTCAGAAGAGGAATGAGGCTCCTATTCCGTGGAGTATGTCAATACATGTATAAATCCCATGGTTTCTAACTGGGTGCAGCGCTTGCTTACATGTTTTGTGTCAAAAGGGTGCTGGGAAGGTGAATAAGACTCTTCAGGGCAGGAGTTCAACCATATAGATCATTCATATGGGTTAGACCAGACACTCAGTGTTTAGAGCACATTCATTAGTTGGCAGCCTCAAAAAGTCACATTATCAGTTTTATTTGTGTCAAGACCTGTTCCTCTGCTAACAACTCCTAGGTCACAGAACCAGAGATGTCAAAGCTGGTATAGGAACTTTCCTTCTCAGATTAGGAATTAGCAAAGGAATCCTAGTGTTTCTGGGAAAGTGACGCTGCTTCACCATCACTTATATGTGACAATTGATGAGGACAAGTTTACCCACAGAAGGCACATCTACCAGTCCTCCCCCAGTTCTACATGGGAAGAGTGTGACAAAACTCCAACAAAAATTTGCTGTCTTCCCTGAAAAGTGATGTGATGGAAGCAGAGTTTAATTCCAAGTGTTATTTTGTCTAATTAATAGTAGAACACATGAACAGAGATTTGTTTATCTACCTTTTTAGTGGCCAATCGATTTGTGTTCATTTAAAGCTAAACCAACACTGTCCAGACAGGCTGCAGTGTCTCAAAGCTTTGAGGAGAGAGGAAGGACTCACCTATTGCTTAGCAACCTGTTCTAACAGGCAATTATGCTCATCTTTTAAAATAAAAGTGTGTACACCCCATTTAAATTTATTTGGATTTCTTCTTCCACTCTTGAGCCTTTCAAGTTCACTTGAAGTGAAGAAAACTCACCCAAATCTAGGAATTTAAGTTTTTGGTATCTATTCTTGGGAAATCATAATAGTAGAACATTCCTGGGGAGTGACAGTGCTCTTGTTCAGATTATTTTTTTTATAGTCACCAGCAATTTATAAAACTCATGAGGGACTGCAAGCTATGCATTTGCTTAGTAAGGCTCCTTATAAGTACCTTTGCCATGCTGGAGCCCCTCCAGGGCAAGTGACAGTAAAAGTCTGATAGTGAGTGCCACAGCACCACTGACGTCAAAGTAAATTCCTTTCTTCCCACATCTGTCCATAGCATTGATCACAGCGAGACGTTCTGGCTTGCACAGCCAGCCAGCTCCAGTCCTGTCCACCTCATCAATGCAAATTAGAAACATCAATTTACTCAGGGCTGAGCTGCCACTGCACCTCCCTTCACCTGTTTGTACTTTATCACGGCTAAGTTTTTTATCTTGCCATGAATGAGTTTCCTCTGCTTTTACGAGAATCTCTCATTATAAAACATTGGAGTTTTTCTCCCCTCCTCCAGCCATCTTCAATAGAAGGGAGTTTAAAAAACAACAAAACCATAGTGCAGCGTGCCAGTCAATAGTAGAATTATGAGAAGCGTAATCTACTCTCCCCACCCTAATGAACTCCTGAGTAAATAACTGTCAGGCCATTGCACTGAGCTATTGATTGGGGCTTCCCACGGAGCTGATACGCTGCATAGGTACCTGCTGCTAAACAGTTGGGATCAATATGGGAAACTTGTGAAAACAGTGAAGAAAGGACTCATGTTTGTTAGATGCTCTCTCTCATGTGCAGCACATCTTCATTGCTAGAACATTGTCAGATCACACCTCACACCCTGCTTCCTGCCTTTCACCTTAACAAGGTGAAATATGTTCTGTAAGCATGTAGTCCCCCAGGCAGAAGAGGCTGCTTAGCGAGAAGTGCGGTTTATAACAGGTATTCAAGCACCTGGCTAAGGTAACTTCACCTACAGTGAGTGCCCCAGAAAAAAGTTCCCCAAAGATTTAAGCCTTACCTTCTTGCTCCTACACAACACAGCCACCACATTGCATATACTGGCTTCCTGATCTATGAAGATCCAAAGTTTGAAATTGCTTTACTTCCAAAAGCTGTGGAGGGGCTCTTCCACCAAGTGTCATGTTGTGTCACTCCTCCATCTTCCACATTTCATCCTTCATTTATTACCAAACTTTCAGGGCAAGACTTGTCTTCTGCTGCATATTTTTTTTTTTTACCTTTTCAGGTCTCAGTTGTAAAGTTCTCTCCTCTTCCAGACCTTAAAGTATTAAGTTTTCCATCCTCTGATCCTATTATTTACTTGTATGGTCCCATTTTCTCAAGACTTCTCATAGTTTCTGTCCTCACCTCTTGTCATTGAAGCTAAGTACAGACACAAATGTTTGAATGTCAATTTAAGTTTTCCACATAAAACCTTTCATCTTTTTATAAAATTACTTTTCATTTAAACTCTTTTTAAGCCCACTTACAGTCATTTAAAAAAGAATGAAACATTTGTTTTCTTAATTAAAACAAATGCTATAGCCCGTCTTCCAAAAAAATCCAGGGTATGAACCACTGCAAAGTTCTTATTTTATTCAGAGATATAAAAAAATTCAAATTAAAAAAAAAAATTATATCCTGTTGTACTGTAAATGTAAAGACTTTAATGTCATGTGATTATCATTTGATGAACACACAAGCAGCTATACCTGAAACTTCAAGCAGACAGCACATATCTCCAGATAAATAGGCAGTGAATTGAGAGGTAACATGTCTAGGTCAACAACATACGGAAGCCTACTGTTCTCCTTCCTACAGAGCTGAGATTCTGTAAACACAAACCATAAGCTTTGTCTTATGTTTATGTATCATCTCTCACCAAGAGGAATCCTGAAATAAAAACACTGTCATGTTTCTATGGACTAGTATTATAAGTATATTTAAAGTTTATATACAAATAAAGTTTATAAACAAATAAAACTCAGTCTTCCCCTCAGAAAATGGAGTCTGTAGTATTTTTTACAGGCGTAACAATTTGAACAGAATTTTTCAAATGGGAAAATTCAAGAAAATGTTCAGAGCTCAAGCAAGGCACGTGGTAGAATTGAAACAAAAACCCCTTTTGCTTCTACAGAGAGCCCTGAAAAACCACACATTAAAAAAAAAAATAGTTACAAAGTGTTCAAAAATCAGCACAAGTTGCCATCTTGACATCTTGGTGTGTGATAGAAATAAGTTTTAGAACAGTTTTCTGCAGGACTGAAGTTGTATTTGGTGATATGTTGTAACAATTCTTTAAGGCATATACATAGCCTCACCACTACTGTCCCATTATTTCAGAATCTGTTGTACACTGCAGATACTTGGCTTCTTCCTATACCCTAGACAGCTGTCATTGCACCAGTTACTTTAAAGTAATATCAATCTGCTCTTGCTCAAACTCAATAATTAAAGATAAAAAAGCAAAGTGGATTAGACAAGACATTCTATCCCTTCCTTTTACACTGCCTCTAATCATTTTATCACAGAGGAGGTATTTTCAGCAGATAGGTACTTGTCCCCATTAAAATGCAGCAGAGGATATTTTAAAATGATCAACGGGACACACCGAGGACTTCATGTTAAACAAACAAGAGAACTTGATCTACAATTTAGGAAACAGGGAAGAAAAAGAAAGCTTAGACAAGATAAAAGGGATAAGAGCATACAGAGGATAAGTTATCAAACAGAAGACCTTGAAGCAAAGCATATTTTGTTCATTTCAATAAAGAACATGAGATTCCATACAAGAAGATGGAAGAAGATTATTATTTTCTCCTGTGACAGATTTATGTTTGTAGCTTTAAAAAATTTATTTTTATATAGCTGTTCTACAATCAATTCCTTCCTTCAGTCTTCACTCCCAACCTATAGATCTCAAGGCCCAGATGCTAGTGTGCAGTTGAAGTTACTCGGTTAGGAGATACTGTCAGCTATGAAATTAAAAAAAAAAAAAGATAGATGACAATAGGAAACCTGGAAGCTGCAAGGTATCTTTAAGATGAACAATGGACAAGAGAGCAGAATGTACTGAAAGCTATTTTACAGAGCCAGTATCTAGACCATTAAATTTGAAATAAGTAACTGGGTTGCGAAAAGAAAAAAGTATTTATTCTTAAAAAACAATTTAATGCGATCCAAGCAATCATTCAGGCAGTGGGTCAAAGCAGAAAACAGCATGGTCTTTAAATCCTAGTAACAACCAGTTCTTGTTTTGAGGACTTATTTTTAAGCTTTTGGTGCACGATTAATTGGATAGATCTAATCATGCAGAATACAAGGTCAGCATCTGCTAATTGATGAGAAACACACATTTTCTCAGTGAACACAAAAATTGTATACAATCACAGAGAATGGGAGGGACCATGAAAAATGCTAACCTCTCCTTTGATACATCAAGAAGTAAAATTAAAAAAGTGAAAAGCAGCTGGTGACCAACTGGGGGACCCTGCTCAGAATTTCACCAGGTTTTTTTCCACATTTCTTTGTGAAGGTCACCTTCCACACATGGCAAATCTCAGAGAGCACCTGTGAGAGTGATAATCAATAACACTCGAAGGAAAGATGAAAGAACTGATACATCTATCCCCACCACCTTGGGACATGGTTCTAATAGACAAGGAAAAGCTATGGTAAGTCTACAATCACAAAAGGATAATCCCTCTGTCAAACACAATGCCAGTAGACATCAGAATATTAATCAAGGAAAAGCTTTTTTGGTGCTCCTGGATGTGATTTGTATTACACTGTTGATGTCTAGAGTACAAAGTTATACTGCCATAAATCTGAAGGTGCTGTGCATTTTCCAGCAGTTAGGCTCCCAGGCAGGTTGGCTTTTGCCTGAGAGCCCATGGATATCATTATCACAACTGTATTTCCAGAAATGAGGTATGCAGGGGAGAACAAAAGAGCCTCCTCCGTGTTTGAGATTCTGAGCTGGCGTGCATCAATCCTACAGCTAGTGGTGGTAGCCAGCATTAACCAGAGATGCAAAATGGCAGATTAAAAAAAAATTTAAAGAATCTACATGTGGGTACTCCGTCTGACAGCATGTAATTATGCTGAGAAATTCATTGGCCACTGGATGCTCATTAAGGCTGAAATCATCAATCAAAGTTGAAGAGGGAATGGACAGATAGTTATGTAATAGTGCAGATGACCCCAATACTTCAAGGACACTAAATCTCCACTTCCTGGTCTTAAGCCAATTTTTTTGTGACTAGACATTAGGACTAAAGCTTTAAGGCAGGGAGTAGGCAGCACAGCTTATTCCTGCTCCTAGCATGTGAAGGAATTTTCTTCTGGAGTACTTTGTTAGAGGGCAGGATACTAGCAGGATGTACTAACTTAGTGGAGGCACAAGCTGGAAATTGCTAGATCCACAGATAATTCCCACAGATTCTTGCTAATGCACTGACATTTTTCCTGGTACATACTAGCTGCTGTTCAAACAGGCAAAGAAAAAGTCCATGTTCTGCATTCCCCTGTATGGTAGGCACGTGTTTAAGTACAGTTCTTGCCTTATCATATGCAGCACAAGAGCCCCCAGTGTCTTTTGCAGCCTTCCAACCCCGCTCAGGGAGGGCAAGTTCTGATGGCTTTAGAAAGTGACGCTGTGAATCATGGTAACGAGATCCCTTTCCCCCTTCCTCCCAGGCACCCTTGTAGACTCCTTTCCAACTGGAAAGATTACAGGAGAGGAAAGGTTGGTGGTCTTCCTTCTTGCAGGACTGGCCACAATCCAGACCCAAGCATCTGTGAGAGAGCTCACTATTGCTCTTTTCATAAGAGATTTGGCTGATAAACCTGGTAACAGCTGCACAAGCTATGCTTGTGATTCATACAATTAATTTGCAACTGGCAAACCTGTCACTGTTCATCACTAGATGACAGCAATGCACTACTGTGCATGCCTTGAACTGTTGCTAAGGGCATGACTCCAAGCAGCCTTGTGTCATTCGCTGGCCTGTTTCCCTGCCATAATCACAGTTACAGTGGAAAATGATGGAAACAGGATGCACCTGGGGAGATAACTCTGCATGGATGAGGTGACACAGCCCCAAAAGTAAGACAGTGGTTCAGTAAAATACAAATTCAAAATAGTGGTGGGGCTCAGGATTTATGCTACAGGCAACTGAAATATTAGCTCACTTCCTATCATGGGGACACTCAAAGAACTTAAGTCAACTGCAATACACTGACATACAACGGACTTTCCTACATCCACAGCACAAGGGCTGATGCTGTTGCAATACAAGGCAGAGCCATAACAAGAGAAGCTTCTAAACATCATAAACTCTCATGATCAGGAATGTACGTGCTGGGCTGAGGAAAGTGGTACCAATGGAGGACTGAAGTCTGTGGTAGCAATTCCTGCCTCAGGATTCCTGCCTTCCCCTCCTGCTCCTGGATGCAGCACAGTGACAAACAGTTGTGCCAGCAAGACCATCTGAGTGACAGCACAGTGAGCAGGTTGGTCAGGAAACTCAGCTGGCCTTGGACCTATTGGGTCCATGTTCACAATGTTGTCTTGCAGCCAGGCAGCTTACTGCAACACCCCCAAGATATTATTCCAGCAACACTGTGAGGGCTGGGAACAGCAATAGCAAAAGTGAAGTTGCAGAAGATGGGAATATTTTAACATCATCTCCAATAACAAGGAACCTGGCCACCTTGTATTTTCTTAAAAAGTTACAGTTTAAACTAAAGAGGGGATGTAAGTGCTCATAGGTGGAGATGGGGGGTGGAGAAGGAAGGGAAACAAATACAAAACCCCAACCAAAGCCAACAGACTGGATGCATGACCAATTCACAGTCAAACACTACTTCAGCTGCAGCAACTACCATTTAACCCTCCATTTTCCACAGAAAGGCAGTCTAAGTTCAGCTGCATGCATACACATATATGCCCACATTCACAGAAATCCTTTTGTGAGAACAAGGAACATGAATCTCCACAGCCTCAGTGATTCCTTGCCCTGCTGGCAAGAGAAGAATAAATTCTTTTCACTTATCTCTATGACAAGCCATTTATTTACACACAGTTTTTCATATCGCCCTTTTTCCCTTCTCTTCTGATATTTTACCTTTGCTCTATAGTTTGTCATTTATGATAATTATTTTAATTCTGAAGTTAGCTTTGGGGTAAGCAGTCTTACAGAATATAAATGAAGCCCTTGACTACTTCAGGTCATTAGAGACTTCGTATCAAGAAAATAATTTGTGAACAAGAAAACTTAGTTCACCCTACCTGCAAGGAATAGGTACATTCTTGGTAACAAAGAAAGCCCCCCAAAAACCTCAGCAGCCCAAAACAATAACAGCAAAACCTAAACAAAACCTCCAGTTATAAGAGCACAAAGGTTCAGCTGAAAAAAGAGGAAATACTTGTGTTTGCATTGCTTCTGAAATACCAAACTCTCTGGGTTATCCACTCACAGGTGTCAGGGAACCATGCCTTATTATCATACTAAAGTGAGGGAGAAACACATGGTTATTTCCTTCTGGAATGGGATCATCAACTAACAAGCTGGTCACTGTGTTCTAGTGTCAACCAGCCAGCGAAGGTGCTCATCCTACATAAAATACCTTTATTGATTCCTTATCTATACAAAACCAAATCTTCTGAAAAGAGCTTTTAAAGGAGACTGCCAGTTCAGACATTCACCTTTGTGACAATTTCTCTTACAAAAGTCACTTTTTCAGAAATGAGGAGACTAGCGAAAGTAATAAACATACAAATTTGGCATGGTAGCCATTCTATGGACACTTAGGCTAGCGATATTAATTTATAGGTTTTTTCCCTTCTCAGTCATCAATCCTCTGACCCATAGAATCTCCTCAGATTGCCACACAGATCCTTGGAATGTCTAAGGGCCCAGTTTGACTTTCTACTAGGCAAGATCTGTATGTAGGTCTGTAGGCTGCTCAAGGAGCTAAATTTCCTATAAATTTTTGGCATTAATTTATCTAACTAAATGAAAGATAGCTGGGATATTCTCTACAACAGAAGTAGAATGGCTTACAAAGTGTTGAATCCTTGTGATCTGGGGTGTGGGTTTTTGTGTGTGTCTGGTTTTTTTTTTCTTGTTTTGTTTGTTTGTTGGGTTTTCTTGGCAAAGCCACAAGAACTATTGTAGACCTTGTTCTACAGAAAATTAATTTTATTTATGTGCCTGGGATAGCCCCAGCTGAACTGAATCAATTCTTCACTAAGTGAACCCATATAGCTCTGACAAAACCCATTTTTAACCTGAATGTTTTTCTTCTGGTTTTATAATTGTGTAAAACTTGTGTTGACTTATTCATCAGTGCAGTGCAGCGCAGCATGTGGTACAGAAGACCTATATTAACTTGTAGATCTTCTTCCTGCTCCTTCTACGTCTCCATTCTCCCACCCACTACAAGTTTCCCTGCTCTGTGTTCACTCCCCTCCCCACCTGCTTCTAAACTTGCCCCTTACCCCTGCTTCTGGTCTGCAGGAAATCTCTTTTCCAGTAAGAGTGACACTCATTCCCACAGCCCATTCAGTATCTGGCATCTTGGAAAGTGAAGTTTCTTAAGAAAACATGAAGCAATGTCACTGTGCTTAAAGAACACCAATGATTGGTAGGGGACTGACTACTCCCCATAATGGAAGGGAATGCAGAACCGGCTCCAACATTTGCAGCTCTTTGGGGAAGTGTTGTTGTTTTCCTTCTTTAAATAAATTTTGAAAAGGACGACAAGTGAACTCGAACTGCAACTCCCTCTGTAGCAATAAAGCATCTGATTGAATCGCTGCACATCTGTGAGTGAAGTGATATGGATTAATCAGCATACAACATGTATATGGAAAGTATTAAAGCCTCCTTGGTTTGCTTTGCAAGAACATCCTCTCGACATTAGTTTGATATGAATATCTAGGTTCCTTGTCTTTTGGGGTAATGGATGAAGGTTAGAAAAATAAATCTCATTAAAGAATTTCCTGTTGGAAAAACACTTGCCCTAACCTTGCAAATTGTACTTAAGAGTAGACAGAGCCAGGTTAATTTTCTCCCTTGGTTTTCATTCATGCGACAGTAGGGAAAACTAGCTGGCAGTTACTTGATGTTCTCCACCTCCACACCCTCAAATGGATAACTGACATTTTCAGAGAAGATTCGAACTGGATACTTTTATGGTAAAGTAAGAGTTTTGTAATTATTAGAATTTCCAATGTATGTTAAAATGGGGTTTTGGAAAGGCATGATTTCACTATATTTTTGACAATATGAAAAGGCAAAACTGAGACACATTAAAGTGGTTGAAATTAATAAAATGGTGCTTTCCAGATTTTATAGGAGTGGGAAGGATGGTCAGCAAAGATCAGGTTTTGATTTATAAATTTAGAGATACAGGGTGGAGTTTCTTTTGTCCAATGATATAAACTTAAGTGAAATCTTAAAGAATTCAGAACTATAGAGGATGTTTGTCTCAACACAAACATCATTTGATTAAATTACAGGGTATATTAGGAGATATCAGTATTGATGTAGTCACTATGGCCAACAGATTTTCTGTAAAATTTTGGCTTTAACAGCATCTTCCACTGAGTTTTGAGACAGTCCTGCAAGTTTCAGAGGACTTCCTTAAAAACCTGTTCTTTGGTTTGTCACAAGAGCTGTCCTGTGTCAAAAAGGACTGATTTAAGCCATCTTTCTCCAAAACTTAGTTTTGTCAAAAAGCTGCTAAACAAACATTTAATTTAAACCATGACATAACATAAAGTCTTCAAATTCCAATCTAGATTTATCCAGAGCTAGTTTATATGAGTTAGTTTGGTGTTAACATTGTTTTCTAGTTGACATAGATTTTTCTCTTATATTTGAAGTTCCTTCTTCTAGATAAGTCTTCTGCAACCTAAAACTACTTTTCAGCCTACCTGGCTTAACAAATAGACCTATTCGTCAACTTATCCTCTGAAATGTTCCTAATTCTGAATGCGGTTCAAATGCCAGATCAAATCTTTTGAAATAAACCTACTCATAAATCTTTGTAGGTAAACATCTGTCATGCACCTAAGTAAACTGAAGGGTAAAGGAGATACATGGTCGATCAATTACTTGCTTTACTCAATTTCTCTTTGCTGGTTCATCTCTCTGGTTGCCTACAGCTTGGCAGAGACAGAAAGCACATTTGTAGCAGCCAGCTCTGACTGCATTTGGAAAGGTTTGCTAACATGACCTTTTTATGCCTGCATGAGGACACAGAACCAAGCCAAAGAGATGTTTGTGAGGCAGAGACAAGTACTTCATCAAATACCACTCGTAGCAGGACACGTTCGACAACAAAGATACGCCAGTGAGGAGAAAGCCAAAGTCCAAATCTAGCAGTGATTAGAGCAACTAACCGGTAAAGATCTTTAATCCTGCTACAGACCATCACCCAAACTCTAGCAGACAGAGCTCAGAAAGGAGTTTAATTTCTGCAGTCACTGCAATGCTGCACGGGCTGCAGATATCAAAGCAGCTGGTACTACCAGTGCTGGAGAGAAGCCACTGGACAGGGTAAACTGATTTGGTTCTTGCATATCTTCCTCGGCTAATTCTCACATGGACTTTTCTATTTAAATGAATGGGATGATTAGGAGTGACTTGCTTGTGTCAGGACTGCAGGACTTTATTAATAATCACATAAGAAATAAAGGGACACTAGGGAATCCTACAGGCCACCAGAAAGATGTTGCTCTATCTAAGGGCTTGCTTCCATTACACTGATAAATTACGTCTCTATTGCTTGGCAGCTACAGGATAAAACAAGGCATTTTTATCAGCCACAATGTACTCTAATTAGAATTTTAAAAGAAATTACTTGCTTAAGAGCTCACTCAACACTATTCGGAATATGCATTACTCTGTGTTACAGAATGGAAGGGAGTGTTTTAGTAGTAACAGCCTATTTTGACTAAATTTATCTCTGTATCCTGACAGTGTAATGTTGATTTAGCACTATGCCTGTCAGTTATCTTAGAATAGTAATTCTGTCTTCCGGATGGGGAATAAAACTTTAATAAAAATATTTATGGAACACATGATTTTTCTTAATGAGGCCCAAGTTGGGGAGACTCAACTTACAGCAGCTAAGAAAAACACCACCCAAAACAATTACAATCAATTCTTTTCAGTAGTTAAACTAGAAATACGAACAAGTGACAAACTATGAACACTTACAGTGAAGTTGCTGAAATAAAACCAGCATAAGCAAAAAGACGTACTCTTCAGAAATCTGAAAGGACTATGCTGCAACTGCTTGGACTATTCATCATTAGTCCCTTATGCTGCTTTGGTCATATCTTTTGGACTCAAATGCTGAAGAAGTCACCACTTGACAATTCCAAGAAAGTGACATTTAAGAGTGTGGTCAGGGGAAATAAAGTAAAACCAGACAAGATTCAGCAAAGAGACCATTCATCTGTCGCAAACGAGCAGGTGGAGAAAACAGTGCAGAAATACAGGAACAGACAAAGGAAGAATCAATTGAGCAAACAAAGAACATATGGTCCAGAGACACCACTGCACCATCTGCCTCCATGTGCAATGGAAACAGCAGAGTTGGGAGTAAATCTGTCTTTTGAGCAGCGGCTGGACAGCTCCTCATCCCAGAGGGAATACTGCTCTCTGAAACAACACTCTAGGAAGAACTATCCTTGTTTACTTAAAGCATATGTTCCAGCTTTTGGCTGCTCTCATTCAAAGCCTTGCTATCTTCCTTCCATCCAACTCACATGTGTCAAAACAAAACTGGCAGTCCCAAATCGGCAATAACTTGCTGTGACAACTAAAGTAACCTTTGCAGTTGGCTGACAGTCAAAAGATAGGTCTGCAACATCCATAGAGGTGTCAACTGGAAAAAAAAACCAACCCCCAAGAAAACCCATTTCATCAGTAGTAGCCTGTTTACAGTGCAAATGAAGGTTTATGTTTATCCAGGAAACAGCAAAGAAAATTAATAAGAGGATGAAGTGAACGCTGTTCCCCCAGCACTGGGTCTATTTCAGAGGTAGATTCTCTCTAACTTTCTCTGACGGAAAAGATGAAGATGATAGTCAAACCTAACCCCATAATCTTATTTTCTGAAGTTTAAACACTCAAAACCTTTTCTAAAGAGAACAGTTTTCTTCATTGAGCACTACACATCTTTAGGAATGACCAATTGTTGTTGCAGTGTCAGCTTTTATTTGACAAATACACCACAGTGCATCAAGGCAGATGTGTGCAGGCATGCAAACTATTCTATCTGACAACTGTCATCTTCAATTGTTCCTTTCCTACTTACCTCAGTCTTCTTGTCTTAACCTGTTGTAATGAATTCTAAAATCCCTCCTAGGACCTTGGCATCTTGTTGAGAAAAAAGAAAACTTGTAAGATTCCCTGGCTAAAAGGGATTCCAGCCTGTCTCAAGCAGATCTGTGATCTGGTGCAATCAGTACACAATTGCAAGGTAGCAGCTTGAAAGAGAGAAAGGAGTACAAGAGATGCGCACAAGTATAGCCCAGAGACCTGTCTATGTGCATTTTTAAGCTGTACTGCTATCGGTTAAAATCACTATTTTAAATTGCTCTCGATTTTTTCTCCAGCTTTTGTCTCTAGCAACGGAGTTTGGCATAAACTCACCCAGGGTTATGAAAAGCAGGGTAGTAGTGGTCCCATTGGTCCCCTTCCTTCTTCTAAAACCACACAAAGATTAAATTCTGATGCAGTAGGAGCACACATGGTCTAGAAGCAGAGACTAGGCAACCCTTATAGCACTGAGCTGAGGTCATCTTAAAAATCCTGGGAAAAAAACCACTAGGAGTTGAAATAACATCAATTTTCAACCACTTGGAAATCAATCAATAGATTTGTACAAATGGCAGGGGAGAATCAGTCCACCTGTTTTCTGACAGAGCTGCTGATTCAGGGAATAGCAGGTTTTGTCTTTTCAGGAGAAAATTTTGTTTGAACACAAGTCCAAGGAAGTCTCTCTCAGAAAAAAGATTGGTCATGCTCAGCTGAATGTCTGCCATCAGAAGGAAAGCATGCATGTCCTCTATATTGAGGTCACTGTTATTCCTAGTAGCTTTGAAGGGTCTCCATAACAAGGTAGTTCAGGTTTTAGTTCAGTCAGGTGATGCAATTCATGTATTGCAACCTGAACCACACAGATTTGAAGAGGTAGAGCACTTGTGGTGGAAGAATTTTAAGTACCCTTAGAGTTAAAGGTATGATCTAGAAAGCTTGCTGTATAAACATCCTCCAATGCCAGTGGGAGAACTATGATAAGTAGACTGTCTTGAATCCCAGAACACAGGAAATTAGAGTCTTTCCAGCAGCATTTAATTCTCTTTCCTTCCCTCCAGAATTACCTATTTTGTGTAAGAACAGATTTTGACTTTCCCAGTTTCTTCACATTCAATCTTCATTATAATCTGATCAATACATAACCCTTGTACCCCTGCAATCAACTTTGCCAATAGTTCCTGCTGCATGATCAATGCCTGTATTTAAGCCTTTAACACTTTGTTGCTGGTTACTCTGCTTAGCACACCAGATCACCTATTGATGCCATCAAACTTCCTTCTCACCTGTCACTAAAGGAGCTCAGTTTTCTCTACTAAAGGGGACTTCACAACTGAAATTCTTGAACATACTTCGATCTTCATACCTATAAAAGCAAGTAGATTCCAAGAAAAAACTGCTCCATGATGATTTTATTTCAGAATTAAATCAGTTAGCAAATATAGTTGTATAATTACCAAGTACATAAGGTGTGCAGAAACCAAGTGTTGAACAAGTGAGGGAGAGAAGTGCTTCTCAAAGGTTAAAAAGGAAATAAAATTACCTTGAAATGTCTGTTTCTGTACCCTAGCCTGATTTGAATATTGAATAATTTAACTGGATGACTGTGGTAAGTATAAGAGACTAGAATGGAATTCTGTAAATACTCTCAAACAGCTATTATTATTCTTCTTTATGCTTCTTTACCCCTTGCCCTAACAGCACTAATGACGGGGAAAAAAAAAAAAAAAAAGTACCACAATCATCTTCCTATACCTGTTCTGCTTTCAGAACAATTTTATTTTTCCCTCCTTCCTCTAAGATATAACAATTTCTAATTACTCTTCTCTGTTTCATTTCATCAGCTTTTTTAAGAATAGGAAAAAAGTTGACCTCTGTTTTGCGTTGACTCTTGCCTGATCATCCTTAATCACGTGAAGCTCCCATGCACACACACATTTCTCCGAACCCAGCTGATAACATAAAGAAATTCAGAAGAGAAATAAAGTAAGATGCATGTTTAATGCAAACTGTATTGTTTAACAATGAGGTTGTCAAACAGTGAACGTAGTCAGCTTTTTGTGTACGTACAGGTATGTGGCAGAACACGGTCCCTGTGGCAGGGAAGTGAGACGTCTGCATTAACACAGTGTTACATCGAGGCCCGATAGCTGCGCTACAAAATGCCTCAGCACTGGCAGAGTAGTACATCAACACAGCTATGCTGTTTTTGAGGTCCAAAATAATGCTCAAGTGCCTCTGAGTATCACAACACTGTAGCAGATAGAGCAACAGTAGTACAGAAAACCCTCAGACTTTCAGTTGTGTTTTCTGGAGAGATAATAATAGTTCAAGCATGCAATTAAGCAGATTAGGAATTGTTTTAAACCTCAATATATCAGCAACAGAGATTTTGAAACTGTCCACTAATTAAAGAGATTAACATCTTTAAAAGACTAATTCATATTTTCTGCATTTTCATATCATGCCTTAGTTACCAGAAAGTTATAGTTACTGCTTTGAGTGCCACCTTTTAGTGTTTGTTTACGTACACACACTGCCCACTTCTCACACTTTAAATTTCAGGAGTGAGTGTTCTCTGCCTCTATTTGACTGCCTTTTTTTGGGCTAGGAAAACCCAACCATAAATTAACCTATTCTGTCTTAGTTAAGGCAATTCTCCTGCTTTGCAGTTACCATAGGCAACATTTAATCACCTCCTTGAATTTATTATTTTTCATTTAGGCACATTGCACCTCTCTCCCACTGTAACTGATGTGGTCCAGGAAGTCATTTACTCTAAACAGGGGTAAGTATCCTTGGCATTTGTAAGGCAGTTATCACCATCAGGTGCTTTCACTGAAATCACAGGGCAAACTGCTCATTATAACTGCAATTCATATCAAGCTTAATTTCCAACATGATGTAAATTGAATGTATCATATTAGGCCATAGAATAATACATTTACCTGTCTGGTTTCAAGGTTCATCTTCATTAGAACTTGTATTCCGCGGTTAGCTACCATAAATCAGCTCTACCAAAAAAGGCTCCAGTAGCAGCAGGTTTCCAGTCTTTGTTTCAACTCATCTCTACCTGTAATTAATGCTTCATCATCGTCCTTGAGGGAGAACATCTGTTTTCATAGATCATGCTAATGGTTGGTTAAATACAACTGTCTTTACTGTTCCCAAAAACATTATACAGTATATTTAGGATCTGCCAGATAAGTTTCTTCAGGAGGTTTTTTTACAACCATTTTCCTGGATGCTTTACCACTCCCTTTGCAGAACGCAAGCAACTTTCAATTTTATTTTTTTCATTAACAGCCAAGGAATTACCGTGCTCTTTCTACTGCCTAGAGACAGAGCTGCAGTACAAGATCATTATCATGTTGTCATTATTCTCAATTACATTAAGTTACAGTCACAAATAGTGAACAGTATCGCCATTAGCATCACATCTATTATTACTGAGAAAAGTAAAGTGTGAAGATAATTAGCAAAGGCAAACTAATACTTGCAACAAGCATGATTTTCTCAGTGTGTTTCAGAGCTCTTCTATCCTTGAATACAGATTTTTGCCTCCAGACACAATGCAGAGAGGACAGTCACGTCTGACCTCTGTTTGCTTACCCACTTCACTTCCAAACTGCACTGCACTCAGCAGCTCGACTTGTATTCTGGGGAGCAGCGTCTCACCAGGTGCCAGTGGTGCCAGGAGTATGCCTCTGCACGGGTAGTGCCAACAGCTCCAGTTTGCAGAGATGCTTATAGCACTGGAGTGGGATGTCACTGATTAGCTTCACAGACAAAACCTAGCTAAGCATAAAGGGAACCAGCCAAAGAACTCTCCCATAAACTATCATCTTCAGCTGAAAGAAACTAACAGTGAGTGAGAGTCACTTTCTAAGTCATTCTGTCTCAATCAGCATGAGGTTGTGTTTTGGATTTTGCTTTGTCTGTGTGGGTTGGTTTTTCCATCTTTTTTTTTTTTTTAAATCTGCCCACAATTTAGGTTATGACAAAGCAATACTTCAGGGACATTGGTGCTGAAGCCACAGTGGAACATTCCCTGCGGAACAGGCTGTGATACTTGGAAGATATCAAGCCCCTCCACTCCAGGTTAGGTTTTTTTTCCTCCATTGACAAGGATGAAAGGTATAGTGGTTTATGAGCCTAGCACAACTGCAGAGACAAAACCCATGGTCAATGATCACATGGGATAAGAGATTTGAGTAATTTATTTCTTTTTGTAGTCGCTCTTCTTTCCTTCCTATAAAACACTGATGCTTTTCCTGATCCCTACCATTTCACCATAAAGCACAAAAGATGTGAAACCAGAAGAGACACTGTGGTCTAATCCCATGCAACACCAGGATAACACACAGACTGTTTTCCCACTTCTTTGCAGGAAAACACCAGCTGTGACACTCCAAGTTTACAGCACAGGGCTAAGTTCTCATGAACCTGAGGGTGGAACATAAATGGCAGGTCAGGCTCTAGTTTACCCTCTTCAGTAACAGCTGCCAGGGCTTCATTGGCTCGTTCAGCTTTCCCCTTGCCTCACAGTGCAGGTAGAATGCATAGGCACCTACCAGCTGCACTGAGGCAGCCTCCTGAATGAGTCTAAGCCTGTAATATTGTTGCAAACACATCGGAAGAGTCTCATTCATTAGCACAGCTTAACATACGGCATTAGCACTTGCTGTACCTTACCAACACCACACTGAGCTTCACTACATTACAGGTACAGTGAAATAATGGAAAGCACTTAACAACCAATATCCCACATTTCTGGGAAATGATTAACACTCACTTTCCACCATCCCACTCTACAAGTTGCTGGTACTTTCAAGCAACCTGATGTTTCAGGTAAGGTCACAGCACTAGCATCTTCAGAAAATTCCAAGCTTAGGCAGACCACAGGAATATAATATTTCAGATGTGTTTCATTCTCATATAGGATATAAAAAAGAGCATATGCTCAAGAAATTGTTGGTTAGGGCTTTCTGGGCTAAGCCAACACATATCCATCATCAAGACAGAAATTATATTTTAACTGCATAGTGAAAGCAGCTGACAAGACAATTCTAATGATCAGAGATTGCAAAGGTGACAGTCTTCGAATCAAATAATCATATTGCCAGCAGAACCATTTTAAAGAAAGTACAGCTCATAGTAGAGTTAGATAAATAGCACCTCATTAGTAGAAACTCAAGGAGCCAGAGGTTAGTGAGAGTTAGAGTCCAGCCAGATTTGTAACAATGACTTCAAATTAGACCTTTCATTTAGAATATCCAGACAAAGTAGAAGCTGAGTTCCACAGCTCCCGTACATTTGTTACCTTACTCAGGTATCAGCCATCATTTTCTCTCCAGTATACCACAAAAAGAAAGATTTCCCTTCTCTCCCTTTTATATGCATACAATTGTCTGGTATTTCAGGTAAAAACCTTAATTGTTAGTACGTGGCAGGCATAACAATGGTAAGATTTGCACATCTGATGTTTCTTAAACAGGAAACAAGGCCTGCAATCCAATTACTTGCCTTTGATGGCAACCTTAATTTCTAACCTTGGGTAAAACTCTTTCAAGTAAGCCACTTTGTGCTCTGGGCTCCCACTGTGCCTGGTATTTATTTGTCACTGTCAAAAAGTGCCAGAAATGAACATATTTTAACTCTGACAGTTAAAAAGTGAGGGTATTATAAATGCAACTAAACTGCAGAAGCATTCACAATCCCATTCCAAGCTCCTATTGGATTAGTCATTGTAGACTTAGTACAGACAAGTATAATTGAACAATAATTTGACAGGGATTTTTGTTAGGGAAGAGTCTGTTATGAATTCAGACACCCAAGAAAGAGCAAGCTATGAAGTTTCTGAGTCATCCCAGCAAGGGAGCAAAAAAGCACCACATGATGTCCCATCAGTGGTCCACCTCCACCAGTCAGCTGACTGACAGCCTGACAGGTTTGTGCCCTAGACCTCAAATTGTTTTGTCCAAGCCTTTTGGCAGAAGCTTACATGTGACTGTGAGCATAAAGGAAGGAAGATATTAAGCTACTGTCACCTTCTAACAGGGAAATTCAGCTGACTTGTTTCAGAAATAGTGAAAGCAGTTTCTGCTTAATTCCTTTAGAATTTCAAGTCTGACTCCTCTCAGTTATGCCAACCTGCAGGCAAGCTTTTCTGAAGCCCGTAAGTTAGGGAAAATAAGAGACTAGACAGACAACAGATATGGGGACCTACAAAGCTTCTTACTGTTTTTTTCTGAAATGCTCCACGTGACAGTGATCACCTTACAATAGTCACACACCAAAGAGTGCCCCATAACCACATACAAGTTTTAAAGCATACAACAACACATAAATACAGTGTACTTACAGCCTAGTTTCTTAACTTTAACTCGAGGCTTTGAATTCACATCAGAAATTACCTGTTGCTTTAATTCAGAGCAGTAGGAGTGTCTGTACTTTGCTAACATCACGTAGAATAATCCTTTAGCCTGCTATCAAACTAGATTTGTTGTATCGTAAGACTTAGCGAACCTTAGAGAATGAATCAGCTTCACCCCCCCATGTACCTATAGGTAGGCACTTCACAGCCAAACACACCAGATAAATAACTGGCCCAAAATTAGATCCTAACAACATGAATTGCAAAAGCAAACAAACAGACAAAAAAAAAAAAAGGCAAAACAAACAAAGCAAAAGAACAGAAAAAACAATTACTAGAGAAACCAAAATTGTTACAGCCGTTGTGAACTTATTTACCAGTACAGCTTTCCCTATATGAGAACTATAATCCACTCCCTCTCAGTAGCTGACAGTTCCCTCAAAACATTCAATTTTTTCATACTGTAAAGTACTTCATATTACATTATTTCACTGCTGTGAGACAAAATCAAAGATCTCAGCAGTCATAAAAACCATGCAGCAACAAAAGTACCCTCCCTCCACCACCTCTTTTTGTATGGTTAAGGGCACCTCTTTACCAAATGTTAATTGTGGTTAATTAGGCATCAATTATGAGAAGCTACATTTTCACCTGTTTCATATCAAAATCCCTGGTACTCCTAGCTTGTCCAATTACCTTGTTCTAACCAGCAAAGAGGTTGACTTTCTGTTCGAAGTTAACTCCTGCTTTACTGACAGCTTAGATCCACGACACAGTATTTGCTATGCGCAGTTGTTGACGTGTCTGCATGCAGTTTCTATAGTAAATTCTTCCTGGTTGGTATTTTAGAAGTGAAGTAAACACGATTTTGAAGCAACACACAAGTTTGCGAAAACATTCTGTTAAATCCTAAGTAGTTTTCCTAATTAACATGCCGTCTATTGAGGATAATTCCTCTTTGTAGACAAGTCCTTCTATACTTTTTAACCTTTAAAAAGGAGTTCTTAACAGATTGTATGCTTGGATAATGACCCTTATTTTCCTTCTCAGATATTTAGCAATGTTCTTCTTGTCTGCAGTTCAGTTCTCTGCACTTTATAAAAGCTCAGGTGGAAGCTGGTCTGCTGCCACGATATGTATCTTTCCTGGATTCTCTTTCTTTTTGTCTGAATTACTTTTTAAATTAAAAAAGAAAAAGTAGAGAGTTTATTTTTATGAGACCATCCTAGTTTTCAATTTTCAGCCTTCACAAGTAAAAAGACATCCAGTTCTGGAATAAATAAAAATTAGCTCAATTATTATTAAGATAAATTAACTGCAAGTGAATAATGTTGATATCATGGGTACCTTATTTGCAATAATTTACTCATTGAAGAACTACAAGCCAGCAAATTTGCATTAGAATGGTTAAGTACTTTAATTCAATTATGGAATTACTATTGGGTGATTAAAGACTGAAAACAAATAACAAGTGAGTCTGAGTTCTTTTTATTTATCCACTAGCTACTAACTACATGACTTAGCAAGATTGTCAGTTTAATTAAATTTGTCCCTATGGGAATTTATCTGGTATTGCTAAAAGAAAACATGCACAGAGTCACTAAGGAATGACCTTGTCTTTCTGGGAATGTCTTGGAATTAGGATGGGAAACAAAAATCTTTCATGAAATCAGGTTGTAACCTCAGAAAGAAATACACCCACACTCTCACTTGGGGCTTTCATAATTAAATTCATACCAAACTGGATGAAACATAAAATTTAAAAAAAAAAAATTGAAACATAAATCTTCGGCTAACTTCTCACTTATCATGTGATTACAAATGAGGAGCTGATGCCTTGTTCATATGCAAAGTTTTAGATCAAAGTGAAAACTCTTCAGGTAACTATTTCATGCTATCTGGTGTGAACCTGCCTCGGTCAAATAAGTGTTTAGTATCACTTGATTACAGATCTCCTTTCTAGCACAAAAGGATTTCCTTGATGGCATCATGAGTAAGCAGCAACTCATGCTCCTTTGGGCTCCTCCCAGGCCCTAGACATTACTTGACTGTGCCCACTTTGGAAGAGATATAAGCTGGAAGTTACTATATTCTACATTCAGAAGGCCATATTGTCAAAATCTCATTATTAATCTGCTCATCCTGTCATTTGTCCCTTTCAGCACTCCAAGGTGGTTGTTAATGAAAACCTCAGTTCTGCAAAACATTAAATCCAGTATATGGATAACTTGCATTGAATGTGCATGTACTGCAGGCACACTCACAAGAATCCTCCAACACCACTAAGTTATTGTTAAAATCTTGGCTTACAGTTGTTCTTTTGGCACACTGAACACCACTTGGCAATGGTTAGGAAGCTGGAGTGTTTTGATCACTAATTATAACTCTGCCATAATCACATTACTGGACCATTGACTTCTCCCTCACCCCATCTCTTTAATTCACTCTGCTGTTACATCCCTTACAGATTTTGTAAGGTTTTTGGGGCAGCTGTCTTCCTATAAATGCTCTGTACAGCACAAGCTATGATGAGCCCGAACCTTCTATGCACACAACAGACCAAACAATAAAATGAAGAATTATTAATAACAATAATCATCAGCATGCAGTTGTGTTCCAAAGATAAAACATGGGACAGCGCATATGTGCATTCAAACCTGGAATTCACAGTATTTTCCATTAAGAGATATTAGCAATTTAAATATTTCTGGTCATTTGCTCTTACTGTACCGATCACATTTTTAATTTCTCCCAGGCTTTCCCAAGAAAATGATTTAATGTGCTGCGCTGTTCTTCCATGTAAAAGGACCAGCATTTTTAATTATAGTCATTTCACAGGATCTAATAGCAATAAGGTTCCCATAAATGTTCCGAATCTAACAAGCTTCACAGCACTTTGCAAAGAGTAGCCATCATTCAGCAGAAATGTTAGAATGCCCTTTATTCCCTTTCTCTATTTCCCAGCAAGCACCCCCGGAGAATCATGAGTTTTAAATTTGCTCAGGCATGAAGGGATTGTGTGCCCCTTGAGCCTTTGTATTATGATAATGCATACGTAAAGGTAAGTTTTATTAATTGGAGCTCTATCCGCAGGGGTTACTACAACGAAGGAGGCAGGGGAAAAGGAACTGAATGGAAGGAGTGACCCTACTGAGTAGTGATTCCAAGATCCAAAATTCAGTCCTGATATACTCCCTCTTGAACCTGCCCCTCTGTACCTGCGCACTGTCTTTACATGAACTGTTCCAGGCAGCACTAATTTTTAACAACTCACTCCAATTTATTGTCTTTTAAAAAAAAATCAATACTCCAAACTCTCCTTTGTACTTATCTTAAAAATTGCTCTCAGGCAGGATTGGAATTCATTACTGCAGCCTTTCCATAAAAGTACTTTGAGTTCACGCTCTGTGCCTTCCTAACACCACCAGCATAGATGTGATAGATTTCTCAGTATTTTCCTCATTGCTGTCAAACTACGCTGCATTTCACTCCTTACATGCGTCCGTTTATATCTGTGACTGTCATTAAAGCTTTCTTCTTATATCTTTCCTTATTTTAATAGGGATATACAGAGATGTTTCGATGGTGTCAGATCCCTTCTTCTCATCTTGCTACACGTGCAAGCACGACTGAAGTGTTGCAGAGCCTTTTCCCCATCCCTACCTCCCCAAAGGTTTTGAGTGGGTCTTCACTTTGGGAAACAAAAGCCTACATGACAAATGCCTTCTTGCTTTCTTATCAGCTAACCAGGCTTTTGAGGGAAGGAAAAAATAAAACGTGGTGGCAGCTACTCTCCTGCTTCTTTACTCACCTGCTCAGGACACCAGCAAACACAATTTGTAAACTCTGATCTCTCATCATGAAAACGCTCCATATTCACAACAGTAAATTAAAAATACAACTGGATTAAACAGATTTAATTATGCTTTCACACATTTCTAGTGGTTCCAAGTGAGACACCCAGAGAGCCCCTCAAGACAGAGGCCTCTCCAAAGACAATAAATACTGGAAGGAGCATTGTCATGTATCGTGTATTAGCAGATGTGAAAAGGGGAGACGGAAATAACTGGCACAGGTTGGGACATACAAATAAGCCCTCAGGCATATGGTATATTAAGAACTTAATATAAACTTGAAGAATTCAGAGGTGTATTTTTAGGCTACTTCCTTCCTCCCTCAATCCCACAAAATACAATAGGATTTTTTTTTTCCTAACTTAAATACATTGGAAACAAAAATACCACAAAGTTTGGACAGGTTCATGTTAATCCTTAGGTAGCAGGAAAAATTTGCACCTTAAGAAAAAATAAGCATTGTAATTTTTAATAAGTAAGCAATCATAACCATAACAAATTTCCTTCTAAACCAAGACTACTTGTCTCCAACTGCATTTTGGTATGAGAAACTAGAATCTGTCATTCAGGGAAAGCTGAAATAAAATTTGTTTCTAGTTTCAGCCACCGAACATTAAAAAAGTTATTTGCATGGATCTTCTGTTGTACTAAAGGAAACAAGATATCAAATATTCTACAAAGATCTCTTTATCCCTTCTTTCATATTAGTTCAAAGGAATAGCAAAGACCAGAACCAATAAAAAAACGAATGCCTTTAACTTTCCGCAGCTTCTTGGGTTGTTCGTTCTGTCTCTGATGAGCTTCAGAGCATTTTCTCAGTTAAAAATGAAGCCACTTAAGAGGCTTTTTCCTACTTTTTCTGGTGGAGGCTCATTCTCTTTTGAGCTAAAGGGCACAAGCGAAGTGTAGCTAAAATGAAGTTAGGATCTGATGGATGACAGTTGCGGTTTTTAAGATGTGGTTTGACAGGGATGGGGAAAAGCATACAGTGACGTCGGGAAATTCAAGCAAAATTCGAATGAGACATGAAGCGGCCTCATCCTGCTGCGTGGCTGACCCATAGGTTCTGGGTAACCCCAAAGCTGGCTCTGAGCAGGGAATGCTCTGAGCAGTCAACAGTTCTTGTGTATCATGCTACAGAAAAGGAAATTGGGTACTTTTCAGATCCCTGTGTTTAGCAAGAGTTGACCAGGTTTGGCACTCCCCTCCATTAATTTCTTAGGGCATTATGTGTCTTGGAAACACACTTCATGTTCTACAGCATACGAGGGCTGGTAAATAAATCTGACAGCACCAAAGCAGAGCTTAAATCAGGGATGACATTCTCATTCCACTAGCAGTTCTGGCAAAGACATTGTTTTTCATATCATGCTCACACATACATGTGTCAATAGCGTCTGAGCATCCTGGTCTTTTTTATATTCACCTAGTCACAAAGCAAAAGCTTTGTATTTAACTGTATGTTCCCATCTAGCAAACAAATGCAGCTGGAATGCAAGTATTCTTAAATTATCACTGAGCCTTCCAAAACCTGTCACAGAGAAGAAAAAGAATAATTCAATAACAAAAGGGTTTGCAGAGCTGATACCTGCTCAGGTAGCTCCAATCCTGCTGGCCCTCCTAGGTACCTCACTGCTTCAGCAGGAAGCAATAAACAACATTCTATTTCTTCAGCTGACAAGTAAGGGCAAGTTGACTTAGAGAGTTTAATTACTTTTTAAAAAAAAATACTAATGCCTTTGGTTGCCACGGTAATACTTTCTCACTAGATGGAACAGCACTGGCAGTATTGGAGAAACAGTCTGTCTTTCTAACAGCTAGTCTTACAATAAAATACAATTATTAACTATAAATGCTTCTTGCTTACAGTTTATAACTGTAAATGCAACAGGCAATACAACAGTCCGGGACTGCTTCTGATGTACTGCTGCAGAAATTGGTGTGCCGCTGCTATGGCAGTGGGCAAGGATACAGCCCAAAAGCAACTATCTGCATAGCATATGACAACAATGATGTGTGGATTTGGAGAAGTGGGAACAGCTCTCCATTGTCACAAGTGTGCAAAGTTTGATTACCCTGAGAAATAATCATACACATGTCCTGCTCTTAGTCTTTCCTAAGCACTTGCCTAAAGCAGCTTAAACAAACAAACCAGTGACTGCAAATGCTTTCTTGATGGAAGTAGTAAATAAAGTGAACCAACCACTGAATAGGCAGTTTGGAGCCTAACGATTTATTGCCAAAAGTGAAGGCCAATCTTTTGCTATCACGAATGTAAACTCCTCACTTGCTTCTCTAAGTTTTTCTCTGCTGCTGGCTCTTCATATTCAATTTATTACCTGCATTGCTTTTATTAGTTTTAAACAGATGTCAATGACATTCAAAGTCACAACTCGAAGAATCTCTTCTCAAGCTGAGGCGTATTCACGTACAAGCAGTATGTCAGAAAAATATTGAAGGTTTTGAAGTTATATACAAATTCTTACTTAATAATCAGGTCCTCTGTCTCACACACATCTTGTACATTAAGCGATTATGCTGAATTTTGGCAAGGGTGAACTAATTTAAATTAAATATTCCAATTTTTCTCCTCAAGAAAATTTTGCATTTAATTGTGTCTTTTGAAAAAACGGGTAACTCTTGAGCATTGTATGAGGCAGATTTATTCCATTATTTACTTGATACCACAAAGACTGCAAAGTAAATGGAACTAAACATTTGAAACACCCCAAAAAGAAACACCAAAAGGAAAAAAAACCAAAACCAAAAAACCAACACCTCAAATTCTTTCAGTTTCACCTTCATAGTTCAATAATTATAAAAGTAATAATTAAAATAAAGTTGCATAATGAACCTCAGAGCTCAAAAGAAAACCACCAAACCTAACTAAGGTGAGCAATGATTTCTTTAATAGCATCTGTGCCCCTTTTTTGTTTTAGAACAGACCAGAGCTGCAAAAACCAGAACAGAGGCTCTTCTCAGCAATGCCGTACTCTGCAAAACAGTTTCAGGAGAAAATAAATATTTATGTTACTGAAATGAAATTTATTTTTAAGCTTCTCAATTATGTATTTTTCCATGGCACAATAGGGAAGCACAATATTTTCTTCCTTACAGACTCTAGATAAGATAAAAACATACAACTAACCCAAGATTAGTACTACAGCCCTCTCTTTCAACTAACACTTCCCAAAATCATATCTTTCTGTTAAAAGTTCATCTGGTAATGCTGAGCCCTTGTCCTTATCAAAGACCACACTGGGATTTAACACTGCTGAAATATTTTCCCTTGTTATTATCTCTGGATATTTGTATTGTAATTACTGAACAAAAGAACATATGTATAATGACTATATGGCATAAGTTTCCTCCCAGCCTCCAGAAATGCACAATGAAGCATTTCATGTGGATTTTTTTTGGCTTTTACATTTTTATTCTGAAGTCTTGAAATTGCTTTACAAATTATATGCATTTTCCCCACTTTACTGGTGACATGTACTAGGAAAAAGTAGCAGGACAAAGATTATGGAGTAGTTTTCTACAGGAGCTCAGGCTGGATCTGGTAACATGAGCCCCAATCTAATGGCATAAACGAAAGCTGAGGAGTGAACATGAAACAGGCATGTAGCAAGCAGTTGCCTAAAACACATCAGCTGTGCCAGTGCAATGCATGCTTAGCTTCTACCAACTGCTGTATTTCAGGAAGAAGGGACTGCAGTCTCAGCTGCAGTAAATCAGTACCTCCAGAGCGGCCAATTTATAACAGTCGGGAAAGGGACTCTGAATATTTCTGTTTTATGAAAATTCTGCTATAATGAGCTGTATAAAGGAAGATTGATGCATCAAATACATTTTGGGCTCCTTTTTCTTCGGGATGATTTGTAAGAAATAAATCAGCTCTCATCAGACAGACCAGTGCAAACTGACAACAGTGAAATACAGTGGGGTCTGGGTGAGTAACCACCTGCCATATGCGAGTGTGAACAGTATCACCTCCCCACGGCTCCTCAGTAGCCTTCCATCAACTAACACAGGTTGGTTTAACCTCACTTTAAGTTATTTGTATAGGGTTTGATCATTCACATGCATCACTGGTCTCTCACAGGGCCACAGAAGCGGCATGCTGCTCTGAGGCTCTTCCCCAGCTCTGTCGTGAGAGCCTGTTTTTCACCTGAGCTAACCAGCACGGTGACACACGTCTGATAGTTACTTCCTATAAATCAGTATGGATGGTATGAAGGACCTAGCCAGAATGGCATAATAACATATAGTGCAACTCAGGAGATGGAAGAATAAAAGGAAAATATATGGGGGCCACAGTTGGGTATCAGCGCTGAGACACCAGAGGTCAAACAGGTCCCTTGCCCAAAGGAGCCCACTAGTGAATATTTACAGTCACAGTTCAAATACACCATAGTAAGCAGTGAAATTGTGAGATGATGGTTTTCAACAAAAGCCTGTCAGTGCCCTATATATTTTCAGCTGTTTGAGGTTCAAGGTGTGGAAACAACTGAGAAATGTTATGGCATTTTGTTTAAATATAAAATCTGGATTGTTTGTACTGAGCTGTGGAATTACAGAGGAGGGTTCTGGAAGAAAGAAATATTTGGTTTAAGACTAATCAGCTGACCTATATTCTGTGGGGAAAAAAACCCCACAGCTTTTAATTGTATTGATTTTTCTCATTGAGATCCTTGGGATCCTTTAGATTTTTTTAAAGGGAAAAAACCTACTTGCAGCTTAGAACTGAGGTTTGGAAGCATGAGCTTTGCTTTTGTTCTGCCAACGTATTTGTGAAAAGCTCTAACAGAGCATGTCTGCAGGTGAAGATATTGCAGCTTTGCTTGAAGATGTGTAAACAGACAAAGTAAACATTTCCATGTGTTCACAGCTTACGTTTTTTTCAGGAGCTGACCTGAGGATCCTTATGGTGAGGACACATTCAAGGTATAAAATTATGCACTACATTAGTGGCTTTGAAATGTTCTCCACTATCAAAATAAAAAGAAAATCGTAACAGCATATACAACAGTCAAACACAGGAGATTTCCTGTGGAAGCTATTACTCTCTTATTTGTCATCCAGCATTCAGGAGAAACCTCTCTGGATTTTCCTTTTTATGAAAACTAGGAAAGAGCTTGTCATACTGGCACACAGTGTAGAAAACCAAAATGGATATTGGATTGTTCTTAAAATTCAAAGGATGAGCAGATAGTCATGCAATATTTATCACTGAAGGGCAGAGGAGGCAATCAATAATGTTTTCCCATGTGGGCCATTTTTCTCATTACTTTATAGGACAAATCCAGGTCTCCAAATACTTGAAGCATGGATAAAGTTCATCCCTGCACACAAGGCCAGCGTTAAGACCTATCTGCTTCTACTGCCCTGCTTTGAATGTCTGACCTCTTGCACTAATTCCTTTGCACAGAGGTGAGTTTCATCCAACAGATATTGTTAACCCCTAAGCAAGATAGTACAGGCTTCTAAATTTTACTATTAAGACTGCTTATGTAGGAAAAACCAACAAGGTTCAATAGCTAGTGTTTAAAAAAACCCAGACAAACTAACCCACATAAACTCAAACAACAAAAAACCCCACCTAAACCATGACTTGCAAGTTAGGAACAGTCACAGTCTTTTTTAGCTACCGGAATGTGCTTACATTCTATTTCTCATTCTTTCCCTACTTCCCTTCTTACTCAAATCCAGACAGATTTATTCTTGGTGCTAAAAAAAATTCTCTGGTTTCAGCTGATGATTTCAAATTAAAACAGGGGGAAGGAAGATCTAGGAAAGGAGATGAAAACACCCAAACAGAAGCTGTAAGGGGTAAATACCCTTCATATTTAATTAATAACACCTGGGATCCTTAAAGAACCGCTATTCATTTGTATGGGTTTCATAGCATGCACTGTGCTTTTCAAAAGAAATCAAACAAGCTATGTCAGATTTTGAATTCAAGTCTTAATGATAATTCATTAATAAAAATGCCATTGAGGGGCTGTTCATTATTTGACAGCTACAGGAGAAATACATCCAAGTTGCGTGGGGTTCAACAAACAAACCTTCCCTCTCCCTCCAAAATCTGTATCAAACCAAACCCCCAGGTTTCAGAGGTTAGCAAAACCTCTAGGTTTCCTTTACTTATGGAAAACAACATTTGGCAAAATGTCATAACTTTGCTTTATACAGCTGCTTTGAGGATTGCAACAATATAAGTATTTTCTTGAAGTGTCAATTTAATTAATTTCACAGTTCTTTTCATACTTTCCCTTATTGCCAGCAGCCCTTGTACTTGAGCAAAACAAACACAGAACTCCTAGGATGGAAAAACTGCTACTTTTTCTACTTTTAAAGAAAGCAAGTAAACAAACTCTCATTTCAAATGCTTAAAAAAAAGGTTAAAGAAAGTGATGCAGAGAAAAGTCTAGTTTCTGCACACCCGTACAACCAGCCACACTAACCACACCATGGTCCCTCAGGCTCGCACTTCCACGATTCTTCTTTCAGCCTTTTGCCTCAGAGCCCGAGGAGAAGCACACCATGTTTGCACACAAAGCACAAAAAATCTCACATAACTCTTCTAGGCCTGTATACAATCCCATATAGCAGGGGCTCCTTATTTCAAAAGCTGTAAGAAAGTTAATGGTGGACCTCAGTCTCTCTTTTAATTAAACCAAGAAGAAAAAGTTATTTTGATGAGTGGAGAAACACTGTCCCACATGATCCTCCATGGCTGAAGGGCACAGCCTCCCCTCTCACCAGAAAAAAACCTCTACATGCCCAACAAACAAGCGAAATTTTACTGTGGCCTTCTCCTACCAGACAAAGAAGAAAAAAATAGCAGAATCCAGGGTACAAAGACATTTTACAGATATGTGTCATTTTTGTTGGACATTCCAGTCCGACTTTTTTCCATAGTTCTGAAAGACTTAAGTTGGTGATGTTTTGGCCATTTTTTTTTTCCCCTCCCCAAAAGTGCTGCATTTTTACATGAGCTTCACAAGTTTAGATTCAACATCCTCTTTTTTTTTTTTAAGTTAAAAAGCTTGTAAATTTTTCAATTTAAAAAAACTTTGATCCAAATCTATTTTTATCAACATGCTAAACACTTAGACTGATTCTTATCTGCGTATCTTAACTTCAAACATTAACCAAAAAAAAGATAAATCTCAACATCCCCTCAAGCTGTAACAACATAGCCACCCCCTTCTCAAATTCTTTATAAACAAGTCTCCATTTAAAGCTGAAGAGACAATGAGAGACTAAATTCATCTCACCTGAGACATCTCAATTATTTAATTAAAAATCATCTTTGGACATGCTAATCCTGACTTAGGTTCGGTTTTCAGTCTCAGAAGAAGAAAGCGATTACTAACGCAAGCAAATCAACATTCTGCAGCAATATGGGACCTCAAGTGTATTTATAAACAGGAAGGTATTATTAAAAAGTAAAGAGCTCCCAAGCTCAGAATGAGTATGTAATTACAGTCGATTATGAAACTCTGCCATCATCATAAACTCACCAAGAGAGATGGCTGAGCCAGTAACAGGAACTGTTCTGGTCCTCGGGAACAAGGGGATAACACTGCTGTTCCCTTCCCTCCGGCCTCGAAGGACAAGGCTTACAGCTCAGATTGCAAAGGGTCAGAATTAATTTCATGTGGTCCCACACATCCATTCTGGGATTTAACCTTTGTCTTTGACGGGTGGAAGGTGATAGCTAATGAGATCTGCTTCAGGGATAGGCAAGGGAACATGGGAGGTTAGCGCAGCGTATTATGCAGCAGGAAAAACCAGGCAAAGAGTCCAGGCTGTGCTCCTTCCTCTTCACTGTGCAAGGGTGGCAGCCAGTTCTGAGATGACTTCACTGCTTTCTAGGCACTGAGCACTGACTTTATCTGATGGGTGAGAATTGCAGTTAAAAATGTTTTAAAAAAACTTTTAAAATCCATTTTTACCATTGAAAATGGAATTACCATTAAAAACTGCAACAGCCATAGGAATGAGGGTCAGCTAGCTTCAATAGGGGAAGAGCCTCTTACTTCTTGGTTTTTTTCAGGGTATAACTAAGGAAATGAGAGGTGCTAGTGTCATAGGTAGTAAAAACTGAGCACAAGTGAAGGATACAGTGCCAAACCCTCTCCTCTGGAATAAAAAGCAAACCCCTTTGGAGCCAAAATGTCTGCATTTATTTTTTTTACAGTGCATAGCTCTACGGTGGTCTGAGGGATAAATCGATCCATTTTGAAACATTTTCTGGCATTATTTTTAACTCACCTACATTAGCATAATCTAGTTTGACCACAGCTCCAGAAATTTACAGCTCTGCACAACACTTGTAACACCTTGACTCAAAAAGGATCTTCTCGTCAGCATTTTCCTTCGTTTACAAGGACAAGGGGAGGACAAAGCCTGTTCCCCTGAAACCGTTCTCCTTTCCTGTGATTAAACGCAATGCTACACAGCAAGACAGCTGAGTAGAAAAGAGCAGGTATCTGGACACACATCATTATACAGCCCTTTTGGGAGGTAGGCTGTGACCCAGAGTCACCCCTCTGAGGTGACCGGCTCGAGCTTTGACACTGCTTCTCCAGAGGCCACGGGACTCAAAGCCCACCCAGTCACTCCTTGTGAACCAAACCCACTGTTAATTATTGCACCCCCAACGCACCACGAAAAAACCCGCAGCCTGCAAACTTGTTACAACTGGAATTATCTCTAGCACAGTAAGCTGAAGTCATTAGTTATTTATTCCCTGGCAGTGTAGGTGGATAATTAGTGCATAATTTGAGGTTTTCTAGGCATGACAGCATGCTCTGATAGCTGCCCCTAGTCCTGATTAAATCTCTGCCTCAGATCTCACAGCAGCATCTCATGTGAGAAAATTCCAGGCTCTGCCAATATCAGGTTGCTGTCTCGCAGTTTGAAACCATCGTGAATGTTTTTGAGTGGAGTTTTCTTTGGTGTTTGGTTTTTTTTTTTTTTTTAAGAATTTTTCCTTTTTCCTGAAGCTTTGACTACACATTGCTTTGCATCCAAAGCACCTGTGAGCACATGGATGTGACTGCAGGGGAACGAAAGGGATATTACACGAGACATTAAAATAGCATTATGAACAGAGACATGCGCAGGCTTTGGAGAAGAAAATAAATACATCTGCATGCTAGGAAAGGAAAAGCAAATTCAGTGTGTGAAGTGTATTAAGACTGCTCTAGCCTACACACCATGGAGAATTCGCAGAAGCCATTATAGCACACCCAGTCTGTGCGCCCAGATTTTCTGCCTCCTACACCACAGTGCTTCACGAGAGGGAGTCTTGGCCTGAGTAGGAGCAGTTATCTGGCCATTGCTGTGCCAGGTCTGCTTCCTGGGGAGGGAAAGGCTGCACAGGCGATCTCCAGCTTCTCCCTGGCCAGCGGCTCTGGGGGCCCCGCTCCCCATGGCATGGTTTGCTTCAGAGATGCTGCTGCGATGGCAGCCGAGCATTGCGTTGCACACCTGAACAAAAGGCCCAATAAAGCTTTTGGGGTGTGTATGCAGGGCTTTTCTTCCAGCCTTTCACGAAAATAACTTTTTCAGCTGTACCTCCAGCCAGCTAATATCCGCTCCTGGGGCAGAACAGCGGGTGGAGGGGCTTCACAGCATCCTGCTGCCTGCACGGAAGGGTACTCCCTTGTGAGGGGAAAGCCCTCAGCAGCCTCTTGTTGCAGGCCCTGAGTGTGGTTCAAGCTACATTCCCCCTCTACCTTGAGGTACACCCCTGGGTTTCAGCCTCCTCCACATTCCCAGGGCCGGCAGCGGCTGGGTTTAATGAGGTATTGATTTTGCAGATGGCGCCAGCGGTGGGGTTGGTAGTTTCTGCCTGCGGTGCCCAGATTTGGTTGTTTGTCGTAAGCGAGATTGGCAGATTTTATACGTTGTGCTTGGAAAGGTCATAGCTCTTTGAAGTCTGCAAGCTATATTGTCGTCCCCTTCATCCCTTGATTCACTAAATGCCAGTTAGCTGAGCAGCCTCTGGCAACAAATTAAAACCAGTGGGATAAAATGGGCCATAATCTCTGATTCACCATGGGGATTCTGTACAGATATTTATTTAAGAAGATTTTTCCACTCCCATAAAATACCCAGGTCCTTACTGATGCTCTCCCCATGGTGCTTCTCCTCTCCTGTCCCCATTTTCTTACTGTTGGTGCTCTGGCTGAGAGCACAGGAATAATCGATGGCAGAGCCCAGACCAGGGGCCACCTGAGACCCCACATTTCTGTGGCTCACCAAGTGTCAGGGCTGTGATCTCGAGAGCCTTCCCTGAGCACCAGGACCAGCATGATGAGCACTTGAGGGGGGCATGACCGGAGGGAGAATCGCACCCCATTTCATGGTCAAAACTAGAAGGGAAAGAGGTGTCCAGCTACTGCTAATGTTGTTATGGTCCTGGGGAGACTTCTTTTTTTTAATTCACCATCCCTTCAAAGGGTTTTCTGGACACGTACAGAAGTCATACTGGAAGATAGCTAAGTTATTTATGTGAAAACCTCTAGGTCTTGCACACAGGCCCTTCCTTTTCCTGCCTCACCTGGGCGGTTCAGCTGGCAGGCATCCTCACAGCACAGGAGACACAGGATAGCTGTTCTCACCTTCTACATCCCAGCCTTGCTCACTGAAGAGCCTACCTTGGGTACCACCAAGGGACAGAGGGACTTTTGGCAATTACATTACCTAAATCCCTCTGTGGATATAGATTTGATAAAGGCGTTCTCGACAGAGCCTGGCTTCTAGAGTCCAGTCCAACCCCTCGTTCCAAAGCTATTCCATTGATGTTGAATAGATGTCACCCCAAACTCCCATCACAAAATATTACCTCTCAACATCTTAATAAATACACTTCTTGCTTACCTTGGACTGATCCCTTATTACATTTCAGGGGCTAGCTTGCGAAGGACAGGTTCATTTGCTAATACATGAATCATTATTGCTTTGAGCCTCTGAGCTAGCATTTTTATGAGCACGTTTCAAAATGTATTTGATTGCTGTTAGAAATCATTTTGGTTCACACTCGACAACCAGGCCAACCTAAGCCAATATGCTCTGCCTGGCACTATGAAAGGATGTTGTGAGAATTTAATTACTAACTGCAAGTTACTGTGCATATGGTGAATTTTAAATGTACTATTTCTTTTATTTTTTTGCCTCCAAGATAAAAACACTCAGTTGTTTAACTCCAGCTTATTAAGATTTCTATCTGGCAGTTCTGATAAAATTGTTTCAGATTGTGTACCCTACAGAGAACAGCATGCTGCCTTTTTCCTAGCCGTAGCTGCTTGCAGACCATAAATGCCATCCAAGCCAGGGTGAGTTCTCTTTGCCCTTCTGTAAGCCTGGGCTACATGTCAGAGATTAGACTTACTTCATTGCCTTCATGTAAGAAAGCTTTTGGAAAAACATTTGTTTCATGTGATAAGGTACAACAAAACTTCACTAGAACAGAACTTCTTAGTTCTGGCAGCAAGACCTTGGGGAAGGGAATGAGGGAGGGATGGTGATGATGTAGACTGTAAAAATATATTTAAAGTAGTTTAAATCCACTGACTTTTTACTTCCCTTCTTTTCTACTATGATGATGGTGTTGATGCTCTTCTACTGCTTGGCTCCTACTCACTTGTGTGACACGAAAGCTCCATGATATATGTCACACTGATATATACACAGAGTAAATCAGAGCCTTATACTGGAATCAGATTTCATCAGCACATTATCAAGAGAAGGAGGAGGATATTTCAAAATGTCTTTTAGTAATACGCAATACAGCATATAGTTCATGGAAAATTCAGCCCTTATGTGCCTCTATTTCTATGCTGTGTTCATCCCCAGTATTCTTTCCAATAAACTGACACACCTTGGGCCCCACTCTATGTGTATATTCATTCCCTTGAGGAGTTTCCCCTGTGGAATATATAGCCTGCATCACCCTCCCCACTGTCCACCAGCTCACTGACACCTCCAGGCAAGCTCGGTGATGCAGTCTGGGTTGCCCCTGTTAGGAACCTGGCACCACACCTTAGAACCTGACTGCCAGACCTACAGAGAAGCAGGATACCAGCTCAGCAAAGCTCAGTGTGCTTGGGGAAACAGGGAAAGTAGGAAGAGAAAGCAGAAGAAAAAATTGAGGTGGGAAAATTACCTTTCTCCAGATGGTAAAATAAGATGTTTACAGTTCAGCTCCTTCTCCATGGCTTTCCATAAAACAGACATCTCAGTGCATAAAGCCTCCTTTAGGGCAAACTTTTCCACTTTCAGCAGCATGGGCTGCCTTAGATACCTCTTCTTGCCTGCAAAAGGTGAATGCTTACAGAGATGGAAGAAGAAATCATTAACTAGGTCTGGAAACCTCCCTCTTTGGTGGATTTTTTTCTCTCTTTTGTTTAAATTCAAGTGCTAATCTGCTTTCCTTGTGAAGTTTTTATCTTGAGCAATTCAGATTGGATGTAAAGAGTGTGATTTGAATTTATTGTAGAACAGAGAAACTGCTGTGGATGGTAAAAAGCACGACTGGAAATCTGGAGTAATGATGCCAGAAATAGAATCATAAAAACTGATTTAGAACCAGCAACCGAAGAAGCATCTGCTGACTTTCACCTCAAGATAAAACTGAAGCTGCTTCTGAAGAACCCCCTCTCCCTAGATGACACTTCTCTTTGGAGGAGGATTTGAAGGGATTTGATAATGTGTTACTCGAAGAATAACAACACAGAAGTAGAAATGACCTGGGATAAATATACTGTGTAGATGTGGACTAGCAAGTTACCATTATGCTTACTTGTGGCTCTGAGGGGGCACATTCTCAGGCACTATGTTGCATTCCATTACATCTCATTTCCCCATAGCTTAACCGTATCTGCTCAGCATGAATCCAACAACTCCACTGAAGATCATGAGCCACTTTTCCCTCTGCGTGCGAATAAAGGAGGGAGCACGTCTTGTCCTTGCTTCATTCAAAAAACCATGATATTCAACCCCCTATTTGGTTACAGACTTCCACTGGTGAAGCACTTCAGCCAGGCTTTTTGCCTTGGTGGCTCTAGACTCCAAACTCAGATTCTGGAAAGGAAGGTAGAAGGAAAGAGGAAAATTAAAGGAACTCTTTGCTCTTTTCCTTACAGACACAGCCATGAGTGATGAGGAGCTTCAGATTCTCCTCAGTAAGTATTTTAAATGAGCTAGGATAAATTCATTCCTTACCCTCCCAGTACTGCAATTCCTACTCTTCGGAGGGGGAATATACGTTACAAGGATATTGCAGGACCAGGTTCATTAGTGTTTGTGACACATTCAGATATATAACAATGAGAGTGACACTGGTACTCAGAAATTACTGCAGGTACTCTGATGGGCCTCTGATAGTTTAATTTCATGTCTCTCTTTTTAAATTTTAATTCTTACTATGAGACACTTGAAGGAACTGGAGTGTGCATTTCAAAACAGAAATTATGAGCACCAGCTTACTTTTTATGCTTGCCACTTCAACAGTTCTTTGATTCTCATGCTTACAAAACCAAAACAAATCCTAGAACCTGTATTTTATCTTTTTCCTCTGTGCAGTGAATTACCAAGTTTTCTTGGTACCTTCTGGTCCTTGTGAGTGCAACAAGCACGAGACCTCCAAATTATCATGAATTCCTCAGTCCTGACACAAATTAACTAATTAGGAGCCTTGCTCTTCTAAGCAGTCAGCAGTTTTCTACTTGTTTGGGATGAATCTTTTGCTGGTGTACAAAAGAACAATTCTGTGAGACATAATGAAGCTGTGTACATTTACCTCAGACTGTATTTTTAGCCACATTTATCAATGCATTTCAAAAGGAAAAGAAAGAAAAAAACCCCCTAAAAGTCCATTGTTTTGCTTTGTGCTCGGGCAAAGAAGTTAAGAAAGTACTTCAAAAACCTTAGAAATGTCTGGTTTTAAATAGGTGTAACAGTTACACAGAGTGTCCTTCTACTAAACCCAGTGAAGCACTGGTATAAAGAAGAACGGCCTTATGTCACTCTGGTCTGATGGATAGCAAAAAGGGTCTCTGTAGCTTTTTCAGACTTAAGAAAGGAGCTTTGGCTCCAGGATCAAAACATAAAGCAGGCTCCTAAGAGATGAAAAGTGTCCTGACTTTGTTCTGATAAGGCTGAACACAACATAAATCCCTCACTGCCCCGCAGGAGCCAACTGAAGCTTTGAACTTGCGTTCTGTTCAGAAAAAGAAGGCAACACAATGCAGTATCCTGGGCCTCAGTGTTACGATAGCTTGAGACTGTGAGGCAAAGACATGGCTTGGGTGTGGTAGGATGTATTCTGAGTATTTTAAACAAAAACTCCAACAGAATCATTCAGAATGTACCTTTCCAAAGAACAAGGAAAAACGTTTTCAAAATACCTGTGTCACAGCCTACATTCTGCTCTCAAGAGTGACTCAAAACCACCATGTTAAAAAAGAAAAACTGGATCCAAAGTTATTTAGGTTCAGATTCACAAAACTATTTAACTACTTACCTTTTAGTGAGTTGGACCTGAGCTGATAGGCTTGCCTTGCAGTCTGTACCTTTGATGCAGATTCTCTTATCATAACTCTCTGCCCCTTGTCAGCAAGAGGAGAAGAGCCAGGTTGGTCTAGCCTAGACCTCCTCTTGCAGTGTGAGAGTGTCCAGCCAGCTCAGTCCTCATTTACCCAGAATCATCCTGAACAGGCTTGCTAACTGCTTTTTAATACAAACCCATCATCCTTGCAAAGAAAATAGCAGCTTCTTCCATTTAAACAAATCATTTCGCTGTTTAATTTCCTCCTTCTTGCTGATAGGTGGCACTATTTTCTGCTCAGAATGCCAACACTTGAAATACATTGAGACTTTCAATAGGTTTTGGCAAATGTTGCACTACTAACACACCATACCACCAACCCGTGTGTTTTTTTCGAGCTCTATCAACAGATTAGACAGATTTCACTGTAATAAACTGCAAAAGCAGAAAAATCTTTCCTGAATCCTGATTAAAATCACTTTATCAAAGCTCATTTATTCATGTAAAAAACCCAGGGCCTTATCACTCTGTGAATTGTTGTATGTCAGTTCATGCTTTCAGGACTGGAGACTGCAGCTCAGTCTCTCATGTTTAAGTCCCATTTTTTCAGTCCAAGGAAATCCTGACATGCCTTGCCCTCCCCTTATCATCCCATTTCCCTAACTCCAAGTTCCAACACCAAAACACAATCTTTCCTCAAGAACCTTTTCTGCCAGCCGGTCCCACACACAGTATCATGTTATAGCCTCCATCACATCACTTTGCTGGTCACACCTTTGCCCCTAAGTTCTGTAACCGACAATTATTCTTGACAGTTAGAAGGCTCCTTTTTCCAATGCAGGTTGTCTACATTGGGAATACACCTGAAAATAAGTTATAAAATTACATTAGGGAAATAAGATGATAGAAGAAGGTGAGAAGAGCCTAAAAGGAAAGTCAGAGAATATGGTTAAGCAGCAAAGATGAGCTTATAGTATGAATGCAGTCTGGACAAATGTTGCACTAAACTTGCATGAAAAGGGCTGAGTTTTGTTTGTTGGTGCTCAGGATTATAGTTGGTTTTAAACACTGAAATAAGTTCTTGGCTTTGTTCACAGGTTAGAAACGTTTCATAAATTCTAGCATAAAGAGGTTTTGTTTGTTTGCCTTTACCTCGACCTTACAGATAGGAAAATATCTCAGTCCTCATTTTCTTATCTTAAATTCCAGATAACCAGTCAGGATGCAAAGGGAAGTCTAACTAATACAGGTGTTCAACTACATTACAGTAACAGCCAAAGCAAAACAAAAAACCAACCAAGGCTGAAAAATCATTATCACTGCTACTTAGTTACTGCCTCAGTTACAGGCACATATTCATGGTTCACAGTTGAGTCATTAAGATTTATTGATGAAAAAAAGAAAAGGGGCGGCTACATCCATGATACACATACTTCAGGTGAAAAATCTGAGACACTGTAACTTCTGCAGCACAAATGTTGTCAGACGCAGAACTGCTCACAGTATTTATATGAACGTAATTTTGCTGGATATTTTTCAGAGAATATTAATTCTAGCAAGCATATGGTACCTTTAAAGGTGACATTTCTCCTTCCAAGAAATGCTGTCTTGATTATAATAGGAAATTAAGTCCACAGAATACCTTGGCTAGCAAGAGAGCAGTGTTTCTAAACAGTCCTCAGTGTGGGTTTACAAAAAAAAAAAACCCCTCACCCCAAAAAAGACTGATCCTGAAGATGGAGCTAAATTTGTTAAGTCTGTGTCAGGCTATTCCTCCTGAGGCTGGTGCCCACCTGAAGACTGCAGCCCACCCCACTTCTGGGTAAATCAGGGGCTCGCTTAACAGCTGCTCTTAGACTTCCACAGAGGCTGGCCTTGTAGAAATCAGGAAGGAGAAAGCTTGTGCACCCAGGTCTTACCCAGTTAATTCAACTGAACCAGAGGTGTGCAAGGGAGTCAGGAACAGGGAAGCACGTCCCAGTGTGGTCACACTACTGTAACCCATGAGTGGGGCCTACGGTCTCCTCCTAGCAGGAGGAGCAGGGCAGGGACTTCTTTCTGGATGCTCTGTGCTCTTTGATCATAAATTGCAAACTTTGTGCGCACACACTAACAGAGGAGAAACAGTCTGGCTGAGATCCAAACCTGATGTTAAAAGTATGTTTTATACTGCTGAGCAGTTCAAGAACCCGATCAGTTTGCACCGTGCTATCACCCAATCCAAGATATGACACAGAGCATCTGCTTGTGCGTTTACAGAGCTGTTTGCTAGCAGTACAAAAAAAGCATGACACTCAATCAGTTCTGAAACATATTTTAAAAGAGGATTACAGAGGTCAAACTAAGAAGGGTGTTAAGAAAAGAGTTGGCAGCAGTTATTCACAGTTTTTTACCATAAGAGAACTACAGGGCATCCTATGGAATGAAAAGCAGAGACACTGACTCACAGCAATTGTGCTATTTATTACAACAGCATGTTGTGACATCCAGAGGTATAAGTGGATTAGATACAGGCCCCCAATAGATATTAAATCTAACGGTTGGGCTGGTGTGTATAGCCTCTGGCTGGGGAAGTCCTCACCTTTTGAAATTAGGGGGAGATATATGATGAAAGGATCATTCTACATTTTTCCTGTCTCCTGTTTCACTCTTCTAAACATCAATTATTGGCTGTTTTCAATGATGAGCTGCTGTGCTGTGTAGAATTCTGCTGGAAGTATGACAGTATAGGACAGAGTTCATAAGCACTTCATATCCCTTCTCCATTGCCTTTGGGCAGATAAAAGTGACTTTGGGAGCAGAAAAAAAATAACAAGTCAATAGCAATATCATCAGTTGCCGCAGAGCAGGCCTATAGATGGTATAAATTACTGTAGTTCCCACAACTTCCTTGGCTGCAGCAGAGCAATGACATTTTATATCATCTGCAAATCTGGCCTCCCTATTGACCTCTCAGGTCACAGGGTGTGGGACATCCTTCAGTCCTTTCTATTCATTAGGCAATTTGGTAAGAATTAAGCTGTTCTGCTTCTTTCTTTGTAGGAGTGTTCTTCAGAACAATAACACCTCAATGACAGATTTAGCATTTGAATTGCTAACACACAGCTCCAATGCAAAACGACTAGAAAGAGGACACTTTGATCATCAGCTTTCTGTCTGTGGTTCGATAGCGTGATTTTCCCCGTGGTTCGGTGTGCAAGGTCAGAATTTTTTTAATCTATGTTTGAATGCACTTACTAGTCCTGTGGGACCATACAAGAACAGAGCTTGTATTGTTGTGTTGGGTTGGTACCTGCAAGCATTATGCAGGTATGTCTTTGTACGGGGATGGGAAGACCAGCCCTTCCTCAGGTCTAACAGTATCAGTGCAATCGCACTCTCTACTGTTAGTCCAGTTTTGGATGTGCACACTCAGAAGCCAAGTCTCTAAGGAGTGTGTGGTGGTGCATCTCCTCCGACATGCCCAGAGCTCACCCCCTTTAGAACAGCTTGCAATCTGCTGTGAAGTGTGGTGTGCTCATCTCAAAAAATGGGTTGACCACCTTTACAAACAGATTATGTGCAATTTAATTTTTCAAATGAATGTATACTTTGCTTTTCTGGCTTTCCTTTGTGTGACAATTTTAAACACAAGGTGTCTAAATGCACAAAACAAAAAATGTAGCTCATGTCAGAAGTAAAATGCATAGTAATTAATTAACTTTTAAAGTGTAAATACAGATGGATTTGATGATGCGCCACACGAAAGTTATTTGCAGCCACAACTTGCCTTCCAATTGCTGCATTATTTTTTTAATTTAAATTTATTATAAAGTTTGAAAACTCTGCAATACTTGTTGATGGCCAATAGAAAACTGTAACCCTATGGAAAGTAGTAAGTGTTTCTATACATCATTTAAGAATGCTCTTGATTCAGAAGTTTCGTTCTTCAAAATCACGTTGCCATATACCGCTTCACTGGGGTGTTTATAAGTAAATACTCTCGGGCAAAGAAAATATAGTTTTTACTTTGGGCAACCTATGAACTCAGTACCTTTAGTTGTATATCATTAATGCTTTGTAACGTGAATCAATGTATTTTGCGAAACCATTCCAAAATCCATTACGATGTACTACAGAAGTCACTGTAAATCTATTTGTCTGACACCCTTGATTACTATAACATTGTAAAGACACAGCTAAAGCCTTCACATGGCATAAACATCCCAGATCTTTACAGAGACAGAGTATTTTCAACAGTTATCAGTGTAAAATAGGGAGATTGTTGAGAACCTGATGCTAATTCATTACATTTCTTAGAAGACATAAATACTGATGTTCTTTGTGTCAAATTCACTGAAAATTATTAAACTATATAATTTCAGTGTCTAGTCCGTGCACTCCCTTAGTTCACTAGATAAGCAGATTCCATCTCTAGCAGAACCCACTCAGTGCATTAGTATGTCAAGGATACCCTTGTTATCACACAGGAAGCTGCGTGCATGATGCACATACTTCAGTATACCAAGGTGCCAATCAATATATTTTCCATGCATTCAGTAATTACAGCTTTTGCCTTAGGTCCACTAATGTCAAACACACAAAAGTCAAATTGTAATTGCAAAAATAAAATTTAGAGTTGGACACTACAGTGGTCTCTTGAATAGGTATTCCTGATGAAACAATACAAAAATGTGTTAAGTCTGGGATTCTTTCCAGAGAAGACATAATATTAAGTTTACTTTGGTGGCATCCAGAGCTAGAGACATGTGAAGACCTGACGATTCTTTGGTTTCTATCCAGCTTATTAGCTAGTTCCTCTAATTTGTGATACCATCTTTTATCCGTGGCATGGCCTCACAATCAACTTGGATTAGCAGTAAGAAGCTGGCAGTCAAAACAGCAGTCAAAAATGGAACATCATTGCTAGAAACATTTGCAATTAAGCAGATTTTGACAATTGTTCTTCCTCCCATGGAAAAAAAAAACCAACAAACCAAAGGTATTTGTTTCCAAACTGAATAACACTATGCCAAACACACTCTGAACTCCAACTTCTATTAAAGTTCTTCTTACAACCCAATCTACTGGGTCCCGAAACAGGCCATAATGTGCTTTAGTATGGCTGTTAATGAACCGTTTCAAATGAATACTGGATACTGAAGGAATTACATGCTGTGTAATTGATCTAAAGAACAGATTAGGACTGGTGCTATTTCATTAAATCTTATTAGCTCTGGCTTAAGTACTTAAAATTGCAGCTGTCCTATGTCGGATAGATTACACCCCTTGTCACACGGCAAGTGAGGTTTTCATCTACTAGACCACAGTTTTTAAAAACAAGCAGGGTGATGAAAAGAAACCTAAACAGTTTCAAAAGGACCGTGAAAGCCTGATCTTCAGGGGTGCTGAGCCCCAAATTATTCAGTGAAATAAGATACTTCAACTCTTTCAGAATATGTATGAAGAACTGTTGTTTGCTTCCATATTTTTGTATTAGATCACTTCTATGGAATCAGAGTTTAGCTTTTTTGGTTGTGGGACAGTCCTGAAGAGTTCTCATGACTCACGGATGAGGACAGTACAGATCTTTATGTAATTGCAGTGAAATTCATTGCATCCTTCCACACCACCTTTTTTTAGCTCTTCTTAGTTGCTTTCCACTGGAGTTTAGTATACCTCAGGAACAGTGAGCAAATAAAAATAGAGGACAGTTTGGGCTGAGGAACAAATGGCTTTAATCAAGCCAAGAATAAATTCAGCTTGGAAAATAGTTTATAGGTCTCAGAGGAGAGAGGGCTGTTTTCCCCCACAGGTCTCAAACTAGTTTTTAGGGATCTTAACGTGCTTCCAAAAGCTTGTCTTTTACTGGTTTGCCTTTGACAGCAGTGTGCCAGACTTGGTGCTCCTTCTCACCTTCTGTTCTTCTGTCCTATGACTTAGTAGTTAACTCCATAATCTCCTAAATCAAACAAAATAGCAACTGAAGAGTCCAGTGTGCATTTTCTTTACAAGGCATGTTACACTATATTAAACACTTTTTGTATTATCTGGACTGCTGCAGCATGGGAAACAAGACTGAAGATTTGAAACAACATTAAGCAGAACTTCAGATTATCCTAAGGGGTGAAACACTGACAAGAGACCCATAGACTTTGGTTAAAACATAATATTAAAGGATTTTTAAATTATTACTCCTTTTATGAGAGAGTATTTAAGACTCTCTCTCACATGCAGAGTTACCATATTAATGCAGCCAAAGCAGCCAAAACAAAGAAATTGTTTCAGTAAAGCTTAAAAAAAAAAAAAAAGACACTGTAGAAAGTACCAACCCCACCTTTGAGAGTTATTTGAATTCTTTTGTATTAGTCTGTAAATCTCGGAGCCCTTTAACTATCACAAAAATCTGCTTTCCTTCTTATACTGAAAGGCTGGTTCTTTCAAGCCTTCTGCAGCCTGTGGCCCCTGCACTCAAAGCTTGCCAGGGCTGACCACGCTCAGTTAGACAGTGTGGCCACATTCAAATGTGCACTGGGCACTGAAAGTGTGCAGTAACGAAATTATGAGGACGACCGGTTCGTCACGGTGGTGTCATTGTGAAAGGCTGCCATGCTTGCTTGAAATCCTTGCCAGTAAATGCAGATCTAGCTGGGCTTCTCAGCTTTAAAGCTCCTAAACCACAAATGTAACACTCCTTTTTAGGACAGTAAATTTAAACCCAGATATTCCTCCAAATATTCAGCTTTCCTGTTTCATTTAGACAGCATGCGAAAGGCTTGCTGCCCCACTGCTAACCAAGGATCAAGTGTACATTGGCAATTCAAGACAAGGCAAAAAAAAAAAAAAAAAAAAAGCAGCATGTGGCATATTTGCTTCTGTTGAGTACAGTATCTTTATACTCTAATAGTTAGGCATTTAGTAGTCACACTGATATATGATCACTTTCAACTTCCATCCACTTTCATACAAAATCGCTAGCACTTACTCACTGGAAAGACTACAAGTGGTGTGAATGACCTGTCACTTTACCCCCAAAAAAGTCCACCTGGTAAAACCATCTTTCCCTTCTTTTGCCTTCTCGCCTCCCTCGGCCAAATATTTCAGAGTAAAAGTCCATCAGAGTAAACAAAAGAAGAACACCGCTTTCATACAATTTCTCCCTTTTAAATTGTATCTGGAGAGAAGATGAAAAGCAACTTACAAATAGAACTCCTGTACAAAGCGTCCAACACCTGCTCCATAGATGGTAGCGATCCTTTTAAATTGTCTAATAGGTTAACATAAGAAGGTTAAATGCAGGGCAACTGTTCCCATTCTATATTTAAGCCGAAGCTTCCTACCTGTTTAAGACCTGCAGGAAGGCTTGAATACTGAGCTTGTCCATGATTTTTTTTTTACTGTATTTCTTGATTTATTAAAGATGCTACCTCTCCCTGCAGGTCTTATTACACTGTTCAAGACTAATATTCCATGTTCAACTAACCATAAACTTGGAATACTAACCTTTTTTATATTTAGAATCTCACCCAGAATTATTCTTGTGTATGTATCCATGCATAAACTGATCCACATGACATACATAAAGATCAGCAATTAGCCACAAATAAACTCCAGGAGAACTGGCTTTGTATTACATCTTGCACACTCTGTTTCAGAAATAAAACTGGGGCAAAGTATAGTAGTGATATGCTTTCTATATACCAACCAAGAGTTGACAAGAACTGATGGATTTTGCATGTTTAAAGTAAATATTTTATTACATATCATGCCCTTGAAAAATTAACTTTGTCTCTGTTTTATTTTGTTCAGCATGCCTTGAAATAGGAATGGCAAAAGCTCTTCAAGAAACAGATCACCAAGATTCATGGTACTGCAACATCTGCAACTACCTGTTTTCCTGGCTCGGTGAAACAAAACTTTTCTTTTTAAAAACCACTATAAAATATTAAACAGTGAAGTTAACAGATACCATCTCTGTCTCTCCTTCATAATCCTCTGTAACGAAAAGCTGTCTGCCATGGACCCAGATCCAAAGCCTGCTGACATTGACAGTGGTCATCAACGTTGACAGCCTTCTGGATAAGGCCCCATCATTGCTCTGGCTGCCTGTGCACAGATCCTGCATGAACCACTGGATACAGTATTAAATTCAGGTTCACAGAGATGCTGTCGATGGGTTAACTACAACAAAATATTTATAATTCAGAGTAACAGTATTTATATATCCTGCCTAATTCTTGCTCTAATTTGCCCTCTTACCACTAGGTTTTTGTTTGTTTTCCAAAGACTGAAAAGACTTTGTTGGTTTGTTCAGGAAATTTGTCTAGACAGTGCTCACAATGTGTATTTGCTCACATTTGACATTTTCACAGGATAGGTAACAAATGGAAGATTTAAGTTGTTAAATTCCACAGATTCCACAGCACCTAAGTCAGTCAACTTATTTTCAGAAGTAATGAGTATCCAGCTTCCAGGCAGTCTCTGAACCAACACAACAGTGCACCTGCATACACAGTGCTGCGGAATGACAACCTTGCGCTTACGAAATCAAGGCTTGTGTGCCGACTGAGACCTCTAGAAATGTATCCATCTTCTAGGATATCTACTGCCTTGAAAGAGTTAAATATGCAAGTGCTAGATTGTGATGCCTTTACAGACAAGGAATTGAAAGTGTGGCAATATAACAGAGCATGTGGCTATTTACCTATTCAACATTTACCTGTGTCTATCTAGAAGAGGTCTCTAAAATGCTGCTTTTTAGCAGCTTGAAGATTGAGAACCACCTGTAAACATTTGTGTAACAGTCTCTTTCTGGAAACAGAGACTCCTAAACAATCAACCTTGAAATTTATCATATATTATATTTCCAGTGTTATTTACAGATCTTCTTGTTTAGTACAATGAACCAGACATGCTGAAAAGGTAGGATTTTTCCAGTTCCCTTTTATACGAAGTACAATAAAAAAGGCACATGATTATTCACCATAGGAGTTGTGCACCAGTCAATAACTTAAAGCTAAAAAGCTACCCATCAGAGAGCTCTCTTTATGAGGCAGTATTGGGATCTCTCCTTTGAACTCATCACAGAAACATCTGTCTATTAATTCCTCTAGGAAAGCTTAAGGAACCCACTTTTCTGTTGTGTTCTGATCCTCACAGGATTTCCATATCAACAGAAAACTCGTTAGGCTTCCCAGGTCATCTACCAGAGTGAGGAAGAGACAGACAGGGCATGTGTGTGTCTGCTTTTGTTTTTCTTCTTCTTCTTTTTTTTTTTTTTTTCCTTTTGAATGCCCAACTATGGAGGGCTCTTGAGAGCCAAGTCCTGTCCAAACTGATTTCCTTTAAGACAAATGCCTTGCAAGATATGGCACACTGCGCAATGGACAACGGCAGGAGAGGCAGCTCCTCAGCCCCAACAATCAATGCCGGCTATGTTTTATCCAGTTTCTAATCATCCATTTTTGCCCCGAGCACCTTTGTACAACTAATCTGAGCCCAAAATTTGCATCCTTTGACATTTCCACTTCTAAACAACGGCCAGTGTCTCTGCTGATGATTGGACCATTCTGAGAAAAAAGAAGAAAAGAAAAAAGAATAGTAAGAAGAAGGAATAGAAAAGGTGAAAAGACTAGAAGAATAGTAGTGCTATAAATCCCTAGAAAGTGCTATAAAATGTCTGGAAAGTTCTGTATGTATATGTGTGTGTGTAGATATATATCTGTATCAAGTTACAAAAGTCCCTAGAAGGTGCTAGAAATTCCTAGGAGAAGCTAGATAACCTATACAAAGTGCCAAAACAACTCCTTAATGATTCTAGATTTCCAATCCCAACCTAGGAATTACTAGAAAATTCTCCAGAAGTCACTAGAAAAATCTCCAAAAGACACTAGAGAATACCTACAGACCCCAAGGTATAGGAGATCCCAGAAACTGTAAGAATGCCTTTGAAAGTCCTAAAAAATATTTGAAACCTCTAATCTAAGAATTCCTAGAAAGATGCTAGAAAAATTCAAGAAAAAAAATAATTCTTAGACAGTCAACAAAAGTTCTTGTCAATCACTAGAGAAATGGTGAATATTCCAAGAAAGGATAATAACATAAGTAATAATCCTAGTAATAATATAAGAAAATTCCTGGGTAGCACATGACCTATGGAAAACACATCTGACTACTTCTAGAAGGCATAAGGGGGGATTCCTAGAACTGACCTCTAAAGAGCTTCTTCGTTTTTCATTAAATATCCTCTAGAACAGCATTCTTCTCCAATTTATCTCTGTAAGGCTCCCTGAGGTCTTCCATACCTGTGTGAAATCCCAGAACCTCTGTGCTGGCCTCAGGACATCTTCACACTTCTTCAGAGTCGGTGTCCTGCCCTTCCCATCATCAACGAGGCATTTGGAGTCAGGCAGAAAGGCCGTGGAGCCCAGCGGCCCCAGCTGCAGGACGCCTTCCGAGCTGTAGCGGACAAGCTGGGGAAGAAAGGGAAGGGAAGACTTTAACCACAGCCCTGAGGACCCCAGCGATGGGGCACGACGCCGACCTGCGCCTGCCTTCCCTGCCGGCTGCTGCCCCACGTTCTGGCGAGGAGCCCTTCGTCCTGCTGCGTGCCGGGACCTTCCTGCTCTGGCACACGCCACCCAAGGGCAAAGCCTGGGAAACTTTCACCACCACAGGGTCTTAGGACACAATAGGACACAATTTTCCCTTCTTGTACACCTCTGCTCCCCACCATTCCCTACCCACTATTTCACTGCAAAAGGGCAATCAGGAAAGTGCAGTAATCAATATGTAAATCATAGCCACTCAGCAGGAGTTGATTTAACAAGGACACAATGTCAATTTGCCATGCAGTTTGTTCTTAAGAGCTCTGTTAGAGGCTATTGATAGCAACAAGTCTAATTAGTCTTTGTAAATAAACGTTACTGAAAAAATCCAGCCATGCAACCAGTATCCAAAAATATGAGGAGAAAAAAAAAAAGAAATAATGAGGGAAATAACTGCAAATTTGCTAACATATGCTTCAGGCCTACATAATAAAGAATCACACTGATATTTCAGTGTGGTGTGAGGCTTAACTGTTCTGCAATTTAGTGATGTGGTAAATGCTACTGGCTGTAATTAGAGGCTTCAGGTGAGGGCCATTTATTATTTTAGAGGTTTCTTTTTAATAAAAACTTAAGCAGGCACAATCATTCATGTTAATTTTTACAGGAGTGTAATTTTTTTTAAGCTTTCTTCTGTTTTAGGTGATGATTTCACTTGCCTCAAGTCATTCACAGAAAAATGGCCCTCAAGGAAAAAATTAAATCTGTATGTAGAAGGGGAGGTAAAAAATTGGTCTCTTGGAACCTCAGTCTGCCAGAATATATTTTATTACATTAATATTGGACCAGAGAAAAATACTCAAAGACATAATATCTGTAGATACAATTGTCACAATACAGATATGCGATGGAAGAGAACTGCTTTGCTGCCTTTTTCTGCAAGCACAGTTTAGCTGCCCATTTGCCTTCTCAGGCTGTTACGTTTTGGGTGAGAGGGGAGGGTGACACTGCTGCTTCTCTGAGCACTGTGAGCTTGCTGGGCCGGCACCACCTTCCGCAGAGCAGGCGTGGGAAAGGACACAGTCAGCCCAGAGCCTGCAAACTCCTGGGAGAGCGGGCAGCAGACATAACCCCACGTCTCAAGGCACTGGAGTTAAAAAAGCACTTTTTCTAGGGACACACCATGGACCTTGACAAGTTTCTTACAAACCAAACCAAGAAGCCACTGAAGAACTGCTGGATAGCTGAGGAACACAATCTTGATGAAAGAAGGCTGATTTCAAGCTCTCTATTCTGCCTCCTCCAGATCTGAGTTTTATCTACTGCAGTTTGTTTCAATCTGCATTCTAATAAAGCCTCAAAGACTTAAGGGTGGTTTTAGGATGCTCATTTACTGGAAAAAGGAGCTCTGTCAGCTCACTCCATATTACATTGCATCGAGATAGCTATGATAGTGATGGAGTCCTCATTTGTAAGTTGCAAAAATTAATAAGTAATCCCCTTCATTACAGCTACTTCCTAGATAGCTGAGGGAGGGCCTATTGAGGGAGATTTCATTGCACATTAAAGCAAAAATGCATGATGCTAATTTGGCAGCAGGCCATACATCCAATCAGATGTATCTACTTCTCACTTCTGTGTTTCAATCCAGAGTCGTTATACCAGCGTAATATTTTGCCCTTCTTGCCCTAGAAGTAGTCAAGTGCAGCACCCAGGTGCCAAAAGCCTGCAAAAATGGGAGTCAGCTACATGGCTGGTGTGCTGTGAGGCAGGATGCTGCAGGGTGAAGACCCGAGACACTGAAGAAATGCAATTATCACCCAGGAAATTCACTGCCTGTCTGGTCTTATTGCTGTTATATGGCTGAAATTACTTAACAAGAAAGGGAAGGAAGGTCAGAAGTGCCTGCCATTTATTGGATGCTACTGACCAGTGCATGAGATATCATTAAGAGTCAATCAAAAAACCTCGAATTAGAGTCTAGCTTTCCACTGCCATCCTTATTAACCTCAGAAGAAACATGCTGTGAATAATCACATCTTGCTGGTGGTAAAAAGAGCATGGTCTACTCGCTCCCAGACCAGATAGCCTTTGACAAACTATGTGTTCATTTTCCCACCTGCCACTTCTGTTCAGAGTAACCACATGAAGCACAGAGTTAGAACAGAGCCTACATCAGAGAAAGCAGAGGGATAACCACATGAGGATTCTCCTTGGAACGAACAGTGTCATTGTCGAGGCACTGCCTATACAGACACTAAATGGAGACACATTTTTTATTATTGCCTTTCACTATAAGGGTATGGGGGACATAAGTAAAAGAAGCTCAAGCAAGCAAAGTGATTCAAAATATGAATGGACTGCCAGCTCGGGCAAATTAACTTCCTCTTTTCCCATATAAAGGAGGGGAAAAAACCCACAAACCACAGCCCCACAAACTTTTCTTTTGTAAAGTAAAACCTGTCTGTGTATTTCACACTTCTCATATCTAATGGGTACCCAGCAGAGTTCAAATGAACTGCAGGCATGGCTCAAACACACACTGACTGGGAAATGTGTTCATCTTGCAGTCTTTATTATACCTCTCCAGGTCCCAAAACACCACCTAGCAACCTGGTTGGCTTTGCCTTGTCCAGATAATCAGAACCACTGTTTATAATGGACTACCTGCTCTGCAGTATAGGATCAATTTTCCCCGTGGTTTAGGATGGGCAGCATTTTCTGTGCTGATGTTACAATGGTATAAAATATTATTTTTCTTTAGAATCTCAACAGCCAGAATTGCATGTGCTCTGCATCACAGCAGCCACAGACTTGGGAAAGACATTGTTATACAGAAGCCCGTCAAAGCAGAAACTACCATTTCTGCTTAGGCCTTAGAAGTGGAAGACACACCATCTTTCTTAAAGTATCTCCAGTATTGAAAAGTGGTAGTTGTGTGACAGCTCAGCAGAGTGGGAGGTGGCTCAGTGCAGGAAACTTGTATTTGTACAATGACAAGACAAATAGAATATAATGGGCTTAATTTGCCTAAATCTGTACTTCCTGCCAAGACTTTCAACAGTCATAAAAACTTAGGCTCATCCTAAAATAAAATAAAATCCTAAAACACCCACAATTATCTCAGATTAGACCACATTATGCCGTGAAGTTTTAGTGCCTGCTTCTGTAAAATCAGACCAGAAATTAAGGTTCAAGAAAATACTGTCCGATTCATAACATCTCCCTACAAAGACTTCATATCATAACTTCCTGAAGACAACAAACTGTGAAAATAAAATAAACATTAAGGTTGCTTATTACTGTAGACTAGAAAACAAGAACTGGCATACAGAGTCAATGAAACAGTGAAAATTACACCTGCTGTGTTCAAATTCGATCTTGAGTACCACCACCGTACTGAAAAGGAAATAACCTCCGCATTTTCATTAGAATTGTGAGCATGATGCATCACACCAAATCCTTTCCCAGTGCCAACCAGCCAAAATCAAATGACCAAGTCCCCTTGATTAAGGGATATTCAATCCCAGTCATTAAAAAAAAGCCTGTGGCAGCCTTGATGGGCTGAGAGCCTTGTGTATCCGCACTCCCATTGCAAGCTGCACAATGGAAAGAGTTATACGTCAATGAGGGTGGACCTTTGCTCAGTTTTTCCCTTTTACGTGAGGAGAGCTGAAGGATCCACATAAATGACATCAAAGCTAAGTGCTCTATTAAATACTTCAAGATCCAATCCTGATACTATCTGCTGTACCTAGGACAACATGGGATACTTCTCCCTTCAACATTCAGAAATGGAATGAGATGTCAAGAGTTGTTTACCAAAGCCACCATATCTGATTCAAAAATAGTGAGCAGTGCTGCCTAAGGAATGATCGTCCAGGGGCATCAATGCGATAAGTAAATGCCAGTTTTTAATTGAAGGATTTGACTTCAGAAAATTCATTCCTGCTAATTTCCACTCAAATGAAAGAAAAACCCACAAAATAAAAACAGGTATTTGTAGGAAACAGTTACATGGCTAGATCCTGTAGCTTTCCACACTAAATTTAACCCCTCTCTCCCCCCTCTTTCACTCGTGTTCTCCAAGCACAAGGAAATCTTTAATGATCCTTCAGCCCTGCAGGTTAAGGTGAGCTCACGTGGATGCAGAAATTGAAAGAGTGAGCTATGCAGCAGTCCAAAAGCTCCAGAATACTTGTCACCATAAGACAAACTAATCACAAAAGAAACAGATACCAAATTTCCAGGTTTGTAACAGAATCTCACTCACTGCTTCCTGCAGGTTAAGAAACTCCCTTTTCATCCACCCTGCTCTAAGCAATCGGATCTGCTACCCAGTGTGGAACTCTGCAAAGCCAGAGCTCTACCAGACAAAATGTTAAATATCTGCCCTCAAGCAACAGTTTAAGTAAAGCCTTTCATCTCCTCTTACTCCATCTGTTTGCGTAGCTGCGAGCTCCAGGAATCTGAACATCGAGATCTCCCTTCTTTCTGCTTGATCTCAATGCTGAGGGAGTTCTCACTCTCACAGCTGCGGTGCCTCTTCTTTCTCTTGGTGTGAAAAGGGAAGAGAGGAGGGCGGAGAAGGAGGCTGTTCACCAGTGCCCTTCTATCCCATGTTGCCATTTTATTAAGTTCTTCTCTTCTATCACGTACCGTATAATCAGCTCCACATCACAGCATTCAACACAGACTGGGACAGGGAGTATTTCCACTGAGGCTGTGTAAGTGCTCTCAGGTAGTTCAAAACCTGCACATCCTATAACCATTCTAAGAGGCTTCCAGAACACCACATTCCACTTCTTTGGAGGTTGTGTTGTCTGACATCCCCTCCCCTTTTTTAAAAAAATTTTCCTTACACAAGGCTATTGTGCAGTGCTGCAGAACCAATGGGCTTTACAGGTGATTGTACAAGACCAGCCACATGCAGAGGCAAGGCAGTTCAAGACTGCCAATAAGTTGCTCTGTTTCTGAATTTTCTCTAGCACCAGACTGTTTCCTGTTGCTCTCCCAGCAGTATTTGCAAACCTTTTTTCCTGAAAGGGATTAGATTGAAACTTCACATCTAATGAACACATATAAAAATGATGCTACCATTCTGTAAGGCAAGTTTTGAAATCAGCTCAGTTTGATGCAGATCCTTGTCTGGATATTCCTAATTGTTAGCTTACACTGACTTTGAGGCAAATTCATTAAGACAAACGGATGTAAACTCAGGCTAAATGCATTCCAGAGCATTCATAAAAGAACATGTCTCTCTTTGAATAAAGAAATTTAAAAGCTGAGATCATTGAAAAGATGTGATTTATCATGGTAAAAACTGATCTTGTGAATATGCATAGGGAAAGGCATTTTCTTCATGGAGGAGTAATAGTAGAGTGGCTTTATTTTTCACTGATAATGCAGGACAACACCATTCAGAGGTGTGTGATATGCAGGGGAAATAGAAGCATAAGAAGTAGAAGAAAAGAACATTTTATCACAGATGAATGGCAATCTTATTCCTACCTCAGCTTTCTTTAAACAGTTGACTGGCTTACGTTGGTTTCAGTGGAACCACGTGTATACTAAAATCATTGGTAATTTGCCTGTCAGAACTGAACAGCATGAAAAACAAACAAGACTGTAGCTGAACAGTGAGAGGCTTTCACGCCAGGAAGACACATCAAGCGCCAGTGATAACCTAACTGGTGCAAATAAGTTCCACGTTCATATTCTTTTACATTCAGTAGGCAGGTACAACTAACCCAAATCTCAACTCAGTACAGCTATTTTATGCCCTATGTTTGAGATGAAAAATGTCAGAAACTGAAAGCTAAACATAACAAACTATATTCATCCAGGCTCATTAGAAGAGGGGCTTTAAAAATGTTTATTTAATGCATTAAAATGCTTGCTGTTAACACCCTTCATGCTATGTGCTTGAATATTCTTGATTAGGGTTTGTGCAGCTATGGTTCTCATACTGAATTGATTTTGTAAATTGTGGTGAGATGATAGAAGTTTTCCAGCTGTGTAATCATTAATTAACTTGGCTGCATTTGAGTGGCTCCAACCCATGCTTGTCTGTGAAACACTCAACTTCGATAAAACATCACCTCTGCCTTCTGCTTGGTGTTTCTTACAGAATGAAAACTTTCTTTTTTGTTCAAATGCAAATGGAAAGTGCTGCAGGATGATTTGGTAGATTAACTTTTTGCCTTTCCCATACTTCTATAATTCTCACACAGAGGGAATGCTTTGGATTTTAAATGTTTGGGAAGAGTAACTTTCTCTTTCTATGCATTTATACATGCTAGTAACAAAATGCATCCAGCTTGAGGCTGTAGTGTAAAGTTGGAAAACAGCTTTTCAGGCTTTCCCAGAAAATTCACATAGACAGGATACTTAAGACCTGTAGCAGAAGCAAGCCAGAGGAGATTTAACCGGTCACTACCCAACTTCTTGGGCAGTAAATACTTTGTGTAATTTTATTTGCACCTGAAAAGAGCTGCCCAGTGTCTAGTCCAGGGCCTGCAATTCAAAAGACACCATCTACAAGGCAGCGTATTTACATCTTACTAAAAGGAAAATGACCTGTTGCTTAATGGAAACAATTAGCCAGAGCTGGATGCTGAGAGGTGAGCTGCTTTATGCCCCCAAATTTAGTCAGGAGCAGCTGGGCACTTCATACTTCCTTTCAAATAAATTCACAGTAACATGCCCTCATCTATTCTTTTTCTGGAAGTCAAAGCATATTCTATAAAACAGGAGTGATGGAGGCAAACAAATAAGTTAAGGACTTAAATCGCAAAATAAATTACAGTGAGAACCATTTATTTAATTATTCTTCTCAATGCCAGCACGATGACAATAGATGTTGCAAAGGGACTTTCTGGAAGGACTTAAATTTGCAACTTTGTGGTCAGAATTAGAATGGAGCAAGAGACTGAACTCTGAGTGCCTTGACATCTCTAACTGGAGTCTTCTTGAAAAGCTCATTTACATCTAATTAAGCAACACTATTTTGTTACCTTATTCAAAGGCTGTTCCTTCTGCCTCTACTTGGAAAGTGTCAGTCAAGTGTTCCATAATGATCCTGCCAAAGGTGGACACTTTGTCAGTAGCAATTACTGTCTATCTCACTTTGCTCTAATAAGGTGTGACTTTTCACCAGCTTGCAGTTAAGCACAATAGGCAATATTTATATTTTGTGACTCTTGTTATGCCTCCACAGTGATGCACGAGCCAGGACTCCAAATCAATATATGTATGACTGAACTTCAAATAATTCTTAAGTCCGTGATAAGGTCAGAGTTTATTTACGCATGAGAATGCTAATTAGCGTAGTTTTGGTTCAGACAGTACTTCAAAAGAAACGAGAATTACATTTCAGAAGAAGCTCAAGTCCTGAATTTAAATACTATCCAACTGGTGTATATAAAACAAGTAACATCACTATGAGCATGGAAGGAAGAAATGTCATTTTTAAAATCTCTAGACATCTGTAAGAAAATAATAATATGCACAGGGACTGACAAAAAAGAAAGCTTCTATTACAGAAAAGTATTAAAAGATATTCTTAATTCTCTTTGAAGCTGACGTTACATATGTGCTTAACTTTTTTCCTACTTGGGGATTCACAGCAGCAGCTTGCTAAATCATTCGTGCACAGGAGCCTATTGGATCAGCGAACAGTTAATTTAAAGAGATACGATTTCTAGAATAAATAAAATAAAAATGAGAAGATCTGCTCACTCAAACAACCTGTCAAAATTCATTAATCTTCAGTGGATCGCTCCATTATTAAAACAAATTATCGTGATCCTTCTGTTTTCCTTACTGGCGTCTTCAATGTATAGATTCACATGCTGAACCACCTTGGAATAGGCACCAAAAAGACTGGAGTAAAACCAGCTATTTTCCTTTGCAACTCAGGAGCAGACTGCCAAACTCAACTCAAATGCACCAAACTACTTTTTGTTTCTTCTGAAAATTCTTTAAATTAAAGGTTTCTTATTAATTGTGGGATTTTGACCATTTACCTGAGAGGACATTCCATGGCATGGATAAAGGATTGCTTTGTCATCCTCCTCGGCTCCCTGATCTAAGCAGTAGCCACTAGCTTTGCTGTTACGCACCTACAACAGAATCAGAAAGGAAACAGCTGTTTTAGAAATTAATCTGTACAATGCAAGTCCACTCTAGCTAAATCTGAGCTGCACTACAGCTACTGAAACAACTAGTGTGCAGAATTATTCTTCTCTGAGAAACACATGCTTATTCCACAGATATGACAGGGTGCCAGTAGTGAATTTGCTCCAGGAAAGGACATTATTTGGATAACTTACTGTCTTTATAGACCTTGGGTCAGGTTATATTTTCAGCAAGTACCAAAGGATCAAAACCTCATAAAATTCACCCTAAGAAACCCAGGGCAAATTTTGCTCCAAATTACCCTGGTGTAAATGTAAATTTTGACCATATGGGTTGAGAACATGACTTAAACCAAACAGCACAGGAACTACGCAGGGTTGGTTTGGGATGTGGCACCCTTTCATTTGCTCCTACTATGTATATAAAAACATTAAAGCATATGAAACAATTTTATTTGAATTAAAGATATACTATATATGGTTATGTACAGAAATTATATAAAGCACATTATTGTGAAAGGACACAGCAATGATGAACAGCAGTGGTAGGCTTTCAACATATTTAAAGTTTGGATTCAGAGAACCAACCAAGTCAGAAGTTCATGTGTCTCCCCTGACAAGGACAGTTTACAAGCTTATAAAACCAGGCTGGAGCTCTTGGGAAATTTCAGGCCTTTCTTTCTCTTCAGGATGGAAGCATTACACATATATTGGACACAGAAAAATTTTACAGGTTTATTAATCAAGAGATTATTTAGATGGACATTTTGAAACAGTCACTTGGTCAGTTTTGGTTTAGGCTGTGAATAATTTGTCTGGCCACCTCTGTAATATAGAAACAGTTGGTAAATGAGGTGTCAGAAAAATTAGTAAATAATCTATTATAGTGTACAAGTGTAACAGGGATTATTGGATAAGAGTGCTCACCAACAGCTGAATTTCAGGAGGTTTATTGTATGACTCAAGTACTATAAAGGCTAAAGAAGATGAAGACAGCTTTATGACATGGCTTAAAAAAAATGTGAATTGAGTCACTAGGAAATATATTTTTACTACTGTTTCAATCTGCTTCACATCTACTCAATACACTTACGTTCCTTTAAACTCGCTAAAATCCAGATATTTTTTCCTCCAGGAAAATAACTAGAAGAGAAGATATTTAATAACAAGCTCGATGTCACTTACGATGAAGCCTCTGGTTGTTTCGTTACATGCATGTAAGGCTGAAGGGGAACTGTGCCAGGTTATACTAGCTAAATACCTTGTGTGGCTCCATTTCGTGATGAATTTTAATGAATTAGATCCTTGAATCACTAAACTTCCTGTTTGACTCAGGAACCTTCATGCGACCACTCAACAGAAACAAACTTCTTTTTAGAGCCCAGCTGCCGACTGTCTGGTGTAATTGACACAACATTGGCAGCGCTGCCAATGTTCTTCGCAGTTAACAGCCTTCTCAGAGCTGACAGTTACTAATAGCTCCTGCTGAATTTACTAAATGTCTTTCCTCAGTTACTGCCAGGGATAGTTATATTAGCACGCAAAGTGATATTATGCAATAAAACTTGCACTTTGTATCAATATCTGAAGTGCCCAACCTATTTTTATATGAAGTCAATCAAATGGGACAGAAAGGAAGAATGTCCATTTAGTTGTCTTGTGTGAAAATATATTACCTTTGGATTTCATTGTACTTCAGGTAGACAATTAAAACTGAATCTTAAAAACATTATGCAGCAGGAGAGCTCCCAGAGCTTTACCCCGGTTTCCAATTGTAAGTGATAGCAGTCCTTGCATTACAGGCATCTGATGGAGAGTTTAAAGAGTTAGAGAAGGCATGTCTGACTCCTTCAAAGATTGGGGTCAGGCAAACCTGGGACATTTGACTGGTTCACAAAAGAGAAAGAAATGATCCAGACAGCTGCGGTGAACCAAAACATCTACACATTCCTAACATGTTTGCATCCAGCCTTTTATTAGGGTTAAGTAACGTACCCACTCAGCTATCACACAGTAGGTGTTCCAAGGTCTTACTCAATACTGGTACACGAGTGGAAATGAAAATACAGAATCTCAGCACAAAGCAGCAAAATTGTTTTTTCTTCTAATGACTTTTTCATGATGAGATAAAGACCTGCCAAATGGTAACCTCACCTCATAATCTGAACAAGGATATGTTGCTTTTTATCCTGAGCAAGGAGGATTGCAAGAAGGAATTAATAAATTGAATGTCATCCTCCAAATAGTTTGGCAAATCCCAAAAAAGCTGTGGGTCTTTACCTAAAAGCAATTCAGTAAACTTAACTGTTTTCGTTGGCTGTAATTATTTCAGCTTTCTTGACTGTTGATATTTTCTTGATAGTGTCTGTGGCATCCTATCTGGGAAAATGGTTACCTCAGATTTATGTTCTCAGGGCTGCTCTATTTTAAAATGAAGGTCAAGGAGCTTGTGTATCGTTAGTGAGAATGATTTCATCCGATATACTCCAATGAGAGGGACAATGCTTCTCAAAGCCACACATCTTATTATTGATTAAAAATTGGGGAGGACATTTCTATTGCTACTACTGTGCGAACTTGAAATTGCTCCGTACATCCTGAATACCCAGCACTAAGGTGAAAGCACTGCTCTAATGCAGCCACAATGTATTTTCAAAGACATACAGTACCTCTCCATAAGTGACTGTATTATTATAAACCCTCATTTCAGGATAGACATTTTCCAAGTACCACTTAAAACTCCGGCACTGCAGTCGCTGTCGTAGAGCTATTCTTTCAGAAACGTCTCCAAAGTCAACTCCAGGGTTCTACGAAGCAGAAAAAGAATAAAGAAAACTCAGTGCATTGACTTCATGGTTGTTCTCTTTACTGAAACCAAACTGGAGTTCATTTTGTATACCAAGCTCTATTTCCCTCTCTCTTCTTTCTCTTTTGCAAGTAGCAGCTCATCAAACAGCTGCTGTTGAGAGCAGACAATAAATATTAATGAAAGTCAGTGGAAAAAGAAGGATAACGAACAAGCAAAAGACAAACATGAATCAAAATAACAAGAATACAACAAGAATGTTGTCACTTATGCCAATTCTGAATGTTTGCAATCAAAGCTGAACTCTTGCTTTCAGAGTCGTCAGGAATTCAGGCAGTCATTCTGATCTAAGATATAGCAGCTTGATCGTGGTTTACTCTAGCAACAGCCTTAGGTATTCACTAATGTAAGTGAGATCAGAACAGACCTGTTACAACTTCAAAGCAGAGCTGCTCAGAAAGTCCTTAAGCTCCATTAAACATTTGCATAGGCCAGCATTCAGTTTTTGCTGGAACTGGAGCTGATTTGCAGACTTGAGTCATGAAATGCAGTTAAGCTCAAAACCTTCTTTATAATTCTACTTCAGAATTTAATTAATGTTTGAATACAAGTCCCATGAAAAACACAGGCTGGAAGAGTCCAATCAATATGATCAAACCCAGCCATTTAAAAACTGCCAGGTCCTGAGTCAGTGTCTGTTGATTTAAACCATTATAAATCACAACAGTTCAACATTAAGACAGTAAAAGTTACCTCATCTGAAAGTCTTTTCTGACACTATGAATCAAATGGACTGAAACTGGGGAGTTTTGCATGGATCTGTCTTAAGTGCCTTGTACATCTCCTCCAGAAAGATTTCTGTGTGTTTTACAAATGATACCTAATGCAGGGTTACAAGACAGCAGCAAATCTTAGCTCAGGGTTTATTAGAATCCCCAACAGATGTCTAGTTTTCAGGAGAGAATACAAGTGTAATACTGAACAGGTTTTTCTATTTGCCACATAAAGAGTTTACTGTGCTCACTGCTGCTTGCTGATGCATACTTTGTCATGAGCTCTCTCTGCAGCATCCATTCAAATGATTGTTAATTTACGTACTACTTCAGGCTACGTGGAAGGAGAGCAATTCTCAGAGGTGCTTAGTACAATAAATCATTCACTATAAGGTTCCTTTATCACTAAAATTGTCCAGGAATAGATCATAAGCAGGGGCAGACCGAATATTTGGTTAACTGAAATAAAGCTATGCTGACCTGCTGATGAAGGTTACGGGAATATGATCTTGGCAAACGTGTCCAAAGATCCTCCACTAATCAGGATACACATTATGCACAGACCCTCAATGACTTGGAAGTTGTGAAAAAGATGGCGTGAGTTGTGAAAGGGTTAATTTGGATGGGGTTTGGAATGGGAGAACACATGTACTTGACTTGCCTTCTGTTGTCCCTATTCTAAAAGGAGGCAGTACACTGCCCTGGTTGCACTGCCATTGCTACAGACCATGAGAGCAGCACACTGAGCCGCTATGGACATGCTGTGTTTGCTTCTGTATTAGCTGCAGTCACCGTGTGCAGGCTACAGTGTGATGGTGAAAGAATGAGGTGTCCACAGAATTTAGTGTGTGGGCGTATTCTTTTTAACCAGGCAGTATGGTTTCTAGTTCTCCTGCAGAAGTGTTTTCGTATGGCTTACAACAGCGCAGTACTTCTTAGTCATCTAGATTGAATACTACCGTGGCATAACTGAACACTAACACTAGCTTCCTCTTCCTGAGAGCTAATGGGGTTATTTTTATGATGCACATTTTATCAATCAATTTATTTTATGGAAAGAAAATTTTAATGTTCAGTACTTACGCCGATTTTATGTCTCTTAACGTAGATATGTCCCTTTTTTTTTTTTTTTAAAAGCATTGCTGTATAGCTCAGTGCAGAAAACTACATCAATAAGTAATCTCAGAGAGATTAAAGAAAATCATGTTTTGGTGTAAATGCTTATTTAAATGTCTTGTCTTTTCTCGGAATTCATTTGCAGAAGGCATCAAGCAAACAAATTTATGAAGGTTGCTTCTTTCTCTCCTATCTGAAACTCACCATTTTATCAAATGGATGCAGACAGGGCCAAATGCCCCTAAACACTTAGACGGATGGTGCTTTGACTCCCTCTTACTCTCACAGAAGTCTTGTGTGGGAAAGAATGCCATATTGCCCTGTTAAGGCAAAATAATTCTCGGCAATTACCTCTTATGACAAAAGAAGTCACCAAAACACATCTTCACAGAGACCTAACTTCCAACATTGCACAGAATGCCCAATACTGAACAGCAGTAAGTGAAATTCGGACATGTGCAAACATCTGATGTATTTAGATATTACATGGAGAAGAATGAAACATTGCTCCTGTAGGTGTAGGCATTTTCAACACTACAACAGGAATGAACAAAAATGGGTTCTGATACATTACTTAGGTACCAAAGTATAAGTAGGTATTTAGGACACAGACTAAATCCATTGAAGACTTTTACAAGACTCCTATGACTTTGGTGGACTCTAGGTCATAACTGAACACTCACAAAGACATTGCTGGGTTGGCATATTTTCCTGTTCCGATAGGAACATTCCTATTTCCACTTACTTTAGTCAGCTTTGAACAAACCCCTCATATAAGGGTTAACTAAAGCACCATTACCTACACAACAGAGTATGCTTCCCCTCAGCTGCTCCCCCTGTGCCCCTTCACATAAATAATTTGGATGCAAATACCACTGAAGGGTACAGCAGCAGTCTGCTTCCACCTGACTGGGATATAACACACAACACTTCTCTCGAAGAATTACGCTCAGTGGAGACATAGCACGTGATATACTTACAGAATAAAATGATAAATTGAACCTACAGTATATCTAATATTTATATTACATGGATTCCTAGAGGTCCCCACATGCCATCTACACCCCATATGCACAGTAAGAAACAGAATGTGTCCACATTGCAACTCTCAGCCGGTAGACAATAAAGCTAGTTAATGTGTGGCTCTTTTATTGCATACTTTTTTTTATGCTGGTGAGGTCTACTGAGTCCCACGATGCACGATGATATTTATTTATGGGTATTTCTGTAGTCTTCACCACTGTAGCATATGAACACCTCAAAGTTTAATGGCATCCCAAATTAACGACTTCTTCTGAGAAGCGCATAAACCTGAAACATCGTGCTCTAGTTAAATTATAAATCTGTGTCACCGCTCCTGCGCACACAACAAAACTTACGCTGAGGAAGAAAGCTTATACGGCACAACTCTCCGTGTTGAGCACGCAGCGGTGTGAGAGCACGCTGCTCCCTCAGCTTAGCCTGCTTCATACAACTGTAGTAACAGCCTTCACCTCAAAGAGCTAACTAGGAACAGCCATCCACATTTCTGCCCCTGTCCAGGAGAGAGCATGACCCCTGCTTACCGCCATGGGGATGTTCCACGCCATGTAAACATGTGACTTGAAGTCATCCATCCAGACCTCGGCGGCCCGCAGGGCGTTGCGCTTTGCATAGTAGTCAATGTCGTTGTTGTAGGGTTTCTTTGTGCGCTCGATATGTGCCACGCGAGAACAGGGTAACACCTCCATGCTCCCTCCGCACTGCCACACCTGGGAGAGTTGGAGGAAAACCAATTATTTTTATTCTTTTTAAAGTGATACGGCTGCTCCTTTTCAGATTCTGTATGTGGAATGTTCCCTGCAAGGGTAGAGATGGGTACTGCCGAACGATTCAGAACGATCACCCAATTTACCTGCTCTGGGGGCGAACCCCCTCTCTCTCCACACTGACTACAAATGAGCCCAGCCAGGGTGAATGCAGCTGGCTGTGTTAGGTACATAAGCTTAGGTGTCGTAAATACCCAACTCCTTCCCTACAATGTGACTTTCTTGGAACAATATACAGAAAACAAATTATAAGGTGGAACCTCTATCATAGGGACTAATCTAACCTTGTGCGTGTTACTGAAAAGTCAACCAAAATCAGTGGTATCACCTCGCTGTGTTTGACACTGTATATATGGGAGTTTCTGTGTCAGGTCTCCCAGTCAACTAACAAACTTGTAAGAGTTTAAACGTGACTGACAGAAAAATCTGATACGTTTAGTGTACATAAGCATCTCAGATGACCTACTACACACCAGATCCTTTTGCATGGGGATTTGAACATTACCTTTGGGAAACAGAAGGAAATAAATTACCCACATGCTCAATACTAAAAGAAAAAAAAAAAAAGAGCTCGGAAGAACATGAATTTTCTCATTATGGAAAATTAGACTTTGTTTGCGAGCCAGTCACTTATTCTTTTCTTTTTCTAATCTATCCCCTGCAGGCTCCACTGATTTGCAGCACAGCAATTCTCCCTTCACAAACACGCTTTGCCCTACCTTCAGTAAGAAACAGGCACTGACTTACCTGGTACAGGACGTCCCATGGAAAGTTTAGCTGAGACTAAGACACGAGCCCTAGCACAGGAAGCCTTGGTAAATCTGGTCATTAACCAGAACATGCGTTTACTAACCATCAGAGATTACTGCCGCACTTGGCAGTGGGGTGAGTACAGCAAACGTGTTTCCCACCCAGTGCTCCTGCGACCCCTCAGCTGCCGGGCAGAGAGGAAAGGAGCAGCCTCTGCTGCAACTACTCCGTTTGCCTTTACCTGCAGCCCAGTCACATAAGCAGCAATAAATGACTCTGTATCTCTCTACCCCTGAGTTGATGAAGATGGATAAAAGGGGCTGACAGGAGGCTGTACCACCCAGCCTTTGCAGACACCGCCGTACCCATACCATGCAATTTTTTTCCTGCTGATTGTTTACTATCTGAACTCTGGTGGGAAACAAAGAGGACTTGGCCCTTGAATCAGCGAGATCAGGAATGATGCAAAGTGAACGAAGATTATGCATTTCAGTTCCCTCAGGTCTGCACCTAGTACTACAGCCTGGCTGAAATAAATCAAAGATATTAAAATTTAAGCAATAATCCATTGCTTTTCAAGGCTGCCTTTTACTGAGCATAAGAGCAAGAGCATGCAGACAAGATGCACTCCAGAACAACACCAGGGCAGTCTTCCACCTAACCTGCCTGCTCAGGGATAAATTGCTTGGGAAGTGGCAGATAAAATCTTCTCCTCCACTTTGGCTTTTATTTTTTAGTACTTTGTTAGGTAAGTATTTGTTTGCTGCTTTCCAAACAGTTTTGTAGTAAATCACTGGCCACTGGAATTTGCATTTGATATATAAACTACGCTGAAAAACACACTGCTCCTAAATTTGGACTGACATATGCTGAAGGTTTCCAATGCAAAGGGGAAATTCTACAAAAAAGAAAGGAATTAATTGATTTTCATGATCAGAAGGGGAAATGAGCAATACACTTCAGTATACTGCTATTTGCCCAACCCATTCTGGAAGTCAGTTATTTAATGCACAGTACATTTTACTTTCTCTTGATATGGCTAATGACCTTGTAATTTTTGTTTATATATTTTGGTACCAAGGGCAAATACATTATCTGGGTGACAGATTTATTTCCTTCAAATGCCAGAGCTCATGCAAAATCGAAAAGAAAAAGGTACTAAACTGCAACATTAAAGGAAACAGTTTAGCTCATCTGTAAATTCAACACAAACAGTTATTTATCTGTGATAAATGCTCCCCAGATGAAATCCACAGGGAACTCAGACACCTGGCTTTGAATAAAACACAGCAAAAAAGGCAGCAGCAGCCTCAGGCCAGATAATGCTCACCCTGTCAGCCAGGATCGGTGCTCAGCAGTCAGCATGGATTCGCACTGTGGTGTGACCGCCCCATCTGCAGTCCTCTCGATTGCTTTACATTCACACTCAGTCACTCCTTTCCCTACCCCTCAGCTCATTTTGCTCTTTAAAAAGACAAAATCAGTCAAAGAGTAGGAATGAAGGGAAGAGACAGGAAAAAAAAAAAAGGAAAAATCCCCTTTTGCTTCCTATGAAGATGCTTATTTACCTCAGATGACTTTATTTTTGAGAATGGATAACTTTTAACGCCAGTGGTGAATGTTTCCCAGGGCAAGGATGTGATTTCCAATCCCAGAGAAAGAGAACTGAACATACAGCATATGGGGTGAGGAGGCAGTGAGGTAGTTGTGTATCATCAGGCATACATCGTCGCACCACCATTTCTCCATATCCCAGGTAAACGCCGTGGTTTCTTGACCAGGGGTCATGCATTTTCAGGCCAGACAAGGTCTCCCATTTCACTTCATAAGAATTACTTGCTGCTCAATGGAGCATGGACATGACTCTGCATCACCCCACCCTTTCAGTGCCCTGCCAAGTACGGAGTGAAGCCTTTGTCCTCTCCCTTTCCACCCCAATCATTATTTTATCTTTGTCATGGTGCCAGTAGTACAACCAAGCATGTGCACCCAAAACCAGCCAAGATCCCAGTAGTTAAGAGCATCACGTGAGATTTAGATGAAGACTCAAGTCTTGTGTGTGAATCAAGAGGACAGGGAGGTTTAGCAGCATCTTCTTGCTGGACACCAAACTGAAAGACACACGTGGTTCAGAAAACCATTGCCTGTCTGCCTCTGACTCCAAGAGGTCTGTGAAATACAACGAAGGATGAAAGAATAAGGAAAGTTTTACTGCATGAAACACAAGAGGTGAGTCAGTGGCTGCCCCAAAACTGGTTTATTTCCCTCTTCTTTTCATCCTCAAAATGGTATTTAACAACCCTGTTTAACAGTAGTAAGCAACTCATTTATTTCCACTTTAACTATGAAATTATGCCAGATAAATAATGACATGCATCTATATAGCTTTTATCAAAGAGAGTTCTTTAAGTGCTTTATTATGGGAAGTAAACTATTTCTATTTGTGAGCATAAAATGATGCCCAAGTCTCTCCAAATCAACATGTATTAGGCAGAGGAAACCAACTTCCATACCTATGACTCATCTTCTGGATTAACAACACCTTTCCAACCCAAGTAATTCCTCTCACACTGAGTTGCCAACATTAACTGTTCAAAGTTTCATTTGCTGAGAACACGGAATTTGAATGGTCTCTCTAAGCTGGTCCCTATGAGGGTGCACATCACTGAAAAGTGAACTCAGCCTAATGGAGAGGCAAATCCCCAAGAGTGAACGGTTTCTGGCCTCACAGCATGCACTCATCAACACCTGTATTGGAGGGCAACAGCCGGGGCGACAGCCCAGGTCCCACCGAAGGTATGGTCGATACGGGCTCAGAGGATGCCCTGGGCAGGGCATAGAAGTAGCTCCAGCTCATAAGCAGCAAGAGCAGAGAAACAAACAGGCCTCTGCATCATGTGCTCCTCGACTCAGTGCAACTTCTACGGCCCAGGGACTCGGCTTTGCCTTCACGAGCATCACACTGTGCAACGTTTTAAGACAAGATCAAGTAATTCCAAGCAACACTCAATTTATTTGCTAATTGTAGTTAATTTCTAATTTCAGTATTGCTCTTTAGGCTGCTATAAACAAAATTGATAGCAATATAAATGTTACCATAGCTGTGTTACCTTAGCATTTTTACTGCTAATTATCTCAATCAACTTTTCTATAAACAGACATATTAAGTATTAAGAAGATCAAGTATCCACATCAGGGGTAAATTATAAACTGAATGATAATGTTCATGGTTTGTGCGACAATGATTTACTGCCACTGGTTATTATTCTTGCCAAACAAGAATAAATTTTCTCAGGGAAGACATTTCCCCAGAAATCCTTCTTGCAGAAGGTCCAAACCATGATTTTTAATAGGATTAAAAAAAAAAAAAAATACTGGTTTCTGAGGAAAAAACTCAAGCAACCAAAAAAACACAAACCAGAAAGCGTCTTAGAACAACTGTCATTTTTTTTTTCCACAGGAGTGTGTGTCTGTGAAATTATTCGCATCCTAAAAAGGAAGTACAGCTTCAAACAAAACAAAAAGGAAACAAACCAAACTAAAAGGAAACAAACCACACAAAACAAAATAGGAAGCAAACCAAAAAAACCAACACTTCAGACCAGAATCCCAGTATTTTGGAGGTGAGGCAAAGTAAAATGTCACAAAGGTCAAACCACAAGCCTGGTCACCACTGAAGCAGGATGTAGAGCTGGCTGGACTGCTGGGCTAATGAATTCCTGAGTTATGGCATTATGTACAGAACATTGCAGGTGAGAGCTCTTCCAACAGCATCACACCCCGCTGAGTGAATGCCAGAGCTCAGGAACGCTGTGGGATCTAATACCCGGGTGAGCCATTTGCAGCAGGGTCGGTGCAGCTCCCGAGGTGCTCACGCTGGTGGCAGGGAGGGGTCTTCACTCCCCACGGACTTAGTGCTCTGTAAATTGAAAGCTACCCCATGTTATTTTCTGCTGTTCCTCTTTGGTTTTGGTTTTTTTTTTTTTTTTTGAAAATACCTGTTCGCTGGCTAATGAGTGAAATGATTCATGTCAGAAACGGCAATGAAATCCCAAGATTTTGTGGCCATTCTTATGCCTGCATCTAGGAGTGTCAGGAGAAGGGGGTGCCTGCAGTCTGCAAGTAGCTACTACTAGAGATTATTCACTGTTCTGATCAAAAACCACAAATATAGCTTCACACGTTTATGTATGATGTCATTTTGTACACCGAGCTGACTGTACGTGGTTATTTAACTTGGTACAAATTATCTCAGTAAAAGCAAGATCAGTAGGTAAAATGAAAATGACCTTTTCTGAAGGCACAGCTGAGGAGACAGTTAACTCTCCTAACTTGGAAAGCTTAGACTGGAAAGAAAGATCACGATCCTTAAGAACTTCATATCCTGCTGTGAATTTTGCAGTTTAAACAGCTGGGCGCTCAGTCAGAGACACAAATAAAAGCTTCAGACTCTCTGTTGCAACTATTTTTTTCATCAAACACAACTTTGATTCAAGCAGCTGGAGGGACGAGGTATCCAAGAACACGTAATAGTAGAAAGAGGACTTCAGTGCGGGGGGGGGACATGCTTCCAAGCAATCACCCTTTGCTAACAGTTTCACATCCTCTTTTAATGGGCACACTGGTTCTGACGCTGGTGTAAACAGCACAAGTTTACAGATGCCAAGGCAACTCCAACCCAGAGGGAACGAGGTACTTGGGACCCATTGGTCTCCACCGCCTTTAAAACTAGCTGAGTCAACATCGGCTCACTTTTCCAAAAGACAGCTGGGATTAGTCCTGCTCCCTGATAATGTAGAAAATAATTAATGAAATTTGCAATAATTTGAGACTTTGAGCCCATTTTGCATAGTTAGCAAGCGCTCTGTAGGTGGTGCCAGAAGGGATTACAGTAGACCTTGCACGGTGGTGTAGCAGCTTTGTGCTTTATCTGCTTCCAAGAACTTGTGGACCTTCCAGTCGTCCTTTACTAACAGAAATAATCACTGTCTACATCTTCCAGCAGTTAGAACATGGAAAGAAGCTGCTTCAAGACATGCATGTGGCAGCAGGGTCCCCTCATTTCTCACGTGCCCATCGCAGTGTGTTACCGGGCATTTCTGCAGCGGTTTCTGCCCGAGGCAGCACTTCAGAGGTGGATGTTCAGCACACCCTGAAACGAAACCCTTATGCTAGACCTGCACTCTGATGGTTTATAACTAACTGTTCTGATCTCCACCTGAGCAGCACTTCAGAGAGGCAGCCTTTCAGATTTCAAACTTTCTTTTCTGTGTGAAGGCAACAGAAGACACGGAGAAGTTTTTCAAGCAGCTCAGATATCCCTGGTTTTATGGTAGCCCAGAGTGGGAATTCTTAAAAGTCAGGGTTCTCAGGTTTTTTGTCAATTTTCAAAGCAAAGTCTACCAAAGACGGATTTCTTCTAGACTACCCACCCACACCTATGGCAGGACTGGAAAAGATTTTCCAATATTGAAAGAATTTCGACATGTTTCAGAAATTTTGCTGACCTAAATTGTCAAGAATAACAATGTTACATGTTTTCACTAGTTACAACACACGTTCTTTGGCATCTCCATCTTCTTCCTCCAAAAAACTAGCCTCAAAATATTTTTCTTAAACTGAAACACTAATCTATTCTTGATTTTCGGAAGATGTGTTTGGTGTTAAAGGTTCCTTAATATAATCGTATTTCAACCTGCAAGGTCAGTTTAAACTGAAAACCCAAACATTTGTTGCAATAACAGCAAAACACAATCTTGTCTCAACATTAAAAAGAGATATTTATTCTCATTTAGAAATTTTATCAAAGCACAGCCTTTTCCACAAAAGTATTTTTGGTTTAATTTATCAGCTGTAAAAGCCTCAAAAACCTGCTTATAAAACTTGAAGGACACCAGTAGGCTCCCAGCCCTTCTCAGAGTGCATGTGGCCTGGAGGTAAAGATGCCGTAAATCACTGCAACAGACCATCCAAATGAGGGGATCTGACAGAATGATTAAATTGTGGTTCCTCAGGGTGACAAATGTCTAAGTACTTTCTGGCAAAAGTTGCAATATCTGAGGGGCAGGGGGATACGCAGCCCAGGTCGTAAATTCACAACAGCGGGTACCACTGGGCCCATCTCAGCTGCTTTAACACCGCTGTGTAAAATACAATCCACGTGCACAGCAAAGTTACAGGAAAATCCCTGCTCTGCTGAAGTCAAACAGCAAGGTAACTCAACATTAAAAACATGCATAGGAAGAAAATTCTGTAGTTTTGGCCTTTCTTCCCAGTCAGCCACGGACCAGAAAGGTTTAAACCAGACGGGATTCTTCAAAGTAAATTTGAACCATGGCAGTAAGATTTTTTCCGTCTGAAACACGGCAGCTCTCTAGTTATCCTTCAGTCCTTAATGGATGTGGCAAATCTTCCAGTGCCCACTCCAGAAATAAAAGTCAGCATGAGTATAGCACACTTGTGGTTCCTGCATCTCAGATACTGACAATTTAAATAGTTCACTGAAACTGATTTTTCTAAGTAATTTATATCCTGACTTTCTTTTTTTCTAATGGGGTTTTATGGCTATTTCTTCCATGTATTCTCAGTGCTGGCTAGAGAGTCATATTTATTCAGATGTGCCAGATAAAGTGCTTGCTCTGTTTTTTTACTTCACATAAGCTGTTAGAAACTAGGGAGCTGTCATAATCAAACACGTCATATAGAAAAACTAATCACATGACCTTGTTTTGTTCATCAACTACATTTTTATCATCTTTAAAGACAGCCATAATTACGGTTTAAAAAAAATCCCAACTCTCATTACTCAAAATAGCCTGTGCTATTTAATGGTGCACTTATAGAGCAAAGCTCTTTCCACACTGAGACAAAACAGCTTACATCAGAGAGACTTTTAGCTGTCAAAGTAAGAATTGAAAAAAAAAAAAAATAAATTTGTATCTCAAGATCCGCAGACCATAAGCTTTGTCAAAGATTTTAGGATAAACTTCTGACCAACGCTTGGAAACTACAGGACCCAAAAGGGTCTTTGCTTGACTGATCATGACATTGCCTCTATTACAACCCCTGCCTTTTTGGTTTCAACCTCCTGCTAACAGGAGTTACAGGTAAGAGAACCGCTAATACCAGATATACAAGGAGTGTGACAAAGTCTAGCACATAAAAGGTAATTCTGTCACTAGGAAAGTCTTACTAACATAGGTGTGTAAATACCTAGCCTCCCACTGTTCTTGCCGTCCTGTAAAGCTGGGAACACACACAGAAGCATTTCCAGACTATTGATTTTGGAGGGTTGAATTTCACTTGGGGCTGTCTCAATGTTTTTTTCCCCTGGCTCATGCAGCACAATCTCCATTTGAAGACAGAAGCATAGCTATGGAGGATAGAGCAGACGCAATCATGTGAGTCTTTAGTACATGTTTGGAACTAGTATTACTGCTTTATGATAATGATGGTTATTATTTCAGTTACCCCAGTGATGAATACCTGGAAGCTAGGTGCTTTTCCTGAAACACAACAGAGTTTAAGGATGTGTTGTTAGATTCTCCTGCAGAGTCATCTAAGCTGGGGTTTCATGGCAGATTCAAAATGGCACCTTTTCTTTGTAAGAAAGAAAAAGAACTTCGTAGATATTTAATTAGCCTTTAAAATTTGTTAGAATTAATTGGATTTTCACCTCTTAGTTTTGTTCCCTTGGGGTGTTCTAATAGTTACAGATTAATTGCTTTCAGAGAAAAGAGGCAGTGGGACCGTACTGTTATTACACTCAACTGATGCACGTTTTTTAAATTTCTCTGGTGGCTCTTGCGTAGCAAATTTAGAGGTTGTCCTTCACATATTTCTTAGGGGTTACACAGAACCTCTAGTCAGCTAAGATCTCAGATGTGACAATAGTGAGAAGATAAACACCTTCTGCTAACCCTCTTACATTAGAAACTAGATAAGCATGAAGCAACTGAAACATGTTCTAGAGAAACTCGCACTCAGCAACCGCTATCTCACTGTAAAGATAAACCTTGTGTGTAAAGAACTAAGTCTGATAAATTAATAGACTAGCTGCTCTGGGAAGAAGATAGGATTTGAAATATTAAAAATATCCCATATACTTTAACCACTAATCAGATCTTCATAAACCCATATTTTGCACAATTTTTACAAAGAATGTTGTACCTTTGAAAAAAATCATGTCTAGGGAAGAAGCTGATGGTTTTATGTGTGAAGTAGAATTCCCTTCTGCAAGGAAAATTCCAGACTCTCTGCAATGTCTTGGTGATGGGGGATGGAAATTGCAAAAAACCCCTAGAGAAACAAGAGCAGACTGCTACCACGTAGGCTTAGCATAGGACATGCTTTATATATGGATTTAAAATATGCATTAACTGGGATGGCAAAAACTAAAATATGACCCCAAACCAAGGTGGTTCAGCAATTCTTGTTTGCCACTGGGAAAGTTCATCTATAAGTGCAGTGATACTGGTCCAACCCCCCCTGCTCCCACGGGAGTGTTTCCTGTGGAGCTGGCGAGAGCCTTCACAGCCAGGCAGAGCACAGCAGGAGTTAAGCATGAGGCTGAAACAACGGCAAAATGCGTCTTATGCAGATACCAGACTACAATCACTGGGCTCTGCAGCCTGCCCCTCAATCCCAGTCCTGAGCTCCTAGTATTCACATGGCTGCAAAGAGTCTGCTTCTGGCGATCATGATGTCTACCCTTGCGGGCACAAGTGCCCAGGGTGCCTGCCTGCTCTGGGGGAGCTGCCCGAGAGGGCCACTGGGAGAATTATCCACAGACTCCATCGCTCCCAACAGATCCAGCGGTGTGCCATGGAAGGGACAGCAGCTCAACCCTCTGCTGAAGGCACAATCTCTGTCAGCATGTCCTTCAGGTGGAAGAGGATGGGGGAGATCAGCTGTTAGTCCCAGAAAGCACTTAGGGAGCAGAATGTTGGGAGACGGTGGATTAACAATTTTGGGAGGTGGTGGTAACAAAGCAGGCAGCCTCACAGACATGGCGTACAGCAAACATCAGTACCTTCTGTCCTGCCAACCTTCGGTGCAGATAAGCACTGAGTATCTACCACCAACCTCACTGACATCATTGCTTAGGGATGGCATTTGGGTCTGACAGGAGGGGAAGCACTGAGGAGTGGCACTGGAAGAAAAGCCTATTAAAGGACAAGTTTTTAATTTTCCAAGACTTGTTTTCCTTAGCAAGTGAATGAATGTTGGCACCTCAAAATGCTCCAGGAGATGTTAACAGCTCCTATCATGTAATGACAGACACAAAAAAGAGATTGCTTTGAGGCACACCCTTAAACCTCATAGACTAGAGATAATAACTCTACTTCCTCTGAATTATCCTGAAGTCTGAAAGAGGCAACAGATATCTTCTCCTGGTCTAATACCAGACGTTGATTTCTGCAAGCACCAATCCTTTTTCCTTATGTAAAGTAAATGCAATTTGATATCTCTAATTTAGTTTGGTAATTGTCCCAAGCAGATGCTTCTCATATTCTTTAAGAACACATTTGATGGGAATAATTTTCTGCTTTCCCACAAATTTACTCAACTTTTTCCCATGTCAATAGAACTGCTGTCAGTCATTTCTGCAAATCTGTCAGCACAGTCACTGTTTGTACTGTAACTGCTAAAATTCAAGAAATTGGCCTTGGAAAATACAATCCACATGGGATACATGAAAGGGCACTAAAGACCACCCTGTCATCCTTCTTCCTCACTTCTCAGTCATGTGATTGCTTTAGGTTGTTTCTTCTCACTTTTCCCAAAAGACCATAGAGAAAATATCCCTCTAAATTCAAGTCACAGCAAGGGATAAAGACACACTACATTAAGCTTACATCAGCAAACATGCAGCTGTAAATTTAAGTTCTTAGAAAAATACCTGTTTTGCCAGATTCTGAGCTTTACTAACCTGCACCAAACCACCAAATAATGCTAACTAGTAAATTCAGGAGCTTCTCCTGAAACACAACAGCCAGTATACTAACTACCACAATCTGGTGCTCACTTGGACACTGCCTAAGAGAGACTCTAGACTAGATCAGCTGAGCACAGTAGCAGTCCAAAGCAGATTGAAGCACACTGTCAGATGCCAGGAGAAGGTTAGCAAGAATACTGAAGGTCAGAGCAGGAATACCTTGCTTGACATGCGTAGGTGATCACATGACACTTCCATAAAAGTTTCTTGAAGAGTACAAAACTAACTCACAGAGAACAGAACTGGGGCATTTTCTAAAAAAACATCACTTGTAAAATAACTGCATTGCCCACACTTGTCATTGCTGTCTCAGTTTCCACTAATATATGTCAAGATCAATATATTCCTCAATCATTCAGCTACTCGATCCCTGCCTGAACAAACCGAGAGGCATTCAATCTGTCAGCCACGCTGATCCTTGTGGTATGGCTTTCCAAACCTTTGACTTCCTATTGGAAAGTCTCACCTAAAAATAGTAACTGGCATTTAGCCATTATATGCCTTTGGCCCATTAGTAGTTTAATTCCATTGAGGTTTACAAGGCTCTGTGTTAACAAAAATCAATCCTTCAGATAACATAGTAGGGCACTGTGCTTTTGATCTGAGGCCAATTCCACCCTTGCCCTAGCCAGGGCCATCACCTATGGATACTGTTCATAAAGCAACAGCTCCTTCAGAAATCAATTTTTCTTCAAAAACCTCATCTCCTCAGTGGGAAATAAAACTCATGAGTACAGAGGACCAGATTTGGTTAAAGCCCATCGCATGAACTTGTTTAAACAAATCTCTCAGAGCTAAAGCCAAAGATTGTCATATTCAGATGGGAGTTTGTATACACCTACTTTAGGTTCAGGTTTGGGCTTTGGATTTGTGGTGAAATGACGACAGTCTTTGAGCTTTTGAGGGGAAGAGTCATTTTATGTTTTAGACCCCTTCCCGTTTTAATATGGTACCTCAAGCGGACAGGGATCATTTCTTCCGACTAAATTAAAGCAAATATCAGACCTCCAACCCAGAAGCAAAATTAAAAGCCTTTGCCAAAGCCAGTTCCTAGAATTAAAACATCCACACTAGAAACCTCTTGGGTTGGTCTAGAGCCAGCTGCCCAGGCCCATATCCCAGCAGCTTTTGAATATCTCCAATGTTGGAGACCCCACAGTCTCTCTGAGCAACCTCTCAACATTGAACAGTCTGACTTCAATTAACTTTCTTCAAGATGACAAATGAAATGGTTTTCACACTATTTAGGGTGCCTATCCTAGTATATCTGGGAGGTAAACTACTTACTTCAGAGAAAGGGAAGGCAACAAGTGTATAACTCAAAGGTACCTTGTCTAACAGGCAGGCAAACATATTAGCCTAAAACTAGGCAGAACCTCTAACAGCATCTCCCTTCAATTGTTACCCAAGCTAAGCCAGGACGAAAGAAAAAGGCAAAAGTTGTTCAACCTTTTTTTCCTCCAAAGTGAATTCTTAGCTTTCTTGTGTAATACTGTTACTTCCCACTTTCAGTCTTTTGCTAAAGAAATAATACTTACTGTGTGTTCAACCTTCAGTAAGAAGCCTGAAAAAACATAAAATCCTTCCTGGCATTTTAGCTGAGACCACAGGGAGGAAGAATAAAGAGTGGAATTTATTGATGTTTCCATTAGAATAAAGTTATTCTTGAATAAGAAAATATTGTAACAGACTGTCTAATGAAGTGATCACAAAGGGTCTTTTCAAAAGACCTTAAGTGGAGTCATCCTCATTTGTTTTCTCTTTCCACAACAGCCCCTTAAATGATCTTCGCATATTGTCTGCACTAAATCCTGCAGGGTTGCTATTTCATTTTAAAGAAAAAAGCTTTTAGGCTGCAAGGGATTCATTCAGTGAGAGCTATTATGCTTATTGTGACTCTGCTGCAGAGCCAAGGGATTTACTATATGCTCATTAGATCCTGCTTTGTTCCAAAACAATCTTTTACAATGCAAATTTTAGCGTGCTGATGTACTTAGAATAACACTTTCAAAAAAAGGCTATTAAAGTAAAAGCATCTTCTAATGCAGAAACACTGCAAACTCAGATTAATTACTAATATTTTAGACCACGAAGACATCTGGTGTCTCAGCTTAAATTCAGCTTTGAACATGGTCCTTTGAAGAAGGACTCAGTGTTATGGGGACAAAGCCATGCCACGGACGGTCACGGAGCTCAGAGGCCACATTATAAAGCCATCACAGATGAGGCACATTTCTCAGCTGGCTTCTTGGTGGCTGCCATACAAAATAATTTGTTCAAGCATCCAGGCAGCGGAGAAGCCTCAACAGAACCAATTTTGTTCACCAGGACCTCTATGGAAGCTACATGAGGCGGAAGGTGTGAGTTCTCCACAGTCATCTCCAGGGCCGTGCTGACAAAAAAAGGGAAAGAAAGCAAGGCAAATGTACCTGGAAAAACCAGCAGAAATGAGCAGAAACAACCGAGCTCTGACGCTGGATGTTTGGCACTTGGGGAGCTGTGACAGTTTCCATCTCTTGAGAGCACTCCTTAAATTCACGTTTGGCAGCTGTGACCTGCAGAGGTATTGATGACAGGGGGTGCACTCTTGTTTTCCAAAGCATTATTTCTATCTTGTTCCTCCTCTATGACCTTCCCAAGGGAGCGGTTGTACGAACACAGAACGATGAATATTATCATCCAGGAGATAAACCTGATAGCTCACTCTTAATGGTTCTATAAATCTCACTAAATCTTAGCGCTTTAAGTGTAGAGCAGAGATAATACTGCTGTAAGGAACAGTGTGAGCCCATCTCTCATAAGTGCAGAAGCCAGTCAGTCTAGTGACACTCTATTAAACCATTCTCTCTTGCACTCTGATTAGCAGAACTCAAGCTGGAGGTAGAATTTATACTAAAAACTGATCTCTAGGAGGATAATTAATAAATATCAGTGGTGAGCAATAAGAAAAAAACAAAAACAGTTTGCTAGCAGAAGTACTAACAAGTCATTATAACAATTCCAGACACCCTTTCCCACACACTATCAGCAAACTAAATATGCAAGTTATATTTAAAAAAACACATATCATCACCTGCTTATACTGGACAAGTTCACCTGGTGGGGAAAAAGCACCTGCTCACTAAGCCAACATATGATTATTGGATTGAGATGATGTCCTGTTGAACAGAATAAATGCCAAATCCTTAATAACCATAAGATGCAGATGTGTGTGAGCATGCCTTTCACTGGGAATGCTTAGTTACTTCAGGTGACAAACGCATGAATAAGATTCTCCTAATGGGGAAAACATAACCAGTGCTATAGGAAGGCGCCGAAGCCGGAGAGTTGCCCTTAGACAACTGGAATAAGCTACCTGCATCATGCCTCTGAAGGTTGAAAAGCACACCTCTGACTACACTGCCCTTTTTGGCAGGCACAGCAACCTGGGTAGCACGAAGAACGTGGAAAAAAAACCCGAAGGAAGCAAAAAATCTGCAGTGAGTCCGCTACAACATGCTTTGACTTCACCTTTCTGACTGAGGGACAGTACACGTTTGGAACAATTTTTGGATACCTTAGAGAAAACTCACAGTGGCAGAGAAGCACTTTAACAGCAGAAAGTGCTATTATGTCCTAGTCATTCACTCTGCTTCAATGCTTTATTGCTACTATTAATGGAGAGATCATAACATTAATCATCGGCTGTGACGTGACTGACAAACTAAGCTATTTTATATGAACAGAGAGCTTAGTGTCACCTAAAGAGCTGGTAAAGGGATGCGATTTGGGTAAAACACAAAAGAAAAAGGCTGTTTGTGATTTTGATGGGCAACTCCCTAAAGAATCTCCAAATCCTAGGACTGCAAAGTAGGCTGTCACATTTGTAGATTTGCTGCCTCTCCAGGGAAATTTGAAGTGAGGTGTATCACCAGACACAACCTTGTACTGGTTCATTTCATTTCTTCAGGACCAGTTATTCCCAGTTATAAAGACTTGCTTTTTTTTTTTTTTTTTTCTGTTGTATAATGAAACCAACAGAAATGTACTGACAGTGACATATAAAAGTTTCCTAGGCATGTTTTTATTCTTTAAACTAGGTAGGACACATTCCATCTAGCATAAGAATGTGAAAATACACATGCACATTTGGCCGCATTTTTCCCAGGAGCTAAAAGTGTTCTCACAATCGAACACTGTAAATATTAACCTCAGTTATTGGGAAGATAGTGTACTGTATTATTAAGGTGCTGAGCAAATAAGGAATGTTTTTTGTTTGCAAGAGATTCCTAGAAGTTAAATATATATAGATAGATACAGATATGGTTTCAAACTGAACCAAAAATGTGCTTGGCATTTTACAGTATTTGACAACCCAAAAATATGGAAAAAAAGTTCATGTCACATCAGTCAAAATATTTTGTTTAACAACATCTGAAAATACTCTTTTAGAGAATGTAATTTAATGGATTCTCCTTTCTCAACAAATGAATTTAATTTTTTTTTTTGACAAATCTACATTCTTTTATCAAAAAAATGGATTTAGAAAATTACTGTCCCCTTTGTATTTATAGACAAAAATACGAGTTGATTAAAAAGAAAACATTTGATATTTACCTTTTACCTTTATATGGCTTCCTCAATTAAGTCATTCATCACCATTATTCACCCTAGGCTGGGAACCTCCACACCAAATTTCCTGTGAGCAGATTTTTTAAAAACCATTCAACCATTGACAGTGTTGAAAACAAACTATGTAGAGGCAAGGACTTGGCTCAGAGCATGGGGCATGTTCTCCAGCTTGGACTTACCACTTTGTGCTAAGCCAAAGAGAATGGTAATCTACAGCTAACAGAATTTCACCCAAATTCCTGTCATGTTCTCCTTCCCTGTGTCAGACAGCCGCACGCTGCACCACGTGGTGACATCTATCACGCTGGGAATCAGTAGCAGTTCTGTCCCTGCCCTTGGAGACAACTGCAAGACAGAGCTCAGCAGAGGTTAGAAATGTTTTTGTATCATCCTTCCTCGCTCTTCCCCAAGGACATTCATCCTGACACCTGAGAATTATTTGCAGACACCCACTGTGAGCAGGGAGAACAGAATCCCAATTTCATAAGCTAGGAAGTGAAAATGGATGTTTTTTGTGTCACCCCTCCCTGACTGTGTTCCTATTAAACTACTCATTGTCTTTGTGAGCTTCTTAGCCTGGAAAGGGTTACAACAACTAAGGTACGTTAGATGGGGATTTCAGAGAGTAATTAGACAATTTGCTCATACAGTGTGCTCATCCCTCTCCTCAACCTTGCTCGTATTTACCCTTCCCTGGCCCACCACAGCATTAGGCCCCCTGCATTTCACATACCGCTGGGTGTTGAAAGGGACTACAGTGCAAATATTCACTCCCAAATGTGGCACCGCTTGACTTCTGTCTAACAGAGCAAGCCAGAGCCGGTTGTATATAGCACAGTCATGAAATACAGGTATCAGCGCAAAACTGACCTCAAAAGGATGTCAGACGTGACCAGAAAAGTATTGCATTAGAGAAAAGACAGAGTTTACTTAATGACTTATTGCATTTTATGTTCCCAGGCGGTTGCTATAGCTTTGTTCCAGAAGACGCACTACAACTGCATCTTGGCTAAAAAAATAAATAAAAACTACCCCTCTGTTAATCCAGTAATTTTTTATTTTTGGAGAATGCTAGTAGTCATTACTTTGCTTCATTAAAGACTGAATTTCCAAGAATTGAAAGGGACAGTGACACAGGGTAAAGTAATTCTTTCGTCACGTGGCTGATGTGTTTTATCCCTGCTGGGTCACGGGTGTTCTTCATTTACCAACCCCCAGGTTTTATCTATTTATTTGTGGAGCCTTTGTTGTAAACATTTTAGGCTGCCAAAGAAATAATCAAGAGTCTTTCCTACTTTTTCAGCCTAAATATAATTCTCTCTTAAAAAACCTTTTCTGATAAAATGGGATGGATGATAAGAAAACAATTACAGGGGCTGCATTGCGTTGCCTATCATCTATAAGAAAATTTGAAAAAAATACAGCTCTACATCATTTTTATGAAGCCACCTTTCTGGACTTTCAGTTCATTTAATTTTGCCCTGGAGCATCTTTGCTGTGAATAACATGGAATACAATCCACTTGTCTGTCCGGTTGCCTCTAAATAATCTCTTTCCATCTTCTCTCAGAGCCAGGCTGTCACAAGCAGCGTAATACCTCTTCAGAGATGAAATAAGACAAAAGCAATAACCACAGTCAAGGCCCCCAGGGATTTCTTCACTAGCTCTAACTACAGTGTCCACTGTATCAAAACCCTGCCTTGTTGCCCTGTGTCAATGTTTACATGCTCTGCTGCTTCTACCACTCGCATTTTCAGAGGAATTCCAGCCTTATCATCTGCTTTGTCAGGTGATGGCAACAACTACTTCCTTTCCCCGTTTCTCCTGTCACTGCCACCCTCTGCCAACCAACTCTGGTCACAGCCACTGCTCCACGGCTGAACTACACTGAGCAATTCCATTATTATGTGAAGGATGCCATGTTCAAAAATGCGATTCAAGTACCCTGTGACACTGCAGCAGAAAGGGCTTTGTGGCTGCTTGTGTCCCAGCGCTGAGACTAAACTGCAGGTTAAGTGGTTTGTTTTGGCTGGGCCAGGTGAAGACCTTATTCCAGAGGTGTTTGTGTCAGTCCTGGTCCATTCCCTCTGCCCTCCAGATTCCCCCATCTCTAAAAGATTACCCCTGCTTGAGCTGGTCATTTAAATGCCCTGTAATCTGGGTAAATTATAATTCAAAAATGATACAGTCTAGTTTAAACACTTAACAACAGGAGCTGCAACCCTGCATCATTTTGACAGATTTGGGAAGACTGAGCATGCAGGTGAGGTTTAAGGGAATGGCAATCTCTGTTTCAGGATGAAGACAAAGAGAAGGCAATATATTTTTACCTAGCTTTTCTGGAAACAAATGGCCTGTCTAAAATATATATTGGTACGGATCTGTTAAAGGGCAAACAGAACTGTGGCTGCTAATGTGACAGCAGTTATGGAAACTTCAATAGCATCCAGATACTACACATGCACCTCCTAAAATAACCAGAAGCATTTTAGAGATCCTCTGGAAGATGGACATGGACAGAAAGAAATATTTCCTCTCATCTGCCATAAAATAAAAATTGAATATAGGGAAATAAAATGCCTTATTCAAAGTCACATCTGAACCTATGGCAGAGACAGAAATGAACTCAGATTTTCCAATTTTTGGGCTAGTGCCGCAGCTGAAATTTTATCCTAATGCAACCAGCTATGGTCAGTCTATGGGCTTAGCAGGCAGAGAGTTTTTTTACTCATCAGCAGATCTCCACAGGATTTCTGGCCAGGAAACATCAGTTCTGCTCAGTATTTCAAAATTTGCATTCAATCCAGTTTTTCTCACCTTTATTATTTTGAAGATAAATCCTCCTCAGTGCTCTGACAGGAGTGAGGAGCTGAGAAACACCAGCAGCCCCAGGAGAACCAGGACGTGTGAGCCGGGCCAGTGCTGTGGGAACATACAGCCTCTCCATGAGCTGTCCTGGGAGCCCCTGGGCACCCCAAAGCCACGCACAGGCTGAGGAGGGTGCCCTAACGAGAGACCAGGCAAATTCAGAGAAACCAAGCCAAATAAATAGTCTGTGTGGAATAAGATGAATGTAATGAATCATCGCCTTCCAAATAAGAAATACCCTCTTAATTTTTTCCCCAGTGTAGTTTAATTGGGATCCTCCTTCCTGATTAGAGTCAGTGGTTACTGATGATCCCCAGAAAACAGGCTAATAAATTCCCATGCTGACAGATACATACAAGTTTTGAGAATACAAAGACACTGTCCTCAAAGATGTTTCAATACTGTTTCCCTATCCGCAACGATTCATGTCAAAATGCCTTGGGGAGGGTTCAGCAGCACCATCTGCTCCCTCGATACAACACGTCATACAGATGCAATGTCTACCTGCATTCATGTGCACAGACAGGTGACACAACCGAGTGGAGCGTCTAGAGGCGGTGGCCAGAGATCACTGGAAAGCTCTGACAGCATACCTGTCCCATATCTGCAGTTTTCAGAGTGTTCAAACTTCAGGTGACAAGAGTTTGTACAAGTGGACCAAGAAAATATACTTTTCTTCTAACAAATTAACTGTTTTTCACTAGTATTCCATCTAAAGAGCACAAATGTGTTTTTAAATCTCAAAAATACGCTGGACAGTGAGACTTAAGAAGCCCAAGCTATTTTCTGAGAGAAGTCAAAGAGACAGTTTTGTAAGTAGCTGCACAGGAAGAAATTCCTGATCCTAGCTCTTTAATATAGCAGAAAAAGACATAATGAAATCTCTTAATTGTTAGCTAATGCTAGAGAAATGCTGACTGCAGAATAACTTAAAAAAAAAAATACCAAATAAACAGTTTACTGTGGACAATTCTCTACTACTAACAAGTTTTTTTGTACTGAGGTGAGGCATCTTCTGAAACCTACCAAAAACTGAAACATAAATTATGGGGCTATCTGTGTAAGCTGCTGGTTCAGGATCTCGTCCCTCCATCAGCCAGGTTAATTGAAGAAGCCTGCTAGAAGTTGGGGGATTTAATTTTGCCTATCAAATGTACAAAGTATTTTGGAGCAAGCAAATACCATGGCTCAAAAGAAAGTCTGACAATCAGCAAGCTCTACTTCTCCAATTTTTGTAAATTATAGTAATTTTTAATACATAAAAATTGTATCAGGCAAGCTACCCAGACTGGGCTTAATCCAGCCCAATAACCCTTTGATGCAGACTTAGAATTTCTTCAAACAGTATTTCTTTGCTTAAATTTCTCGGGGTATGATTATTATAACGACAGGGCAAGAGATACTGATAGAGATTGATAACCCCTTCACAGCGGGAAGAACACTGAACGCATAGTGCATCACTGTCTGGTAACCCAAGAAACAAGAGCGACTTCCTCTCCTTATAATCACTAAAGAATGTGCAGTAAACCAGAAGTTATGAAGCAGAACTAACTTAACGCACTTGAGAGAGTTGCAGTCATGGTTTTATATTAATAAACTCAAGAGTAGGCAGCAAGCAACAGCTACTACTAAATAGGCACCTTGGCCAGGACTGAGTACACTATGTGACAACACCTCAGAAGCAAATGTTCTGTAAATATCTCCCTCAAATAGAAAGTGGAAACTTTATTTTTAAGGTAGCCCTTGAGGACAGACATCATATGTTTAAAAAAAAGAAAAAGGCAAGCAGCAGAGTTACTGGGAGAGGCCAGGTGGAGTGAGTTGCTCCCAAATAAATCCACCCTCTCTATACAGCAGAGCAAAGCCATCTCCCAGCTCCTGTCAGGGGACTCTGAGCAGCTCTGCGGTGTCTCCATAGCGCAGCCCCAAGGCACCCTCCGGGTACACTTGCTTCACCACTCTGCTAAGCCCCGAATGTAGCTTCTGGTGCAGCTGCACCGCAGCCTCTGGGATGCAGAGGGTCTCTGGACACAGCATCCCTTTGGATCTGTAAGCCTCGACAATACCTGTTCACAGACAGCTCCCCAACTGCTGCAGAACCTGACCTACAGACATCCCTTGTATTCCTGGGTGGATTATCTCAATTTGGACCTTACTTCCAAACTACTTTCCATTTTTAACCGTTATTTTGCATTTGGCCTTTGTCTAATGACATAAAGAAAACTCCGCTACTAGAAATCTTCTCTTGTATAACATTTGAGATCATTAGGAAATCACTTCTTGCCTCCGCTGCTGATGCAGAATGGCATCACTGAGGTCAGAAATGCAATTTGCAATTGCCTGTAGTTCCAGATCCAGCCAAGCACTTGACTGCTTGCTTAACTACACAGCTCTGTGTTATTCCATCGACTATAGCAGGACCATTCACACAGCTAAAATTAAATGCCTGTTTAAGTGCCTTGTAGGTTTTTGGCTTGTTAACAATTCACTGCCAATACCCCAATCCGCTTAGACTGTCGCTCTCTTGCACTTGTAGGGGTTTTCCGGTGTTAACCAGAGCTTAAAAACTCCTTTTAACTCCAAGCTGAACAAGTAAATGTGCTTTTGAGAACACCCATGAGAAGACCTATTGAAGAACCTGCTACCTTCTCTACTTATGCAATTTTCATACATCACACTTATCTCATTAGCAGTCATCACCTCAGGCAGTACATACAATGTGGGTGGGTTTTCTCTTTTTCTGATTACCTAGGAAGTCTTGCTGTCTCTAATTTTCCATGAATTTCATGAATTGCCACGGAAATCTTTATAGCTACAGCAGTCGGGAATGTAATACTCTAAACTGATTTTATACTCAATAAAACAATTTAATACCTAATAAACTTTATGGAGGAAGTGGCACATTTTTAAGCAGTGCCTCTTGGTAATGAAATCAAGACAAAGATACCTGGGGGAGAAAAGTGTCATGTCTGTGAGTAGCAGCCCTGGGCGTGTGCTGACACTTAGGGTGGCCATCAGAGATGTCACAGAGCCAACCAGTACAGTTGGATTGCCCAGACAGGTTCTGCAAGGCTGTAGCAATGGGCCCATCAAGGAAGAATTACTGATCCTTTTCACAACAGACAAAACTCACTGAAGTGTACTAATGCAGATAAGGAAGGAAAATCTAAGCCCTGAACTAAAGGGAAGAGGTGAGCAGAGCTGCTGTAACTGTCCGATTGCCAGGTTTGGTTTGGATGAACTTCCCAAAGGCACAGACTGCTCTTCCTCAGAACAGTGAGGCTGGAAAAAGCACAGAAACAGTCTCTCACCTTTCTAGTTCAACGGAAGCCTGAATACTCTGACGTGTGAAAATGAGAGTTGATTTTGCAAGAACTTTCTGGAGCACTCAGACGTTGACTTCTGAAATTCTGCAGAGATGATTTTCAGATCTCATTTCAACTGAGAATAGTGTAAGCCACTCCCAAGACGAAATTGGCATTCTTGAAAACAAAGTCTTATCCTCAGAGCAGTTTGTGACACATCCAATCAAATAATTCTAACATGCTTTAGCTAGAAGGCCAAGGAAGAAAAACTGTGTATGTGGAAAGAGGATCACAACAGTAGCAAAGACTTACAAGGGTTATTTCTCACATCTGAAAACCCAATAACTCACAAGTACCCCAGCCATAAGTGAATTATGTGAGTCTGCTGTGCAAGGAAAACTTTCCATTATGCACCTAGTCTGATGCACTGTAACAATTTATCTTTCCTCACAAAACCATAAGGAATGTTTCCAAGACAACTTCAAGAGCCACAGAGGGTAAAAGGGTTCCTCGCCTGCGAAAACGTCCATGCTTCAATCATGAATGATTCTCTCCATTTAAAGCTTCCTGAGTGCTTAACATTCCCCCTTCTGATGCTTTGTAGGAAGTGTGCCCTACAATGCATCACTGGCATACAGTCGATATCCCCTGTTTCCTCCTCTTTTCTCCTCTGGTACCTTTCCTACAACAAGACTAAACTGTACTTTCAGCTTGGCTGCTGTAAATTTACAATCAAGCCATTGATGCGAGTGAAGTTCGTCTGAAACTATACTGGCTTGAAGGCAGCAGCTGGCCACAAGAACAGCTTTTGTGTGTTACAGATGTGCTTCTCTCCTTTCACATTATTTGCTATCACAACTGGACCCGGTAATCCTCTGTATTTTATACATTTGCAAAAAAACCCAATCAAACAACCAAACCTCATTGTTAACAAAACTGGTAGTGTATTTCTGCAGGTTGTCCTATGCACCTCTTTGTAGTCAGAGGTTTCATATTTCCAAACTTACGTTAAAAATAAAAAAAAGAGCTTAAAAATGATTTTTTACCCTATTTTTATCTTATGGAGAAGGTTGTATTGTAGAGGATGATCCTGAACTGACAGGGGAACAGTACAGATAATAAACTGTTTCTCAGTTTCTCAACTGACACCTTCAGGCTTTGAAGAAAAAGCCTTAATTGATATAATGACTGTATAGAAGTAGGGACCTTCGAGTGACCTCACTGCGGAGAGAAAACTGCTTCAGCCCTAACCTCTGACCAGCTTCAAAAGATGAATGCAAACAGCAGCCCATGAAATATGTTATCTAAAACAAAGTGGAAGATGCCAGCCCTGGTCCTTCACTCCAGCTCTGGATACTACAACTGGATGAAACCAATCTGTGGCCCTGAGATACTCAGATATCAGAAGTCTGTTTTATACTCTGGTAACAAAACTTGCACATTTCCCCTTCCTGTCCATACCCTGCCCCATCATTCATTTCTACAGTTGCAAAAGAAAAATGAAGAAAAAGATGTGAGAACTGCACATGCTACAGATATTTTTTTTACTTTTACTCATTTCAGGGCTACTGTGCATATTACTGTGAATACGCAGCATAGAAAATCATGCTAATTTTGACTGTAGTATAACAAGTCAGGCGAGTAAAGCGTATGTCTGTGGCCTATGACTGAAATGGGAAGTCTATATCAACACAAAATATGAGTCTACTTGCTTGATTCTCCCAGTTGCACAGGAGCTGTGCGTGCTCCTTCAGGCAACAGTCTGTAACTACCTTAAATATATACAGTTTTATGCATTTCCCCCAACATGAGAGGGAAGTTAAAAACTGTGCTCAAAAACCTTTGTTATATTGGGATGGAATTAAATCTGCACTGGGTCTGGATGCTATTGCATCTTTGGAAGATGGATTTCTGTAATCATCTTCCCCTTAATCAAAACACAACTCAGCATAGCTGTGATTATACAATTTCAAATGGCGAGTAACAGTCTTCATCTTTTGTTTTGATGAATTCCGAGTTCTCTATGCAGATAACATCATTATTTTGTTATTCAGAAATGGCATTTAATCATTGAAGGACATTCTGAGTCTGCCCAGAGTAACACCCACCCCAACAACCAAAGGAAAGATAATCAAACGATATTTGATAAATGCGATCCGCTGTGAACAATTTTGCCCAAATTGTTGAGCTTAGCAGAAGTAGGGTAAGTTAGGAAAAACTGTACTAAGCCAACAAATGGAAACCACCCCCAACCCTGACTTGTTTCATTCCTCTGATATTTCATATCTACAAGTTGCTACACAGGAGGTAGTTTTTTTAAAGAATTTACAGTTATTTTGTATTCTGAACAAATTCACTTGCTCAGCAAGATAAATGGCATTAAAGTGCTGACAAAATACACAAAGCAGAGCTGGTTTCAGATATTCATGCTTTAGACTGTGTCAAAAGCACTGCAAACATTAATATCAAACCATGACTACTTCTAATAGGAACTATGAGAGAAGTCAAAATAAAATGTGTTTTCTAAAGCAAGAAGCTGAAAAAAACATGTCTTGGGATGATAAAGAGACTGTAGAAAATTCAGGTACTGATTTCATGCGTATTAACTATGCATAATATACATATGTAAGAAGACAGCATAACCTTGTGGGTAGGGCATTTTTATAAGTCTGAGAAGGAGAATTAGCTTGAATTCTTGGTTCTGCCAAAAGCAGAGTATTTGAATAAGACACCCCATGCCTCAGTGCACTCATGTAAAGGCCAGATAATAAAATTGCCCTCTGTTAAAACCACTGGAGAATCAGAAGCTGAAAAAATATACAGAAATTATATACCTTGCTTTTTTGTTTTTAAAACAACAGCACATGTTTTTTAAGATACTGACAATCTGCTTCCAGATAAGTAGGCAGAAGTTCCTGTTGACTTAGAGGAAGAGTCCTCCAGACATCACAGATTATTGGGGTCCCTCAGTTTTCTCAGCTGGCCAGCTTGGGACTCCTTAAAGAAAGTCAATAAACGCATCTCTTTTTAGCCACCTGCAGTTATTCCCCATTTTAGTAAGAGCAACAAGATAATGGCCAAGTGGGGGGCCCCCTTTCTGCTGCTGCATACTTCATGATGCTGTGCAGCACATCATGTTGTAACCACAGCCTTTTGTTAGATGGATCCTCACAAGTCTGAGGGCACATGCCATTAAATATAACTCTGCCTTAACTGAAGTGCCATACTATGAAAACGGTACTACCCCCAGCAATTTGAACAAGAGACATATTAGGACAAACCAGTATTTTATATCGCCAATGGATGATATTTACACCAAGAATGAAGTAGATTGCACTTTTTGAAGTCTCTGATCTTCAAGGACTGCAATTTAAACCATTTATATACGGTGAACAATACAGTGTATACAGCTTTCATAATTTTCAGCCGGAGAACAGGCCCTGCCCACACCAGGTTAGCATCAGGATGATCCTCCCTGAGCTTTCCCCTTGGGTAATGTTCCACAACACTGCTTTCTCAGTGTTTCTCTATATCAAAATGAAAAGTGGCATCAAGTTCTGGGACAGCAAGATTTGACTGTCAAGTAGGTACAAAAGGGGAAACTCACTGAAGTTTGGAGAGAAATAGTTTTGTCATCAGCTTCCCTTGCCCCTTTGCAACCCTGTAGAGAACCAAAGCTTTTAGCTCCCCAGCTGCCCGGTGGTCCCCTGGGTAACATTAGCACCTGGGGTAGGTTTGAGCACTCACAGTTTGCTCCAAGTTGTATTATACTGGCCCATCTGTTGGTGCAGTAAAATGTACCTACAAACACGGAAGTACTGGATGTGCTTGGCTGTCCCATTAGTGAGGTGATTAGTAGCACTGGCACACTTTCAGGCAACTATTGCACTCAGAAAGAAACAAAATACATTTTCATCAGCTGAAATCCAGAAACTGAATCTATAAACATAAAGCATCTGCTGAAAGTGAAAGAAAGGTGGAGAAAAAAATGAGAGAAATGTCGTGGCTTTAAAATGATAAAAGCCCTTCTAAGAACAACGTACTGTACTTGCTGAAAATGTGTGCAGCATCATTCGTCAGTTATGAAATTTTAAAGTGAGGATCAAAAGGTACTGAAGATAGAGTACTTACGTGACACTGTTCTATCTTTCTTTTTCTGAAAGCCTTTACAGTGCTTTTAACACAAGAAAACATCGACGTGGCAATCACATGCCCACCAAACACATTTTCAGCACTGGCAGGTAGCGGTTAGTGAGCCTGTTGAGTGCAATTAGCAGCTGCAGGGATGACAGCATTGGACATCAGACCACATGTCACTACTTGCTGCCGAGAAGGAAACCCCCCTGCTAAAACCCACTGTCACGGGGACACCGACACTTCCTACCTAGTGCAGCCTCCTCTGGTGACCAGATTCTGTACTTGAGTCATGTCACACCACAGTACTGGTGTTCCTGCAAGCTGTTCCTCAAAACCCACATAAATATGCAGTGGATTCAGGAAAACAAGATCTGATATTTCTATTTACATTCTTTAAAAGCAGCCCTGGGCTGTAGAATTTCACAGAAAACCTCTTTTTCTTGTACTTTAGGTGAATGACATAAAGCAAGTTCCAAACCTGCTATAAAATCATGCCATAGTGATGTTGTAACCATAATGGTCTTAGAGGTTAAAAAAAAAACATTGAGGAAAGGTCTCTGAGCTCAAAAACTCCCTACTTTTTCCATGTATGTGTATCAACTAATAAAACACATTATTTCTGTGCCTTCAGCTATCAAGCACATGATTTGCTATCTATTTACTACTACTCTTTTCTTCTTCCACTGCAGTACTTTGGACCCACACACCTTTGTACCTGGCACTTACAAAGATCCCAGCAGACAGTGTCCTTTTTCACCCATGACAATGCAAACCTAGACATAACGTCGATGGGAAGCCAGTCTCCTGGCTCTGCCCAGTGCCTGATAAAGACAACACGCAGGAACATAAAGCAAAAATTGTGGCTGAAAAACCTAGGAACAACCCCAATTTCCTATTGTTGTGATAAAACGTGCAGAATGCTTCAATAGAGAAGAGTGACAAACTCCACAAGGATTTGCTGTAGAAATGTGAGTGAAGTACTTTGATGCTGCAAAAAAGAACCTATCTTTTAAAGAAAACAGAGCAAGAAACTGCTACTTGGAGATAAGTGTCGCAACCTGACAAGAGTTTTGCCTGACAAGTCAAAACACAGCCTTGCTCAGCCCATCTACTGAAAGGTAATGTTACATAAACAAAAAAACCTCCAGCTGTTGCGAAATTCTTCATCGGACAAATCTGTTGGACTTGTCAGCATCCTCCTCACTGGATGGCAGTTGCAACAGCATAGGATATGAGAACGAAACGTTAGTAACTGTTTCTCAGACACGCTTCCGTAACGAGTTCTCTCATGAACCTGTTCCTTAACATGACTGCAACCTTTCTCACTGAGGTGAACTCCTAAGAAAACCGGCACCACTAAGTCAGAGGATGGCTAACATGACCCACCCAGCTAAAAGTCCATTTGTGTTTGGACAGGGGTCTGCCATCTGCTTCCAGTCATTCAGAAGAGACAAACCAGATGCAGTACGTGGCTGTTTGAGTGACCTTGAAGAACACAAGCTCTAGCTGTTCTACTTCTTAGAGGGCACATGGCTGTTGACACCAACACTCCTGGCAGTACGGTATCACATGAGGGCATCGTCACACTGTTAACACACAAAGAAAAACAGCTCCTACCTCAAAGTACTTGCTGTCCTCAGACAAATGGAGGAAATAAATGAAGCAAATGCAGGAACTTCCTTGAGAGCTCACTCAATTTTTGTCTAAGGTGAAGAGACAGCAAGTGTTCATATTTAACACCACTTCCTAATTTGAAGAACGGATTTGATATTCTTTCCTCCCTCCCAATCAACATCTCTTTCCCTTTATCCCTTCCTAGTTGCCACATCCTTAATTTTCAGTGGAGGACCATGTTTGTTTGAACACTTCCCTGCTGATTTCTCACAAACTCCTTTGTGAAGAACAATGCTACAACATTTTTCAAATGCCACTTACTATTTGGTTTTAGGCATTCATTGTGCAAGCTAAACCAGGATGCTTCACAGCATGCCTGCATTCACCTCCAGGCAGCAAAGCCCTTAAGCACGTGCTTAATTTTATCCAGGCACTCAGTTCTCGTTGACATCAAGGGGATATACCCAAGTGCTTCACACAAAGGAAGTGCTTCAGGACTTGGCTGATTTGGGGCCTGAATTTTGATTGAAGATGTTCAATCAAAAGGGGAGTTTCAACTTACATTTTCTTTTTGTTTTAACATAATCTCATTTTCCTTCCTAAACAGAGTAATATACACTTGCCTTTTTTTTTTTTTTTTTAACCCCAGGTGTCTAAGTTAGCACCTCTAAGGACTGTGTACAACTTATGAAGTAAGTTGAGTACAACTTAGGGCAAATTCTGGTGATGGCAAAGCCTCAAAGATTCAGCAAAATTTTGTGGCTGCACTACTGTCTGATTGACATCTAGGGAATATGGGTTGGTGCGCTTTCCAAAGCTTCTCTGAGAAAAACCAATGCACACACAAAGCACTGTGTTCTCCTATCCAGTAAATCTGGTTAGGAAATTTTAATATATAAGATTTTTTTCTTTTACAATATCATTTTTCTTACCGTTGTCTTTGCGTGTGAATACTATTACTACTGTGTGTGAATTATCAAAAAGGCAAGCAGACTGCAGGTGCTATGACAGCCCATTTAAATTTCAGGAGCATGTTTTGCTGCCACTCATTAAAACAATGTGTGGGTATACATATTTGGAAAAAAAAATTAAATTACATATAGACATGTATAATTTTAGGGTATTTTTGTGTATAGGCCACTCTCAGCATCCTTCCACAAAGATTTTGTTTGAGGGGAAGTGCCACAGTGTTAACTTCCAGATCAGTCCATTTGAACACAGAAGCAACACCATAAGTACGAAATGAAGTTTGAGGGGTGCTACCGTACTGCAAACTCCTCCCAGGGAGCATCTGGCAGAACTGCTGTCAAAGTTTTACCAGGGAAATTTTCAAGCAGAAATTCAATGGGTATCCAGGTTGCTAAGCATCATCTGGAATATTTCACTCCTTTTATTGATCTTTCCTTAAATCAGATGCACACTCAGCATTATAAAGAAACAGATGTGAGTGACAGCACCTGTTCTTGGGAAGGAGGAGAGAAAGAGAAGGGCACTAAATTGCAGGCCAGGATGGCATCTAATATTAAAATTATTTTTAATTTTTAACACTTTATTTTTTGGGCTAGCAATCAAACCAGATGGATTTACATTAGCAGAAGACCTGGCCTTCACTTTTCCCCTGAATTGCCTCTACTAGTTGCACATCAAAATACATCTTGGGCATTTGACAGGGCAAGGAGCCAAAATTGCAGGTTCATGGATTTTTTTTTTTTGTTTGTGGTTAGGTGTTTTTTGGTTTTGTTTTTTTTTTTTTTGTAAGCTTCTTTTGGGAAGGTTTAGTGTTATTTATCTACCACGAGCAAATGGGCAGGGCTTACAGGAGAAGCTTTGTTCAGTGGGCTTTGCACGCTGCCTTATTTGAGTACCTCTCTTTTGTGTAAGGGATTTGTTATTTGTTTGTTGTTAAGACGCCTCTGGGTATTAGCCCCCAGTCCTTATAAAGAGATTATTTTTCTATTATTTTTCACGCTGTTCCCCTCCAGCCGTTTCAGCTGCTGTAATACTTGCGGATGTTCCAAAAGGCAGAGGGATAATGCAAGGACACTGAAAAAATTTAATGTTGTAGCTTCAGATTCTCTTTCCTGAAGTAATTTTCCTTTGAAGTGGCTTCTCAGTCCCCAAATACCAACTTCACTTTCCTTGCCCTCTCTTAATTCCCCCTCAGTATCTACTTCAATTCAGATTTTCAACTGCAGTGGTTTTCTTGTGTCCACATTCCTCACGCTACTACAGAATAAAGCAGGATCAAGAAAACTGACCCTTCTGGCAGTTGACCCTGGAAAGCAGAAAGCCTCTTGGCATCTTCATGGAAGTTGTAAGAGCTTCATTTTCTGCAGAATAATTAATTTTGTCCTTAAGACATAGACCTGGGAACTGACCCAGTTGCAGCACCCAGGCCCAACTCCTGCACTCGACCACGCAGCCCTTCACACAACCTCATGTGTACCTGCTCTTTAAAAGGGAAACAGAGGTCACTGTGAACAGGAGGCTTAATTTGAAAATAAAAAACACAAGGCAGCAACACGGAAGGTGCCATTAGGGTAATCTCAAGGTAAGTGTATGAGGAAGAATAGGCAGATGGTGGGAAAAATTAATATTATAAGGCCCTATTTCTCACAAGGTATGAACCAGACACTTTTGTCCTCTGAGCAGGTGAAGGAGCAAAGCACACGCATGAAGCATGAGCTCCGTGGCATGAGGCATTTCCAAGTTGTACAAAAGCCCAGCACTAAATGCAAGCTGTACTGATTGACTCGTACATGAGTACAGAAATAGCTAGTCTGGCACCTTCCAGCTTTCTTCAGGTTTATAGTTCTAAAAGGGCTGTCTGGAAAAACAGCAAGTTGAAAACTGTTGACAAGGCAGAAACATTTGACACAGGGCTTTTTAACACATTTGAAAAATAAGCAAAATTTAAGTGGAACATGAATCTGGATCCAGTACAGCTTCCTGGTGTATACCTTCAGCTGAGGCAGACTGCTATCTCATTCCACATTGCAAGGAAACCATGCTCATTTCTCAACTGAGAATCAGACATAACCCCTTTATCACTGGCCATAACTGAGTTTTCGGACATATCTCAGGAATTAAAAAAATGCAATATCAGCAGATTTACACAGGGCAGATAAATAAAAGCCTAATGGGAGTGAGAAGTAATAACTTGCACAAAGGGGTAGTTGAGGTGCATGAAAGAAACGTTAGATTGCTTCACAAAAATCAGACAGTAACACCACTCAGAAAAAGTTATCATGAGAAACTGCACTAAATCTAGTGATGAATGTGCTGATAACTCAATACTTTGTTTTGTGTCACCACTGTAAATCAGAGGTAATTTTTCAAAAGTCTGAATGTTATTCTTTCTTGGTTCATCTTCAGCTGAGGGTTTTCAGCTCTAATGGCAACAATAAAATTTATAGTCCAGAACTTGGAGTTGATTCTCATATTAGATGGAAGCTTGTCTCCAGAGGTTAAGCTGACATATTTCTTACTCTCACAGATGCTTGGAAGTTTTTTAAGGAAGTCTGAGGTTGCCAAAAAGCAGAATAAGAAGAAATAGCCTAGGACATGGGGGAGAAAGAGATGAGAATCAAGTATTTTATGTTTTTAAGTCTTTGTTATATAAATTCTTCATTCTGAAAAAAGTGGCTTGTTCTTTGCTACGAGACTATTAGTCTAGAGCCCTCAGATGTCCTTGTGATGTCTGGTATATAAATTTATACATGGACCAAAGTCACTGAGCCCAATCACTCCCACCAGCCCTAGCACACCAGAAAGTCCACTTAAAGGTTTTAGTGGTGCAGGACACGATCTAACACTTTTCCTTGTGATCCAGACATTTTAGGGCTTGTCAACTTAAAGATAATTAAGACTGGTTATTTAAAAGGTATCAAAGTGAATGTATGTAATCAAGTAGACATATTGGGCTACTGTGAAAGCTCCAAGTCAGTGGCTTTGTGTTGAAGATCTCGGTTTAACAATCTAAGGCCACTTTGCACATGCATGCTAACTTCACACTTTGAACTGATTCACTCTGACTCAAGTCAGCGAGACATTAGCTTCTTTAACATCTTCACTGAAAGGATGCGTCGGATTCTGAAAACACTTTGAAACTTGTCACAGACACGTACCAGAGAAATGATTTAGTCTTTAGTGTTAACATGAATAAATAGTTTGCTGCTACCTTTTTGAAACACTGAAGGGAAACACTGTGAACAGTGAAATGCTTTTATGTCTGTTGGAGAAGCAATCTAAAACTGGAGTTGGTATACAGAGACAACAGACAAGAAAAGAACCACTTTTACTAAGGACACTTGGAGCAAGTGCATATAAAACTCTTCTGCACTTTGCCCACCTACTGTACCCCATCCAGGGTTTGTTAAAAAAATGAAATACAAAAAACCCACAACACTGCAAAGTTGACTGCAACACTGACCATTGCTGCCTACATGTCCTGAAAGCAGGTCACGCACCTGACCTGACCAACTAGGCTGGAATTGTTCTCCACAACACCCGCTTACAAGATGTGTATAATGTGTCAATGAAACATTAACCTGTAAACTGACACAACATTAGGTTTCTGATTTAGATCTCACCGTTGAAACTCATGCCATAGATCTATCGTATAGCTGTCTTCGCCCATGTACACGTGACAAGGAAGCATATGACACTCATCATTACCAGCTCTGTCTGCATATCTGAATTATTTGATTAGGCTTTTTTCCTTCGTGGAAAATGGACAGTGCAGACCACATAGCATGTGCTGAGAAAACCCAGCTAATGACTTTATGGATATCGCACGTTAAAAGATTCATAACCCACGGTTTATATGATATGAACAGCCTTTTCAAACCCACTCATGGCCTTACTAACCCTCTCTAAACTGGCTGATTTACAGTAACAAAGGCTGCCACTGTGTGGTCATTTTTTTAGTATTCAGGAAGACACAATACACTTCTCATTCTTTATTCCCTTGCTTCAAACAGGAAACTGAAAAGCAAGTTGCTTCATCTTGTTCTAGTGATGACTTGGATGCAAGAACAAGTCAAGGCTTTGCATATACAGTAGAATGAAATTAATATCCAATGCTTGGTGCCAAATAGTGTCCTCAGATACATCTCTGTAACCCTGCTGCCATCAGTCGAAACAGACTAAAAGGAAATGAGATGCACTTTGCTTCTGCCAGAGAGGAAAGGAAGCTGGGAGAATACACTGATGGATGCCAACACATCTGAAAAATATCCTACCTCATCTTTCTCTGGTTTCAAGCTTGAGATGTCAGCTGCGTTGATGGGCAGTATGTTGTAAATGTTTGGGGAGTGATTACTGATATAATGCAATTATTTTCTGGTCATTCTTAACAGAATCTTTCACTTCAGCCTTTAACTGTGGTCATCCCATGCACTGACACAGCTTCAGGTTCGCTTGCTTTGCAAAAGTATATAAGTCCAATCAGTAAAAACCTCCTGTTCCTGTCTGTGCTACAGTGGAAGCAAAACCCTCGTGAAACAGAGCCAACCAATGCATACAGGGAACACTGATGGCTGCGGTTAGTTGCTCTGACTAATACTGCTTTGTACAGGGACTTCTGTCTGACACGACACTTGGTCTAAAACATCAGTGTGTTTCCTCTGATACCAGCATGTCACACTACCTTTGAACAAACCAACCCTAATGATCCGCACACATAAGCAACGATTTGGTGGAAACAGGTACACGTGAATGAAGCAGATTACACCGACCATGTTTTCTTCCTTCCCATCAACTTGATTTGCACATTATTAAACATCTAATTAAAACTCCACCCCTGAATTATTTCTCACTGGACCTCTCATATTGCTGAAAAGAAAACTTCTCACCAATCTAAAGGGAAAGCTGCGCTGTGACTCTAGGCCTTGTAAGCAAAAGATTTTCTGTTGTAAAGAGAAGATGCTGAAATGCTCATTTCTGATGTTGAGTTACTGACACTGGGCTATCAAATATAATTCTGTTAGGTTGAATGTCACGAGGGGATGGGATGCAGCAGAAAGATATCACACGACAAGTCTATCAAGAATGCCTTCCCAAAGCTTCTGCAAGGCATGTGCAACATAAGCCAGGACGCTTACAATGATTCCAGTCAGGTAAGAGGAAAAAAAACCATCCATCGTCACCCAGCAGTGCTCAGTGTCCTTACATTTCCCATAACGCAGCAACACCATCTTTTATGTTACATCCTGGTACCATGGAGTTGAGCCATAAATGACAAGCCTCTGTGTAAATTCATTCTGCAAGAACGGCACTCATGGCCTGAGCCCCTGCCCGAAGTGGATCATCTACCCACACCTCTAGTGAAGACAGCAGCAGCTCTCACAGTTCACTATTTACACAAAGGATTTGCTTCTCGGATGCAGAAAGATATTGTCAGATACCTTTAAAACAACAAATCAGAAACAAAACCAAAGCTAAACAGTGTGAAATGGCTGAATGCTAAGAACTTAATGCGGAGGGGGAAAGCCAAAACATGATATTCGCTCCAAATCAAAGCCTCAACTGGGGGATATGTGTTTGTATAACCAAGATGCATCTGGACACCCAGATCTGCCAACAACCCTTAGGAAATGAAAAGCTTCCTCTTTACTTCATCCTTGCTGACACTGGATGTTCCTGTATGGTTGTGATACTTGTTGGCCTCAGATGGTGGCACCTGAGGCTCTGGGCAGCACTGGAAGGATTGAACATGTGTACTGGGTACAACAAAACCAGAAGCACTTGACACCCACAAACGACTGCGTGCCTTTTCTTGCAGAGCCACAGTGGAGGTGAGCCATGCAGGGAGAAGCCCACTTGTTGGGCGCACCAGCACATCAGGGCCTGCCTCTCTCCTTGGTGTGGGAGGGAGGAGGTGCACTGGAGGGCTTTCTGCTTGGTGCAGCTGGGACAACAGGAAGACAGAACTGAGTCTCAAACAGGCACTGCACCTTCACATCTGGCCTTAATTCAAACCAGCTTTCACAGTGTGATTAATTGCAATATTCTGTCCGTGCAGTGGACACCTAAAATTTGCCCCTCTGCATTTCTTCAAATAATTTCTCCTCTGGTCCAAGCCCGCAAGGCCAATAGACACAGCGCAATAAACAAATGTTAATGTGGCTCATTCTTGCCAGTTAATTAATAGTTCTTCTCAGAAACCATTTAGTAAATTATTTGGATGATGAATGATGCTTTGAAAGGGTTTTGCAGTTACTAATAACACCATTCTCTCTTCCTGTTCCACAGCTGCTTTTATTAATAGAATCCTTTCATAGATGAGGGCTGATCTACAAGAACATTCGTTAAAATAACATCCAGAAAAATATTACATATAGGCTGTTCTGAATCCCTAACCTCTTAGAAATACAGCTCTGTTTTAGGAAACCATCAGTATTCTGGTTGAAACTAAAGGAGACGGACTGCTTTCAGGAGCACAGAGACTGACATTCTTGTGTGAGATGCTGCTGTGAGTTTTCTAACTTTCCATAAAACACGGGAGTTTCTAACAAGGAAAAATTCACCTGCTCCATCTCTTATTGAACTTTAGCAAGTCTAATGGGTCCTACAGATTCATTTTCACTTAATTGGCTCTACGATGTTACCTCATTATTAGTTGAGCTGCAGGCATTCATACCATCTTGGAAAGGTAAATTGGCCCTAAAACCAGAGAATTACTCCTTTAATTAGGTTGGATTGATCAGGAAGGCTACAAAGATCACCTGCATTAACTACAAATCAGTGCATATACCCTGCCTATAGTCAGGGAGTGACCAACAACCATGGAGGCCTTATCTTGCAGCACCCACTAGCGTAAGACCAAGTTACAAGATGCTCTAGTAAGGCCATCCATCCATCGAACAGGCCACAGACTGCAATCATGCTTAGCTGAAATTTGTTGTTGTAATGAACTGAACCTTCTCAAAGTAGCAGATGCCAGGAGGGAAGAATGTTATATGGATTTCCTATACCAGCCAAAGAGCCTCAAGCTTGGAGCCAAAATTCTGTCACTCTGCTGCTCTGTGGAGTGTCTTGTTTATGGACTTTCATTACTTATCCGGCTTTGTAAACCACTCATTCCAGAGCTCCCAGTGGTATAAAGTAACTTATCATCACTTGCCATCAGCTGTTGTATATTATGTACATTAGTAAGGTTCCCCATGGAAACATAGCATAATAGAAGCAGTTTGTTTTATTTTCCCCAGTAAGAAAGGAAAAAAAAAAAATCAAGACCGGCAGAAATAGGCTTTTCAATATATAAAAATTAATAGCAAGGCACAAAATGTTTCTGTGCCAAATGACAGAGTAAGGCAATGAAAAGCTATTCAATATGTTGATGCCTGGCTAGCTTAATACACATCCTGTGAGGGATTTTAAAAATTGCCTAGGTGCTCTTGTATGTGTCTAATTTTCAATGACAACTTTACTTCTGAGTCGCTCAGGTGGTCTTGAGGATTCTCCCTTCCCAACGCGCAACCTATGCCATCAGACAGCTCTCGAGAAGAGGTGAAACACACGTCATGGGATACACAGAAGACACCGACGTTTGGATGGTGCCAAAATGTATTTTAAAAAGTTTCCTGTTGTTTTATTTGTTTTGAGTTCCATTGAAAAACAGTCCTTAGTTAGAATACAGATACCCCTGCTTGCAAAACACCATAAACCAATCTTGGGTATATGCAAAACTTCTGTACTCTGTATTCTTTTGAGGCTATAAATCTGTATTATGCTCCTCCGTGCAACAGTTGTTGTTTAATCTTTGTTGTTTAGTGCACCTCTGCACACTGGAGAATTCATTAGGAAAACGACACAGCCATGCAGCGTGGCTATAAATTAGTGTTCTGCCTGAAGAAATGCTATTGATTTTGCGTGGCACTCCTGGATTTGCATGTTTGCCAGTTAGCTTAACCATAATACTCTCATGCACATCAAAGAATATCCTGAGCTTGCAGCCTAACTAAGAATGCGTTTTGGTGGTATGTTAAGCCTTTACAGAATGTTGGTGAGAAGAAAATCCCCCAAACCAATTGATTGAGTGGCTGAGATTTAACCAAGCATTAAAAAAACCCCCCAAACTTTAGTTTTGTAGCTTCCTCTCTTTAACATGTAAGTAGAGCAACAGCAAGGAGTGAACTCTTTAAATGATATGCTCATGTGGTTCTTTTTCCAGCAAATTGAGGGATGACCTTGGCAGGCTACATTCAGCCAGCCCATAACCTCTAAGAATGCTCCTTGCAAAACAGTTCAAGCAAAATGGGCTAAATGAGTCTATACTATCAGGTAGCAGAATAAAAGGTTAAAGGACAGGGCCAAGGTTGCTGCGAACACATTCCATCACAGCCGCACCGCTCAGACTAGTTTATCCATTTTCATATCACAACTTGAAAATGCATATTCCCAGAAAAGAAGGGAGGGAGGAAAGCAAAGACAAAGTCTCTGGCTTGGGCAGAATGAGAAAATGAAGAGTGACAGTCTCACAAGGGCAAGGGGGGGAAGAACACTCCTCCTGGGGAGCACCTGCAGGACCCGATATGAGGGATGAGTTGGAGGGAAAGTGGAAAAATGTTACACCAGGAGATGGAAGACAGGAAAATACAGGAAGCACCTACCACTTGCTACTGTGAGCTGCAGATGCCTTGGCATTTATAATCCTGACAGGGACACCCCATCTTTCGTCACTCAGCTATAAAGTCCTAAAACTGTGAGTTGGCTTTAACTAGTCAGCAATCAATTATTGCCGGTGAGCCAATTGATCACCTATCATGATTAGTCAGATAATTTGCTTCATATTTCCATTAATGAGCCCAATGGGCATGATTAATTGCCACAGGGGGTAGAATTTCAGCATGGCTAGTGGAGAACTTGCTTTGTAATACTGTGAATCCCATTACCGTTAATGGAAATTTAACAGCCAAATCCCCTGTGGATCACTTAGGAAAAATTACCCCTTAAGGTTAAAGGGGATTTCATTAATAGTATTCTAGGACACTCTGATTTGAAAGTACTGTAAGCTTCCAGTGTCATGTAGAAATATGCATCCTACTGGTTTTTGCATATCCCTCATTATTATATCTATCACATTACCCTTCTCAAATGGAATTTCAAAACACAGCTCAGCCTATTGAAATGTAAGGCACATTAAGGGTAAATTTTCTAAAAGTTATTCAAGGAGATTTATCTGCTAAATTCCTATTAATATTAATGGGAATTGCCTAGTTACATTGCTAGACACTACCCTGAAAATGAACCCCAACAGCAATTTATCAGGCTCCTTGATTCCTGATGCCTATATAGAGCAGAATGTACACTACATACAAGTCTAAAGTTTGGGCTGGAAATCTAGATACCATGTTGTCATGGTTAATGACATCTAACACTTCATCTTGCACTAGTTTGAGATGTAGACAGAGTCTTATAAATGACTTTCTGAAGTGTTTGGTATCAAAAGCCAATACATGGATGTCACTCTAACCTAGCTAAAGGATATGTAGAAAAATATTAAGTTGTCACTCTATAGTGCCTTACTGACTGTCAGTCACTGTGGTGACAGAGTGCTCCTATTGTTAGGCAGCCAACCTGACATAGTTAAATTCCCCCTGAAATGCCAGGCTTATGTTCTCTGGAAACCAAGGTCCATTAAAGTGGACACCCAAAAGAGTCACCTGTTAAATACACATGATACAAAAAGATAGCTGCAAATACTAGACAGTGTGTCTCAGACTGATGATACTAATAATTTAGAATAGATGTGGCTATTTTCCAATTTACAAGTAATTCACAAATTGAACAGTGTTTCCACAAATGTGTGCATTGCTGATAATTAGGTTTCTGGCCATTTGTTAAAATACGATTGTGACTAATTTGGTATTGGCCAAAGTCATACAGAACTGCACCTACTGCCTGATCAGGTGGATGAAACTCTTCACACAGGAAATGAGAACTACTGAATGTCAGCAGTATCACTGTGTGTACATGGACTCACTCATTTAATCCCAAACATGACCACTCCGTGGAAACACAGCTTTTCATGCAGGGTAACAGACTGTGCACATCTAACTGTTAAGGCATTCAAATCTGATTACACTGAACATCCACAGGAACTGGCCCCTGAGACACTTTTCTGTAACATTTTACTGATGCAAACCAAGACAAATCCCTACGTGCTTGCTTAAAAAAACAAACCAAACCTTTGATATTTCAGCTCAAAGTTAGAGAAAAGATGGATTGGATCACAAAACCTAAGTTGGCACAGTTAGTGTCAGACACAGCTTGATGTCACCACGGCCAAGTTGCAAAAAACCTGAGGAGTTTGGAAATACTCATGGTACTCACGCACATAAGTTGAAACATCCACATTAATCAATCAAATCAACCTGACTACAACATCAAGCAGTTATTACCATTAAGATCATCCCTAAACAATGTAGCTATAATGGATATGAAGAAGGACCCATCTAGCCCATCTCTGACAATAACCAGGATATATGGATACATATAAGGGCACTGTATGAATTTTAAATATTGTTTTCTGTCCCACTTCTACACCCTACAATTGTTTCTATACTAAACGTGTGACCACATTAGGCAAGCTGATCCTTGTGTAATGTGATGCCTCAAGATCTATTTTTGTCAGGCTGGTGAAAGGCAACATAGGATTCTCATTAGTGTGACATAATTTCTAATCTTTGTGCAAATACCTAGGGGGCTGAATGGGTGTAAAGAAAGAAGGCAACATTGAAAACAAGTGACCACACAGAGAAAGGGACCAAAGTAGTAGAAGAGTCACTCAGGCAAGAGATAGGAGTAAGGGATATGGTAGGCAAATCTCAGAACAGGATTAATTCTCACGACCTTGAGGATTTCAGAGTTCTCCATATGCATCTGAGTCTTGACCTCCTTTGACCCATTAATCTGATTTTATTTGCATCCACCCCTGCGTTCAATTCCCGAGGTCACTGTTGCACCCTTCAAACTTTTCTTTCAAACACATAGCATCTCTAGAAGTCTTTGCTCCATCATCCTTCTACAGAAGTCCAAAGCTCTATGATCAACAAAGGCTAATTTCCCTATAAAACATAAGCCTCTTCTACTTTTCCTCTGAATTAATTTCTGTTCAAACTAAAATCATTCCTTTACAGCATCACTTCATGTCACAGAGGCGAACCCTGGTTAATTATTCTTGCTATTAGAAAGGCTCCCCACCCCCCAGTAATAGGTTTTCTTCTTCTCTTCTAGTCTAGGCTTCTCTTAAGCAACAGCCTCCTCAAACCGCTAATGCTTCCTTTGCTTTGAACATCCATTGCAAAAGACATTTATGAGCTTTCCTGGGAGTTGCTTAGGTACTTAAGAGGTCTGGTGTCCACAGCACCGCTGAGCTCATAAGTCACTGGTGCAGCTAGATGGGAATGCAGAACATTAAGGCCTGGTGGAGCTGAGCCAGGAAAGGTGGAGGGATAGAAAAGTGATGAAAAAGAATAAGACACACTGGCAAGAGCAGAAACCAGAAGGTGGAGAAAAGGTCTAACAAGTTGCCAGAAAGAAAGGAATTAGGAAGAAAAGCTGAACTAAAGCAGAAAAATTACCTGATTTTTCAACCTCCTCCCTGTACAGCTCAAGATTTGGTCCTGTCGATTTGTCTCACACACTTGAGTAGCAGCTCATCTCCACTATCCCCATAAAACACTTCCTCTGATGCCAGCTCCATGTGCAGACTACAAAAGATGTCCCAACCCTGAAGAGAGCACTAGAGAAGATGCAATGGGTGCTGCTTGCATACCATACCTGCCTTCCAGGCTTGGAAACTGGGCACCAAAGTCAAACATGCACCTCCCTCTGCATCCTGTTTGCACGGTTCTCACCCTGGGGCCTGACATACAACCAGTGCAGTTACATGTACACCTTCCCTTCTCCTGGTTTGGTTCTGTACGTCACAACACTATAAGGTAGAACTCACAGCGGATCTGTTCTTTACCCTGGAGACGGTTGTGAAAGCACCTAGACATAAAGAGGGATGTGGTTATCAGTCAGCCAGTCACATCTAGGCTCTTCATGCCCTTCATTACCTGCTTTGGGCAGTGTCAGTTTAGGAGCAGCCAGCAACAAAAGGTGCAATTCACTTAGGTCATCATATCATCACTCCTCCTTTCTCTTGCTGTCACATTCACCTCAACTTCTTACTTTATCTGTGTCTTGACTCCTAGCTACCTTTTAAACTTTAAATGCTAGGCTGCACTATCCTTTCTTATCTGCTTTCTTTGCTAAAAATAAAAAAAAAGAAAAATAAAAAAGATCAGTCTCCCACAAAGTATGCATAATGGAAAAATTTTGAGTGAAGGTGCAAGAAACATCATCATAAGTGCTACAGTTTAGAATTCGCTATTTTTTCATGTAGAAACTGCCTTTGACATTTGACATGACAGGAAATGTTGCTTCAGTAAGACGGACAACAGGCTATGCTTAATTCAAACAGGCAGAGGGAATGCAAAGGGAGAGAAAGTAAGTTATACCACATTTGCACATCAGTATATCCTCCTGAAGAGCTACCGAATGTGGACTAATGAGGAACAAGAAAAATGAACCACATTTCCCTTAGCAATTATTTTTGCTATGCTTCCTGCTGAAGACAACCGTGAGTAACCTGTGTAAATGAAAGGGCATACAATGCAAAGGGCTGCTGCTGAGCACAGGATGACACCAACCTGGGTCCAGATTCTGCTTGCCAAAACTCACTTCCTACTTCCCTTGCAACCCAGAGGACAATACCTCAGCGTGACTCCAGAAGAAAAATGCTTTGACCCTCAAGTTAAAGGATGTACCAGGAAGGAGGAGACAGAAGAATGCCTATGTCGCTTGCACGGCAAGGTAGGGAAGTTACTGAACTGATTGAGTTTATACCAGGTATGGCCTAACAATTTGGGTGCTCAGTGCAGAACACTCAGGACTATGCTATTGCCCATAACTCCTTCCCCTCCAGGGACAGGTCACGTTCATTTGAAATAGATGGTACAACCATAGGTGGTTTCAAAGTTGACTCTACCAAGACTTGTCCTCTTCTTTCAGGATCTGCCTGTTAAATTTTGGTTCAACATGTCCCATTCTCCAACTCTTCACTGAAAAAATTACTAATTACAGTGCCTTGGATATCATTAAATTGCCTTCTGGCACTCTGTGAAATGCCCATGTCTCAGTTGCTCTGTTAATTGCTACCCCCATAAGGCTTGTTTACCTTATCTCACTCACTTCTCCGGTGCTTTCTCATCTAGAGTTTTTGTTGAAGATCTCTATCAGCCATTTTCTTTTCTCTTTTTTTTATAGGTTAAGCCTGACCATGCCGCCCTCCCCCAACCCAAAATCCATATATGGCAGACATTAAGGGAGGCGACACAAGGGGAGGCGACACAAGGGAAGGCAACATACGCAGTGAACTGAATAATCAGCTAACACAATTTCTAAGATGATGGAGGCAGTTCAAGTAATATTGAATTATTAGTTCAATACACAACAGTTTACTACAGTTGACTGAGAAAATAAATGCATTATTGGCAAATTGCTGAAGACAGCAAACCCCGAAGGCAGATCTCCAGGCACCAGGTAAGATTTCAGACTGACAGAGAAAGATGTTCCAGATCCATAGCCCACTCTCAAAGGGATGACTTTGCAAGTGGGTGCTATACCTAGTTCTACACAAAGCAGATCTTAAAGCGACTGCACATTTTTGCAAACAAACATGGATTCATGCTGAAACTTAGGGCAGTGATGTCTTCAACAAGTTGTTGAGTATAAAATAACCTAATTTCCATTCTCACATGTTGTTCCAATTTAAGGACATTTTGCCTTGGGAATTTGGAATCTCATTTTAAATAAAATTTCAAGACATACTATATGATAATCAATATCTAATGATAGGTCAAACTAGATCTTTAAGAATGAACAGATGACAGTGGTTTTGCATGTGTCTCAGCGAGCTGACACTGACCACATAAAACATATTTAATAGCTGATACAACTAGATCCAGGTCTTCAGAGGAATTAGTTACTGAAGGTGACATTTTAATAAAAATCCACAGAGGATCATCATGTACCTAACAGATAAGCAGGAATTGCTAATGTCTCTGTTATATGGCAAGACAATGTTTCAGTGATCAAGTTTCTGTACAAGGTAGATAACTGGTAAGCTGAGAGAAAAATTCAGTTGCCTTTCCCAGTCTGGTTGTTCAGTTCATGAAGAAAATGTTTTCAGACTGGCATGCCTTTTTTGAAGTAATAAATTCTGATCTCTTTATATTTACTATAAAAAAGTTAAAAAAAAGCATTGGCAATGAGGGTAACGATATATTATTTTTGTGGTTGCTTTAAGGAATCTGTCACAGTGCTAAAAGGGAGAGTTATGTGTTTTTTATTGTAGCAAAATTTGCAAGAAGTCCCAGCCTCCTCCCAGTGACACAGAACAACAATTGGCAAAATGTTTTACAAGGCAAAAATTAAAGGTAAGAGAAATTTAAATGTACTGAGCAAGTAGCATTTTAGTTGGACAGGTAGATTACTGAGGAGGGAGCAGAGCAGTGCAAAATATGGAAATCATGCAGCTGTATTTTACCCTGTGAATCCATTCTCACAATAGTATATTGTATGGCACAAAAAAAAGGTCTCTGAGGGTTCACCTTTTGGCTTACTATAAAGCTTTAAAGGCTTACCATTTGAGAATTAATGTTTACATGATCTGAAAACAATGGCCATTGTGAGGAGAAACACTGAGAAGTGCTTTTGTAGGCGTGCAAAAAAATAGCCTTAATAATCATCTGTGCAGCATTTTAGATTGAAGATGCTTTGACCCTTATGAGCAAATCCCTCCTCATTCCATCTGGCATGTGTTCAAACAGCCCCAGTTCTAGAAATACTATTGCTTTTCTCTTATCTCTTTACTTTAACAACTTGTTTGCCCCGATCTTAAGTCTAGCACAATACTTCCCTGGCTCTCAGAATATAATCTTCATCCCTTTCCCAACTGCTTTGTAAACAATTTTTTCTATAATACCAGTAATCAGAAAAGCACACATTTTGAGGCTTGCAGCCACCTGCCTACACTGGCTAATCTTTCAAGAGCCTCTATATTATCCTCAAAATCCTTCTTATCAGGCAATTTGCTTCTTACCATTCAAAACTGTGTCTGACCCTCCTTTCCATCAACATGCCCCATTCTAACTTCTTTTTCTCATCACTGTTCTTAACCCCCTGACCAGTTGCACAGTGCATGATGGATACCATCCCTCTGGTGAAGCTCTTGTAATAGGAAAGGACATTTCTCTTTCCCAGCCTTTTCTCTCTCCACCTCTTTCTACGTTACCATATTTCTACATAAATAAAGGCATTTCTATATAAGTAAAAATCCTTTTTGCAACCCCTTCCATTCTAACACTACACGTATATTGAGGGTGTAGGAGTTCATCAAAGCACCCAAACACTTTGGCATAAACCCAACAGATTTATAATACTCCCTTTTAAATTAGACATATGCTATTGATTACGTATATTAACGGGACAATTTATGTGCAAAAGTGATGACTGTATATTTATGATTAGGACAATTGGTGCTATGCAGAATGTTCACAATAAAAATTTAAAATCCACCTAATTTAAAGTCTGTTCTGCTTTCATTTTGCAAAATTGATTGAAGCCAAAACAAAGTTTCTCCTTTCAATTCTTTCACTATAAAATACAAGGTTTCTATACCTTCCTGTTTTGGAGAGAAAAAAAAGGCTTCTGCATTTGAAATTGTGCATTCTTGTTTAACTGTGCTATGAAGTTTAGTGTTTCAGCATAAATCTGTTTAACAGAAACCCTGAGAGGAGGAATGGCCCAAAATGAACACTAGTATGCCCTCTACATATGTATAAATATATATACACACACTTATATACACAAACACAGATGAGTTATCAAGGTGTCGGAATGCGCAGACAGAATGTGTGTATAACACTGCAGAAAGAGGGCATGCTTAATTAAGGGAATAAGAGCAGAAAGAAAAGAACTAGACTGCATGTTTGTGACAAAAACTCTGGCTTTCTGGTATATCTTACATTGGAAAGCACTGTAAATCACTCCCTCCAACTTACATACATTTATGTACATACAACTTATGACCTTATATGGAATGAAATGTCCCTTTTGTCATTTTGGGTGAGCTGTCCTGACTCTGTCCCCTCCCAGCTTCTTGCAGAGAAGGAGCTGGGAACACAGGTGCAGTACGAGAAACTGAGAAGTCCTTGGCTTAATGAAAACATTGCTTAGCAACAATTAACAGCGTTAGTATGTTGCTGATAAATCTCAGCACAAATCCAAAATATAGCCTCATACTAGCTACTGTGAGAAAAATTAACTCTATCCCAACCAAAACCAGGACACCAGGCTGTTTGAAAATCACCCTGGATGGGTAGGGCAGCTGGCGGAAAAGGCAGATGCGCTCTCGCTTCATAAGGCACGGTAACCCAAACTCCTTCTGACAAAGGAAATCAATACTTCAGTAGGAGACATGCCTCAGCTTGGCACAGAATCTCAAATGAACAAAAGGCCTCCTTCTGCCTGAAGATCACGCCCGGAGCACCGTATCAAAACTCACCTCATTTAATGCAAGCATCTGCAGAGGGCATTTTCCCCTCCACGCCTCCCACGTCCTTCTTTAACATTTACTGTTTGAGATCAGTAGTCTATACAATTTATCGCACCTGTCAAGGCTAATTTATTCATGTGATCTGGCAGTAATCAAAAAGACTGAGATCGATGTGCCAGCAAACCCTGACATTTATTCATATTTTAAAGTCCCATTTGACCTTGAACTGCAGCTAACTGGAGCTGAACTTGTCAGCAGCTCTCTGAGGCTCACTGGGTCTGGCAGATCAGCGCCTCTGGGCTAAAGGCACAATGTCAGGGCAACAAACGCCTGGACCGTGAACACAAAAGGCTGAACCACAGACAGAGGGGTAGGGGACCAGGGAAAACAGCCCCATTAACAACGCAGCGCTCGCAGACCCACCAGTCCATCCCGCACATGCACCCCTGTGCAGCTTGTTCCTGCTGTACAACCGTTTAGGAATCAATAGACGTTTTGCTGAGAGGTAAAAAGGGGGAGGAAAAGGAGCAAAGAAGGAATATGACACGTCTGCCTGCAGCAGCACAAACAGGAGTCCCAAGGTTGTCCTCAGCAGACTGCTGCCAGGCTGGACCCACACGGGCCACTCGCGGTGAGCCAAGGGGAGGCAAAGGAGGAAACAGAAAATAACATCACCTTCCCTCCCTAAAGGGTGGACCCTGGTGATCCAGGCACAACAGGTGATACAGAAGTTATATCAGCAACTCTGCAACCCACCACGTACCTGCCAGCACAACGTGGCAAGGTCAACTAGAAACAGGAACATGAAAAAACAGGTCTCAAGAGAATGGCTTTGAATCTGCTTTCGCACTTCTACTCAGGAACAGGCTCTAGAATTTGCTTATTCCTTTTGAAGTCCATCATCCTTTTCCTCCTCACTCAATTGTGTCCTAAAGGAATACAGGAATTTTAAGTACAGTTCCTCTAATGCAGGCTTGTCTGTAACCTCCAGTAATCATTTCAGGCTTTGAATTCAGAGCAATTAGTAAGGAAACAAAACAAAATCAATTTAAAATAGTTCCAACCTGGGCTCTGCCATCAAATGACTTCTTAGATGTCCTGTGAGGATATTTTTAGAGCTTTCTGCCTCAGTTTCCCCTCGGTTAAATGGAGGCATACATACAAATAGAGTGTGCTAGGAATTATGGGCAACATGCTTTGAAGTTATCGTACTGTTTGTTTTTCTGTTGATAGGAAGGTATTTGTGTAAATGACATGCTATTAGAGACGCAAAGGAAATCTAAGAGGCATTTTAAGTAGAAATAGGCAGCTACAGCTTTACTGAAATATGCAAATAGATAATTTTATTACAGTCAAAACACTTCAATATGCAATATGCAGTTGCACCTAACAGATTTTGCATACGTGTTCTGATGCTTCTCTGGGTTCTCCTTGGCTGCATTTCTCATGCTATAAATTCTGTATGTCATATTAAAATATGATTTTTCAGTGAGATCTGCCTTTCCTAAGCCTAGAATACAAATAGAAATGACAGATATGCCATTTTGGGTTTGTTTTCCCTTTCTTTTAAATAGCTAACACCTTTCCATTCTGTTGGAAGAAAGTTACCAATGGCAAGCAATTGGCATTTTGACCAATGCATTTGTGCTTGTTAGATATATATTTGTCTAATGTTGCCATGCAATCTGATCTGGTGTTCAGGGAAGAGGAACCATTCTGTGAGGATGCAAAGATAATTTGTCTCTATGGATCTAGATTAGCTGCAGTACATGGGGCTATGTAAGTTACAAGAAACATGCTGGTAAGGCATTTCAGCCAACCTGTTTCCTTACTTTTTCCTAGTTAGGAAACAAAATTTGAGAGAGAGAATCTTGGAACTCTAAGTGCGTCTTTAAATATTTTATAGGATTTTTTTTTCCATTTCCTTCCTTCCTTCCTAAAATGACTTATTTGTGCCAGAACAAAGCAGGAATTCAGCTCCACAGTAATGATGAAATAAAAGTACAGAACACACATGGCAGATGAGTGTCATCAAGTTCTCAACACCTGAAAGCCAAGATGATCTAAAGGTACATGACTGCACATACCATTTCCCAAAATACTGTCATGAAACATTCCCCCAGAGCTTTTAAAGGACACTGAATTTAAGAAAATTATATACCCCTTCATTTTCATTTTTACAGTTTATCACTGGTGTCCTTCTACAACATGATTGCAAGCAAATGTTCACTGCCACGAGTACCAAAAAGAAAGAGATCATAAAACTGATGCAAGGTTGGGAAAGTATTTTAGGGTTCACTTGTAGGAGGAAGATGAGGTGGCCACAGATAAGCTGCTCATCTGCTCGCTGTTTTGACCCTGTGCCAAGGACTGCCATTGTGACCACAGACACTCACACCCGTGCATTTTCTGTCTGTGCTCAGCTGAACAGGGATCCATTTCCCTGCTCTGTGCCCTGTTCCAGCCCCTCTCTGATGGGTCTCATTCCTCTCTGAGCTCTTTGGGGAGGAAACTGCCTCTCCCTGTCACCTTCCTGCAAGGTGCCCGGCTGCTGGTGCCTTTCTGAAATGTTAACTGCAAAGCAAATGCTATGAGCTCATCTGCACTCCTCTCAGAGGGCATTTTCTGCCACTCTAGAGATGACAACTTTGCCAATCCCTGTACTGTTTTGCCCTCTATACAGTGAATATTATCACTGTCATTTGCAGATAGAAAAACAGAAGATGAAGCATAGGAAACAGACTCCTCAAGATCATGCAGGTGGCAAGTATTCCCCAGCCAAGTGCTTGACCTGCCATACAACACAGGCACCCTGTCCGCAGGCTCCTTCATTGTCAGTGTTCCCACTGTACCTCATAGGCCGTTAAAATGAAATTTATAGAAGACTTGTGTTATAAATTTCTTGCTGGTGGTCAATCTCTTGTTGCCTTCAACAGAAAATAGTTTGCCTTTCATCATTTCTTCACAGAGTTAAATTGCCTTTTTTTTCCTGTATTACACACAATGCAGATAATGATACAATTTTCTGGCACTGAAGAGTAAATCTTTGTCCAAAGACACAGGTACATGCACGATTCCTTCCCTGCTCCTGCTCCTCAGCTCGAAAGTTTCTGTCACACAGGTCAGACCAACATGTTTTGCTCTATTCAGGCAACACAATTGCAAGGATCATTATTAGTCAGTTAGAGGTTTCTTTAGCAGACTGCAAAAGATAGAGTAAAACTTGACATCTTACCTCTGAAGTTTCCCAGAAAGAATTAAAATGAAACTCAATGAACCTAAACCCCACAGCACTTCTCCCCCTCCAAACCCACAACTCAGAGATCAGCTCTTTTCCTCGTGCTCACGCGACAAGAACGCTGTCACTCACCAATGCAAGGATTCATATGCCTCTGCTTAACATCATAAATATGGGTGACTTGAATTTTCCAACAAGGGTAACACCTCAGCAACAGATGATAATTTACACGTTTCAATGCCTACAATCCCATCTCCAGATGTTGCACTCGGGACTAGAGGGTCCTATAAATCTGACAGCTCACCTCTAAGGCTGAAGCACATTTTCCCAAGCAAGATGGCTTTGCCTGAAGGACAGTGTCTGGGAAATTCCTTCCAGCAACACAACCGCACATTGAAGCTCTGGCCACAGCCAGGGAGGATAGTTTGGGCTGCTCCTCCAGGACTTACCCGGGCTGCTGGTCTGGGTCAGGGACCTCCACACAGGACACTAGCCAAAACCAAGGCTTTGATCCAACTGCAGCAGCTTGGGCTGAAAGGTCTCTTGCCACCCTAAGAGCCCTCTATGATTCCTGGAGGGTCAGATGAAACCTCTCATCCCCAGAAAAACAAGAACCACCTGGGGAGCTGATCAAAAGGTCAATTAGAAAACTGGCATATCCCTGCTCTGGGAACAGCTGGTAACCTGAAACACTTCTGCATTTCATTTTTGAAGTGGAAAGATGTTTTCCACAGCGCTGATACACTTTTTTTTTTTTTTTTAAAGAGTTCTGAAAAAGATTCAAAATGGTTTCAAAACCTCAAAGAAACCTTTTGCCAGGTGTACCAGGCACCTGGCTAAGGACTGCCAGCTGGGCACCTCTGGGTACAACAGCCCAAGCCAGACTCTCAGTAATCAGCATCAAGATTCAGAGTTCTACAGAACATTCGGAGTTTCCGGTGAGTTGCCATTTTGCAACAGCAAATATGTTGTACCAGAAGGATTCCGACCAGCTGTAGCTCATCTCTAGGCATTTGGTTCAGTCTCATCATTACACAGTGCAACCCACTTCAATCTCCACGCAATTAGCACACTCACTTCTCCGCGCTTTTCCTCTCTCTCTCATTCAGTCCACAGTGGCCGCTGCAGAGGAGCCAGTGTTAGATTTAGATTAAACCTGCAAGGAAGTGGCTGAGAAGAAAGCAGCAAGGACTAAGGAGGCATTTTCTTTCTTCGGGTCTTTTGCTGTTGATCTCTTTCTGAAATTTCCAGCCTTGTGCTTTTATAATGTCCTAGTACATGAAAGAGTTTGTAACATAAAATGTTACACTCAATGGAGCATGATGTGATATTGAAGCCAAATGGCCAGATGCTCTTTTCTGAGCTATTTCCAATGCTCCCACTTCAGAGAGGGTTTTTAATGGCATTCACAAGCTCCAGTCCTGTAGTTTGCTGGCAATTTCATGCTAGAGCACCATTGCGCTATGTGCTGATGAAAACATTGTTTTTCCATTCAAGGTTACAGTTATCTTCAATTTAATAAAAAGAAAAAAAAGCACAGTGTGGTTCCAGGAAATTGCAGACAGGTTGGGTGTTGGATTCTCTCCCCAGAAACAAGACTGTGCATCTCATTTAGGGTACAATTAAGACTATATAAACGGTCCGGTAGGAGAAAAACTCAAGTACGCTAACTTAATTGGAAGAGGCCAAGGGGTATCTTTTAGCTGTTTGGCTTTGCTTTACACGGTTCTCACACTCCTTTCTCCTTTGGGAAGACCCTTTACATGGAAAATCCTCCGTTTTGAAACGTGGTTGATGTCAGACATTTGAAACCTGGCACCAGGCTCTGGCCTGTCCTCTTCATCTGCTTTTTCATGGTGTTCTTGTTTGCTGACAGCACTGCATCTCTGTGGTTCACTGCATGGAGGCACGAGCACCAGGTACTGGGAGGATACAACCGCAGAACCGGAGTAAACGGGGCTGCTAACAGCTTTCTCCAAGATTTTAATGCAATTAATGCCCCATGCAGCCCCTTGGGACTGGCAGTCATGCACTTTGGCAATGGGGGCAGCGGGGATTTGAGTTCGCTTTGGACACTCCAGGGTTCAGCAGCCTGGGATTTAATGCCTGCATGAGCCTCTCCACTTACAGCTAAGTGTCTCTCTTTCCAGACAGAATGCTTTATTGCTTTATACAAATGTCAAGCCTAATCTCATCCTGTTTGAACCAACGAAACTCCCCTGGAATGAAGAGATGCTGAACATTCAGACAGGCAGAGGACCTGGCTCATCATATATGCACATCGCCACAGAATAGATTATTCCAATCCCTATTTTGAAGAGGGAAAGGAGTTGCGGATTAATGTAATCCAGGCACCATAAATTCAATCCTTTCATGGTTTCTTAATGCTTGGCTTTACAAGCTTAACATTCTTTTACCTTAGGAAATGCCTGTAAAAATGCTGAATTAAACTGGAGATGGAAAAGAGGACACCTTTGCATACACGACTTATCGGGAGCATGAGACCCAGGGAATTTATCACAGAGATCTTCACACCCTATGCAATGGGGTAATTTCCAATAACTGTAGATTACATCACTTATTAGGATTTTGCCTAGGCAGTGCAGAGTTCAGTAGAACTGGTCCAAAACATTTTAACAGCATTTAACTTGATGCTGAAAATGCTGATTTATCGCACTCCAATGCGAACAGGCCTGTCTAAGGACAGAGTGCAGCACATTTGCAAATGCCTGCAATTGTGAATTCTTGTTAACATCATGTAAGTGATTAAATGGCTTCAAACTGAAAGACTTTCTTTTAATACTTTTCATTTGAAATTGCATTAATTTATACTACAAATTACAGCTTGGGACAAGTCAAAATAAAAATGGAGTATTTTCGGATGTTCCAAAAAAGACATTTTGATTAACCCGCATTTTTGTACAATTTTCACTTGTATTTTACCACAGCATGTGGGAAAAAAGCCCTGACATTTGAGAAACTCTTCAGAATGGCGTTCCTACTTATTTCTTAGCTCTAAGACTAGGGGCCCGGCCTCATGAATCACACAGGGTAAAAAGCATTGTCCAGAATTCAGAATTGATGTTTGCTATACATAAACCTTGTGACATTTTTATTACAGCATACCAGCCTCAAATCTGCATTTAAAACACTGACTGCTCACAGGAATCTAAATCTCCTTAGCTAAAGATAATAAAACCAGGTCAAGAATTCATTACTCAACAATCTACCATTAGCATTTCTTTTCAGGGAAAATGCAGTTCATCTGTTTTTAAAAGAAGTAAACCTGAGCCATATAGCATAAGTTTGGAAAGCTCAATGATTTGCTTTTTGTCCTGGTTTTGGGTGGGATAGAGTTAATTTTCTTCCTAGGAGCTAGAATTTTCTCCCACTGGGAGAGAGGGGGAATGAGCAAGTGTTGTGTTAGTTGCCAGCTGGGGTTAAACCACAACACCTGGGTATGAAAACCTGTCAGGTAATGAGTTTTATTCCTTATAAAGGCCTTTCAGTGAATCTGTGTCATGACATTTTTACAATACACATAGTATTTCTGCAAAGCCCAGAGGTGGGACTGCATTTCTATATTCATAACCCATGCTTGATTTCAGCTATGCAGCATGGCCACCATTAGCAATGGAATCACAACAGTAGCAAGCGCAAATGATGCGAGCTTTTATCCTGTTTTCAGGCAATTCTTTGCCATCCTTATAAACTGTGTGTTCACAGGGCCATGCCTTTGTCAGTTGCCAAAACTGGCCAAAGTTACCAGTGACACATCTGCACGAGCTGAGGTCGCAACTAACCTTCAGCATCCAGCTAAGCTCTGCTAGAGAACTAAGCCATCTTTTGATTCACCATGGAGTTGATTTGTCACACTGGTACCTAGGGACGTCTCTAATTGGTTTCCCTCACCAGGACTTCTTAAACAGTGGGTTTCTTTAAGATCTCTCAATTTAGATAAGTCATTAGTTGGGTTTTTATTTTTCCAAACATAAGTTAGCACCTCTAAAAATTCATCAACTGACGCAGGTTTCTTCTTTTGAGGTACATCACAGCACTACTGAGAAAAAAGTAGTATGGCCAGTTGATGCTGGCCACAAAGGAGAAAAAAGTTTTGCTTTCAACTGCCAATGTTCCAATGTATTTTTTTATTTGTTTGGATTCTTAAGGGTGGAAAAAGAATTTAATTTGTACTAGAGCATCCTTTAAAATAAATGCTTGATCTCTTCCCACCCACCATTACAGTTGATGGGTACAAAATAAAAAGAACAGCAATTCATTCACCTTATCACTGGAGCACCAGAGGAAAAGAGATATCCTTAGGGTAATGACTAATGACTTGCTATAAAAAGATACATCATAAACTGCTTGTATTAGGTCAAATCATAAACTGGGCTTTTAATGTTTATATGATCCCTTTTAAAATAATTAAGCATGACTGTAGCTCCCACTAGGAAGGGAACTTACCTGACATTTGAAAACCATGCAGTTTCTTACAGGGTCATCATTTGGGACCCTCACTCAGAGGGATCCCTGTTTTCCTCTACATTCAAGCATTTCTTGAATTTCTCTTATTACTCGGACATCTGTCTGTATGACAGGTCAGAGAGACCATTTGATTTCTGGGAGCAGCAAAGATGAACATGAGCTACCCTGAGTTTAGGGTGTCTTCTTCAGGCACAGGCACATCCACAGCTTTGCTGCAGGAGAAAGTACCACTATTTTTCTTTATCTCTGCCTTGAGGTTGGGAAAAGGACAGCTGGACCCCAACTGAAATGAAAGCAGGGCTACCTACCACTCACTGGATCCACGTGGATACGAGGAGGCAGAGCAGTGGTGTGGTGCGTGCCCGAATGCAGCTAACAAGCCAAGTTGCCTGTGCTTGTGAAGGGCACCTCATCCACCCAGCAGTCAGCCACGTTTTGACTGTGAATTCCTGGCTGAGATCAGCTTTTGGGTGCCCACAGACAATTCCCATTGGCTTCAGTAGCTTGGTGGTGAACACTAAGAGAATGGCACTGTTTGTAACAGGATTCAGTCCTGTGTTTATCCATCCTGCGGTGAAACTGTCATCTTTGAAAAATACAGTATACGATGACATTATATAGGTGTCCATCTATTTCCTTACTATCACAAGCCTGCAATCATGTCCATCTCCTTTTTATTTCCCAGAACAGCTGGTGTTTTTTCTCAACCAAACCAGAATCGCCCTACCTTGGCAAACAGACATTGGCTTCGCTGCAAAGCTGCTCCATCAGGAGAATGTGGCAGCTCTAACCGATACGAAGTATGCACAAAAAAATAGTATGAATTTTAAAAAGAGCTGCAGATCCCTAAATATTTTCAACAGATGTGGTAGCCCTAATCAGTTTATGCACTGCTGACTCAATACAGAAAATCACTTACATATAGGTTAATTATTTAAATATTTCCATTTATGGAATTCAGAAAAGGGAAAAGCCAATAGTGGAATACTCAAGATAATGATTTTTTAATAAACAATAGACTTAAGGGGGATTAGCTGGGTTATCAAACAGTACCCTCCCAAATCAGCTCATTAGTTTCACTGACTTTCCCTATTTCATTTTATTAAAACTATTTAAATGAGGGTTCATTACACACAACATAATCTAATTCCTACACTCCAGACTAATCCCTTTTTTTAAGGAGTAACATGATAATAGTTTGCAAAAAAAAAAAAAGTTTAAAGGATTATTGTTACAGTTCTCTTAAACAGAGACTGTTTTCAGCTAAATGTGTGCTAACATTTCCTCACCATTTTATTACTTGTCATTATATTATTTCTTGCTCTTTCTTCATTCGTTCATTTATTCCTCCCCTTTTCTGTCATTCATTGCTCCACACAAGCAGTCACACATGGGCAACAGCATCCCCCTGTGCAGGTGATGGGGATATGCCAAATATCCCCACGTGGGTCAGTACTCCAGGCCTTGGGAAAGGAAACATTCTTTGCTACCTACTTTGAGATTCTGGAGGTAAAAAACCCCTTGTAAATTCACAGTGATTTTATAAAAATCCTGGAGGAAAGGGAGAAGGTTCCTGTGCATTTTCATGCTGCTAGTTTCTGACAGCTCTGAAAGACACGCAGGAGGGGATCACGCGTAGGCCTTGCAAATTAGGAAGCAGACACTGTACGTTACTTACCATGCTGGATCCAGGGTGAAAACACGGAGTAACAGATCCATGCTATGGACATACAGCTTATTTCAGAATGAACTCACTCAAACTCCTGTTCTTTCATGAAGGCTTTTTTGAACATTAGGGTTAATTAATAGGGCAAAAAAACCCAACCAACCAACAACAATAAGAACAAACCCGAAGAAGGAGGGCTGCTTACCAGATCCTAGGTTTCTGCAGACTTTAACAGGTTCCCTACCCCTGAAAACCTGTCCTCGTTCACTTCAAATCCTTGTCTCTTCAAGCAAGTGCCATTTCATAATCCTATTAAAACCTTTGCCTCTGTTTACCAGGAGCCCTAAGCGTACTGAGCAAGTTCTTCTCGTCTAAGGAAGAGCGACAGCTTTCAGATTTCTTAGGAGGCTTATTCATCAGCTACGCCAGTTTTGCCAGAGCGTTCAATCTATCCTGGGAGCAGCCATGTGGAAAAAGTTTCAAACAGCTCAAAGCCCTGCACAATGATAAAGGAAAGCTCACACAATCCTGGTAATAGCCTGACCCTCTTAAGGAAAATTGGATGATTTGTGGTAGCAGTTTTTCTGTCCCCTATGCGAATTCTGAACCTTAAAGTATAAGCAGTGTATTCACACAGTCCCATTACAAACCCTATCCCTCCTGCGATGCTGGAATAATAACTACACACCCATATGTGAAAATAAACCCTTGCTGCAATGACCTTCTTCCTCGGCCCACTGGTGTGAAGGAGTTTGTGGCCGTTTTAGAAAAAGGGTCAGATAAAAATGGACTAATATGATGTGCAGTGTTTCACCATGAGCAGAATATATGCTTTAATGAGCACATTACATGCACCAGGGACGTTACTGTGAAGCAGGGAATAAAAAGTAAGGGGGAAATAATTAAAGTCAGCTTTATAATGAGGAAACTGCGTTCATGCAACATTAGGTGGCCTAATTTTCAAGCGCTAAGCAAAGACATGTTCCATGGACTTCAGAAGGACTTGCTAGCAAGCACCACCTTGGAAAAAAGGGCAAAGGATCACAAGTATCAAACCTCTCGTAGGTCCAGAAGCACGGGACAGCAGCAGCCCACCCTGAAGTCATCTGCCCACACTTTGCACTGACCTATCCAGCAGGATGGAATACATGTGCCCTATAGTTTCTATTCTATAAGGAGGATCCTTAAAGTTTTAAAATACCACAGCATCGTGTGGCATGTAGAACATTACAATTGACTTCTAGCAGCCTGGCCTTAGTTTTCTGTTGCTGCTGCATCTGCTAGGCCGCAAGCACACAACATCATCTAGGTGCAACAGGCACATGAAGGCGGTGCAGCTGTTTGTACAAGCAGAGCTACTGGGAAAGGGGAAGATCTGTCTCATTGGGTTCAGACACTGACAGAATGAACCAATAAACCACATTTCTGACTGTTATCTGTTCTCTCAAGGCCAGTAAGGCCAGGAACATTCATTTACTGAGACTGTCAGCTCCAGATAGTGTTGCAGTATCAATTACTTCAGCGTAATAGCCTATCAGTCAGACAGCAATTCTGCTGGACCACAGGCTCCCTGTCTTTCTTTACAAATGGGCATGGCACAAAGTGTCTTCTTTGCTACTCACCCTCATGCCTAATTCAATGTTTTCTCCTCCATAGACCTCCATACCAGGGTCAAGCAGGCCAATCTCACCAAAATACTCTCGGTCCACTACAAACGAGCATCCAATCATGGCTGGTGTCCTGCACAGAGAGATTAAAGTAAAAAATTGTCATTTATTAGCTACTACAAAACCCACCTCTACAAATTTACACAGTCAGAAGAGTTCTTAGTCTTCAACTTTACATTTTAAATTTATCTATTAGGGTGTAATCACACTGCATTTCATCCATAATGGGATGTGGGACCTTGCGGGACCAGAGCCACCCGAATAACTAACACACTGCCAGACACACTTGGACCAGTTGTCTGTTAGCCAGACACAAGATGTGAAGTCAAGCACTCCATGCACATAAGTGAAGCATCAGGCTGCTTTTCCTTTGTTTTGTAGACACAATCTTTGTGCTGGAGCTGAAGTTCACCACCATACAGAGTAGCACATCAACTAGACAACACTTTATTTGAAGAGTAATACACAATAAAATGCCATAAGCTTTGTCAAAAAGGAAACTCACATACAACAACAAAACCCACATACAACAAAACCCACATACCCCCTTACCCACATACAAAAAGTAAGTGCACGTTAAGAGCCATAGATCAATCATGATGTGAAGTTTGGCAAGGGACTTCCTGCAGTCAACTCTAGCAGATGAATTTCAGCCTTCATGAAGCTGTTCCATGATTAACATTTCGATGTTTGCTGAGGTCAGACTTCAGAAAAATTTTCAGATGAAGAGACTCTGCCTTCAGATCTGCCACTGACCAGCTGGGTGATTTCAGATAAAGCATTTCCCTTCTCTGAGCCCCAATGTCTTTATGTGTAAAACTATGGTTCTGCTTTCCCTTACATAGCAATCTGAAACCTGTCACTGGGCAGCACTATGTGACAACAGATTCTGAGACCGCTTGCCATATGAACACAAACATTATTTCAATGCAGTGCAAGCTAGTGACATTTGCTAATTTCATTTGTCCCCACTTTGTCTGCATCTCTGTACCAGTCACACCACCTGCCTCTTTAAAATTCAAGGTAGGAGCTACCTTTTGTTACTATAGCCCACAGTTTAAAAATGGAAACTTGACTAAGGTGGAAAACCAACAAAAGTCTGCAGCTCCATGTTTGGTTTGCAATTCAGCTGCACGTTGCATAGGCCCTACTGCAAGATCATGGGTAGTCATTCTGCAGTCTACAGGATGTGCCCAGGCCCTGGGGACAGACACTGTGTGTGTCCCTTCCTTTTAGTGGGATCCCAGCAGACCAGACTGCTGAATCAGGAAGGCTGTAAAATCATTTGAGATACTGAACACTTCTAGAGCTGGCCTAGAAGAATGAGCTGTGCTCCTTCTTCCACTGAAAGGGAGGCAATTTGGAACCATCTGGCAGATACAACATCATTCATAACAGTGCTATTGTAAAAAGACATCAGGAAAATTCTGTTATGCCACTTTTGCTATTTTCTAGTGAACAGAGAATGCTCTGTCTATGGCCCAAGCTTATATATATACACCGTGAAAACGCCCTGTAGAAACAAAGATGATGGAAAGGTCTAAAACCTATTTTAAGAAATCTCTTTTGTAATGGACTAGTGTTATACTGTCACTATGTCAACTCTCTTATTCCAGATACCTGCATGTTTCTTCAGTTTGTGCAGAAAGCCATTCACAAGGCATTTGCTCGTGACATCTGACAAACATATTAATGAGGCAGTTTCATACACATGTGAGAAACTGCCCTGGCTGGGAAAATGAACACATTTTTTACCCATGTATTGGTGGATCCCACCAGTAGCAGCAGGTGGCTGATGGAACAGTGTTATCACATCAGGTCCTTTTTCTCATCAGCAGTTCGTCATTTCTACAGCAGGAGGTTAAAAAGGCTTTAAACAAACAGCCAAGATATGGTCAGACAAGACAATTCTTTGCTCCTGGGCCTAATGCATATCCTGACATTGCAGAACACAGTCCAACCTATGGCAGGAACTATTTGGTACCCTTGAAAAGGTTCATTTGCTGAAGTGCTGCTATTACTTATCTGTAATGGACTCTGCTGTAGCACTCACATTACTGGTACCGCTTCAGCATCTCCCCCTTGCACTTTTTCTCAGTTTGAAAGCCATTGCAACATCTCAGATCATTACAAGCCTATACCACAGTCAGTGCACACTGTCCCTCTCATGTTTTCTCTGCATAATTGAAAAAGGCAGCTGTTGATAGAAACACATTTGATAGGCACTGTTTCTGATGAAGAAGTTGAAATGGCTTGATTAACTCTCATGTTCCACCCTTACGGAGTGAGATGCAATCCCTGGATCATGAGATAGGGGACAAGATTTTACAAAGGCACATATCTATGTTTTCAGATGCTTAGGGACATGGTTTGGTGGTAGATTAACATTTGAACTTGATGATACTAAGGGTCTTTTCCAACCTAAAAGATTCTATGATACTGTAAAAAAAAAATGTTGAGAGCTCTCCTGTACACAGGACCAGACATATCCCAGTACAGCCCACACTCAAATCCTCTATCACCGAAAACTACACTTTAGGCTACTAAGGAATAAATTTGGTCTAGAAACTGAAATAAAAGAAGGACATGACCAAAGAAAGGGAACTCAGGAGCTCTGAAATGTAATAAGCCTTTGAGGGAATGTTTAGGTGCTTTTAAAGCATTAACCATGAAAAAAAGTTAAGGAGGAGGGGAGGAAGAAACACAAGTATCTTTATTTTCCTTTTTATTTATTTAAAGCTAAACACAGGCTTCACTGGATGAAGGCTAGAACATCACTGCTTTGCAAAACTGAGCTGCTAGTTTGGGCTTAGACTTATTTTCTTTCCAGCCCCCTCTCCAATCCTCTGAAGGCAGATCCTTCCAGCAGTAGGATGCTCCCATGAGGACATTCCTCCTTCTTTCCTAATGAGGAATGGTACCTCTAGGCTTTGCAGAATGCTCTCAGGTGCTGGATTCTCTCTGGGGGTTGGATTTTTGCAGCTGTCATCTCTGTCCGTTAAAACACTGACTTGTTAATTGGATGGGGGTGGGAGACACATTTTAGATGCAACTACACCATCATCACTCACAGACGATTGCCACTGAAGACTGCCTTTGCAAGTCCCTTTTCTTTCTTCTAGGTTTTATTTTTTCTCATTAGATATATTCAAGTACAGACTCAACTAGCCTTTATGGCTTATTCAGAAAAAAAATATTTTAAGGAACGAACAACAATAGCAGTGCAATGGCAGAAGGAACCACACCCAGCTCTTCAGAGAAGGCAGTCAAAAAGTGCCACTGTCAGTGCCTTTCTCTACCTGAATTTGACTGTCTGTAGCCATGGCTCTTCTGCCCAACAGCAGGGCTGCAACCCTAGAAGCCTGTGGCTCGACCCTGGCTGCATCCTGAGGCAATGGAAGAACTTCCCTACGATGCACAATGTTGAATTTTCTGCATACTGCGAGCTCAACACTTCCATCAGGTTCAACCAGAGTTTTGGGCATTCGGTCCTCATCAATCCCAGGTCCTTAACTTCCCTGTGCTTTGACTGACCCAACTGTAAACTGAGTGTAATGCGATTGCACAGCCCAGTGAGCTGGTAACAGTGCTGTGAGCCAGGGGACCCCGACTCTATTCCCAGCTCTGTCATTCATCTGGTCTTCAGCGAGTCACCTCTCTCTGCCTCTGTTTCTCCATCTGTGAAGCACATCTAACACTACTGGGTAAAAGTCTGGGAGCTGCTTCTGCAAGTAAGTCACACCAGGCCGTGAGAACAGAACTCAAGGTCAGGTTTGCTGCTCAGGAGCTGCAGGAAGAAAACTGACAAGCTTAATATAGGAAGGTTTGGAGAGCTATAGCACGTGGAAAAAAGCAACCCAGAATGCTTGCCTACAAAAGGCAGGGTAGCAGGGATGTAGAATAATCACCTGATGCCCCACAGAAGTATATTTTTTTGAACAGGCAGGATACCCATCAGCACCTGGAGAAATAAAAAAGAAACTGCTCTGTTATAGGCTCCTGTGAACCAGCAGCTGAAAAGATGGCCACAATCAATCAAAAACCAGTCACCAACTTTATTAGTACGTGACAGCATGGTTTACCCTGAAAGACTTTACAGATGAGCCCCTTCCTAAACTCAGGTACACAGGTGGATTTCTTCCCAGAGCAGCACAGACCCAAGGTGGCTGCATCACCATCGCTATGACAGACCAGCACGGGGCCTGACGCGCACAGGGGATGGGCACGCACACTCCCAGACTAAACCAGGCAGTACAAACCATCTCACTGTGGGCACATCAGGCACTGACTTGTGTACATGAGCAAGACACACGAGCTTTCCAGAGTGGCTGATTCAGTACGTGCACATACACATTCCTACTGGTACCAAGCTATGGCGTATTAAAGCACTAAGTGAGAACATATGCAGCAATGAAATGCACCACTGCTGCTGGAGGAAGATAAAATGGAAAGCTGTGCAGCGCTCGGCTGAGTGAGGCTGACGACTCTAATGTTAGTGGCTGCTGATCAAGAAATCAAACACAGAGCAGTCCATCACTGTCACGGCAGGTGAGGGAAGACAAGCCAGAGCCAGAGCTCAGGATACCAGACACCTTCCTTGCTGTTCCAAAAACCCGTACTATCTTCTGCATACAGAAAAATCCCCAGTCTGTTTCAATCCACAGTCAGTTCATTAGAAACCCTCTGAAATAGGATCCTTCATTACACAGTTTGTTGCCAGATGATAAGGACGTTTTTGGGCAGTGTGTTCTCAGGAACACAAATGGAAAGTGACGTGATGGACACAGCGTGTCAAAATAACAATCCTCATTTAAATCTTTGCATTAGAGACATCTTGCATCTCAAATGTCAAACATGCAAAATGGATTGCCTGCGGAAGCTGATTCAGGGAACATCAATTGTTTTGAATTTCAGAGTATTAACGTGGGGAAAAAAAAAAAAAAAAAGAACCGACTTTAAACTGTATCAGAAATCTTTAAAAAAACCTGACACTTCGTTCTTGCTATTCCTTTACCTTTGTTTGCACTTCAAGGCCACATCCCCTTTTTCACTTTCACTGACAGATTATGGTGTGCATTTGACATGACTGCCTGTATGATGCCCCACTGACTCAAGGGGCAGCTCCTGCTCCTTCCCAGCAAGGCTCTGGGTAGGATCTATCAGTGTTCAAGAAAGCAGAGGATCAGGTTTCAGATAGAAAAATTCTGAGAAAAGAAGTAAGCGCCTCTGTTGTGTAATCCCAGAAGAAAACAGGAATTGGACTCTACTTTCTAAATGTCTCGCCCAGTTCTGCAGATCAATTATATTTATTCATAAAATGCAAAGATGAGAAATGCCAGGCCTCTCACCGATATCAGGGTACACATTTTTTTTAACACTGAAAATATTTAATGCCTTTGGAGATCTCAGTGGAAGTAGTCAGCTATACCAACCACAAAACCATTCAAGGGGACATTAGTTATTAGTCTTTCACCAAACACACAGAGAGACACAAAACACAATTTGCTGAAGACAGTGTCAAAAGAAGCCTTAAGTAGGGACAGTGTCATCAAGGGCTCAATGAACTAGGAGTTTTCATGCTGGTGAACTGTCCTGCAGTCTTGTGAATGCATTGAACAGACACATGGATCCAAATACCATCAGCGTGGACCGGTTTGCGTGCCTTGCAAACTGGACTGAAACAGTAATCACGGTTGCGGTACACGCTGTGGAAAGCTGCTTACAAAAGCAAAATCTGTACCAAACCAACAGAGACTTCTGAAGGGGGTTGCTCACTAGTCTGATTTTTCTTTCCTTTTGAAAATACACCTTACCTTTTTTACAGATAGGAAGTTCCCATGATGGGTGCTTTCAAATCTCAATTTTAAGTACAGACAGCCTGACTCTTTTCATCGATAACACTTGCGCATTCACTGTGTCCATTACCATAATTCCTGGCATATCACTTAAAAGCCACAAAATTACGTTGTATTTCTATAGGCAGCCGTAACAGAGCAGCACAACCAAATGCTTTCGCAAATCCGTCCAGACGCTACTGCTTCAGAGGCCCATCAGAAATCAGTGGCTATAAAGCGGATGCGCCGCTCTCCTAGATCACTGCCTTCAAAGCACGTGTTCCCTTGGAGACAGGTAAGGGTTCAGGGTTGGACATTCTCTGCATTTTAGGGCATGTAATTAATAATCTGCAGGAGAGATACTTAGGCAATCACAAATTCTCAGTGGTCCTGGCATTTGTCAGTGAGGGTTGGGTGGTCTCCTCCTTGTGCTGCCTGTCTCATCTGTCTCTGGGCAGTTTAGGCACCATTGAATTGAAGGGTTTCTTCACTCAGGTTCAGAATAAAATCACTGTCACACAGGAGCCAGGTATTTATGTGCATCAGATTTCAACAGCTGTCAGTGCTTGAGCTAGGACCTTATTCACTTCTGTATCAGCCCAACTGCCAGCATGACTCTGGCAAGAGCTTGAACATGAACCAAAGTCCATGGTAAAACAGGCCCTGTATTGCTGAAAAAAGCCTCATATCCCAGCATTACAGGGATGAGATTCCTTATTTTCTGTTAAAAAGACCTGTAGTTGAATTTCCAGAAGTCTTTTGCAGCTGTAGCTTCCACAGTTTAGGGAGTGCACAAGCTACCACTACCGAAAATACCATGTCTGAGAAACTTGCTGAGGTTCCCCCTCTTAGTTCAGTCTCATCTGATATGTGATCATTGTCACCAGAACAGAAGATACTCAGATACTAGAACAATTCATGTGAAAATTAATAGAGTGATTTCACATATAAACTGGAAGTAATGAAGTGTGCAAAACCTTTCAGGAATAAAAGACTGAAACCCTGATTTCAGGAATGAAAGCTTTGGCTGATTCATTTTCCTTCATCAATAAACTGTCTCAGGGTTGAGTGAAATAGATATAAAACACCTGCACTTTTAAAACAATGTGAGGAGAGCAGGGCATGTTATCCAGGAAAACTGATTTCCTAAGTAATTACTCTCCTGCTTACTGAGGTTTCAAGCTGAGCAAAGGGTCAGTGATGAAGGACTGTGCTGTCCTGTGGTAAATAAGGTTAATGTTAGTGTGTGGCTCGTTTGCAGTCATGGGGCATGAGAATGAATTTAACTGCAACTTGCAACACTTGCTCAAATGTGGATTGAAATATTACTCTCTGTATGAGGGACGAACCCTGTGAGATGGCCTCAACCAACTGACCACTGAGAAATGTGAACAGTTCATCTGTCCTTTCATTTCCAAAGGAACCACCTGGATCCTTTCAGTTGGGTATGTTGTTTAAATGCTTGGATAGGCTTCTCAGGACCTGAAAGCTCAGGTTCTACACTGAACGTACAAAGCCTACACTGGGACCATATAATAGAGTTTTAGCTTACTGTAGGATGAAGCTAATACACATCAAACCAAAGATAACTAAGGTGGTAATTTGTGTCCTTCCTGAGAAATTTCAAAAATAGAGTAGAGCAACCTAAAGTACATACCTTGGCTTCATATTTTTTAGCATTTATTTCATTAGTTGGTAACAGTAGTGCCCTTCACCCAGCACAGTACAACCCAGAGGTGCTGTTAGACAAACATCTGCGCTGGAGATGACGGGCTAGGAGATAAAATATTTCAAATGAAGGGAAAGAAAGTCCCTGTCTTATCAGTTCCTGTTTTCCCACTGTAACAATTCTCAAAACCACTATCACAATTCCTGAAACAGTATTACCTAAGAAAACACCATTTCTGTAAGGTAAACTGTTCCCTTATAGAGAAAACTAAAATGACGCTCTGACTGTTGTCTATTTTAATTTTAAAATTCATCCAGTGGGAAAGCTCAGACCACAAGCAAAGTTTGCCAAGAAAAGAGCAACTCTCCAGCAAGGCAAGGCTAACACGTCTCCTACTAGTGCTGCGGGGAAGCTCTGGTTCGGGCTGATGGCCAAGAGCGCTGCCTACAGACCAAAAGTGAAGCCAGCCTCTTTGTAATCACACACACAATACCTTCATTTCTCATGCACACAATGTATTACTCTTAGAGTCCATTGGAAAATAAAAGCCTAGATGAAAGAGATCCTGCTGTCCTACTAAGGGCCACAGTGTGAACTCGAACCACACATTCACAGCTAAGAGCACCTGCGCTTCCATGTACGTTGCAGTGCAGCTCTGGGATGCGACACATGCATCCACAACTTTGCAGAGCTCTCTGTTTTCTTCAGCTTCTTTTTCCTATCCCTGTACAAATCCCTGCTTCTCTTAAATTCCCCCTCGGCAGACAGCTGAGATGGAAACGTCGCTAGTACCAAAATGACAGCGCATGGGAGATTTACCTGATGGGAGCTGACTCATCCCCTTTATCAAGCCAGTCCTGCGGTGGGATTATGTACATGCACCAGAGGCCCCAGTTATAGCCGTGGGCTGCATTGGCGTATTGCTGCACTTCAAAAGTGTTGTACTTGATATTGTCAATTGCTGGTAAGATGATCCGCTTTCGATCTTCTTTGATCCGGGTAAGCGCAGGTTCCACCCTGAGAACAATAAAAACAGCAAAATGTTTTACAGCCATCCAGTAATCCCAGCTCTGGCTTTGCAGTCTGATAAAACGAAGTTCTGTAATACCGAGAGCAGCAGCCCAGCGAGGTGGCAGCCCAGAACACGGCACAGCGGGATCGAACACAGGTCACTGCCGTACACGGAAGAGGCTTGGTGTGGAATACCTCACATAGCAACAGCACATGAGTTATTGCCTCTATGAAGCTGTACCAGAGTTTAACAACACAAAATCTTACCAAACGCTTTTTCTGAGACCTGCAGACTGTAATTTCATTTTGCGAAGGGCAAGTGTTGAGAGGCCCTATCACCAAGAGTAACTAACTGGTCCCCTAACGGCTACACCACCAGGATGCCTGGTAGCAATTAAATACCCACCCCTGCTGGCAAGGCCTACAGAACAAAACACACACCAGGGACCGAATGAATCTGAAGGTTACTCAAAGGTTTTAATCTTGTTTCCTAAGGACTGACCCCATTGGATCTAGTTTGAATGACAAGTGTGGCTGCATTATGCCTTCTAAAACCTCTTTGGTGATGAGAAGATTTCAATTGCCAGATGGTGCAAAAGCATCAAGCTGCAGGAGATGTGCCATCATTTCAAAAGGTTTGAAAACTTCAATGTGCTTTCAACAGAAGCTAGATCCCAAAGTGTTTCAGTAAAAAGCTTCAGTGCAAACTTTCATTTCTGACCAAGGTAGTCTCAAGTTGCTATGAATTTACAGAGAAACTGCTCCAAAGAGGAAAAAGGGTGGAAAGCACTTCTCAAAGCCATATTAGAAAGAGCCGCCAGTTCACTCCTTTGTGACTGTGTTTCCCCTTGAAAGAAGCTTTGAAGATTTTGCAGAGCTCTCATGTATCTTTAAGGGAATGGTGGTTTGCTGCGATTCACAGAAGTGGTAGGTTTTGAACACTGATCTTTACTCATAATTCTTTTGTTCTTGGTTAAAAGGCAATTGTTCCTTTGTGGCTTCAAGTTTGCTACCTTATAGTTTGTTTGTTACCTTATATTTAGTTTGTTACCATGTTTTTCTTGTGTAGGCCAATAGAAATGGACAAGTTATGAAATTAATTCAACCTCCATTTTCAATCTTCAGCACCCCAGTCTGAACCATCATACATTTTCCAATCTATTCTGCAAGAAGACAGCATTTTCTCTGTACTTGAATACAGCCAAAATATGTCTTGCACGTCCACAGACCCCATATTGCTTACATCAGGGTGTATACTACTTTTTCTCTTCTTTTTACCCCTCCCACATCAGTAAAAAAAGACATAGATTCAGCAAAACCCTTGAGTATTGATGAGCTGCTTATTGCAAATAAACCATCACAAAACAGTGTAAAAATTAAAGCATAACTGTCAAAAAGATAAGGTGTCACAGCATTTCATTTGGAGAGAAGTCAAAGAGACTTGAACTAGTTTTATTTGGATTTCTCTAGAAAAATGACATTTGAGTTTATCAGCTGGATGCAAACAGCGTGGAAGTTTTAATAAAAAGAATGATCACAAGCATGGTGGAAAGAGAAGAACGACATTGCAAGTTGCAGAAATTCCCCCTGGCCAGGAAGATTACGAAAGAGATGTTCATCTCCTATGCAACGTGTATTGTTTTGTTACTGTACTTGATTTATATTGGAATAAAATGCATCCCTCATGATTGGAATGGTCTGAGGTCTCTCATACTACCGCCTGCCACCTGCAATTTTTGGAGCAGCACTTCTGTTGCCAAAGCCCAGTCCTGCAAGGTACCAGAGACCCCCACGGAAGCATGAAAGCGCATCGGCCCAGAGGAGGTACAGGATTTAAGCTCATGTTAAGTACCTATTTGGCTTTAAAATATTTCCTTAGTCAGCAGGATCACATGTTGTTTCTTTTCCCCCTTTTTTTGTATGTCATTTAAAGAAATGGACCCCAGACTCAAAGGAGAATTTTTTTCCTGTGGGAGAGACAAGAAACAACTGAGAGATTCGGGGCAGGCAGTACATGATTCAGAATGCCAATTCGTGCTGTCTTCAGGCCACACTCATGCACCTACATAAAGAGCCAATGCAACCTACCAAATCAGGATAAGATACTTCTGTTATTAATATGAGATTATATTTAGATGGATCTGCTTTGTTCTTTCCATAATGTTATCTCTGCTTATCAGCAGAAAACAGTATAGCAGAATGAGATATCAGCCAGATGCCCCTCTCCCACCACAAATCAGGTGCCTCCACCCATAGCTGTAGTTATCCCCATGCATGATATCAGCAGGAGGCTCTCCCGCTCCCTTCTGGCCTCTGAAACAAAGGCTTCCAAAATACAGAACAGCAGGTATGAATGTCACTAAGGCCACTAGCAGTTTGACTGGAAGAAGAATCCTCCTCTGTGTCTGTGGAGAAAAAGATCCTGGAGGAGGTCAACATCCAGGAGGAGCACTTGCAGCAGAAGCCTTGTTACCAAAGTGACCCTGAGTTCCCTTGCAAACCAAACACCGCCCTGGGTGGTGGCCCACTCTCGAAGACCTTGGCACTGCTTCAACAGTTTTGGTGCCATGGGGAAGTCACAGAGCAGAGGGATTACATCCTCCAGTGAGATCTGGTGCACATCACAGGACACAGTCACACCCATGATTCCCACAGCATGCAGAAACGTATTATGTTTGGGTCTCATTTCCAGATCTGCCCTGCAAAGCAGGAAAACTGACCGCATGTCTTGAGAATCAGAAATCCGTAAACGGCTTTCCTTTGTAATAATCAAATTCTGTCATTCTTGTTCACTACTGACTGATTCTAGAAAGAGGTCTGACAAGCAAGGAAAGACTGGGAGGTTTTAAAACTATTTTTTATCTCTCTTGTTCAGAGTTCTTTGATCACCAAATCCTCAAGTCCTCTGTTGTTGGGATGCTTATGTTGATACAAAACAACACCACTTAGCCATCATATAGTTAAAACTATCCTCAAGTTTCCACGTTCCTTCTACAATTCCTCCTTGTGTGCTGATTTTGCAAGTATTCTGCTTTGAAGGGTAGATTGAGATCGTGTAATGAAAAAGGTAAAATAGAGAAGGAATTCTTCTCCCTTAATGTCAGATGTCTGCAATAGATCCCTCACACCCAAGGTAATTGCCTCGAACTTTCATTCTCAGCAAAGACAGGCAGAGGCTGGCACTTTTGTAGTAAGATGCGTCTAGTAATAAGGTAGACACTGAAAATAGGTAAGATTAATAATGTTCTGGAGGAGCCTATTTTGAATATAAGGGGAATTTAGCCTGCTGCTTTGCAAGACAGCTTAAAATTGGACTATTGAAGTGTATCCCCAATAATGGTTAGAGAAAGAATGTGAAGAAAATATTTAAGTCACTCTGATTTTCAGTCCCCAATCATATTTGTGACTGTGTTCATCTGATACTCGTCTTGGAAATGCTAATCTGGGTCCTCACTTTCTTCATAACAAAAAGAACAATCCATTCCCAGCCCTGGTGCTGCTGTCCCACCAGCCATCACCAAACTGCTCCTGTCAATCTATCGTTGACTGAATTCTTGTGTTTTTCCAGTTAAATTTATTACCACCTGACCTGGTGCTTCGCCTCTGAATGGCAGAAGGAGGGATCTGTGGAGTGTAGTGTTCAAATGTTAGATCAAAATACATGATGGAATTTAATTAATTTCTATTAATCTATTCATGTGAAATCTCAGATTTAAACTTCCACAGTCTGAAAGCTGTCCATGTGATGGAAGTTCTGTTTCAGTCCCCTGCACTCAAGAAATGTAAATGTTGAAGATATTAATATTTCAGCCAGTGTTGATATCTCTACCCTCAGGTTAGAGACGAAGTAAATTGCCGTGCCAAGGTTATGGAATGAATTTGTATGAAAGCAACTGCTGGAACTTCATTTTCTCAACTTCCCATCCCACCCAGTGGATGTGACTTTCTTCCTCTGTCTGTATCCACATATGTGGAAATCACTCCCCCGCAGGTGTTAGGAACAGGAAAAGTTCAGTATCTGGAGAGACTACACATTTATCTAACTTCCAAAATATGTTCACACCCACAAGAAAGAGCAGGTTCTGAGTCACAGATGGAAAGAGAAAATCCAGTGCATAGCTGTTCCCTGTTACTTAGCAAAACTCACAAAGGAGAGCCTTTTAATTCAACACTGTGCGCCTGTGAGATTTCACAGCTTGTCTTGCCCCCTCAGGGACAGCAGGAATAGCAAGGGGGCATTCAGACACCAAGCCCTAGCTCATCACAGTGAGATCTACAGGAACATTCAAAACCCAGACCCTGCCAATCTCCTCTGCACCACCGACACTGCTTGTGCTCTGTTTTCCTGCCTGCCAAGATCCCTAGGTAATGGCTAATGAAGAAGGACCACAAGGTTGAACAGGGCTGCATAACGGACTGTGTTTACACTGCTTATTTTAGGTAATCCATGAAATATGAGGGTTTTTTTATTGCTATTCATTGCTAACAAAGTCCAGCCTTGGAGTAGTTCTATTGGGCTCAATGGACTTACAGTGTCTTTGTCTCCGTAAGCTGAGCAACACATCCATCAAATCCTTTGTCAACTTAGCTGGCAATTCTGGCTTTGTCTACTTGCTTCAGATTTTTGAAAGGATTATGATTAAATCTTTCCTAGTAATTTCTAATTTTTTCCTAATTTTAAGGTGCTACATTATTATGTAGATTCACTCATTCTCTTTATAGACACCAGTCTTCTTTCCCTGGGTTGTTGGTTTGGATGTTTTTTTCCCCCTGTCTTGTTTTTTTCCACTGGGCGTCTGCAGAAGTCAGATGCTCCTGGCAGCTCCCAGGACTAAACGGACAGAGTGGAAGAGGTTGTGAAGTGCAAGTATGTTCAACATGCTGTGCTGATGAGCTGCGATTTGTTGTTTGAGTATTTCCTTGCCACATGGCCACTGCTGGCAGTGAGGCAGGATTCAGCCCTGACTGATTAAGGCACATAAGGCAGATGTGAATTTTGAGATTCATCTCTGTTTTTCACCAATGCAAGAATATTAGGTTCCTAGCTTGTATCTGAGTCAATGTCCTTTACGGGCACAGAGTAGCATATATTGTTAACAAATTCTTTACTGGACCAAGAGGAAAAACTCTCCCAGGCATATTCATAGACAGAATGGATTTCAGTAAACTAAATATAATCAGAAGATTCAGCTTTAAAGGTAATGCTTCAGATCATCCAGTTCTTTTTTCCACCTAATAAAACTCAAGCAGACAATTGGGGCTAGAATTTGAGTGACACTGAAGATCCTCCATTCTGTCCTCTCTAAAAAAAAATGCATTTGTCAGTGTCCTCCTCTCACTCTGAATAGATTGCTGGTGAATGGTTAAAGCCAGAAGAGAAAGAACAGTAAATTTAGTTCTCTTAGAGACTCCACTGGACTAAAGAGTATTTTTACATGGGTTTTATTTCTCTGAAGCAGTTCCAGCAATGCAGTAACACACTGCTGAAGTCTCATTGTCAGGACTCAGCCCTGCGACTGACAGGGCTTGGTTGAAACTCCACAAAGTGTATGGCTGTGCCATGACTTTGGTGAGCTTCCCACGGGCACAAGGATGTGCTGGGAGGAACATCCACAGCAGGTGCTTTGGAGACTACTCCTTACAGAAACCTTTTTGGGGAATTTGTGGAAGGAATCTCTGATTAAGAGCAAGTTCACAACAAAAGGATGTGTCAGTTTATCAAAGAGCATGTCACTAAGCACATGCATTTAATTACTTTGCCTACCAGCGGATCGAGTTCTGGACTAACACTGGATTTTCCAAGGTGCTGAGCACCCACGATGAGTCCAGAGTGAGCTCCAGCAGTGCCAGTACTGTGGGTCTCAAAGAATAAGTGTTCCCAAGACAAACAGAGTTAGGAAAGGAGTTGGAAGGCAGAATTTAACCTGGAGTATAGAATAAGGCCATAAGAAACTTGAGAGCAAAGGCAGGGTCATACTGTGATCACAGAGGCATCCCTAATCCCATTGTAAGTCTCTCTCTGAACATATATGCGTTCCGTATTTAATACTGGGCCAATTCAGAGCAGCTCAAACCCCACGGGAAACCACAGCAAATAAAAATTGTATGCTGTCTTACATCCTTAGCAGATTGCTGGAGACTTCACACCACTGGGGAAGTCTCATTTTTCACAATGCTACAAAGAACAGTTTCTTCCAGATGAAAACCAGATAAAACCAAGTTAGTAATGAGCTCTGCAGCACACATGATTATATAATTCACCTTTTTAAATATGTAAAAACACCTGCTGACTTCAAGCAGACTTTTAAAAAGGCACAACATAGGAATAAATACATGTGATCTAAGAGAAACCGCATGCATGCCGCGGGACAGAACTGCTGCTGTCCAACTATTCTATTTCCATGGAGTTCACAACTTCAGGGAAGATTTACTAACATGCATCATCTGAGGAGTGGACCCAGAATACTTTTCTGTTCTTGAGTAGAATGATTGTACCAAGCATTTATCAAAAACTCCCTTTTTTTTTCCTCCCCAAAAAGTAGCTTTTTTTTTTTTTTTTCCAATTTGTCCAAAAGTAAATACTTTCCTAAATTACAGTAATTGCACTGGGAAATGTCTCTCTCAAATTCTGTCCTGTCCCAAGTGGGGACCCACATACCCAAACCTCTAGATTCTTTTGAGAGAAACATGTCTTTTTTCATCTCCAGCATCACTATTCTAATTCTTACTCCAATAAAAAATGAACATTAAAAAGATCCAAACTTTCCTTTTTCCTCCTTTTGCAAATCAGATTTTTTTTCTTTCCCTTTCAAGGACTCAAGGAGAGCCCCTATAAGACATAAATAAAAGACAAAACGGTCTCATCTGTTAGATTTTATGGCTCAGTGGGTTTAACACCATATTTTAGTCTGGCTGTATCACTGTCAGGTACCATGGAGTAAAACTGTAACACAGAAGCACAAGAAAAAAATCTATGTAAACTGAAAGCTTACTTTGCATGTGGTTTTATAAGCTACCTCTGATTTCACTGGCAATATACATTTTTCAGACGCAGACAAGCAAATCTACTGGCACACATATTTCTTCACGGAGGCCAACTGAGGAATATTTCATGCAGAATGCCCTTCCTGTAAATAAGTGTTCAGAGAACTGAAAAAAATAAATTTCATACTCCCTTCCTCCGTCTCTAAGAGGAGAGAGAAATTCCCCATCTGTTCTACCTGACATCTCTATCAGCATTCCTGTGTGCCCAGGGAGGTTTCAGACCTGCAGCCCCCAGCCAGGACGGAGCGGACGCAACACAAACGCCTGCTGGAGAGTTAAAGATCAGCTCTTTGGCTGCCAAATATGAATAGCTCTTTTCTGCACCACTGAAAAGCAATGAGGATGCTTCGATGAACAAGCTAGGTTGTTTAAGTAGCTGAATAGTTGAAGTTGCTTTTCTGGCATGCCCTCTGTACGTAAGCTGGCACTGTCCCATGAATCTGAAAGGCCCACGTGGCTTACGTTGCACGCTTACCTCTTCACTCAGATAACATTAGTTCACTTTTGCTAACTGAAACGTGCATTCCATTAAGTTACCAAATTGATCCTAAGTGATGGTGGAGGCTTTGGATGAGAAGAAAACTTCCTTAATAAATCTATGTCCATTCCTTTGCATTTGCATGAAGAAAACTTCCCAGGCATATCTCAGCACGGTACCAGAGACACTGCAATAAGGCACGTCCTGAGCGGGAGTGATAGGTGTGAATCCTCCGGAAGGGTGGGACTGCCCAAGAGAAGGGCTGCAAACGTAGTTTCACCCTCACCTTCAGCACTTCTCTCACTGGGAGCAAAGAACCACATGGACCTTGCTAGGTCTCTGAAGAGCCACCTGAGCTTGAACGGGGGAACGGGAGCTTATACCTGCTGGTAGAGTTTGGCTTCCAGTGCATTGCAATGAAAATATTAACGAGGGAATTTTCAGGGTAAAAAAGTCCTTTTAGCTTTGCCTCACAAAAGTGTCATCATGTCTCTGTTATAGAGTACATGGGATGACCAAAGCCACTAGAAGATTAGGAGGAAATCAACTTCCTTTTGGCTTTACACACTTCCTCGCTAATCCATTGCTTACAGCCACTATCACAAATTGCACTACATACCTCAGTATAAAATAGCATCTGCAAAGTACTTTCCATAGACATGGGGATCTTAATCTTCAGCTCTTCTTCTTATTTCATTAAAATGCCAGTTTTCTACGTTCTTAAAACACTGCCAACTTCAGGGACAATCCATACTGAAGGGCTGTGTGTGGCACAGTCTGATGGATACTCAGCTTATATTTCCGCTCCTCTTTCTCATGTCAGGCTGTCTCTGTCTCTCTAGCATATTGAAATCTTTTGATGAAATCCTCTTACCCCATTGTTTCCTTACTGATAGTCCCCCTTTGTCTGGCAAATTTTTAATTACTACAGCACTGCATAACTCCATTCACTGCTCTGATACTACTTCTGTGACAGGAACAAAAGCAATTCCTAAGATAGAAAGCAAATATAATACGCTACCATTGTGTCTTCTTTTTATGGCTCCTAGCACCCTCTTTATGGTTGCTAATATATTGTGGTCTCTGCATTACACTTACTGATTTCTGCTCTCCTTCGCTCAATGTGTCCTTTTTCTCACTTAGAGAATAAATACCCCATCTCTGCTCTCTCTCCTTCCTGCTCCTGGTTATAATGCAGTGAAGTTGTCTTCTTGCCATGTTATTCTCTCCCATCTCTCAAAGACAGGACTCTATATATGCTCTACACCTCCTGCAACACAATTAGCAGCCAGGATGCAAGGGGCTGTGCTGTGTTACTGTGTTGCTCAATGCACACTGGGTGAACCTAATACAAAACGCAGAGCAGAAACGCTGAAAACTTCGGAGGACTGAAGGGAAAACTGAACGACACAGGCTTAAACCTATCCCCAGAGAGGAATACACTGGAGCCTTTCATACCTGTTGGTTCTGCTGGGTTGCTGACTTTTATTGGTATTAAGTAACCATTAAAAACAGACAAGGTTCTGCTGTAGGACAGATAGAATTTTACAGATGAACTGTGCACATATATTATCATGTAATTTTAATTTAAATTCCATTTGAGAACTGATATTAATGGCCTCCCTTTCAGCTAGTTCCCTCCACTTTTGCTCTCATAGCAGCAATATTGGCTCACGTTATCAAAACCCTTAAGGTCAGTAGAAAATCTCCGCTCTGTGCTAATACATTTCAACACCTGAGAAGCAAAAAAGCAGCAATTAAGCACAGCAAAATAAATAATTCAATAGTTAATTTGACCTGCCAGGCTGTAGAGTATTTTTTTATATCCTACCAGATTGTATTTTAGTTTAGAAGAAGTGTCCCTGGAGAGCAATGCTCTGAGAGCCTGTAAAATGCTATAGTGCGATACAAGCTCCCCCATAAATGGGGCAACTGTGGTTGAAGAAAAAGTGTATTTTTGTTGTCAGTCCTGCATATTTCATGAGAAAGTGATGCAGTCCTCCTCTGATTCTTTATGAATTAATCTGCCAACTGATTAGGCAGGTAAAGCAGACATAGATTGGAAGGCTAAAATTGCACTGCAGGTACTTGACTTTTAGATGGAACACAAACCAAACAGCTAAAGCTCTTTTCTGTTGTAAAGGAATTGCCTTCTTTTTAATTGCCTCACAAATAATCCATAGACAGCCTTGAGTGGGAGCAATCCACGTGGGCTCTGAATACATGAATATACATTGAAAATGGAGGAAATATTAATGCAAAATGAGACTTACTAGGAGAGCAGTACTGTAACGAGATACTCCCACATGACTACCAAGTTTATAGGGTTATGGAGCAGGGGCAATGTTAACCTGGTGGGAAAAAATAAAGCAGTCCAAATGGAAGGACTTCCAGTCCCTCCTAGTAAAAGAAGATGAGACAAAAACTGAGATGACAGGCAACCGCATGTGCGCAGGCAGACAGAATTAAAACTAGGAGGAAACAGGCAGAACAAGGTTTAACGTGGCTGTCAGCAGCCCCAAAGGTTGAGGGGAACAGCAGGAGAAACACCAGAAGGGAACACTCTGAGCCTCCATACGCAGCTCTGAAACAAAGGGATGGGTGATGCTTCTGGTGCACATTTGCTATTCTCATTCATCCTCCGTGGCTACTCCAGAAGCCAAGTGGTCTCCAAGCAGCTGCACAGACCAGCTCAGCAGTATTACTGGGACTTAAGCACACTTGTCGAAAGGAGAGTACACCAGGGAGGATGCAGTAAAGGCAAACACATTTTATCTCAAATACACACACACTCTCACTTACTGGGTAGTCTAGGTGCTTGCTATGCTGATTCCAACCTTTTCTGGCATTAATGCAAAGCAGTAAGGTTAAAAAAACCCAAAAACCCAAAAGCAACCACAAATCCCTTTCCTGCTTCCTGACACCAGTGCTTATCTTCTCCAGGTAGAGTACATCAGTAACGTCCGTTACAGAAGTGATGACAAAATTATCCGCAAAGCTCAGGAACTGCAGCTTGGGCAGGACAAGCCCTGGGAACAGCACCCAGAGCAGGCTCTCCCCAGTCCCCAGTTCTGTCCAGGGGCTGATATTACACTACATGGACATTTGCAATGGTTTGAAAAAACTAGTCATTTTTAGAATAATTAAATACATAAATAAAACCAGCTCTTAAGCTTCTCGAAAATTACTACTAGTGCTATTACCGTCTTTCGTAGTCCTGGGGAAAAAATGGGGTGAAGATAAACCAGGTGCACTGCAAGTCTTACTGCATCTTCCATTTTATAAAGATATTCATGAACATATAAAAATAAACACTCCACTCCTTTGCAATTAAGTTTCTCTCTGGTTGTAAGTACGGCTATTTTTAGTTTTAATTTGGGGATATCTCCCAGAACAGCAGAGCATAATCAGCTCCACCATAACCCTGCATCATCATTACCAAATACCACGCTATCTTGGGAAAATACACATTTTACATACTGAAGGTCCCAGCAGCCCTTTTTCAGCTGACTGTACGTGTCAGTTCCTTCAGCCCAAACTGCCAGTAACAGCAAATACTGGCCACTGTGTGGTGCTACAAAGATTTACTCCAACAGCAGAACTGGCCCATTAAGCCCAAAACTGTGCTTGCCACAGTCAATGCCGCTCCCTTGCAAAACAAAGAATATGAGGAAAGGCGTGCTAATTTCAAGACCCATTAAAAATGTAGAAAATAATTCATTGTTTCCCTCAAATGTAAATGCAATAAAATCTATGAGGAAATTGGATTGTTATTCAAGTTTCTAAGAAGAAATGATAGAAAATGACCAGGAGATGAAAAAAAGTATTAGTAAGCATGCATCTGCCTCCAGCCCAGAGCCTCCTTAATGGTGTCTCCCCATCTGACTGCTTGGGAGGTTTTGTATTCATTGTGGTTTAAACTACTTTCCTCTCCACTGAGCTGTACTAGAGCACAGCAGCTTTCTTATGCATCTTGCAGCCACTGCAGAAGACTGTCGGCAATGTTACAATAATCAAGAATATTATTCAAAAGTAGTTGCTAATGTGATAACACCAGACTACACCCATCTCATCCCTACAGTTTTTCAGCTCCCTTGTTGCTGAGCAAACCTCTTTCCAGCCTTTGAGACACAGGGCACAGTGTAACTGTACTGCTCTCCCTCCAGGAACAGCCAACCACTTACCAGCCAATGTTGAACTCAACGTGAGCATCAAAGAACCCGACGACAGGAGAGGTTGCTGCTTTCCAGCCTTGGATTCTGGCTCGAATCAGTCCTTCTCGTTTGTTATTGCGCACTATTTTCACCAGACCTGGGTATCTTTTATTGACATACTGGTCCAGATTAAATTTTAGTTCAACTGCAGAATAAAAAAACCCACACAAACATTGAGAATGAGAAAAGCCCTGTAATGTTACGCTTTACTTTGATTTATTCTGCAACAGAAAGGGAAAGTAACCCTTAAATATCCCTAAACCCTTAGTCAGTCTCACAGATACAAACCAAGTACTGCACTTGTGCCATGGACCAGTTCCAGGGGTATCAACTCAGAAAAGTTCTCTGCTCATCAGAGCAGTTACTGACAGAACTGCACAGGGTTAATATGGCCTGATGGATTTGAGTTTTGAAGAGGTAGTTTGCCTGAATATTTTTAAATAATTGCTATTCTAATTGTCTGACAATTTGCATTAGGTTCCAACTGGCCTCTGGAGGACACAGTTCTGACCTTACAGCAGTGTAAGATGGGAGTCTGGTGATTTTTTATTCCTGATTTATGCTATTTAGTAGGAGTTTGAAAAATAACCTCAATAGATTTTGGGTCAAAACCTAATTCAGATCCCAATTAATTTCCCTTAATTTTAAGAGTTTTCTCTTAAATATAATTAAGGCCCCTCAATACCAAGCTTCTTCCACATTGAACTGAATGGATATTGAAGATTTCAAATAGACGACTTCTCTTTTGTTCATTTTCAGGCATTCAATCACAGATGGAGCAGAAGTCATTCACTCCTTTATTCAGCTTCATTTCAATAGGCTTATAAACAGGAAAATTACCAAAATGGTCTCTCTATTTTTTAAAATCATCTAGTTTGGTAATTCATTTACACTGCAACTTGCTCATAATGAGGCTTCTACTCAAATATATTTATTAGGAAAACTAGTAGAAGCTTCTGGGATATTAGAAGACTCATTCTTCTGATCTGTATTACACAGTAGAATCATTATCATCAGAATCAAAGACCTGATAAATCTCCAGTTATCTAGAAGAATGACAGAGAAAAGCCACATAAGAGTTCACTGAGAAACAATGAGTCCAATTCTCCTCTGCGTTACACTGACTCTAACGCTTTGCAATCTCACATAATTACTCACTCCACAGCTTACACTGCCATAACTAAAAGCAGAACTGGACAAAATGTTTCTTTAATCTATAGGTTTTAGAACCTATTTTTGTTTTAGTGATTTATTCTCTCAACCCTCCTTTCTCTTCAGGGATCTTGAAGAGGAACAGCAAGATAAAACTGAAAGACTTAAAGCTGTTGATCTGTGGAGGGAATGCTAAATGTGAGCCTTATTTTAAACCTGAATTGAGAAGACGTAACAGTTCTAGAAAGCTAAGGTATATCAACTTAAAACACAACACCACTGCTAGTCACCTGCATCCTAAAAGTCCTTCAAACCCAACCATCCTGTGAAACATGTTGAGCAACAGCACCCTATAGGCTCACCAGTATTTTGAGGTTTGATTGCTGTAACAGAAGTTATTGTTACATTAACGAACCAGATGACGTGAAAGTTGCACATGCTTTTTGCCCATTCTGTTTAATGCTTATAGTTGAATTCACTCCTTACCTCAAAAAACCAAAAAACAACAACAACAAAAACCCAGACTCAAAATCTGGTGTTATCAACACCTGCCTAAATCATGAAGCAGAGTGTGCTGTTATGTAAAAGAATAGAAATTATCCTTAAGAAGAATCTGTAGCCCCACTTTTCCTTGGAAGAATAATTTAAACTTTCAGTCTATTAATGACGATACTCCTCTGGATCTGAAAATTTGGAGAAAAGTGTCATTTCTGTATTAAGACTGCCTATACAAATGTCATTCATCCTGTGAGGATTTCAATGAAACCAGCAGGGTTTGTGCACATAATGTTTATTTGTTATACAAATAGGTAATATTTACTGACAGTTTTATGCAAGTGACTCAATCAACCCTGTCATCAACAAATTCTACTGATTTCAATAGAGGCACGTTAATTTACGCCAAGTTATGATCCTGCTTATTAGCCATAAATCAGTTGTTGCATGTATGACCTTCCTCCCCTGGCTGTTTACATGCAGAATGACTCAACGCTGTTTCACCCAACATTAAAAAAGAATTGGCATTTCAGCTAGTAGTGACCAAACTCCCTTTGATTTACATTTCATGTCCGTTAACCACACAGTAGTTAGAGGAAAAGCTACGTATGTTCACCATTGTCGCTGTTGTCATCCACCAGAATAATCTCCTTGAGCAAGTGCGATGGGGTGTGATTCACAACGCTGTGCACCGAGCGCAGGATGACAGACAGCGCCTCGTTTACAAATATAAAGACCACCGAGATCTGGGGCAGGTCATCTGGGTAGGCCATCTGCTTGCACCTGGAGAGAAGAAAGAAAGAATTAAAACCCAAACAGCTACTGGGAGGTAAAATACACTGAGGAGTGTCCTCTGCTCATTGCTCTCCAGCATACAGGGACTCGCAGGCTTTGTTTTTGCCAACCCCAAAGAAAGGTGTAAAAGCCCAAAAGAAGCAACACCGCTAGGAGCAGCAAACTTTCCATCAACTGTAAAAAACAATGTGTATCAGCATGCACACAGACTTGCAGTGGATCTCATCCTCTGAAAGGTTGAAAGTATCTCTTGAAAACCAAAGAAATATCAATAACTGCTCAGAAACAACGTGGAGAAGGCCCACAGTGCTCCCAGGGGAACAACCAGATCTGCTGTTAACTCATACTTTTAAAACCAGCACCGACTCCAGCAAGTTTTGTGTTTGCCCCTACAAAGAGCACTTGCCACCCTTTCTGGTTTTGCAGTTTGTGCAGCAAAACCAAGTGCATGGCATTGGTTGTAGAGGCATGCACTTGCTGAAATATTTGCAAAACAGATCTGCACCATGTAGGACGTCACCTTCGTAGGCAGCTACATCCTGAGATTCACAATTTGCTTTTGTGCTTGCTCACTGATGTACATATGTTGCCACAGACCACTTTGAGGAGAAAAACCGACGCCTGGAAAAGTCACGCAGCACAGAGCAGAACCTCTGCTTCCCAACCCCCAGGCCATGCCCCTCTGTAACACCATACTGCCTTACTTTAGTGAAATTCTCTCCTACTAGGAAAGATGTTACTTAAAAAATTACCTCTGTGTTCTCACAGTCAAAAGCCATTCAGAATTAGCATAGCAATTACTGAACCTGCTCTCTAAAATACTGCTAATGATATCACAGGAACTGACTTTTCCTGCTCTTATCAAACTTTCTGACCTCTTTGCTCATTACTTTGGCATAACAATCACATTTTTTCCCCACTATCAGCAGTCATAGGGATGAGGAGGGTTACACACGCTTGACTGTTGGGTAACCTCTGGAAATCTGTTATGAATTCTAGTAAAGCGCAATTATTCATCGTTCCTACTGATCCCAGTACTATTTGCTCACAGACCTGAGTACTTGCCACTGATTAGTATTACCATAGCTACTTATGGCAGCTTGCTGGTGGCCTGTACCATACAGAGGACCACTGTGTAAAACTTCTGACTAAGCAGCATTCTCACGAAGTCTAAAAATAAGCCTGGAACAAGGGCAGAGATTTACAGGAGGTGTGAACGCTCTGACACAGCCTCCTTTCTGAATTTCTGTGATTTTCCTCTTGACCACATCAACATATCAAAGAAGTCCATCAGGAATACTTCACTAACAGGAAAGAGCCATCAGCTAAAATACATGGACCTTGCAAGATTTCCCTTGATGAGGAACATCTCTGATCTGACAGCAATTTGCTTCAGAGACTCACTTGTATCAGCAGGACATAGCAAATTGCATCTCAGTAAATCGGTACCCAGGGAGTGGGTGCATTGTGGGTGAAAGTGAGGCAGAGGAGGGAGCCCACCCCAGGCCATGCATCACGGTGGGGTCCTGCTGATACAAGTGAGGCTCCGAGTTAGCAGGAAAGAAGGGAAGCAAAGAAACCGTGTAGCTGGAGACAGCTAGGAGGCTGTGGTGGAGAAGGAAGTACAGTGAGAACGAGAGGTCAAAGCAGCACTTGCAATGCAGTGGAACAATTAAAAGAAATCTAGGACAAATGCAAAGGTCAGAAGCAGAGGCATGTGTCTTTTGCCTAGGAAAAGACAGGGAATCACTGAAATAGTACAAGACCTAGGTGGATAAGGCTGGGCTTCCTTTATCTTCTGATCAAGAAATTTTGCTGAACTTTTCTCGAGTAAAAAGTATTTGTTTTATTGGCAAGTGAACTGAAACACCTGGGCACCCAGCCACATATTCCTGTCTAGACTGAAAGGTTGAGTAGGACTAATCCCCAGTGCTCTTCCTCCATCCTCTCACTTACATTCTGAGAAAATCAGTATTTCTAATTCAAGCTTTAAAACAAACAGACCTAAAACATAGACTCCACTTTTGATTATTTGTCCTTCATCACATTAAATTAATGCATTATCCTAAGTGTGACTCCACAGTCTTGTTGTTTCACAGGACTTTTCATCCCTCAGTTCTGAACTTACATTGTAGACTATCGTGGACTGCTGGAGACAAAAGGCTGTTTTGATTGTTATCCTACCTCTGTTAAGTAATTTCTACCAATACTCACTGAAACCTTCCTTCTTGTCAGTTCTCTCCTTTCTCTGTTAGCAGGACGTAGTTTAACAACTGCATTATGTCTGCATTTGGAAAGAGCGTTCCAACCGTTACATATGAGAATAACCTGGGTAACCCTGCTGCAACAGGAACACAAGATGGGCAAAGGCAAACCTCAGAATTTAGCAGTGGTTTAAAAGCTGCCATAATCTTATTTGTTACAGCAAGGATGAAGAACAGCAGAAGCAGCTGTCCAGCTAAGTAGACTTTTCAAAGTACAGCAGTGATTTAAGAGTTTATTTGCTGCAGACTTCCAGTCAACCTTGAACTCCCAACTCCTTAAGTCACTTCAGAAAGTGAGATGGATGTGCTGAGGTAGTCAGGAGAAAGTACTGGTCCACTAACAAACACTTCTGGGGATGTGTGAGAGCAATCCCAGTCAAGGGGCCTTTCCTTAAAAATCAGTGGGTGCTTAAGTGCTTTGTTGGACTGTCGCCCAAGTACTTCCCAATATATTCTGTAATTAGATACCAGCCACAGCAATTTACAGTTAACACTTCCTTCATTCCAAGAAACTCTAACCAGCAATTAACACTCTGAGACAAACAGCGACATTAGCAAGTCGCACGCAAGGATGTACTGCCATCAGAGCATGAGCGCCTGCTGTCACCTTACGCCACCTTTGCTTGGCCAGGTGCTGACAACAGACCCAGTGCACTTCGATGGAACGTTCCGTCACTTGTGCCTGTCTGCAAGGCTGACAAAGTCCATGTCAGGAGGACACCGGTCCTCCTCAGTGCAGCCCCTGATTCTGGCCCTGGAGCGTGGCAACAGGAGAGAGTTCATTCAAGAGAAGTCACAGGAAAAAAAGTAAGGCTATAGCAAGCTTACTACCCTTCAAAGAGGCATAGGGCATCCTCTCAGAAAATGGTTGGAGCAGCAGTCTGGATGCAGAGGGGAAGCATCAGGCAAGAAACCTATAAGCTAATGGTGGAGGAGCTTAACATGACACTTGTCACTTTTATTATTTCTTTTGAGAAGTAACCAGAGGGTTACAAACTGTATGAAGTTGTCCTAGCAAGGCACACCCTTATATGCTTCAACATTACTACCAAATGTACTTTGGTAAGAAATTAAGAAATCATCTATTTCTGGCAGCCCTGGTACCGTGTGGTGAAGTGCCCGGGTGTTTAAGGCAGCCCTGCTCGGGCTTGGCTGTCCTGTCTGGGAAGCCCACAGCACCAGCACTCTGGCAGGAAAGGGAGCTGGGGTACCACCACGCTCTCCACTTCTCTGCACTACGTCTGATCACATTATGAACTGAGGCAACCGGGTGAGGGAAGACAATTAGAGTAATTGATAGCTGAATCTTGGCCTCATTAACATCTGTCTAACACTATTGAGTTTGAGAAGATTTTAGAGCATACATTTGACCTCTGTGGTAGCTAACGATGGTCTGAGCTGGCCAGGCATAGCTCACATTTAATATTACTCTGTTTCTAAATTAGTATCACGAGCTGTCATCAGGTCTCACAGCGTACAACCAGCGAAGGACTTCAGGTCTGCATGAGCAGTGGTGCCTTTCTCCAGGGCACATGGGTATGCTGTACAGAACACACCGCTGGATGCAGTTAGGACTAGCGGTTCCAAGCTAAGGCTGACAACGCCATGGCTAATCATTTCCATGGACCAACTGAGGATGGATTAGACCTGATATGTGAAACAGCCCTTCAGGCACCTTTCGTATAACATGCCAAGCATCAAACCTGAGGCATCCTGCTGTTGTCTTGGGAAGTGTTTGAGTGTTCTTGCTCTGTATTTGCTACTGCAGAGCTTGGCTGGCAACCCAGGGGTACTTCCTTTGTGCGTGACAGAGAGCTTGATGTCAGATCATTTTTCTCTATTCTGGAGATCATTTTCACTCATTCTGTCCCTTGCATTGAACCGGTTCCTTAAATGAACATTTTCCAGTCAGCCCTCTGAGCCCAGCTGTGAGCACTGTCTATGCAGGCATAAGAAAGCAGGAAAGGCTCTTCAGCTGGCAGACCAGAACCTTGCACAAAAAAGCATGTACTAACACAAAAAAGGTCATAGAGTAGAAACGGGGACAATGAGAGAAAAAAAGGCTTCTCCGCTGCACCATGAGCCTGCCCAAGGCAGCCCTGTGAGCTTGTAGGCAACAAAGGCAAGGGAATTTTCTTTTGTCTGAGCCTTCATTCCTTGATAGCTGTATTTACACTATTCATATCTGATCCAACAGAGACATATGAAGTTCTCTGTTTACCAGGGCTGGTCTTACAGCCCATTTGAGTTGCACTATTCTTTGTGAAGGACTGACACTACAGCCATGCGGGCTGTTCAGTGCATTACCAAGAGAAGAAAAATCTTTCCTGCCCTCCTTCTCCTGCCTGCATACTTGCTAAACTCCAAAAATGAGTTTTGCTTGCAGACCTTAATATACTGAGTTTGGAAATGGATTAGGCAATGCATTTAGAGATTTCTGACAGCTTTACCCTTCAGGAAGAAATGCAAACAAAATTAAAGCTGCTTCATGAATCTTTAAAGTATTTAGTACAAGATATGTTTTTCCAATGAACCACTGGGATGGAGACGACTGTGGGTTTCTCTCCTTCACAAACCTGATGAAATTGCTGGGCATGAAGAAACCTCCTGTGCAGTTCTAGCACAAATAATCCCAAATTGCTCTGTACCTCGAAAGCTGCAGAATCATCTGTGTTTGTGTTTTATAGCCAAAGCAGGGGAAAGAGGCAGAACAGCACTTCACTGATCAATGAAAGGACAAAGATAAATATTAAAAAGATTATTGGATCCTTGCTCATTAATGCTAAGAAATACTACTTTTAATCACCAGGTCATTTTGCATTTTGAACCCAGTTAAACCAAAGGCTCAGAGTAATCTTACATACACGGTGACCTTTTTGCACCTAAATGCTGCTGTGACTTCTGTAGGCACAGAGGACTTACAACAGCTAAATCACCAAATGTAGTGTCTAGTTCAATGCCTGATTCCTTTCTTCAGAAAACCACTGAGGCTTTGCAGCCAGTTGTAGATGTAATAGTAACTTTTCAGTTGCAGAAATAAACTAGCAGTATGTTCTTACTCCACACTGGCACTGCAGTGAAAACGTGACAGGCTGCAAACATCTCCTTCCCCAGCATGGGATTCAGCTGCTGACCAGTCCACAGCAAACGCAGCGACAGGCCACAAAACTGATTAGCTTCATGGATCATGAATCTGTCAGGCAGAGGGCTCCAACTCCTTCCTAATTAATTCTCCTTCTCAAAAGAATGTGTTAACTGTGCTATGCCATAACATTCTCTTTCTATTAAGGATGGATTTTTCTGCCCTACCCAAAAAGGAGAAAAAAACCCAAAACCAACCCAAACCCCAAATACCTTAAAAACAGTGAATTTCTGAGTTCAAGACTTGCTCTTACTTTCTTCTCCTGTATTGCAGCTCGAGGACAGCATTTGCTGAGAATGATGCATTATAAACGCTCACAACTCTGAACAAGAGAGCAGTAGTACAGAACACTGATGCTCCATGTATCTTGTGAGCAGCAGCCCATTGTATTTACAACTAAGGTAAAAAGAGAAGTGACAGTTGCTTTCAGAAAAAGCCTAGAAACTACGGTGGTGCCAGAAGATACCTTTTTACCATGGCTATTTCTTCTCAGTCCGTGTTGCTTTATGGAACAGCGTCCGCTTTGATTTATCATACAGAAGAAAAATCAACACCAACTTCTTTCTCCTGAATTTATTTGGGGAAGTGCAGCTACGAGATACAGTGCAATTCTTGTTAGTGCTATAAGCTTGGTAGTCTAGGCAGACCCAAAAAAACCCATCAACAATGATGAACAAAGGATTTGGTGGGTGAATTTTCTCCCCTGAGTGACAGCTAAAGAAATCGGGGCAGTTTCCACTGCACCTCTGCAAATACTATAACATCCTGTCAGTACTTAGACATTCAGTATTAACAGTGACTTCCTCTATCCATCCGTTTTTGGGGTCTTCAGCAAAGACTTGCCAAAGCAAAGAAAGCCAATTTTGAGGTCTGCTGCCTGATTCTTCTCGAAAGAACAAACTGAATGACAGTTTTGCAAGAACTAAATGTGATGCCAAAGAAAAGACTGCCCTTTCTATAGCCCCAGAGATCTTCATAGTATGTGTTATTTAAAACACTCCTCTGTCAGGACTTCACAGTCTGTAAGTGGTCAGCTGCCCTGAAGAACTTCTGCCTGCCTTCAGTTGCTCCCTTGGCCACAAGCCATGCAGCATGTCCTCAGCAGATACCCCTGAAGAAGAAATTCTTTAAAATAAAGACACCTCCTCAACTGTTCCTGAGTACAAACTGTGTCTGTTCCTCCTCCCGTACGGTTTCAGTGCTTCATATTAAAGGGGAGTCAGGGGAAGTCAACTAAAATAATCTGTCCTCCAGCTTTTTTGGTACACAGTGATGTTGATGAGCATTTTCAGAACTATAATAAACAGCCCTCTTAAATCTACTCCATACTGTGGGAACTCCCAGCAGCTTTTTTTCAAATGCCTTCTTGACACATTTTTCCTTATTTTGCACCCAAAAACCTAAGAAAGAAATTACTCTCATTCACCAGAAAGAAATCAGGCCACATCCTTGTTTCTGTGCTAATCTCAAGTAACTCCTGTATCAAGGAAAAACGTCCTTTAGCACCAGCCAGAAAAAAAATGATTGCAATATGCCATGAATTTAGCAGCACACATCTGCTCCTAGGAATTTCCCACATGCCAAGGTTCAACAATCGGACCTCATGCCTCTAGGATTTGCAGAACGAAGAACAGCAGCAGCCTTTCTAAAATAAATGTGTTGTATACCTTAGAACTCTCTCTCCTCTGTCCTATTTCCTACAGAAAGGACCAAATTCACAGGAATTTCTGTCCTGTAACACTTCTGCGACAGAGACTTTTCAAGCTGGGACACAGGCAGTGCCACAGGTAGGTTAAAGCCCCCTGTGAAGTTGCAGTAATACACACGGGACAAGCATTTCCTGATAATCAGACATTTGTTTTTGTCCCTTTTCCTTTCTTTTTAAATTCCAGGCCAGTACAACTGGGACTAATTTCTCTATCAAAAAACCCCAACGCATATTTGTTATCTTCTGTTTTTTTAACACATTTGCTGCTCTATTTGGCTCAACTCCTGCCTTCTCTATGACAAATTATTTCATGTGTATGGTAGAAAGCCCTGAGAAGTGGCAATTAGTGACTGATAGCAATGTATATATGCAGCATGAAGATGGACCCACTTGTAAAGAATATTAACCCTTACATTTAGGATTATTAGACTCTTCAAAAGTAGCTGCCACATATAAAATAAGAAGCCTTGTATTTCAGTGAGCTCTTTCTGCCTTTCCTCAGGCAAAAAATGCTAGAAACATGCCATCATGTCTAACACTCATATTGATCTATACATATAAAAATGTTAAACCTAGTGCAAATCACTTTTAAAACAAGCTCCTTTATTAACATGAAAAATAGCTAAAAGCTCATGCTCAGACCCTTCTCTAGGAAAAAGTACTTGCCTTTTTTGGTAACTTAACTCGAGTCACTAATATGTTTTGAAACACCATCTGTAAGAAATTTCCGCTCTATCCCCTAGTGTGCCCACTCAGATCTGCCTGTGGCTGTATGCATGCTGCATCACAAAGCATTAGGCTGATTGGAAATTAATGGAGAAGCTGAAATCTGCTTTCAAATGCTTTTCAAAAATCCCCAAAGAAAATGTATCCCCCCTAAGACTTCATTTTTAATGGTGCTGCACTTAAATTTAAGGAAGAGCCCAACTGAATTCCAAGTCACATGTATTCTGCCTAATTCTAGGTGATTAAACACTAATGGCTTGTTTAGAATTGTCAAGTGATTCTCAAGATTTCTGAAAGATCCTGGTCCCTGTTCCAATTGGATTTTTAGCTTACATCCTTTAAAAGTAAAAACCAGACAAGAGTTGTCTTAAAAACCAACTAAACAAACCCCCAAACCCACCAAAACAACATAAAGGTGGTCTTGCACAATTCTGCTTTGAGATTGGAGAGCTCTTTGAACTTCAAGTAAAATAGAAACATCAGTGAAACCAATGAAGTGATACTGAATAAAGGCAACACTAAAGGCATTTTATCTATTCACAGTAGCAGTGTTTTCATTTGAAGTTCTTACCAGAAAACTATATTCAGAAAACCTACCTTTTGTGCAACTTTTTGAAATGTAATTCTGGGAACTACGCTGTCTATGGAGGAGGGAGAATACATTCTCACCTCAGGGCTTTGCCAAAACTAATACCTCATATTTCAAATAGGGAAGGCTCACAAAGGGCCATTCAAGAAGCCAGAAAATGTTTTCTAGGGTGCGTTCACAAAATTGGCTGCTACCCTGTGGCACCACTTCTTACTCCTGCCACCAAGGGTCATTACTCTCCAGCTAGCAATGGGAAGGCAGCTATTTAGCTGCATTGCCAAAAGTGATTTCTGGCAGATTCCCTGTTAAGAAGTATTCTTCCACTCAAGGTTATGCATCTAGATCCCCAAAAAAGGATCCTTATGACAACGGAAGAATTAATCCCAGCGTGTCTGCAGGGAGTGAGAAGGCAACAGTCAGATATCCAAAAGTGGACTAGGTATCTTAAGATACCACCTTCTCTGAACTGTCTCTCCCATGGCACTCCAAGTCTATGCCAGACATAAGGGAAAAACAGTGGAGTGGATGAAACCAAAGTAATTATTTTCAATAAATTATTCACCAGTTTCCATTTGCACAGAACACTTTGGTGTACCCTTGAAGTTATTTGTTATTCAGATAATAATATGTAAATACAGAAACTTATCCTTGACTATTAAAACATTTTACTGCAACTATTTAATATTAAAAATTCAAGGTACTTTTGTTTAATTTTGATTATCGCAATCCCTCAGCTCAGGCTGCTGGGGCTGGACAGAGGCTGAGTATCACGGTGTTATCCAGAAATGTAGGGCAATAAAAAAGTTTTCAAGGTAACTGCTGCAGAGCTCATCACGGATTTCATTACAGGTTTGCTGTCACATTGCAATGTGGTGGTAAGGAGGAGGACAGAGAAATGCAATCATTTTCTACTATTACTTCAGCTAACAATGTTTTTTATGGTCTCGGGAGAACATACAACAACGTTTGGCAAACAATCCTTTCTTTAATGGGCTCCAGCGTATCTCACAGGAGACCAGCTTTAATCTCTGGTCAAATCCAGTTATGCAGCGCAATGTTTCTTTCTACCTATGTACAAACACAGGACAGCCAGAGGAGTAAACAACTAAATGGGAGGTCAGTCATAAACTGAGTGAACGCATCCCCTGACTGCCTGCCAAAACCAGGGAGAAACTCTTAATTTTGCCTTGTTGCAGCGGTTGCAAGGCTGGTTGTAGCCCAACAAGGTAATCCTTCCCTGGTAATCACAGCACTCGGTGTGCTGAGGTGATGCAGAATCCGATTTGACTAACGAGCAATGGCCTTGAAACATTTAAATGGTAGTCACAGGGTTTTTCCTCTTGCTTTCAATGATTAATTTCTATCAGAGTGCAAACAGACCAAGCTTATGGTATGTGGGAAGAATTATGGTTCAAATAGAGCAGCGTTCCAAGAACAAATGCATAAAGAACATAGATTTAGCACTGAAAATAGGAGTATTAAATCCATGATGTTTAGATGCTTTATATGGGATTGAGCAGAGAGCCTGGTGGTAGTAGCAGCATGTTTATAAAAAGGCACGTCTCCGAGTCAAGCAGAGAGGAGAAATGAAGGTGCACACACCGTGTGTATTTCCTTCGGCAGAGAGGGGTAGGAAACTCCCTGACAAACTAAGCCCCTTTAATAACAGATGATGGAGCACATCCAAAGAGCTCGGTGAATTTTGGATCTGGACCCTGCAGGATAAATCACTGGGAAAAAAAAACCAGCTTTGTGAAAACCTGACAGCGGTTAGATCCCGAACTGCAGGTGGGAATTCACTCCTCTTTACATCCTTCCCAGTGACACCTGCAGGATGGTTCTTTGTGTATTATAACTACTTTATGAAATGTCCTGTTCCACTAAAATAGTTAAGCAGGTCTTAACTTCACTGGGGTTACTCATACACTTAAAACTGAGAACATATTTAAGTGCTTCATTGGATTGGTGCCTAATTGCACTTTTATAGCTTTTGTTTAAATTAAAGGCTAGCTAGAGGTGAACAGCACAATATTCAACAATTTCATGCATTTAAAAGTTAAATGTTTCTTACCTTCTAATTATTTTGTGTACTTAGAAAACTCTTGCATTTTAATTTTAGTTACATATAGAAATATAAACATTTTTTAAAAATCCAGCCACATTCACTGTCTAGCACAAAGCTTATATCTAGGGCACACACTTCATAGTAGCAAAACACTTCAACGTATGGGGATTTTTTTATTTATGAGCTCTTATCCTAATTCGGAAAAACAGGTCAGCATATGCTTACTCTTCACTCAAGCTGACAGAAATTAGGCACAAATCCTAGACCAGGCAACGTACTTAAGTACGATGGTGGATTTGAGAGGGCCAAGGACACACGTTAGTCGTTTCCTGACTGAGAAGCTGTGGCCACTGTAGCACTTCAACATTCATACACTGCTCCTGCCCAGATCTGCCTGCTGAGAACTGATTTCCTTTTTCACCCTGTGCTGTCGGGTGTTTTTTTCCTACTTGCCCATAGACGTTTTGAAGCCACACCCTCAGTGTCTGAGGAGTAAAATTCATTTGCCATCAGAAAGAAACCTAGAAGAGAGTGCACTGCGCTGAGGGAACTGATGATTCCCATTAATCCTCTGCCCAGCAGACTGAGGCTGTGTTCATGCCCTTCTTCATCCCACATCTATAGGCAGACGCATTTCAACCTGTTCCACCCAGACTCTTTGCTGTACTTAAGAGAAACTTTCCCCTGACTGCTTCCAGATATTCCCCGATCTGTCAGGGAATGGAGTCGAGTGTTCCTCTATGAGCAACCAGAACACAAATCCCTTGCCTCTTGAGTACAAGTGGGTTAATAACACCAAGGCAGTAAGCCAATGAACTAGCTGTAGGTCATGCATCTGTTTTCAGGCAGCGCAGAAAATACAGAAGCAAAGCTTCAATATCGTTTTTATCTTGAGTTTAATGTAAACTGCACCATGACTCTCTGGGAGAACCGTGTCCTAATGAAACATCCACAGAGGGGCTGAAAGCCTACTCCAGTCGCTGTATGAGACAACTGTTCAGTTTGTGGATAGAAATAACTAAAATTTATGCCTTTACTCTGGAATTTTAGGGGTACGGTCTAACTTAGCAACAGCACCCGAGGGTATTTTAGAGCACTGTTTTAATTATTATTGCTGCTATTAATATTCTACTGTTAGTCAAGTCTGAACTACCGTCTCTGCTGGAGAGGTGTGTTTCATACTACCCTAGAGCCTAGCCCAGCGCTAGGTTATTCCGAAGACAAAATACATAAATGCAAAATACATAAAAGTCTGGGCGCGTGGAATAAATAATATACTCATCCCTTGGAGCAAAGATGAAAATAAACTAATTAAGGAACTATTTGACAGCCTGAAGGTATCTCACACAGGTAAAATGCAACTCCAGAGGGCTTCATCTCTAGAAGCTGAGAAACAGGGAGCTTTGTGCATAAGCAATACACAGAGATGAAATCTCCTGTAATTTAAAGCTGTCTAATGCCTCACTGGTAAACCCTGCCACACCACCACCACCAAAAATTGTAGGTGTACTTCTTAGACTAAGGGATTTGGGATTTTGCCTGATGTGTGATTGACAATTGTCCTCATTTTCTCTGTTTCATTCAGGCATATAAGGAGAGAGATGCATTTGTGCTGAGTAGCCAGCGCTAATGTTCTCCTCCATTGAATAGCTTCTTGTCATTGCTTACGTAGCCCTACACAATATATCAGCTATAGCATAATTCTCTACAGAAAACAAAATAACATTGCCTCCTCTTCCATCACTACTGTTAACCTTATGCTGAGCAAGGGCCTTCCAGCTTTCTTTCTCGGGAGGGGAGAGAAGAAACACTAATTTGGCGTATTTTCCAAGCGTTATTTTCATGTATATGCTAATCTATACAACAGAGACGGTCACAATAATGTACAGAGGATTATTAACTTAAGAAATTGCAGCCCATACAAAGTTTCTTTGCAAAGAGTAATTTTGCGTCAAGTATTCCCTAATTATAGACTTTGGCTACTTGTCTCAGAGTATTTACTTGCACACTGAATGAAAAAAATACTAGAAACACAGAGCATGCCATGTGTTTCCCCAGTGACTCTGCCTTTACAATACTTCAGCTAGTTAAAAGCTCCATCACAAGTTTTGTGTGAAAAATGAAATTTCCCAGTTGAGTTTCCCCAGTGCTTACAAGACTATTCCTCTTAACGCACAGAATCGTCAATCGACAATCAGATCAGGAATGTGATTTTACACCACACTTACAACCCGACCTCCTTCTGTAATATGCAGAGAGGGAGTTTTACACCGCCTTGAAGTTCTGAGGCTTAGTAACAGATACCGCATGCTGCCCGCTTCGCAAGGGTTATTTAAATGGACAGACAAAAAACAGACAACAGCGAGCAGTCTGCTGCTGGCTTTACAAAGGAGGCAACAAGGCACAGCCCCAGAGCTCCTGCTCCTCAGGGCTTACACCGTATCTCAAGGGAAGTCTCCAGGTGGGAACTTTCAGCTGCTGTTGGATTTCTTATGGCCAAAAGGATGCAGACCAAAACTGCACAATGATTTCTTACTGGGACAGCCAATTGGTTTGGTAGACATTTAAGGAAAAGCATGCACAGACTGCATGGGAAGCAACTGGCCCTCTTTTGGAGTTGTATCCAGCAAGGTCACCTGGTTTGACTATGGTTTGGTTTTGAGACTGCAGCGGAAGGTTTAGAAGAAATACAACAGAAGCCAAAATTTTTTCAGAAAGTTGGAGGAACAGAAAATAGACCCCATACTTCATAAAACTATCAAACAACTTAACTGGCAGGTGCTGCTTCAGAGAAACCAAACCCTGACAAGCATCTAGATCAAGGTAACAAAGACAGGGAGCTTACATTTGCTAGCCTGTAACTGTCAGGTCCTTCTGACTCTGGCTGGTTTTAAGAGTCTCTCACTTTTATTAGCACTAAATTCACTCAAAACAGGAGACACGGGCAAAACAAGCAAGAACTGACACTATTAAAATGAAGCACTGCATCAACTTGGAGTTCACAATTCAGTTTTATTTCAGGCAGAAGAGTAAATTGTCTGACATTTTGGCCTGTTCATGTTTTTATCACAAAGACACAAACAGCAACAACTAAAAAACCTTGATGTTATTTGACCTGAAACCTTGACTTCCTTGCACTATGAAACCTATCCAAATAAAATAGGAACTGAAACCAGCTAATTTTTGAAGTTACACCAGGAAGGCTTCTGGAGACAATGCATATCTCACACTGACAGCAGAACTAAATTTGCAGGCACACTTTAAGAAAGAAAAGAGGACTATCATCTCAAACCATTAAAAGAGTTCCTTCAAAGCCGTAAGGAGGTGTAGGGTAACAGAGATGCACGTAGGGAAACATAAAAGCAAAAGAAATTCATTGCCTGACTTGTTCTGTTACTTCTTTTTATCCTGTAATGTGATATCATGGAGTGTAACAAAACATGACAGTTCAGAAATTTACAGTAATACCCTTTTCTCCCTGGAAGTGATAGCAGGCAACAATCAGCCATGGACCCAGGGGAGGGAAATAAAAGAAACTTTAGAATGCCAACACAGAGCTGCAGACAGCTGCAAGACATGGCTGGAGAGATCCAGTAGTGCTTCTGCATTACAAATACGTATTTACCTGTGAAAGCATAGCATACACAATGTGAAGACAGCACCCCACCATTGCTCTTAACGAGGAAATACTCCTTCTGCTATGAAAATATTGTGGGTCTGTGTTCAAGTTCAGGAAACCACTACAGTCTCTAAAGCGTACTTCTTTTTTATATAAAAAAAAAAGCAATCGTGTTTTAGGCACCTGTAAATGCGCAGTACATGAGACACATTTAGCATCATGATCTGTGAGAAAAATTGAGAGATGCAAAACATTTGGTCATCTTTTCTTTTCCTCACAGCTGACAACTGTGCTGCATCCACTGTTTTGCCTCCAAAGATGCTGGGTCAGACCTTACCCAGGCTGCCCATGCTGGCAGGTCGTTCTTCAACAAGTGTTGCTAATTCAGAAATTCCCTCTTGTTTCTGTATGCCTTGGAGCATTTAGCATTTTGGATGGGATTCACCTGAAAGCCTATTTGTGCTGGCTGTCCTAGGTTCCTGGGGGAGAGACCTCCAGGGGACATTACACACCATACATGGTAAGCAATGCTAACGTGTTGTCTTCTCCATTGACTGTAAAGGCAGCAAAGTTGATCACCTTAAATTAGATGTCTAATTTTTAGTCATTGTTATGCAACCCACCTTAGCTAAACTATTCATGTATTCAAGAGTATGTTCTGGTGCAGACAAATTGCAGGGAATGGCTTCCAGTCTTACTGCATTTAAACACAACATTACAATCAGTTATTTTTCATGCTCCCTAGTTAATCAAATTCAGCCTTCACTAAATCAACGTTTATTAGTGCTGACAGTCATGCAGAACTTGTCTTCAGCAATTAATATACACAACGACTCTGCAAAAATTAAACAAGAGGAAGATTACTGCATTTGAACGTAAGGTTGGTTTTTGGAAAAGGTTGTTCATTTTTATGATTGTTTTTAATTTAGCCTTGCTGGTCCTCCTTTCATTACACCATGGGCCAGTGTTAATAATCAAGATCTATGTTACACTCTTTGCAGTATAATTAAAGTCACTACTTAATTGGAAAGCCTAGCACTAAACAAAAGGGAATCAATAATGTATCTAATAGAAAAGGCAGAGAATATCTGATATTGAGTATCAGAAATAACTGTGAGATACTGTCACGTGTCTGGCATTGCTGCTATGGAGACAGCATGGAGTGTGGCTCGTGGGGATTCTCTGCTTAGGAGCCACATCCTGCAAAAAACCTTGGTGCTACCTACCCAAACCCTTTGGGGTCACCAACCCCTATGCACAACAAAGCAGAAGGCAGAGTGTTAGTGTAGTCCAACCTGGACACACTCATGGTCTTACCTCATGGTCATGCCCTACTGCTGTTGATCAAGAAAAACCAGTCTGAGAACCTTCCTGTTAATAGCTCCAAAAAGCGATTGGAAAGTGTCTCAATCATTTTCTATTATTGAGACACGGTCACAGTGTCCATCTCTCTTCAATCACTCTTCCCATTGGAGCAAATTAGCATTGTATAACTAAGTAAATATTCAAAGATGTAATAGTGAACTGGGATTTTGGAGACAAGGGGTTGAGCCCACATTCCAATCAATATACCATTATTGATGCAAAGTGAGCAGAGTTGCAGCAGAGGCTGGGAGAAGACCTACAGTACCTTCATAAAGAGGGACAAGTCACGACTACAGGTCTCTAACTACAGAGGTACACTACGAATACAGAGCACTGGGAGTAAAGCGCAGGGGCTGGCTGGCAGTACCTACGATTCACAGGGAGTTTCCTTTCCCAGCCAAAGGAACAGGCCATTTCCCCGTCTTTTGCAGGCTTTACACCGTTCCATCTGAGCCCATTACAGCCAGAGAGGAAACGCTTCCCAAAATGCAGCGATAAGCCTTTGGCATACTCAGGAACACACATATAAGCACAACTGGCCCAAAGGCAGCACTGTGAGCAAATTTAGGTTGTCGACTGATATCCCAAATGAGCTGAGTCAGAATTACAACACTAAACGCTGCACAGTAGCTGGTGGGAGCCCAGCTCTCTGCAGAGAAAGCAGCACAAGCACTTAGTCCACACCAGTTCCTTTTGCTCTTGGGCAAGTCAGAAAGTCATCTCCAACTTGGGTACATCTCTACGAAGCTGTACTGTCAATTGTGCACACAGAGAATGCGTGCACAAAGGCGTCCGTGCTGTCCGTAGGGGATCCGCAGCCCGAGGAGAATGTCCAGCCTGTGTAACTTGGCAGAGCTGGTTGAGGTCTGCATGAAGTCCCAGAGCACGTGTACACACACGTCCCCTCTGCACTGTTCAAAACCCACATCTGAGAATTGATTTGGGATCTAATTAATACACTTCAGTTGGTTTCATCTCTTACTCAATTTCCCTCCAATAAACAATCCCAGTCTGTTGCCCAAAGCTGATTCTGTCTGCTCCATTTTCTGTCTGTTTTTCCTTCTCTCTGCTTCACCTTACGGCATAAATGCAGTGTGACCAAAATGTGGTTTTTTTTTTTTTCAGAATTTTAGCAATGTTTTTTATATTTGTTGAGAGTGGGTGCAAAATCAAACAAAAAAAAAGTCAGTTTCCTATTAAAAAAGTCTAATTGAAATCAAAATATTGTGCCTGTACAGAGATCGTGAACCACTGTCAGCTGAAAAAAGGAAGTGCTTAGTTTTAACTGTTTCTCTTTACTGTGACATGACATTAATCTGTATTTAGCAGAAGGTAGTGACAAAAAATTCATTATTTTAAAACCAAATTTTTCATAGGAAACAAAACGTTTTGTTGGTCTAAACATTTTGTTTAGTCATTTCATAGAAGATGATCAGCTTGACAGAAAATATTTTTAGTTTTTGGGTTATTTTCAGTTACCATTTTCTGCCCATCAGAAATTCTGATTCCTGAAAAGCTCTGGATCTGTTCCAGCTCAAACATTCCTTGCAAAAGGGTCCATTACACTGCACTCTGGTTAACCTGGGAAGAATCCTAAGGGTCTGTTTTGGAGATTCTTGTGTCATTTTTCTAAGCAGTGCACAGAACACCTACTGTCCCCAGAGGATTTGGAAAGTGGGTCATGAGGCAGAGCAAGCTGCAGAGGTGGAGAAAAATCAAATAATACTCGGCCTAGCCTTCTCCAATCCACTGATCCAAAAGCTGATGCTCTTTGAAAGCCATCTGCCTTCCTGCCCTGCTCCTGCAGTGATACCCAACACAGACGGACAGAGGAGCTTCCCGCTCCAACAGCCTCGGGCAGGGGCCCTCGTACCAGACCACTGATCCTGCTCTCGTGACAGAGAACTTGCAAGGACATATATCATTTGGTTTGAGAGAGTTGCTGACTCTTTCAGATATCACAGTGAGTGCAGAGCTCCGCTGCCAAAAGAAATGGTCAAAATCTAAAGTGAGCTCCCTGTGTTCTCAAAAGGCTCGAGCTCACCGGCCACGGAAGGACAATCTCTTACAGCAAGGTTGTTTTCTGGCTACTGGCCTCATACTAGCTACTGTTATTAAACCCTCGAATGAACAAATCAGAGTTCTATTTACCAAGTCTGCCCCCTTGATAGCACTATTTGATCAATTCCAGAATCTTTTTTGATAGGTAATTAAAAAAGCTTTTCCTTAGGTATAGAGTGGAGCAAACCATTAATTACACTTCAGAGCCCTAGAGATGCAATTCCTTTGCTATTGTGAAATGTCTATAGCAAGCAACGAAGATGCTCGCCTCTATGAAAGAACTGAATAAATGAAAGTCATTTCCTCAAGATCTAAATTCCTCTGCTTTTTATGACTAAAGACTTGAGTTGCCTCAGCATTAATAAGTTTGTTCTTTAGGGCTGAATTTTCTCAATACAAACATCCATGACCATAACACAAAGAAATATCTTCTTTGGCTGATAGAACCAGCAGACTGAATCCATATATTAGTATTACTGTTAACTGCCACAATGCACTCGGCATCAAGTTCCACAAAAAAGATCAGTTAAATTAAAGATCCTCACCAAGTGGCGACAATTTCTCGTAAAAGCCAATTTAGCGCTTATGGAAGCTCCGGGATCACATTAACTTTTCTCAAAAGTATGCATAATGCATCACAGCAAGTGGTTTTGACAAGTGCATGTGTGCGTCTGCGTGGATGTGTCCTGCATGTAAAGAAACCTCAGAAGTTATTTAAGTTGCAAAGTCAAGCGATAGAAAGTTAGAAAATGCCAGATTTACTAGTGTTCAACCTGTTTAATTCAACCCCTTGCAATCCAGCCTGTGCACCAGAAAAGAACAGGGGAATTGATGTTATCCTGAGAGACAATGCTTACATTTGAAAGCATCTGGTTAGCTGACACTTCCCAATTTTCCAGGATGCCACACTGTAAAACAAACAGCTTTTGTAAGTCGGGGGGTCTTTTGCCCCACCTTTGAATGAAAACCACTGAGATTTTGACTTTCTCTGCATTCTTCATCTCTGATGAAGACAAAATCTACTGTCACGTGGCGCTGTAGCACCTCTGCCTTCATGCACTATTGGGAAGGATTGAGCCTGATCCTTTGTTACTGGAACATAGACTTATATTTTGTGGTACAGCTGGCAGCAAGGAAGGCTATTATTCCCTGGAAAGGGCAGATGGATGGCTGCTGCCATTCTTAAAGGCTATTGTAGCAACACAGCTAAACCTGTTCTCTTTCTCTGCTCTCACTACCCCTAACAAACTAAGCCTGTTTAGGTGGCTGACTCTGGGCACTTTTGTTCAAGTGTGGGATCTCTGCCAAAACTCTGCTGTGTTGCTCCAGATCCATTTTTGACTATTCAGTCAGACATAGTCCCTTTGGCATTATGGTAAGGCAGGCATGCACACAGCCCAGCAGATTTCACAGCATTCCCCGGGGGAAGATTCGAGGCTGTTCTACATCTACACGTACTGGTAGAGATAACGTATGTGCTTATGCTTTCCCACACGCGTACACAAGGGTTGTTGGCCAAGCACTGAATTTGTCTCCACTAAGTACTCAGATTCATGTGCTCACAACCCTCATTTTGAACATGGAAGAACATAAATGGAAATTAATCCAGTAACATTTCACCATTAACGTTTCACTTTTCCCAGAGAACCACAGAACAAGTTCTAGCTTAGCCGTGTGATTCCAAGGGAAAAAAACCCTGTTTCTTACAAGAGAAGTATCTCTTTCTTCCATTGTACAGAGGAAACAGGGTGTATTGGTGAGGGCTAGAAAGTCCTGCTAATACTTCACTGCTGGGAAGAGAGATCAGGACATGAAACACCTGCAACATTTTCCACAGTGTTACAGCCCTTGAAAAACTTCAGAACACTGGAGAGCAAAGATGGGGCTGCAGCGGGGACGTGCAGAGACCTGTACTACTTTCCCTGCACTTCCTTCTTGCAGCTTGCCTTTAACTTGGGAAATATGTTTTCAAGCTTGATATGTGCCTGTAGGACAGGGAATGAAAATGATTCCATCACAAGCATTAGGAGTTCCCTTGTAACAAAAACAATCCTGCAAAAGTCTTTTGGCATTAAAGTAGATTTTATATGTGCTGAAATATTTACTCTAGAATTTAGACAATCAGTACTAACTAAACTACTATTTTAGAGTTATTTTCACGTATTTTAACAGACAACAAGATATTGACCACTGTCCACTGAGTACGTGAAGGAAAATCTCAGGTCAATGCTATGGTAGGACGATTAACTGAACGTTCCTAAATACTCATCAATCAACCATAATAAATGCTGTGCATTCTGCTTGATGTTGAACTGAAACACATTTCGTTCCCGCTACACATTTCATTCCCGCTACGCAGTCCATGCATCTTCTCAGAGCGCTCAACTGCACTGTACTCAGCTGCTTCAAGGCAAAAGTCACCATTAAGACTTAGATAATACATTATGGCAAGATCATGAGCACAACTTTAACATAAGCCCAGTTGGTTTAGGTGAAATCCAACAAGAAATGAAAATATTTTTCAAGGTCACGCTGAATAAACTTACAAACTGTTGAGGAGGCTTTGCATTGTTTTATACAACAAAATTGCAACTTCACTATAGGGCACGTCACTTGAAGCTAAACATAGCTTGAAATACCAATTCACAGTATGTTTTTGAACAGTTTCCCAAGGGTTGTCTGCTTTCTGCACAGAGACAGGGCAGGCATTCAAGCTGTGGGAGGTGCAATATCAGAGCAGAAAAAGCTGAGACACATTTATTACACCACATCAGGATCAAACTATAATTTTGCAATTATTGTGTGATTTGTAATCACAAGCAAGCTATTTACTGTCATTGCTTCGATTTGGCACACAAACACAGCGTGCAGAAATTCTGCTGTTGTCTCCTGCACCGACTTAGTGATTCCTATCTTAAAAAAAGGCTTCTGAGCTAAAAGGAATACCTGCACTGCCAGCAGCGGGTAGGAAAGCAAAACCACCGTGTGTGTATGGGAAAAGCATCTCTGGAGCAGGACCACGCACCCAGGCTTGCAGACTTTACTGCAGTGAGAGGACATGGAGGAGACTCCAATTTAGGAGCCTTCACGGTCACGCTGTCTGACCGTACACCTCTTCAGTGTAATGTATTTTTTTAATTTGCTGCGTGGGGGTGAGAAAATACCTCCTGAAAAGCAATTAAACTGCTGAATGTTTACTGAAGCCATGCTAGTAGATGGAACAAAAGGCTTATTCTACCAAAATAAGATACTGCGCAACAATAAGGAAGGAGTTCAAAGAAAAAATGAACTAACAGATAATAATTCTGATCAAATTTCTTTTAAAAGAAGACTAAGCCTGGAATATTACAAGTCCCACATTTACACTGTGAAATTATGTTTACTTTCATAAATTGTGTCTATGCAATGCAGACTTTAGTATAAATTCTCCTGGTTCATATATTTAATAGCTATTGGTGTGTGCAAATACGTAGATCTGAACAAGGGAAGGCAGAATGGGGAGAAAGCGTGGTTCAATACTTTGGGAATGCAAATCCAGGTAAGTGTTTTATTCATAGACTGGATATGGACTTTGTACGTTGCCCTGGACATTAATTCTACCTCGCTTCTCTATTTAAAAATTATAAATCCTCCCTTTTTATAAATGAAGGGTTTTGGGAATGACAGGAATATAAATCACAAGCAGACTGAGAAGGGCTCAGCAGTAAGAGCTGTTACCAAGGGACAGAGATATGACACCATCGGGCAAGTCAGTATACAAAGTTGGACAAAGATCTGGAGGTTCAGTTCTCTCCAACACAGAACTGGAGTGGAGTATCTAAATCGAACAGAAAACCAAGCTCAGCTTTGTCTTACAGCTATGACGCACATCTACCACCTGTTAGGTAAGCATTCAGATGTGGTACTACATGGTGGATAAGAAGAGGTTGATAGGGTAGGCAGTGAAAACTGCCTCACGGCAATAGAGAGCTCCCAAGAGAGACTGTATATGGGCAGCTCTGCATTTGAAGGGGTCAGAAACAAACAAACAAAAAAAGATGCTCATGAGGACAGCAGAAATTACTAATAGGAAATGGCAACCAACTAGCAGCCAAAGCTCCTTTGGTACAAGTGGATAGAACTCTTCATATAATGAGCTTCTACCCTCTCCAAACTTCCACTCATTTTCATGGTAAATTCCATCTGGGGTTTTCCTGGGACTTTTAAGTATCTAGAGACAAGTGTTTTGGTTCCAGCATCTAGACCTAACCAGAACCACCTCAAAAGTGTCAAAACACCACAAAGAAGGCAATTGTCCCAGTAACTGAGGCAGTTAGTCACTCAGTGTGGCCTTCTGAGATGCTCAAAATGAGCATGTCAAAAAGCTTATCTGAATGACTCATCCATGCTTCCAAGTAAAACTGTGGAAGAGTATAATCTGAAGTGAAACATCCCTGCATTAAAAATGCTCTCATGCTTCTGACAGCTGCTGAGCTAGATCAAGCTCTGCAACCTTTACTTTGGTATTTCCTAGTAGAGCATTCTCATGCATTATCCACCTGATCACAGCAGCTAAAAATGGGCCAGGACATGCCTCACTGACTTTTCAGATGAAAACTTTACAATGATTTTAAGGGTCTTTGGACCATATCTGATGCACAAGTCAAATATGTGCTTAACTACAGACTACTTTTTCTCCAGAATAATTCCATGATGGATTTTTATAATACATCAAGAGGAATGGAGAGATAAGAACGTTGGACAAGTCAGTATACTTGTATCAAATGTGATATCAAAGCAGATTTTGTTCTCTTGCCTTCTTTTATCCAGGTTTTATTTTGTATAGCAAGTGACTGAGAAAACAAATGCTGAGTCAGTACCTCTGAGATTAGATTAATATGTAACACAGATAATGAAATTTGTAGTTAAGCTGAAGTTTTGTTTTGCTGGATTTTGGTTTTGGCAGCTCAAACTGCCTAAAATCCTAATTCAATTGCAATCTACTCACAGAGCACAGCTGTTTTGCTTGGCTAAACTTTTCTCACCACTTAATAAGATACTTTTTTATTTAACTTTCAGTTCTGCCTAGGAGCCCCAGTGGGTCTTCTAAAACAGAAGATTATTATTAGAAATTAATTAAGTATTCTTTTCTATTCTGTCTCCTGAGAGTAACTAGGCATTGCTGCTGATCTCCTCTGCATTAAGACATTACTGATTGTCATTCAGAGGATGACAGTGTGGCTGTCTCATCTGGAAGATACATAACTCCATAAATATGAAAGATTTGAAAGACATTTAATGCAAAATATAATAAATCAGTACAAATATTAAACATATAATTGCAGTGTCCAACATAGCACAGGCATGTGAAGACTATAACACCAGAATAAAAATAAATACACATTCCAGAGACAAAAAAAATCTTATTGCAATTATAGGACCCTAACAGATTACACTTAGTCCATGTTTCAGCACATTGTAAACCCCAGTCAAACAATTCTAACAACATCAAATGCAATTAAAGGCAGTTGATTTGATTTTTTTTTTTTAAGTGACCAGTGTCTACAAAGTGTTCGTAGTGACTGCCCCAGCTTCCACTGCACATGACTACAATAAGCACAGACTAAGGCTCCCACTTTGGATGGTGGGCTCAGCTGGCACTACCTGGCTTTTTCTAAATGAACCAAACCCAGTAAGCACTAATATCCTGATACAGGGTTTGATCTGAGGCCTTGAATGTGGATATTAATGCATTCCTGACCGAATTAGCTGTGCATTTTACATGGCACTTCATGCCTGAGATGGCAGTTGGTCTTTTGGATTTTCACTAAACTCAGGGGTATGTGTATAACTAACAGCTGTCATGCTCTAACTAGGAAGAGATGTGAAGAATGCCACCATGGGTCAACAGAACAACGATCAACCACTTACTCTCAATAATAATGTGGAATTAAACTTACTTTTTTGGTCTGTAGTCAGGGATGGACCTGTCCAGTGATATCCTGTCACTGAGTTGGGCATTGTAACCATATTCTTCATACTTAGTTTCTGATTCATGGCTATCATCTCTCAGGGTAGCAGCCATTCCCCCCTGGCCCAAGCCTCCTGGACCTTCAACTAATCCCATGGGCTTTGCCAGACCTAAATGAAGAAGACACACAAAAAAATAAAATTATTAATATAAAGGAAATGGATCTAACCTCTTCTGTGATTGCAGAGTGTTTTCAGATAAGCAAGATCTGAACTGCCATGAAACTCAGCCCTGAAACTCTTGTGGCTCTGTGGAAGTTATCCTTAGCTTTTCAAACCAGAGTCCATATCAACCCATCTTGTAGTATCAGTGCATAATTATTAATGAGCAAACTATAAAGAATCAATTAGCAGCTTTCACAATTTCTCCTTTTTCCTATATATGTACCTGGAAATGGGAAAACTGTTTACAAGCATTCCAAAATGCCTAATCATCCTTAAGAGATTTCATTTAATCTCACTACATCTGCATTTGAAATGTACAAAATCAGAACACATTCAGATTAAGAGGTCCTAGGGAACTCCTACTACCATTTACCACTTCCCATAATAGTCTGGTCTGTGGGTTAGGTGCCCTCAACTGTTAATGGTGCTCAAATGAAACATACCAACACCAAACACTATGTCTACTAGATCCCTTCATGAAGTCCAGTGAAAACTCAAATACTCAGGAGAGATGGAAAAGGAGTATGAGGAGAAAAGGCAAATTGTCCTCCTAAAGAACTGGAGGCCAGGCCCCTTCCTGGTGTAGCCCATTAGAGGTCTATTCACTTTAAGGCAGATATGCTGAATTTCTACCACATGTAGATCTGCCAGTTTAACTCCATATTAATGTCAGTTCTGGAATAACTGTTGGAGCTGAGGCTCTGAGACCACCTGCAGCTGTCGAATGGTCCAGATTTGATTCCCATGCTTGGGAATACAGCTATGCAACTGGTTACCACCTGCTGCTGAGAGGGAAATAGAGGGTAAATCTACCTTCACCATGTGAGTCAATAGATGGGTCATTTGGACTCAACTGCACACCTTGCCCAGCCTGTTCCCAAAAAGATGTGCTAAAACTCTTAGAGAACTAACACCATCTTTCACCTGGGAATTGCTCCAGCTTTCCTCTGTCCTTCAGATTGCTGACAAACAAAATATGTAGATTATGTAAGATACTCAGCTCTATACAGCCTATAGGATTAGAAAATTTGGATACACTTGAGCTAAAACGATCAGCCCCACATTGCTTAGTGCAATGTTAGCCAGTCAACAATGTGTTTCATAGGTTGCCTTCACTGGCATATTAACGCTCAACTCAAAAAATACATGTAAAACAAAACTAAACCAACATTAAAAAATGCCCATATGATCACATTGTCAAGAACTTCTTCCATGGCAGCAGGCATTTAACTTGGTGCTGAATTCTCATAAATAAGCTCTTCAAATATGCTGTGTTTAATGTCAAAGCTTTCCTTTCCAGAAGACTCACTATCAACAAGTCATTATAAGTGAAAAAGTTTATTATAATAAACTTCAGGGTACCATACAGAGATGTGCAAATATCCTCCAAAAAACATACAACGCAGAACAAAATAATTAGAGTTTGACCTGCTCAATGTTTTTCAAATTAAGAATTTTTCAAGATGAAAACGTCATTATCTCAACTAAACAATTAAAAGAGTAAGAAAAAAAACCTGTCAACACTTGCTAGTAACAGACACACAAGGCAGCACGAAGCTGGGACTGACTTCTCCAAGTCACAGTAAGGTCTGGGATAGTTCAGGCTCTTGTGAAGGAATTTGTCTTGCACCTCACTGCTAACATTGTCCTCACTTGTTATAGGTCCACCATCACCTCTGCTTAATTACAGGACGGAACAGAGAGACACTACTGCAGGTGCTTAGGAGAAAATCCTGGGCTAAAGTTAAGTGCACCACTACAAATTGTCTGAACATAAAAGGACTGAGCACTTGCAGTACTCGGGAATTTTGGTACTGAATTTCACACATGGCCTACAAAAATACATACCTCACACTGCAATCAGTGATCCCAAGTCAGGACAGACCTTGCTTGTGTTTGTGTCTTTGATGTCTTCATGTTCCTCATCATCATGCACTGAAATGCTCAACTGTCTCAGAGTGAATCATGAGTCTTAGAAGAAGGAGGGAAGACAGAAGAAGAAAAAAAGGATGCCCTACAGAAAAATACCCTTGGTATGGCCAAGCTTTTGAAAAATTCAGACAGCTCCAAGCATTCAAGACTAGTAAGTTGTTGAAAAAAAGGGAAATCAAGAGGCTCACACAGCTATGGTCTCATTATAGGTGTGTGGGAGGTGAACTCCAGGTCTCACTAGCAAGAGAGATCGAACAGAGGCACGAGCAGAAACCCCACAGGCTACACGCTCACAAGGAAGAAGTAGAAAGATGAAGCTTCAAAACAGCATCTTTTTCTAGGGTATTGTATTAATGGGACACAGAAAGAAAAGACCAAAGCACCGAGCTACCGGGATTGATACTGATGCTTAATCAATAATTAACAATTTCAAAGTTGTAAGTGAAACAAAATGCGAGGAAAAATGAAAGGCTCAAGGCAATGGAAAGTGGTATTGGTAGACAGCTCTCTTCTTCAGTCAGTTACACTGCCAAAATAGGATCTTGGACCACCTTTGGTGACCTATCCCTCAACATCTGATGACACAAAACAGAGGATCCAGAAAACTAAACACTTCATAAAGCCTATGTCCCTGACAGACTGCAATGTGGAAATTTATTTGCTGATCATTTGGAGTCATCTGAGCTGGGTTCTGATGTTACATCAAAGCAAAATGGAGATGACTTCATTAACATTAACTGACCTGCTTTGATGAAAGCGACTTCAAGATGTGGTGTGCTCATGTGGCTTTAAGCAACAGTTTAATTCCAGTAGTTGAAAACATTATTCTTCATACAATATGCTCTGGCAAGTTTACAGAACAAAACACTTGCATCTTTATGGCACAACTAACAGTGGAATGAAATTTTCAACCCACAGGAAACATCAAGCAGTTTGTTTGCTATTTTTCTTATGAGAGAATCCGTTAGATAGCCTTGAAAGCCAGGCATAAGTATAATTATTTCATGTATCTTTTTCCTAAATTTGGTATTCTAGCTCTTCATGCTGATAATCTGATCTTGTTCTAGGAAAGAGTCATCATATGTCTGACTTGCTCTCAGAACATATTGCTGTGAGGTTTTTTCCCCATTCATTACTCAAAGCGTAGTCTAGTCTGACAGTTATTATAGCAATGCAGTAACGCTGACCAATATACAGCAGCAATTAAATAAATGGTAACACATTGCTTCATTCTTCAAGAAAAGCACTAATGTGTAGGAACAATGAATATAGTCTATTTTATATATATATTGTGTGTTAAATTCAGCAATTACAATGTTCTTCAATGCTCGGTTGGTTAGCTAAACACAGTAAGACTGTCTCACATAGGGTAATATTTGCATAGCGTTTTTCATCTCAAAGGATTACCTGGTACTTCATCAAATGTCTCCTCAACAGAGTGCTTTGTCCCATGACTGCCTAAATCAAGATCATAACTCGCTAATCCCCAAACCCACAGCTACCTGCATTGGTCAGCCTTTTGTGAAAACCAGAAAAGGGGTGTCAGTTCAGCAGCATCTTCTCAAAAAAATGGTCCCTCTTAAAAGTTGGGATTGGGAAGCAGGAGATGGAAGACAGTGTCCTCAGATTTGGCTAAGGCAGAGGCTGCTGGCGAACAAGACACACCTTCCAGGACATCCACTGAGCCTAGATCCAACGGGTACCCAACACCCCGGGACCATGGTGCAGAAGCATCTTCTCAAAGGCCTGTCAGCTAGCCAATCACAGGAACGACACCTGGGAGGACACGGAGGAGCAGAATACTCTACAGCAGGATGCATAGGTGGTCTGCCCAAGACAGGAAGCTAGCAAAGAACAAGCTGTTTGCACCTTATGGCTTGGCTGTTTTCTGCTCAGCGAAAACCCAGAGAGCCTTCAGGGAGCCCATAGGAGCATTCATTCCCACAGGTCGTGTCTACAGGAGCAACAGGGAAAGGGACACATTTCTGGAAATACTGCTACTCAGCAGAGAGACAATTGCTATTGCTTTTATATGCTGGGTGTTCAGGACCTACAGTGATGGGGAGCAGCATAAAACCTAAAAAAAGACAGATGGAGAAGCGCTTCTGGTTCAACTTCCAGCATTTATCTGATTTTTAACCAGGGCAGATCAGTTGAGAATACTTTTCTGTTTTCTTCTTTTAGAGCTTGCTGCAGACATCCAGATCCTTCTCTTATCTTTGAGTTACTTACCTCTGGCTCTAACTAGTACCCATTTCACCCATTTTTCCATGACTTGTGAAGCCATTATGGGCAGGGTACAGCAGTGATACTGATAGTGTAACCCCGTGGCTCGTGTCTGAGCAAAGGATTGAAATCATGCTGCCAGCTCTGAAACGGCGATGGGCAGAGGAGGAGAGAGGGAACAACAGTGGCAATGCTCAGTGAGCTGCTATTTTTAAGGCTGCCTTTTCTTTAAATTTTTAGACTAAAAAGATCTACAGCCCATATGCTGGGATCAGTCATACCCAGTTCAACACCACAGATGACAATGAGGTCACAAGTAATTAGTGTCTATCATTCATTTCAATTTATTGCTCACTGCAGAGATTTCTGTGTAAGACAGAAATTGCTGGGAGAATGGAGAGCAGAAAGATCCAGCCTTAGTTTCTTAACCAGATTAATTACTCTGCAGAATGCATAATTTTCTAGGAAGAAAAGAGACCTTCTACATTTCACCATCAACCCTGTCACAATGGAAAAATTATTGAAGAGATTTATATGAGAAACTATGGCAAAGGTAAGATCAAACTACAACTGTGATTATTTTACCGTCTTTTTTTTTTTAATTTGCAACAAAATTACACACAGCTTTAAATGAGGTTCAGCCAAGGTTCTCAGACATAATTAACCTTTTGCCAATTCAAAATAAAAATAAGCAGTTGAAAATAATTATACACCCACATTCACAATAGTTCACACCTGTTCTTACCCTTTTCCTGGCCTTCAGCAGCTGCAGCTCTGCACCCACACCTCATCCCTCTTTCACCAGGAGTCTGCCCAGGTGGTACTAGGGATGCTGGGCACAATCACAGCAAGGCCAGCTCCATCACCAACGTCACCAGAGTTGGTAAGCACTGACAGAACTGCTGAACAATCTCTGAAATGCCCTTGCCGCCCTGACTCAGTCTTAGATTGGGAAGGTCTTCAAAGTCAAACTTCTGAGCTTTATCTACACTTAGACTATCGGCACTCTTGAATAACCACATAGAAGTATTCTGCTTCCTAGCACCTTAAAAAAGGGAATTAAAAATTTCCTTCTAAAAACCTGGTATAGTCACCCAGCAGTTTTACCTGTCATTCCTGAAACGCTTCTTTCTTTTAAACAGAAAACAAAAATTATCAGCAAAACAGTTGTTTCCTTCCTGTTCCAATTCTGATTTCTCAGTTGAAAACATCCTTGCATAGCTTGTAAGGCAATAAAAGTCTTTAGATCCTCGTTTAACAAAGGAAAAAAAAATCAGGGTAATAGCAACTCTACATAGACTGACAAAACTGGCTTTTAGCACTTCCAAGTTACATCTTTTGAAAGAAAGGAAGAAGGTTTATAGACTCTAAATAGGTTTAGTAATGCAGCTAAAACAAGACTCAGCTCACAACATTTTTTTAACCTAGTTCTATACAAAACCACCCTTTTGGAAGCAGCTATTAAATCAGTTGCATCTAATCAATCAGCCCTAATGCTTCCACCTTGAATTACTGTACTGTGCTAATTCGGTAATCTTGTTGTGTTGCGGCTAGAAACTTCAGATGAAGGTTACAGCCTCACTGATTGCCACATCTGCAGGCACAGAGCAAAAAAATTGGTCTTCCTCCTTCAGGAGTTAACAGTACACGTTAGAGTGAAGCAGATGCACAAGAAAAGCAGCTGGTTGGAGGAGGAGGAAGAAAGAGCAATATGAGCGAGCTGTTCAACGCTAAGCAAAGGTCTCAGCTCACCAGTTGTCTTGCTGTTTATAGATCCAGTTTAGTAAGCCCTAAAAATAACTAAGAGGAACAAGTTTTCCAAAATGACGTGTTTACATCAGGGAAAGGCTCAACCGCATAAACACTCCCTTGCCTCTCATACACACCAGGCGCAGGCCAGGGACGCTCTGACTAGCTGCTCAGTTCAGTACATTGCCCGAACTGGGTGCTAGAGGAAACATCCTGGGAGGCTACGCAAGTCCCTGTGGGGCACAGTTGCTACAGCCAGGAGAGGTGTCACGAGCTTTGTCTCAGTTCCAGATTCAGCTGATGAGTCCCACCAGGCAGATGGTTTGACAAAGAAGGGTCATACAGAGGCTACAAAACGGCAGCAGTAACTACTTTTATAAAACACTGAAATCTCTGGTTAAAAAGCACCCAAGTAAGTTACTACATTCTAAAAAAAGCAGATTTGGGGCTTGAGCTTCAGTATCAGAAAAATATATCATTTTCAGGAATAAACAAACCCTTTGTACCTTGGATACTTTAGCCCTTGAGGTACTCCAGGATAATGTTTCTGCACTTGTATTGGTTCACGTGTCCTTTCACTGGGCTACTGAATAAAAGCAGCCCCCACCGTACAGAAAGTTACGGTACTTGGAGCTCTTTTGCGACTGTCACTGACATCTCGCGGTGCTCCCAAACACCAGTGAGGTTGGACTCCCAATGCCCTTTGAGGTTGGAAGGAGTCATCCAACCCACCCCTAGGCAGAAATGATCTTCTGAAAAGTTAAGGAACAGCCCGGGATCACACCAGACATGGTGCTGGAGCCAGAAATCAAAACCAGTGACTGTCTGAATTCTTGTCCTGTTGTGATTAATTTGAGGATTAAAAAGCAGTCTCCCTCAGTTTCTAACACAGGCCTACTCTGGCAAAAGCTAAAGCATCTTCTGTCCAGTGATTCCCTGAGATGTCAGCAAGCACTGACTGTGTGGAGCAGTACATATGGCATCACATGGAGAATGGTATTTCTCTGTTCTCCATCCTATGATACCATCCTGATTCTGCCGAAATGCTGAGCAAGTTTCACAGCTTGAGTTTTCTTTTTCCTCCCTCTTCCATGCTTTATGCTTTATTATTGTCAAAGGAACCCATGCAAAAATTTGCCGAAATCAGGTATCTGCCTTTTTCACTGACTCCCATAAATACTGCACAAACTATGGTTAATGAAGAAATGACCGTAGCTAAAGAGCGGCTGTCTGCGATTATTGCCTTGGAGAATATTAAAAAATTGTTTTGTTCCACAGGCATAAATTTGCTGAATGATTAGCAGCTCAGTGCACCAAAACTAAACCTGGAAAAGTAAAAGCATTTTGCAGTTGCAAGCACAAGGATTAACAATATCGAGAGAAAAAAAAAATCTTATTTGAAATTAATTCACTATTTGATGCTAATTCAGTCAACTTTCCAAACAGTAGTATGCAGCATGAGAAGTCAGTAGTGTCTGGCTCATGATTCAATCTAAATGTTAAGCAGAACCTGGCCCTTAATTTCTCCATATCCCAAATCCGTTTCTCCTGCCACCACCGTGCAGTAAGCCTACATAATATAGAAGATTTGTGGCCCAGGGAACTGACCTGAATTTTGTCCATATCAAGGTTTGTTACTTTCTGAGCTACAAAGAATGCTGTATATGGATGAGATTCAGTTTTACATACAGAAAGATGCATTCACCAAATCACACTCCACAGGGACACAGGCTCCAACCCTCTGCAAAGAGGAGAAAAAAAAAAAACAAACATCCAACTTGAATGCCTCCAGAACTTCCATTTATCTGAAATCCAACATTTACCTGAAGTCCAAAATACAGCCCTATTTTTTACAGTTGTAATCGTTTGCTGCATCCTTGCTTTAAAGAGTTATGTCCCTAGTATACAGCATCAGCCCCAAGTATCTCTGAATATGTAACCAGGGAGAGGACAAAGACTATCCTGTGGCTGATAATTTGGTAAAAAATTACAATAACTTGTAAAGCTGAAACATTTAGTGCATAAATTTCTGTCTCTACATGGTGCAGTGCTTTTGTACCCTGACCTCATCTCCAGACCCTTCTGTCTGTTTGCGTGGAAGCCTGAGACAGTGTTTCTCAACCTTCATCCACAGACGACTGACAATCTGCAAGACATTTATCTGTGAGAAGACTGCTGAACGGCGGTGAAGGGATGAAGTGATTTGGCAGCTCTGCCTGTAGGAGGGTTGCTCCTTTTCTGCCCACAGAAGCTGCTCACGCAGAGAGTGCAGAATCTGGAGCCTTGGAAATGATGTAGATTAGGACGAATTATCTGGTAAGAGGACTAATCTCCAACCCATTATATGCTTTGCCCTATGTTTCTTCTTTTTTAAAATGGGTACATTTCCTGGTTGCAGAGAGCACTCTGAGGCACAGCCTATGAATATCTGTCAAGTGCTCAAAGTACATTAGATGGAAAATGCCATAAAAATGCCCAGGGTTGTTATCAGCATCTGAGCTGGAAGCTGACCCTTATTCCATCCTACACACTCTGTCCCACCACACTCATGTATTAATCTTTAAACCCTTTATAGTAAGCCTTACCAGGACAGGATTTGGCCAGAACAGATTTTTCCCCTCAGTGTTTTCCTAACATGTAGTCTACATACAGGACACCATTGAAGCAGGTGCTACACGAGCCCAGAAAGACAGTTCCTACCCCAAAGAGCTCGCTGTAAATGCTGAAGACAAGAAACAGATGCAAAATGGAATCAGGGAAGAAGACAACAAGACAACACGGATCGGTAGGAGAGGCAGAGGCTGCAGTACAACAGTGGCCTGTGGATTTCTTCTTTGTCCTAACAGCACGAAAACAAATTGTTTCAGCACACTGAAGGATCTTCTCTTCTATCCCATTGAACAGATCCTATCCCAACAGGCCCCCCATACACCGACGGCTTCTTGGGGTTGAAAATAAGAGGATTCCTATGGGAAAGTAACCCAGGGACAGGATTTATAGTCTTCTCCAAAAGAGCATGATTAAGATGTTTCTGAAATGATTGTTTTCATAGAAAAGCTTGTGATAAAAGCTCTCTGCTCATTCAGGTTATTTTGAGAAGATGAAAGATGGCATTTCTGATATATGTAAGACAGGTTTCCAGCTGAGACGGCTAAGCTCGACTCCTCCTGTTTCTGTGGAGCGAAGGAGTCCATGGAGATCTCTGGTAAAGTTGCCCCATGCCAAATGCAAGATCCCTAGTCCATGACTTATGACTCTGAGGAAGAGGAGAGGAACATCTGCGGAAATACAAATTAAAATGTGTAATGGAGGGCGAGGTGTAGGAGACAAACATAGTAGGAAAAACCGTGTCAGTCGTCTTGCCACAATGTGGAGAATGTCCAAGTCCACCACTGCACCCAGTAGGCATACTGGGAAAAAAAAGGAGCATATGTCCTTGCAGAGTTGTTTTCTCTCTCTGACCTACTATTCAAAGGTTTTTCACACATGCCACTGCTGGCTTCATCAGCCCTCTTACAGGCCTAATTTTTTGTTCATTGGCTTAGCAGAAACTAGCATTGCGTAGGCTACTCCATCTCTAGACACAAAATTCATTAGTGCTTTTTAATTGGAAGAAATACTGTGTTTTTATGTACAGATATCTAATATCAAAAATAATTGCTTTTATAGAATACTCATTTGGAGCTGGTTTCCCCTTGAGATGAGTAAATGTATTCTAATCACAACAGATAATTCAGGAGGAGATAAACAGTTTGATGACTGGAAGGACCAAGAAATAAGAGCTACACAGACCATTGGAGATAAAGATAAAAGCCCATTTGGGAGGTAGGACACTGATCCCAAGCCTATAGATAATAAGGGAGATGCCAGAGTTTTGTCAGAGTCTTGATATAAACATAATTAATTTCCTAAAGAGTAGGAAACCTTAAACAAGTGAGATCTATGTGATATAACTAAGTTATATATGTGTGATTCTGCTCTTTTTTTAATTTTCATTTTAATAATCAAAAATATTATTCACAGAGAAGGATCAGTTTGTTTTCTTTAAATAACAGATGCCTAGATTCTTCTAGAAGTTTTAAAATCCCAGCTGACTTGTGGTTTGTGCTGGTGAACATAAAAAATACATTTTGTCTCTTCAGGGCTTTGGAGGAAAGCCAGAAAACGCCTACTCTGGTGATGGCATAAATCTGGAGTTGGGGAGGGGAGCTGAAATGTTGGTATAGCTGCCCAGCAGCCCACCGATATTAAAAAGAGACAAAATCTGAGTGTCATCAGTTTGGTATCTGGCCTCGGGCAGTAGCCGATACCTGAGGCTTCGCAGAAAACGAAACACAAATCATAAAGCACTTGGCCAATTAAACTCTGCACAGTCCCTGGAAGCACAGTTCCCTTCTGAACCCTACAGGTAAGTAACTAAAGCCCTGAAGCATAATATTAGATTACCCTCATTATCTTAGCTCAAACAGGTAGAAATAGGGCTTAAAACTACCCAGTGCCTTTTAAAAGCTGAGCCACTAATATTGGATTCAATGGCCTCTTGCAGCAATGAATTCTCTGGTACTGTCACGGTCAGAGTGTCACTGACTCACATGAAATGGATCATCTGTATCAATATATTAGATTTTCTTTAATTTTTCCAGGGAAACAGAGGTGAGAACTCCTGGGGAAAGTGATCATTAAAACGCTAACAGAGCCATTGTAGAGAAGGGGAAAGGGAGTTTTCTCCTTGAAAAGCTCCAAGGTGCAAAATCTAAAACTTTAGGGCTGTTTAATTAGATTCAGGAACAAGCTACTCCAAGCAAAGTTAGAGGGCTTTCATTTCATAAACGAGGAAAAGATCTTTTGAAAACCAAGGAGTTTGCTTGTATGAATCAGAGGTACAGAAGGGAATCGGCAGAGCGTTGAAGGAAGTTCTGACCCAAGATCTGACAGGACAGAGCCCACAGCTGAAAAGATGCTGTTGGATGCAATGACGTTTTCTTGCACCTGGAGAACTGACTGCACATCTCTGTTAAAAATACCCCTTTGGTTTCTGATGCAATGCTGGACAAAAAAATCCCTGACTGGCCTATTCTCAGACCAGCTCAACTACAGCAGTAAATCCCACAGGGTTAGGTTCCATAAGGAAGAAATTATGTCTAAATACAAGGACTCTACAAAAGGCGTATCTACCTAGCTTCAGGTCCTATGCTGGCTTGTACTACTCTAGACTCTATTGTGCTGACATTAAACTAACCAAAGGCTGTATCACATCTGACATTGCCAAGCCTGTCAAATTACTTCCTTTCCGCTCAGGTTCCAGGCACCCTTGGAACTCTGCTCTATCTCAGAGGGATTGCGTCTGAGACTAAGCAACACTCTTCTCTCCCTGCTCAAGGGTGTTTGGTGAGCTCCCGACAAGGCCCAGACAAGCCCATCTCCTGCAGCATCATTTTGCAATCATGCTCCACATTAATTGCAGACATTCATATGCCTCCCTGCTCATTTACCTAAACAGTCTGCTATTAAACTACCATAATCACACAGGCAGCTTTCCCAGTTACAGTCACATACAACACGTGCCATTTGTATGACTGGAAGTCTCTCGGTTGTTCAACCCTTTTTACACAGCGGAGGATGACAGCATTAAACCCAGCTGTAGTAGCTGCTGGAACTCAAAATCACATCATGCTTGAAAGTAGGTTCTTGATTTTCTACTGCTGTGAAATTGGTCACCAAGCCCACCTCTGGCAATGCACCTACAATAGAGACAACACAGCACCTGCAGACCTGCTGGCTATGTCCACTGTTCTCCCTTCCACGCTCCAAGAGTCTCTGTACGGCATCTTGGTTGACCATGAGAGAATCAAATGATGTGAAATCCTCCCCAGTCTCATCAGAGCAGTGCTGGTTCTCTATCTGCTGTCCCTCAATCTTAGCATCAGGGATTTCTCCTTGGGAATTGATAGTAGAAGAGATCAGCTGCCATCGAGGACATGGGATTTCGAATACTTCCACCAGATCTTTTCAAGGGCCCACACTTGAACATCAGTTAATTCGGATATTGGTTTTGACAGGAGCCAGAGTGAACCTTGATTCCTCTGTTTTCCTTTCAGTATGATACTGCCTTAAAGGCTCCTTAAAAGTGTTATACTTTTCTTTTGCATCATTACACAGCAATATTGATGGCTGGCTTCAAAACATACACATTTTCCTGACAGACTGCCTATTTTACATCTGTAGATATGTGTATTTTTCTTCAATTGTGTTTGTGTGCCTCTTTTTCAGGCACATCTTTGACACCTCTCGGGGAGTTTGGCGTGGCAATTTGGTTTGAGATAGAACTTGCATCTCTGCTTTTCCTCCTCCTTCCTTTCTTCACTTTATTTTCATCTCTCATGTCAACACACACTACAGCTGTGTCTTGCTTGTCAACGCCAGGCTGCAGTGCCTCCTTCCATCAACCTCTTAATACACATATGATTTAATTTTCTACCAGCAGGACAAGTCAGTTCAAAAGCAAGCACAGGACACATTTAAAACAGCAAAAACACAGCCCAGAATCCAGCATCTAAACCGAAATGCTCTCAAATCAACAATTTACGGCAGTTTCGAAGCTACAGTGGTTGAAGCAATTTACTGTGCAGGGAGTTCTAATTAGTGAGATTAATTGGCAGCCACAGTTATGGCAGATCTACTAGAGGATGCACCACAACTAAAGGTCTGCTTCTCTTCTGCTCACAGAGGAGGAGTCGGCCACAGTGCTGAGAATCATAGTTGGTTTTGAAGTACCTTACTGGTAAGCAAAGGCTGAGCCTGGATTTGGTTTTGGCTCTAGAGAGGAAAGCGTTCCCTCTTGAAAAATCATAAACGAAAGGCTATTTAGTAATGAATGACACAATGTTGCATGGATAGGTAAGAGCATACAATTAATCAGGGATTTATCAGGGAAAAATAAAAAGAATTAGGTAACATTCTCTGGAGGAATTAAACCAAAGGATGAGACAGTTTTGCAAAAGAAAGGAGAAATGAGGCTAAATAGCAGCTGTCAATAAATTTGAGAAAATAAAGATGTAACGTTAGGGAAAAAATATCGGCACAATGTTTTATTTAAAAGCGGTAATAAAAACATTGCTTACTTTGATTTCTGCCCTTTCTGCTTTATTGTTGATATAAAGATAAATTGACTCAGACTTCCAGGAGCGGGAAAGCTGCAATCCACTGTTACAGGCACTTTAAAAAGCAGTGCTGCTGTAATACCTGATTCATTATTAACAAGATTGGCTTCATTGCATGTTGGTATTTTTACAAATTGACTGTGACCTACGGCTAGTTTAGGCCCTGACAAACTCACTGCAGGACAAAGTGGGCTTTGTTTGACAAAGTGAGGCCACGTTTGCTAACAACATGCTACTTTGACCCTCCTACAGACCGTGTTTAAAGCTACTGCATACAGAATTCAAATCCTACGTAGAGATAATGGACGAGTTTTTGAAACTGTGAATCAGACTTCTCCAATTTACCTTCCTAACGCCACTGACTGCAGTAGTGCTTATCTGGTTTCAACCAAGGTAATGTAAAAAGAAATTCAGAGTTTTCAGAGACTCAAATTTTCTTTAAGCTTTCTTTCACACAGGAATTCCATAAAAGAATGAATGCTCCTGTCCCCTGATGTGTCTCAGGTTTGTACTTATGACTACATTATGAGATGTTAAATTACACAGTAAAGAGAGAAACGAGGACAGTGATAGAAGGGGCCTTTATACAGGAGAAGATGATCCTTCAGTGAAAAGACAGGTATGAATCAGAATGAGAATTTCAGAAAACCGAGGTCTGAGCGTACAGCTTGAATTCAACACTCCTCAAGGACACAAAGCAGATGTGCCACCCAGTTGCACTTAAACTTCAGGTCAGTCATGACTCCCATAAGCAGAAAGAGCTTTCCAGCATGAAATGGTCCCAGTGAAAGCCAGTGCTGATTCCCCTGTGCCATGAGGGGTATCTGATGAGATGAGCAGCAGACCATGCCTCACACTGCCTAGCAAAGAGCAGCGCAAGATCACGTCTCTGCTCCTCACAGAATTTAATTATTCAGGCAGTACTGAAAGGCAATGAGACAACATAGCGGGACTCAACCCTGCCATTGTAGGAAGCTGAAAATAAAGGAGGCTTTCCTGGAGTACTGGTGTAGTGTCAGGGAAATTTCACACTGCTATAGTTATTAACTGAAGTAAGCAGGAAAGCAGAGAAAAAATGCTTGTGTTAACATAGTGCCAATTAAGAGAGCAAGCAGAAGAATTCAGTGTGAAGATCTGAGTCTGATTCCTTTACAAGCTAAGAACTTGATTTTTCATGTTTGTGTTTAAGTGAGTAAAAATCCCATTTGTTACCAATACTATTTTTAGTCTGCTTTGTTAAGAAAAAACAGTTTGTGGGACCATGCTGTCTGCATTTGTCTATCAGCCTGCTTCTCTCTCTCATACCCTCTCCTCACCTCTGCTCGTTAGATTTTGAGGACTGTGTCTAGTTTCAGCCAAAGCTTGGCAGACAGTCAGAGGTCTCCAAAAATTACATTTCTGCAAGTGTCACTGAAGTCGACATCTGGGAAGAAAGTGACATTAAAATGTTACTGCTGAGAGAACAGGTTCAGTGAATAATCAAATACCAGAGACCCATCGGATCTATTAGAGACCACCCAAGAATTCACCTTTAGGGTATCCACTCACAAGAAAGTCAGCTTTCTTGCTTTTGCTGCTCAAGAAGCTAAGCACTTACTTTTAGGATTAATTGTGGTAATTACTGGGTGTCTAGGTCTGTTGGATGTCTGGCTGCTATTTATATCATTGATTAACAATATCACGAGGTAAGACGCTGCACAGACTAGTATGGACTCAGACCTTCTCACTTCAATAGGCACAGGTAAGGGAGGGGAAGAAACGAGCAGAGAGATGAGCTGGCACCACAGCTAACGAACAAAGGAAAGGCACACCTGGAATAGAAGCCCAGGTCTCCTAAACCCAGGTCTTGTATTTCAGCAGCAGTAAATATCTTCTCAAGAGCTAGCCCTGAAGCTGCTCCTTTAGCCCCTCGTTCGTGTCTCTGTGAGCTTACACATGCTCCTTGTCAGATGTTAGCGGCCATGGTCGGAACCAGGTTAAGGGACGAAACAGCATGTTTTTTGGTCACAGATTAGGGGATTCCTAATGAAATAATGAGGTGTGACTGTGCCAAAATAACCTCTAGTTTCACCACCATATGCCAAGACAGTCATATCTAGCACAGAGAAGCCATAGGCGTGCAATATCTCCTGTCCAACAGATTAGAAGCTTCTTCCCTCAGTTCAGGGACAAACCCAAAAGATCATACGCTAACTTCTTTTTCTAAAATAAAATTTATATCCAGAAATATCCAGTTTTGTTTTCTGATAGTACAGCGCACAGAGGATATCTCAGCCTACCATCACACAGAGTATAACTTAGTCACATCTAAGTGGTGCTGATCCTGTATTAGCTGCCCCGTCCTTTGGGCCTGATTCTGATCTTGCTACTACAGTGCTATAAGTAGGCTACGCTAGAGACTGCTTTCAGCTGAAATTCTGGTCCAGAATAGTTAAAAATCTACGTTAACATGAACTATCAAACTGCATTACCGGCTTTACCAGAATAACCTGTTGTACATTGTGCTGCAATGGGGAGCTCCACCTCTCCCGAGGGCCGGAGCATTCCTAGCGGGACCCATGCATGGACTGATTCCAGTTCACTAATCCCATATATACTTCATCAGCTATAAGCAACTTTAATAAAAGTAATTTTACAAAGGAATTCACTGGTCTCATTCTTCCACAATCTCTACTGTGTCTCTAAGCAGTATTTTTTCTTCAGCTTCTTGTCAGAATGATTAAAGGCTGAGAGATGCTTAAACAACAAGTCCTGTAACATATGCAAAAATGCCCTCTGCAATGATCAACGCCTTCTCTGAGCGCTGCATCACTCAGCCTGTGTCTGTTGGCATGCCAGGCTGCACCATTCCAGCTTCAAAGTTAGACCATGTCTTTGTTCTCTCATGAATATTTCTGCTCCATTTCTGCATATCTTCTGTTCACTCTTCTCACTGGGCAAGGAAGACTTAAAAAATCTCACTTTGTGAACTTTTAAACGTGTGACAGAAAAAGTGAGACAAAGAATCCAGCTATTAGGCAGATCAGGTTCAGAATTAATCACAGAAGAATTTCTTAATTCCCAAAACTCATCTCAGAGGGCTCTCTGCAGCCCCACCTAGAGTTCTGTTGGCCTGAAACAGGAATGTTACTGTAAATATGGGAACCATACCAAGCTGACACTCAGAAAACAGGTTTTACATATAATCCCACTGGATACTAGCACTATAAAAGCCACCTCCACTCCAGAATTAATTTTCTGTTCCATGAAAATGCATTGAGCCAGATGGATCTACTTCAAGAGGAGGATCAGACTCACAGGTCTAAAATCAAAGGTTATTGGGGTTTTTGTATGCAAAGCTGGAGTAGATGAAAGTATTTAGTACAGGTGCTGGCATGTTCAGATTTATACCTAAAGGAGTACCCCAGAAAGGATGCATCAAGTGAGTTTGCCAAACATTAGATTGAAGAAAGAAGGGAAAATTCTAATTAATACCTGCAAATCTTTTCACTGCTCCCTACAGTACCAGCAGTGAATAAAAAAAGGACATGCTTCAAGTTTTGAGAGAGCTGCAAACTCTAGCAGATGCAAAAGATCATTAAGAAGTGGGAGAAAAGACTGACCACCAGTAAGAAATACACAAGCAGACTCCAGTGAAGTATTTGGATGCCCATGTCCCTGCAGTGTTGCTGGGAATCAGAAGCCTAAAATCCAGACATGGATCCTGAAGGTTCTCCATGTGACACAGAAGTTATGGAACAGAAATACCAAAAAATGTGGTTTCCAAAGCCAAGGTTAACGCAGGCTAACACCTAAACCACTCAACCACTCGTTTTTCCAAGCCAAACACATAATCATTGTTTGTGTAAGTTGCAAGCAGCAACTATTTCAGCAATTAGGCAGCTTAGTATTAGGTTGTTTAATAGTCTGCACATGATCAGCTCACTCCTACCTCATGCTCTACTCCCGTCTGTTGCATGGAGCCACCTGCAATCTATCATCATGTTTTAGGATTAACAGCTCTATGCAGCAAAATCTTTTTCCTATCAGAGGTGTGAACAGTACCTCGTGCCTGCTCAGCACCTCCGGAACAGTGCTGGCAACACAGGGCACACAGGAATTTGTAAGCCTCACTGGCCAGCTGACACCAGCACCACCGGTATCAGCATCTTTTATCAGCAGGTTTGTGCCTGTGGTGGTCACCAATGGGGTTGAGTTTTGCAGATGAAAAGTTGCACAGCTACCAGTAGCCTCATTTTACACACGGCTGGATGATTAGAAATCTGCCTCACAATGAATCCATAAAGCAACTGCAAATTTTAATCCTGACAAAGACTAACCTTTGGGTTATACAATGCCGTTTCAATTGGGGATATTTTTAGTATTATCACTGCCTTCAGTTCAGTACGCACAGGAATGAATACCACCAATCTTTTCTACAACACAAGGCTTGCTTAAAAATGAGTTAGTATAACAAAAAATACATTTTTATTTACAAAAGCTTCACATCCTAGAGGCATATGAGAGCTGTAGAAAAAATAAATTCAATTTCTAAAAGGGCAGTAAGGCCCCACTGCCAAATAAAATATAAAAGCAGCATAAAGAATCCAAATGAAAAACAACCGATTAACCCTATCACCCCACCAAAAATGCCACAGAGACAAAATGAGAAGTAAACTTCCTCAGTATTGCAGGAGAGAGCTTTCCAGCTGACATGATGGATACCTTCCAAGAAAAATGAGCAGCCCCTCTTGCTTTGGGAATGGTACAGCAGTACCTTGGCTGGAATGACAGTATGGGCTGTGGGAAAGAAGAATTGGAGACTGTGTGTGACCTTGCACAAGTCCCAGATTTTGATGAATTCCAGAGTGCTCTAATGCACCGAGGATAACTCCTAGGTGCTAGCATCTAGGGTCCAAGCTGAGCGCTTGCAGTAAGGACCTGCTTTCTCTCCAGGGAGAGATCAAACCTTTGGCTGAGGTTCTGGATGGGACTAGACAACAAAGGATAATGAAAATGCAGGATTGAAAAGTCCCATCCTGGCTTTGAAGTCTGAAAACGTTTGCCAGTGTAAGACCCTTAGTTCTAAAGAATGCAGCAGAAGCCTTACTCTTCACATGAAGGAAAGGGAAAGTTATACGATTGTCTTTTTGTTTTTATTTTTTAAACGTACTAGGCATTAAAGCATTCAGCTAGGATGCAGATAACCCATACACATTCAATTGCAAATGTACAATAAAAATACTTGTTCAATCAAATCTTGAGGAAAAGTTTAGTTCTGGATCACAGTTAGACTCCATCAATTACGCACTGATTTTCCCAGAACTGTCAAAATGAGACAAAAATTATCACAGGCAGAGGCAGATCTCAAAGCTCAAAAGTGGAGGGCTTCCACCATGCAGGTGCTGGCTGAGGGATAGGGAGCTATGTCCATGGGACCACAGGCAGTAACTGAAGCATGGTGGGTCCAGCAGCATATGTAACAGACAGGGTGTGAGAAGAGGATTCAGTTTTGCTCTGTGGTAGGTAGATAGTACTGTGCAGTGTTGTGGAAACAGATAAATCAATCTTGGAACAAAGCTTGCTCAGATACCAGAAGCAAGACAGCCACGATAAGGCTGCTAATCTGACCTCCTGGTCTGTGTGTACTTCTTTTTGCAAAATGCAAACTGGAGCCAAACAGCACAAACACAGAAGCAATCAAAGACTCCACTAGTAGGGGTCACAGGTAGAAATACAAATCTCACTAGATCTATACTAGAAAACCTTCAAGGAGGAAGGATCCTGTTCTCAAACATACTAAAGGAGTACAGGGACACAACATGAATTCGTCCTTTATACTACACAAATGTCATCATAACTAGCCAATATACTGTTCATCCTGTGGCAGAAATGCCTTCATTTGGCCAAATTTACTACTGGAATTGTTATGCTCCTAACTACCGGCTGTGCCGATGCTTCCGGATCAACAGCACAGACGATTTTCGGCAATTGATTTCAACAGAACTAAGCGCACGGGTGAGCTCAGGAGAATTTGGATCATTGCTGCAGGCATAAAAACCTATTTGAACAAGTTACCCCATCCAACCAGCATGTCTGTCATTGTCCGCACAATGCACTGCTGACAGCGGAACAGGGGTTGGCAGGATCTGTGCTTTGCTTAGAAAGCAGTGTCGGATTTGTATCTGACTGAGCTTCCCTCCTAAACGCGACTGCTGACTGCATCACTGACAGTTTTTAACAGTTCTCCCCAGGAACAAAAACTAGTAATGCACTGGTAAGCCCACAGAGACCAGCTCTGTGCTTCCCCGGTCTGCGCAGTCTACGGCAGAGAGTACCCTCATGGGTATGTGTGCACAGTCTAACCACAGCCCTGCGTGAGCCTCTACCTCTACTACCCACAAGTAGGTAGTACTTGTGTTTCACAGCGTCTGGATATTTAAAGAGTTTCACAGAAGAGGGAGACCTGGCAGGATCCACTTTCTTCCCTGATCAGTTTATCAGGCATTAAAGCTTAGCTGGGAGACTGTTTATGCTGCTTGTACCAAGCAGTGATACAAACACAACCCTAGCAAACCTGGTTTGAACCATGCCTTATAACGGGAGGCCCTTACACCAGCGAGCACTTATTCTCATGAGTACTGCAGTAAAGACAACTGGACTGCCTGTATAAGTAGATCTGAAATGTAAGTATAAGGTAGATAATTGAGTTCTGTGGCTGACTTTTACCTACACAGGCTCAGATTTTCTCCTCTCGTCCTGCCGCAGCTAATTGCCTGAAGAGGGGAAAGCAGTGGTTTGTACAGCCAAGGAATTGTCCTCCTGGAGCAGAGTCCAGTGGCACACAGGTAACACTGGCCTTTTTGTCAGCAGCTTCTTTCCACAGACATGTCTTGGCCTTGCAGGAGGCATCAGGGATTTGTTGGGGGATAGCATGGCTTTGCCAGTCTCACCATTTCACAGTGGCTATTCAAGCCAAGGGAGATACTAGCATGACAGCAGCTTCCCAGGCTTTAGCATTTAGCCCAGGAGGTTAAGACTGAAGCCAATGCACTAAAGAATCCCAAAGGCCCAACATGTTCCTTTGTATTTTCGTCCAATCAGTGTGAGTTATATTTAGATGTGATTTGAAAATGATGCTGTGAAATAGGTAACCCTCTCCTCTAGCATTCTGGCACCGAATACCTCTGCCAGACAGAACCACATTTCAGAGTGCTTAGATAAGATGCTTCAAAAACCTTTCCCTTGGTTTAGTTTTCTTAATCATTGCCCATTCTCACAGGATGACATGCAAATTACAGCTCAAGTATTAAAAGTATAAATCAGACTGTGGTGGCAAGTGACAGGACTCTGAGAGAAGGGCTCCATAGGAGATGGTGCGAGGCTTAAAATATTCAGAAATCTATATTCTCACCTTTTCTAAAATTTTTTTGCTCATTTACTTAGACATCTCTTCAGCTCCTGAGAAAACTCTGTCCGCAGTGCTCGTGATGACAAAGCAAAATCAGGTCTATTGTCTCCTCAGCTACCTACCCCTGCAGATGCCCTCGGACTCTCCTTCAAAGCCAGTAATCAAGGACAAGACTTAAAAAAAATAAAAAAATGTATTATGCCTTTTGCCATTTGCCAGAGATTCCCAGAACTGGCCTTTTTCTACTGCACCGTTTCACTAAGGACTCCCCTCACTGAGGATACAAACCAATTCATGGACCCATTCTCATCCTGGGCTTGAGAGCAGATCCCTCAGAACCAGCCATGCAAATAATAGAAAGGGAGAGGCAGGTAGCCACATCCACCTCACCAGACAGCTTTGCAAGGCTGGGCAGAACGCACACAGAGTAGCTTAGGCTGATGGCAAACAGCACGCAGGTTTACTTTATCCTGAGGACACCTCCAGCTATCTTCACCAGGCGAAATTCCATACTCTTCAGTGTACTGCAGAGTTTGCAAATAAGAACTTGAAAGCCTAGATCAGACTTAGAAATAAATTACAGAACCAAGACTGTCACCTTTATCCCTAGCAGTGCTACAATGCATTTAAACTTAAAAGTAACCCCAGCTAAATGAGAGGACCTGAGACCAGGTTGCATCACGCTGCTTACTGATTACTCCCTCCTGTTCCATAAGTCAAGCAAATCTTGGCTCAGGAGATAGCCTTGCTACAGGTAATCTTTATGCTCTTTTTATGTCCTACAGGACTTGCTGAGTAACCAGCAAGTGTCAGTTGCACTGTGGCGTGTCTCCAAAACTGTCTAGGGTATTCTAGAACATCTGAAACGTTAAAAACTGTAGGGCAGAAAGATCACGTTTAATCTATTTGCATCTGCTGCGCTGTCCGTGAAATGGGGTTTGCCTACACCTACAAGTCTTTCAAATATTCACTGCCATTTCCATGGCACCAAAGCTATGGGTTTTAGGAAGAGCAGACACAAGTCATATACACATCCAATTAGGCCTTGGCTGCTTTAGCTCTGTCCTTTCGGAGAACATGACTTTGGGTCAGTGGGAGGATGTCTGGCTTTCATTCTCAGAAGCTAAAGTTCTCTTATTTCAGAAGACAATTTTGATCAATAGGACTTCAACAAGGTTGGATGCTGCTCTGCTGTCATTGCCTGCCTTCCTTCCTGTTATCCACAACATCACAGGCTCTTTTTCTTTTCTTTTTTCCCCTTTTAGGTAGTTAGTTTAAAATAAGTGACAGAAATGACTAGCAAGTGAAAGCCCACAAATAATAACAATAATAAAAAAGTATGCCAACTATACCAAGAGAGACTGAGTACCCATTAGTAAGGTTAGACAGAGGCATTAATGAAAGGAAGATTTGTTAAACATGACTCATTTCTTTTCCTTCCTTTCATAAATCTTATTATTTCCTTGGAGAACAGCCATGCACTCAGTGGCTGGAACTGCATTCTTAAATGATGCTCTTGGTTTAACTACTGTCTGCCTCTACTTACTTAAAAAAATCAAATTAAAAAAATCCTAAACTCAAACCCAACCCCACCTCCCACAATCAAGGGCATTAAAGTCAGGTTTTCTAACCCTCTAAACCTGTATGGTGGTTATAGATTTGCAACAACCACACTGCAGCTCTTCACTAGTAAGATGACAGCCTCATATTTGCTTTTTCAGCTCCAACCACATCTACAAAGAAATGGAAAGAAACTGAACTGGAATACCTCCGAAAAGGCAACAAACCCAACATCAGTCAAAGATTTTCTTTCCACCTCTGTAAACACTGCTTTTAATCCTGTATAGGACAAATGACTCAAGTTCCACACAAATAAGTGAGTCAATGATAAAATTACCACATGATTTTTCTGTCAAAATAAGCTTTCTTCCCAGCTACAAATGCAAAAAGCAGAAACATTACATTAAGAAACAGTTACCAGTATATGAAACAGAACAGGGAGACACCTTAAAATCACTGATGCGTTGCTGGAATGGAGATATATTTTTTATATTTGCCAACATTTTGAAGAGTTGAATGCCCATTTTCTCTTTTTTGTACCAAACCTTTAGACCTTTTCTTCCTAAAGTGCCTAAATATAGTAATACTATTTCGAATGTTATATTTTTATAGGGGCTACCCAAATATCAACTCATCATGTTTTCTTCCCTTATTTTAGGGAATAAAATCTTGGCCTTCCTGAAATCATGAGTTTCCACAGCTACATACATCAAGACTAGCACAGCTAAAGCCAATGTGAAGTAGAAAGCAGTCTTTTGGACTTGACCAGCACTTTGCAATACAGAAGGTCAGGCCTGTAACAACATTTACTTACCTAAGCTTGAGTAACTGATCCAGAACAATTAAGAATACTTGTTATATGCTGTGTAGTAAACAGAAAAACTGCAGCCTAATTTAAGAATAAAGAAAAAGGAAATGTAGTTGTTATTTTTTTCACTCCTGCCTACAAGGAAACTAGGCTCAAACTTCCATTTCTTTAAAAATATCTTCAGAATGACACTACATGAAGAAGCTGCTCACCAGTACAAGGAAAGCAATGGCAGAGAGCAGTCCCCACAAATAAGTTGATACTTTGGGACATTTTATGGGTATTTTATGTGCTAATTTTGTCACTTGCCTGTTAGCATTAGACCATAACCAAACTAAATAGGAATAGTTGTAACATGGGAATCTGCATGTAGGCATGAGAAGTTGCAGTTTCATTAATGTAAGGCTGGCTGTCACACTTAATCTTTTGCTACGCACATGTGGCTTTACCTCTCTTCTCTGCAAAGCAATTAGCTTTCAGCTGAAAGTTGCCAGCTGTAAAAGCTCCTTTTTGACAAATCTGATATGGACATTCGTGTGATTCATTCACAGCCTGTTCCCAACCCTTACTTTCAATATGGAAATTTGGAACCATTTTCAACCAGCCCCAAGCCTATGAAGAATAAACTGTCCTTTTAAAAATACTACTGTACCTTTTAAGTATGCAGATTGCCAGGCTGAATTTTAAATGCAATCACTTTGCTCCCAGTACACTCTAAAAATCAGGAGTCACAGTCTGCGTGAATCAGTCCTCTGTACCTAGAGCCTGCTATTTCCATCATTTTAAGCCTGTGTGCTGTGTGCAATTATGGGAATTGCCCGCTTTTCACCCCCCCCCAGCCTCCTCCATGAAACGCATATGCAATATAAAACCCATTTATCACAGTGGAAATTGCTATTGTATTTAATCTTCCCAAAGAGACCAAAATCAAATTATGATGTGTAAAGAATGATAATCTGCCAAATTCAAGGGAATACTCCAAACTTATCCCTCCATGTCTGCAACAGAACAGGTCAAAGAGGTCTAATGTAGAAGACATGGGTAGCAAGACATGATGTGAGCATACATAATGAGAAGATGAAAACTCTCTTAATCTTTGCAGATTGAATGAAATCTAATTACATGCTATATTGATTGTTGTGTATTACTGGAAAGAGACAGTGAAAAGGGAAAAAGGCAATTACAGTGAAATTGTAGTCTGACCCTTCAATTGCTTTTGGCATGAAAGGTTATGCTCTACTCAGGGCATCAAAAATTCTTTATCCTCTATGGTAAATCATTAGCAACAGACTCAGATGCAAAACGGATCGGAGGAAAAAATCAGTCAATTAAAAAATATTTAATTTTTTTCCCCTTCACAAAAAAACAGAGGCAAAGGAAGAAAATGCCACGGTGTTATCTCTATGTCATTTCATGAATTGCTACTAAGTCTATCTGGCATTATTCCGTGTTGACTGAAAATAAATCAAATCAGTAGAAATGCCATAGTAAAAATGGAAAAAAACCCAAACCAACAACAGACTGATGAACTAGATCTAGACTCACTCAGGTTTTCAAAATAAATGTTATACCCAGTGTCAAATACTATGAGGTAATATAAAGCTTCACCAAGGAAATTCCACAGACATGTTTCATTGCTTTCCTTTCCCTTTGACGCTCTATCCATTTACTTCCACCAAAACCAGCGGCAGCTGAGCGGAAAAAAAAGCTTTCAAAAATACTATTTTTCTAAGTTGATAGAAAACCAAATCACGAGCCAACTGAAAACTATTGTTTGGGTTGATGTCTGCACGACTCTGCAGGGAATCATGGCAATTCTCATTCGTTCTATTCTCAAAATTCTTGTTCTGCCAAAGGTAATTGCAAGGTCCAGCTTTCTGCTGGCTTTCATGCATGGACCTCTGTGTTCTGCACGTACCTCCACAAGCATCCTATACAGTGTTTTGATACAGACTGAAAAGGTAATGAGTTCTCTAGTGATCAGTTTTAGGTTGTCTCTTGATACATTTGTAACATTACTGCTTGGGTTTATTTTTCCTTGCAGAAGGAACACTTTCAAATAACATTTCTTTGATTGCCTGTAAACAAGTAAGTGTGACAGAAACAAAATTCTGTATGGCTGCAGCTGCAGGGCTGGTCTCTCACAGAAGAGTCTTTCTATTGCACTGGATCTTCAACAGTGTCCCTAGAAAATCCAGGTAAGGTGTTACCAGTTTAGGAGTAATCTGAAGAGAATAGGAAAATGAAATGAAAGAACACTAAGCCTTTATTACCAGAAATATAAGATACTCAATAGGTGGCTCTAAATTTACTGATCTCAAAAGAGAAAGAATCAAGAGCAGAAAATTGAAAGCCTGATCTGGACCGACCTATGGTAACAATAACACTGAGCTGGACTCCTGGTGCCTGCAGGAGTTCTGGGTATGCAAGGATGTCATATTCCTTCTGAACAAAATCTGTCTACCCACATCTGTCTCTTCCTATAACAGTGACTTTGACCCATCTCGTTAAAAAGTAACATCCAAGAAAGTCTCAGATAGCTCTCTAACCTTGTGATAAAGCAGCATACGGGATGCTGTCTGAGAAACCTTGCTCGACACCAGGCTGAAACTGCACAGCTCCAGAGCAGAGAGAGCCCTTGTGTAACACCAGTCTGTCCATGAGACACGGCAGAGCACGGTCGCAGTCAGGCTCCCTGGAATCTCAGTGCTGCCACAGCAGCATCATTCCCATTAATGGCCTAAGTAATGGGTCATATTAAAACCAGAATACCAGTGAGCTAAACCTAAACACAGATGCGTGATCCTGATTTTCACTGACAGTAATGCAACTCGGATGATTTCAGTGGAGCACCTCCTAAATCTTTACGACTTTTCAGTTTTGATACCACAGGACGGGGGGGAGGAAGCGACAAAGTATCCTTTCCCAAGGATGATGAAATAATTAACCTGTGTTAATGTATCACTGTGTAATAAAACAACAACCATGTCAGAGAAAAACTGAAGGGAAAGGAATAGGAAATTTGAACAGCTCAGCTTGACAAACTTTCTGTGTTTTCCTGTATAAGGACTTCCAAGAAGAGGAAACTGCCTACAGTGTTTATCATGATCCGAAGAAGCATCATAACATTTAAGTTCAAGTAATTTCAATGTGAAGTTCCACATCCAACAAACCAAATTAAAGAAGAAAAAAGTCCTCAAAATAGAGACATACTTTCAGAGAGCTTCCTTTTTACTGTGATGTCACAGTCATTACATTCAAGGGTGCCTGCCTAGTACATCACAGACTCCAGCTGATTGTCCAAAGGGTGCGACACTGAGATGAACTCAGAGCATGTAAATTCTACCCAAAGTCTCACCTGTGAACACCACCAAGGAGAAATCAATTTGGGCTGAAAAAAACTATTCAGCTGAGCTACAATGGATATAGCTTGGGGTCTGCTCTCATTTAGTTTGGGAACTCTATGGCTTTGTTGAATTTGGGAAGAGGATTTCCCTCTTAAATCCTACATGTTTCAAAACTGCCTCAAAATAGGGTTAGGAAACACAGCTGTTGACACTTTCCTTCTAATTCATGAATGTGTGTTTATGTGACTAACACCCACACTCCACATTCCCCTTCTCTCTTCCCTGTTTATACTGATGAGTGGTAAGGGGATGCCTGTTTTATAACACTTGCTGGCACAGACTGCATATTACCATAATAGTCTAACCTACTTAGATTTATATATTCATTCAGAAAGTGGTAATAGGAAATACACTTTATCCTAAGCCTCCTATTTGTCTGCATTTTGAGACTACAGTAGCCTTTGTTAAATCAACGTTATGAGTAAGATTTTCACAAGCAGCCTAGGAGCACATTTGCTATACTTAAACATATTTAGAACGGAAGCTGTATTTGGTGCTAGACACTAAACGTTACACGGATATTGTAATTTCATGTAAAAGTTTGCTCCTTCAGCCTTTTCTTGTCCAAAGCATCGATGTATTTAATAACATACTTATTTCTTTGATGTTCCACGTTTAGAACTTTACAAATCTATGAAGACACAAATGCACTTCTTTTAAAGAATTAGTTTCTATATGAAACATTTGTTTTTCTGTAACAACTTTTATGGCTTAGCCTGTTCTAACTACTGTGGAAGGGTTCCTTGCCTGCCTACCAAGATTTTTCAAGGCTAGCGAATTAGAATGGTATGTCATAAAAAGAAGTGGTGGATGCTTCCCCTCCTCGCCAAAGATAATATCAAATCTAAATGGCAAAGTCGTTAAGGAAACATATGGGTGCTATGCTTAAACAGACCCTTAAAAGTACACAGTGTAAGAACTCAGCGGAATGTTTTAAAACTAGTTCTGAAAGCAAGTATACGACTTCCAGTTATAACCTAACAGTGTATTTGCTATACAAACACCTACCCGTGGAGAGTTAATGCATCCAGGCAAACTGTAAAACCTGGCACAGTTCGTAGGGACTTCCCCTAATCCTTAAACCCATGAACTCTGCAGCCTCCTTAACTTTCTGTGTATCGAGGAAGTCCTGACTTTGGACCGAGAGTTTGCAGGGTGGGGAGGGCTCAGCAAATCGCTCCGGCAAATCGCTGCAGGCACCTCTTCCCTTTCATTTTCAGCACTTCAGCAGTAGGGTCGGTGCCTACGGTTCCCAGCTTCCTCCCCCCCCAAGGCGGGCGGGCACTTGGGGTGCTCTTCCCCAAACGGCAGCACCCTCCCAGGACACAGGGCACCACGGGACCGGCGCTGCGCCCCCTCCCAGCCCTCCGTACCATTTAGCTGGTTGTAGACCACTTCCTCCAGGTGGTCCAGGCGCTGCAGGATGGACTCCCTGTCGGCCAGGCTGCCCACCTTGATGCCGCGGCTCCTGGCCCGGCGGTCCGCGCTCCGGACGATCTGCACCAGCTCCTGGGAGCGGTCCTGGATCCTGCAGTAGACGGAGAAGAGGATGATGCCCACGAAGACCAAGATGTTCACCGTCAACAAAGTTTTGATTTTCCGTGCCACCGCCATGGGAGCCGCCGGCGCGGTGGCGGGGGGCACATCAAGGCGCGGCGGCCGGCGGCCCGGCGGCCACCCGGCGACGGGGCGCGCCCGGGGCGCGGGGCGGCGCGGAGGAGCGCGGAGCGGAGCTGTCCTTCAGCACCGCCGCGCCGCTCCCCGCCCGGCGCCCGCCTTCGCCCCGCGGGGGCCGCGCCGCGGCGGGCTGGGCGGCATGGAGCGGGGGAGGCCGCGCAGGGGGGGCGCGGAGCCGAGCCGCTGCTGGCTGCGGAGCCGCCGCCTCTCCTCCTCCGGCGGCTCCCGCCCGCCCGCCCGCCCTCGCTCTCCGCCGCCCCAAACGCAGAGCGCCGGTGCGGAGTGACGTGCTCCGGGGGATCTCATCTACATGCACACGGTGGAGCCGCCGTGCCGCGCCGCCCCGCCTCGCCCGCGGTTCCCCGCCCCGCATCCCGGCCCTGCGGTGCGGCCACGGCACTCGCCCCTGGATTCCGGCACGACGGATGGGTGATGAGCCAGGGGAGTTGTACGCTTTTCTCCCACGGAAGACACCAGTGGCCATCTTCCCTTCCGTGCCCACCTAGAAGGCCCTTACCCTGCCCAAGCATCACTAGAGGCAGCTCCTAAGAACAGAGAGGATGAAGGTTGTCCTTGCCTATAGGTGCAGCGATGAGGTGTTGCCCCAGCTGCCTCACCGCTGGAAATCAGCAGAATTAAACAAGTTCACATCTTCCCAGCAAGAGGGACAGTCGGTAACCCAGTCAGTTCCGTGGGTTTCCCAGCAGCCAATGCACAAGACTGGCTAGCTATCCTACCTGGAAGTGACATGGCTGGGACTACGTCCACACGCAGAAAAAATTCTTACCAAACAAGCATAGAATCACAGAATAGTTCAGGTTGGAAGGGATCTTTAAAGGTCATCTAGTCCAACACCCCTGCCATGAGCAGGGACATCTGCAACTAGAGTAGGCTGCTCAGAGCCCCATCTCACCTGAGCTTGAAGGCTTCCAGGGACGGGACATCTAACACCTCTCTGGGCAACCTGTGCCAGTGTTTCACCACCCTCATTGTAAAATATTTCTCCTTCATACCTACTCTAAATCTACCATCTTTTAGTTTAAAATCACTGTCCCTTGTCCCGTCGCAAGAGGCCCTGTTAAAAAGTTTGTTCCCATCTTTCTTATAGGTCCCCTTCAGGTACTGGAAGGTGGTATAAGGTCTCCCCGAAACCTCCTCTTCTCCAGGCTGAACAACTACAACTCTCTCAGCCTTCCTTCACAGGAGAGGTGTTCCATCCCTCTGATTATTTTTGTGGCCTCCTCTGGACCTGCTCTAACAGGTGGAGAGAAGCAGCCTAGGCACTTCCTCTCAGACACACATCCAGTGACTGCTGAAGAATTATCCAGATCTCTAAGCTTGGTACCTACAGACATTAAATAAGCCCTTTCAGCTGGCAGCTTCTCCATTTGTGTTCACAGTGGTCTACTTTTGTATACCATCTCACTTACAGGGTTATATACCATAACATAATACTGATTGTGGAATTTTCCCCTCTCCTCCTTCCTTCTTGATTTCAGGACCTGCCAAGCTCACAGAACTTGGCAAACCTGCTCAAGGTTTCCCAAAGTATAAAGCCTCCACTGCTGTCCTACTTCTGACCCTCCTTTTGTTCACTTTCTGCAAGGCCCTGACAGTGCTTTTAGCTTGAGAAGATGTGTTTCTGTCTTAGAGGAATGCTCCCTTTATCTTCTGGGGATCACCAATGAAACCTGTGTTGGAGGGAACAGCAGCCCAGAACAAGGCTAGACTAGAATTTCACTATAACCTAATCTTATACCTGGCAGAAGATGCCACAGGTTTCTGCAGTGTCATCTCTTGCAGATAGGTACGTCTCTGTAGAAATAGGTACAGGATTTGGTTGCTTCCTACAGTACTGTATTCTTAAACACAAATCATACCTAAGTGCTGGGTCAGATGTTCTTTCATTGAAGCAGCACTAAAACTCTCAGTCAGCTGAGCAGAAGCAGCTTGAGAACCTGCAATTTTCCAATGTTTTGATTATTTTAGTAGCATTCCTATTGCAAGTCTGTCATAGCATTACATTTTCCTAGAAAATACTGATTTGGTTTAAGAAAATGTATTGAACTAATGCTCAACTGTAGCTTATTAGATGTTCCCACAGCATTTAATATATTATAGCAACACCTGCTGGTCTTGACATGGTTAAGAATCTGTTAGACCACAGTTTCCGTTACAAAGTTCACAAGCTGGCCACAAGCTTTCAGTTTGAAATCTGACACACAAATCTATAGTTTGTCCCAAGACTTATAAAAACACCTTCAACTACCTCAGAGAGGTTACCAAGTTTTGATGTTTGGATTTTTTTCCCATCAGTGCAGTTTTAAATGGGCTTTTTCAAAGATAATTTCATCCATGATTGACTTAGGTCAAACAGTTGTTTTCTTTTGGTAACTAAATGTTCTTAAATGGTCAGCTTAAAATAGTCTATGCTTCTGCTGGTTTTGGCTGGGATACAGTTAATTTCCTTTACGTAGCTAGTATAGGACTATATTTTAGATTTCTGCTGGTAACAGCCTTGATAACACAGGGATGTTTTTGTTACTGCTGAGCAGTGATACCACAGAGTCCAGGCCTTCTCTGCCCCTCACTTCACCCCACCAGCGAGTGGGCTGGGGGTGCACAAGAAGCTGGGAGGGGACACAGCTGGGACAGCTGACCCTGCCTGACCAAAGGGATATTCCAGACCACGCGATGTCATGCTCAGCATACAAAGCTGGGGAAGAATAAGGAAGGGCGGGACATTCAGAGTTTGTCTTCCTAAGTAAACATTACATGTGATGGAGCCCTGCTCTCCTGGAGATGGCTGAACACCTGCCTGCCCATGGGAGGTGGGGAATGAACTCCTTGTTTTGCTTTACCTATTAAACTGTCTCTATCTCAGTCCATGAGTTTTCTCACTTTTACTCTTCTGATTCTGTACCCCATCTCACTGAGGGGTGGGGAGCGAGCAAGCCGCTGTGTGGTGTTTAGTTGCTGTCTGGGGTTAAACCATGACAACAGTGTGTACAGAAGAACATGAGAATATGCTTATATAGCTGAAAGCTTACCTAACACTATTCAAATAACAGCTAGCTCTTACACATCACTGTATATTCAGAGATCTTCACACAAGTTACAAAAGATATACTATTAGAGCTGACTGAAGGATGGCAGTAGTGTTTTTGGTAAAATTTCAAGGTCAGAAAACTTATTTTCTTTTTGCATTGGAACAAAACCAAAAAGCTTTCAAATATTTCCACACAAACAGCATTTTCTGAAGCCATTGTTTCCTGCCCAAAAGGGTCAGGTTCCAATCTTTCTTCCCTCAGAAAGGCTTATACTGCCAAAAGAAATCTAGATTAGAATCAATATATGCAACATCTGGATTTCAGTGAAAATGCTTTTGTTGAAACCGCATCTATCAGCTCTGATTGCTGACCCACCTTACAAATGGGGAGCATGGGAAGGCATTGGTAACTCGTTCCAAATCAGCAGAATAGGCCAGAGGCAATGCTGGGATCCCATTCCCAATCACAAATCCAGTTTCTCTCTCTCTCTTGCTATTATTCTCTCTCACTATTACTCTCTTATTGATTTTCACTCCTACTCGTCTCCATAGGGCTCATGTATTCACTCATATCATCCAAGATAGATTAGGAAGCTGCTATAAAGAAACACCAAGATACTGTGTATTCAAAATGACAGTCTATAGTTGATCATACTCTTTACATCTCTCTGCTATTACTTTGCTCAGCCAGAATAAACACCCAAATGAAGGACAGCTGGCTGAAGATGAAGATGATGTTAAGTAGCCAGAGGTAAAAACTAAAAAAAAGTCAGCGCTCTAAAACTGCCATCTGTCACAGGCATCTCCCCTAATGCAGAAAAGATAGTTTATTGCCTTGGGGCACTTCTGGACTGCTACTGGACTGTCAAATAGCTAAGGCTGCAATGATAACAGCAGGATAAAAACCCAAACCTTGCTACTATCAGTGGCTCTCCTTGAAACTGTGCTTGGTCTTGTACAGGGTTGATGTTACAACAGTTGTCTTTGCTTCTGTTGACTCTTGGTTACTGCAGAACATTTTGGCATGAAAATGTTGATACAGAGGAAAACTTCGGTTGCTTCTGCATTTACAATCCTGTTCTGCTTAGCTACTGAGGTCAGAGATAACAAATTTCACTTCAAACAACATCAAACTAAACAATTTTGAGAAGAACCTTTAGTCAAGCATTGGTCTTACAGCTATTATCTGCATACCCCATGGTGCAATTAGTCCAGGCAACAGGCTCCAAGTCAACCTGACCCCAGTTCATTTGGAGCTACTAACCTCAATCAATACCAAGGAACCAGAGTTTTTATCAGTTAGTGAAAACTGTATATTGCACAGCCACTGAATACGACCATGATACCCATCATCATGTGGCCATTTCCCAAGTTCAGGTTTTCCCACAGTTGGTCAGAAAGAAGTTATTAAAAAAGACCACGTCAGACCTAAAAAGTACCAATTCTATAGCAGATTCCTTGGAATCACCATGCCTTTGGTTGTACAGTGTCAGTTATGGTGGGTACATACTCAGATAATCAGTATGAGTTTCAATTTTTTATGAGATGTTTTCTGTTGAATTTCACTTTAATGTCCCTTAGAAGGGGATGAAGGAATTGACTCGCTGACAAAACAAAGTAAGATTTTACTTTTGGGCAAAAGCAAGAAGAGGAGACGGTGATTGAAAAGTTGCTTGAAAGTTTTTTTGAATTTTAATAAGCTTAGGTTGAAAAAAAAAAACAAACCCTGAATTAAGTTAATAACCATAAAGTCATTCCCAACAACTTTTCCAAAAGGATTCAAGCCTGATATACCATATCTAAAGAGACATGCCTTTCTGATCATTCTGCTGCACGATACATTTGCAAGAATGAATAATGTGTAGAAGGGAAGACTTTGATGTTTAAAGTATTTGAACACTAGCTTTAAAGAAAAAAGCACAACACAGACAAAATACTGTGTCAGCAATCATCTGCAATTGTAGATTCCAGCTGTAGTTCTGCACACACCGTAACGTCACCTACCATTCTCCTAATGAAATCCCAGCTGAACTTAGTAGCCCGTTGCTTAGAGATAAAATATAGCCTAATATTTTTCTACTTTAAATAGTACTTATTTAGAAGCAGACAGCAACAAAACCAGACAAGGTTTAAGCTCTTTGTTAAATTACCCAGACATACAGAACTGAGGCCCTCATCCTGTTGCAAAGAGGTATTGCAGCACATCAAGTAGTTGTGCAGTTTAGTGTTTGTGCTGCCCCCCTCTTCCCATAGTTTCAGCAGACTCTAAGAAGCGATTTCAACAAGCACGATGTGTGCATGAAGTTGCATCAAGTTTTTTGCAAAGGCAGCTAGCAAATAAACGTGGAAACCTCAACTGTCTCATACTCGAGACGTTTCCAACCAGCTGCTTATCTTCCCTGCTGCGACTTTGGAAAAGATGGCAAATGGGCATTATAGTGGTGCAAGAAGGCCAATAGCCAAATAATTCCTCCTGCAACGAGACGCTGCCAGGTCCCTTAGGCTTCAAACTGCCTCTGCTCCTGTTGATGCAGAGGCTTTGGAGCATGTTCACTGTTGACCAAATGCCTGTTATTGCTAGCATAGAACCGTGGCCAGGTTCAGCAGAGAGAGGAATCCCCAACCTGGTACCCATCTCACTGCATTAAAATGGCTGGAAGCCCAAAAGCCACGAGGGACTTCCATGCAGTGATTCTATGCTGGGAACATATGCTGGCTCAGAAAGTTAAGGTGTATGGTGACTAGATAGCCCTGAACGTACTCATCTACTTAGAGCAGAATGATAACACAGTGTACTGTGGTTTCAACCAAGATGAAAGTGTTTACTTGAGCAGGAAGACCTCTCTGCCACACTTATTGCAGACCTGATGTCATCAGAATTTATTAGTGGGGTCACAATTACAGTGTGCAAAGCCTCTCATTGATAACCAGCACACCTACTCAAAGCGGTAGACATGACACAGGGATTAAGAATTTGCAAGATTAGCCTGGAGGTGTTGAATTTGAACTTCATCTTGAGGATGGTCCTAAATCAAATGAGATGCCTTAAAATCTGAACACATATTTCAGAAGTTATATATATATATATATACATTTATCCTTTTAGTTTTGGCAGTATTAGTTGCTTATTAACACTACACAGAATCTTTCTAAATTGAATTTTGTGACGCTTCTTTCTAAAACTGCTGCAATTTCTGCTTTCATATACAGGGCAGTTCTTCAGATGTACAAACCGCATTCTAGCACCTGTTGCTGTGACACAAAGATGCACTAACCATATATTCCTCATACTCTATTAAAAGTACAATTTGTCTCTGCGGAGCGGAGTTATAATACACGGCACAATTGCAGGCAGATCTGCTGCTTTCGGTGCTCCTGATATTGTGCTGATGACCACACTAGTAAATAGCATGCAGATAAAACCCTACAATTATCCAAACATGCTTTAAAAACCCCAATAAACCTGTCATTGTAAAAACAGAATACAAATAACTGCCAAGACTAAAATATTCAAGCCACATGCTTACATTTTACAAAGCTCTAATTTATAAACATTACAGCTCTTACCAATTTTAATAAGAATGAGTTGAGCTTCTACATTTGCAAAATCCAACTGCATAGTCCTCTATCCATTTTCTATTATCTCCTACTGTAATTTCAGAGTAGGTGCTTGTTTGCTAAGGAGAGGATTATCACCATTCACCATGATCAAAGATTATTTGCATGGGTTTAGGCTTACTCCATGCAACAACAGGAAAAACAAAAATACCCGAGGACCTCGTCTCCCACAAATGGCCAAGACTCCATCTGTGCCTCAGAAAGGGGAGGTGGTTGGAACCTGCCTGACAGCTGCTGCACTGGGATCCTTGGTTGCAGACTGATGGCTTTGATAACCATCATAACTTACTGTAAGGAATTTCAGAGATACCGTGATAAGATAAAGATGGAGACGCACGCACTGGAAATAAATCTAGGAAGTTTTCAAGGACAGCTTCTAGGTTTATGAGAGTTCTAGTAAAGAAAATAAATGTGCAAGAGATATATAAATGTGATTTAATGTTCAGTTATTACAGATACAGAAATTAACTCATTATACTCTTTGAAATCCATCTTTACTTATTCCCATTGACAGAAAACCTACAAACCCATAGACAATTGCTGGGCTGTTTGCATGCTGAGACTTCTGCTTGTCATACTGACCAATGCTGTCTCCTGGTTCCCTGTGCTGCCCGTTCTGCTGCAGCCACTGTCTCTGCTCTCATACTCTCTATAGTTTTTAAAGCAAAGCCTGCTTTTTGATAGCACTGTTTTAAAAAAATGGTTCACGTATGGTGTTCCTAATCCCAGAACAAATCAATCTTTGGCTCTGTCAGTTGACATCTATGGACTATGACCTTGAGTTTCTCCTTGGAATCCATTTGTTTCATTTCTACCTTCACTCTTTACAGCCAACCTTATGGTAACAGAATTTGCAGTCAGCTCTCCTATTAGTATTCAATCAAAATTATCTCAGGCAGAAAACACTGACCAGATCAAGTTCTATATTAAGGCTTGTTTTTAATACAGCTATGCTTTAGACAGAAGTCTGTTTACTGAAAGGACTGCCAAAAAGAAGTGGGCTTTCTCAGATAGGTGTTGAATGTAACAGTTCTTCAGTGGCACAAAAAGGCTAGAAGGATGTTGCTCCCTATCCTCAAATCCAGCTGAAAGCCTATGAAGAAGCTGAACATTATCACTGTCTTAGAACAGTTAAAAACATGTTCCTACTGGAATGGCACCGAATTCGGCAAGGTACATGAATCTCCGGTTGTCATCGTCACAGCCCCAATTCTGCCATAAGGTACAGGCTTGTGGACTTCTGCAGGTGTTTGCTCAGGCTGATCCACTTGTAGGAAGAGCCTCATACAGTATTCATTACTTACTTGTCTCGGTCTTGATGCACATTATTAAGAGATGCATGGCCCTCCAGCAAAATCTTCACAACAAAATTAAGAAACACGGCCAGTCGTCATGTCAAAGTCATAAGAGATTAAACATTCTAAGTGCAGCCGCATAGGGGTAAATTAGTATTGTTACCTTCTGACCCCCAGAGCTGCACCCAACGCTGGCTTTAAACAATAAAAATAATGAGATTTTTAGATTCCATTTATTTTGAAACAACAACTGGCAGCTTGAAAGAAGAAAACATGTTTTGGCAAATAAAGTTGACATTGACATTTCTAGCAAAGACTAGCTATACGGTGGCTTGTCACCGGGCACAGCTGAAGAATCACTGCTGCCTCTGATGTATGATGTTTTTCACAGGGACAGTGCATGTGTGAGTAATAAAGAACATTTAGTACAGTTTGTATCTGCCTTTAACAGCGATGTTCAGAATATTTAAATAGAAACCAAACCGTCTCTAGCATTAAAGTCTTCAATGCATTTTTTTAAAAATATCATCTTAAAAAAATAAGAAGATAAAAGCTGATGTACGGTAAAATTCCATCCTAAAAACTATGCCAGTGAGAAGTCTTAACAGATGGAAGTAGGATGACAAAACCAAACTCATCTAGTTGAGTTGATTTCCCAAATATTCCCAGTAAAGGACAAAATTGCATTTAACAGGTTTGGAGGTTTGGCTTTTTTTAAACGCCCTTGAAAATCAGCCAGTCGGAAGAAAAAGAACACTTAAGACTATATTGGACTATGCAAATGCTTTAAGAACTGTTATGCTGTTTCCTGTTCCAGACAACACAACTTCTCTGGTTTTCAATTTCTCCAGCTGAACGTTGGGGACTGTTTGCCATAAGGGAGGTGGCAGAATTTGCTTTCAGCAATCTTCATCTCAGTTGAGTTAGGGACCATGTGCAGCTTCAACCAAATTAAAATTCAAACCCAAGATAAACATGGAAAACCAACAGATCTGTGAAGTGGCACCAAAAGAGCAGCACGGTGAGGGGAGCTGCAGGCAGGCAGAGACGTGTGGCACGACACACTGATATTCATAACCCTTTTAGCTGTGGATGCTGGGAAGACATTCTGTATTATTCATTAATTCTATGGTGAGCAGATAGATTAAGCATTTTTCCCTCTTAATTAATCTTGCCCTGGGCTATGAATTGAAGAGATTCATTTATTTATATATTTACTTATTTTGAGGGAAAAGCACTTCTCACCAAAACCCTGCACAGTGAAACTGCAGCATCAAAGCCCCTGGTCAAGCTCACGAGCATTTCCGACCGTGTATGCCTTTAGCCACTACATCAAAACACATAACTGCAGACATAGAACACCTACCACTTTTGATACTAAATACAGGGAGGTATTTTATGTCAGTGGCTTGGTTTTCCCAAGCACAGACATTAATACCAGCCATAGAGGACAGATCATATTCCACCTGTATAAAGGAAACAAGAAATGGAAGGGATCAGGTCTGTAGCTTTCTCTATGCTATTTAGTATAATATATTATATCCAACATGTGTCCAAATGTATCAGCTCACAAAAAATTCCTGACATTAAATCCTTTAATGTCTATTGAGCTGCTTTTGATTTAAATAAACCGAAGATCAGCCACAGCAGTGAATAGGCTGCCTAGTGCTGTGCAAAGCTTTTGTTGGTGCCGGTAATTCCCTTCCATCCCTCAGGCACACAGTCCCCTGGGAGGACACGCCTTGACAGAGGTTAGCATGGGCCTGCATTGGCTTAAAATAGAGGGGTTTCAGTTGTTATTTAACAGAGGCGATGTTGCACTGAGCAAGCACTACTGCTTGTTAGCATGCTTTGTTCAACACAATTAGTACGGTACCCTGCCAGACTAAACACTAAAGGATAGCTCAGGTGATAGACTGAGGTTATTCAACTTTTGACAAAAGGTTAGGGGAATTCTCTTGAAACAGTAATTGTCTTGTCACGTGAAATACTGCGACTTCTTGAACACAAGACAGAGAAACCATAACATGAATTGGATTAGGGCAAGAGGAAACTAGAAGCAGGCAGGTTAATACAGTGGAATTGAATGGGCTTACCAACAGTCTAGGGTAGACTGGACAGAAAATAAAGAATAAAAAGTTAATGAAAATCTCAAATTCATCTGATGTGTCTGTAGCTAAACTGAAATCAGCAACTGTGGCTGATTTCCTCCAAGGTCTTAAAAATTTTTGTGGTCAGTACATGAATAGGTAACTCCTGTGGTATTGCAAAGAAGACCTCAGAGGATTTGGCATTGGATGCTTTCCCATCTAGGCCAAAAAAAGACAGAGGGGCATAGGAAGAATAATGTATATCTAGGGGTGATAACATTCACTACACCATAAAAACAGGCCCACAAGTAGTATAGCATCTCAAATATCCAGAGCCTGATACAGACATAACACCATTGTTACCTGGCTAACTGAAGGTAAGTGAAGTTTATTGCCTGTGTAGGCCAATCCTGTGCAGGTTTGGTTTGAGGAAATAATATTCAGGAGGCCCTCAGAATGGACATACCTTTTGCAGAGGTATCATTTCAAACACATAGGTGCACAAGTCAGTTTTGGAACAGAGAGTAAATAAAGGCTTAAACTAAAAACTTGTGAATTGCTCTGGTAGTAGAGCCAGAAGCAATATTCAGAGAGCACTGGCTTTAAATGGCCACAGACACAACTACTGATTAGTGTGAAATTAATTCTGCTGATGAATCTTTCAGTCTGTATCTTAGAATCTCCTTTTTATCCCATGGCACTTTCAAGCATTGAGAACAAAAGGCTTGGGAATGAAGCATTTATCTACAATGGGCCCCTGATCTTGACTGGGATGGCAAGATGCTTCCATCTGACACATAACACATAGACAAGACAAGTAATAATGGGCAGCAGTGATAAGAATAGCACATTTTTATAACATCCACTCTATGTATGACATAAATGAATACATCAGATTACTCTTAAAATAGCCTACTCTAAAATTAGATACGTGAATACTACCACATAACACTACAATACTAATGTAATTGAAGAGCTGGATATAAAGACCAGATTTAATGCTGAGAAAATCCTCTGCCTTGAAAATGTAAATTCATATAATTGCCACTAGTTGTGCATAGCATCAGTGTAAATTCAAACACAAAAACTGAACGAGCAGCACAGAGTCTTACCTTTGTCAGGTAAAACCTTCATTTTAAGGAAAAATTGACAAAATCAGTGAACGTACTCTCTTTTACACCCACCTAGCTTTCCAGGGCATGCTGCAGACAACTACAAGGAGAATACTAAGATAAACATACCCCAGATTCATCTGAAATAAAGCCCAATTTCTGTGGCACACACAAGTTCTAAGCCGTGTCTTCCATCACTTTGCTCCTCAATTGCAAAATTGTCTGAACTTGCAGCACAGAGAGCAACCAGAAAGAAAAATTGTTCTTTAAATGCAGCTGACAAGAGAGCACCTGTGCAGAGCGTGCTTGCATGAGGGTTTTCGGGGCTGATATGAGTGACTGAACCATGGACTTGCAGGGATTATGGCAGGATAAAACTACTTTACTTGGAGCAGTAACAGACTCACATTTCTGTGGGCACAACTGGACTGTTGTGTAACGAGCTGTCAATTTGGAAGTGCCTGGTCTCCTGGCCAGCAGACTAAGGAATATCCAGGGCTACATACATAGTCTGGGGCTGTTGGGAGATGAAAGTCAGGTTCTACAGAGGTAATCCACAATACTTTCACATATTTGTAAGCTTAGCAAAGACAGGCATGCACAAGAAACCACTGGATAAGATTTGGCTTGTGCAATTGTCTGTGGATTTTATTATTGCAAAGCCTCACTAACAAGATTTGGGGTGGGGTTTTTTTTTTTTTTCATAATTCTTTCTTTTGTGACTTTTACCACATGAAATTCTCTCATTTACCCACTTATCACAGACAATTTGTTTGAAAGTAGTAGTCTTGGTTGACTACAGCATCACCAAATAATAACAATAACCCCCCAAAAGTCTGTAAAGAGCCTTAGCCGCAACTCTAAGTTCTTACTGCTTTGTAACTTTTGGAACATCAATTTCAGGTCAGAAGAAAAGGCAGACAATGATAATATGCCATCGGCTGCTACCAGGGTATCCTAAGCCACTGGAGAACTGTGCCCCATCAAAACGATGCCTAGGGTGCAGTGCAATATCAGCAGTAAATCCCAGCCTGAGAACAAGCAATGCTACTGAATAACACCAAAAAGCAGGGCTCCACCTTGGGAAATCTCCTTACCAAAGAAAGTATTAACATCCCATAGCTCTGGGATAAGAAAGCCTTAAGAACTTGCAGCAAGTTACAGCTAGCAAGAGTAAACTTTTTATTCACTTTTTGTCCTCTGAAATCTCCCTCTCCAAGTTATTGTACAGTTTAGCAAATCTGACACTGTCTTTACACAGCAAGAGAAGGAGCTGAATACCTTTCTATCCACTCCTTCAAATCACAGTAATTCTTACAGCAGATAATCCACCTTTATAGAAATGCTTATCCTAATAGGAATTTTGGGGTGCAAAGAAGAGGGAATACAAAACCCCTTTGTTTTAAGGAATGAAAATATATATGTGATAGTCAGCAAGATACTAAACACTGCTATGATAGACACAATTTGATATGTTAGAGGAAAATTGCTTATACTTTTGGGAATATATTGTCACAAGCCAGCTGCTTATGCTGGATTAGAAAAGGGAATTAGAAAATGCACAACCCAATTAAAAAGTAATGTTTTGTTTGTTTCTTCCACTTCTTATGCCCTTTAATACCAAGAGCTCTTTTCATACATTCTTTTCCCTTTTTACTGAATATAATATTAATATTGATACTCACAAATAAATCCCAAGGTTCATGTCTTTTTAAAATGCCTCTAGCATTTGTTTTCACACCATGGCCTGATCCTACAGCTGGAAATGGAGCTATGCCAGCTTCCAACAGCTCAGGATATAGCCCCAAGCATTCCTCAGCCAACTTCAGTGAGAGAAAGACAGACTCTGAACACAGTAAGCTTTCCATATCATCATACCAAAATGAAAAGATGCTCCAGTCTTTCAAGCAAGGACACCCAAACGAAACTGTATCACTTTCACATAGACTTATAGAAAAGTTGAAAGCAGCATCATGCTGGAGGCAAGACAGAATAGGAATTTTTCCTCTTGCTATGTGTTCCTCTGATAGCACAAGTTGGAAACAGAATTGACAAATAACAGAAATACCAGTATATTAACTCTATATGATCTGGAATGGTCCATCAAACTCATAAAGACAGTAACAGGTGATATTTTAAAGCAGCACTAGAATTCCAGAAAATGAACAGTATAACTGGCTGTATAAACCTACACAGACCTTACAAAATACTGATCTCAAATCTGCCAGATCTGAAGGCAAATCCCCATTTTCCAAAGCGAAAAATAGAGCAAAATCAAATTACACAATTTCAGACAGACCTGTGGACCTTGGAATTCTCTATTGTTCATAGAAGTAAAAAGGGTTTTAAAGATGCAAAGCCCCAACTTTTCCTTGTTGAAGAAAAGAAAAATACAGTTATTTATTAGGTTCCTCTAAAAAGTGTGAAAAATCTTCCAGACAAAAAGCTTGTGGCACTCCATTTATTCTTGCTTTCATGAAGTCACCTATATGATTAGAAAAGAAATATAAACTTTCTGTACAGAGCTCAAAGAAAAGGTTACAAACAGAAAAGAAACAGGAAAGAGAAAACTGACCAAACTAGGATACTGCACTTCTAGTAAATTCCCTTAGTCTTCAGAGGAATAAATGTGCCCCATTGTCACAGCTGTGATACAATGAATAGTTTCAATCCTAATTAACTTCTTAATTTGGGACACACAACATGTAAAGAACAAAGAATTGTTCAACATTTGTGCGCTTGTAAATCCATTTTATTTCCTCCTATCTATTCAGTCTAGCCCAGCTAACACAGCTGTAATCTCCCAGCTGGGATATCTGCCTCTGCAAATGGGCTCTCCGTGTGCTGGGGGCCAACGGCCCCCTCAAAAGCAGTCTGGTGAGTTTACCGAGTGCAATGCATTTGAATTTTAGATTGCAGAATTGCCTCCATCTTCCAAGCGATTCTTGTTTGATGCTTGAAGTCAGGAAAGTCAATTGAAATCTGATTATTTTCTTCTTTAATTTATAGGAGCTGTGGATTAAGAACTTGGTATGGGACAGATTCAATTGTTTCCTCACTGAACACAAACTAAGAGTTTTTCTTTGCACCTTGAATAATGCTGGTGTGGTTTTTATTGTATGACAGCACTATATTTTATTAGAAAGCAGTAGTTAATGCTTATTTCCTGGAAATTCACCAGTGGTGCATTCAGATGTCAGAACAAGGCAATGACTCGACAGCACTCTGTGCTCAAGACACAAGGACACAAGTGGCCTTGGCTAATATGGGAGATGAATTCATTCCTTGAAAAATGGATTTTAGACACACAAAAATGGGCTAAAAGCATTTATTGCAACTTTAGTAAACAAACTTTAAAAGGGTTATTTTGTTTCAAAATTTTCATATCTTTCCACTCAAGTTTTACACCCTAAATGATGCCCTGATATGAAACGGACCCAATTCCAACCCTTAAAGAACTTTATTTATTTGTTTTTTTCATTTCAGTGAAGAGCTTAAAGAATTCATTTTGAATCTGGATATTTCTCTTTACCAGTGTTTTGATTTAGTCAACAAACAAGCAAAAAAATCAGCTAGTTGTGCATCTCCAGTCTCCCTACTAAAGTCTTCCCTTTTTAGAGTTTACAGGAAACAGAATACTTCAAAATAACCCACTCTGATTTGGGGCCTAGAGAAAGAGGTCCTTAGTTTATATAAATCAATACACGTCCAGTGAGGAACAGGAAGCTGTGTGCTTTCATGCCAGGCTAGGATCAGACCCATTTTTACTATGTCATTTTTGGGAATAACTTTTTGTTTGCAAATAGATATTTCATTATCCAAAAGTATTTAGTTAAAAATGTAATTACAGAAAACAATGTAGTATTTCCCTAAAAAAGGTGCACTGAAATGCAGAATGTATTAGAATACAGGGATGCCATGCTATACAAAAATAGGAACCCTTGACAAAAGAGTAATGCTTTGAAAAGATAAAGGGAAGATCAATATGTTCCATCTTTATAGACTCTCATCTTGTATTCTCCCGTAGTCTCAAGTCAAAGCCCACTTTTGTCTGTAGTCTAACAAAGGGTATCGGTGTTATGAAATGTACAATAGCTCCTTCTTTATGCTGCCTGATAACTTGTCATTTATAATCAGTCTGAAATTCAAAATATCTTTTTCTTTACCGCCTGGTTCCCTTTGCAGAGCAGCTCACAACTAGCCGCAGCATGGTACCTTGTTTCCCTGCGTTTAAAAGGTTGTTTCCTTTGTTTGGTTCCTCCCCGTCAAGCTGCCTAAATGCACCGTCAACAATGGCCAGAGCAAAAAGCTGGGTGAAGAATAAATCTGTTTCGCTGATGATACTGCCATAATTCACTGGACAGTAAACTTAAAGCTACATTACACACTGAAAAGAAAAATACACCTCAAATATACCCACAACAGGAGGTGGGGATGTGACAAATCAGCCCCAGTTAACTAAGGCTACTAATAGTAGGCAATACTCTGCACCAAGGGCGTGCTGTCTTGCAATAAGCAGCTGAAAACTCAGGCATCCAAATACAGAGGTCAAGCGCAGAGATTCAGCTAAGCATTGCTCCTGGAAGTTAGGGAAGGGAAAGGTAAAACACTGCTCTTCAGGGCAAGTGCAAACTACAGCGGCATAGCAATTGAAGAACAAAGCTTGTTACCTGTCTCAGAAATACCTAGACATGACAGCAATTACTTGTATGTAAAGAGACACTATTTTCTTCCCTTTTCACCCAATTATCTGTATTTAAGATGTGCCTGTTTACAAGAAGTCATGCAAGATGGAAAAGCAAGTACAAAAACCACACTCACTTCTTCCAGAATAACTTAAAATAGGTTCCCTGGAGATGCAGCCCCTGTGATATTCTCTAGTGTCTCAGCCAAGAAAGCTTTAGAGTCCTCTGTGAGATATGCCATGCCTGTTACTTATGCTTGTATTTATAGCAAGGTTTCCCTCTCCAGTTGAATGTCATTGGTATTTAGCACTATTTTGAGAATTTCTGAACAAGTTAGCTGGGGGGTGGGGAAGGGGGTGTCATTTGAAGCGTCAGTCTGGGAAGCAGACCGTAAGTTCACGGCAAGGCAACTTGTGGAGCAGCACTGTGAGTTGTCACTCACTGGCTCCACAGACAACGCGCTAAAGAAAAAGGAATTCTCTTCAAATTCAGCCTCACTGATTTCTTTTTTGTGTGTCACCGTTGTGGCTAACTACAATTAGATCAGTAGCAGGCTGTGAGTTCACAGCATTCCACAAATATTGCACAAACGAAGAAATGGGTGCAAACGACTCATGTGAATAAAATCTTTGTCCCCCAAAGCAGAGAAATATATAGAAGTCCAGAATAGAAGACAGTGGAATGTCTTTTCAAATTAAAAACCAAACAAACAAAAACCTGAAGAGGTACTTCAGCCACATTCAATGCTTATCAAAGCTTTTTCCTTGGCCATGTTTGGAAAAAGGTAAAGAGTAAGGAGGATGAGAAATTCTCATAGTTCTCGTTTCATTTTTGAACCCCTAAATCCATCATTGCAACATCTGGGATTGCCAGGAATCAGAAAATCATTTTCCATATTGGCTCTGATTACAGAATCCCAGCACTTTCTATTCATACAGAAGCCCATGAAAGTGTAAGGTGGGCTTTTCTAATCTTGCTTGCTGCCCATCATTCCCAGCTAGGGAAAGCTGTGTGCCTACACCATCCAGAGGGCAGACCTTCAACTGAGGCAGCACAAGGGGTCTTGCACTATTTCTTGAGCAGAGGCTATAAATCAGACACTTGCTTTATCCTGACAGAATTGCATTTGTTACCTGTGTTATAGCAGATAAAGAAGTACCTGGCAGGACAACAGAGTAAATGATGCCCACAACCACCCTTCAATTTGCAAACACAAAAAAGCACCTTCTTTGGAAACTCAAAACTCCACTAGATTAAAGCCTGAGTTCTTGATAGGGAGGCAGATGAATACTTGAAAGAAATGCTAAAAAGACAAAATCTTTTTGCTGCAGACAATGAACTGCTGTGAGAACTGCAACCCATTTCTTATCTTCCAGAGTTTTTGTCTGGATGCTATTAGCACAGCATTCCTCTGATCATTTGTAAATGTCATTTATAAATCCTTGCACAATTGTTCTCTGCAGAGTAGATTACAGGGTCCAGCCTTCCTCCTTTCAGATTGCAGGCCATGCTCTGTGTTTAATAAGGATGTTGCATATTGTGTTTTTTCAGTTCACGCTTCAGCGACTGTGACCCACGCTGCACTATAATGAACCAGACCCTCTACCAATTCCCGTAAATTGCTGAATGTGTGATATGTGAAATGCCGAGGATCACACTCTCAGTTTGAAAACCTGCACTTATTTTCTCATAGAGCTTTCCTCTAAGTCACCACTGCTTCTGCCTGGATCAGAAAAGCGGGCTTATCCCTCAGCGAACCAGCTGCATGAACTCCCCATGTCCGCAACTGTCTCGTGCACACGGGCATTTCTGGCCCTACTCAGAGCTGCACTGCTGGGTCAACCCCTGGCCTCACATCTACTAGGGTAACTGATCAATTTGCAGTGTTTTTTCTTCTTTTTTCTCTAACTGTTTCTATAGACCAGATTGTCATTTATGTTCAGACTCCTCTCAGCAAGGCAGACAGAAAGGCAAGTTTGATTTTGATCCTATGCTAAGAATTACCTGTTTCTTGACCCAAATCCTACCTGCAGACAGGTCTGCAATTCATGTCAGTAGTGTCCATTAAAGAAGGATGGGACACGGCTCCTCTCCATACCCATCGAAACAAAAACAGCAAATGCCACCCCACCACAGCATCTGAACAGCAAACAAATGAGGTAAGGAAGGCAACAGACATGGCAAATAAGACTCTTGTGATGGCACATCATAGACAGAACTCTGTTCTCCGGCTGCCTGCAAGTAATCTGGAGTACAAATCATGAATTTTTCACCAGCCATTTACAAGGGGTCCATACATGTTTGTTGAATTATTTTAAAATTAAACTGTCAAACATGCTATCATGTGAACTCTGGACCAGGAGAAGCAGATGTTGTATGTTTACTTCTGCTTTGAGCTGTGAGGTGCACTTGTGTCTGGGTATTTTAGTGACAATGTCCAATTCTGAAAAGCCACTAGCTGTTTATTAATTTCAAAAAGAAGGAAATGGAACTCTCTCTGTTGAATTAATTAATTTCCTTCCATTCATGCAATGCTGTTTCGTCACAGTTTGTGATCAAAGAAAGGATGTCTTAAATAACATTAAACGTGCTTTAGGTTTCACAGTGTGCTATCTGCTAGTTTGGTTCTCATGTGTCTAATAAATCTTTTGTAAACACGTCATGCAAGGACTGTGATAAACACCACACAGGAACAAAAGAGTGACGGCATGCAGTCCAATGTAGAAATCAGACAAAAGCCCGTTGCTACCTTATTATTGCCAGTCCTGAAAACTGGCAACAGCAATTCTCCTAAAAACTACCACCTACAACCTCCTCAAAAGACAACAATGAACTAACACCTTCAGTACTGGGACCAGTACCAATTTTTCCAGGTGATTCTCAAACGCTACCATATACCATCCTTGCCCTTCACTCAGGATGGGACATTTGGATCTCTTTCTATGCTGCATGAAGTAGAGGTCCCAGCCAGGCAAGTGGTTGCTCTTTCAGCACACTCCAACATCACAGAGCTAGTGCAACTTCAAAGTCAATAAGACTACGCTCACCGCGTGGCTGATTCCAGCCCAATGCAGAGAATTATGTCATGTTTGCCAAAATATTAATGCATGTTACGCTCCAGTGTTAACTCAAAACATTTCTTAATCTATTGCCTAATCCAAACAAACAAATTAGTATAATTGGAGAGCAGCATTTACGAATACAAAGCATAAAGAGAGGCACCGCATACTGTCTTGTTGTCATTCCTATCAGGCAGCAATGTTCCGTTAGTTCTGCTCCTTCAGTCTGAGCATACTGGTATAATTGATGGCAACATTTATCATAACAGCAGCGCAAAAGCATCAATTGCTTGATGAATTTATTTACTCCTGCCCAGAAGTGAAGCTATGATTGAACCACTTTATAAACATCAAACTGCTGTAGACCTGGCCTGTTGTTGATTGCGCTTAAAGGGGAAGAGATGAAAAAAAAAAAAAAAAAGGAAGAAAAATCAGGGGAAAAAGACCCTGATTGGGAGGCTGGAGATTGAGTGAAAAGACAAATCTCTTTGATTAGAGGAAAACAACCATTATTTTACCTAATAAAAAACAAATCAAAGACTCTTACATCCATGATCAACAGCTGCACTATTATCTGCTGCATAGTTTAGTCCTTCTTCTGGCAGGTTTTTTTCTTCCTAACCCACAATATTCCTGGAGGTAGAGAGCTATAAAGAAAGTATCAATCTCCCAGACCAACATGACAAGGCCCCCGGGCTTAGCAAAGCAAAAACACGAACCACATCACATTCCTGTTTTGTGAACTACTTGTCTTCCACAGAGAAATATGGGGCCATATTCTCTTCACCCTGGCACTCTGCAGACATTTAAACCTGCACAAAACTCTTCTGTTTTTCCTGGGTGGATTCTGCACTTTTTGTGCACAGATGGAAGTAAACCCAACAGGAAATAGGTCCAACGGCTCTATGTTTGGTAGCTTTCCAGACTCTCACTCTAGCTCTAAAGCATTTTGAAATTCACTGCTAGAGATGGAATGTGACACTCAGTCTGCATGTTAATAAAGTATGGTTGTTTTTTCAAATAATAGCAACTAAAAGGAAAAAAATAATAATTTCTGGTTGGTTCCTTTAACTCCCCTCTGAGAAGAGCAGAGGGCAGCAGTGTCAGGAGATGAAAGTTTCAAACATCCAGTTACTCTTTGGAGCAGTCGCTATCCAACCTACATCAGAGCCAGCAGTAGCATCACAGGATGATTCACACTGAGAAACAACACGAATGTCATTATAGGCTTCAGCAGGGTAGAGTTCATCCTTAATGAGATGACATCTTAATGTCTCATAACTCACAAGACAAGATTTTGTTTATGATATTATGCTAAGAAACCAAAATGTAGTCAGACTTGATACAAGCAGGCTCTTAACCTAGTGTTTCAAACTGCTGAGAAAGTAATATGTGCTTTACTGAGCTATTTCCTTGACCAGTAATTTTAGGAAGAGGTGACAGAACCCCAGAAGTAGAAAGCATAGGCCATGGTAGTGCACATAGACAAAGGAAATCAACTTTATGCAACCTTAAAAAAAAAAAAAAGGACAAAAAAAACCCCAACAATTTGGTACTCACGGTGTAAAATGGCAGAGCGACGCCCAGTCGGAGCAAGAGCTATGACCCGTGACGGCTCCTACATATGATGCCTCATGCAGTCAGATGCTCACAGACACAGCCTGAGGATGCATTGAGTCTGCGAGGCTTCCCATCCTGCCCGCTAGAAGAACCCACTAAATGTAACTAATGTTACGCACCCCATGGAAAATTGGATGACCACAGCAAGACCTGCTGTAGCCATTTCTCATCCCTGCCAAGGGACAAATGGGGAAATGGACAGCTCTTGTGCATGAGACTCCTGTTTTCAGGGCAGTTGATGGAATATATGAACCATTGCCTGGAGATAGTAAAAATTATTAAATGTTAGACTTCTCTGTAGAAGCAGGCAATTCGTATTTCCTACTACCTGGAGAGATACCTTATAGACATTTTAGTGGGCCTGGCAGCTGAACTGAGACCTTTGACTGAGATTTCATTCAAGGGCTCCAGTGCTGCCACTTGATGGAAGTTTCGAATATGAGATCCCTGAAAGCGCAAGGGCGCTTGCTTTCTTTGCCAGCGACCAGGTGAACAACTCAGGGCAGATTTTTCTGTTGGTCTTTCAAATAATAGCTTTTGTGCTCAAAGGTGTCACCTTTCACAGCACAAGTCACAGCACTATGACAAGGAATTCCAAACTTGTCTTGCAACAAAGGAGACTTCAAGGCACACTGCAGTTCACCCCAAGGACAACAGGGTGGTGAAGCCTTCCTCCAGAGCCCATGCAAGCTAGCAAGGATGAACAGAACACGGAGGGCAGACACAAATGTGCTCTACATGCAGTGTTGTAACATTGACTGTATCAGGCCCCAAGCAGAAATAAGTGGGATTTCAGAATCATGCACTGGCCTCAGGAGTATAAAAGTCACCGAATTTCCTTGGTAGTTACACTCCTTAATGACTCAGGAGCCTTAGAAAATTCCTGCTGAAACCTTTTAAATCCCTTCCTAATTATGCTGCATCTACCTTTGAAGAGCCACATGCAAGGCATCTTGTTACAGAAAGCTAGTGCAAACACCCATGCTCCCCATAACAGCCTGTGAAGGTGAATGGGAACAAGCATGCTGCCTCCCAGGTGCCTGCAGGATCAGACTTGGTATAATCCAAAGATTGTTTTTATGAGCGGGGCTTATGTCTCCTTTATGTTTTACGCAGCACTTCAAACTCATCGTCAGTGTCTCAGAAAGAACAATAGTAATAAACCACTAATCTATCCTATTAACCTGCGCCTGGAAAATTGCAGCAGAGCTGGCTTCTGACACAAAGAAAGCAAGGCCTGAGAAAAGAGCAGATTAGACAGATTTCCAGTGCAGGGAAATAACCCACCAAATCCTGCTGCATCCAGTTACTAATGTTACACACCCCATGGAAAATTGGATGACAGCAGCAAGAACTGCTTGTGGCACAGTTTCCATCCTGCTAGTCTGCTGAGCGCGCGAATTGAGCGAGTCCCTGGCAGCCCAGCCACGGAGAAGGATGGCTATTAAATGTAAAAGAAAAGCCTGCATAAGTAGGGGTAAGCAGTTTTTGCCATCCTCATTGCTGTTCAATGAAAGGCGCAGCTGCACCTTTCTCTGAGTTATCAAAGATTGTTTCAAAAGCGTACAGAATGGTTTTTACAGCAAGATATGTCCCATCCTCCTCTGTTATTCTGTTCTACAAAGCACTGGGACATGGTACTCTCCCTTTAGCACAAGCCTCTTGGCCAACATAGTGCTTCCCAGATTAAATGACTGCTTACAGGTAGCCTTTCTCTAGCCTTGACCTTAGTCATGTCCTTCAGACTGAGGCTGTGATCCCTTTGCCTGAGAGGTGAAGAGGAGACAGCCTTCCTACAGCTGCAGTTGGGATTTACAAGACAATTTAAATTCCCAGGCAAATGCCTTGGTAGATAAGCCAAGTCGACCCATGCTAAGGGATGTCAGACAAAGCTTGGCTCTGCTGGGAGCTGTTTGGCTAAACAAACGCTATGAACGGAAGAACTGAGCATGGCAGAGGACCACAGAACAGGCTTCAGTGCTTCCCATTTCAGCATGAATCTCCGGTTTCTTCAAAAACCCTGTGAAGGAAGGCAAAAGGGACCCTCTAGTGACTTTCAAAATTCAGAGGCTTTCAACTAAAAGGAACAAAATTCTATCAAAGACAATCATTTTGCTTTTAGTGTAAGTAAGGCAAGCCTAGCTCCTTAAAAAAAGAAAACAACACTCACAGCAACATACAGCAGTTGAGGATTTTGTTCCCCCATACTAACAGGAACTCTACTATAATCTTGGGTTTTCTTCCCAATTTGCATCACAGTTCAGTGACAGGAAGATGATGGCCTTTCCATGTGGTTACTGCTCTCACTGAATATGATGGAAAGGGTTTCTCTGGAGTTACACCTTCATGGAAGCCTGAGCAGCCTGTCAAGCTCCAAAGGCGGCTGTTGTCCAAAGGAAGCTTAGGGGTCTGGAAGCTGAGATGTGCAGATGGCCAGCTGGCTGGTCATGCACAACACAAAGGCTATGGAGCCAGATGGCTGATGTTAGGAAAAGCAGGAGAGATCAGCTTGATTGAACTTGCTGGCATCATTTACGGTCATTTCAGGACAGGCACGAGGGCACCATGAGTGTTGCTCTGAGCTGTTCTATCATACGTGCATACCCTTGCTCAGGGAAGAAAATCACATTCACCATGGTTTGCAAAAAGCCCCCAGTAGCATCAAAGTAAATCCTTCCTTACTATCCAAATATCCTTTCTGGGGATACTTTATTGCATTTTTAATAGTTATTTCACTGTTAATGTTATTTATAACTATTAATATTATTTAACTATTTCACAAGTATGCTGCAAAAGCCTTATTAATAGGAATCCCTAATATAGGAATAAAATATGCTAATTAATAGGAATTCCTCTGCTAACTATTAATTGCAGAAACACCCCTCAGATATGCCCTGAGCCCCAACAAGATTACACACAAGCTACAGTGGGATGTACAGCTCAGTCTAACATCAGGACCACACAATCAGAGGCAGGAACAAGCCACAGAGCTGCCAGTCACACTTCCTGAGCCTGGTGAGCAAGACTCCCCTCCTGCAGAGGATGGAGCTTTCCTGGAAAAGCACAACACTATCAACCACATTACAAACAGTTTAGCTGTTCCTTTTCCCTTGTCCTTCCAATCATTTCCCCTCTCTGCCACCTCTTTCTGAATGATCTTGCTCACTTGCTTTTTCTTTACACATCAAAAAAAAAATAACTACAATCACCCACCATCCAACCTCAACAGGCAAAGGGGAACAATGCTTTTCGGAAATCAGCAAGGCAGAGCTGTTGCGCAGTCACAGAGGATCTTTAGCTTGGGTACAGGATCTGGTCTGCCCATGACAGCAGCAATTCTCGTGGAAGATGAGCTCCCCAGGGTTCATCTTGCTTTTCTCGGGAGCTCTGCATCCTACCCTGAGCTCCAGGCTGATGGAGCTAGACCACAATCAGGAGTGACTTTAAACCCAGACTGAGAATGCCATGGACCAACTCTGCAGGTAATGTAAATGAGCACCAATGTCAAGGCAGATTTATACCAGCTGAGGAAATTGTTTTCTTCCCAGCCCATCTTGCAAGAATAAAGCATTTTTTTGCTCAGTCATGAGACACTAGCAGGGTTTGCAGGGCTCTGTCTCCAACTCCCTCCAGAGCCAGGCCTGCCTCCTGAGGGTTGTAGCAGTCTCACCCAGGATGTTTGGTCTTTTAATTCCATTCCCTTAAACCAACAGCACTGTCTAGGATTTTGCCGTCCGTTCTGACTAGCAGACCAAATATGTTCTACATGAATTGCATAATTATATCAGCAAATCCATTTTCTTTTGCAATTTTTTTTCCAGTTTCCCAGACTGTAGGGCTTTTTTCCCCTGCAGAACTCCCCAAAGAGATGCCACAAAGCAAAGCAATCATGCAAAAAGATTTATGACAGTCATTTGTATACATGAGTATGCACACAGACATTTGAGTTCCCTCTTCTGTCTTCTCCTTCTATTTAGTGTGAAAGCGCAAGCTGTTCCCAAGTCGCATTTATACATTTTTCATAAATCAGATACACTACTCATATAATTTGAGAGATGGACATGAGGGGGTTTTGTGTTCTTTCTTTTTCCAGGGTCCCAGCATATTTCATGCTTTGCCTGGAGTCTTTAGTAAGCATCAAATGTAATGAAAAGGGACACTCACCTCGTGGTTAACCGTGACCTGGACTGAGCCTTTGCTCAGTGCCGTGTATAGGGTTGGCACTAACTGAGGTGCCTGAGGAAGGAAGCGTGACTCAGACACAGCTCCTGCCTCCCCTCCACTGCGTGATCCTGCAGCTCTTACCTAGGTACAGTCTGCTCATGTGGAGTCAACTTCTGCACATTGCAGGTTGTATTCCTGCTTGGTGGGAGCAGGAGACAGAGATGAGCAGTAATGCACCAACAAAGAGTGCAACAGGCCTTGCTGCAGGCTGTTCTGCAGGGCCCAGTCACAGCTTGCATACTCATAATCGTGAAAACAGCAAGGGCTGGTTAAAGTACATGATTCATTAAAACTAACACTGCTTTCTGCATCTGCTATGGACTTGCAGAACAAACATAAACATCTCTTAGTTTTTTTCCAGTCTCTGTTTCCTATTTGCACATGCCTGCCCTATTTTACAATACCACACCGCAAACGTAGAACAACACACCTCTACTAGAAACAAGTTAACTTCCTCATCCTCAGGTTGTTATCCTCAACCCATCTCATTCCCCCTGAAGAACAATGAAAACTGCAGAGGCTGGGAACAAATCTAAACTTTAGCCCTAAAGAAACTAGTAGCATGCATACAACTCATCTTTCAGTCTGCTGAAAGGACAAGACCATCAGCTCACAGCTCGGTCTGTGCAAGCTCATGCCTGTCTTACACAGTCCAAGCCCATGTCTGTCTTACACAGTCCTGTCCTTTACTCTGTGCAAGCTGAATGTAAAAATGCTCAAAATCAGAAAGGAATGGCTCAGGAACTTGGAACCTTGATGTCCTAGGATGGAGTTTGGACTGCCCTGTGATGGAGAGCGAGTTACAACGTTTGGACAAGTTCCCTGGGTGTTACAAACCAAGGAGGTCCATGGTTGCGTATTATAGATCCACATGCAACATGCAGGAAATTGGAAACGGCTAGCACTCCCCTTGCTCTGCTTAGACAATTCTCCCTTCAACCTATTCATAGCAATTCATATAAAACAAATGCAAGTGGCAGAATCCCTTCACACTGCTTTGCATCCACTCTACGCAGGTGTAAACAACCACCTGACGTGCATGGCAGGAGGGAATCAAAGCGCAGCACATCATTTGTCCTGAGTGTCTGGCTAGTAACTCCTCTCATTATAGTATAAACTAGAAACAGGGAAGCAGACTAAATGAGTTCCTGAGTAGTATATCTACCCTATTACTCAGCTGAATGCTTCCAAATAGTTACCTGCAAATATTCATGTTCTGTATTCCTGGGAACTTGCCTATGCAGCACGTAAAGGCCAGGGAAGACTTCAGCCTTCCAGAAGTATTTCAGCCATCCAGTGCTTAGCACATCACCTCCTCTTACGTCTGTTCTCTCGGGAAGCAAAGTCTGACTAGGCTTTGGCTGACATCAGTCGAACAGAGCACAGAGATACATTTTTATTTGTGTTTATTACACATTTTATACTACTTAAGGCAAGTGCCTCACTTCTCTGCTTCAGCACAACTATCAGAATTAAGATTAGTTAGACAAATGAAGGATGTTTTCTTGAGCTGAACAAAGTCTTTTCAATTCTTGTCAAACTTAGATTTGCATTTATTAGACCAAAAAACAAAGCTGGTGACAATAGAAGTTGGGGAAAGGGAAAGTTTGGGTTGTTTCCTTTGAATAAAAGACAAAATACTGCTCAAAAAAAAATCATATACTCTCTGAAAACATTTAATTTAACTGAATATAACTAGTTTTTATGATGATGTTTGCCCAATAAACAGGACTGCTGAAGCTTTACTCAGAAAGCTCCGAAATCACAATGAAAGATGCCATTTCTGTACCACAGCAGCATCAGAAAATGTTCCGTATTCTAATAGTCCAGAGTAGTAAGGTCAGTCAGCAGTGGAAGGTGATGAAAGGGAGAGGCTACTAAGTTACTAAAACCAGCTGAGGATCTGTCCAGTTTAGAGAGAACTGTGAATAAAAAGTCTCTTTATTTTTAAATATGATGTTATTCAAAGCCTAGCATGACCAAATTATGCTGAAATTGCTGATATGTGCTGAAAGAATAAAGATGAATATGACAGGAAGAGGGGAAAAAACAGTTTCTAACTGATGGAAATTACACCTGGGTATGGAGGTTAGTCTCCTGATGTGGTTTTATTTCGAATCACTGTAAAAGTTGATATGTGAAGCTGTAAAGCTAGTCAAAATGTGTCTGTCTTAAGATCTATGAGTTGTACACTTGGCAGAATATTTCTTACAGGGACATTATCAAGCCAGCTCTCCAACTGCTAGCTTAAATAATCCTGTAAAGATAACAAGTACTGCTCTAATTAAAAACAATTTCTCTATAAAGTAAATCATTTTAAAGGTATCTGTGGTTGATACGATGGACATTACAAATGCTGGTAGCACCCACCTGGGCCCATGCCAACAGCACACTAGCATATAATTTTATCTAATTGATCAATTAAATTAAAATAATCTTTGAAACAAGTTATAATAAGAGTTGTATAATTCCAGTGCTACCTATTATTTTCCTTGCCACTTTATCTGCTCTGTCTCATTAAAATATTCTTCCAGGTCTTGGCTGAGTAATAAAATGACAGCCCTGATGGTTTCATGACAGAACAGTAGATGAGCTACGGCTGAACAATTCAATTAATTCCAGTCTCTCCCCGTTAACCATTTCTTGCTGTTATAAAAAGTATTGAACCAGATCCTTTTCTAAGTCCCGGTCACTTCATTGCTTACAGAAATTCTCAGTCTTCAGAAGACAATGCAAAAACGCTCATAAGATGGGAGTTTTAGACAGGAGGTTCTTCAGTGAGATACTGTCTTTCTGCTGGGTGCAAACAGGACCTTCTACAGAAGAATGCCCACTGGTTTGTCCAGGCCTCCTATTACAGAGGTGCTAAAACTCTGGTAAATCACATTTACTCACAGCAGGTTTGGGGCCACTTTGTGTCAGTGCATTTTCCCCTCATCTCTGTATATATTGTCCATTTTCTCACTTAACAATCATGTCACCTTGCAGGGGGAAGCAGATGCTGGCTGAAATACGGAGCCTTCAGACAAGAGGTTTTCCCTAGGGAAAACAAGTGATGTCATGATGAAGTTAACAGCTAACAGATTAATGCCAAAATGCATTGTAACGCATGGCAGCTGGCCTCCAAGTTGTTCAGTCCCCATAAACAACTGGTGAGGCTTGAATTTGTCTGGAGGGATTCTAAGAAAAACTACAAATATGCTATTAAAGTAATATGTTTTCCTTTTAGAGATGAGATTCCATGTTCAAGCAAAGACAATGATCATGTCATATGCTCATCCCACTCCTTATGTCCCCAAGGGCTGCAAAATGGTTGAAAATTTATTACCCTTTGCAGTGTTTTCACTACCAGACACTCATCTAGAGTCTGCAGGCTGGAGTATGAGTGATTGGAGAAACTCAGGGAGGTGGTTTTTCCTTAAGAAACTCCTCAAATAAAAAATCCCACATAACTAGCTCTAGTGAGCTGGAAGCAGAAACCTATGCTGGGCACTGCAAAAGTTCAGAGACAACTTTCTCTGCTACAGGGAACACAGCTAAACCTTGGCGAGGCACAGAGCAACAAAGTAGGTAGCAAGAAGTCGTCATTTCAATGTGTCTTACTCTTTCAATGCTTACTCAAGGTATTTATTTCACAGTAGAGTCTCTCTCAAATTAGTATTTAAAATTTTTTACCACATGACTTTGAGAAGGCAAGATTATTTTGGCTTCCTCATCAGAGCAGCTCTTACACTGTAACCCCTTACAAATCTTGGATGAGAATTTATGTAAAAAGTCCCGATTTCTAAACTGGCAAAAGAACTAGATTTTGGAGCATCAGTAAACTCTCCATCATCTGTAAAATACACCTACTTCTATTTAACATCTACCTGGACAGAGCTCAACATGTCCTAAAGTCATAGTCATCAAATCCATCACCATCAGTGCCTCCAGATTTACACTGCTGTAAGAGAGAAATACGCGATCCATATGGTCTTAATTCCTATTTTCCCTTCAGTAAATGGTTTGTTTTGTTTTTCCCGGGTGTCAGGCCTACTGTCTCTGCACATCTATACTTCTATTAAACTGTTCAACCTCCTTAATTTCCCTTTAAAATTACATCTTCTAGTTCACTAGTACATAAAGAATCTTCATTGCAGGTAGATAAGTAAAACATACCCCAAATGAAATCTGCCACCCCCAAAACCTACTGCTTAATTTACCAGCCTTCACTAAACGTAAATGCAAACACCATCCAAGTGTGACAGGGGGGAAGTTTCTGGTACAAATAAGAGCAAAGGGTGAATTCTGCCAGAGCTGTTCAGCCAAAACACTTAGCACTTCAGCCAAAGGCAAGTAAGCACACAGTTGAAGTAGTTCCTCATGGGAACTATTCCCATACTCTAAGGTATACTCTTGCCTAAATGCTTTGCTGAAATGGTGTGGGCATACTCAGCATCTTCAAGGATCAAGTTGTTGCTAGTACTTAAAATATCACAATAGGTGATAGGGGGGAACAGCCAATCCTAGAAAGAGATCATAGCCCCGTGGAAGCCAAACACAGATATTTTCAGAGATCATTGTCCTATGAATAGTGAGAACATGAGACTATTTCAGCCTCTTTGTCTTCTGCAAGAAATGGCACATGTAATACTCTCTTTCAGGTGGAATTCAGGGGCAGTTTAAGTGGGTTCTGGATGTTTTGCATTATTTGGGGGCAAAACTTCCCACACAAGTGAGAGCTGAGAGACAACTGGACTGCAGAGGTAGCCCAAAAAAGGAAATGACAGAAGAGGGGAACAGAAAAAACAGAGGAGAACTGCAATAAACCTGATCTGATGTCTTTCACAAAGGGCATTTTATCTTTCATATGCATTTACAATCATTTTGTAAACCTTGAAAAGAGATCTAAAAATCTCAGTCTCACTTGGGAAAGAGGAAAGCTAGAAGGGAGATGTTGCCCTGCCCAGATGATGAGCACCTTCTTTGGGATGTTGATCTCAGGAGGATGAAGTTTCCCAATTTTTCACAACTCAGTATATTGCAAATGTAATCTATTGGCTCAGGCAGACAGAATGGGGAAATTCTATTTCAGTCAGCCAAGATCGATGTGCAGACTACTGACCGGTAAAGAGAGTCAAGAATTAGGAAAGCAAAGGACTTTTTAATGGAACTTTATATTGTCGATCTCCATCTGCCATCGAGAGTCTTCAGTCACAGCATGAAATTTATTCAGACATTATAACCACCTAGCCTTACTCTGACACTGGGACTTAACATGCCTTCTCTTGTTAATATCATTTGGCAACAGCTGCATTATATTACCTGTCAAAAATTATTAATCCAATTCAGTTTTCATGTATATTTATCATTTTACTGTCAACCACAGTCAAATGACTCTGTAAGACATATTGATTTCCTGAATGAATTAAGTGAAGAGTATCTGTCATAAGTTTTACAGACAGTGGTGTGATTTTCTGGTACTCCTGCATTTTCGCTCTCTTTTATTCCAAATAACTTGTAGATAACAATCAGGAAACAGATATGTCCTAGTAACCATGATGAGGTTTTTTTTGCTTCCTTTCATTTTACTTGTGTAGAACTGCGGCATAGAGCCAAATATCCTCACCTTCCTCGTACACTGATTCCGCTTAGTTTTAGACAAGTTCCTTGTGCAAAATACTATTTCACTACTACTCATCTGTGTAGTTCCCAGAATCAGATCTAACCAAGTCCAGTTTAACAAAACCATTCTGTGCTCCTGCCCTTGCATTCGTATCATAAGACTCAACATATAGCAAGTTACTGCCCATCTCCCACCACGTTCAACCAACTTCACCAAGGATGGATTTGAGCTTCACACACTGTTTAAACAACGTCCCACTTACAAAACACTGCCCAGGTCACGCAGCGAACCACAGACCAGACTCAACCTTCCAGAACTGGGTTACTACATGGTAAGAAGTGCAACACATCTCCCCCAGTTAATGAATATTTACCATTTGCCTCTAGTATCCACAAAGAGAATTTAATACATAGCAAAACCTAATATGGACTTCTTAAAAGACAACCGGAGGTCTTGGTCATTGAACCCAGGAGTCCTGAGGGAACATGACACTTCTCAAGCAAGCCCCTTCCCTCATTTTCTTCAAATGAAATAATAATAAAGTTCACCGTGCCTAAAGCAAAAACTGAAGTCCACAGGGACTTCAAAAGTGACAAAAGGATAAGAGATATGTTAATATGAACAGAGAGTCTCCTTCAATCCAAAATGGGAGGTGTCAATCACCTGGAGATAACAGAGTTCCTCTCAATGACTTTCAAGTGACTGTTCAGGAAAAGTAATTCTTCCTGAAACATCTATTCCTCCCAACTCCCTTCAGGTGTTGATGAACTGAATACAAGACTTGAAAAGTTTCCTTGTATCCCTTCAGCCCACCTCTGAGGCCATCTTGTAGACGGCCCAGTGTTTGGAAATGCTGCATTACAGTAAGATTTGGCTCTTGGGTAGGAGCACGGCTGACTGCTAAAGGCAGAGTGAATCTGATTCATCTCTATTTGATAATGTCAGTGAGAACGCCCAAGTGACCCCAGAATTTTTCATCTCTCAAGCTCGTTGCCTCCATCCTATTCCCTAGGACACAAGTTCACCTATCATCATTATTTGCAGGTTGTAAATCTTCCCCATCTTCCAAAGGACAGAGATGCAAAATGAAGCTTGTTTTCAAAGCTCACGCTGCCAGTAGCTAAGACAGATGCTCCTCAGAATGATACCAAATGAGCTGTGGAACGCAGGCTGTTATGAGTTGGACCTTGCATGCAATACATCAAACTTTAAATAGTCAAGACACAACACTGTGCAGGTGAGGTTTATTGCATGGCTGTAGAACAGGTGTGAAATGTTGCTGAGCTGGGTAAAACAACAGCTGAGCAAAGCATTTGCTGCCTTTACCCTGAGCTCTGAACTAGCAGAAAAGGCAGCAGCTGTGACCCGGACTGACAACGACCTATCTGGCAAACAATACATCTCCCAAACAAGGAGGCCATACAAAGATGCACGTACAGTAATGCATTTTGTCATGTTTTCCATGTCAATATCTAGGGGGAGTTTGCCTTCTGCTATTCATTCATGGATGCAAATAAATTTGGGAGATGATGAAGAGGGACAAAAAACCCGACAATTCCCCCATCCCTCTTTTGGACAACCTAAGTTTATCCAAGTCATTTCTTCGCAGAAGCATGGAAGAGAATGATGTTGAGAGGGGCTGATAGAGCAGGTGCCTCAGACCAGACACATGCTCCACACATACAGAACAGAAGCAGAAACATATGGTAAAAATACTTGGATTTCCAAAGGTGATGTCAAGCAGCAGACACCTGGGAAATGGTGGATCCCACCTGATGGAGTTCACTGAGAATAGGTAAAGTGAGAATCAGAAAGATGATTTCAGCATTTGTAATTGTCTGGGTCAGGGGAATTATGTAGATTTTAAGGACACTAAGAGAAAGATGCTACAGTATTTTTGATTCACAGGAGTGACAGTCCAGATAGGAATCCTGACTGAGCACAGAAAGAGAAAAGGCATTTCTTAAAAGTGATAAAGAAAATATAGTCTGTCCACTGCCTGAAGGAGGGAAGGGAATTTGGGGTGAGACAGGGAAGAGATGGAATCTAGGTAATAGGTCTAGGTCAAACTGCGTGTATTTCCTATGTGCTACCCCTGATGCCTTATTACTGAGGTAGAAGGCAACGATTTCATTTCTCTCTGTTTCAGGCAATGCAGATTTGTATTTTCTCTAGGATCATCTTGATTTTGTTCTCCTCTCTGACCTCCAGCTCTCTGCATTTGGTATTTCCTCAGTGAATTTTTCTGTAGCCACTGTGAATAACAAAGTGATGCTACTTCTACTCTCAGTATTCCCAATTCTGCTGCTGCTATTTGCTCTGGAACTGGAGCTCTTTGCTTTGGCCGTATTGACTCAGGGCTCCCATAGCCCAAAACTGTGCATTAGTGCCGTTCGCAAAATTGAACGGTTACTTACTGAAATGATTCTTTTTTCGCACGCAGCCTGTACTTACAGTCAGCTCCCTGTGAAACAACTAGAAAATATTCCTGAGGAAAGGAGCAATACTGGCTTTTCTTTTCTGTTCTCCCCTCATCTGACAAAAAAGGAAACAGGAAATCCGTGCACGGTGACAGCAGTGCCTTAGCTCAGGCACTTGAGAGGTTTCGTCCCTTCGCCAACCTGCAGGACAAGTAACATCCTTACGAGTACGTCAGAAGTGGTACTGGCATCCCATCCCGCTAAATGCTGCATAATGTATGGGTGCAGAACAACCCCTTTCTTTCCCCTTCTCTACCTGCTCCTCAATATTACCCAAAGGGGCTTATGTGGCCGGCTCAGGAAGCAGAAAAATAAATTACAGTTAGCGCAATCAAGATTCAGGCTCAGACCGTGTGCTTATGGAGACAAGGCAGCCTCCCCTCCCTGAGCTGGCTCCCCAGAGCTGGGGTAGGGAGGAAACCCTTGATCTGAACATTCAGGTGTGGATTGGTGCTGTGCTCTCATGCGGACAGCTCGCATCTGTCAGCTGGACAAACCCCCAGGCCATCTCAGCTGCCACAGGGAAGTGGCCGGGAGGGATGCAAACTGGTAGCAACCTACTCCTCCCGGTCCTCCCCGGGAGCAGCAATGGCTTGTAGTTCAGAGGGTGTTTGTGAGTCACAGCGCTACGGGGCTCACCCGCAACCTCTGCCTCACCAAAGCCAGCCCTAACCCTAAGGACTCTCCAGGGAGCATGTTAGTTTGCTGCAGCTTTTGTCCCCAGATAACCATCTGAAGCTTCAGCTGGAAGAGGAAACAACACAGTGTACATATTAAAACAGCTACAACGGAGGAGGAAATCGCCTTTCATTAATTTTCCATAAGTGGATTACACCAAGCAGAGTGTAAACAGTCCCACGGGCACCAATTACCAGGCTTATTCTATAACTGAATTGTCCTAAACAAGCAGCATTTTAATTTGAATATCAAATACTTTACACAGCAGGAAAGGGAAGGAATGAACCAACCTAACAATGCATTTGTTATGGATTTCTACAAAATTGCTGTGGAAACCTCTGTGTCCCCAGTGGATTGTGCATATTCGCTTTACATATGCTCATGCTGCACACCTTAATCAGGTGAGAGGCAGCATGGGCACATGCCAGCTATTGTAACATTACCAAAATTGCTCCAGAATTTAGGGAGGGTCCAAAATAAAACAAATCCCCACACAATACCCAAGAAAACCAAAAAAACCTCACACAACAAAAAACAAACCCACCATAAACAAAATCACCCAAAAAACCCACTCCCCCCCCCCAAAAAAAAACAAACAACAACCACCAAATTCATATAAATTATATTTGACATGAGTCCCTTTTTTTAATTTTAAGGGACGAACTTACCAGACCTGTTTTCTGCTTCTAAACATCTTGTTGAAACTGCCCTTTAGGTATGATTTTTTTTTAAATAAATTGGAATTAATAAATAGCTCATATCTCCAGGAATGAGTGAAGCCAGTAGCATTAAAGAAACAGTACCCAGCACTAGACAGATCAGTTCACGGGAATGTGTGCTGCTTCTATTATGCTGGTGAAGATCTGGGGCTTCTCATTTCCCATCCAAGCTCTAGCTTGTTCCTGAACTGTCGTTCCAACTCCTAAACCAGCCACAGAAGAGCATGTCACCCTCATATGATGAGCCGCTAGACAGAGAGGTTTGCTTGCTGCTCTGCAGTACAGAAGAGAGCATGAATCACACACAACATAAAAGTTGAGGCCAGGTAACATAAGGAACTACGTAATGGAGAATTCCAGTTCTCTCTAGCGTGAACAGTAGAGCATGGTACAAAGCTCTTGCTTTCCATAAGACCTAAGCCAAAGAAATCCAGCACCAGCCAAAAAGAACCTTTAAGGAATGGACCTTTGAGAATAGACTGTCATTAGTCTGCTGGCAAATTTGGAATGAGCTGGTGAACTCAGCCCTGCTACCATTAGCAAGATCAACAAAAGGCCAAAGATTAAATAGATTAAATTAGAAATGAGATAATCAAATCCTGCTCTATGCAAAGGAAGGCACAGAACTTGAGGGGACATTCCACGCTTTTTCAGTCCTGGTAAAACATGAAGTTTTGTCCTCATATTTATATACAGTGCAGTTGGGGCTATTACAGATCAGCCCTGGTAAGTCTTGGCCTCACTCAGAAACATTAACGCCCTGTAAATCCTGTTTGTGGAACTGAGAATTTGTAAGCTATTCAGGCTGGAGAAAAGGTCTAAAAGAGGGTGGGGGAGGTGTATCCCAATTTAAAAAGTGTAAACTGAGGCATGCATTAACTAGTTTACTGAATGAAGTTCACACACACAGTTTGAAGGACACCTACTGCTTAAACCACAGGGCTCCTAGCTCTTAATCCTCTCTCTTGTAGAACATTCATCCTCCAGAAACAGTAATGATGGAAAGAAGCATCAGGAAGTATGTCTCCTGATCGAAATCTCCAACACACCAACTGACAAGGCAGATTTGCAAGAAGGTATCCAGAGCCTTTATTGGTATAAATTCAGCTGTCCTGCCACAAGACACTCACCACTGCAATATGTTCCGACAGACCACGCTGTAAATTGAAAGCAAAGTGTTCTCTGTACAGTTCTTGAAGAAATAATTTGGTTCCTAGGTGAAGACAATGTTGTGAAATGTCTTTGAAGCTCTGAATACTAAACAGTCTTTTTTCCTGCCAGTATATTTTGAGTTCGTTTTATACATCACATAGATGAATGGGCCAGAATGAGCAGCCTTCTGGAAAGCAAGTTTGGTCTTTGACCAAAACCATTATTCATTTCCATGTGGCAACAGCGAGAACTGCATGTTCTCCACTTGAATTTACAGCATGAAAAGGAAAGGCCCTAAAAAGAAATGAGGAGAGAAACTTTTACACGTAAACAAGAAGCTATGAAGTTTCCTCTTCCTCAGTTTCATTAAGCAGAAGAAAATTCATTAGTTACTTAGACTGAATCTAGCTATCTTATTTAATAACCAGTCTCCAAAAAGGCCAAGCCACAGCGTCCTTCGATTAACACCTACCTGAGGGCCGGATTGAGAAAGTGGATCAACAGGAGCCTAAAGGAAAGAGTTTGATGTCTTCTAAATCCATCTGGCTACTCTTACACAGAAGCAGAAGTTGGGTCCCTTCTTCCTACAGTCCTCTGCTTCATACTGTCAGATTAAAGGTTATCAGCCAGAGGGCTTTGTGCCCAGGAATCCTTTCTCCATCTGTAATCCCTCCTGTGCCAACCTATGTCCTTCTGAAGCACCTCCCTTCCCCCCCACGAGTGACTTCAGCCAGCCCTGCATGGCTACTGCTTCCAGGCACTGGTGTAGAGTACTACTGCATTGGTATTTCCCTTTTTCACTGGTTTTTAAGGCTAATGCATATCACATGTTTCACCAAAGAGGTGAAGACTAGAAATATCACTGAATCAGCTTCAGGTCCCATTGGTTTCCAGACTTTGCCACCACTGAAGAAACAGGAAAGTCAGGCACAGGATATAATTTTTAGCCTTTCCTGTGGCTGTCAGGAGCTCAAGCAACTCGCTTATTCATTATACATGTGCTGTTCCTGTATTCTGCTTGCTGCCTGGATCAAGCATGAACACGTCTCATTCAGCCCCATCCATTATTGCCAACACAGTGGAAAAACAGATCCCTGCTCTGACACAGACTTCCCGTCTGACCTTGACTAGGTCACTTAACCTCAGTTCTCCACCTGGAAAACACCAAAAGCTCTTACTTCAATAGAGCACTGGAAGGATAAAATACAGTCCACTGGAACAGTCAAATTACCAAACACTGGGATAGCAATTAAGGATGGCCTCACTCTGGGACAGTCCCCCTACAGCCCCTGCGGCCACCACTTGGTCCATGCAGCTTGTATAGAGTCGTGTTATGTTCCAAACCACATCCACAGGTCTCTAGTTCAGCCTCTGCAATGAGATACACTGGATGAAAAATAGGAGAAACAAATTTCAGGCTCAGTGGAGAAGCTCCCTGTATATTTATGAGTTTAAATCCAACCTTTAAAAAAAACTTTTCCCCAGTGTGGTTTCCTTCGACAGGAAGTCATGGATAAAACACAGAGAAGCTGCTAATAATAAAATGGTCAGGCAGAAAGAATAGATTTGGATTTTTTTCCCACATCACTACTAGCACAGTGAAATAGCAAGGAGCACCAATAATTTATTTACTGGTCTTCAGTATTTCACATCCTGCTGGTTTTCTACCCCCAGACAAGACCCTGTGGGTTTAATTAAGATTTCAGAGGAGGCTTGGGAGATATGATTTTACTCAGTCTATGTCATTTTCTACAGATGCATGGGGAAAAACCTACACGGCACAATAAATCAAACACAGGGCTGGTGAGCAATACTCTAGATAGAGATGGCAAAACCCCCTTGTTCTAATGCTGCAAGCGATGACTGCAGCTGAGGGAAGTCCAGGAAGCCTCTCCCTGTACAGGGCAAAGCAGCCCTCAAAGCTTAGCATACCATGGTCATCATTCTTTACCAAGAGATGTGAGGAAGATGTGAATGAGTCCGCTGATGTACTTTTCCTCCCTCTCTTGCCACATCCACATTACCTTATCCCTAGACATCTATAAGGCGACTGCCATTTCCAGTCTCACATTTAAGACTCCCACAGGCAATAAGCTAATGCTATGATCTGGACAAATCACCTAGGAGCAGGTCCAAAGCAGTATTCAGACCTCTGAAGATGCAAATGGGCACGTGCAATTGAGAGTTTGGCACAAAACCAACCTACAAACGGACTAGGATCTTGAGACAAGTTAACGGTTTAAAGTATTTAGTCCTTGGACTTTCTGCTTCAGTATATCACTTGCAGTACAGGAAAAACATCAATATCTGACCGCTGAGGGACCATGTGAAAGCCTAGGGGAGTGCTCAGAGACTACAGGGAAATGCGTATGTGTACCAGTACTTGTACAGACAAACATGTATGAAGGTACAAGTCTACCTGGGCGTACTTTCCTGACCAGGACACAGAACAGGCCTATGTCTTATGGCATATTTAGGCTTCCAGAATTGATGTTAATGATCCCCTTTTGAGTCAAGCAGCCAGCACTCCTGTTTCATAAAACGCTGTGTTCATGTTGAACATGCTGTTGTTAGACAGCTCCAGATGAATACCAAGACTGTGTCTTGACCCTCTTCACTTGTGTGCACATCGACCCTGCTCTGCCTCCAGAGGGAACTCACCTATCCTCACTCTCTATTGGCTAAGAGAGGTTTGGGCCTGGAGCCTGAGACCCTTCTGGGACAGATAACCATGGAGAAAAAAAAAGAAGTTGTAGTACTCAAGCTTTTCTAACTGAAAATAAGCTACCACTCAGCTTGTCTTCTTAAAAGTCAATAATTAATAGCAGACTGTCTGAATCTCCAAGCAGTTCTGCTCTGGCATTTGAGCTGACCACATGCACCTGACAGTTTGCTGCAGTTATTTAAAACAAAGGAGTTCAACCCAACCTACCCAATAGCTTAGCAGAGTGCTACAAGTAGTTAGGAGGTTCAGGAATCAAGCTTTGAGACAGATAAGATCACTCCATATTTGAGGGACATGACTAGAGCTCCTGAACAATAACTAAAAGTGGCTCCCAGCCCTAGGCCCTCTGCATACTGCTGCAGGCAAAAGAAAAAGCCTGCTGAAGATTGGAGGCCACTGTCGGCGTATTTTTCATTATTTTAAAAAGTGACTGGGTTTATTTGCTCTCCCCATTGTTTTTAAGCCCGCATCTTAGAAGGCTGAAAGTGAAATATATTTCTTTATCAATTTCTTGTTTTTCTCCTCCTCTGCCACCCCATGCACAGTGGTTTGCTTATTGTGGTTCATTCATGTGTAGGGGCTGCTGGCATTGATGTATTTTGTTAGCAGGGTGTACAGTGGGGTTTGGGATTTTTTTTGGTTCGTTGTTTTTTTTGTTTGTTTGTTTTTTTGTTTGGGTTTGTTTGTTGTTTTTTTTTTTTTTAAGAGCAGACCAGCACATTTATTTAGTCAGCAGAACAAGCAATGAAGATGATGTTAATTTTACAAGCAGAAACAAGCAGAGACAGAAATTCTCAGCTCCTCATACCTGAGACATTGCAGTAGGCTACCACACAGACAAACTCAGGACTTCCAGACTCTAAATCTGAGCCAGCCTTATTATGGCTTTGTTGTGACTGAGGACCCATAGGTAAAAGGTTTCACTTCCTTTTGAAAGCATATTTCGTGGTGTTTTTAAAACTGGTTTTATTCTGACACACAGAATATTTATATTTTGAGATCTTGTGCAGGAAGAGCATTCTTCTCTAGTTCCATTCACAAACATTGCTGCAGTCTTGCTTGTCTCGCTTTCAACTTACTGTTGAGAATTGAACCCTACAACATCACACAACTTAATGTCCTTAAGGAATATGAGAAAGATGTCCATAATGACACTGGTATCTCTCAGGCAGGATGAGAAATAGTCTGGGAGCATCCCTTCCAGCAACACAGCCAGTGGCCAGGCTTAATAAAATCAGTACAAACATCTTCCTCTCATCCATATCTGAAATTAAGGTAATCACCAAATAAACCAATTAAGGAAAAAATGTGATACAAATCAAACTACTACTTACACAGGTGCAACTGTTTTTAGACCCACATGCATGTAAGAAACCAGAATCATTCTGCCATTTCCAAACCACACTCTACTGTGAAACTTATTTACACAATCAACAATATGGGCCACCTGGAAGTGCCAGGTCCCACTCTCTTTATACCTATCTATATGAAAAGCAGAGCAGGGAGTAAACTACAATTCCTGCCATTTTCACCAGCTACACATGATCACTTGATCAGCATCCCAACTACTCCATTTCAGTGGACAGAAGGCAAACAAAGGCCATGCATGCATGTCTATCCCTTAAATGAAGTCCCTTAGAACTGTTGTCTTCTCCAGGCTCTAGATGATGCAGAAGGTTATGAATTCAAGCCAGCATCTCCAAACTCCTCACTAGGCCAAAGCACCAGCCTCCTGAAATCCCAGTGGGAAACATTAACACTCCAGCACTACGGATTGTGAGGCTCCATGGCCCAGATTTTCAACAGCCAAGTTCAGTAGGCACCCAAATTTCAGTTGGTAAAACACACCTATTTTATTAAAGGATTGAGCTCATACAGTGATTCTGGACTGTGCAACACCAAGCCAACTAGGCATCTGCCATGTATCTCCCTTGCCAGGCTACATAAATGATATCCTTGATTTTTGAGGATTTCTGCCTACTCCAGAGAGCTGGAAAGCTGTTGACAATGTAGACAGGTGAGTTTCTGCTCCAGCAGCATTATGCTGGGATTATCATCCTCTGCACACCCATCTGTTAGAGAACTTCCAAACACAAATTGGAAGAGAAAGGATGAAACTCTCCCATCAGTGATGATCTTGTCATGTTTCCACCAGGCAGCATCTTAGTAAGTATCAACAGTGTTAATGATGGGCTCTAACTACAAAGTTAAGAGAGAGACTTACCAAGACAAATGCTTTCTCATGCATTTGGTCTTCACTGAGAGTAAATCCATTGTTTGCATGCTAGTCACTTGTAGGTAAAGTATGGACACTTGCAGCAGTAGCAAGAACCTGTGGTCCTCCAGGAAGCTGATTATATATCGTCACCTTCTCCCCTTTCAGCCATTTATCAGTTCATCAACACCACTTAGTGCCTTATTCAAAACTGTCTTCATAAAATTAAAGAGTAGTGATTTGTTTATAAGCATTCTTTCACAAGCTTCTATTCACAGACACACTAACCCTGGAGTAAACCCTGCCTTACTCAGCCATAGTACCGACACTTCAAGCACTGTCCACAGGCCGATGTACCATGTCAGCTCTTGAACAGAACTAGCTCTGGGGTCCCCTTAGCAGGAAACAGCACCTTCTAATCCTTTTGGCTAAAACCACTCACAGATACATCATCTCCCAACAGATTACATCATACTTTTTACAGATAAGAAATGTAATGATCTAATAGGTCTCTTCCATCCCTAGCATTATTGAGTAGGATTTGAATAATTCAGACAAAAATTAGTTGTGGTCAGAATCAGTCCTATTACTTTCGTTAGATGCAAGGTCTTTGGAGTGAAGGGACAGTCTTTGTCTTCGCTTTTAAACAAATAAGCAGTATTTATCTGAAGGAACTAGCATGCACTCTGTCCTACAGCAGAGGCTCATGGCATTGCACTGTGACACAGTCACCAAAACAAACGCAGGGAAAAGCTCCAGGGTTGATCTTGGCCACTTCACCTCCTTACGAAGCACCACACTTGAAAATTAATTTAACAAGGGTCTTTCCCTTTGCAAACACCTGGTTGTGCTCCCTGAAGCACTGCAGGAACCAAGGGCTCCCTTCTTCACACACAGGGCTGCTACCCAGCTCCCACAGAGGAAAACCCACACAGTCTCAGTAACTGAGTTAAAATCCATCTTCTAACTGCAGTATCTGTCATGGTAATATCTGCTAGCTCATACACATCTTTGCAAAAGCTTTAGCTCATGCATGAAGCCATTTTGCAGCAGAAATTTGCATATAAATACAAGGTATACATTTCAGACCTCCTCTGAGCACATGCTTGTATCTAGACAAGTTTGCATGTATGAAATCTCTCACTTACTTGGGAAAGGGCTAGCGTACTCGTTATCTTGCACTCAAGTGGAGGCTGACTTGAAACAAGATCTTGCTTAGACATATGCCAGTATTTCCACTGAACAATACTTCTACAACAATAAGGAAAACTCAGAAGAAATATGAGAACACAGAGAATTTCAGGCATTGCTTAAGGTCCCTTGTAATATCACAGATTATTATCCCTCCATATGTGTTAGACGAGTTTGGGAGAAAGAGGAGGGATTGCTGAAAATTGGCTTTTAAGTCTGGCTTCCCCCTGAGAAAGATGGTCATGCTCTGAGGTTTGTGGTATTACTTGATAAGCGGTGATTAAAACAGTAATCCCGAATTGTAATCAAAAAGCAGTCAAGGCTCTGAAATTACTTTTCACTAAGCTTTTTCCCTTTTCAAAGGCAGCCCTGTATGGCAAAAGATAATAAAACCACAGACGCCATTCCAATTTCATTTAGAAATATTTGATCCATTAATTTATAGCTTGGAAAGGTTTTTCCTCTTTTATTTGTCTTTAAATCCACATCAAAAGTGGGTCTATAGTCTAGGAGGATGGAGGAAATTCTTTTTGCTGCAGCTGTTCGCTCTGGAAGAATACCTGATACGTTTGTATGTCAGCACAGTATGAAGTAGTGAAAAGGTTTCCCCTTACCCAGTGAAGTACTAGCTAAAATGAGCCTTACCCATGCTTTCCCAGGTAATAAAATGTCAGGCTGGTCCATGTGATTGTTAGCAGCGTAAAGCCTCTCCTAATTGAAATGGTTTGGAGATTTCTGAGAAACAAAGGTCACGCTGACTTGATTTCATGAGCAGTTTACTGCTTCAGGATGATCCCCGCAGGATCACTGGACGAAGACACCGTACAGAACGACTGCATTCGATGACTTCTACTTCAGCTCATTCAGCCAGAGCAACTGCTGCGTGTTCATGTTTCCCTCATGAGATGAAACGCAGGCAATAGCTCGTGACAGTGTGATTTTACACACAGCAAATGGTCAAACTAGCAGTTTGTTTTCAACAATGATGCTTCCAGAGAAAAAATTATTAGCAACAGGATGGCCCAACACACATGATTTTAAAACTTCAGAGAGATAAGTACAAAACCCTCATTAAGTTTGAAAATTTTCCCTAGTTCAGTGCAGCGATTTGCAATTTTTTTCCCCTTTATGCTGATTTTGCAAGAAAACAGAAATAAAACTCATCAAGCTGTAAAAATCAATAGTGATGCTTTCTCCTGTGTAATAGAAAAACTTCAGTTTATCAAGCCAAACCGCAAAATTCAGAAAGGATGGCAGGTCACACCTGGCCACGGGAGGAACTCAAACCACTGTTTGTATGTCACAGCCTAGATCCACACCCAAGTCTTGCTCTTTATTAGTGACACAATGAGGACACCACACAGCATGGCCTTTTCCCAAACATGCCCTTATAGCTCTGGAACCACACTTATTTATTTTAGAGGGAATTTAGCGACGTCTACTTAGCAAATGCTGCTCACAGCCTGTCCTGAAACATAGTTAACACAACTCACGCCATCCTGGGTCTCGCATTTCCTCCAAAGATCAATTAAGTACTTTTCTAACTGTATCTCTCTCCACATTAGTAGCTTACAGCATGACACTTCCCAACTGTTCATTTCCTAAGGCCAACTGCCTCAGGAAACAGGATCATCTGCTTCAGAGGCAGTAGAAACAGATCAGCCTGAGCGACTGCAGATAAAATCAAAAGCCTTTGAGAGCACCAGCTTTTGGAATAACGGTAGAGACACAGACATTAAAGCTTCCTGTGCATGTTGATTAACCAAACTCGTATGAAACTTGTATGTCCTTGATTTACAGAACTTGATGAAATCAAAGCTTTAACCCAAACTTTTCAAAAACAAATTTTCTCAATGAAAAATGTCTCCCTTCTGTTCCATTTAACAGCTGGGTAGTGAAGATGAAGACAAAGCACATATTTTATACATGGATTAAATTAAGCCCTGGATTACAGATCATAATTGAGCATAATTACTCCAAAAGTACAAAAATTTAAGGTTGCCCTCACGAGGCAGAATTTGCCCCACCGAGCAGCATTAACATGATCAAAATGGTTATGTTCTACTAATGCACATTCTGGCATCTATTTTCAAGCAGCTAGAAAAACGTCTTCAATTTCTTGTGGAGGAACAAAAAATCCCAAGGTACCTTTATGTTTTATGTTAGTCTATAAAACTAGCAAAGTGTAAACTCTATAAAATGGCTTTTAATCTAGCACAAGTTTACTTTATACTGCGTGATACAATCATCTAGAACAAATGTTGTGAGTTAAATTTGGAAAACAGAAGATGAAACCTAAAAAACTCTCTCTTAATGTCTGGAGAACAAACCCCAGCTGCCCTTCGTAATTAAAAGACTTGAAAACAACAGAATATGCTACTAGCAATGCTGGTCAGGCTAGCATTGCTCTCCACAGAAGGAAAGTTCCTACTGTTCTTTGGTCACTATTCATGTCAGTAAGGCAAACAAGATTTGACTTACAGAAAAATTCTTATATGCAGGATCTGTGATAAATACAAATGCATGTTTATCACTTTACTGTTCCATCTTATGACCTTATACTTGTGTAATTCTATTGAAATAAATGTAATGCAAAAATGAAATAAGAAATGCATGCATTGGACTCTGTGTCAGAAATCATAAGATCAGGACTACATCAAGGAGGAGGAAATTTATTTTTGAGCACTGAGTTCATGTCCTTCAGAGACAAAAAATATACTCTGGACAACAGAAAAAAGCTGCTAAACAGACATTGTGTGTGCTATGGAGACACGTAACTCCCTGATCCTGTCTAAAGGCATCAGGTCTCAAAATACAGAAAATCATCACTGAGCAGCATCCTCAGAAAACCAAGAGCTTGTTACATCATGATTTACTAGACTAATGCATAGGTTTTGCCTGCTCAGCTCACTCAGGTTGCATGCAATAGCTGAGAGAGACTCTGTGTAGTGCTGATCACATACAAAGCACAGCAGAAAAAGCACAGCACACGCTTGTGCCGTTTGGGCCACAGTAAAAACACATGTGGGAGCATTACTTAGATATTTTACCCCCAGAAGTACCTGACATATTGCAACGCCAGCTGGTGTTGTTCAGCATATCCAATGAATTAGATGGGAAAGGCACTACCAAAGCTACAACAGTGCCAGGACATGTCACCTGGAACATTCAATCACACTGTTTGGACCACTGAAAGACAAGGCATTCTGAGAACGACATGTCACACAAAATGACTGGATTTTTAAAAAGAAGCATGAGATGGGTCAAAACTGTCAGTGTACTGTGTGTCATATAATAGACAGGAAACAATTCAAAGGCAAAATTGACTCCATTACATTTGTCTTACCAATAGCAAGAGATATCTGACTCATCAGAAGATGATTTCTTCCAGCCTCTCCAGAAAGATGGATGTGAACATATTCAGTACCCCTCAGGATGATGTGGGATGCTATAGGAACACCCAGAGCCCCAGAGAGCAATGAGGACCCATTTTGATAGGCAGCAAGGGATGCTCGACTTCCTTTGGAAGTATATGAGTGATTACAGATAGAGACAGGGGGGAGCAAAAAACTGGTTCAGCATTAAGGTGATTGTATTATTTATAGTAACAGTAGTTGCAGTACATTAGCTCCCTTACTGCTGAAGTGGAAGGGAATAGTGATTCTGAAACAGGAGAGAGATGACAGCAGGAGAAGGATATGATTATTACAGTGGATGGGCTGGAGAAGAGCAAGCCTCCTTAATGTGGAAAGCAGGCAGAATAACAGAATAAGAAAAGACCATTCCAGACACAAACATGAGTAAGACTAGCTCTAGGACAAAAACCAACAATACAAAATGCAGAATGAAACATGAGAATAGGGAACCCCTCAAGTTGAATCTTGGTTGGGCAGAGAATGAAACTACACCTTAGACGTACTGGAGAGGAAGATGATAAACCAAAGGGGAGTTGAAAAATGCACCGAGGAATGCCATAAAGCCTATAGCTGTCTCAACCCACATGGCACTAGCAAAAGACCATTCTTGGGTTAGTTGTCTTTTTATTTCTGGGATTTATTGGATTATTGTTTATACCACCATGTTTCCATTGCATGAAATATAACAATATACTAATAATGTCAACGTATGATGAGCATTTGATTGCTTCTGTAAGACATAGGCATCTCCAGATGTGGACAGAGACCATATGCACCCACATGCCATACCTCCCTACACCCACACATACACATACCACACACAGATTGGATAAAGGTTAGACTGCATCATTAAACTGTGTTTAGGATCCTTCATCACACACCAGGATCTTACTGCACTGGAGACCTACAAACACAAACCAAAGCAAAGCTCCAAAGATAGCAGAAGATGAACAAATGGTGGATCACATGGAAGAAAACAAGACACTACACAGGAAAAGTGGTCTATGCAAATATGCACTCTGGCTGTGGTCAACTGTTCTGGCATCACAGCTTTGAAACGTATGATTTGAAAGGAGCTAGCAGTGAAGCTCTATAGACATTTAACAGAAAGCTTTTCTAATTCATCTCAGAAATCACAGGTCCTACTTCCCTCTACAGATACCTCAGACCTACTTTTACAGCAGCTCTGTATTTAGATATATATAAGGCAGAACACATCTGTGTATCCAATTCTACCTCTCCCTGTAAACAAGTGAATTGGGGTAACAATTTGCAAGGAGAGGAAATGCTCACTCTACACTCAAAAGGTAAATAATGACTCTGACCTCCTGTTCTGACCCAAGACAGTTCAGGCTGTCCCTTACCCATCACTTACTCTCGTAGCATACAGAGCAGTACAATCCAGGGAGTAAATTAATCATTTTCTCTTTCTTCAGTGTACAGAATATGGACTGTCCTAGTGAGTGACTACTTCTTTATAAGATAAGGTTAATCAATAAAGATAATTAGACACTTCTGGTTAATATGTCTATGTCACTGAAAAAAGCACATAAAGTCCTGCCATCCCCTAGTGATAGACAAACAAACACTGGGACAAATCCAGCTGGTATAAAAACGATTTAGCTGTATGGAATTTAAAAACTCAGGTTAAAAATACTGTACAGTTGATTCCGACCTGAACATTTCTGAATCCCAGAGGAAACCACATACTACCTTTTTTCCACAGTCTGAGCCACGAGGTTAAAGCTCTGTGTTCACCTGGAGCCACCCTGATTCTTTGAGCAATTTGTGGCAAGTGTCAGTTTGTCAAACCCCTAGAGCTGGCATCTTGGCAAAAATGGCTGAGTAATATGACTATACCTGGTCACTAGTCAGGACACTTCTGTCCAGCTCTGTTGCAGGCACAAGGGTCCAGCCACAAAAAAAAAAAAAAAAAGCACCCTTGCAAGGCCTCTGGATCCTTCTTCACTATTTTTGGGCCATCTCTACATAGCAATTACAAAACTGGAGGTTAATGAACCTCTCTACACCCTCATAACCTCTGTCTGCTCAGGCTTCCTTTGATGCAGAGAGGTTTAAGCAGGGGCAGCCTGTCCAGAGCACAAACAAGTTCAAAGGTGTCCACATCGTTCCCTCAGAGAAGTCCTTCCCAATTGCTTCTGTGGCACCTACAGCTTTTATTTTTAATTCCTGTGAGCTACATAGTTCGTGTCAGATCACTTCTGAGCTCTGAGCAGGGAGGGCAAGATAAATCTCTCCAGCTAACAAGGAATCTATAGCCATGGCCAACCAGCAGATCACCTAGCTAATCTCCACTTGTCCCACTTTAGCTGAAGCTTTTCACAAACAAGTATCGATCCAGTGTTCCACAGTCACAAATCCTCAAGTAATTCTCTGTGAAAAGGCACACTTCTTGTGAGGGGAGGGAAAACTTTCTTTTAATCAGAAGGAGGGGTATGGGGGAATCTTTCTGCAGCAACCAGCAACCACACACAAACTTCGCTTCTGCCCACAGACCAAGACTCTCTCTCACAAAGTCATACAAACATATCCTCTGCTTCTACTTGCCCCGGTTAACATGTCATCCCCAAGTAGGACTTGGGCATCAATTTCACTTTTCTTATCATTGTGCTATGGAGTTTGTTGTGTTTCCCCTGCTCACACAGCACCTATTCACTGGGACAGCACCGTAACCATTCCCTGCCTTACTTTCACTTCCATACAGTATTCCTCTTTTCTTGACTCCCAAATGAAGGTCACAAACTGTGCCATGACTCCATCTGAGTTGTCATCCCCTTATTTTTGCAGGTCCCAATATGCAGCCACAGCCAGCAGTGGCTGGTCAGAGTTCCAGGGATGGTTTGCCATGGCCTGGTTAAGTACCTAAGTTTAGCTTTCCATAAATAAGAGATAGTGGCAGCTTTAGTGGAAGAGGGAAAGAAACAACAAAAACAACCAAAACCCAGCAGGAGCCCTTGCCAGAGAAAGCTTTTACAGGAAACAACTACTTTACTTTTCCCCTTCACCCTTTGAATAACAACACTGCTTCTTTTCTACCAGCACATCTCAGCATATGAACTATTCAGAGAACGGGAAAACCAAAACCCTGGAATGATGAGAAGAAAACGAGCACAGCTGGGTCACCAAGCCCCTGTGATGGAAATCACCCAAAGGTGCACCACATCACAGTAGGACCTTGTGGATTTGCACCAGAATGGTGCTCCAATTCAACGGGAAAGGGGTTGAAGCCACCCAGACAGGACAGTGCCTAAAGCTTATCACCACAGCATGATACAAGCAGGAGAAGAGGGAGATGAGAGATGAGCCCAACCTCTCTATTTTCTGAAACAAAATAAAAAAAGACACATTTCAATTTTCTTGCAGATCACTTTAGAAATCAGACTTGTTCAGTATCTGGACCCTACTGAAAGGCACTCTAAAGATCTCTGTTGCCATCTGAAATTTAACTTGTGTTAGCAGGTATCTCTCACCAGAATTTACAGGGATTGTGGGTGAGACTATTATCTGCATTACAAAAAGGAAAAACAGATGATCACCATCTGATCCTGAAGACAATGAATTAAGTATTTTTTCAGGTGAACAGACATTTACAGTCCAGAAAAATAAGAAGAGAAATGCTCAGTTCCTGCCATTTTTAGTACTACATTTATGTTCTCATTTGACTCCAGATTGTGAGGTCAGGGACAATTTCACTACAATCAAAATTCCAGATCTACCAAAGATTATTCCATATCCTCATAACACCCAGAAACACAGTTTAATGGTTTTCATTATCTTTAAAGTTTTATTATTCTAATTATCTCTGTGCTTTTATTATCCTAAATACTGATCTTTCTTTCTAATGAAGCCTATAATTAAGATAAGATGGCTTTGAGGCTGTCAGTAACAAATAGCAACCAAGAGAGTATGAAGCAAACTAACCTCTTGGTGCCATGGAGGGAGATGAAATCAAACATCTGGAAAACTTCTAAACCTGAATTTTATTTCTAGGATGTGAGAATCTGAACTGTTAGTTGCAGTTTCCATATACAACCAAGGACCAATCCATTGTCAGCTTACTGACACAGAGAGCTGGACTGCAAGGACTTTGAAGGGCAGAGGCTTTTCATTCTGTGCTTGAGCTGAACTCCTCACAAGGCTCTCCTGGCCCAGAACTGCTGTGTGTGTCAGTGCAATGCAAAGGACCAGCAAACAAGTGAGTCTCTTCTGCATCTTCTATTCTTCTGCTTCAGTGCTGAAGAAGTTGTCATGGCACGTCATATTTCATTTGGAAAATCTATTTTGCATGGTTTCTTTACAATCTGCATGTGCTTTGCTTGCTTTTCACAGCTTTTCACAGCAATTCACAGGTAGCGGGCATTTGTAATAAAGTGAGAGCAGACATAGCAACAAACAACATTCAGTGACTTGTAGTACAACTGTCTTTCCCTTCAAATTTGGTCTTGTTCTCACTGAACCAAGACTTCAGTGCTAGACAGCAGAGGAAGTAATGTTGAACTCACTGCATTAAAATGGATTTGCTAAACCTTTCAAAAAAAGTGAACTGTAAACATAGATTATTAAGAATTCTGTGGCAAACACATGATTAACTCTTTATGATGTATGATAATACTTTCATATTTTCTTAACACAAAGACCTCTTTTAAGTATTCATGCAATAAAACAGATGAAGGTGGTGATGCTACAGAGCAAACAATCAGGCACTCTCAATCAATTCCTCTAGTAAATTAAATCACACGTTCCTGAATTTTTACAGTCTCTCTCCTTTAATTATTTGAAGTTATATCCCAAAGATGACAGCTGGCTTTTCATACACTGTTTTTGGAATTTGACTACATATTAGAATCATGTAGGCAAAACTAAACACTAAATTCAGGATAAAGGGTATAGGAAAACTGAAAAGAGTTCACACCAACATAGAGGCTCCTGTGTCTCATCTTCTAACACGTTAGTGATTTTGGACAAAGACATGTAGGCCTTCAGCAGAGATAAGAGTCTTATTCACGTATTTTCCATCCTGGGGTGGGGGGAACAAAAGATGAATCTTCTGCAGCTGCCTCAGCAAGCAGCAGTAGAGTGAGACATTGCACCAAGTAAATCCATCCTTACAGAGCAGAAACCAGTAACTATTTTTACGTTCTTCACATTTTCTGATTAGCAAGAAGCAGCACTGCCACAACTGCTGCAGCAGGCCGGCCTTTGCTACCTTCCACAGAGGATCTTCAGAACTCTGTTATTGTTTCTAGAGCAGGACACACTACAAAGTCCTGTTAATAACACTGTATATAAAATTGACAGTTCCAGTGCCTTTATTTGTAAAGTATGCAAAATGACTTAGAAACAGAGATGCATTCAGTACCAAACTGAGTACTGCTGAGAAAACTTTATCATGATACCTGAAGAAGTAAAAATGGCCATTTAATTCCTGAAGAGATATATGTCAAGCATCTCTGCAAGAGCTACAGAAATTTCTGACCTTAGTTCTAGGGCGTATCTCAGAGAATGGCAGTCTGGTCAGACATTACTACATTGCATCTTCCAGTTCACATACAGATCCAGCTGACTGCACAAAAACTGTGTACTGGGAAATCCAAAGGAGCCTTCTACATCGTAACTGCTTTATGACCTGCTCAAGGAGCTCTGTGCTGCATGTCTGACACGACTGTCAATTCATTTTTAAGCTTGATTCTTGAAAGCAGATCCACAGCTTCAAAACCTCCCGGTCTATCACATATGGAGATTCCATCTGATTTGTTATTGCTGCAGTATGACCAAGACACTCAGCTCTTTCCTTCAAGGTCTACTGAACACCAAGACAGAATGAACTTGGTGATAGAGGAGAGAGGAAGTTCAGATTTGCTTTTCATCCTGCCATGACTAAAAGGATGAATAGGCAATAGATGCTTATTCTTAAGTACCATATAATATTAAGACACATAAGAAGTGCATGTAAAAGGCAAGTGTAGCTGAACGGATGAATCACTCCCAGTAACCAGCATGTTCCTTTTTTTATCATTAAGAAGCCTCAAGTGCCTACTCTCTCTTAAGGCCATCTGTGCACAGCTGATGGTTCTCCAGGAACAAGAGCAGCATGTTTATTTTTCACCCTGGTTTCTTTCCTCATTTTTTCTTTTCATCAGGACTGGATAGGTAAATGAAAGTAGCCTGCTGAAACGTTCAACCCAGTCAAATAAAGCACTCTAGATTTCAACTGGCCCTGGATTACACAGAATGCCCATCTGTAAATTTCAGGCAGAGGTATTTCGTGAACAGTGAATTGCAGAAACATGATTAAGACATGAAACAATTACTATAACTGATAAGGAAAAAATCCTGTAGATCAGGGTCCCAAGGAAGAAAAAACAATGCCCTGTGGGGTGCTTTAAAACTTGATGTGTAGCTACACACTCGATTCAGAAAGATGTTACAAAGAAATCATTCCCATGGCTTTTATTCCACTATCAGGTCCAGCCACAAAACAAAACTGGAAAGCATTTTTTCTCACTCTATTTCTAGATGTGGTGTGCCAGCAAGAACAACTCAGAAGAGCGCTCTCACAGCAAAGAAAAAGGAAGGTATTGTACAGAAGGTCCTAAACCAAAATCCTGGAGAGCAAAAGCCAATTAGCAGCTTCAGCATGTGATGATTATGCGAGCTAACTTTCTCCCTGCATCATACTTCCTCAGTCATGCATGGGTAATGTTCACTACACCCTTACTTTATCTCATTTATCAGGAATAAGCTTTCAGGACAGAGACCATGCTACTAAATGACCCTGTGGCTCCCACAACATGAACAGAAGGCTGCGTTTGTTACTGTATGAGAAACAAGAGGAAATATAAAATGATCATGAGGGGACATCATGCAAAAGAACACTATTCAGATATTTTAAGGTTATTACCTTAAATCTATAAGATCTTTAAACTCATATACATCTTTATATTGGAAAATCTTCACTCTGGATATAGATATCAATATTGGAGCAATATATTTAGACCCCTCTATACATGCTTATGGTCCATGACATCCACATCTTTGACAGAACATGTACAAAGCCTCTGAAAAGAATCCAGTCTAGATAAGAGCATTTGTCAACAACCTTAAGCCATTCATATGAGCAAATGGTCATAACCTGACAAGCCTTCCCAGATACTGAAATGAAGTCTTAATAACAAACCTAAGATGTAAGTCCTCTGATAAACTGAAGGATAACACAAAAGCCACACTGTTGCTGTCAAAACAGCATTGCTTTGAGAAACCTCCAGTGCTAAAACATGAGTCACGTTGACTTCCCACTTGCGGAAAGTATCCTGGGTGATTCAGAATCTGCTAAGATTACAAATCACCCTTCTGACGTGGTGCTGCTGGTGCTTCAGGAAAAGTATTCAAAGGGAATGACAGGCCTGGAAGGTATTTTCTTCTCTCCTGGTCTTAATACATAGAGTTTAGACCAGACTAAAATATCTACCCTGCATAGGCAAGGATCTTCTGTTTTACTGAACTGCTCCCATCTGTACTAAGAACATGTACTTGCCCAAAGCTTGTGTTTCAGAAAGGCATCTGGCTGCAGCTAAAGACTGCTGGAAATAGGGAAGCCATCACTTCCTTCTGGACCTTGTGAAACCCTGGGGCTTTGCTCTGTGCAGTCAACCTCAGCAGTAACACTGCCTTGGGGTATATTATGTAATTAAACAGATTAACCCACACCTTATTTTGTCCACTGAACACATGGGGCCCTTTGCAATGCTCTCAGATGTGTACATTACTCTAAGGAATTGCAATACTGCCTCTGCATTGCTACAGTTCCACTATCTTTGTCACTGAAGGAGCCATTCTGGTATCAGAGGGAATTCCACGAAGGTTAGATCACACCAATACAAAGCACACAAGATAGAGGAGAAATCTGAGTAAAAGGATGCTAACATGCCGAAAAAGGAAACTCCTAATGCGAACAGTGGATACTAGTCAGCACAGAGCTTGTTGACGACAGTCTTTCCACCCTGGCATCCATAATATAGTAAATGCCATGCGGCTAAAAGGAGGAAGAAGAAATCAAAGAATAATTCCAGATAGAAATGAAAGAATGTAGGGTATAAGTTGCTTATGAAATTGAGATAATTATAGGCAGTGCAATCAGTAATCTGTGTATCTGTCTTATTCTGGCTCCCCAGGTCAGCACACCCTCATATTGCTGCGGTGTTGAAGAAAGTATTTCTTCGCTATTGCAAGAGGTTATGAAGGAAAAAACTCCAAATAATCCAACCCCAAACACATGTATCCATTAGCGGCAAACACAAACGGACGCCTGTACAGCGTTGATGTTACTACCACGAAGACTACAGCAAGAAAACTGCCCCACACCTACATTCAATGGAAATATTTTTCCTTTCAAAGGTAAGGGTGCATGAATGCTACCCTCACCTGCAGTGAAAAGATTCCTTTAATTCAAACTGAAGTCAAAGACCTATAACACTGCACATTTTTTCACATCTTTGCTCAGCTAGGTCCATTTCCATCATTTCAAGTGTGCCCAACAGCCCTACGGAGGTCAACAGGCAGAATTCTCACTTTCATGAGCAAGAAGGCGTGAGGATACCCAAATGAAAGAGAGCATAAAAGGAAAGATGGGAAGATTCAGCTCTTCAGGACTGATGTACCAAACTGATACCCACAGCACTCTGAGCATTAGCTTGGGCCTGACTTTTCATGAAGGCCTTGGTCCAGCAAGTCCATGACCAAAAGATTAAATTATAGGATTATTAACACCTCAGAAGTACAGCAAGTCATTTTCTGAACTGGCAAACATACACACACAAAACCCAACCAAAACACTGAAATATACCCCCCATCTCAAAAAAAAAATAAAAAACAAAACAAACAAACCCAACACATGCACAAACCAAAAAAAAACCCACCACAGAGACAGCTAGGACAGATGATTAAAACCTCTGTATTACCTCCTTCAGCACTTCCCTTTTCCATCTTCAGGTTTTAAATGCACAAAAACCTCAGAGGATTGCTACTCATTTTCTGTATCTGTTCTTTCTGAATGTGGCTGTGTGTTTCTTTTTTTAAAACAATTTAATATATTCTTAACATGAAACATTTAATGCCTGTTGCACAAATGCGTAATAAAATTCAGCCCTGTGGCTCTTTCACTGTCAAGCTAAATAGGATCCATTTGAAACAAACGTGCAGCTTTAAAATTTCTCCACCTGAATGTTCCTGTCTTTGAAGAGAGCAATTCTCCTCTCCCATCCCCTACAGATCAACAGGGATTTAGAGGAGCAGTAGGAGGGAATATTTCAGCTTTGGTTTTGCTTTGCCAACCCAGGGTTTTGGATGGCAGAGCTGTACCCTACTGCATTGAAGAAAATGAATCCTTCCTTAGAGACATTGATTTTAGCAGGTATTAGAAGTAGGCACAAACAGAGGAAGAAAATCAGCCCCAGATGTTTTCAAAGGAAGGAAACAAAAGGGATTGTGATGTGATACAAGGGATAACCTACTTCTAAGAGAATTCTTTTCCTAAGCTAGAGCTCACATCACTCAGGGGCAGTTTACTACCATATGCAAACATAAAGGAATAGTTAGTGCCTGAAGGGGATCCTCTACACCACCACTGAGAACCCCAGCCACCTTTCATCCCCAGGAGAAGCGGTCTTTTGGTGGACAAGCCATGTTTCACATAGAACAGAGGTACATCTGAACTGCTGAAGGCTGCCTGGTTTTACTGTCTAAACTCCAGCACTGATTACTTCAGATTAAGGTCTAGACTGATGCCCATAGACTGGACACCCCTTAGCAGTCGGAACATACTTTTCAATCCAGCTCTTTGTAAATTAAAGTACAGTATGTGGGAGTGATTGGGAGATTTACTTAAAAAGTATGTTCCTGATCCAATCTAAAACAGTAGTGTACATGCAGCCATAAACACCCAAGAATATCAGGACAAACACTGCGTTGCAATCAATTACTTTCTTGTCAAACACAAGAGAGTTGTAGTTCTTACTAGCTCCAAAGCTGAGCAAGTTTTGTTAGTATTAATGTAGTGTTAAGACAGGAGTCAAACAACTGCTTTAATATTACACATAATACTTCAAACTGTTTTCCTAACATGGCTTTAGCCTTTGAAGAGAGCTGTTAAGTTCTGTTCAGCAGTCACCCTTGGATGAAATCAGTGGTGGTTAGCAGAGTTTGCCTTCTGGGTTTTTTTCCTACCCTAGGAATTTATAGGCTAGGGAAGCTTCCCAGGAAGGTGCCATTAGCTTTCAGGATGGCATTTCTGGAAGGCAGAATTATCAGAGTACTTGTTTTGTGATTGCCCCCAATCCAGCACTGGCATAGGTATGTAAACAAAAAGAAAGGTGCATTTAATATACTGACTCTCTGTTGCCTCCTCCACAGGTAAGCTGACCTGCAAGTCTCAGGTTTCTTTGACACGCAGCATCTGCACTACACAATGGCCAGAAGAGAGAGCTCCGCTTTCTGAACAGCCAAGCATCTTTTAAAGAACATTACTAAGCCTTCATGTTCTCAAATGTGTAGGTAGGGAGTTTTAAACTCAGAGGGAGAGAGAAGGATGTCATTCTCACAAGAACATCAGTCTTACTCTTATAAGATTGAGCTTGCAAACAAAGCTTACATCTAATTGCATTACATTACACAAAACTACAGCCAGAATAAGATTTCTTTTAAAGGAATGATGATATGAAAGCACTAATTTATGTTTCTAATTAATTTTCTGAAGCAAATGGTAATCACATTTCTAATAGTTAGCATTTCTGGTTTGCAAGCATGTATTAGCCATTTCATTCTTATGCAGCATGAAAATAAAAGCTGAGAGTAAAAAATAAGTCAATAAAACTAAAAATACCTCAATGCTGCAAAAATACAGAATTAAAAGGACAATGGTAACTTCCAGTGATGCGTAAAGCCTTATGGGGCTTTTGAGTTTTAATTGGATAGCAAAGATTTCTACAATATCACCTATCATCAATTACATGGTGCACCAGATCCTTCTTTCACCTGTGGCCATTTCTGCAGTACCCCTGCAAACTAAGGCTATTTCTGAGCTCTTGGCAACAGGTGTGTGCCACATCTCTCCTTGTGAGGACATAATGTGAACCTTCCCCACAGCTGGCAGAGTCCTGATGGGGAAACAATCACTGCCCCGAGAAGCACTAAGAAGTTAATGTTATAAATGCGTGTTATTAACTGGAGGTAGCTCAGGAATGTACTGAAGAGAGCTGGTAAGTTATGGGAAAGTGTAAAGCTCTGGGCAAAACCATTCTGTGGAGCCACACAGCTGTTCCCCATGGAAAATTTTCTACAGCCTCTCTCTCCTCAGTCACACACTTATTGAACAGACCCAGAATACAACGTAGCACACTTTTTTCTGTAGCAGCAGGTGCTTCAGTTGAAGCATTGGTAAAAATATAGTTGTTGTAAAAGAAGAGAGGAAGTTTGCCCTCTCTGAAGCACTCACAAGATAGAGACAACTCTGTACTACTAGCCTGGTATCACAGACCAAAACACAAAGGCTGATCAGGTATAAAGCCTCAATAATGTAGGACCCCACTCTGCTAAAGCCACATAAGCCCAGAGTCATTCAGCTGACTGTAGAGGAGTTAACTTTGAGCACATCTTATATCAGGAGGAGGTTTTCATTCCTCTTGGCTTACGAATCATTGCACAATAATTCCTTCAATACCTGTATTTTAAAATATCTATTTTTTCAGCCAGTAGGTTTATACTGGTGACCAATACAGAAGTACAAAATCAGTTCCATGCAGTAAACCCACAGTGTTGCATTTACATTAGCAAAAGTCCTACTCATCGAGAGATGGTATGATCTAAAAGATCCATCACAGCACAGCTATTCTAGAGACCTTATTTCTTCCCTCTCTGGCTCTTTTTCCAGTACATCAGATTCTTGAGCAAGATACTTGCCATCTGAGCAGTTGATGGCCATCACAGAGGATGGTCCAAGGTGTTTCCTTTGCCTGTCATTACAGTGATGTTCTTAAAGTGCTCATGCTGTTCAGCACAACCCGATCCCTTTGCTTGCAGGCGTTTTCTAGCTGCTCAAGTTCCAAATTTGTCAGATGTACCTGTAAGCAATCGCAATGTTGCAATCACCATACTCTGATAATTTAGGTCCTTGGGTCGAGGGTACCATTACATAATTCTTCTTGCTTAGTGACTTACAAAGTCCTAATGCAGAATAACATCAAATGTCAATGTCTGCACCTAAAATTCCCTCTACTTTTTATTTCGCTGTTTTGTCTATCCACTTTTTCCTCTTTTTTTTTTTTTAATGGAAAAGTGTTTAAATAGCTCTTTCACATATTGATTAGACCAGTACTTGAAGAAAGGGGGTGATTGATGAATATACCTGTTCATTTAAAGTAGGTCTGAGGCAGCAGTGAAATTATTTGCTGACTTAAGTAATCTAGTCACAAAATTATGCTCATGTAAGTAGCAAACGGAGTATTTCTGCTGCGCAATCAGAAAGTCAACTTTTGATGCTCACAACAAAAAAGAAATTCTGCATGTGATGACTTTACAACAACTTGGACAGATCAGTGACAATCTGGGGGATTTATGCAGGAAACCCATAGAGTTAAGGGTTGAAAATCCACTGCTTTTTAGCCAGTGATAAATCATCCCATGTAGAATTTGTGAAGCTGTTATGTATTGATTGAGGAAATTACACTTTCTCCTTTTCAAGTACACCTTGAGGCTAGAAAGAATTACGGCGCTATAGACGCATAGTGAAACCTCTTCTGAGCACCTTGACACATTGATAAGACAGAAGCTGCCTTTGAAGGACATAAAAATATCCCTTCATTGTTCTGGGTTTCTAATGGAAGCTCAGCAGAAATGCTTCCACAGCTTTGGTAACAGCTTTAGGGAGGCACTTGCCTAAAAAAAAATTCAGGTGTCTTAAAAGGATAGAAAGACAGACATACCGCTTGACTCTGTGGAAAGGAAGACTGGTCCCATACAGAGCCCTCTTCTATAGGGCAACTAAGCCCCTAAGGTAAAATACTTATTCTCCATTTATGGGGCAGGCTCAGTGCCACAGCAGAAGCTCTTTTTTCTTCACTCTCATCTCTGCTCAGCGTGAACCAGATGCGGTGATGCAGCAGCAGCCACCATCTCCTCTGCTCCCCCCTCGCAGCGAACACCCTGCCACCACCATTCTCTAGATTTTATACAGCAGATTTACAGCAACAAAAGCCTTAATATAGGTACACTTACATCAGCAAAAAAGCTTTTATCAGTGCACTCTATTTTTCTGAAGGAACTGGATTTAGCTTCATGTCTACTGAGAAGTTTAACAGCGTATTTTAAAACCTCTTACTGGAGAAGCTGTTTGTGTCAATGAGGTACTTTGGCTCACATACTTGTATCATTTTTTAAGCATAACCACACCACCAAAGATTTTCTGTCTATCAAGACACCCATAGACAAGTACACAGGCCATAAGAAGATCGGGAAGCACAAAGAAACCCAAGTCAACATAGTTCTGTCGTGCTTAGTACATTCAAAAATGATAAACGTTTCCAGTTCCCTGATTTCCAATTCCCCTGGCAATGAGGACAAAGCAGTCATCTCTTCTGCACACAATATAGCCATTTGCACTGCAAGAGCGGTACTCAAAGCCTTCTGAGCATCCTCAGGTCTGGTGTTATGACCCAGGTGAAGCCAGAAGCCCCTCCCGAGAGACAGGGCTTGCTTAGCTCCCAGCTGCCCAGAGCATGTGCATCCCTCTTTTGAGCTTGTCAGCAGGCAGATGGGAATTTATTAAAGGCAACTAGTAGGTCTATAATAATAAATCTTTGCAGAATTAGGTAACAAAAGGAAAAGCATCATTGCTGAGCTTCTCAGCAAGTTTTTGGAACATTGCATTTAAGCAGGATGGCTGGCCAAGTTTTCTTTAAGCAGCTATCAATATACCAAATACCATTATGAAAGAATATTTAGGCAAACTACCACAGCAGAAACCTGATGATGGAGTGGGTCTCAGCTCTAGGAACTTCAATTCCAAGTCTTATTAATTTACTGTCAGACAGAACAAAGTGGCAAGTATAACAGCATAAAGACAAACAAACAGCGGGTATATCCTCACCACAAGAGGTGGCTGAAGTGATTGGTGCTTTACCTGATCTAATCCATGTTACAGCAGCACCCACTGCAAAGCTGCACCAACGTCACCAGCGTGCACCTTCCAGATCCTGCAGTCCCAACACTCAGTGGCCAGAATGTTGTTCCAACATGAGAAATTCTGAAAAATATCTGAAAGAGAAGACAACACATTGCCGTTCATATTAAAAATGGTTATGTTTTCAGGAAAACAAAAGAATAATTCAAGAACAAGTTAATTTTTGAATCTCACCACCAGACCCATCCCAGCCAAACACACAGACATCTCTTGAAATCAGAGGCAAGGGAGGCATTAGAGAAGAATTACTAGCTTAGCACGAATTCTGGCACCTCTGGGCAAATATTTAAGGCACTGCTCAGACTGCAGGATTGGAAAAGCGCTGCTCCGAGAGCCTTACTGCTCATACACACCGAGGGTTACTCAGAGGGAGCCTGCACCAGCCCCGGTCAGAGAGAAGACAAGGTGGGACCAGGGCTGCGACCCAAAAGAGCAGCTTTTACATTCTTAGCAAGATAGTATATACTATAGGAGTACAATAAGCGATGATTACAACATGCATAACACTTCTCTGGTTTTGTATCACTTAGTGTTTGGAGTCCCTTTCCTCCAAAGCAGAAGGAAGTAGTCTGGCACACATCTAGAATAAATATTTAGAACACCACCACAAAGACAACCTCCCTCCTCTTTTTTGCCGATGCCTTTATCCTTCAGCGCTGCTAAGGGGTCTGCTGTTTACAGAGTGGTGACAAAGCCTGATTAGGGACGCATGTTTAAAAAAAACATGTAGGGAAGGGAAGGAGCAGATATCCTTGAGATCAGATGATTCCCCAAAACGTTTGATCCCTTAGATCAAATACAGTGTTTTTCCTCCCACAACGTGTGTGCATCTGCACCAGTTTACTCGCAGGTACCACAGTCCTTAGAATTCCTGATCACAGTCACAGAAGAATCATAGCAGAAAGGAACAAACATTGTCCATTAAAAGACAGCCTTGAGTTGGTTTTTTGCCAGTTTTCTTGCTTTAGGCTGAAACTTTGGTGTTCATTCAAACCACTGAAGTCTCTTATCAGGGACAGCACAGCAGAGAACTTGAAATGGAAAAACACAGGCAATCAGTTTCCTTAGAAAATATTTGAAGGCAAACTCTGAAATGTCTTAATTTTAAACTTATTTCTCTTCAGAATTATCTCTCTCTAAAAGCAAAGCAATGACAGTAAAGTCAAGGGCGGGGAGGGGGGTGGGGAGAACAGGGTTGGTGTGAGGAAAAAGCTAAAAAGTGGGAGTCAGAAGGAAAGAAAAACCTGGAAAAACAAGATTACTTCCCCAGAGTTTCTACTCTGCTTTTTCATATATATATAAAACATCTTCCTAACTACAGAACAGGAAAATGATCTTCTATTAATCACATTAAGTTTAACCATCCATTAAAAAAGTATTTTAATATTACCTGTCTCACAAAACTCCTGATACAATCACCTTTTTCATGAAATAAGTTCATATCAAAGGAAAACCAGGAGTAAATGAGGGTCTATATTATCCTACTACCATATTTTGATAACTTGCATTAGCTAATGATGGGAATGTAACAATAGAACTAAAATTTCCACCAGAGCATAGTGGTGGGTTTTTTTTTTTTCCTTTCTCACCATTCATATGGGCTCAGCTGCCAGAAGCAAGAAGCAGAGGCCATGATGAGGGCAGTGTTGCAGAGAGTACCTCACCCAGAGCTGGGGGTCTCTTCTTGGTCTGCCTGTCCACCCTGTAGCTGTCCTTGCCTGACACAAGCCTGAAGAGTAGTGAAAGCCACCTCCCTTATCATGTTTTGCAATTTCAAAATACAAAGCTGCCTAAAACAGTGCTATAGAGTAAGTGCCCTCATACACTTGTTTATTATCTAACAGAGCTCACGTCATGCCGCAGCTCAGCATTTGGCTCATTTGACAGACTAAAAGACATGGAGAAATCCAAGTCCCCCTCATTATTTAACAGTCCCTTGAGGTGTAAAATCACTGGATCTACATGCCAAAAGAACCTCATCTTTTAAACTCCTATTTTGAATCCATTTGAGTTTTCAGGTAACCAAGAAACTCATCTTTATTCGTAGGCAATTTGTTTTACAGCTCCCTGTAATCTCTCAACTTCCAGACTGAGAATCATTTAAAAACAAATGAGCTTCCCTGCAGATAAAATTCAGAATCTCTCTGAGCTTTCAAGATAATAAAACTAAGAGGCAATGTTAAGTTGAAAGGCGAGATTAAAAACAGAGGAAACCAGAAAGTCCCATAAAGTTCAGAATTTAACCTTAAGGCTAGAAGAAATGGGCAGAGAGTAAATCTTCATTTCCATATGCCATTTTATGGAATTGGGATAAGAGCAGCAGCAGAACACAGTATCTGTACCTTGTTAGCACTGTTCGTATTCTCATGTGTTTTCCTGTGTGTGTGTTTGTACTCCAGCTGGGTCTGGTGCCACCACATATTATATATTCACAGCTTCAGACTTTACAGCCATGATTTTCAAAAAGCTCTAGTAGCTTGAGGTGCCTCCAACACTGAAACATCCTAAGGCGAGCAGCTTGGCAGCACTTTCAGTAAAGGAGGCCTTTTTAAGGTTTCTCAGACTGGCTGATCAAATAGTCTGGTAGCCCATAATCAGCAATCTGTGATAACACCTGGCAATAGCAGGAGGCATATTTCCATATGTATGAGACTGATGGAGTTGGTAGGCTGTTTTGGTTGGACATTTCCATAATGTCTGATATGAAATATAGGATAAATGTAACCCAGCCTCTTTTTCTCCAGCACTGTAATGTTTTAATGAACTACACCAGGACACTTTACAGAACACTCTGAATGCTGTGGCCTGTCACCTGTGAAACTCATACTGCTAAGTTGGGTGGCAGCACTAACCCTGAGGTGCCCCACAACAGTGGCTCCTCTGTGACGGCCTGCAGCTGGTGTCAGTGGTAGAGCACAGCTTCTACTCCTACTCTAAGATACAGCCCATGTGAACTAGTGCAGAGATATGATACAGAAGACTGGGTAAAGATTCAGTGTAGGATCAAATTCCCTTCCTGACAAGGGATTGACTCTTTGCTACTGATCATGGGACCAATCCTTTGGTCTGTCTATGCACAATGTACCACTCTCATCTTTGTTTCAATTCACACTTGCTTAAAGGTCAGTTTGAGAACACAAGGCAACTGCAGGTCTTGTTTGTCTAATGCCAAATGTTAATATAAACAATTCATTTTTTCCACTAATTTTACAGATTCTTACAGTTTTGCAAAAGTCTTCCTGTGTATGAGTGATAACAGCAGTTATACTCAGCATATGACTTGGTCACTTTATAAAGTTTCCCTCTTAACTTGAAAAAGTGCCTTGAAAACATCTAAAGCACAAATCTTACTCATATTCTCTTTCATTACTTCCACAAAAATTCAGCAGTAACGCCTCATCCTTGTATAGGCTCACAGCACTCTACCTTTTCCTTTCTCAAAAACTGGTCTGCTGTCTATATGCTGCAAATGTCCTTCCCCACAACAGTTCAGCTGCACTGGTCATTGTACCACGGAGGGAACTGGGCACCGGTGGCTGCAGGGGAACCGTTCGCTCTTTTACTCTGCAACCTCCAACTGCTTTAACACGTAGAGTAAAAAATGTACATCAACTTTTCTCATGAACTTACTGGGTAACAAGTCACCACTGCCGTGTAAAAAATAGGAAGGCATAGGACTTCATTGGAGAAAAGGAAGGTGCCTTCAACATACAAACAGGGAGGACAGGATAAAGGAAGACTGTTAGGCAAGAAAATGAAAACAGCTTGTCCAAAAAGAGGTTACACCTCTCAGCACATTCTGTAAGGCTTTGCATGTATGCAAATGTTCCCTGCACTTCTGCACATCAGCACAGTGTAAAAGACTAGATGAGTCTGTAGGGGAGGAGGTAAAAAACAAGGCCAAAGGAACTCACATATACACAACTGCTACAAAAAAATGAGCAAGAAAAAGGAAGTCAGGCAGTCAGTCATTTGCATGGACTGATTACAGATCTCCTACCCAGGCATTTCAGGCAAGACAGGCTGGGAAAGTCAGTTGCATAACAAAAAAGCAAGATGGTGAAGGGCTGGAAGGAGTAGAAGGAATAGAAGGCACTGGCTTCTTACAATAAAATCAAACACTTTGAATCCCCATCTTCTGCCCACACCCAACCATTACGAGAACAGAAAGAAACTGTACCCTGGCATTAGAAACATTAGCACCATGTCCCCCTAAACTCTACAAACTGGTACCATACACAGTATCACATCTACAGTGTATCCTGAAACCAGCCCGTGCTGACACAGCATCCCAGGTACGGATACAGCATGGAGAGCGCTGTGAATTAGAGCCAGCCACGCAAAGTTCCCAGTCAAACACATACCTATGTCAGAGAGGCTAAGAGGTTACGGATGCTGAAATCACTGCCCTGACTGTGCAACTAGACACACATAGGAGTGCAGTGAGAACGGTGGTAAGAGGAGCATGAAAAAGTCCAGGGACCCAAAGCCTGAAAGCAGCAGTAATTCAGCCTATGAAAAGTAATAATCCAAGAGAGTTTAAAACAAACATGTAATTAAAGAATCCAAGATCAGTCAAGGAGCAGATATGTTTATATACACTGCCAGGTTGCTCTTTGTAATAGCACATTGCAGTGACACACATTCGTGCCCAACAATTTTTTGTGCTTCAGTAACTGAGCAATGGCTTCAGTGTCACACGTTACAAAGGTGTTACCCCACAAAGGGCACAAGACCCTTGAGGCAGCTCAATATTAAAACACTGAAATAACCACTGTGGGATTTCTTTTTTTTTTTTGCCAAGAGAAGAAAAAACCCCACTGTTTGACCTTCAACTCAACAGCCTCTTCTGCACCTCCCACAATCCTAAGGCTGAAAAGTATACTCCTGCTTTTCAAAATAAGGAAGATCCATATCTAGCAAACAGACAGATCAAATGACACCATTTGTAGAGAAGGGATTATCAACATGCAACTGAGGGGTATATGATCCTGTTTGCAACATCAGAGCAACAGCAAAGCTTCACCAGAAAGATCCCATTAGTTCTATCTCGTAGCAGAACCTTGAAGCTGCCCTAAAGGCACTACATATCCACAAAGAAGCATTTCTTAGCAAGATCCACGCATCTCTCTCTCTCCAGTTTGTAAGGTTCACCATTGTCAAGAAACAGTCCTAAAATGAACTTTTATTTTTCATTTTAAACTGAACGAATGAAAATAAAAAGTAAAATAGAATTATCCTCAGTTCACCGATCAACACCAGCAGATGGACTGGCACACACCCTCACTCCCTGTCCAAGAAACTCCATTGCACGATGCTCTAGGGTGTGTCTCAGCCTATAAACCCATATTGTGTGACTGCAAAATATATGGCTTTGCATTTGTGTTTTGAGCCTCACAAACCTTTGTGACCATATTTAAAAGATCAAAGTAAATGAATGATGCATGTTTTCAGCTATGTTATCTTCAGTTACTTAAATAAATGCCTCTTCTCGGGAATATGATAAATGTAATTATTTCAGCCAACTCAGCATGCCAGTACTGGATTATCTCATCTTTCTCTAAAAGGAAAAAAAACCAAATCAACAAACAAAACCAACCCCCCACAAACAAACAAAACACACAGCCCCACAGCAGAATTCCCAGCCCAGGACCAAGTACCAACCAAGACTGTGCGAGGGGGCAGTGGAAGCAGTATGATAAAGTGGTGCCACATCATGTGGGAGAGAACTGCCGGATTTACAGGATTAACCATCTGCAGCCACCTTCCAGAAGTGACAGAGACAGCACCTCCACCTCACCAACATGAGCCAGAAAGCAGCTGGTCCAAGGAAGCTCTTTGCATTATTTTTCTGCTAATCCTGGAGAATAAGGTGAACCCTAACCAACAAGGCCTGAAAGTGAGATCACTTACAAAGAGTGACGGGAAAGGTCAGATTTCTCTAGACTTCGCAGGAAAGTCTTACACCAGTTTTGAACAAGATGGTGAATCACATATCGAGTTAAAAGATAATCAATGGTTTGGACTGCTGGTTTCAATTTTCAAATTGCATCTGAAAACAAAACCCTCCACACAGACTGATGCTATGCTTAGTGGAACCCAGCATTATCTAATCTAACTGTAAAATATTCAGTAGTTTAAAATTCAGTCATGTCAGCTGGAGTCTAATTTATCGCTCCCCTGTGGATTCCAAGTGTCTTTTCAAAGCTTTTTGACATTAAAAAAGCAGAGCCAAAAAAAAAGGCAGAAGTTATAGCAGGACTTCTCTATCTCCCATCCAGCTTTGTGTCAATTAATTGGAGGTTTTTTGATCAAAAGAGTAAAAAGTGAGCGTTAACATAAGGTCATCTCTTCTAACATATACAGCACCTCTAACTAAAGGCTTCTTCAGTTTGTCAGTAAGAAAATGGGTATTATGAACTAATCAATCTTCAAGAGTGAACATTATGTATAAGACATAAGCAGAAATAAAATTTTTAATCCTGTAAAATTGAGGTTTACACTTGCCTCTTCTTTTCGAGGAAAAAAAGGTCAACCAACAAACATACAGGAAAAAAAAAAAAAGAGAAAATAATTAAATCATCTAGAACAGTGGTTACTGACCTGGGAGGTGGCAGAAATTAATTCAAACCCCATTTCTGAATCAATTCAAATGAAACTTGGAATAGAAATCTCCCAAGGGCAGCCTGAGTTGTCACAGCCCACAATTATTACAATGTACAACTCAACCCCACACACACACCCCCAAAAAACCCCACACACCAAAAAAAAACCCCCAAACAACCAACCCCCAAACAAACAAAAACAGCAATGCAGAGAATGGCCTGGTGGTTAAACCACCCCCCTATGAGTTTATTTGATAAATCCCTTGAAATAGCCTTTCAAAGATTACTATCCTGTCTTGTCAAGATAACTATGAAATTTACTTGAAGAAGTTGCTCTTCTTAAAACCAAAAAGTTACATGTGGATGAGAGATTTAAAGAACAGAGTAAGAAAGTATGCGTTTTTTCAGCCTTACAAGGAAAAAACATGTTACATTTGAAAAAAAAGCTGAAATGCAGCAAAGGTGGATTTTAATCAATGTGTTTAATTTCCAAAGTTTAGCTTGTGCTCCGATGAAAAGAGGATCTGAAAACAAAAAAACCCAAGGAATTTTGTAATTCTGGAATAGGAATCTGGCACAAGGATCACCAGAAGCTATTCAAAGATCTGTTTAAATGCTGCTTAACCTACCACACAAATTAAAAATTATCATTATTAAAGTTATTAATACAATCACTATTTTTTTGCTTGATTTTGTAACTGTGAAATATCTATTGCCACAAACCCCTTACATATTTCAGGCAGCATAAGGTCCTTTGCCTCTTCCTCTCTTTTATCTAAACATGGGATTTGCATCTTCAAATTCTGTTGCAAGCAATCTCAAGGAATGTATCATCACTAAAAGTAACGCCCAAGTAACAAGTACAGCCCCATTGTTTGATGCATTTTTATATCATATTACAAAACCTTTGAGCATCTACCATCTGTATACAGCCTTGTGCACATTTTCAAGTTTAGAGAGCACATTGGTTGTAAAAGACTCACTGCTTGAACTGCCGCCCTTATTATGCAAATGACAAACCAGCCCATTAATTCAGCTGGACCAGAAATTCACCTTTAGATTCTAGGGCTACCCAGTTTAACCTCCTGTACAGTCTAAAATACACAGGACAAAGTTTCTACAAGTAATTAGCGCTCCAAACTCCATCTTAAATATTCAGTGTCTATAACATCCTTTACATTCGAGAATATGAAAGGACTTAATGAAAGCCCCAAGGAAAACAATTGATATTTTCTTTTTAAATTACCTGTCTCCCACTCTGGCTAATAATAGTAGTAACAGCACACACACTCAACACAAATAAGTGTTAAACTAGGAAGTGGTGCAGCAGGTCTTTGTCCTGTCCCCCAACATCTGAAGCATGTTTCCAATTCGATAGAAATCCATCTTAAAAACAAATTCATGACCCTTTTGTTGCTGTTGTATTAGGAAATGTAAATCACATTTCATTTCCATTGCAGTAAGGACCAGTCAATTTCTTGTTTCTCCAAGCATGGATTGAATTACAGCACCTTGTTTCTTTCTGCACATACTGTGTTTCCTCTCCCCTTTTGATTGTTGTTGATTAGTTCAAAGAGCAGGCAGTGGAGGTAAAAGATGCTGAAATAAGATAGCAAAGTCAAGGACTTTCAGTTATGAAAAATAACATATGTTCTGATGATGTGGTATAAACTCTATAATGCATATCATGCTGCTCATCTAGATGTACTACAAGGATTAGATGAAATCACAATTTAAGTTAAATGAAATAATTTGCTAAAATCTACATCACCTTATGATGATGTAGACATTTCTATTTTTCTGCAGATACTTTTTATGAATGAAATAAATATTAATTTTACTGGAAAAAATATTAAGAACTCAATCTTAAACAGTGCTTGTACTCTAGGAAATTGAATACATGAAAAATCAGATCAGCTATTCATGTGCCTGTGCCACTCTGAGGAACATGAATCCCTGATCCAAAACAGTGAAGACTAAGAAACTGCAAAAAGATATTTGGGAAGAGAGGAAGATGCCACATTTGAAACAAATGCTTTTGTTTTTAAAAGACAATGGAAGAGAGTTAATTGCTTCATAATGGAGAAAGTATTGAAGTATGAAAACAATCTGCAATTCTAAGAACTGTTCTGTGTCCACAAGTTAAGAGTTCATTACCAATGCTTTATTCATTTATTTTAACATCACTGCACTAAATTTCTACTATCGCCTATCTGCTGGCACTTTGATCTTGAATTCCAGCAGATTCCAGCTGCATCCTAGATGTGCTGGAAGCAGGCATTGTTCTGGAAATTAACAGAGAGCTGAGGAAGTCAGCCATAAGTCACACTTCACAGCATTATTAAATTGTCCAGAAAGCACAGGCTTATTACACTGAGTACTGTACATGCTCCTAGAAAGTAAGCCCCTCCCCAGTTTGTGCTTTGAGCATGCAAGACCCCTCCAAGGTCTCAGTTTCCCCTCTCCCACTGCAGCTCCCCCTCTGCCCAGCTACATTTGTGATGTAATTCTTGGGCACCTTTGGCGTCAATCACAAAATAAACCGCTCACATCCACACTACAGTCAAAGCGCTGAGCAACGGCCCTTGTAGGCAGTTTGCACTGTGTTACTACCATATTTTACACTACGGGATTAGGCACTTTAGAGATGATTCACAATATAGAATGTCCACATCGATAGAATAAGTCCATCATGGTCCTTACTTACTGAATTGCTTTCGAGTAAATACCTTCAATTGCTCTGTCCATCAGAAACCTCACTACATTAAAGATTCATCACCATAGACAAATGATTTAAAATGTTCCTCCCCAAAGTTCCTTAGCTAATGTCCACCTCGGGTGGATTTGCTGTGGCTGTTTAAGAAGCATGGAAACATTAACACAAAGTTCCCTTTAAAATATGATTTGCAAACCTGACACGTTATTTATGTATCAGAGAGAACTGAAATTGTTTCCATATTTCTCTAAAATAAATGTACCACGCAGTGCTGAGTTAGTTTAAACAACGTTGCCTTCGATCCGACCTGCTGGCTGCACATCAGTTCAGCTATTAATAAACCTTCCGACCACACCTCATCTCCAATCGAAAATGAATCCTAACATCACCAAGGATTCTCACTGCAGAGGCTGCACTGGCCTCCGAACCCCCAGTCACTGGAAAATTCTACTGAACTAATGGAGAATGTCCAGTCTGTCTCTGAGAAAACGTGAGCTGACTCATATGTAAACCCATGTAATAGAGTGTTTCATTTCTTTAGGCCTGACACGCGCTGATAAGCTGTTAGTCCAAACAAGGGGGAAAAAAAATCCTTTTTAACAAAAAATTAGCTGTTGATCATCCTGCTCGTTCACCCTCTGCCTGATCTGAGCTTTCTCATTCAATAATACAGAAAACAACAGGGACAAAAAAGAGCACTGGAGGGCCTCGGGGGACTTTGCTCTATTCCAGTTAACAGAGGAGTGTTCAGAGCCCGGGGATATCGCATGTCCAGCACAGGCAGGGGGGAAGTCAGTCACACCCCCTAGGAAAGGGACCTTACAGCTGTTTTGAGGGCTTGGTCGTTTTTGCAAACTTCATGCCTTACACCTGCTTTTCTCCTGGCATGAGTGAGGGGAGTCTCCAGAGAGGGGTGCTGGAGAGCATCCCCGCACCCCAGAGAGGGACCTCCCGTCAGAGTCCACCAACCACCTTCTGAGCCCTGAAAACGGTAAATACTCTGTTTATTGCTCATTTTTACCAAGCTTGGATCACTAAAGGACTTGAATGAGGTACAAGCAGTTAATCTTGCTGCTAATTAGTCCTCAATTACTGCTAACACAAGATGGCTTCTCCGATAACCTGTCAGTTACTTGTGTTGAGGAACAGCCTTGAAAAACGTCATCTGCAACCACACTCAGTTTCATTTCCTATTTCCCCCCCATTCCACTGGGCTTCAATTTCAGATGAACCGCCTATTTTTTGGTTTTAATTGCTGCTGCTAGAGGTGTCACACTTCACTTACAACTGTACATCTGAAGTGGAATTAATCTCTCCCAACTCACACCAATAATAGTGTTGTGTCAACAACTGATCTTCTGCATCTGTGGGAAATCTGAAAAATATGGTGGAAAACTGTTTCAGATGGATCCCAAGATAAATGTGTTTTTTCTCAGGCAAAACCCCAAAACAAATGCAGGTTAACTTCAAATTGATTTAGGTCATACATGCTTCTTTAGCTTGAAGTTATTTTTCTTTGTTTGAGGCTATTGTTTTAAACATTTCAGAAGTAATTTAGTTAGACTATTTTAGAAAAAAAAAAAAAATTGAAAGCTGAACTATATTTTAAATCATGTCCTAAAAATACCAGGGGCAGAGGTGGGGATAAGCTTAAGTTCTCTACAGAAAGTTTTGTCTAGTGTTATTTTTATACCCTTTTCTGTTACAACTAAACCTTCCCTCAGAAAAATTAATTAAGCCCAGACAATACCAAACAAAATCCTGTGTCATGTTCAAGGAACCTGCTGGGACTTATCTGAGCTACTGTAAGATCATTTAATGAGTACTCATTAAATTAACATCTACCCCCACAGCAAGTTCAGCAGTAAAAGATATAAGAAGAGCTTTAAATGTTTTCTCCTGCTCTCAGGGCTCCCGCTGTCTCATTCGGTTCAGGCAGCTTGAATTCTGTGCCCCCGCACTCCCGGGAAGCTGGAGATGGCTGCAGAATAGGTTCACGAGACTTGTTTTTTACTGTAAATTTCCAGCACAAAGAGGTGAAGATGACTTCTTAACCTCAAGCACAGCTGCCTCTGGTATTAAAGTTGCTTCCCCCGAGGAGGTGAACACAGAGCTGCACACAGCCTCCACGGGCCATGTCAGGTTATCCCCACTCCCCTGGACTTGAGAAGTCTTGGGGTGGGATCCCATCAACCTTGGGGCATCCCTTCAGCCAGTACCTCGAGGTAGGATGCTGCCTAGCCCACTCTGCAAGCTTTCACTTGGCTGTTTCAATCCTTGACTTTCCCGAATGAAGGATGCTTGTGAGAAGCCGGCTGTCTAGTGGGTAGACTCCTCGCTGGCTTGTAAAAGCCCTTGCCTGTAAATGGTTTATAACTTACAAAGCTAGGCTAGAGTCAGAGAGATGCAACTGGGACAGAGATGCAGTTTAATCTTAGTGTGCTTCGTATGCTTGCCCATTAATTAAAAAAAAAAAAAAAAGAGGTTTTCATCTAGTAGGTGATTTAAATGTGCTACTAGAGTACTATGGAGACCAATATGAACGTATCAATGTTTCATAGCAATACTTAGATGAACATAAAGAAAACTCAGGTTTCATGCTGACTCATATGCCCTGGGTAGAACAGATACTTTGCTTTGAACTCAGAATAGGTTTGTTTTTACAGTCTGCCATGCTGTTTGCTGACTGGATAATGCACTTGGTTCAAAAGGCATCTAAATGCACTTGGAAAAGGCAAACCACTTGATACGTTTATTGCTAAGGTACAACAAAATAAGTTACCAAGTGTTCACTATCATGCAATGGGCATACAGTATTGGTCCAATGTGTGAGGAAAATAACAGCCTATTAAGATAGTCCATCAGTACATTAAGGACAACAACTTTCTCTTACCAGGACAACCTCTAATACCTCATCTCACCTGGAGCAGACTTCAGTATCACCTAAAGAAGCATCAAATGCCTCTTAAGGCATTTACAGCTTAAATGGAGAAAAAACCAAAAGCTGACGAACCTTGTCTAATCTTTCTTCATATCAAAAACTATTCCAAGAACTGCATTGTTGAGCTGGACCCTGCCAGGAAGAAAAGGAAGCATTTCATAAAAACATTCACTGGATGCATACCAGCATTTTACTACCAAACCTCTCCGAGATCTGTAGCTCTTTCTCCAACATATTTTCAGAGGCTGTGCTGGAATCGTTTGGGAAATAATGCCTGGGGCAGTCTCACTAAGAACAAACAAATCCTCTAAGAACAACTGGGACAGCAAACAGGCAGATCAAAAACTAAAACTCTGCAGTGAAATTCTGTAGACATAGCTTATCAAAGGCTTGACAGCACTTAAGTCCTACTGCAAGCACTAGTAAAAGCAGTAACTTCCAGAATGGTTGTCTTACAGCACAGAGATGAAGACATTTCTACGCTATAACTGGCATTGCGGAGTAGAAGATTTTTTTCAGGAAATGAAAGAATGCTTTATCTCCACTATGGCATCCGGGAGATAGAAAGCTGTGAATTTGGGGGCAGGAGTACAAACGAGGTCTTTGCTCCCCACAGAATTCGTTGGTCTATTTTGGTTTAAGGTTGTATTTGTTCCTGGGTAATGCTCCTTGGCAGAGCAGATGAGATAGAATAGTTTTGCATAGACAACCTGCTTTAAAAAAATGAAGAAGGAAGAGGGGATCAAAATTTAGAAATAGATTTGTTATGATGGAGATTACTACAGGAATGATTTCCAGTCGTTGAAGATTTTTCTTCTGCATGGAGATTTTTTGGTTTCATCTCAGCTGTTTTACTTCATTGTGTTTTAAGGAAGGAAGACTTTAACATGCACACTCACTGTCTCTGCTCTTCCCTGACTCCGTAGCCCATCTTTTCCTCTAGCTGCAGGTGAACTGTAATAATGAAACTTCCTTTTGTTCTTGAAGCCAGCTGCTGGGAGTAACGGGGGAGCTTGGAAATCAGCAAAAAAATCAACTAAAGCACAAAGGACCAAGTGCACAAGGTCTCTCCAGATAAACTAAGGTGATGCAGCATAAGAATGCCTGCACTGAGGTTCTGCATGCTGCACATCCCTGCAGAGAATTTCACCCAGCTGCAATCAGTGTTAAACTACATCTGAAGATGAGCCAGACCTTGGAGGCATTCTACATTTACCCTGGTGGCTTGCAGGTCGCTGTCTAGCCAAACTTCTTAAGAGGCTGTTGAAGCGGTGACTCTGGAACCTGCATTGCTTTGCAATAATGCTGTAGCATTTAGGTCTCTGCCACTATTAAATCTACTTTTATGAGTGGTACGTAAAGCCTGATGTGGTGGAGCAGAATTGCACCCTATGGGCTGGCAGCAGTGCCCATCTGGAAGGGAAGAAACAGAAGCTCTGCCCACAAGCACAGCTTACAATGAAAAGACATGCAGTTTAAATAAAGCTCACTGTGAGACGGAGATGCTCTTCTGTGACCTCTTTTGTTCTGAAGAGCTGAATTGTTGTAGGCCTTGGGAAAATTTGATTTAGTGATTTCTACACAAGTGATTAGTTTTAACAAAGACCCAGATATTTTCAGACTGATGTTTAATACAGGAAAAAACATCAGCAAGCATCCACTAGACTAGCATACCTTAAATTGTCCTTCAAAACTCAACATGAAACACAGATTACCACACTGGATTCCCCTACCCCATGGCCAATGAGCTTCCATCTATTATGGTGTTCTGAACCCCCAGTCCTAGATCAAGTCCTCGTTGCCTGATCCTAATTGCTTTCAGTTCCCACTGGCCTGACCCCAGGACAGTAACAGGTCAGTAACAACTTGTAGCTCCAGGTGAAAGTCTGCTGAGACAGACCTGTCAGCCCCAGCCACCCCACATTATCAAGCACTACATCTTTCACCAATAAGAGCGTTTGGATTTTTTTGGCACCCTCTATCCACTACCTCAATTAAAACTCCTATCCAATAACTCTTCCCACTCCTAAACCCAAGCACTGTCTAATGCCAGAAACAAAATCTACCTCAAATCAATGCCTGTAAGCCCCAACCCCCACCGTTAAGCATATTTTTGTCAAGACCAAGCAAATACTACCTGCCCAACACCGAAGCTACGCTGGTTGCCTGTCTTAACTGGTAATCTTATGTGACAGTCACATACTGCTGAATATCTCAGTATTTCTCCTCATGCCTCAGGACTCCATAGACACAGAGGAGTTTGTTGCCACTACCAGCTGCAAAGGAACATGAATTACTCCTGAAAAAGAAAAAGGCGTGGGTAGAACTGTAGGAAGCATCCTGTTCTCTAATGGTTATTTCCATTCAGCTATGGAATCAAGGAACACTTTCAGATTAGTGCTGTCACTGTTTGGAACACACATCTTAAATGCTATTGATTTTTAAGATGATGAGTTCATTTGTGGAATACTTTGCCATTTGCAATGTTTTAAACGAAGTCATCATCAGCTTTCTGGTGGCACTTGGAAAGCCGTGTTCTGGAGAAACAAGCTGACAGGAAACACGAATGCTAGGCCAGCTTCCATTTTCCTGACCATTGTTCAGCTACAGCTAAGGAACGCTTAGCCACGAATCCATCCTTGTAACACTTTTCACCGAGCTGTACAGTCAGATGGATTCTCACAATTACCGTCTGTGACATACTTAAAGCGATGTGCAGAACGCATCAACCTTCAGATGCCTACACACGTTAGAGCCTAGGTGAGCATGGATTCTCTTGCCTTGCAAGTGAGGCAGCTGAAGCAGAGACGATGGCTGGTGTCAGAGCAATCTGCAAGCACTATTCATATTGCTTTGCAAAGCAAAGGAACCAGGTCATCCTGACACTGAAAATGAAGGTGTTTGACTTCAAAGGATTTGCCCATGTTGCAGAACCACAAGCTGCTGAGCATGAAGTTAAGCACACTTAAAGTCATTCTGCACAGCAGACTTGGAGCTGACAAAGACACCAGCAAAGGGCCAGGAAGCAAGCACTGTCTCAATTAAGAACGACAGTTCTTGCCAAGCACTGACGCTGAAGTGTGGTATATACACCTCCCGAATCTGATGTGCATTTCAACAGAAATAACTGCTTTGAGAGATCAACTGAAGCAAGATAGAATTTCAAGGCTACTGGCAGCCTTAACCACAGCACATCTCTACAAGGCTTGATGGAAACAGGGCTGTAATTCCAGCTTTGTCATCCTGAGATGGCTGTATTTCCAGCTACATAAGAAATGTGACAGTCACCCCCAGCATCCGGTTTTTGAGTGTCAGGAGAACTCCAGCAAGAGGACTTGCTGTTTGCAAGTTTACTTACATTTTAACCTGGCTCAGGGCGAACAGAGATCAGATTTTTTTTTAATTAGCCACTCTATGCACTGATGTGCCCCAGCCAGTACAGTTGCTGATGGCAGCACACATCAACAGATGTGGTTATTTTAACTTGGTCAGACACATGAGCCTGACAAGAACTGCGCCTTCCGAGGGTATACCCAAGAGACAGCTGCTTCACTGGGCTCTGGGTTTGAACAGGAGAACTTGTTCAGAAAACATTTCCAAGTGACCTAGATGAAAACATGATCGCTTCTCAGAAAAAAGCATGGTCAGGTCATGCAAGATAGTTCATAACACAGCTGCTGCTTTCCTGGGAGGTAGAGCTAAAGCTACCTAAAGGCTGTACCCCACTGCACAGTCTGTTTCTGGCACCAATTGATTGGAAATGTGCTAAGAGACAATTTTTCTTTTGAATTGACCAAAAATCCATGTAACGCCATGAAATTTTTTCCCCCGTAGGAAGGGATTACAAGAATCAGAGACCAGGTCTTATTTACACACGCACGAAAGCACGCAGCGTGTGTGCACACCGCTGTAAAACAGTCTGTCTCACAGCCCAAATTGAAAGATTAGTTCAGGCTTGCTTTAATACGGCACTGACTCCTGACGTTTCCTTGGTAAGCGTTATCATACGTCCAGGATTTGCTAGCAGAAGCCGCCAAAACCCTGATTCGCAAACCCTCTGCATTAGTCCCTTTTGCAGCCACTGCCGATCCCTCTTCCACACAGGACATGAACACCTCACCCTACACCCACAGCAGGGCTTCAATCAAAGAGCCAAAAGGAAAGGGTCTTGCAGGCAGGGTAACAGATCAAACACAGAAGCGGAACAAATGCCACAAAGAACGGATCTTCACAGAGAATTTTCTGCCAGCAGCCACCTCCCACTTATAATAGGAAACATCTTTCTTGTATCAGCTTGGAGAGGAGTGATCAGCCTGGTGACTGGATTGTGCACTGTGCAGAACTTTCAGCATGCTCACCTTTCTAAAAGTATCTGTTTCGGAGCTGACTTGATTTATGGCTTCATTGACATTGCATTACAGCATTACAACAGTGGGAGACAATGACAAGGCAGCGCAAGAGCTTGATCGCTCCAGGCAGGATGAATCACACACCAGTGCTAAAGGAAGAAAGGGCCCACGCACACAACGGTGCGAGAGCACACAAGAATCAGGATGGGAAGGATCTTACACGCTAAAAATACGTATCAGCACTGCTAGTGGCACTTGTTCTCTTATTCAAGACAGTGTTCAAATGCATCTTAATGATACAAAAACTGACATCAATGCTATAATGCCCTATACTAAATTTTTGAAATACAACAGTGGTTTTTGGCAATGAACCAGTGGCACTATGCAGACACCTCAGTGACTTGAGGGCAGCTACCAGGGAAAAGCAACATTAAAGCAGATCAAATTTCATAGGTATCAAATATATGGACATAGACTCAAACTCTGGAAAATTCTTATACTTAGAGCCAGTGTAACTCCCAACCAATTAGTCCCACTAATGTCCTTGCACTACTCCAAATATATGAAATTTCAATAGTTGCCCAAGTCCTTCACTCAACTAATTACAAGATTAATCGGAATGCTACATTCACCTATAAGTGATAATTTCAATTATAAATACCAAACTGCATTCTGTCTCACTAAATTCTACGTGCCCCACTATTAATACGAATCCGAAATTGCTTTGGCTCAGCATTCATCATAATTTGGAGTCCTCAGAACAACTGTGTAATGAAACTTTTGCTATTTTATCCTGAAGCCTGCGATAGTTTATAACTGTCTCCCTGCAACAGACATGTCAGCAATATCTTCCCTAACATTTTTTTTTTTCCCCTATTAAGCACAGTTGGCCAACAAGAACTGTAAATTGATCTGTGCTTATCTTCTTCTGGCTATTGCAAAAATCACCTCTAAAACAGTGTCATCTGCAGTCTGAAAGATGAAATTAAACCTAAACTTGTAGGGTTAATCATATTACTTTGAATGGAGTATTGATTGCAGCTAATTTTATCATACATTTTGAGAGGTTTGCTTGCTTGCTGCTGGCTGTCACTTTGATAAATGGGAGTCAGTGGATATCTGAAGCGGGACTGATATTTATATTTGAGAAAATACCACCAGTAAATGTACAAAGAGAAATAGCCCATCCTCCTTACTAATGGTCACAGGAGCAATTAGGTTTGATGAGCCACCGTAACACTTACCCTAAAGCAGGTGGTCAGTTCAGAATACCTGGCTACTTCAAATTGCCTTTTTCTGACAGTTGCTGCAGCTCAGGTGATTTTGGTCCCTGAGAGTGCAGCAGCTGCCAATTTGAATTTCAGTAATACTCTACTGCAGGGGCCCTCGGGACAATCATACCATTTAGTCAGGACAGTGACCATCCAAATGCACACTCAGTAAAGACAGTCCCAAGAACCAAATTATCGGTATGGACTTCAACATCACATGACACTACCAGCCTCCCTCTGCCTAACACCAGCAGTGCTCACAGCAGCTGGAGCCACAGGTAGCTTCAGATTCTGTACACAAGCCCACAGTCAGATGCCCGTTTCTATCCTGAGCTGTCTCCTATTACAGTGCCTTCTGGTGAAGGACGTAGGTGTGGGAGAGGTCTAAGCCCATTGGCTTTGATTGCTGGGCAGCATAGGGTGAGTCGCAAGTGATACAGCCTTTGTTCTTCCTAATTCTATATCCTATTTCTATGAAACCACCTGAGATCTGATTATTCTTGGGGCATTAATGTATACAAAACCTGCTTTCATGTTTGGTATTTTAGTTTTTGCTTCATGATAACTTTATTTTAATGGTAAAAGATAAATATTGTTCGGTCTCATCTCTTATCTTACATTTAATGAAAATTAATACATTAATATTAAAGGCAAAAGTTACATGGAGTTTGCTTATTCAGACTCTCCCCATTATCAGTTTACTTTGTAAACAGTTTTCTCTGTTTGGTTTGCTACCTAAGGATAGACTAAATAGGTTTTAAAGGATTGATCAGCAAATATTTTAAACACCTGCCTAAAACAAAGATATCTTTGAAACTAAATTTATGGAAAAAATGGTCTACCAGGTATTTTAAAACAAAGTCCTGTTTCATAAAAAATCTGTCACTCACTCCAGGTTACCAAAATAGTCCATTGTCTACTTGCTTAATATTTGAGAGTCACTTATCAAATTCAGATTCTTCTTCAGAAAGAGATTAGCACCAATGCACCCCCATGTATAGATTATAAAACCATTATCTGTATTTTGGAACATGTGGCAGTCTGCGGAACATCTAGATGCAAAAATCTGTTTACAAAATATACAGCCTTGGTTCTTCCTTGGGTCCTTTTCAGATGTACTGCCCCTGATAATGCTATCTGATATTACAGTGTATTTCTCAGTGCCAATTACAGGGCTATGGTTTCCTTCTGAAGTATACTACTCATTCCTCATTAAAGCATGTTCTTATCTTCACAGGTTCAAAGGAATGAATCCTTTTCTTTTTGTTTTTTTCCTCCTCTTGCTCTGTTCTTCTCCTCACTCCAATGTGCAGAATTTCTAATGAGATCTTACTTAGTTTTTGGAAACAGAATGGAAAGAGCACAATCCTTCTGGAGAAGAGGAGGCTGAGGGGAGACCTTATCACTCTCTACAGCTACCTGAGAGGAGATTGCAGAGAGGCAGGTGTAGGTCTCTTCTCCTGAACAACAAGTGATAGGACAAAAGCAAACGGCCTCCAGTTGCACCAGGGAAGGTTTAGATTGGGTATTAGGAAAAACTTCACCAAAAGGTTTGTCAAACACTGGAACAGGCTTCCCATGGAAGTGGTGGAGTCACCATCCCTGGAGGTATTAAGAGACTGTAGATGTGGTGCCGAGGGGCACTGTTTAGTGGTGGACTTGGCAGTGCTGGGTTAACAGTTTGACTTGATGATCTTAAATGTCTTTTCCAACTGAAACAATTTTGTGATTCTTGGCCAAGTGATGCCAGCCCAGAGACAGCAGTCCACTTTGTGAGACAACTGAATGCTTGAGCTATCTGGCACGCATCTTTTCACCTGATGTCCATTGCCAGCATTGCTTGTATCTTCATGCTTGGACATATTTCCTTATATAGACCAAATCTAGAAGAAATCGCTTAGGTACCTCTGGTGCCAGGGACATATCTGCATTGCCCCCATTTCCATATTTACTGCCATGAGAAAAACCCCAATATGAAAATTAGATTCTTCACCAGGAAGACTCACCTGTCTCACAATTCAAGTGAATGAGCAGCTTATCCTAGCATACATTTAATTGCACTTCATCCTCAGTAATAACTGAGCTTTTGCTCTGGTCCTTTTTCTTTTTTAAGAAGGAAGCACTGCCAAAAGCCTACTATTTTATCTGCATAAAGAGTTTTTATCTTTATAAACAATTAGGCTGATTCATCAGAATCCTGAATTCCCTAAGCAAAATTTTAAAATGAGGCAATGAACTATTATTTTATCCATTTCAGACACAAGAAAAGAGATTCAGAGATGCCTAATTCAGACAGAATCTGAGTACAAATTTACAAGTCAAGATGTACTCAAGCCCCAGGAAAGAGATCTAAAAACATTTAAATGCCCACCATCATTGTTCTGGTAAACATTAATCATGCAGAACTCAGTAGTCATTGGCTTGTGAAAGCAACTGTTTCTGAAGAGAAGCAACCTTGACCTAAGTGGGAAATGGTAGCCTACAAATCATCTCTCAATTCAGGGGTGCTCCTGGGTGAGGATGAGCCTTGTCCCTGTTCGTTCCCTGCATGAACTGTATATGGCAGTGAGGGAGAGGACTGGAAGACCCAGAAGGGCACCCAGGACTCATTCTGCAGGAATCCAGAAGTCAGTCCCGTTATCTGGCTCTGCTTTTTCCTTACCTTCATCCTATGCCATACTCTTGATATTCAAAATTCAACATGCAACATTGAGGTATTGCATCAACAGGTAAAAGTCTTCAACAGTTTTAAAGCCAGAGAGGACTATTAATGTAATCTGCTACATAAACACAGGCCAGATAACATTACCCTTTCTTTCTATCACAGACCTTAAAGTTTCCCCTCTCTCTTCATCTGAAGAAAAAAAATAGAATTCCTTCAGTTGTATTACTGGAAAATAAAAAAAAAAAAGGCGCTCTTTTCTCACTTCCTGGGCTTTATATGAGATAGAAATAAAACAGTGCCTAAGAATGGATTATATCTATCATTGGAGACACATGCCCTCTTTTTTTATTGGCTGACCTCTGCAGCATCACAGCTGATCCAATTTTGTGAATTATTATTATTCTTTACATTTTTACAACTGTAGGTGATGTTTCTATGACTATAAAGGATTACAGCCATCAAAAAGCATTTGTTAAAACATTTTACCCTACTATACAAAGTGAACAAAAGCACTGCAATCATGAGAACCATTTCAGGCACTATATGCATTTAGGGCCACCGCATCCTAGTACTAGGGTCCACATCTTAAATTTAATCCAAATCTTTTATTGCAATCTACCATAATCAGTTCATTTTTGCTTATCCGTTCCACAGAATAACGTCCAACAACTACATCTGAAACTGATAAATAAGTTCTTTCTCTGATTGACTCAATTCACTGGTACAAGTTTGTTATTAGGCTTTTGCATGCGCTGACAAGCATCATTTTGGGAAAGGACTTGCAATCCCCCCCCCAATCCAATTCATTATTAAACACTCATCAAAACCTATGAAAAGATTTTCATTGGCCTCGACCAATGTTAGATCAGACCACCCACCTGTCTTGTCCACTTTCACTACAAACTCTGGCTGGAGTGTTTTAGAGTATGTACACATCGGTCCTAGGGACAGCCCAAGGGGCCATAAGGCACATAGGTGGTGGCATAGTTGTGCCATGAAAATAACCACCTGATGATTAGCAACAAGGTTTATTAATACATGTAACCATTTCTACTGCAAATATCTTAAGAATTATTACTCTATTCTTGAGTTTCTTTTAGTTGCGTCACGAGCAGGATTAAGATACATATAATCAGACAAGTCTCATCTTCACTGCCTACTCTATCATGTTTCTGATCCTAATGACCCAGCTGGATGAACTCTTCCTCTACAGCTTCTCTTACAGCATCTTCTTAACAGAAAACAATGTCAGTAACGAACTGTAACCGCACAGAGTTACTTCCCAAGTAAAAAAGGAGAACAGTGCAACTAGTTAAATGAACAAAAATACTAGCCAGCTATATTCCTGTGCAGTCCCAAATTACTTATTATCTGGTACATTTCTCACACACAGTTATCTTGGAGTGCTGTGTGCAGGAAAAGCATCCTGGATAATATCAGGCAAGGTGCTGTTGTCATGCAAGAAGGCAGGCTCAGGCAAGGAGCCCTTGGAAAAGCGGGTGCAGCTATTCTACAACCCATCCTCTGTGACCACATTGATAGAAACAGAGACATAACAGCAGAGGGCTAAGTTATACAGGAGAATACAAAGCAGAATAAAGGCTTAAAAAGGGAGGAGGGAGAGAGGAGAAAAAAAATCATGCCTTTGAAAAGAAAGAAGTGGGGAAAAAGAGCACTAAATGCAGAGTGTTAAACTGGGGGAAAGAAGGTGAAAACCACAGAGGAAAACAGAGCCAGAAAAATTAATATCAGAAGAATAAAAAAAGCAAAAGAGAAACAGAAGAAATTACTGTAAGAGAGAGAATTAAGGGGCTTAATATGATAGCTTTATTATTCACCTAAAGCCCCTTTAGCACTAGTAACAGGAGAGATTAAAGATATTTCTTTCAACCATCGAATTTTGAAGATATATTTCCTCCTACTGTATATCATTCCAAACGTAACTTCTGCAAACATTAAATCAGAACCAGGAGAGACTTTCATATGGGACTAAAAATAGGATAAAGTCTGGAAGAGGCATCAAATAGTGTGCTGAACTGAAGCAGTGTGCTGAACTGAAGGCATCATGGCATTTACAGATATTTTTGTTGTCTTGTTTATTTGCTTTTTAATATCAAACTGACTTTGAATTCTGAAAATAAAAGCCAGTATACTCCACCTCTTTTGCATGTCTTCCCTTTCCAAGTTTCATCAAATGCCTCCCACTGAGGTCAGAGTAAAAAAGTGTTACTGAAGGTTTCAGTAGAATCAGAATTACTGACCTTATCACACTGTGCTGGTTTTGGCTGAGACAGAAGTAATTTTCTTCACAGTAGCTGGTATGCGGCTACATTTTGGATTTGTGCTGGTAACAGCCTTGATAACACAGGGATGTTTTTGTTTCTGCTGAGCAGTGATACCACAGAGTCAAGGCCTTCTCTGCCTCTCACCCCACCCCACCAGCGACTGGGCTGGGGGTGACCAAAAAGCTGGGAGGGAAAACAGGTGGAACAGCTGACCCCAACTGACCAAAGGAATGTCCCAGACCATATGGCATCATGGTCATCATATAGAGCTGGGGAAGAAGAAAGAAGGGGGGTGGGGAGATGAGGGAACGTTCGGAGTGGTGGTGTTTGCCTTCCCAAGTAACCATTATGCACAATAAAGCCCTACTTCCCCTGCTGGTGGTGAATGAATTGCTTGGTTTGCTTTGCTTGTGTGTGGCTTTTGCTTTACCTATTGAACCGTCTTTATTCAACCCCTTAGTTTTATGACTTTTACTCTTCTGATTCTCTCCCACACCCCACCCAAGGGGGCTGGGAGAGGAGGAGGTAAGTGAGCATCTATATGGTACTTAGTTGTCAGCTGGGGTTAAAGCATGGCACTGAGCATGACCCAATTTGTCTTAAAAAACATTTTGTGCTGCAGCTGGTCTATCATGCTATTCATAAGGGATTTACTTGCTCACCAACTCTAAGCACCAGACTTGGAAGGACACAGGGGTAACTATCACAAAACGTACGCAGTGCCCCAGTATCTCTTGCAGAAGTTGCTTGCATAGCTTCAGCTATCTTTCAGCAGAGAAACTTAGCAGGATGAGGCAAGAATATTGGCCAAACACTCATTACCATGATGTGGGAAGTTCTGAGAGAAAAATACTTTCTTCAAATTGAAGGGAAAAAAAAAAAGGATCACTTTCAGGATAAACAGTGGAAAAATTATTTTTGTTTCAAGATACAGTTATCCTCTAAAAATTTGTGAAGGAAATGGAAACACTGAAAATCCCAACCTAGTTGTTAGGGTTTCCAGGATTTCCAGCACCTTAACAGTGGAGGTGCTGTCAAGGCCAGAGCACAGCCAATTGCCCCAAATCCTTCTAAATTCTGGCTAGAGCCTGGATATGGAACCACAACATAGATCTTCAATTTGTGCCTTTCAAAACAATGTTCCTCATTACTAGTCTCCTCATTTGCATCTTCACCTTTCTGGGTCATTGCTCAGAAATTAAGCAGGAACCCTAGAGTGCTGGTAGCACAGTAGTAGAAGGTACAAGAATGTGACCCTTACCTATTTTCTGAGTTGGCTACTCTCCTTACAGAGAATCATTTAAGATGACAAACTCCTTTGAACCAATAAAAGCATATCCATGACTGAAGAACACAGGCCAGTCAATAAAATGACCGTCATGCTTATCACGTGAACATGCTCAAATTCATTAATAGAACCTGGTCGATTCCCTGAAGTACATGCTGGGATAACAGAACAAATGCATTTGTACTGACAGTCATTGGTAAATTGCTAATCAATCCCTCAGTGCTTCTTAATTAGCAACTGCAGGAGACCCTTTTAATTGGCATCTGATACTTGATTTGAGCAGACAAATAAACTGCCACTCAGCCCCTTATTGGCATTCAACCTTTTTTCCCCCTATTAACTCCACTGTAGCTCCTGAAGGACGTTTCTGAAGACCAGACCAAATTACCAGCTCCCTGCCATAGACTCGCTTGGCACCCTGAAGTATTTTATCATGATTCCAGTGCTGATGTTGCATTGAAACACTGCATATGCTCTACTGATTGCTCAATATGGTTTATATTAATACAAGTTGTAGGCTGTCACTGTTCAGAGAGTAGGTAGTTACAGGGAATGCATTGGTTATTTTATAATGGGAATAATTTATTATTGAACAAGCAAGTTCAACAAGCACTATAAAATCAATTTATAATTTTTATGCATGTCATCTGGGCTGAAAAATAGTTTTGTTCTCCACTATTTTCTGACTAGACCTCTTTGACAGAAAAGGGGGGAATAAAGCTTTTAAAATTGTGTTTTGGTCAGCAATGCATTCTGGAAATCAAGATTAAAGATGACAGTTTAGCATAACTTATGCACCTGACACTTTATTTTATGCACCTAAGGCCACCATGGTGGTGTCAGGCATTCCATTGTGAAAGAAAACCACACAAAGGTTAAAGAAATACACTTGGACAGAGTCAGCCCAAAACTGAGCTGATTTGCATTAGCTGAAAAGCTAGTCCAGTTCTGTTGACTTACGAAATCACCGATTCACAAGGGCATGTAGCTGGTGTTTATTAAAAGTTTCAAGAGGAATGGCAGCTTTGGTGGAAGTAAAACAAGGAGTACTAAAATCTTCAGTGGCTGCACCCGTAATTGCTATGCAAGACACAAAACACACACCTTCCCAGTAGCATGAAATCCAATTAATACAGTTCTGGGAAGACTCAATGCTCTAGTTCTGATGAAGATTTAAAGGTGCAATGACAGATTGTAAGAGTTAGCTTGGCCTAGCATACCTAAAAGCCCAAGTAATACCAGCAAGATTTACCTAGCATGTGTCCAGCGGGTCAAGTTAAAGAGATAGTTCATCATCCCTACTGACGGAAGCATCTGGGCTGTGCACTGTATCACCAGATCAGTAGGAAGGAGGAAGGCACAGATATCTGGCAAGACAGCCCGTTCCAGTTAATATTAACGTCCTAGTGTTATACAGTGAATAATCTCAGAAAAGTATCACGTAATCATGCCTCTGAGCTGTGAGGGGATTAATGCATCACTGCCTCCAGACTGCTCTGCTCAAAGCCAGATCCAGCTGCTCCATGCCGTGATGCTCTTTGCACTACATTGCATTTAAAAAATTAACAGTCACACTTGCCCTAGTATCCATGCTTTCTGTCACCACCACGTAGCACATTGCTAAGGGTAACTCAGAGTGCCTTTTAATAAGTGCATGTGTTGTGAAACAATGATTAACATAGTGAAATGCTCCTGTTAGCAACCAGCACTTTTCAAGACCTTGTTATTTAGTAATAAACCAGTTTATCACATCACAATCATCCTCTATACTTTACAGTCTGAACTGCTGTGCAGTTTGGAAATACAAGTACTCTACTGCTATTTAATTAATTATTGTAATATTCAACCTCCTGGAATCAGACCTCTTGTGCGGTGGTTGCACCAGCCTTCCAACAGAAGGGTGAGGAACATGGTGCAAAGGCAGTCACACACACGCTATTTCCTTCTTAACAGGACCCACTGCATTTTTCTCCACTTTGCAAGGTTAACATCCTGTGTTTGGCATGTGGCTGCTTAATCTGGAGGGAAGGGGGATGAGAAAACCTTGTTTCAAAGAACATGTAGCTCCAAAAACTGAAACTCCAGCTGAAGTTTGGCAGGTAAAGGAAGAAGTATATGTGTTGGGGAAACTTTGATCCCAGAAGGTGGTGGTGGCAGATAATATGCTCACACTAAAGTTCAAGTTTTGCAGGATCATTTATCACCTCTGACAGTAGCTTGCAATAAGAAAAGTTCAAACTGTGTAAGGCATCAGCACTACTTTCCTCCTGCACAGGAGGAAGATACCTCTCTAGGAGTTTTATCAGTGGATTTTCAATATCCTACCTATCAAACTACTTCACACAAACACACATCTGAGAGACACTTAAAATAGTAATCCACAGAAGACAGAGAAGATACTAATTTGATTAAGCCAAGCATCTTCTTCACATTTCCTACTATCCATAGGTTTCCTCTTATTCAAACCTACCACGCCTGTAGCCTTTTCACTTGAGAAATATCCTAAATCCATTGTAGAATTGCCTGTACAAACAGTCTAATAATTCTAAGAGAAATACTGAGGTAACCAGTCGCATTGCATGAGTTTCAAAAGTAGGTAAACCATCAGTGTAGGAGGAAAGCAGGCTTTCTCAAGGAAAGGGAAAGGAAGAGATGATGATCATTTCCTTGATCACCACCACAGCAGAACACAAAATTTTAGTCTTAGAACACTTAACAGAGGAAAGGAGTTGGGCAACAGCAGCCCTGAATGTGTAGGAAGAGAACATCAGGGATACCGGACGGAAAGTAAACAGAGTTTAAAGGCAGATCTGTTAGAATAAAGGCAGTGATAGAAGGTTTTGGAAAAAAACTACCACAACTCTATGTATCTCTGTTTTCAAATGAAAATTTCTGCTTGCAATTCCAGTTTGGAAGCTGAAGTGTTGTACCTGAAAGCAGAAAAGTTATGGTTTGGAAGTGCTGCTGCCTTGCCCAGGGAAACCGCAGTTTGGTGCTCTGTCTCTTAACTTCCTTCTGTGGACCAGAACCCAGGTGGACAACATCACCGATGACACCTCACAATTTCTCCGTATGCACAACCAAGAGGACAAAGGCATTTTTGTAAGAGTTACCCGGCTCAGGAGCTCCAGTCATAACAGAAGAGAACAATGAGTCCACTAAATACAAATGCCTACAAAATACTACCAAACCTATTTTGTAAAGGATGGTGATTAGTCAGTCCCTTTATCTCACACAGAGGCATTTCTGCTGAAAGACATTCTGCTAGGTTCTGTGCATGCCCTCTCCTCCATGCTGTTCTGCTTGCTGCTTCATCAACTATGTCCAATGGAAAGGGAATCTGCATCCATTTGGCAAGATGCCGTCTCTGGGTCTGACAGACACAAGCTTTCCAGTAGACCTCTGTCTTATCATCAGGGACCTATCTGCCAGCCCCAACCATCTTGTGGAAGACACTAGTGGAGTACAGCATTATTAATGAATCTCATTCCCAAACTTCAGCTTTATGTTTGTCCTTTCCAAATCAACTAAATAGTTGTCTCTAACAACTATGCCATTTAGATGACACCGGAGCAATGACACAATCGATACCTCAAGGGAGGTTTGATCAGTCTGAAAATGTAATTACACCAAAACAGGGCAACAAACTATGCATTTCTTCCCCATCAGATCAGAAACAGCACTGCTTTCAAATTCAACTGCAGAAGCAATTTTCTCAGCCCAGCTTTCCCCCAGCAGCACACTGATGAAACTTCACAACTCCTAGGAGAATGCCTGCAGTGCTGTTGGAAGGTGCAGCTATAGGATGCATACACACGTGTCACAGCTTTCATCTGGCTAGCACAGGTGGGAGCTGTGAAGGTTCAACAAGGCACTTTTTAAATCAGAGCACTGGAGTCCACCTGGAGCCACAGATACTTAGTCAGCACCTTGGAGCTCGACCACAGCTGCCCCCAGGATCCAAGCTGTTTAGAACAGAGTCCGTTGCAGGTATACTGCGTATCTTCGCTCTCACCTCTGAACACCACACTAAACACTGAAGAGTAGTGACAGTCTGGCACTGCTGAGACACCAAGACATTTCAGCTTGGGAATGCACTTTGCCCTGATGATTTTATCCAGGGAAGGCTGCAGATATGGGAATGATGCTGCATACAAAATGGGATTTGTCTGACACAGAATTATGGTCTATATAATTTATAATCATCTATACTTACACTGTCTGGAATTTGTTGTTACACTTTCCAAGGGCTTTTTAAATGGCCCCAAGAAGCATCTATAGGGTGAAAAATAACCCGAGACATGGACTCCCTAAGATATTTCAGCATTAATGGATTACAGAATTACCAAGGGAAGGCTAGAAATCATCCTTTAAAGAGCCTCAAAGGTAATGAAATAAAACCCACTGAAAGACAAATAGGAACACAAAGGCCTGAATATTACTATTCCTGCTTTAATCGGGTTCCTGAGAGACCTAAAACCAGTAATGCTAATTAGTAATAAACAATAACAGCACTTATGTGGTCCTATTAAATTCTGAGATGTCATAGGCACTCATTTGTGAGTGCCTAGATCAATGAGATAGCCAATATTGATGATACTGAAAAATAGCACCTAAAACTGAGATTTCTGTTCCGGAAGAAATGTTCACAGAGTGTAGTTTCTGTTCCAAACGGCAATAATTCTTCTAAAAACTTCATTTCACAGGCATTTTTAAACATTGACAAATCATGAAAATAATTGATGTCAATATCAGGTCTGTTCCACAACTTTACAGCTCTAAAAACTCATCTTTTTCAAAGATTTAAACTCCATTTTTCTTTCAAAACCTAGTTCCATCTAACTGACACATACTGCAAAGTTGAATTCTGACAAAGCTGCTTTGTCTAGAAGAGAAATGTGCTGGTCCAAAAGAAACCACTGCAGCAGGAAGGATGGGACCACGGGCAGTTCCTCACGTAGCGCCTCATTTTCCAAATAAAATACATTCAGATATTACTCAGCTGCATTAACACCAAACATGGAAAATTCAGACAGACTTCAGGAATTAGCAAGCAGGAAAAAAAAGCCTTAGCCATGTAGGGAACATGGGCAGCAGGGAGACATGTTAATTTTCAATAACCATAGCAGCCACAGGAGTAAGTTTAATTTCAGCCATCCAGCTAAGCTAAAGGGCACTTTCACGTAACCCCTGTCACAGGGAATTCCTTTTCTCCAAGCACTTTCCTAACATATGATTGTTCTGCAGTGATTAACAGTAGGAACCATTCACTTCCCTGATGCTGATTCAAAAGTTATTAAACATACACACACACACACGAAAATTAGCCTGTCTTAATTATGTCTTCATCAAATGCAATCACAAAGGCTTGAACTTTCATCTTGGCCACCTTGTGCATCAAAGGAAATGTAATCCTTCAGGCAAAATGTTTACCAAGTTGAATAACCCAGAGCAGTGGGAAACCAGTGTCACATGAAAAATTAAGAGCCTTGGTGTTTCTAAAAGCATTCCAAGCAGTGGGGAAAAAGCAATCAAAATGCATTAGCCGAGGAGGGTATTCACACCTCTCCCTCTACCCTTTTTCAAGCTATAAAAGAAAATTGCCACATGAGCAAAGCAGATAACGATTGAATGGACAGGATTAATTAGAAAACAAAATAGTAATGGGAAAAGCTGCTGTGCTTCCCCCCCAACCCCCCTGCAATCTTCAGTTCAGTAAGTGGCCACTTATAAAACCCAAACAGAACACTCAAAAAATCCTAGCACAGGATGACATCTCCTTGTCTTTCTTTGAGTAATGAACCTATTTTCTTGTTCCTTGAAGATAAGGCAACTTTTGACTATGAGAAATATCGGAGAAAGTTTTCTATTATAGGTATAGGTCAGCTAGAGAACAGAGGCAGAAAATTGCAAAGCAGCAGTGATACAAAGCTGTGGGAGATAAGTTTGCCAGATGCACTGCTATGTTCTGTACTCAGTTCCTAGGGTTTCATGGGCAGGCACCAAGAGACCAGACAAGTCTCTGATGGGAGTTCATTCGTTTCACAGACAAAGGGCACGGATCACTGAGGGGAGGGGGTACAGGGAGATGGTGGAAAAATTAAGGAAAGTAAAAAATGGAACTGAAACTTTTCTGTTCCAGTGTAGGTGTGAGGATGGGGAGGGAGCAGCCTGGCCAGGAGGCACCAAGGGCTGTTTGTTCAATCTAGTTAGTGCTGAACCTGAAACTTCAGAACATGCAGCTTGATGTTTCTCTGAAACCAATGAGTACAGAGCAAATTTCTAAGCTTCCCCTCCCACCCCAAATTACTCTGATGTGACAGACAAAGAGGAACACTGTTTAGCTGGAATTAAGACTCCCTTCTCCCAGGAAGAAACAAGGAAATCTAAATCCCTCAAAGTGCTGGAAATGAAATTTTCTTCATCTCCAGCTCCCTATATCCCCTTCTTTTGCTGGGTTGCTAGAAATGTCTAGATCTGCTCCCACGTGGAGTAGGATGTAACAGGCCCTGCAGAAGTCTGCTTACACAGAAAAGGGTCTCCTGCAGCACCATTAAAGTAGCGGCCCCCCTCCATACAGCTACTGCCACGGAATATTTAAAATTAAGCACAGTAAACAAATATATATATACCTATAGAAAGGACAGAAGTTCTTTTCTACACACATATGTGCATAATAAATGCAGAGAGAGATTCTAAACTACTAGAATAAACTATGCACTGGTATAAGGCTACACCATGTTTAATAATGCTGTCAACTGGTCAACTGGAAATGCTTTAAATCTTCTATAGGCAAACTTTCTTACATCCTTTACAGTTGGGGGGGGGGGGGGGGGAGAGGCATGGAAGAGGGATCATCAAAACATGCAGCACTGATGTGAAGAATTAATATTTAAAATGCAAAAAAATTTCAATGAAATAAGCCACAAACCAGAACATATTTCACCACATTTTCTATGTTTTATAAAAACCTCTAGAACCAAATGCTTGTGACAGCCTTAATTAGAGAAAGCAAGCTTCTGATATATTTGCAGCTTCCTTCTGGTTTAGATGGTTCAGATCACAAGTTGGGTTTCTGTTTGTTTTCTAACACAGACGGTTGTGATGCTGTTTAGACACATTCTGCTGTCAATAATCATCCTCAGCCATACACCATTGATGCAAGAACAGGTAAACTTTCTGAAGTTAAACAACTTCAAATAACAATTCCTGTTTTGCCTCTTTTATTCAGTTGGCTTTTGCCTTAGACAATGACAATATTGTTGACAACTGACTTCTTGTCAACCCAAGAGCCATACTAAGAAAATTCACTCCGAAAATACATGATACTTGTAGCTATAATGCAGGTTTATTTATACTCAGGCTCCTTTCTTTGGATGCAGATGAAACACTATTAGTCCTTAAAAAAAAAAAAAAAATCTGTGAATCAAACAGCAAAGGATTTAGTGATGCCCTTGACTGTCCTAAGCAATCAGACGTAAGCACAGATAACCCTGCCACGCAGGTAAATTTAAGTATTTCTATTCTTACTAGGATACGAGGTGCTGGCATTTTCACACAGCTTGTAAGGTTAAATCCTTCCTTCCTCCTCAGACACAAGGGAATAATCTACCTTTAGGGTAAGTGCTGCCCTCCACACTCACGTCAAGTACATTAGTGCACGGCTGTTCCACTCAAGTATCTTACCAGCATCAGGTTAGGAGTGATCAAATCTCACTGTCGCATACCTAAGTGTCTATCTCCAGCGTTGTGCGCATGTTCTCGGTTCTGCCAGGAGAATTTCAAACAATGTGTGAAATCACTAAGCTGTTTAAGCACCAGATGAATCAAGGATTATATAACACAGAAAGCCAGACTGGGTGACACCAAACCAGCATAAGAGAAAGCTTATTAGTACTGAGCCGAGGAGCTGTGCTGCAGCATCGCTGTATCAGAAACATCATTCCAATGTGACAGGGTGACACAAGAGATGGAGAAGGATTCTTCAGTGGCAGCAAAGAAGGGAAGAAAATTAAATTCCTTGTCACTCAGCCGTAAGTGGTCTAATGAAGTAACAAGGAGATTTTCCAAAATAAAAGAAATGCATGCCTCTGTTTAAAGAAAGACCATTAGACTGAAACCTGAAAGATGCTTGTGAACACAAATGTTGAACTGGAATAATGACCTTTGCTAGCAAAAAAACGTTTTCTAGCAAAAAACCATGATGCTTTCACCAGGTACCAAATATTTGTGCCTCAGCAGCAGAACTCTCCTAAGCCTGAGGGCAAGGGCTAGTTCAACAAAGGCTCATCCCAGAGCTATACTGGGCTGGCTGGCTCAGCTCTGCTGGAGTCTCCCTGGGAAAAGAACACCCCTTCCTCAAGGGCAGTGCAAGACTACAGCTATCTACTCTCTCGTCTTGAATCCACCTCCTCTTTTCCCAGTGGAAAGCTGTTTCCTGGTGTAGAAACTCCAATTGAACCTCTGCAAATTATTTCCTGAGTTCAGGCAATTAGCACAGGAGTCTAGGACTGACAGTGCTGGATCACTTCCAGCATCCTCCCATCAAGCAAACCCAGCCCTCTACACTTAATTAAACTGCAAGTAAAATCTAATAGTTTGTTTCATCACCAGAGTGCTCTAGTAGCCCAGAGTTTTGCTTCCAAATGACCTAGCCAGAAACCAGGCATTCAAGTAATCTGTTATTAGACATATTTATCATTAGCCAGATATTTCAGGCACCAGTTCTCACAAGTCTTCACAATGGGAAAATGAAATTTAAAGCAACCTGTCAGCAGTTGGAGAGAGGCCTTCAAAACAGGTCTGACTCCAGCCTGCAGAAATGTAATGCAGTCCCTGTGTTCCTGTCCCTAAAAAAGCACATCTGGGTCCTTCCCCAGCCCTGAGCTTCCATCTGTACACAGAGCAGTTATCCGGAGGATGTTCTCCACAATGCTATGGTTTGGGGCTCACTCGCACCTCTCTCTTTTGAACAGTATCATATCTTAACCTCCAGCCTTACACAATTACTGGGGTACACCGTCAGTTGCCTTAACATGTCATTTATCACTCTCTTCTCCCCTAACGAAAATCCAGAAGGTCCTATACACATATATAATGTACATTATACCCTGCAGAGCATGTAGCCAATTAGAAAATGTTTTAACTGACATGTTTGCAACATGCTTTTTTCCCCTAAGCGTGGGTGACATCAACCATGTTTCCGAGCACATTCACTGACTTTTCCTACAGAGGCAGTTCTGAACTCAGAAATTGCCTGTGAAAGTTTCACTTCCTCCAGTTTTTCTGACTTTCCTTTCACTAGGTACACATCTGAGTTTGCTCAGGAAGCCACGCATGATTCTGGGAAGAGGCATCAAGGACAAAAGGGTTTGGGGAATTCATGTTAACATCACATAAGGGTGCCTTTTCATTAGTTTTCTTCTTGGAACTAGTCACACATCAGCAGCTCATGCTATTTATAAATGAAAGCAGACTAAGAGTCTCCACCCTGTTCGCTTTACAGTATGGTTCCAGATAGGCAATGAATACTCCAAATTTATTTACAGTGACAGACATTTCAACTGTTGATGGCTCTCAGTGGTACTTTGCATGGCAATTGCCCTTTTGTTTTTTAAAAAATAAGCAAAACTAACAAAGCAAGAAGTATCACTTTGGGCCGCTTCTATTGCGGTGAATTACACAAGTCTGAATTGAGCTGGAATGTATCCCATAAGGATGCATTAATTCCACACACTCCAAATCCAGCAATGTTGAACAGATTTATCAGGAATAGACAATTCAGATTGTAACAGTGATTTAAGATGGTGCACCAAGGGGGCATGTATTCTGAGCCTCTCCTTAACTGGCCAATTTTTTTCAGCTGAGCTATCATCGACTGTGTCATATTTCATTACTGTGGAAACCCTGCTTGGAAATAGCGTCAAAGGAGATTGCCCATTCCTGTGCCTCTGCTAAAGAACCTGTTACATGTTTCCTTACAGCACAAGAGAATTTCAAGTATTGGAATGTTTTTCTGTAGTCCCCCCACCATGACACACACAGAAATTAAGAAACATTTTCTACATTTTGAGGTTAGGCAGGGAGCACCAACAAAACCTTGGCACTATTACCGCAGAGTTAACGATTTTCCTGATCTTCCTTCAGAGCTCAGGTAACACCCAAAAGGCTGAAAGCCTCCAGCAAATCCTGAAACCTTCAGAAAAATGTTTTCTCATCTGCCTAGGTAGCTCCAAGGCAGCACTGTTAACAAGGCTAAATGGCTCGGAGTCATTTTAACCACAAGCCCTTGCATGTGGGCAGTTGCATCACGCCCATCATCAGGGTATTGTTTACAGTTAACCTTAGCATTCACCCTTTCTCAAAACTGAGATAGTTTAGAAAGGACAGACTTGGCTTACTCTTCACAGCATTTATTGACCTGGAGAGGTTATGATGACAGACTGCAAGTTCACAAGGTCTCTTACATACCAGCTCTGATTTCCATTAAGCTATAGATTTTGTGATCAGAGCTGCTCTGTACAGGTGCATTTAGCTAGCGGTTGCAACAAGCTACCCAATTCAGGCCAGCTGAAAGCAGAGTGCCAGTGAGAAGTCTTAGTGTATCATCTGCTGCGAGCTACTGCTTCTAATCTTGCCTTTGTAGCAACACAAAGCATTTGACTATGCATACAGGAATGAGGTAACTTCATGTTGAGGATCATAGATCTATAGCTCCAGCTGCACAGCATCATCCAGCACCAAAGCTGGTAGCCGAACTGTGCCATAGGGAGATGGCCCAAGTATTACAGGTGTCGAGTAATCAACCATCAAGTATTTGCATCTTAGAAGAGCACTGGCAGGGTCCCCAGAGCACATCACTTTCCAGCTGATGTTACTGTTCCTCCTCTGATCTAGACCAGACTGGCAGCTTAATGCAAAATGACCTTGGGCTATTTTGATGGCATTGCTTTTACTTCAGGAAAGCCCAGCCCTGCTGATACTCATCATTCCTACACACCAAGCAAGGAGGAACCAGTCTCTTTTCTGCTTCCCATGCCAGGTAAGAAAGCTCAGGTGTAACTACAGTTCTTATAACCACACTACAATGCATGTACGCCTGGTTAAGCTCTTGTAGCAGAGCACCAAGCCATGCTTGGTATTCAAACCCCAAGCCCAGTACAGCACTTTCCAGGCCTGGATCCTGCAGAAGCCATCCTTTATTTTGACACTTTTCCTTCAGCTTGATTAAGATAAGCTCCTCAGTGCCATGCAGGGAGAGCCACCCTGACCTTGAGTTTGAACACTTGTGTTCACTTGTGTTCCTTAGTGGTGCTCAACCCATTTCCATCAATGCAGCTTCAAAGTACAGAAATGCTTTAATCCAGGTGGAATTGCAGCAAGGAAAATTATGATTAACCTCTTCACGTGCACACCCATGGTCTTCTTCCTTCTGATAAGGACACCTATGATTACTACAACAGTACAAGTTAACGAAGAAAAAAGGCCCTGATACAACACTCTTATGATAAGAGACTGTAGCTGGGTTGATGACATGCACTGTCTCCCTTGAACGTGTTTTCCTCTGTCAGCCAACCTAAATTACAGCCATGCCAGGCATTCAGCATCCACTTTCCTCTTCACACAGTGGCCCATGACTACAGCTTATATTGGCTTATATTTCAGGGCCATGGATGGGTTTGAATGCACCAAACTGTATTTTTCTTTCTCTCTTATAATGAGATCTAGCAAGAAATATTAGCCCCACCTAACACATCACTGAGATTTTCTTCTCATATAGTTACTGAGACAGATAAATCCTCATCTCCAAAAGGCAAAGGCAGGATGAAATACTAGTCTATACCATAGTTGCTTTTCACAGTATTTTAACTTGTGTCTTACACGGTACTTTTATTTCCTTGTACAAAATACTATAAAACTAGATTGAATTTTCCTGAAAAAAAATCTCAGAGACCTAAGTATTGCTCTGGAGCTTTTTTCCTGTACCGATCAACCCACACTGGAAGATTTTAAGGTTTCTGGTCACAAGACTTTTTAAAAAAACATCAACTATCCTCAGAGGAAAGACACAAATCTTCACTTTTATTTGCTAACTTAATTGGTGCTTTATTTTTCTTTCAAGATTCTGCTGAGTCTGTTTGGCTCATGGCCAAGGGATGCATTTTGCCTCTCTATTTGTATCGAGTTAGGAACGACCACATTCAAGTTGATGGGGAACAGGCTGGTAGAGAAACAGACTATTAAATAAGCTCATTTCCTTAGCAACCAACCCTTTTTCTCCAGCACTTTTAAAGCTCTGGTTTTCAGTACCACTCCATGATGACAAACATTCTGCCTCTTGACCTTAAGTAGATCAGAGCTGTGTCAACACTAAGTGTCAAATTCAGATGGAGTAAATTACTCTGAACCTCACCTTTCTTCTAGCCTACCCTAAGGCTGCCAAATGCTTCGTGTTCAGGAGAAATCACTACCCAGAGGGATCTGTGGCGTTTAATGTGGATGAACGTTGCCTCAAAGGGCACATGGGTATTTCCAGTACTGGATTTGTTATTCAGCCAATGACATAATTAAATCCAAATGAAATCTTGATTCTGAACATGTCTGTTTTTCAAAACAAAACAAACAAACAAAAAAACAAACCACAATGCAGACAATGTATCTGGTCAGCATACAAAAATTTCTGTGCTTAATACAAAATCTTTGGCAGGAATGAAGACAGTACTTTTCTGTTTTTAGGGCAACTAATTAGTGCTCAGAACTGTGTTCAAACATCTTTCCCTAATGCCACAGATATCAGCTATTGCTTCACACTGAACCTCCCATAAGCCTAAAATCTGTAACGTCTATTTTATAACTTAAAAGAGCAAAAGCTAAATCCCTTCTCAGAAGGAAAAACAGTGACCAAAACACAACAGGATTTAATTAAGACACCAGTCTTCATTTACTAGTATTGCTACAAACATAAACCCCACAGGGAGTTCCTAGTAGACAAGTCTCAGGAGTACGAGAACTCACCTTCTACAGGTGTAAGGTTGCTCTGTTCTCACCAGAGCTGAAGAGGAGCTGCTCTGAGCAGCCAACATGTAGCCACATTCATGAAGACCATGAGGAACCTCAGGAATGTCTTTAAAAAGGATTCACAGGCCTATCTTTAGATTTAAAGCTTTTGTGGATCAGATTCAAGTTTGGGGTCACAAGTTTACACACATTTGTTTTGAGAGCCTGAGCTGCAGTTAATCCATTTGCATAAGCCTTTTCAATCGTTAATTACTCCAGTCTAAACAATTGGGAATAACATGTTCCAGATCCATAGTCACCATCTTTACACTTGCCAGGTAAGGCTGACAATGCCAGGTATATCAGAAGACCATACTTTTTATGATTTCAGAGAAATTGCTCACAAATCTGAATTTGCATACAAGTGATTTCAGGACACGGCACAGAACTAAAAAAATTAACACTTCCACAATACAGCAAAACTTTCATTTACATCCAGGAGCCACTCTAACACAGGTGTTCTGCTGGGCTTCCCCACTGGATATGCAACTCACTAATTACCAGATTTGTCTCAGGACTACTGGCACTAATTAACACTGCAGTCTAGTTAATCAGAAATTCAAATTCCACTGAAGAGTTTTATGCAGCTATTTCTGCTATGCACAATAAGTTTTTTGTAGTTGAGTTTTCCATTTTGATAGTTTGCTTTGAACTAGTAGCAAGATTAATAGTCATAATATGAGTAGAATTGATCACTTACTAGTAAATAGCATTTTGTCTTTTTGTATTTTTTTGAACTAACATTACTCTTACCAAACTCAAACACATAGCCTTCTGCCTGCCTTCTATTTTATTCTCAAAACACAGTGATTTTTTTGGCATGACAGTAATCAATACCTTAAGTGTTGCTTGCTATGGGCTTTTCCATCTCTAGCCTATGAGCATCTTGGGCTTAACCACAGAGTCATTCCATCACAAATTTTAAAGACTAAGATATTTGCGATTCCCCCAGTGCCAAAACCGAACTCAGCCGGCCCAAACTCACAATAAACACAAGTCACAACTGTATTCTCCACTTTAGCTCAACTATAATTTTTTCAGGGACATGCATGTTGTCTTCACTATGCTGATAGTGTTTCAAGGACAAACACCATGTCTACTCTGACCTTGCAAGAGGCCATGGCCCCCACATTTTTCATGAGTCTGAAATAGTCACAGCCAAGTGCAGATTCTCAGCTGCACGGGCACCAGCTGTTTTATTGCCACCAGATCACTGCTCAACACTTTACACAAAATCCATATCACATATTCTAAGTCGATAGTCAGTTTGTCAGCCACCATTTTTTTCCCCTTACACAAGGGACAGTCACAGGCTACTGCATAGCCTCCTGCATCTCCCAGAACCTCTACTAAAACAATTAAACAAAAGCAGAAACATCTATCCTCTCTGGAACATTCTCAAATTGCTCTCTGGACAATACACATTTTAGTCACATGGGAAGAAAGCATCCAGTTTTATTTTTACCAAAGCAATGATCTTTGGTAGATGTGAATGAACATTAAGTACTAGCTGCTCTAACTAACCTGTGAAATGCATAGCAGACCCTAAGCACTACCTGCCTCTAAATAATCCTCCCTCCATACTGTTACTCCCTACATCTCTGTGCAGATTTGTCATCATCCTTAGCACCACAATCTATTGTTAAGGTACTTCGTTAGCTATTTGTACTTTGCACTGCTTAAATAATTCAAATACAAGCAACGAGAAGATTAGCCAAACCTACGCTACAGAGGCTTACAGGAGACACGACTTAAAGCAATTTCAGCACAGTTCAGCCACAGAATTTCACCACTCCAAGGCACCCCATCAGTCCCCACCCAGCAGGGCTTCCAGCCACTGGGAACATAGTACCTGATTTTATGAAACAGCAGATGATCACACCATCAGTGGCTCGGTTTGAAAAGTAAATTGCATTCAGGTCAGCTAAAATCCAAGTACACTCCAAGGTAAGAGCCATAACATAAACCCTCTCACTCCGGCTGTCCTGGAAGATCTGGTGCACTGAGTGATGTAGCAGCTGAAGGTAATGAGAGCTACAGGTGCTCAGCATCTCTGAAATATCACACCTGATGTGCAGAGAGCAAACTGCAAACTAGCACAAGCAGGGCTTAAGCCTGGTTCTTTAATGACTCCAGATAAACAAGAGTTAACCCTTATCTTGCTGGCTTCTACTCAGGGTAACATGGTGGGTCCTCACTGGCTGTACAACTACGAAAATTTGGCCTTACTGAAGAGATTACACTCTAACTGCATTTAAACAGGCAAAAACTTGTAGAAAAACCATAAGAGCTCACAAGCACTAGGAGGCACATCAGCAGTTTGTTCACCAGATGCACATTAACCCAGATGCTTTTAAACTTGTACAAGAATCATTAAAAACAGGCCTTGTACCCCTCTGAAAACCATGGCACGTTTTCAATCTCCCATTACGTATCCATGCATCACTGCATTTGTTTTTCAGAGTTTCTGTATGGAAGGAAGAGGGACTTTGCAATCATCCCGCTGATTATACCTACAGCTGGGGAAAATTAGGGAAAGCCAGATGGTGGCTCACCAATTGTTCCGCAGCTGGCCACAACGAAGGCAGCTGGGGGAGACAAACACTCCCACCACACTCATCACACAGCACAAAAAGAAATGCATCTCCTAGAAAAACTCCTATTCATTATTCAAAAAAAAAAAGGGTTGAGGAAAATTGTTTCATGAGATTGCCAAGGGAGAAAAAGGGAAAAAAACCACCCCAAATGAAACCAACCCAGAAGTTCAGTTGCATTGTCAAAACAGTGCAGCAAAACCTGAACTAACGTGGTTGATTCCCAAGGCATGAGAGCAAGGGATGTCCTTTGGCTGCAGAAGTGGTAGCCCTGTGTGTTCCTTGTGATGCTCCACATCTACATCTGCAAGCTTGATTTCCTACCACCTTCTGAAATGCTAAGATTTTCCCCTCCCTAGGCAACACACCATTGAGAACAGACGCAGCTCTAAGGCTTAGAAGCTGAACTATGCATTTCTGAGAAGACACGTGCTGGCTGGCAAAGAGAACTGTTATTAACATTGAAAGTGAGATGATATCATAGGCTACAATGGAACACTGCTCTACTGAATTGCTTACCTGAAACCCAAGCCTTTGATTTAATTTTACGTGATGCATGCAGACCTGTCTTTGAATGTTACAGACACGGCAAACTGCAGTCAGCCATGCTCCTTCCTGACCTAATCAAAAAGGAATCTGTATCTAAAGCTTTCCATAATTCTCAGGCACCAGCTGACCATGAGGTGGGAACTGTCATTTGGATGGTTTCACAGATGACTTGGAAAGGCAATTTCTTACAGGGTCACTGTCTTGTCTCGCTACACCTTTAGCTTCCTTGCATTCAAGGGCTCTTGAGTTGCTGAATCCATTCCCCAGAGCACATTCCATCACATCTCTCTCCAGTCATGTCTTTTAGCCTTGCAACCTGAAGCCGACAGTCCCATAGCCATACATAAATAGTGCTTCCAGGCTCTGAAACTGGTTTTTTCCAGAGCTTTGATGGAGGCAAGCACTCTAAAAAGTCTACAGCAGTTGTGCATCTTATTGCTTCTGCCCCCACCTCACCTTAGTAGGTTCTCTTAAACACCTCACGAGCACTCAAGAGCATTTACACACCTGCTGGACCTTCACTGTACTCAGTGGGTCAAATAATTGGTTGGGATCCATCACAAAAAGCAGAGAAAAACCCAAACGATAATTTCAGGCTGTGGCAGGCTAAAAGCCACCAGCATTCTTCCCACATGACAATAAAAGACCAAATGACACCTCTTTGTCAGAAATTACAAAAGACTGCAAATGAAGCTGAAATGCTCATTTTCTTGAGAAGGAAAAACAAAACAATCTCCAGAGAGGTGATGACAAACTATCACAGTTCTTCCATCACTCCACATGATCAGGTTTTTGTTCTCTTCCGACAGTCCATCTTTTCAATGTACTGATTTTAGTTTTGCAACCAAGTACCATACGGCACTGCTACAGAGCCTTAAAACTGCTTCTGCATTTCATCCCAGAGGCTCCACCTTTTAAACAGCAAGGAAAGGGATTCTTACACACAGAGATTAGCCAGCTCTACCCTGTACAGCTAGCCAGCATGAGACTGGGGATATCCTAACGACCAGTTCATGATGCTTCACAGATTGGCTTTCCCAGCAGGGGCAACCTCATTGCTTGTGCATCTGACCCCAGAGAGAGGGAACATACACAGTTTATTTGGAAAAGGCCAATGTGTTTATTGACACTGTAGCTACATAAGAGGCTTTTTAGTCCATAGCTTGAAGAATATTGCCTCCCAACTCAGCCTAGCTTGACATGAACATCATAGGTCCTGGTAGGTAAGTACCTAATAAGAGCTGTACTTTGACATTGAAAAGTAGGTTTCAAAGAAGAATCTCTACCAACAGAAGAAAAATTATTTCCCCTATGCTTCTCCACTATTAGGCATATCTGCTTTGAAGACAGATTTCTCCAGTATGTTAGGACAAGAGGACCACACATTAGTCTACTTAATAAGCTCAAACCTAAAATACACTGAGTGTTCTCACTAAAGAAGTATCAAGTGTTTAACTGTGTGGGCTCAGCTAGATGAGGAGGAGGAGAAATAGGTCAAACTTCCATGATCTAAGAACACCATGTTTAATTTTTTTTAATTAAAATTGCTGAACCACTTCTCTCTGTAACAAACTTGCAAGGACAAAAATATTTCCCCATGAAGTTTTCCCTCAAGCTTGCCATACTTGAATGTAGATACCAGTAAGAATCAAGAAAGAAAAATGGAGAGATATATATAAAAAAATTCATGCAAGAAACCTAACACACTGTAAATTCATGTCTTTCTACAGATGATGATTCATTCATTAAATCAAGAAATATTTTCAGTCACTAAAGTGGAACAGCATAACTGTGTGGGTATGGTGTAACTGGAAGACTGAAGTGATGGATAATTTGAAATGTTAAGATAACATATTAAGGTATTTATGACCAGAGCTGAAAAGTGTTCAAAAATTTAAAAAAAAAAGTAATGACTATGTTTTAGCTGTATTTCATTGATTTTCCTATAAATGCAATGTTTGGTAAGCTGAAGGGAGAATAAACCTTTTTCCTAACCAAGTCCCTTGGGACTGAAGTACAGTGCCCCTACTCCTCCCCACAAGGCAATTCTCCCCAAGGCAGCCAGTAAGTCTGTGTGCAGCTGGTAGCTTAACCACATGCTGCTGGCCCTTGCACACGTTAGCAGCCCTTCATTACGCACTGCAGAGGTAGGTAAATGCATATATTTTGCACACACAAAAAGGGTTTTTTTAATGTATATAGAGACATCTAGCTGTCTAGAGATACATCATAAGTAAATAAATAATGTGCAAGAAAGGAAACAGACTAAACTGGTACTAGGACTGCATTGCTGCTACCCTGGGCTCTGCCTTCAGCATGCAGCTACCACATCCCCAGGGTGCTCTCAGCCCATGCTGTATCGTACCATACCAACCAACTCCTCATCTGGTGCAAACTGGCACTGCTCCAATGACTTAATCAGAATTTTGCTAATTAGCACCAGCACACAACCAATGGCTTTCTGCCTGAGGAGACGTGAACATTTTTCCTGCCTGCTGGCCTGTGAAAGCTTTTGCTAGCATGGGATGATCTTTTCTGATGTGGTAGAAAAACAGCTGTGTGTTGTGCTTCCATTTCTGGAAAGAACTTCCGTGGCTGCTTGCCACCCCGAGAAGATGGGCTCCTGCAGGCTGCGGTCCTGTAAGACCCAGCGATGTCAAACAGGACGCACTGACCACATAGGTCAGCTGGAAAAGTGTGCGGCTGACACACTGCCAGAGGAAATGAGCTCTCCTCATCAACAGCACATAGCTGTGCTGAGCCAAGCAGTCCCCCTGTTGCAGTGAAAACCCAGCATATGTGCAAAGTAATTAACAGCTACCGTTTAACTCTGGAAACTAAATGATGAGGGACAGAGCTAGAGACCATTACTGCCAAGAAACAACAGACCTGCTCTAATGGGGGACAGAGTGCAGCACTGCCCCGCTCACTCTGCACTCGGGTCTGCGTACATACGGCCATGCGGAAGAAAGCATAACCCTCTCCTACCAACCTAGCAGTACTTATTGTGGTTTGTGATAAAGAGCACTTATATGGTGCAACAGAGATGGAATACAACCATGCTACACACAGATTCTGCATCCAAAACATAATACACAAACACACCATAACAGCAAGTGAGACATGTGTTAGCGAGGCATGGCCAGATTAAGTGATGTGACCAAGGTTACACAGACAGCCAAAGGCTGTTGAGATTCTCTGTTACAAACCCCTTCATCTCTTACACTGGTCAACACAGAATGCATTCTCAGATGGAGATAGGCAGTAAAAACAGTCAAACTGTCAGGGATCTTAGGCTTACCCATAGTCACTCTAATTTGCACAGATAGTAATGACAGCATGTAGGAAAACTCATCAATTTTATAGAGTGAAAGTTTTACTAGATATAAAGCAGCTGGCCAATAATGGGCATGAAATTAGCAGATTAACAGCTATACAGGATCATATAAAATTACAGACTGATATTCCTCCAATAAAAGATGACATTTAGAGAACAGTAAAGGCACTTCCACTAATTAAAGGTGTTTGATCACATCACCTCTTTCAGATAGACTCAAGTTTGTGGTTGCAACTATACTGGTGTTAAGAATTGAGGCTGTGGAAAACACAGCACAGTCCTTTTTGCTGACCTGGAAACACAGTGCTCCCATTCTCATCTTCGGTTACTACTTCTTTCGATGCTGCCAAATGTTAAACAGACCCTAGAAGCAAAGAGCTCAGCAGTTAATGTGGTACAATTCATAGTAGGAGCTTCACCTATGTAAAATACAGCTCTGTGTCACAAACCTCAGTTGCATGGATTTCATACAGAAGACACAGAGGCTACGCTGGCTTCCAAAGTTATAGCTCAGCAGAAGAGCTGGAGCAACAAGCGTATTTTATTATAAGAGGCTGCAGGCTTATTTATTTACCCGGCTTATGCACTAGGCAGATGCTAGAAAGAAGATGCAACCTTTCCTCCAGGCTCACACACATGGGCAATTATCTGTCTGAACACCTCCTTCCCAGAGAGAGCATGGAGTCTCACTCTGAAGAACAGCAATTCAACACTGCAGGAAGCCAGCGCAAGCCAAGGAAGGCTGCTGTGGGAACAGAGGACGGCACCATGATTCTCAACCTTTTCCGAACTCCGCTCTTTCTTATTCAGCTGAGAACCAGTAGCAATCCAGCATCACATTTAATATCTTGGTAAGGCTGGCAGCAAGCAGCCCTGAGCTAACAGGATATTAATCTCTCCATCTTCAGAGCAAGCACAAAGTGGAAGAGCAAATATGACCCAAAGTGGCATATAAAGGACTTTTGCATTTCCTTTATGGGGAATCCCACCAAAGCTTTTGATCCAGATGGAAGCCAGGAGGGGCAACAAGGAATACAAAGGTATCATTTAGCTACAGTTGCACATCTACCTGACTTGTTCTGGCACTGGGTTGGATGCTGTGATTTGTGCCAGGCCCCACTTCAATTTACACTGATTGCCATTATCCTCAAGGGGCCACTCTTGCAGTGACTAACACTCAAGGGAATCACCATGGGCAAGCATTAGAAGATGCAGGTAGTTGGAGGGAACCCTAGGATTCCCTTATAGTGACTAAAACCCCCTAGAATCATGCAAGCTGGTTTTGTGGCAGCTCTGCAGAACAAACTGCACTTGAAGTCAGTTCAGGTGTTTCCTTTCTGGAGCAATTAGTAGAGTCACAGCAGGACCCTGAAGAGACTATGAAGGGGATAGGAAAGAGATGTTGCCTTTTAAAGATCAGGCCACATTCTGGCCACTTCCACAACAGCAATTGCAGAACTAACTGCAGTGAGATCTTCCGTTGCATGACCATTTTCAAAATCATTAGCATGCATCATGACAATGTGATTTCAGCAAGCAGAAGGGCTGCTGATTATCGTGTCCTTACAGCAGCCCTTTCACCTCACTAGGACATTTTGCTTGTAGAGTTAACTGTCCATTTGTAGCTTCCAAATGAAAGCTGTCAGCTGTGTAGATACTGTTGGCCCCATGAGAGTTGCATCTCCAACACTTGTTCCAAAGAGTACAGAGGCTGGGAAAACTGACACACAAACTGATGTTCTTCGTAGGCTCCCTCTGAAGCGTTTCTGCAAATGATAATCCACAGCATCCTTCCGGCCTTTACATTTTCCTTCCTTACGGCATCTGCAGGTAGCACATGCTCAGCAGCTGTGTCCCTATGTTCCTTCTAGTGCCAGCTCCTGGCATCAGGAACTTCCAGCCCCTGAAAATACACATCTTGAAACTCCACTACAACTGAGGCCAAATTCAACATGATATGCAAAAATCTGAGTACTTGTTTTTATAGTCTGGTTGCAGTTTAACTCTCATGAGTTGCAAGATCAGCTGGGGGTTATAAAATTACTTGTGTACAGGTGAGGAAAAGGATCAGTTTCCAGCAGTTTCTCACTGAGTGTTGGGTAGCATCTGTTAAAGGCAGTCATTTGGTTTTGATTAATGAGAAAGGTTTACTGAGCACAGATGGAACAAAACCAAAAACACTGTGAGCACAACTTCTGGCTTTACCCATATCCAACACTCAAACACAGCATAAGAGGACAGGGAACTGGCCTCACAACTTAGGCACATTTATGTAATCACATGAGACACAGTCTAAAAGGAATCACAGTCTGAAACCTAACAGCCATAGACCTTTTGAGACCATAAGGACAGGACCAATATCTAGAAGACTGAAGTCACCATTATTATGGGAGCCCTTTGTCTGTCATAGGCCTGGTTAATCAGGGTGGTGCTATGTCTGTGTCAATTTATGCTGTCAATTAGTCCAACACGCTGTAACAGCACAGCCCATTTGCAGAAATTCTCAACCGAAGCGTTGCTCCGTCCTTGGCGATTCTGGAACCACCTTGTCATGGCTACAGCCTACAGATGTGTGGCTGCACTGGCACCTCATCTTGCATGTGTGCTGACAGCAGGCCCTAATGAGCTTGGTGCTTCTGTGGCCAGGCAGGCAAGGTAGCCCCTAGTTAGGGTTTTGGTTCATTAAGGCAAGTAAGGCCCAGCACTGTTGGAGATACAGTCACATATGGGCTTTCACTTCCATATCGAGTACCAGCTTCCACTTAAGACAGAGATATACTGACAACAGCTAGACATGTATTCAGTCAGGCTGGTTTTGAGGCTCTAAAGTGGCATCCTACAATTGCTTCCCCCTTGGTGTCCCCACTTCCTCAGCTTTTCCTGTTCATTCTTCTTTTGGCTAAAAAAATATTGCTTGTAATTCTTTTTAAAGATCCACTTGATGCATTAGTTTTTCTATCTACTTCTATCTCTGTTTCTTAGCTTCAGTTCATAGGCTCCTGTTTCTAACTTGCTCCCACACAGCTTCCGCTCCATCTACTTTCCCCATCCAGAATTTCACATTTCAATCATGTCCTCTCTTAATCTCCTGTCTTCTGCTGAATTTGAGCCTAATTTTCTTAACCTCTCTACATAGCTCTAAAACCATCGAGACCTTTTATCCTATGAGTTACTCTCTCCTGCACCTTTTCCAATTCTTCAATATGCTTTCTGTAATAAGAACAAACCGCTAGAGGTAAAAGCCTCTTTTCCGGCAAGTTTAAAGAGATTTATTAGAAAGAACAGAAGAATGCTAATAGCAGGCCCATTTCCTCTCTGTGAGGACAGAGAGAGACAGACACCCGTTTGCAGCCTGGGTAGGTCCTGAAGAATCAATCCTGCAGCAGTGGCAAACGGGAGCAGCTGATCTGTAGGGAATGCAGTCTGCTTCCTTATCTACTCCTGCTACACTGACTGAAGCTGCTTCTCATCCAGATAACAGAACAGTAAAAATCCGATGCCTACTGCAATGAGCTTAAAGGTATTTCAGCAGTTTGCACAGTGCAGGTACCTTACAGGCTGGGGCAGAACAAGTTCCTTTCAAAAGTTTTACCATCCACTTCCATCTTGACCTAGAGAGATGGGGTCAAGCATTTAATTTTAAGAGCACATCTATCAGCCTCCTCATCTATTTCCTGGCACTACAATACCACTGCAAATTCACAAGAGAGCTCAGCCTAAAGACAGAAAGGATCAGCATCCCTGCATCCTGGATGTCACCTGTACAGCGGTCTCAAGGTTTGCTCATCCATAAACTAACTGCCCAAGAAAATCCCTGTGGACTTTCCTAGTATAGTTAGTTGTCACTATTAATGGGTAAAAACCAAAGCAATTCACAGAAACTTTGAGACTTGTTCAGACATCTTCAACCTACCAAATTCAGGGAATACGAAGGAGATGTAGAGCACTTTCCTCCTCTTCTTCATTAACCCAGGGAAAATATGCTGCCGTAACATGCTGCCAGTTGTAATCATACTGTGTCTTCTAATCCTCAAAGCAGGAGAAGCAGCAGTGTCTCTGGAGCAGAAACACCTCTAACCCCTAGAAACAAGTCTGAAACAAATCTCTGAAAAACTTTGCCTCTTCTGAATTACCAAAGCACTTAAATTCAGCTCCTAATTTCCCATCTAATTCATAAATTGTAAAAGCCTGAAGTAGACCAGCAATGCTAAACTGTAACCAAACCAAAAATTCATTCAAATCTGGATCTGAGTTTTGCCACATTTGGTAGAAAAATGTGGAGCAATTTGAAGCTTCATGAAAAACACTTGCAGCAACAGTAATCCATGTTGAAAAGCTGGGTTTTAATTATATGCTGATGTTATAAACAGAAAATACAGTAATTAGATTTTTTTTTTCTTTCATCCTTGCTTCCAGCTGTTGCATGTTTGATCTCTAAACTTCAGACAGGCCTGCCAAAGAACAGGAAATTTGCCTGGCAACTGTGCATTTGTCAAGCCAGCCACTGAATTCTGCCCCAGCAGTAAAATGCCACTCAGTGTAAGGGAAAACTGGTGTGAATGGAAAAACTCAAATTCCTGTTCTCACTCTGAGCAGCACACAGCCCGCTACTGAAACTAGTGGAGTTCTAGGAATTAGAATGTTTGTTTTGTGGCAATCCAAAAGGTGTAGATGGTTTATATGGAGCCACGACAGCGCCCCAGTTGTGGGAGCTGCTTTCAGGGTCTTCCCCCTCAACAGCTCAGCAGGCCAGAGCGAGCAGGCTACTGAGGCCAAGAGTGGAATTAACCCCAAAGATACAACACTGCAGGAACATTTTGGTTTTTTTCATTTCACCCGCCCTTTTAAAAACTGTGGTGCTTCTTCTACCAAGTGATGAGCAATCCCAACTGCATTTTCAGCAGCTTCCTTTGGTGAAGCACATTCCCTGGTAGAACACAAGGATATGCAATCAAACATTAGGGATTCCTCCCAGAGTAACTGAACCCATTACATTCCATGAGATTTCTACATTTCATTTAGCCTGAAATAAAACAGATTGTGTGTCTTTCCCGAGTCTATCAAGTGTAAAACCAAATGTACCTTTAACAGAGCTGCAAAAATTAGTCTCTTCTTATTAAATCATACTTAACAAATTATAGCAGTGACACAAGTTAATTGCAGAGTTATCTGGAGGATGGTAGAGTTATCATGAGTCACTCTGTAATTAGAAACAGCACGATTTCTAACAGCTATCAAAGTTATCACACATCGGAAGAAATTCTTCCTGTGAAACGATGAGCACTTGCCTGTTATATTCTAACGCATTGCAGCCAGACCACCGTTACGCTACTGCCATGAATATCTGCTCCAACAACGCTAAGCAGAAGCCCCAGTTGCAGAGGCATTCGCTGTGCTGTGAAGGTGGGCCCTGTTCAAAAACTGCGTGGTGCGAGGAAGTACAGTCTGAAAGGTGACAGGGAAATAACGTCACTGACACAGTGAAGAGAGGAGTGAGCAGCAGTCGGTAGCATAAACCCTGTTTACATTCAGGGTGAATAGTTAACCAGAGACTACAATACAAAGTATCAGGATCCCATTGCCAGCTCCATCCCTCTCACATATCCTGGTGGGACAGGAAATAGCGGCACATGTCTCCGCTGCTGAGATGCCCATGGTCAACAACATGAGAAAAATGAGAAAAGCAGCACAACTTTAAAGTCTGAGAAAGAAGATCAACAGCAGGTCACTGGCTACAGGTAATCAGGGACCTGGGAAAGTTGCAGCTGTAACAAAAGAGAACTGCAACCCAGAAGATAAATGCAAAACAGAAAACCACCGACATCTTGAGATCAAGAGGTGAAAAACTGCCTAAGTAGGAGGCAGATGCTGTGACACCTTTAGACACAGGATAAGGAAGGAGAACAAAATAAAATCTGAGATTGCCTTTTCACTAAAGGAGCGAAACTCTGAGGCATCTTCTCTGGGCTTTCCTCCAGAGGAGGATCAGGAATGCACTGAAGCACCTACACATTGAGGAGGGTTTGGACGATCAAGACTACTTTCAGGCTAAAAAAAGAGGAATATGTATTGCCCAAGATTGCCAAGAAATTCACAGTGCCTCTTCACTGACCTCAAGTGCCAGGCTGCAATCATTAGTACATAAACACGGAGAAAATTAGAAATATTGACTCAGGATTAACATGGTGAACTCCTGTCAAGAAGAGTACCAGGAGTATCTAGTGTCTGCTCAGTACAGTCCTATGGTTTCTTCAGAACTTCCTAGTGCTTTCTGCTTGCAATTTCTCTTGCGTAAGAGCATAATTGCTAAGAGGCATACACCAGTGTAAGGGCGCTAACAGTCCCCAGAAGATTTAATGCTGCAGTTCAGCAACAGCCCACAAAGCATTTGGTGAAACTTCCTCGTTAAGCTGCTTTACGATAAATCAGAGCTAAACTGTAATTGCAATTTTCTTTTCAAGAACACCCATTTCTCAGAAGTCTATAAAAGTTCAGGATCAACATCAGCTAAGCCAAATCTTGCACTTCAGTCCCTTTGTTTTTTCGGATTTGAACTATCCCCAATTACCTTCCTTATATACCTCTGACATATGTGAGATCTACAGCCAATGTGTTCTGTGCCTGTTGGCAGGAGCACAGCATTATTCACACTACCAGATACCACTTTCTGTAATAACTCAGAGTGAGGGGAAGGTGCAAGTAAGAGAGCCCAACCTACCCACAAAGAAAAATAATGGATTTTCCTCTTCTATGCTAACAAAAAAAGTGTGTTTCTTTCCACACACACCTAAAACGTGATCTTTGGGACACAAAGGTCTCATTTTAAGCTCCATATCCTCCAAGGGTATGGAGGACAATCTCAGGCATGAAGAGGAGAGGGGGGGTTAGTCAGTACTTTCTGTCCAATTCTGTCATTTGCTATCACAGCCAGACACAGCTCCCCTGTGTTTCTGGGACCACATCTCATTAACCTGGGGTTCATGACGCCTAAAGTAATCAGTGGTTTGCAGAGGGTCCATGGAGTACACAGCACAGATTACCAGTTTAAGAAAGGAAGAATTTGGAACCCTATTTCTGAAACAGGCTCACAATGCAATGATGCCCTTGCATCTCCTTTTTCACTAAACAGATGCCCCAGGAACAGTCTCCCAGTGGCACTGTCTACAAAGCGGATTTGGCCTCTGCCAACAGGGTCTTGCAGATGCCATGGTAGAAATGAGGAATCATCTACCCTTGGGAGCATTTTCATTATCGGCCAAATCTCGATATAGCAAAGCTCTGGGACAGACATCTGGGCCATTTACCCAGCATGAAAACAGGGAATGCTATCCTGGTGTAAAAATGCAGCTTACAAGAGATAAGTGCAGCTACACGGGTAGTTGAGAGAGAGCTGGATGGTAGATTCCCATTTTAGAAAAAGCTCTCCTGGGGAACACTTGAGTGGAAAAACCATTCGCCCTTCTTTTGTATCAAGTTCTTGCCACTCTTCAGTGGCCACTCTGCACCAAGAATACAATATTGTAGAAATGTAAATACAGCTGCAGTGCATGTAAGGACAATGGGATCAAAAAGTGACACTGAAAAAAAGGATGGTTCATTGGATCTGGATGTCATTTGCAGAGAGCAGCTCATCAACATGTCAGATAATCAACACAAGGTAAATTTCACCACTGTCATTACTACATTCATTGTCAGTTGCAATTTTCTCACTTTGGACAGCAGAACTTTTGCCAGTGTAACCATGCAATTCTACTGTACTTAGAGATTACTCCCGTGAACTTCATCTTTCCAAAATACAAGCCATATGTTCACTCTTTTCTGTCCATTTTTTCCCTTCTGCATTTGTGCCTTAACAAACTTTGTAGAAGGAGTTTACTGATGCCTTAAGCTTACTCTCAGTGCACATCCAGACAGTCCTTTCTGCAGATGTTTGTCATTTCAATATATATTCCTCATATTCTAAGCCTAATTGTAAGAGCTTTGCAGCAATAACAATTTTGAGGATATGTGTATGCAAAGGAAATGGACTGCTGCTATACTTAGCCAACCCAGCTAGCTGGTTCTAGAAAAACTCGATTGCTATCTTTATTAGCTCCAGTATCTGCTTATAAAAGTAACAAATCAATGAATTCTACTTAGGAAAAAAAGGCCGGCATGGATAAAAGGTCTTCTCTTTTGGCACTGACTTTCTGATCGCTAGAGAAATGTGTTGCAGAGATGAGCCACGCCGTGCTGAGTATTTTAATGTAATGGGCATCCTCTAATTTGTACTGCAGACAATTTCATCTCTAGAATGTTAAAAGCTAAATTGCATCGTAAGATAGCAGAAGCTAGGGGATCACAGAGGAGTTGAAGATCTGTTTAGGTTTTTGCCTACCACAATGAAGCAGCATTTTTCACTCCTGCTCAATATTTGTCGTCCATTAAATCTGCTTAGGAGGTTAGTCCGGCAGTTCACACACACTCCATCTGGCTTCACAGAATGCCGCATCCCTTGGTGACTAGTAAAGCCAAGGAAATCGAACAGTGAATAGACTGTGTTGCCTCAAACAGCACAGAAACACAAGTAATGATAAGTCACATCCATTTAAGTTTAGCCTCTGCAGCGCAATGCAAAATGGGAACGAGCGGTTTATGATGCAAGAATTGAAATGATGTATTTGTAGTTCCTTGTAACTGCTCAAAGACACTTTTACTTTTCCTAAGGAATTATAATCCCCTCGCGTATCAATCTCAGGGCAGCTCATTGAGAATTCTCCCTCAGCATTTGGCCCTGTATTCAGCAAGGCTGCATAAGCCAAGCAGCGGGGAACAAGCTGCCAAGGGGGTAACGAACAGACCATACTGTATTTTAATTATGGAGAAGAGAACAAGGTACTCTGACAGATGATGGCAGGCTGCATTGATGGTTTCTTTGATGGAAGCCTGTCTTGGTGAATGAAGTGTCTTTCAGTACTGTGAAAATAATGAGCTCCCTAGTGTAGGCTCAGCTATTTTTAAGAAACCATTTTCTTTCTGCTCCACAGTTATCAGCCAAACTACACCAATTCTTTCAAACATGGCTCAGGGTAAGAAAAGAATAGCTGGAAATGCACGGCAGTCCAGCCTATCATTATGGATAATGAAACAAACTGTGTTGAGTAGCACTTAACTCTCTGATTTAGAAATCCCACAATTTGATCAACAAGGCCCTTTACTGACTGTGCAGCTGTGCAGTGACAGGCATCACAGATTTCAAATGCAAACAGAATTCACCCCACGGCATCATCTTCGTCAGCAGCCAGATTGACCCAGTGCTTTCCCCTGACTGTTGCCACCCTGAGCCCCTGCCATGGGAACTGGCTCCATCAGGGCACCTTCAGCTAGGTGTTGAGGCTTTAGATTTTTCTACCGGATTGCTGAATCCTGACACTGCAGCTCAGCTCTCAGACCCAGTTACAGCCTTCCCACAGCTTATTTAGACTGCCCTTCTCTCCAGAGACTATCAGGCCCTTTTGCCAGTGTTTGTTTGGTTTTTTTTTTTTTAGAAATAACTTTACAAAAAGCCTCTCAACAGGTCTTGCTCCCCCTCGGCCTATCTTAAACCATGCAACAGGACATCAAGTATTTTATATGACACACAGCATCACATATCCACAGCTACATTTCCCACAGATGCCGGTGTTGAGATATAATTTTCGGTTACTTTTAGCCAGGAGGGTTGAGCATTTGGTGTCCTAAAAATCAGATTTCTCCATCAATAGGCCAAATATAACCCAGAGAAAAGGCGATTGCATTGCACACTGGGGGTAAACAAACTAACACCAATTGCAGGGCAAGTGTCTCTAAACAAGTGGCAAATTTATAAGACAACAGGAGGAGATATGATTAAGCATCAAAATGAATACTGACCATAATAAAATGGGCTCATAAAATGAATATCACATTCTAATTATGGGAAGGAAATAACTTGTAGTAATAGCATAGCCTTAATTAACCACTACAAAGAAATTGCGGTGATAAATTAAAACAGAAGCAAAAATTAAAAATCAGAAATTAAGTAACATTTTCCTGGAGAAAATAGGAGGGTTTTGCCTCTCATTCCACACCATTAACGTGCTCCTCCCTAAAATTATTCTAAGCCTAATTCTTTTCTGGAATGAATCAGCATTGTTGCAGTAACTTCAAAAGCAGAAGTACAAACCAGAGACCTGATGCTGAAACTTAAAGGGGGAGGGGGAGGTTGGCCTTCTCTACTATCATTAGTCTTTCATGAGTCATCTCTGATTCCTGCAAATTTATTCATTATTTGAAAGTATTTCCCAAATAGTCAGCATGAATCATTTCCAGACTTTGGGCAGTTCACTAAAATGTCCATTTCAGTAGCATGCAATTCGAGATGTGCAGTTTCGTAGCAGATTTCTGCTTCGCCACCGGAAACATTTCAGCAGGGATATAACGACAAGGAGACAAGCAGCCCACATCCAGCACAAGCGGCTATATTTCAGGAAACAGAGAACATTCTTCGGGGAAACCAGACACAAAGATGAATTTCTTATGCCCTGCAATCATCCTCAAATATCATAAGCAAATTATTCATGAGCATAATTGAGAGGGATGTGGTGAATTCAGTTGCATCTTTCAGTCAAAGCTGGAACCCATTATCAAAGTCCTGGCCTTAGCATATGAATGACTGAGTAAAGGTCATTAGCTTGAATTATAACAAACAATAAGATTAGATTATCAAACTAATTCTTAAGCTATAAAACTCTCTCAGAGTTCTCGACTTCTAATGTACATGAAGTCTTAAAAGAGATGGTGAAATAGCAGACTAATCCTCTAAGAGTGACACCCATGCCTGGACAGGCAGTGTCCACCTGCCTGACACCAGCTCTGCAACCCCCAGGAAAGTAACTCCAGTTAAAGTCTGGACACAGAGCAGCTGTTCCCCCGTTTCCTGCACTGCTGCTCCGGTCCAGAAACCGGGAGGCCATAAACGTTACCAGAATGAACCATATTTGTCATGAGTCAAAACTTGCTTATACATTTAAAAAAAACAGGAGAGAGGAGACCATGTACCAGCCAGCCTTCAACTGCCACTCAAATTTGTATGCATTTATTTATTTCAAGGAAAACCTCCTATAGCCCTTGCCCTCTACAGATTATCCTACCTACCATATCTTTGAAATTGCTACCTGGCCTGAATCCTTCTCACCAAGGAAGCCTGATGTGTGATTCACTGAAAAGAATTAAAATTTGGAGAAATGTCTAAATACCTCTAACAGAGGTGTTCGGTAGCTTCAGCTCCGCATACCGGCATTCGTAACTCCTGTAACTTTAAGAGGAACATTGTTCCTTTAACCCCAGCCAGCATACCTCGGGAATCGTGCTCCTCCCATTGCATTTTGGTACAAGAACCTTTCCAAACAGTAACGAAATCACCAGGATTTCTTTGCTGGTCAACATTTGGTCCCACCTCAGTTTGGATGGGCGGAAATTCGCATTTTACTGACCAAGTCTGTGAGGACACACTACATTAGACATGTCCTGTATTTCTTGTAAACAGCCCTTCTCACTTGCTTCTTGCAGGGGAAGGATTTCATCCTACACACGAGAGAACAAAGCCCATGTGCAAACCCAGCACCTGTTTACCTGAATTCCTCCACTCCATTAAGACCGTTCACCTTCCTGATGATCCAAGTCACTCAAGCTTGATGGATCGCAATCCCCACCGTGGGCAGGATGGGATTTACCTCAAGTACAACCACGACTCAAGCATGTCAAAGAGCCGCCATAGAACGCTGAGCGGTATTGACAGCTGAAGGCTCCGCGCCTGTCATTTCCGACACTTTGCGCTGGCATCAGTCGGGTTCTGCAGCGTCTGACAGCTAGACAATAACTACCAACCACACACGTCCCAGCGCTGCAGGGGAGAGACTCTGACAAATCAGTCTGGGCTGTCTCGAATTAGAGTGGACTGACTCTTTACGATCCTGATGACAAGAGAAGAAATTTGGGTTCTACATCCTGAAACAGAATTGGAAGTAAATACGCAACGGCTGCCCAGGGGCCCCAGCAGTTTACGCACTCCTACTTAGCACTTTTTCCCAGCTGTCGCTTCCAAACAGTGCCTGGCATGGAGTGCAGATAAAAGCAGTTTCTTCAATATCCAAAGATCCCTTGGTTTCTGGTACAGAACCTGACCCAAAGCCTCCTCGCTGAAAGCTGGCAACTGCTGTCTGCCCCAGCACTTCACATCACTCCCAGAGCACCTGGGCGCAGGACTCTGCAGGGTCATTTCGGGATCTGTCACAGCAGAGACTTAACAGAAAGGAGCTTCTCCTGGCACCGGTGAACTCCTTCGCGGGCACTCCCAAGGCAGGCGCCCCATCTTCTTTCGCAGCAGGACAGCAGTGCAGCAGCCCTGGGAGAAGGCCCTCCTCTTGCCCCTTCACACCGGCACAGGCCTCATCCCTGCCCCCCACCAGCACCAGTGTCACAGCGAGCCCTAGCTTCCCTTTAGAGAGCTGCCGTGATTAACTTGTTCAGAAGACCAAACTCCAACCCTAATTGATCACATGAATGCAAAATAAGTCCACAGAATTGGGCTGGGTGCCCTTACCCATGCACTGGCAGCTGGGGGGGCTGCAGAGGCCTCTTCTGTGAGGGGAGGCCAGGCTGCCCTGTGCTGGACACAGCCCATTCCAGTGGCCCCACCACAGGGCACAGCCAAGCCCCTCAGCGAGGCCGGTGGTGACACCCCTGGGAAAGCACATTTAAGAAAGGACAAAACGCTGCATGGACTGAGGTAAAAAGTGTGAGAAGCCAGCCCTGTGAGCACCCAGGGCAGGGGTAGGAGGTGCTGCAAGCCTGAGGCAGAGTCCCCCGCGGCCATGAGAGACCACAGGGGAGCAGGGGAAGGGTGTGAGGAGGAAGGAGCTGTTAGGGACTGACCACAACCCTGTTCCCTGTCCCCCCGTGCTGCCGGGCAGACAGAGGAGTTGCAGGGGGGAGGCAGAGAAGCTGGGAGTAAAGGAGTAAAGGTGAGCTTGGGAAAAGGGACAGGTGGGGGAAGGTGTTTTGTTTTCCATTATCCAAACCTATTGCAATTGGCAATAAATTGATTTTCTCCAAGTTGAGGGTTTTTTCCTTTTACCATAATGGCAACTGTCTTTTGTCTCGACCCATAAGCTATTTTATTTTCTCCCCCCGCTGCTGTCCTGCTGAGGGGGAGTGAGAGCAGAGCTTAGCGGGCAGGTGACCAAGGTCAACTCTCCACAAGAATATATCAAAATCTACTGCTTGTTCTCATTTATTGCAGACAAGGGATGTTAGAGGATGAAGCCTTTCTAAAATTGGGGAAAATAAGGGAGACAGTGGTAAAGTGCACTAGCAAGATTTCCATCTCGAGATCTCAAGATGTTTTACAGAGATCAAAGACCACATTATACATAGCTTTGTGGTTGTCCTCAGGGCAGAAATGAGAACAAAATAACAGCATGTTGACCCCATCCAGTCATGTACTCAACATATACCACTCCATCACTGCCAATGGCCAAACACGAGGGTTGTCAACGATAAAAGTTAAAACACATCTGGTATCTCCTTGACACACTTGCAGTGGGGAAATACAGTCCTAATGTCTAGTTTTGGATCAGGCCTCCCTGGCATCCAGCTGTCAGGAATCACAGTCAAAACACACTTGTGTGGAATGAAATTGTCCCCAGTTCAGTCTTCAGAAGCATTTCCAGACTCACACTTTGTCAAAGTAAACCAGTTTTGTATGTGTTTGCAAAGCTCCAGCACTATGGAATGGAAAGCAGAGAGAAGAGAGAGAAAAGCCACACTATGAACCATATTAAGGAGGGAATACTGCTTGGTGACACAACAGATTTTTTTTTCATGTTAGAACAGTTTTAGGAGAAGAGCTACATTAATCTTACATAGGATGCATGATTAATAGAGGAGCTGATGCTCTTGCTGGTCAGTGGGAAGAGCAGAGGGACAATGGTGGTGTTAGGTAAGTGTTATCACCTGATACATGCACATTTAAGGTTCTGAAAAATGAAGCTTAACGTTCCATACAATATGAAGGGCTACACTAAGGTCCAGCAACAAAGCATGGAAGAAGCTGGGTTCTCCAGCCCAGCTTTGTCTGTGCCTTTTAAAGGTAAACTGAAGTTTGGAGTAACAAAGTTGGCTAATGCAGCGGTTGCTCAGTAAAGTCACTGGCACAACTGACACCCAATGCATTACCATTTAATGTCAATCTAGATGGAGAATCTTCTGAAATGAGATTGGGATCCTGAGCACTGAAAAGCTCCACAGAGTCAAGGAGAGACCCAGGTAATAAGACAGAGTTGCCTAGTGGTCCTCCGTCATCTTATGCTGAGAGACATTGCTGCTGTCAACAGAAAACCTTCACTTTAAGACACAGACTGTCTGTCTCTGCCCGGGGGGTGTTCTGGTTTTGTTGTGCAGGATCCCATCCCTACTTTGATTTCTTTGACTCTTGGCAGGGCTGAGACACACACAGTGAGAGCACTGCAGCCTGTAAGGGAGACAGGAGCACAAGGCCTTCAAACCACACCTTCCACCTGGCTCTGCAGGAACAAGATAATCCCGTTCAGAGGGGTGATCAGGACATCAGAAAATATTTTATTTCTTTCTCCAAAAGAAAAATTTTGCTTTTTAACTGAAGTGTTTTCAGTCTTCTCTATGGAGAGAAACAGCTATGCTCAGACCTTTGCTTTTCTCTAGCCAAGGATTCCTATGACCCAAAGCTGCAGCATCAAGGAACACATGGAAAGCTTTTGAAAGGTAATGCTGTACTTTTTAATCCTTACAACATGCTGAGAAGGAAGCAGGTCACCTTTGCTATATCTATCACCAGTGAGAACTATGTTCCCTGGAATGGAGGCGATTCCGCTGGCAATTGCAGATGCCTATGTCTGTGTATCTGTTTCTAAACCAGCTACAATGCCAGAACAACACTTGGTTGAAGCATTCACCATACTATAAAATTTGCTGTTCTGATGTGAAAGCAAGTCACACCCTAGCTGCATGCTATTTAGTTTGAAGATTTCTTCCTGTCACTGCTGGCCTCTGCACGCTGTTCTTTACCATCATATAACAGTGACCACCAACAGTGTGTGTTCCTACTCTTGCATTAGTTTCAAAGCAGAAGAGAACTGAGCCCATTAACTTTATTTTTTTCCTACTTATACCATTCTGATACTGGCTCCCACCACACCTGAGGCATCATTCTCTTCAGGCTCAGATCTGCAGGTGCAATTCCTATGGAGCTTTATCAATAGCTATTAACTTCCTTCCACAAATTTCTAAACTTCCAACTGACTTCTAGGCAACAGGATTCATCACATTTTCTTGTCCTAATACAAAAGAAAAATTCCTCATGTCACTTTGCAAATGCTTCAATTAACTGGAGATCCACTCCTTCACTTTCCTGAGCTGAACCTTTAAAAGTTATTGTGACTATATATCTCCTGGCACATGACCAAATTTCTTCTTTACAGTGTTAAAGTCTGTCCAGCTGCCAACCCCCCTTTCCAGGTACACACAAGTAAAAGAGCTGCTGAGAGCATTTTCAGCCTGTTATCACTATATTGGGTGTTTCACACAGAGAGAAGCGGAGCAGCTACCACTCTCACTCCGTTATTTAATATGTATCAATGCCAACCACTATCTAACAGACGTAATGATTGAATACTGACATGCATATTTTTCCAGCCCAGCTCTCCTTTGGCAATAATGCCTGACCAAGATTGATGACTCTAATACCAAAGCAGGCAGTTAGTTTGTTTCTTCTATAGGCTTCATTTTTCACATAGCCTCAGAATCCTCTTTCCCCCTCCAAAGAAAAAGGGAATGGAAAATTGTGAGGATATAGAGGTACCTATGAGTTCAGTTGGTGTTTCCTCAGGCCACCAAACCACAAAGGTCAGATTCACTAACGTGCTAACTTGGTTTATTCTAACATAATTCACATGGATTTATATCAGTCTAAAACTGGTCTGTCACAGTGACACATGCTGCTCCCTCGGTGAGGGGTCCAGTTACTGGTGGGGAACAAAACCTGGGCAGGTCTGATCAGATCACAACAAGCACATTTCACACATACTTATCAAGTGCCCACACAAGATTCAAGGCAGTTCTCAAGAATAATATAAGAATGTCAGCAGCACAAACAGAAAGAACACCAGAGACTCCACACACACAAAGCATGGCTTTCCTTTTTACACTGTCTCAGGAGTCAGCAGCAGATCCCAAGGACATCTGAGAACCGCAAGGAAATATTGACATGCAAGGCTGAGCTACGAGGCATTTTACAGCAGGGGGTGAGACCAGAGTGTATGCGACTCAAAAATAAGACAGTTAAAGTTTGTCTTGCCTAAGGAGAATCCACTGGGAGGCAAAGTACACTGCTGTATGCTACAGATGGCAATTACCTAGAAAAACAGCAGAGGAAATGGGAGAAAGCGCTAAAATAGGAACTCGATGGTATAGCTCGCCCTCTAAGGAGAAACCTGGCAGCACTGTATTTGTAGATCAACTCTCCTGTGTTTCTATCAAGAGCAGTTTGGTCCTGGCCTACTGCTTGGTTTTGTTGTGTCACTTAAATTTTTATATGCTTTTTACAAAGGAGTCATCTATGTCTTGTGGTACATTTAAAAAATGAAGACGTGGGTCTTGCTGCTTACTGGCATAGCAGAACCATACAAGAAAAATGCTCACAGGAATCTATCTGCTTTTCCTGAGTCCTACCAGCAGCAGAAACTGCTTTCATGTCCCACTGGTGTAACAAGGTCACTGTGACCACCATAAACTGAATCCCAAAAAATAAAGTACACTGAATGCTGTCACAGCAAACAATGCTCAGAAACCAGCTGCCTCTTTCTCAGCTCCAGTCAAGAGGCAACACACCGAGAGGCAGAAATTCTTGTAAGCCACAAGCAGAAATAGCCTCTCTAAAATTTCCCAAGTCCCATTTATACAAGACCTTAGAAAGCAGTAGCACTTGTACTTCAGAGCCAAATCCAAAAAGCAATTGTAGAGATGAGTCCCCAGAGGGATCTTTGCTCATCCTTAGCCTAGAGAACTTCTTGCTAGTCTATTATACTGTTCCTAATTTGAAACAACGTGTGATATATAGGAAAGGTTAAATAGGAGTGATCAGCAGTGGAAAGTACATTTTACACTGAATTAGGTAAGGGTAAACAGGAGCCAGCAGCTGTTATGCAGTAGATCTAAACTACAGCGATCACACTGTCCCTGCAAATCCTCTCCTGAACGAAGCATCACCACACTTACACGCCTGAGAAAGCTACAAAATATCACTATGACACACATCTTCAAATAAAGATCCATTTCAGCTCTGAAGAGACAAGCAAGAGATTCATTCATTCTCGATGACCTTGAGTCATGATTCTTAACCATACATCCCTGATAACATTACCAGCACACTTCACTCAGCCCACTGATTCTACCCTCTTTGCTTCAGTTCCACCAATACATGCGGAAAAGTCCTTGAAAAACTCACAATCCTGTAATCAAAGATTAAATATTAGACAAAGGCAAGTTATAAATTCTGGACTGAGTACAAGGATATTTAGTGAATAGCATTTAGAAAACACAAGAGCCACAAAAATTCCCTGACATGTAATGCTCTGGAGCACCCTTCGCTCTCAGTAACATCTAAATGTGACTCATCTGCTTCTTGCTTGCTTCTCACTTTATTGGGAGGTTTTTTCCTCAGAGCAGGGGTGCCTTTGAGCAAAGGTAGATCAACCAAGAACAAAGTCTTATTTCAGCAGAAGCTAAGAGAGGTTAAATGCTTGGGAAAGGGGGCAGCAAAGTAGAGAGATGCACCATTAAAATGTAAATACACAGAGTACCTTATACAGACTCTGGAAATAAAAAGAAAGCGAGCTCTTGCTATGTTATTTAGTACTCAGTCAGGGTACTCTAATGAACTGGGACAAAAAATATAATGGACATGATTACATGTCTTCCATGGACACATAAGCACACATGCATACTTACATAACCACATTTGTACTTCAATGAAAACTGAATTTGAAGGATTAAAACCAAATTAACTACTATGCTAATAACATGATTAATACATCTTTGTAACTGTGAAATTAATATTGGACACAAGAAACCTACTATCCCAGAATCCACAGCATTTGCACCTAATGCTGAGCCTCAGGCACCTCTCCAGAAATGTCATAAAAAGGTTAACATAGTTTTCTTTCCTGTGTTGCAGGATCATTTTGAGTAGAATCAGTCCCATGACTGCAGGTGATAAACCGTGAGTGTAAACGCTGTATACCACCCTGCTGAGACGGAACACCATGCAGCACTCCATGCCAAGGAAGAGCAAGTGACCGCTACACATCCTGAAGGAATATGATTTGCTATCATTTGTTTTAGAATGCGATTGTTACTTTCAAACCTCTCAGATGCTATTCACAGCCACATATACAAGTACCTCCGGAAACCAGAAAGAGAGGCTAGTTTCCTTGTCTTTCAGCACAGCAAAGCAAACACTACCCCAAGATTTCAAAAGCAGCAGACATTGATTTGAAATTTTCTTTGTTTCACTTCACTATCATAAGTACAACTGTTCCCATAGCTCTGGTAAATGAGACTTTTGATTTTCTAGACTTCCACTACTTATTTTGGCTCAATTCCCACAGACTTTTTAAAAAAAAGAAAAAAGGAAAAAAAGTGTTATTTTTTGCACACTAAGATGGGCTTGTCACTAGCTGCATTTTTTTGTTGTTGGTTTCTTGGGGTTTTTTGTTTACTTTCTTGAGTAGATAGACCACTTCTACCTGTAAGATTCTGGTTTTATTTCCAGCTTAAGACTAACAGAATAAAAGCATTTCTTTCACATTGTGATAAACGGCATAGTAACGACAAGCCACAGTTTCCAGGGAGTTTCATATACCATCAACTTCAGCTAATTCTCTAATAACTCACGGGTACAACATATGCCAGGGGCAGAAAGGGGATTGGCCACTTTAATAGGTCCACGTTATAATGTTTAGCCTGATCAGACAAAACTTTTGCCTGGAAGCGCTCCTTCTCCAGGTGCATCTAGAAATGTGTGCTAACAAAGTGTTACTGCCCACATCGCAAATAGCCAAGCCTATTAAGAAAACAGATAATTAGCATCTACAGTATTACTTGATAAAAATGTAGTGGTACAAGAACATGCAGGGACTCAAGTCACTGCAGAGAGTGACTCGGATGCAGTCCTGCAGTGTGCTCTGGTCAAAAGCAAATGCATGAAAAGAGACTGGAGAAAGAGAACTGACTTCTGTCAGCTTCGGAAGAAGTAAGGTATCAAAAGGACTAGAGAGCAGTACAATGCTCTCAGGGAGCAAAGTGGAAACAGTTCTAGTATTCAAACAGTTTAATATTAAGCAGATGCTGGGCCACTGTTGATGTTTTCAATTTTTTAGATACAAATTTCCAAACATAGTCAAAAAATAAACACAAACAAAGAAATCTCACTGCTTAGCAAATGCACAGACTTTTTTTCCTTTACTTTGCAAATGCTTGACTCAAATTCAAGATGTGCTTTTCCCAGAGCAGAATGAAAGTCTAGTGTTTCTTGTCCTCCAACAGTTTGGTTTGCACACGCAACCTGATACATACCTATATGGGTATTTCGTAAGAGTGCTTCTGCGTCATTACAGCTCCCATTTGCTTCTACAGCAGCAGCACTAGGGAGCTGTTGGCTAAGTCACCCTGCCCAGCCGTACAGTGCGCATAGCTTACCAGATCCCTCACAATGCAGTTGTAGCAGGGCGCGTTCAAGTTAGCCTAAAGCACAGTCAAGGGTAAAGAGTGTCTAGGGAAGATATATCAAGGAACACCACACAGTTATGGGGTAGTTATGGGCATAGATCACTGCCTCAAAATAATTCAAACTCTCACTTTCTTTGAAAAATAAATATATATATATCAGCAAAACCAAACTCTGCTCAATCCACTAAATATATCAGCAATTGCCTTAAATATTATGGAAGTCACAGACGTGGGAATTGAAGACAAACCTCAAAACATCTTTTTCCTCTCAAAAAGCTGCTTCTCATTTAAAATAATCTGCAAGATATGGGGCATACAGTACAAATTCCAGAGTCCTAGAGCTGCAGGTCTCGAGATGCCTCACTGTTAACGGGGTAAAATAACAACCTCTGACATATTCTAATTCATCACCAATTGGTTCAATAGACTTACTGTCTGTACAATACAGCAGGTGGTGATACGTCATTGGGAACTGTAACTCACAGAGTAACTGGCTGCTTTGAGGTCCTTTGAAGTGATGTTACTATTCTTGGGATATTTTCTAAAAGCCCTTGCTAAATGATCCATATCCTCTACTGCAGCTAAACAATAATTGATTTTTCTGTTCTTTCTAAGCATTGTCCCATTGCCAACATATATTTCTCATTTAAGTTCCTGGAGCATTTTGTTGCCTCTCCAGCTTAATCTCGCCTTTCCATAAACCAACTTTATGAGCCTCCCCATCTGTTCCTGTGAGATGGGTGTGCATGTTCTGTATGTGTATCTCTATATATAGTTATTACCCGGACAGGTGTGTGTTTGCCGACTGCACAGCACGTACACGCAGCCCGTCAGGAGCTGCCGTGACAATGCTGTAAAATGAGATTCTGAATCTGTTTTGCTGCTGATCCTGCTCCCTGTTTAATATCTGTGACCATGATGAATTATGTTGGACATCCTGGCTTCTCCTTACTGAATTGCAGCCTGCAACATAACATCTCTTCCTGGTGTTACACAGATTGCTTAGGGATTACGAGCTCTTTGTATGCATTAAGACTCCATTTTTTGCCCATTACTATTCTGGATTTTATGCTGATAGTAAAGCAGATTGTTAGTATCACATTCCTCCTTATCTGTTTGCCAATAACATGTAACATCAAAACACTGCTGACTAAGGAATTTTATAGCACTGCCCAACCCTCCTACTTAATATTAGGACCTTGTGGAAATGTATCTGACACAGTTAAATAACATCAGTCCTAACTGGGTTTGATCCTGAATAAGATGAATCATCTACTCCTTCAAAATAACAAAAAACCCCAAATCACCACAAAATACACGAACAAAGAGCCTTGTAATGCCATGCCTCTGTGGCTGGCTGGGACTTTATTGTCAGATTCTGACACCAGCCCTACCACATCCAGCTGTGCAGACGTGAACATCAGCTCAGCAATTGTATAAAGCCTCGGGAGCAGCCAGATACCTGCCCAAACCACTGGTCCCAGCAGGCACTGTTGTCTGCCAGCAACTTTTTGCATTGTCTTCCCAGCCCTGCACTTGTCACTGCTTTGGCAAGGGTTTAAGGAGGCAGAATACACGTACGGTTCTCCTTTCACAGAAGTATTGAGCATGATCACCCCAACACCACAAAGCAGAGTGCATCTACTGCACTCCCAGCTGCTTCATCCTGCATGTGTGCTAATGGTTAAAACAGCACCAGATTTTGTGTCTTTCTGCCCTTTGGTGATTTTTCGTAACAATGAGTTTCTCATCTAAAGTCCTCAGCTGTGCATTTCACCTCACTAAGCTCCTGCTTTTGCAGGGACCTACGACCTTCAGCATGCTTTTGGGCCCTCCTGCTCTTTTCTTGCAGCACAGCATAGCTATAGCCTGTGGGTTTTACTGCAGATCTTAAATTTGTGCAGGGAAGTATTTTGTGCTTTATGACTATGTGAAGCCTTTAAGATGGACTCTTCCGGACACTGCACTTACCCCCATGCCAATCTCTTTCCAGACTTGTCTTTCCAGAAGTTGGAAAACTCTCAGTTGGAATAAACAGCTGAAAAAGTATCCCCCCCTCTGGGAATTTGCAAACCAACATATTTTTCTAGGAAGAAAGCAATCCTCTCCCTGCAGATGAAGCACTGCTCAGGATGACAGCAAATATCACTTAATCATCAGGGAAACATGCATAGCAGCCCAAGAGTCCACATCATCTGAGGATGGGCCAGGTTCCTACTTCACCAGATGTAAACACAGTAAGGTTAAAGTGTCAGTGAACACACTACATCTTGACACTACCTGACAAGCACTTGTAGAGAAAGGTCTCACTTCTCCAGTACGGAGACCAGATCATTAAATACATCACCCTGTTGAAGACTTAAGACCTTATTTAAGTTCAAGTATTCTGTGCTACAAAACACTGAATTTACCTGCCCTAGAAAGGGCAAGATCCAGTCTGTGCCTGGTACTCCAGGCAAGTGTTCTTAGGGAAGCATTTCTGGATCCACCAGACCACGTGCCCCCCAGAGGTGGGGATAGCAGAAAGAAACAGGGGACCATGTCATTTACTTTCATGCCCAGACAGGAAAGGGAGGGAAGACCATCAAACTAAAGTGTTTCCTTTGTTGTTGTTTTTTTTTCTTGTTTCTCTTAACAAATTAAAAGTCTAAAGACTACAGCTTGCATAATTTAACATGTCTGTAAACATGGAACATGCATAATTGATGTTAAACAACATGCTAATCACCTCATAATGTGAATAGAGGGGCAACCTACTCTCAGTTTATGTATAAATAACAAGATGGAAGCCTGCTGAGCTCTGTGTAATAGATTCCCCCCCCCCCTTACATTTGTGTCTCAGCATGATGGTAAGCCACAGCTTAGGCAGGAAACCTAATGTATTATTTATGCTAAGCTTTGAACTGAAACACTTTTCTCTATTTTATATAAATATATATATTACACCTTCAAACACAGTGACTGATTCTGTAAGGTCACTGTAAGAATAAGTTCCCCTCTGCAGTTAGAAAGGGGATGGCCATGCAGCCAATGTCATTAGTGGGAAGAGATGCTTGTTTCTCAGCATGGTGCAACAGACCTGGCCCCAGTCCTCCTCCCATTCCTGTTGCTGCTTTGGAAACTTCCTTAGTTATACAAGTGCCTACACCACGAAACACTGCAAGAGATGCCTGCATAGATGACCTGTGATCTTTTACTTCCATCAACTTTAAGACATTACTGAATTCACTGGGGAGTAAAGTACTGCCAGGAGGATCCAGAGCTGTTACTATTTCTAAGACCAAAATCCTGATTTTCTGGCAACTAACACTCCAGTTTGCTTTGGCATACTTCATGCAAAGGTCAAACAAACTCCAAAATTATCCTCTGGTGGATAAATGGGTGTTGACATGCAGAGACTCTGATCCATAATCAGTTCTGTTGCAAATATAGATGCCATCAGTAGTGAGACAGAAGTACAGAATCACAGAATAGTTTGGGTTGGAAGGGACCTTAAAGACCACCTAGTTCTACTCCCCTGCCATGGGCAGGGACACCCTCCACCAGACCAGGTTGCTCCAAGCCTCATCCAGCCTGGCCTTGAAGACAGCCAGGGATGGGGCATCCACAGCTTCCCTGGGCAGCCTGTCCCAGTCCCTCACCACCCTCTCCAGGAACAATTTCTTCCTGATGTCCAATCTAAACCTCCCCGCTTTCAATTTAAATCCATTACCCCTTGTCCTATCACTACAGGCCCTTGTAAAAAGTCCCCCCCAACTATCTTGTAGCCCCCTTCAGGTACTGAAAGGTGCTATAAGGTCTCCCTGGAGTCTTCTCTTCTCCACGCTGAACAATCCCAATTCTCTCAGCCTTTCTTCATAGCAGAGGTGGCTTCAGCCCTCTGATCATCTTTGTGGCCTCCTCTGGACTCGTTCCAACTGGTCAATATCCTTCATATGCTGAGGGCTCCAGAGCTGGAGGCAAAACTGCAGGTGGGGTCTCACAAGAGCAGAGAAGAGGGTGAGAATCACCTCCCTCAACCTGTTGGCCACACATCTCCTGATACAGCCCAGGATACAGTTGGCTTTCTGGGCTGGCAGCTCACACTGCTGTCTCATGTTCAGCTTCTCATCCACCAGTACCCCCAGGTCCTTCTCCTCAGGGCTGCTCTTGATCCATTCTCCACCCAGCCTGTCCTTGTGCTTGGGATTGCCCCGACCCATGTGCAGGACCTTGCACTTGGCCTCGTTGAACTTTGTACAGTTGGCACAGGCCCACCTCTCCAGCCTGTCCAGGTCCCTCTGGAGGGCATCCCTTCCCTCCAGCGTGTTGACCGCATCACACAGCTTGGTGTCATCGTCAAACTTGCTGAGGGGGCACTTGATCCCACTGTCTATGCCTCTGACCCCATCACAGAAGGCCACCATATTCGTCAGGCATGATCTGCCCTTGGTGAAGCCACGATGGCTGTCACCAATCACCTCCTCATTTTCCATGTGCCTTAGCATGGTTTCCAGGAGGACCTGCTCCATTATCGTGCCAGGCACAGAGGTCAGACTGAGTATTCCCACTCAGAATGAAGGAGGTAGGTCTGTATGCTCTCACAGAAAATGACTATTTCTACCCAGAGGCAGAGGAAAATAGAGGTGTAATTAGGGAAATAAAGGTAAACATCAAGGTAATAAAACCATCATTAACAACATTTGGAGCAGGAATGGCAGAGACAATAACAGGCATACCCTGGTCCAGCCAGCTAACAGCAGGTATTCAGAGAGCCACAAACCAGGCTACTGAAATCAGGGACTGAGCTGCTGTCGACTTCAGAAAGAACATGACTGAGCTTAGGAGGAAATTTAACACAAATTTTACCACATTTTCTCCTCTCAAGATGATGCAGATGGGGGCTGAGTTGAACTTGCAGGTTTGGCAGAAACACAGCAATGAATCTGCAAGTAGCTTCCATCTAGCTAACACAACACATACAACTTTTCTGTTGTCAGAGGTCTGGCTTTAATTAAAATCAATCTTAAATAATTTACATGGCATTTCATTAAATGCATGCTGAGTTAGACCAGGGCCCTCCAGTGTAATTTAACGTGTCCAAGCTATGAGGTGAGACACTAAGGTCATAACATGCATTTGTGTTTCTCTCTCCTGGAATCTGCTGTTTAAAGATAAAGCTCCAAATAATCTTCACCCTTGCTTCAGGCAGACCAGCTCTCTGCCATGGAATATGTTAGTCAGATAATTAAAAGACCACGGATAGTCAAACACATGTGAGTCATTTTGTTTTAATACCAGAGCTGTTTCACCAGTGGCACTTCAAAATTTTGACATCAGTTCCAGAATGCCCAAATCATGCTCTCAGATGAATAAAGAGTAAACATTTAATGGCTGGGGGGTAGGGAGAAACCAACAACCAAAACACCACAACCAAAAACCAGCAACAAGGTAGAAAGAGAAACAAAAGATTATATGAAAAAAAAGAATTAAGTAAAAGCCCTAAAGGAGGCAGCCAACATAGGTAGGACCAGCTGTACTGAAGAAAAAGTGGGGTTTCTGTCTCTGAATGTATAGGCACCCCTTTAGTGTGATGGCTGTACTGGCCGGAAAACTTAATTGTGCAAACTCCACTTTACAGACTCACTCTCACTACCCACTCATATCTGTTGGGGTGAATCCTCTAACTTGGTTTGCTTCAGCATCTTAAGACATAAAAGTGTTTTTACTAATTTGACTGATTTTGGTGGAGGTGGGTTCCTAAACTCTTGCACCAGTCCTTGCACCCCCAGTTTGCAGGGATGTAACCACAACACAAGGCAGGCAAAGAGCAGCACGGGTAAGGGGAGAAGTGTTTGCACTGAAACATGGACCATTCACTGCCAGGGAAGAAAGTCCACATGGGACATTTCCACTGGGACCCTGAGAGACGAGCCATGGAGCTGCAGAGGGCTACAAAGCCAGCTTTGCTTGCTTAGGTACCTTTGTGCACAGAATCACAGAAAATGCCCCCCCACCCAGGAGACAGGGGATAGACTGACTAGCTCCAAACGATCCAAAAGAGAGGATATATATCTGTCCACCACTGGTTTTCAGCCTCATACATTAGCCCTTCCAAGCATTAGAGACATACTAGATACAAAGACACCTTTGCATTCCCTTCCTACCTTATGCCAGGGGTAGCCTTGAGAGACCAGTATCTCCCGCACACCTAGATCAAAACCAGGCTTTGCTCAGTGCAAATTAAATTAATGTTTTGCCACAGGAAGGTTATGAAGGAGGGAAGAAAAAAAAAAACTCAGTGTTAAGTAAGATTTGCCAAGTCAGACTCCCATTAGAGAAATCTGCAGAACAAAAGGCAGGGGAACTCACCTTCCCTCCTCTCTCACCCCTCTGGGAAGTAGGAAATGCTCCATTTGAGCACAAAACTCTGCCTTCACTCCAGAGAGGAGCAGAGAAATCGTGATCAGGCAGAGTAGGGAAAGCATGGTGCTTTCTAGCTGCAGAGCAAACCTCTTCTACTTGCAAGTCAATGAAAGAAACAGAGTGCGCATATATGAGAGAAAGACAGATTATGTAGAGGGAGATTGGTGTGAGAATGACATTGCTGGGAATGAAATTCATCTCCAAGCCAGATGGAGTCGAGTTTGTTTACGAGTCTGAGCTGTGATATCCACTCAGTCCATCTGGCTGACGCTGAAGGGAAGTCCTTTCAGCAGATACCTTGGAAGTACCATTCTGCTCAAGCTTGCATTTCATCATTTCACGTTAATCAGCGTGTTATCTAGACTGGTGGTGAGGCTATCATGTAGAGAAAACATCAAGCTATGAAATTCAGAAAACTCTTCCTGATCAATATTAATAATTAAAAAACCCCACCAACCTCTTCAGCAAACCCTGCCAAATTTCTGCAGCAGTATCTCTGCGAAGTCAAGCCCTGAATCTCATTTATATAAAGGATCCTTTCCAGCCCTCTTACAACTTTCTGGTGCCTTATTGTGGCTGTAAGTTGCATTAACACACCAAAACCCCTTACCACTGCCAGGGGATTTAAAATGTCAAAAGTCAACAGGAATGGTTTTCTGTACTATTATTTTTTCCCACAACAGTTGGGGCGTCCTGACTGCAATCACACCTACCATCAAGAGGAAGCTATAGCATTGAACATTATGCCACAAAGTACCAAGGGCCTTTAGGAGACTATTCTCACAGATACAGTTAATAAATAGACAGGCAGGAAAAAAAAAACACCATCACACAACTCCTTGCAATGAGTTACAGAGACACAGTAGTAAACCGGGATGATACTGGAACCTTGGCTCATATTTGCCCATCAGAATGGGATGACAGAGGGCTCACAGCCACCATGGACAAAAAGATACATACTAAATCCCATCTATAGCGAAAACATGCTGTGATACAAAGCACAAAACTGAGCAATAGCATCTGGGAAAAGTTCACTACAATTTACATTCAACTCAGTTTGGCCACACAAACTTTTAAGCAGATTTAATATTTGAAAGGAGATGTGGATACTCTAGTATGATCAGACTCCTCAATCTGCTTACACAGTTTTGCCAGTGAAATAGTTTCACAGAGTAGATATAAGGAAGAAATTTTTTACAGTGAGGGTGGTGAAACACTGAAACAGGTTGCCCAGAGAGGTGATTGATGCCCCATTCCCAGAAACATTCAAGGGCAGGTTGGATGGGGCTCTGAGCAACCAGGTTTAGTGGAAGGTGTCCTTGCCCATGGCAAGTGGGTGGAACTAGATGATCTTTAAAAGTCCCTTCCAACCCAAATCATTCTATGAATTCTGTGAGTTGTGCATATGCCCACACACAGCAGAGCTTGTTGGGACCTTACGAACACTTTTGGGACAGCTGAACCTTTGCTTTTGAGTGGGAAAACAGGATCTTCCAGAATTAAAAGCCACACTCTATATGACAGCTTGGTTGTATGGCCCAGACCCTGCCCAGGCTGCCCCACTGCATCCCCCTACAGATTGATGGGTGAGTGGCTTCATTTTATCACAAACAACAAATAGGTTATACAAACACACACATTATATTGCTACTTGTCTTCCACTGGGAAGCACAGCGTACCCCTGATTCTGTATGATGAAATAGGATTCTTGGCAGAGGGCCTAAAAATCACAGTAGCATTCCACAGAGATGCTTGAGAAATCCAAAATATTTTGATGCCATTCACCAGGGAATGATAAGGAAACTCAAACGAGAGTTATGCTTGTAGGCCCAACTTCTCAGGCTTCTGCAAAGATCTGATTGCTTGGGAGCTTTCAGAAGAGCACACTTCTTTCAATGTAAATCTTTCTTCCATAAGTAACTGGGCTCTGTTATATTGCATAGCTATGTGGAGAATTATTAAGGATTTTTGTTGGTTGGTTGTTGGTGTTTCATATTGTATTTTAACCTATAGGGAACCTGGACTAAAATCAGGGTTCAGGCTAACAGTCTGTGAAGGCAGGGAAACAAGGTCTTCCACAGTCACCTTTCTGATAGTAAATAGTCTGGAATCCATCATACAAATCAGTCTCTCCACTCACTTCGAAGGAGCGACACAGAGGGAAGAGGTAGCCCTTTGAACAAAGCAGCATCTTGTCAGCACGGTCCAGGCCTCCAACGGATCAAGATTTTAGCTTTGCTCAGCAGGGAGCATTGTGTATTATTCCAAACCAGTTCTCAGGGTTCAAACACCTGGTATTATTAACAACAGTAAAACTCAGTGAAGGCACCCAAAATAGACCCTCAGTGCTGGTGCCACAACTTTGTTAGCCTCATTTGTCTTAAGTGATGCAGGCTTAACATCCCAAGTTAAAACAGAGTGAACGAGCTGAAAACAAGTAGCCTTTTGTTTAATATTTGCTGGGAAAATTGCCTCTCATTTCAGAGAGTAAAATAAAATCAAGCAGCTTAAGAAGAGTAAAAGTGATGATTACCGCTTTGAACTTAGCAGAGCCTGTTCTCAGCTGTGTGCAGCCACGTTACCCCAGAGAGCACCCAGTTTCCAGTACAGCGAGAGAGTCTGTGGGACAGCACCGACATCTAGTGGGCAGCTGCAACTATAACAGTTTCCCCCCGCAGGCTGCTCCTGCTTGGGGGCCACAAAGTGTTCCTCTGATGTGGTGGCACACTCCTGCTAAACCAAGCTCGGAGTCCCCTCGGTGGGCCCACACGAGAGCTACTCTTGGAGATCCCTCATCACCTCCATCACCGCCTGGTACAGAGCGCAGCTCCCCGTGGACTTCCCGATGGAAGTGGCCAGTTTCCAGGCACAGAGATGCCACTACCATACCCTCCTCTACTAAGTCTCAGATACTTCTTTTTGGTGACCAGCAGCCAGACTGCTTTCCAGCAGCGAGTGAAGAGTTCGGGCTGGGAAAGAATGGACACTCATACCCAAAGGACAAAAGCTTGTCTGATGAAAGCTTGTGCAGTACACCAACTGTCGAGATCCCCACTTACTACTACTGCCCTCTTCAAAATAAAGCTCACTAATAAAGCCACAGGAAGAAACTTTTCTTAATGGTGCCACTAATCCATCGCCCAATTCTCTTGGGAGAAAACAGTAAAACCACCAAGCCTAGAAGGATTGCAACCAGCTCAACTACTCCTGAATCCCAGTGTTTACATCTACATCCAGCTCATATTCTGCACATTCATCACCAAGTCCATCAGCTATTCTCCAAACATATTCCTCCAGCTCAACTCTCCTGCCTTCCTCCAACTCCCGTCACTGTTCCTAACAGAATATTGTCACCCAGGCCTGCCTCTGGGCTGCTAAACATCAGACCTTTCTTCTGAAGGATGGGGCACTGGGGCTTGTCTTTCGCTGAGGGAAGCAAGACTATCAAAGTAGTGAATTTTTACTACAGTTTTACATTTTGTCCTTGGTCTACAATCCCTCTGGGCAGCATCTGGTGACTGGATGAGAATGGAGCTAGGACTGGGAGTGTCATATGGAATTATCAACACTTAAGTCTGATGCACTTCATCAAGGTCCTGTTTAACAGCTGAATGTTTGCTGTCAAGGCCTCTGCCGAGTTTTGAGTTGTGGGCTTTTTCTTTCATTTTTCCACTCATCTCATTTTTCCAGTAGCACTCTTTCCTTTCAGTTTTATATCCTGACAAAAATTTCCCTTTATAACCCAGTTTGCCCCTCCTCCAAAGACATTAAACCACTTCATTTGCTGCCTGCTGGGTAAAAAGATAAAATTACTCTGCTGTATCAATTTAAACTCTCTTAATAAAGGGAAGTGGAGCATTTATGCCAGCAACTATTTACCTTATTATGTTGCATTATAGCCACACATGTGCTTCAAGTTTAAAGAGAGTGGCTAAAATCCATTCTCTGTTTCTTTCTCTAAGACAGGGTGTGCAATCAACTCCTAATGAGACTCCAAATTCTTCATTCCCAGCAGAGAACAGAGCTATATTTACAAGCTCAACAGCATAAGAAACAGTAATATCTTAACTCCAAATCAGACATGTATAACAAATTAAACAGCCAAGATTAACTGTGTCACATTGGGATCATCAAGTTTTCTATGATTAATATATTATACAATCTTCATCAGATTTTATGGGCTTGTAAGAAGTGGGAAGGTCAGACATGCTGCCATGGTCCTCAGAGCATTTGAGTCTGCATTGTACATAAAAAAAAAAAATCAGAACACACTCAAACCACCATCTCCAACTGCTTTTACAAACCCCTCTTTTGTGGTCCACAACTACTTATAACATACCTCCGGGTCTGAACCAGCCAGATTTGTCACCTCACTTTCAGATGATCCTGTATCAAATAGACACAACTTCCCCATCCTCCTGAAGCAAGAGGATACCATCATGAATATCAATTCTTACCTTTATCCATCCTTCAAGTTCTACCTCTTGCCAAATTACTAATTCTCCACACCCAAAAAGATGACTTGATTACCTTTTTAAAAAAAGGCTTTACCTAAGGTTTCACCTTTCCAAGTTTCGAATGACCAAACACAATCAGAGCAGGTTCACTGTGAACCTGCAGAATGAATATGGATGTTTTTCCACTCTTCCCATTCCATAAAAGCTCTTCTGCCTTTTACTTTTTCTGCTCTCATCAGGTAAATCAGTGCTGAAAGTCCAACGGGCATTGCCTTTACTTTCATTTTGACTTAAAGAAGCTAAAGAAAACGTAAATATTCTTTTAGCCATAATGCAAAAAGTGTTTCTAAGCTTCTATTAGCTTTACTGAAACTACAATGAAGTTGTGATCACTGAAACCAGAAAAGCAAACCCAAAGAACAAGCATTCGGCTTGCGGTATTTTTTTTTTTAATGGGTAGGTGGGAGAGATTCAGGATTAGGAGTTGGATCCCTGGCATAAAAACAGTGAGAAAAACCCTGATACCGTGCTTTAAAACATCCTCCCACAAGATTATCCCAGAAGTCTATAGAAGCCACTAGATGTCCCTCTTGGACTTGCAATTGAAGCAATTGTTTGGGGTGGGTTTTTTCCCCTCTAGCTGTTATGCCAGTTGCCACAAAGAATGAAAACCTTGTCGTCATTTTATATCTTAATTTAATATGATGCTTCCACAGGAACATACTGGGCTTAATGCTTATGGGAGCAGACACATGCCAAATTCCCCTCTATGAGACAGGAACAGGGCCGCTCATAATTCAGCTCAGTGCATGCTCTTAAAAGGAACAGCGGCTTCAAGAACTTCTTGTTTAAATACTAATCTTATTCTCAGCATTGTTCAACCTCCCTGGAAACACCAGAATAAAGCAGTACCTTACAGTGTGGTAGGGGGTTTTTTGGTCTTGGGGGCAGGGATTGTTGGTTTGAGGGTCTTTTTAATCTTTTATTTGCCAAAGCTAGAGGTACAAAATGAGATTATGTTTCTAGAGGCCTTGTTATTAAGGAAACTGTTGGAGGCAGAACGTACCATTAACCCCATCGCAAAACCCTTAAAATTTCCCCTTGTGAAGAAGGAAGCGTACGAGGGCTGGAATTGAGAGGCATAAGGCAGCAGGATGAAAGGGGAGCAGGAGGAGAGCAGGAATGCAGTTCAGTAAGCAGACCAAGGCAGGCCACCATGATCAAAGGGAATTTGAGAAACCAACTCTTCAGGTTACCAGGATCTGACTCCTCAGGAAAAGCACCTACATATGGCCACAGGGTACAACATGGCAGACCCAGGGTGCATTCACAAACATAAAACGTTCTGTAGTCAGATCCAGACCATGATGCTATAAAACCTTGAAACTCCAGACAGCAATATTTCAAGTCCAGGGCTACAGACAGCCCTTTACACACACACACAGAGGCTATACTAAGCACCCTTTTGCCACGAAGGTTACTTAGATGCTTGAGTAAACCCATCTGCCCCTTTTCCAAGGTTGATTAATCAACACACTGGATAAATACTCCCTTGCTAGCAGCAAGCACACTTAGCCATGGAGCAATGTGCCCTCTGAGCTGATCCCAGCCAGGAAAGGTCCCTGCTTCACAAGGCACGGCCTCCCCTTGGTCCAGGCAGCAGCTTTGACATGGTCGGATATCAGCAAAGCACATTTGTCAATCCTTGCAGGATTAACGCAGCTCCTCACCTTGCAATTTATCCATGTTCAGTTCTTTTAGAGAGGGAGCCACAGAGAATTGCCCATAGAGCAAGCAGAGCTATCTGCCAGCCCCTGCACTTGGGGCCAGTTGCTCTGCATCCCTTCTTCCTTTCCACAGCCAAGCAGGAGTTAGCTGATCGCAGCCCTCTGCGTTTCTCCCTGCGTAACTGAAAGGAAAGCAATAATCAACATGCATAAGAGATACGGTCTTACTCTCACTGAAGCACAGAGGGAGAAGGATTCCCATTGCCAGAAGGGACCAAGGGTGCCTGTCCTCAGCAAAACAGCAGATATGCTCCAGTCACCTGAAACCCATCACACTTGTGCTGGCTGTCACAACACCCCTTCCCTGTTCCACTTCCACAAGATCTCCAATGTTAAAGCAGGTGGAAGTGACGATCTACAGACCAATACTCACACTAAGGAAGGAGGGGGAAAAAAAATATATAAAACACTGAAAACACAAAATCTAATCTAGTCAGGAAACAGAAAAAATAGCATCTCACACAACCAAAGCAACCTGATTGCAACAGACTCACAAGAAAAAGCTGCACATAAGCTTTACACAGGGAAACAACTGGAGATTAATAAACAGGTCTAAAAATTCAATCTGTTGGGAAAGAGAATGGGTTTTTTACTGAAGGAAAAACACATGTAATGTTGAATTGGAAATAGTTCATCCGGCATCAGTGAAAGGTGCCAAGCTAGAAGCATCTTTTTGTCCCAAGGTATCTTCAAAAGCGAAACACTGCTGCAGGGATTGTTTCCTTTATTGCAAGCTACAACTGCCAGCCACAGAGAGCCTGGTGACCACCGAGCAGTAGCACCATACAGGAGTTCAAGAGGCAGCTGAAGAAAGATCATTCTCCTGGCCATGAAGACAAGGAACTTAAAAATAGCTACATTCTGTAGCTGAAGAAGCTACAGCAGTCCTTATGATGGACACATAGCTGTAATTACAGCTGAGCAGCTGCTTGCTCTCAATCTTGACTCAGTCTTTTTTATCATACGAAGCTGCTTCCTATATAAGCAATCAACTTGACAAACAACCCAGATGTTTTCTCCCTCTCCTGCACATAAACTATGGAGTTCTCCAGCTTCAGCATTCCTTCTCCTGCCCAAGAAATAGGACATCTGCAGTTGTAATTTGGGACACAGTATAACATACCTCTTGCAGAAGCTGTCAGCATGTCCCAGTTCTGCCTTGCTGCTGTGAATACACAGGGCAAAGCAGCCTCACGGCCTGATTAAAGCAGCCTTGATTTATGCAGCCAGTAAACTATAGTTACAGTAAATAGATTTGTAACAACACAACACGACCGTGTTACAAGGGGTAGCTGGGGATGAGTTTAGGGCAGGTGTTCAGCAGGATTTATAATCCACATCTGTATCATGAAGCAGTAGACAGTTTATTTAAAAGGACAACAAGGCTGCAAACAGGGTCTGAACATTTTTTTTCTCTATTTTTTTTTAAAAAGGAGGGGAAATCCAGCCAGTGGTCCCCTGTACTTCTAACATGCCTAACATAGGGGAAAACATCTTAAGGGAGTTTGAAGTGGTAATGGGCCATGAAGCATATGGCAGTGTTGTGGCATCTCCAGAGCCATATGTACAGGCCTACAAACTGTCGGGATGTGATACACTACAGATAATATCCATGATAAATTATTCACTTAACCAAAAATTGTACATCAACCCTCAACAGCTGGTAAAAGCTGGATCCTTGCCCAGTACATTAAGGAAGTTTGCTTCCTCAAAGCTCTACTGTTCTTTGGGGGATTTGAATTATGCATGTTACCATGAAAGCTAATGCTGTACATATGCATTCAAAGTTATTATTAACCTCATCAGGCAGAGAAAGAGTAGAGAAGGCAGCTGTTTTTCTAGCTCATGTGCTTAGGATGTGGTGATGTTTTAAAGGACTTGCTGAGAGCAAGGATATAGGAGAGTTTATTTTTCCCTTCAGTGTAGCTAGACAGTAGCCAGTTCAACCTGAAGGGTCTCCTTTAGGGTGGTCACTGACAGTGCTCAGCCCCTCTTCACTATTTTTTTGTATGGCCTATGTTATAGCTGTACTGTGCCTTCCATTTATGGATCTTAAAATGCTTCCCAAACATGTGGGGCCAAGTCAGACCCAGCTCCTCAAGAGCAGAGCTGCTACAGTTAGTACAACACCGAACTCCACTGCAACTCCTACAGACCCTTGCTTGAAGGGTACGCCACTAAGGGTACATAGATTTGCCATACTGTCTCTGCTGGCATCCAGGTAGCAAGTAGGAAACTGGACCTCAAACCTTCAGTATGCAAAGCCTGAGATGAAGGGTTATAAAGTTCCAGTGAATCTTTGAAAGCTGGAATGACTTCTGGGCAGATTTTGCACACGACTGCAGAGCTCAGCAGAAGAGTGGAAGGGTATTCCATACGCATCTACACTAGCTCAAGCAAAAACTCTCAAAACATCTCTGACACAGTGAATGGGGCTGAAATAACAGCTCCTATGTCACCAGATCAGTACTATGTTAATGCCAGCAGATGAGAGAAAAAAAATAGGAGAAATTACAGCTGCTTAACCCCTCCCTCCACCCCCCAAATTGTTTCTGCTTTTCTCTCTTCTCCCCTTCTCTAAGACAGGTCCTCCATCCCAGGCAAGGTTCTGAACACAAGAAAATAGAAGGCAGCTTTTTCTCCCCATTGCAATATCCAGCATTCTTCCCAGTCACCAGTCCCCCCTTTCTCAGCCTCCAGCCCCTGGGACCGCTTTCCCCCACCTGCTTTAAGAAACTGTTTCCTCATGACAATACCACATATTTTCCCCTCACGGGTTCAAATCCACCACGTTCCTACCTTCAACATTCACACTTTATATCAATCCTGAGTTAAATTTATTATTACAGAGGCAAAAATTCTAAGTAGCTTCAAAAACCCCTCTTCCTCCACACCCTGAATTTCACTGGAGAACCCTAACTTCCCATTAGAAAGACATTGATTTTTCTCTACACAACTTTATGCTCTGTCTTCAAATACTGCATGCAGGACTGACATTTTTCTCTTGATCCCAAACAGCAGGATCATAGCTGTGGCACAAACTGCAGATAAAGTGGCTGGGACAGTAAAGGTAGGACCATTATCTCCTGCTTGGCATACACACACTCTTGGCATTCATATTTTAAAGCACCCACTGTCACTCATTTCTCTCCCTTTCAAATATTTTGCTCTGCCAAGAGATTCAAAGCTAGGCTATCTGGATAAATGACCAGCTGGTGCTGCAACACACAGTATCACTGGCTAGGAATGGGTTTGGACAACAGTTTGGGGGCAGTTTATAACACTCAGACAAATTAGACTGTGGAGGCAGACCAGACATGCTGCTGGGACCTGGAATAACATTTTGCAGCATTAACTGGTCTGTTCTAGCAGCTGCTAGATAGAGCAATAATCTTTGAACATGACTTCTTGGTCTCTTCTCCCAGAAAGACAAGCTAATTAAAAAGGGGTTACAGAGAGATTATGTAGACTAAGGGGAGATTTCTGAAAGGCATGAAGAGCAGCTCAGCAGCCAGATCTCCCCAAAAGTCAACGTGAATTAGGCAACTAACTCCCACCTGGCCTTTGTAAAGCTCTGCTCACAGCTTTTAAAGCCTGCCCTCTGGTTGAATAAATAAATTAATTAAACAGCCCACTTTCTTCTATCAAAGCTGTGCATCACCTCGTACAAATTTCTGATCCTTTAGAAGATCAATGTGTAATCACTGTGCAGCACTTTCTGGTAGTGCTATTCTCTTATCCCATCCTTCAGACGGATCAGTCCTTTAGACACAACCCATCAACCCTCACTCCATCTTTAGTGAAACGCATTCAGTAAATAAGGCCAGCACATCCTCGCTCCTTTGCTGCACACGCAAGCAGTGTTCACTGTCACAGCTTGCGGAAACTTTACAATTAAACGACTGCGTCCCCAGATTCCCTCGAGACACAAAAGGAAGCAAGAAGCACTGAAGTGAGAAGGTGGCTCTGCTTGCTCGCTCTCCTCCCCAAACAGCTCAGGAGGCCACGGCATCACCCGTTACAAAAGCAGCAGCTCTTTGCTGCAGGCTCTTCCCTGGGAGACCCTAGGAGGAATTAGCAAGCCACTGCAAAAGCCAGCATCTCATCTTGAATGTCAGTGTCATTTACACAGTAAATGTCACTTAAAGCTAACACCAGAAGGAGCTTGTTGGTATAATTCAGCAAGAAGTGGCAACAGCAACTTAGCAGCTCTTTTCCCACATACATGTGTATACACAAAAATATATTTAAGACTGGAGTTAGACTGAAAGGTTTTCTAGTGATGGCATCAGAGTGCCAACCTTGGGCTTACAGCAGTAACATCTCCTACATGGTACAATCATGTGCCACAACCCAGAACTATAGATATATTTTTTAAGAGACTTTCTGAAGATGCAGGCAGTCTTGAGTCAGCATTGGCTAAATCTCTGGCAGCTCTGCCCAGATAAGGGGGCCAAACCTGTCAGTGGTTCTCCAACTAGATCAACTTGTCCATCCATAACTGGACTGAGAATTGCTTGTACATTTTATACTAACCACTGGACAATTCAGCTCAAACGACCTTTACTGCTAGTCTGGACTGCAGCTGGAAGCTAGAAGCAACAATTTCTCTCCAGCAGACTTCTGCTGCCTGGGCCAAGTGTCAGAGCTGCACCTCAGTATCTTAAATCAGCCGATGTCCTGATCCCAACACAACACATGCAGTTGATCTTCTTGCAGAGATCCAAAGAGTTGCACTACTGTTTCTGATAAGGGGAGTCAAGAAGACAACCCAGCACACAAATTGCATCCTTCCTGGCTCCATGCCTGGGGAGGCCATTTCAGATGCTTACTGAGTTGACTCTGGTCACACACTTTCGTCCCCAAACCGAAGAGAAGGTATTCACAGCATTTCTTACAGAGCGAATCTGAACTGTGTAATTAACACATCGCTTGAACACATCATAGAATCATGGAATGGTTTGGGTTGGAAGGGAACTTAAAGGTCATCTAGTTCCAACCCCCTGCCATGGACAGGGACACCTTCCATCAAGCGTGGGTGTCTCTTAGGATATGCCCCTCTCCTCTCAAACTCTTTCATGCAAGTTATGTGTAGAACAAGCACAAGGGGAGGCTTGGGAATCAAATACAGAAGTACTGTTCACCAGACAATTAGGCTTTGTGACCACACGTACTTTGTTGCTCTAACACAACCCCCATGCCTGACATGCAGACAAAATGCCCACCTATGGAATGGCATTACCTACAGCGATGTGCTGTATATCGTTATAATGAGAAACACAGACTGGAGTCTTCATTTTCTCCTTCCTTGATGTAATGCAGCTGCACGGAATTGAGACATAATGTGAGAGCCTCACCAATCCTGAGCAAAGCTGCGGGAGACCAGGAGCAAATATTTCACAAAGCGTTTGCACAAGACACAACAGCATAAATAAAACGGAAGTGTGAGGATAACAGCTCCAAATGCAATTTGGCTTAAGTCATCTGTGCCTTCAGAAATAGAAAGATGATTTATTTCAAGCCTGAACCACCTGAGAGGGAAGACACGTGGTTTTCTTGGCTTTATTTATTTATTTTAAATCGCTATCTTTGACCTTTATGCAGGCAGTAAAGGGAGAAGTGGTGCGTAGGTTAGCACTGGCAACATTTCTCAGCGGTCTGACAAATACCTGATAACGTTAGCTGAGATGATCAGGGCAGTCCCCAAAGCCCCTTTTGCTGGAACTTGTTAACCGTATGCCTGTGCTGTGAGCCCACAGCTGATGAGAGCTTTTATATTTAATAGGCCTCAATGGACATTTCTTCCTTGAATCCATCCAATTGCTTTTTGAGCCACAGAAAAATCCAACATCTACAAGACCTTGTGGCAAGGCAGGCAACAGCCTGGCAGTGCCCTGTGTGAGGAAGGATGTCCTGTTTGATTCGGATCTGCCATCTGATAGTTTCATTTGATGCCCCTTAAGTCACATCCTGGAAAAGAAAATACATGGCCATTCCCTATTCAGTCTTCCTGTTTCACTCAGAATTTTACTGGCCTCGGTCATATCCTGTTCTGTTCCCCAGGAGGAGACCTGACACTTTTCTAGACATACTGAACCCTATTTAAGTCAGAGCAGGGCCCAAACCCAAACACACTTGTCCATGGATTAAAGCAGTGGCAGAACAAGCTAGCCACGTTGTACACTAAAAGACTGGACTGCTGGAGCGAGGAACACAACGCTTCAAGCGAAGCCTTGCTAAAACCATGCCCTAGATCTGACACCAAGATCCAACCCCAGGTCAGAGGGTTTGGCAGTTACAGGAGAGAAAAAGCGCCTTGAATGTATTCCTTATCTCAGGGCCTGATGTTTTCTCATATTACCCCAGTTCATACAGAATTAGGCAATATAAAAACCAGAGTAAATCTTTGGCAGTTATAAAGCCTTCATCAGGTATTAGTGCCTAATCTGAAGCACTAGACAACAGTAGCGAAACAAACATGAAACTCTGGAATTCACAAAATTTAAATTAGCACAAACAGACCTGCAAAACACTCTAGATCAGCTCAGGATTCATTCACAGGTGTCTGGGATTCCCAGTGACACACACACACTCCCATTCATCAGAGGAACAAGTGTGTATTATATATAGACACATGCTAAGTTTTCCATTAACTATTTGGAGCCTCATAGTGTTTTCAGGCACCAACAGCCCTCCCCAGTTGCAGAGGAACCACTCCCATTTTCCACTGGACTATCTGGAATTTACCCACTCTGATTTCACACTGCAGGAAGCCTGATGGGGGCTGGCAAGCTGCCACCTCTTTCAGACACAAATCTCACAGTGCTGAGCCAAAGGCAGGGCTGCACTGGCACCTCCAGCTCTCCAAGGAGCAGAAGATAAGAGCAGGGTGGGGGGTAATGCTTTGGGTAGGAGGGAAGACAAGGGTTACACACAGGCTGAGTCATTTCCATTTAGCCAGCTGGAAGAATAGCGGCAAGTCAGTCAACACAAACACCTTATCTCCAGCCTTAATTCCCATCACCAGCTCAAGCTTGCTCTGGGAGGAAGACCCCACTGAAGAATGCTGTACTTGGCACTGCAGCTGCTCTGGCAGCTACTTTTAGATGCTCTGTAATGTTAGAGTAGGAGACAGATTTGAGGAAGAAGTGTGCAGATAACGATCTCCTCTGAAATCCCTGCTTGACTTGGCAGTCCTGCAGCAAATTCCTTGGTGACAGCCAACAGGAGTCCATCCCTTTTTCTGCCTTCCTGCTTTGAGTGACTGGCAAAACCACATCCAAATCCTAAATATTCCCTAGACAAAAACAAACCGGAACCAGTAACTGCACTCTGAGAAGGGCAGTATCTGGTTTGAGAGCGCGGCTCTCAGCCAAAGGCAGCCTGCATTGTTCCTTTGCACTGACACAAAGCAACAGTGGGGTAGTCGACCACCTGCAGTAGAGCTGAAATACTACTGAAAAGCAAACAAAGGGCCAAACGGCTGCCATGTGTGCACAGATCAATCCATGCACGCCCAGTAGTTCCGACAGCACATGGCAAGGCCACCCTGACACCCGCCAGGTCACTGGGAAACCAGCCAGGCAGCAATGCATCGCTTCCAGAGCCGTCCCAGAGGAAGCCAAACCAGAACCTGCCATTTCCAGTAGGGAAGGAAATGCACTGGTTCAGTAAAGCAGAGACTTTTACTACCATTTTGCAATCTTCTGTTAATACAACAACGTACAGGCTCAAAGCCCGATCTTCAGGCGGCTGTAAACCAGCCCAGCCCTGCTGAATCCAGCAGACTGAAGCTGATGTGTTTCAGCGGAGGACTAGAGCCACAGCATTATGGCAGCAGCCTAATTGAATCCAACCCATTTGACTCCAGGGCTGGATGCAGTAACACAACAAACATCCCTTGACTGCTGAGTGAGGCCAAGGATGGATGCTTCTGAAAATCCTACCCTGCAGCCATCGCAAGGGCTGGCTTCAGCTCAGGAATTTAAGAGCACAGCAAGGGTTAGAAATGTGACTCAGTAAAAATGATGGTCACATTGTTAGCTGGTGTAATCTGGCATAACGCTGTTGACTTCAAGAGGAGCAACAGCTATTTAGACCAGCTGATAATCTAATCAAATTACCCTGGTTGGGACTGAGTACACAGTTCTCAGCCGTATTGATCAAGACCATACACACACATGTAGGAAGAAAGGAAACTGTCCCAAAAAAATTGTAAAAATCTTTAGTGAGATTACTATCTAGTTCATATGGTCTTACTCAGTTAAATTAAAAAGATGCTAAAAATACTCATACTTGCCAAGGATTGCACTTTAAAAACTTTGTCCCCCATCCCCTAAAACACATCTTATCTCCTGTAAATGTATCCTACTTGCATATAAATAGCACAAAGTAATGCTATAAAGAGCACTCAATTACACCCAGTTAAGGTTTAAGCAGAGAAAGAGCTCCACCTGGTCGAATATACCAACCAAGACTAATTAGCCCTACCTGAACTCTGTGCACATTCCACTATGCTGCTTTTAGCGTTCAAGCTGGATCATTTAAAACTAGCTAGTATTCCCTGTGGCAATCTGTGCTTTATACACGTCTTTAGCCCACTTCATGAAGGTGTATAGAAGGTTGCCTTTGATCTAAGAGTGGTCAACCTTTTTGTCATCTGCTGAGCTTCAGGCTGCCTCACTTGCAATGGGTTTAGGAGGCCTGATTTTCCAGAGTGTTCCTAGTACTTCTTGAATATCAGGCTTCTTCAAACTGTCTCAAATCCTCAACAAACACTGAAAATGTAGGTTTCCATTGTCCCAAAAGGCAGGGCTAAATACTCCACCTTCCAGCAGGAAGTTGGACAGCACATCATGAAGTTAACATTTCCTCACAGAGGTCATAACCCTAAATGAGGTACTCCACAGTCCCACACTACCCGAGCCTTAGACTTGAACTGCCCTAAGCACAGAACAAATAAATTTTCTCTTCACCTATTTCCTTCAAAAGTACCAGTTATCTAGCTTCATCACAGTTATATTTGCACATGCTCATTCCATCTCCAAAACTAGTTATGATGAATCAAAGGCAGATTTATTTCTTTAAAAGCTGTTCTTATACTTTACTGACACACTTTGTCTTGTTGCTTCTTCAGGCCCAAAGCTCAAGGGAAGATGAGGAAGGTCCTTGGGAAGGGACTGCTGTTTTGTTCGATCATCAAAATACAGAAGAATATTGAATTGCCATCAGAAGTTGGCAATGGTCCAAGCAGAGGTTGGACCAGCAAACTCTGACAATACCTTCCAACTTAAATAACTCTACAATTTCTTTACACCTAGGTAAAATTCAACCCACTGTAGTTAAGATTATATAACTAGAGTAAGACTAAAAATCTTTTTACATGGTACAACCTACCAGTCTGGTTAACAGGACAACTTAAAAAAAAAAAAACAAACCACCAAACAGTAAATCAAGTAACACTCAATATCCAAAATTAGCTGCATTACAAATATTGTTTCATTCAGGGTCATGATTTATTGGTGTCCTTTGCCTTGAAAACTTCTGTTGACCTCAGATTCACCTCAATGAATCTTGATTTTTGAATGAAAACAGCAGTCAATAATATTTGCTTCCTATCAACTTCATGATCAACAGCACAAGGAAAAGACTGAACAGTTCTCAACCTCCCACAGTTCTAATCACAGTAGTAAGGTCCAAAGCACCATTTCTGTGGGTGAGAGAGAGACGTGACACCCAACAACCACCCCATCATAAGGTGATGGCCAACTCTCACATCCAGCAAGTTTATTTATGAAGATAGGTGATGAGTTGCCCAAAATTTCCCTCGTGGCTAGTTCATGTGACAAGAACTTTAGCTTAAAAATTGTCCTGCTCCTCTTGCTAGCCATCTCTTAAAACTATGATCAGTGAGCAGCAGCCTGAAACCACGATATGAAGACTTGCTCTGAGAATCCAGCAGTCAAATCTACACTGCCAGAGTGAGGTTACTGCTATTTATTTATACCTTTCCTTATGATCCAGGGATTTTTAAGTGGAAAGCTTCCATTTGTTACTGGCACACGCACTAATCCTTCCATTATCTGTTTGACAGTTGGGTATCTTTCAGATGGTCCAGGTCACAGGTTAGCTTAACTGTGACTGACAACAGGAAACTCAAACTCTTCCCAACACACCTAATGAAAGGGTTTTTCAAGCACTGAGTTTGTTTCCTGGCTGCAGGATCACCTGTAAATAGACTTGTTAGCCCTGATTCAAACTTGATGGATTCTAGGGAACACAGCAGAAGCTCTTGCAAACTCACCCTTTACATTTATCAGCAATTTCCTGATCTGCTAGGCACATTCTGATTCTTAAGTTTATTAGACTCCCTCCTTCAAATTCACCTCGTTGTTGGCCTCCCTCCTATATTCTCAAACAGATGCTGTGTCCTGCCACGATGTTTCAAGCAAGAGTTTGGCAGAGTAAGTCCAGTTGCATCATCTATTCACATCCTGCATCACAGCTCCTGTTCTCAGCCTCCCAACTTCTCTTGCCGTTTCATAAGCCAGAGTTCCCAGACCACAGCACTTCTTTGCTCAGCTTGCCTCCTCTGTCTCCTCTGCAGACCTTTGTGTAGACACATGATTAGATTTTTCTTTACAACCACCCACCCTAAACTAAGCTTATATCCCTCGTTCTTGGTGTCGTGGGCTGCAGGCAAAGCAGACGTTGCCATCAGGGAATGTGGGCAAGTCCCACGTGGCCAGCAAGGCACAGTTGTGACCACAGAAATCAACTGCTGGTGTCCAGCAGGCACCAGCTAAAATGCTCCAATTGCCTACATTTTTTTCCCCCTTGGTACGCTGAGAGAAGCAGTTCCAGGTTACCCCTCATTAGGCAGATGTTCTTTCAATGATTTATGCTTCTATCAAGCTTGATATCCCCACAGAAGATTGTTAGTGAAAAGCTCTGTGTAATCATTTATAGTGGGATTTATGATGTTTAACTTAGTAACTCTCTGCAGGCCCTCTAACAGGATGAAGGTGGGCTGTGGGCAGTAAAAGGTCAGTCCCAAAGGAAGCCAAGTACGATGCTGAGAGGAAACTAGAATAAGGCTCTAAAGGGCTTTGTTCACATTAGAGGGGAAGCAGCAGAGACTTTAATCATCCCTGCCAAAGGCATGCACATGCAAGGAACAGAGGAACCACGCAATATTTTGCCTCAAATTGTCAAGGCTGGTGGTAAATGTGGGTTTAGACTGTTTTTTGGCTTAAACTTGCCCTCATTTCTTTCTCTGTTTTTATTATTTAAGTTTCCTCAATTACAGCCCAGTATTAAGCAAGCAGCCAGACATGCAAATGATGGGGGGGGGGGGGGTGGGGGGGGGGGTGGGGGTGCGCGGAGGCGGGAGGGAGGAGAAGGTGATTCTTTGGGCTTTTTTTAAAGTTGTTCATTTATTTTGGGACAAAAAAACCCCCACCATCCAAGCCAGAAAAACACCAAAATGCAGGGTAAGTAGCGAGTAATGAATTGCACCAGACTTTGGTTCCCTCTGGCAGCACCAGCAGACTCAGAGCTGTTAAAGTCATTTCAGGGACATCTGCAAACCACCAGGACACTCTGGAATTAAATTTAATGTTTTAGTCAGCTTTGCAATTCCCTGTTTCTTCCAGGACTGGGAAGTAAAGTGCTAGAATACACCTAAAAGGCCAGAAACACCACAGTTGAAGCTTGGTAACTCCAGAAGCAGGAATTGCCAACAGGCTCCCAGGAACAACCTGAGTTTTCCTGCCCTGTGGTGCAGCTCCTTCAATGCTTGAATAAGTCAGATGTTTGGATTTTACCCTACCCAGGCTAACCTGAACCACCTGGAAGGGCCTGCTCCTGCAATCCAGGAATCTCACATTCATTATTCCAAGGCATTTTAATCATCATTTCTCCTTATTTCTGACTTAAACACTACCCAATTCTGGCCCAGGGCATGATGAGACCGGCATCATGGATGGCATCACTGGACAGGCTGGGAACATGTACCAAAGAAAACTGGAAAACAGTTCATCTAAGAGCAGAGCATTATCCCAAAGTACCTTAGGGAAGGAACAAGCAGCCCTGCATTCTCGTCCCCAGTGTACACCCAGAGATTCTGCAGTGCTGTTATCTGCTGTCTGTCTCAGTTTCTTCACCTATAAGATGTGGTTTTGTTTAAAAACCCGTTTCCAGAGCGTGCTGCAAATGCTCCTGGGGTAGTAGCTCTCACAAGACTAAGCAGTTTACAGATCTCTTACTGGTGTTACGCAAAGTAGCCAAGAGACACTGGTCTTACAGTTCATTGCACAGTAAGGGATGCTTTCTACCCTAGAGATACTCAAGCAAAACAGCCTGGACAGTCCCAGCATGGTGGGAGGAAACGGATTGGCAAGCATCTGCTCCAGACAGCTCGCACCCTGCCCAGCACCTTCTCGCAGCGCACACAGCACAGAGTCTGCCGTGAGGGCAGATCATTAACAGTGCTACAACTGGAAACCTGGCTTTTCCACAAAGCCTACAAACACCCTGAGAAAAGCCTCACTGCTTCCTCCCCACCCACTCCTCCCACAGGCCAGCTCTGCTGGAAAATCCTATCTTCCCTCCTACGTTCACAGAGCAGGGGTTTGACAGTTCCTGGAAGAAAATGTTTTAACCACACACTTGCACCTGCAGTGCCTGGCCCTGCGTGTCACCGAATTCAGAATTAAGTAGCACAGCTATTGTAAAAATGAGTTACAGCAAAAGCTCCTTCATCTCAGTCACCACAAGGGCTATATCCCACTTCTGTTTGGGTACCAGATGGCTCAAGGTCTATTTTTCAACAAGTGCTGTCTGCCGTACTTGCTGACACAAAGCCCTTTGAGTTACAAGCCAAATCTCTTCCCTTAATATCTTTTTCATCCTTCCCCCCACCCCCCCCTTTTGAGCTCACAAGTATGTCTTTTCTTAAGAAAAAGAAAAAAATCTATTATTCTTCAAAGGCCCAGTTGTGTCCTTCATTTACTGAAGTAGTCAAAGAATATTATGGGTCATTTTGTCACCATGGAAACCACAAATAGACCTTCAGGGTTTTGGAGAGGTGATATTATTTTGGAGAGGCCATGTAGGGTTCTCTGACAGAAAATAATAGGGATGGCAAATCAAGGAGACCTTTTATACGGACTGTGTGAAATGCAAAGGGTATCAAACATCATTTCTCTGCCACCAAAGACGACTCCAGGCAGCAGTTTAATATGGTATCCTCTGACAGCTGAGCCCAAATGGAAAATTAATGAGGCAGCATGATATATGAGTCTTTTTAAATCTCATAACCAGCCTCCTTTATAGAATAAAAATGGCCAAATCAGTTTAATATTAGTGGAGAGGTTCTCTGTGTGTCTTTCTTCAGCGCCTTGTCAGTGCAGTGCTGAAGAGACAGTTTTGTTTTATTGACTGTGTAAGTCTAGCTGTTTTCAATTTTTAGATTGTCCAATCAAAATAACTCTGAACTTTACTGGTTTATCAGAATACAGAAGAGATATGAAAGTCTAAGGAGCACCTGGGATCTCAGGGGTGTTCTGACCTTCAGGACCAGCATCACAGAAAGCAACCCAAGAGGAATCCTGGCTGCCACACACTGGTAGCCTAGGACAGCAGCTCCTTCTCCCTCTCCTGCCAGCGTGGCTTTCCCAATCCCACCCACCCGCATACCAACACTTGTCATTTCTGTCATTTTAAGGCATGCATGAAAAGATGGACTTCTCCACAGTGACAGTGCTAGCTGCTATGAGAAGATGGCAATGCAGTCCTGGAAAATGCCCTGGATCGAATGTCACCCCCACAGGGTTCAGTCCATGCCCACACAGATGTCTCCTCTCTGAGGTATGAGTGTGGAGAACAGCCAACCTCATCAAAAGCACAAACTCTTGGCCTAGGTACGTGATTCCTACACCTACTGCTTCATCTTGGATAGAATTCTTCATGCTATGGAAATCAGGTAACTCCCTCCTCCACTAGCACTTCTGAGTTTCCCAGCCCTCAGTCCTCACCTGTGCTGCAGGCCCAAGACCTCTAATCTTTCTTGTTAAGAGCCAAACCAAGCCATTCAGTCAGACACAGTTTAAAAGCTCAGTCTAGCACTAACCTATCAAAATTCTTTGAGTGTTGCATTTGATAAGACTTGTTCTTTTGCAAGCAAAACTCTTAATTGCATAAGTAACTAAAATCACACAACTCCCACATCAGAAGACCTTTTCTATAGGTGTGCTAGCAAACACATTCTCACAACCAAGGGCCAAGCTAAAGACCCACAGAGGTGAGAGCAGAAGCAATTATAAATGGAGCTTACATAAAAAGATGTTGTATCCTACCTGGCATTGGTTGAATTCTAAACCTCCAGGGTATCCTGATGCTTCAAAGGTTACTGCTACTCTGAATTAGAACAAAAACTTCAAAACCTCAAGTCATTCTGCAGAACAGAAATTTCAAAATGCTTCTGTTTAGAACAAGCAACCATTTTACTGAAGCATTGAAAAGAGCCAGCTCAAACAAAGGAGTCAAAACAAACATTCCTTTTCAAACTTTTCTGCCAAAACAGCTTTGAAACAGACACCTTCCTGCAAAACATTTCAACTTCAGCAGAAAAAGAGCTTCCTTTGGAAACTGCTTTATAGAAGATACTAACTCCGCTAACTTCCCCCACGGAACGTTTATAAGCAGATCCATAACATACAATCATGCACTGTGATTCAAAAGTTGGGGCTTCCCTGCCATCACTCAGCTGCAGAGGTATAATTACCTGGGCACCTTCAGCAACCAAGCCTCCAATAAAACACAGCATTCTAAAGACTGGAACTTCATGACATTCAAGCAGAGGGATCACCAGAAGTTAGACAAACAGCACTTTGCCAAAATTAAGCCTTCAAAAATAATTTTAAAAAGAGGAGGATTCAACAAGCAGCAGAAAATGAAGCAGTCGTAGACATTATTTTAGCTTCCCACCTTGTTAAGACACCTGCAACCCCTTTGAAATATTACACTGGGCAAGGCTCAAACACACCAATAGCACTTTGCTGCTGAGGATACAACTTACCCAGCTCTGGTCGTGCGGTGCATCTCTCGCAAGGAATCACACTGCAAACAGGATGGAGGAGCAGGAGGAACTTGGGCTCTCGGTGTCCCACCTACAGCCGTTCACCCCACTCAACTCCAACACAGGCATCTAGCTGTTTTCCTCGTTTCTACTCCCGACTTCCATAACCAGAAGGGCCCAGGTAAGCAGGCACCAAGCGGCAACGCAGGCCAGCAGCACCAAACAGCAGTGGAAGGCAGGATCCCCTAATTAGCTGTTGGGCCACGGGAGGAGTAAGTGGATGCAGCTGTGTGAAAAGGAGTGGGGAACAGAGCATCAGCCAAGCCTCAGTCGTTTCAAAGTTGCCACATTTGATAAGTTTAAGAAGGATGATGAGAGGGAAACGGGGATATCAAATTAAAAAAAGAACATTTTGGGATTTCCCTTTTCAGACAGTGAATGTTTTATCTTTCAATAATAGTTAATGCTTATACTCGAATTAGTGTTTGACGCAAAACAGATTGAACCTAGCTCCTCCGATGCTTCATGGAACCTCCTGCACCTGTGTAAGGCAGAGGTGATTTCCACCCTTGCCTATGCAGTTTTCTATCCTCATTAAAGACATGGTCATGTGGCTGGGTGCTCCAAGGTTGCCAAAGAGATGTGTGGAAACACCCAGCAATGTAGCAGAAAGAGAGAAGAGCTAGTGAGAAAGTAGGTCTGGAGCTGCACTAACACCCCAGATATCAGAAACACTAGGATACCTGGGATATGAATTCCTGCATTTTTCCTGTAAGTTTAAATGAAGGCCCTGATTGGTTTCATTTCTGTAATGAACAGTATGATAGTACCAATAAATGTATTTACTGACTTAAAAACATCTCCATTCCTAATTCATCAAGAAGACTTCGCTCAGTGGGTGGGAAGAAAAGGAGGTCATTTGGTATTTCATGTGAAAATAAAATTCATTGCCCAAAGCAAACAGTAAATGTGGAATAATGTGTACTTGTTTCCTTTATCATCTACGAGCGTGTTGGTGTTGTTCAAGCTGTAAATGCCAATGCTGTTTCAAGTCCTTCTGCTCTCTGCAACGTTGGCTGCACTGCAGTGGCTATAGATGGGCTGCCCCAAGATTTTGCCTGCTTTAATCATGCCCACCCAAGCAGCACCGTATTGTAGGTGCAGGACTCTGCACGGCATGAAATACTGCCCAGTGTCAGCAGGAATATAGCAGCCTGGTGTTTAAGTTCTTCCTCCACCAAGTACTTAGAGACCTTTTCTTCCCTAGGCTCCCTAAATGCTTGATAAACATTTATAAGCAGGCAGAGTGAAAAATCAATGCAAGGATACTGTGGGGAGGAAGAGAGAGCAGGGAAAGAAAAGATGAACTCAATGGAAAACAAAATAGTGCCCACATGTTAGCTACCATCAGTCCTGCTCTTTTCCTACCCCTCCCTGTCCCAGGCTTTCCGTGCAGGAGAAAAGAAACAGACATTTTGTAATAATCAACTGAAAGAGACAATGTGGTTTCAATAATGGGAGTGTTTTCCCCCTTCCCTGATGCTGAGGTTAGGTTTGGAAACCCAAAGCCAGTTTGAGAGTTCTGCAAATGAGTTCACCCTGGAGGCCTGACCACTCTTAACGCCGAGGTGCATGCACATGGCCTGGCGCCCAGCCCTGGGGCCATCGCGGTGTTTCCGGGCATCCTGAGAGATCCACGGGTGGAGAAACCTGCGAGACAGCCCCAGAGGCACGCGGAACCCAGCCAGTACAGCCCACCAGCTCGGGGGAACGCAGTGGGTAGGGTACAGCTCTGTTGGCAGGCTGGGGCCTGTGCAGGCCGCACCTTGCAGCACACAGCTGCCAGGGGTCCCCAGGGCTGACGCCACAACCAGAAAAGCAACCTTGTGCTGTGAACCCTTTGTCCCTTCTGTTCCTTGAATTGGGAAATCAGTACTGTGCCCCTGAAAGGACCTGGGTTAAAGGGAAGTCGTCTACTGCCACGTACTGAAGAGTTCAATTTCCACGGTCAATCTTCAGTAGGAAGAAAAGGCTTCCATATGTGGGGGTGCTTTCACCGACCTCTAATTGGAACCTGCGATATTAGTGACTCCCCATCAGATATCCACTTCACTTACTCCAATTATTTCCCAAGAAGGGGATCCCAGCCCAGGGCAATCTTTTGGCTGAGAAGCAACTTCTCGGGGACGTTATTTATCGACCACAAAGTATTTCTCAGTGTGAGTTGAGACTGCTGTTCTGATGCTGTGGGTGGGAGCAGGGAAACAGAGAGACAAAATGACCCCCACCTTACACTGTGGGTTGGCGGCAAGCCTGTGAATTGACTCCAAAACAGGGCCGCATCCCTGTATCACATAAGCTGCTGAAACGCAGGACTAAGACATGATGAAATCAGTAGGATAGTGTAGACATACAAGTGAGATGAGATCAGTCAGATCCCACTGCAGCCCTGTTCTGCAGCCTGGATTTCTCAGGTGAATTTACAGACTTTTAAAAAACATTATAAATTTAATAACTTGGCCATACTAAGCACAGAACCTCTGCACAACCTAGACAAGACACACTCTTACCCTGCCTTAAGCTGCTGAGAGTTTTATTCTGCCCTCACCAGGTTCAGCAGCAGGCCCAGAAACAACGACGTTCGCTAGGAATGTGCTCGGTGTGCACCTTGCCCAGGTGCTGTATTTTATGTAGCCTAATGCAAACACTGTTATCTCCCTTACTCTGGCAGACTACTAATAACAAGTTTATACAGTTCATGTTAAACAAATATTGGGGAAGTCAGTCCATACAAGGTCTGCTAAATTGCATAGATGTCTGTGCAATTGCAATTGATGACACAGTGTTGAATTATACAAAGGAAGAGGTCAATGCCAGTAAGGCTATTTCTCAGAACAGATTGCATGGAGGTCTCATTTAACACTGCCAATTCTGAACATGTGCACCGTACAAAGCAGAGCTTTTATTGTTCTATCACAGGTCCCTAATTTGGCTCTAGGAGCCATCTGCTGATTTAATAGGGGATCTGGATTGTTAGGGTTTGGGGTCTTTTTTTTTCATTCTTATAAACACTTAAACCTTAGGCATTTAATAGAGAAAAATATTGCAGTGAGATAATCCTCTGTGCAGTAAAAAAGGGGAGAAATAAATGTGTTCGTCTTTGTTTAATTTCGTCTCCTAAGCAACCAACATATTGGATATTGTTGGTACCAAACCTTAAGTGTGTGAAAGTCATTAAAGCAGCCCTTCCAAGACTGCTGCAACCATATTATTAGGAAATTTTAGATAAATTACACTGTCAAGACTGTTAAGTATCACCTTGTGCTTTTATCAGCCACTAATTAAGACTGAAATAGAATGTTAAAGCCTGTCTTACTTCAGCTAAACAAACACAGATAATACACAGAACGCTACCCATACATAGATAATAGGAACAATAGCCCCTATACACATGTTCCTCCTATATTTTCCCACTCACATCTACATGATCATTAAAAGCCCACTATTGCCAGAATAAGGAACCTTGAAAGGGTATTCCACCTATTAAGCATTGCAGCCCAGGCTGGTGACATTTTCATTTATCTTCCAAGGCACCCATCCCATCAAGACGGTGCTTCCAGATGAGCAGGGCAGGAGAATTGGGTTCAGCCGTCCACCAAGCCCCAGAGCTGGATATCTCCATGCAGATGATCTACTGGTGTGATTTTTTTAAAAACCAGAGCTGACACAGAGGGTTGCTGGACCCAATTGAGGAGCAGCAGAGCACAACCAAGGATTGCACAGGATCGCTTCGACAGCTCAAGCTTTGCAGCCACCAGGGACACCCTCCATAAGGTGCTCCCCAAAGCTTTCCTCCTTTCCTCACTCTATGCCATCTGCAGCCCGAGCAGCTCTGCTCTGCATTATTCAATGCGAGCATTTCTGGTAAGGCGAATGCCTGCAGCGCATGCTGCATAGCAATTGCTCCTCGTGCAGTAAATGGAACAAAAGATCTGCTCCTGATGCTTGTCCCTTAGTGTCCAGCTGTGCCCAAGAAAGGAGTCAGCCAAGGAGCCCTGACCAAGAGGTCTGGAAGCAAAAGGCTTTCCTATTTCCTTCCTAAGAGCTTCCACCCCTTATCGCAAAGCAATCACATGAGACGCTCACATCCCCACTCCCCTAAATAATATTGGTTGCCCCCAGTTCAGTCCTTGCTGGCAACAATTTGCTTTTATGACAGTAGCCATCTGCTTTTGCTTAAAAACTTGGGTTGTGTTTGCGTCCTGTCAGCCTGAACCATGTGTCCGGCCCTTTGCAGCTGGCCTTGCATTATTAATGCTTCCATGTGCACCCAGCAGAGGTCTTCCTCTCTCACACACGGGCTAACCAGGAAAAGGGAGTAAAACCTGAGAGGGGCAGGAGTCCAACCGCCTTTGCTGTCTCTCCCACGCAGAAATGCCTTCAGTCACCACCACTTCTCCTCTTTGCCTGTGTATCATCTTTGTAGAAATGGCTAAGAGCCCCAGGGTGGTCCCTAACGAAGCTGAGACTGAATCACTCATTTCACGTCTGTCTGTGCTGCAGATGGACTTCAGCTTTCCAGCAGTAGTAGAGAGTGAAGGCTTCATCTGATACAAAAACAGCCCACCTTCATCAGGGCTCCAATTCAGTCACATTCCCTCATTTCTGGAGTCTTGAACAAACATTTTATGCAAAGGTCTCAGACTTCTCATATCAAGGACTGTGAATCTCACAGGCAATTCAGAGAGTGGAGAAACGGGTTAGAGGTAATTACCTTTAATGGGCTTGCACCAGAATTCCCTTCTGAATTCAGGGCAAGGCCTGAGGTGGCAGCTGAGCACCTCCCCAAGACATTTTGCACAAGATCAAGGGCAATTTCAGTAGTCCCATGTGTTGAAGCAAGGTAGTATGAATGACCACTGGCTGTGACAATTCACCTTGCCACCAGAATCTCTCCAAGATTTACTTCAGTCAACATATTTTACCCTTTATTCATGCAGATTTTGCAGGTCAAATATGTTTATCTGGGTTGTTTCCTTGATTCAAGATAATAGGTAGGTGCACAAGTAAGTAAACAAATTAAAACAAAAAAAAACAAAAAAAAAAAAAGGAGACCTAAAGCTAACATGTTTTTGTTATAGTAGTAAAGATGAGAGAGAAAACAATTTACCAACCAATTTACTGCAAAGCTACCATACATGTCCTGCTACTTGCATAATCGAAAGTGCTTTGAAAATGGGTTTCCAGATTTCTCATTTGTGGTCTGAGTACGCATAGATTTAATATCATGGGTAAAATTGTTAATTAGACAAGAAAAAGTGTACCTTGAGTACATAATATCTTGTGATCCAATACGATTCCTTCTCTTTCTCAGTCCATGGTTCAGAGAGACCTGCAGCATTCCTAGGGCCAAGGGTGTAAGTGTTCCAGGCAAAGGTGTTAAACTAGTGTTGAATTACACTCCGAATGAAACCGAACCTTTTCAGGTTCACTCAAATTTAAACTATTCTAACTAAGAAAACCTGAATTTCTCAATAGGGCAGGTGTTTCACAACAGGATGGCCTCAACCTCTTGGATGTGACTGGAAAAACAGGACTTTCCTAGCAGATCTGCCCTGATCTTGGCCCAGTGACAAATGGATATAGTGGAAAATAAGCAGGTGACCGAAGGATAAAAAAAGCCCAGAGTAATTGTGCTTACCCCTACTCTAGAATAGAAAGTACACTCTTAAGGTGTCACTCAGGTGATGGTACACCTTTGCTTGGGGTGTTGCAGTTGTACCCTTAGTACATTGGCACATATAACACAACACCTCAGCAGCTGCTCCACAAAGAGCTGAGCCACCCCAGCAGCAGGGGAGGCAAGCTCTGGGAGATGGACAAGGCAGAGCAGACATCTACAACCAACTGTCCCACTTGTGAGCATACTCATTAGAGCCCTCTTTGCTCTCAAAACGCGGCCAGTTTTCAGGGGAGGGTGATTCTTCACATGCTGGATGCAGAGGATCATCAGCAACCGGCTGACTTGAGCTCAGAGAAGACAGCCGCTCCGCTGCAGTCTTCTGGGACAGCCACAGCCTTAATTATTAATTATCTTATAAGCCATCATCCAATGGAGCCAGCAGACCAGCAACAGATCCCTGGCTCCCAAAATATGACTGAAGTATTGAGGCCAAGGAGTCACTGCTGTTGCTTTGTGAGATGGGAAAAGTCACCCCCTTAGCTCTGAGACAGACACAGCTTTGAGACAGGTCCGCGCAGAAAATCCTTAAGTGCTTTCCTTTGTGGTGGTGTGGATTGCGAAGAACATGACCTGGACCAAAAGGAAAAAAAGTGGGCAAGGGGGCAATGTACTAACACTTTACAGGGGTGTAATTCCTGCAATTAGCAGGCTGTAAGAAGAAAGCCAGAAGGAGAGGTGGGAAATCAGAAGCCTTAGCCTGGGTGTTGGGTCTGTATAGGTACGCAGGGATAGACCAGAGAAAGCCTGATGCAAAACCTGGCACTGCATTTTGGCACTCTGTTTGACCTCTTACAGGAGATAACTTAAGAGTCTCTCTGTTTTTGTTCTTTTAAATACATGTACAGTCTGCTCCAGCTGCTTGGCTCTGGTTCTAGCTCATGGTGCCAAGCCAGACATATTTGGCTTTGATACAAAGTTGGCTCAGCCTTCAAATAAACCACTGCTGTATTGTCGTTACGAAACAGGAGCTCTTGAGTGATTTCGCTGGAAAGGTCTCAGCGCCGCAATACCAGTCAGTGCTGGGGTGCAGCCGTGCTCTCAGGCTGAATGTGGCTCAGGAGCAGCAGCAACTGGCTGGAGGCAATAGGTTGTCGAAGAAAAATCCTTCATTTTCAACATCTGTCATTTATTCCTCAGTCTCGCGTGATTTGTGACACACCGAAAGCAAGCAGTGTTTGGGCAATTTGTACATCAAACATGACAACCCAGCAGAGTTCGGGTTCATTTTAATTTATTTCAGGATTTTTAGGATAATACTGCCCAAACGTATCGTTGGTAATACTAAAACCTTTGATGAGCTTTACACAGGAGCTCTTCTAATTCATTCACTCAGTTAAACTCGTGTCATCCTTCGAGGCCAAGATAGCAGTCTTACTGCTACAGTTAAAAGTAGGGTAGCCTAAGCACAGGAGTAAGATACTTGCATTGTCCCCATGGTCCTCTCCCACGCCTGGTAGGATCACACCTCATGCATTCCTAGCACATCACCTCCTGTTTGGTATATCCTAGATCTGAAACACGCTGCAGCACCAGCCGGCTGCAGGAAATCACCAGGCTTGGTCTCCGTTGCACAACTCACCCCAGGGTGTGCCCGGGGTGGCAGGCAGGAACCTTGTGAGGTCTGACTGCAGGAGCACCTTTGGGGCAGGATATACCAGGAAAGCAGCAGCAGAACAGGATCAGGTTAGAAATACTTGCCAGAAGCCAAAGGAGTGATCTTGTTTCATCTGCTGACAGAAACTCTGACAGCTGTGTGTAATCTGCTTGATTTTCTCTCATCCTAATAGTCTTAAAAATGGCCGTTTAGCTTTTACAGGACCTGACCCTCGAGAACAGAAAGCTTGCTAGACAAAACAGTGACCATGGAGGAAGACTCCTCACTCTCATTCTTCCCATCTCTTCAGCATAACAGATCCAGGAAAACAAGCACATCCATCAGACTGTTCCTCTGAAAACGGGAAATGCAGGAAAGGAGTGAGAGAGGGAAAGAGACATCGTTCTATTTTTAAACACTTGAGAATGGCTCCAGAACTACTGGGAATGGCATGGAAAGCACTTAGATTAAAAAAATCACCCCAGTACCCATCCAAACTCTGACTGACTCCACCACAAGCTTTGCACTCCACCAGATGAGGCAGGGATGTTTTCTTTCCTCCTTGCTGAGCTGGCTCACATCCCCTGCACAACTGAGGAAGGGATGGAGACCACAGAGGAGGCTGCCACACTGCCCCACTGGCTTCTGCTCCTCCCCACCATCCCACCTCTCTGTGCCCCACACAGTACCTCCGTTTGCCCCAGGTACTTTCCTCTTCTCCTGCATTTTGCTTACGAGCCCTGTGAATGTTGGCATTCCTACTGCAGATTCCCAGCAAGCTGCAGGGCAGAGCAGAAGAGGACAGGGTTAAGGGGAAAGAGGACTGTGGCCAGTAGAAGCCTGAAAAGTATCAACTCACTCTACTCTTCCGAGTATCAGAGGACTGGGTTGCTGGAAATGAGGGGCAAAATCCTGAGTGATGTCAAAAGACTTGACATTTTTATTCACTTCCCTAAACTCCCAACATGATTCCAACAGTCTGGCAACATTTAGGAGAAACTTATTTAAGATCTGAGAGTAGGCTTTTTGAATCATATTCTGGGATTTATGCAGGGTTGAGGGCTAAAAATTACAACTGAGTTATGGATTTCATCAAAGAATATTCTATTAAAATGAAAAATGAAGTAACTATCCAGATGGTAATACAAAACAGGTGTTAGGCTTCAAACATGATAGCATTTACTGTTTCAGCCACATTAATATTATGGTTAAGACATACTGTACTGATTACAGCTTTAATTTAATAAATGTCAGTGGTGCAGAGCATCATAGCCTTTATTTACGCATGGCATCCTTCCTCCGCAGAAGAAACAAACCAGAAAAACAAAGGGACTTGTACCAAGTGAAGTTCACCTCAGACTAAAGAAAGCTCTGTGGGATTTCAGGCCTTAACAAACACTGCTGAACTAATGGCAATGCTGTACTGGGTTTATAATTTCAAGAAATACCAACGATCTGATTTGGTAATCCTGCACGAGCAGTGCATGAGCCCTTCCCCACCACTGCTGCATGTTCATTTTTCTCTTTTCCTCCCAGAATTACTGTACAATTTAGTCTGGAAGGACCTTCGGATCTTCTGGTCCTGCTCAAAGCACTGCTGACTTCAGAGTTAGCCAGAGCTGCTTAGGCCAAGGGTGGGTTTTTTCCAGGAAAAAACAGCTCAGCTCAGGGGCTTCCAGTTCAGTGGGAGTGTGTGCGGCAGGAGGGCTGCGGTGACTGCATCTGCATTCCCCTTCTCCATTCATTTTTTTTCCTTCTGTTTTGGAAGGTATAGGGCAAGAATCATGTTCAAAGAAAACCCCAGTGTTTGTGGAACACAGTCCACTGCCCGCTTAGGTCAAGGGCAAAAGGCAGAGACAATAAAATTAAACAAAAAGGATTATTCTTTAATAAATTAGGAAAAAAAAGTGTAATGAAATCCTGATGCAGTGGCTTAATTGAAAAAAAAAAAAAACCTCAAGCATCCTCAGAAGCTCTGGCAAACCTTAAACTAAAAAATTACGAGACAGAGGGAAAAAAGAATGAAAAAGAGAACACACAAATAACTTTGAAAAGAAAAGAAGCCAAGTACTGCCAAGGTGTAAGTTTAACCTGCAGTAACTTTCTCTGTACATAATGACCCCTCCAGAGAAAGCCGCCACTTGCTAACAGGCACGGGATCCCCACAGCAGACCACAACAATGAACTCGAGCTCATGTTTACTCCCGAGCTGCTCTGCAGGGTCAGCCAGCCAGCTACATTAGGGAGAGAGGAAAGGTTGATAGCCATTCCTAATAGCACTTTAAAAGTAATGTTTGCATAAACCGTAAGAACAATAGCAATAACGTTCCATTGTCTCTAGGTTTTAGAGCCACTAAGACTAATGAGTTCATTTATAGCCCTGATGGAAGTAATTAAATCTGGAAATCAAAGCACAACATTCTTGTTTAGTGCTCTTTGAAACCAATATTCTAATGCAATGCTATCAACAGCTAATTGAAGCACTAATCTTGCCCAGGGTTGGGCCCATTGCCCAGATGGCTAATATATCATTTTCTACTCTGGCAAGCAACATATTGCACAGGCTGGATAAAGCTTCGATCAGATACATCTACAGGATACAGTGGAAGCATAAGAACTTTTCTAATCAACATTTTGATAAAATTGGCATTTCATGCCAATCATTCGATAAACTTCTCGCTGAAGCACAAGGACACATCCTTGGCTTCATAAATAAAAAAATCTTCTGCCTTATGGATAGTAATAGTAACAGTGATACAGAGCCATTAACAAGATAAATCCCCAGTGAGTGCTATGAGGACAACTGGGAAGCTAAACAGCTTAATCTTCCTCCCATAGCTGAATCACTTAATGAATAAAGGTCGCAATTTTCAGCCATACCATCTCCTTTCTGCAAGTTTTTGCATATTGCATGCTCTGTCAGGGGGAGGGGTGCATGAGAGAGCAGTCATGTGTAAGATACATCTGACAGGGATGTCAGATGAGTTGTAGAGTCAGGAGAATTCTCATTACTTAATGTTCATTATAAGGTGCCTTCACCTTCTGTGCTTGGGATGCAACATTCTACCACTCTCAGAACTGAAGGTTAAAAGCATCAGGGATCATGTCACTAAATTTATACATCCAAGCAACATGACTGATATGATTTCAAATTAGCAGATGAAATTGTAAACAATTTTTTCCTGGCAGGTTGTTAATTCCTTTTTTTAACATACTAATGGGACAGTTGTTGGCATCTGGTTTAGATATTCAGCAGCTTTGGCCTCTATTCTCCCTTTTCCCACTGTCTGCATTCAGGTACTCTCGTTCAGTGGTATAGTGTTTATTCAGCCAGACCCTCCGTTGGTGCAAATCAGCACAATTCTGCACACCTCAGCGAGGCCATGTCAGCTTACACCAGCTTCAAATGGGCTTCTCAGTGTTTGCTGCACTTGGAAGCAGGGAGTCAATGAAGCAAGATATGGGGAAGAATATCCTTAAGGTGTCCAGTGATCTGTGTCTGCACTCTCTAAAATAGCGGTTTGAACTTCACCCTTGAACAGTGAATTAAGGACTACTCGCAGCACGTGTTTTTTCTTGTCAAGCACTGCGTGAACCCTGGAGTCTGCGGGCAGTACGGACGCTGTTACACTTCTGTACTCGTGCTTGCTGCTCACACAAGCTTTGGAAACTGTACAAGTGCCTGTGCAAGCACCCAGTCCTCTCTAGAAGGCATAGATGATCTCAAGAATATCCTGGTTTATTGTTATTTTTCCAGCGGGTTGTGGGAGGATTTCAGAGTATTTTGAAAATTCCAAATATTTTTAAATACTAAATGGGATATGGCTTAATGCTGGTAGAAGTCCAAATGCAGCATTATCTGGAGCCCTGGCAGGATGCAATGCTATCTTGAGAAGACAAGGAACTTCCTAGAGAAGTGGTAGAAGCCTAAGACTCAACGTCTATGTTTATATCTTTTTTTTTTTTTTTAATGTGTACATCATATATTTGGTACTTCTGGTCCTCTACTCTTACTACACAATTTGTAGCTGTACTTTCTAGAATATAAGCTTTACACATACTATTCAGCATCATTAAGTATTTTCCTGAGGTGTCTAAGTTAGAACTGAAATCATCCAAGATTCCCTCAAGGACAGGGAAAGAGAGCGGCAGCTTCCAAGGACTGTTCAGCCCATCTAAGATATTAATTGCCCCCCTCCCCCCCCTTCTCTCTCTTCCACGGAGTGTAGGAGTAGACAAGGACAAGAGTTTCCCAACTTACACGTCACTGAGTAATTGTCTGAATTGCAGGTGAACTGGAAAATAAAGGTTAAATATGATTCTTGACCCTTAAAAACTCAAGAGCGAGCAGGTGAAAGAGTGATGCTGCCAGCTGACCCAAGGGACTGTCTGCTCTACTTGTTCACTTTTTACCTGGGAAATTCCCACCACACGAGCCATCATCCAAATGGACACTGCAGCAAGAAGAGTCAAGTTGGCATTAAATCCCCATCATGTGCTCCACTTCTTAAAAAGGAAATGAAATCCCATGCTCACACCTGACTGGGGCAAGATGATCTGGCAGGGCATAGATCTGCTATTAATGGCTGTGCAAGCACATTTTTCAGTGTAAAGGAAACTGGAGAACTAAGGTACAGGTTTAGCAGTCTGGGATGTGATCCTGCTTCTTCAAGAGCTCTACTAAAAAGAAACAGAGAGATTAGCACCTGTGGTGGATTCTGGTTGCTGGGAAGCCTTCTTCAAACAGGCATAACCACGACCCCATACAGAGTTGTTTAAAATGTTTGGTTTATAATCCGTTCCTTTCTATAGATTTAAGAGTGGATGCAGGTATAACAGGTACCCAACACTGGCCTCATTCCCCAGAAGCCTTTTGAAGATGTCAGAGATCCATTGGCTGTTAACGGCAAAGCATGTAATTGTTTCCACTCTGAAATACTGGATTACCAGGGTGCATTTCCTGTTACCATCTCCATTTAGGTTGTTAATTGGGCAGAATCGTTTCACTCAAGCATGCAGAAGAAAACCCACACGCATTATTTTTTTAAACAATAATTAAAAGGCATGGCGAGCCATCCTTCAGCACAAGCTCAATACAAAAACATATTAAAGCCTGCCTTGAAATCTACCCAATGGGTCCAACTGCCGGACGAGGTGTGAGCAGGTCCCACGCTAGGAGCCAGCACAGGCGTGAGGGTGCAGGGGAAGGGAAGGGGTAAGGAAGGTGCTGCACAGCCACGCTGGGGAGGAGGGGGTGTTAAGCGCCTCGGTGATAGCTGTTAAGAGTAATGAACTTGACCTTGTCAAAGGCCGTCATTATTGATAATAACAAAGTTCAACAGCATTATTATAGGATTTCACAACTGTTAACCTTTATTGCCGGAGGGCTAATTGTGACCTTCCCTGTGTCTCCTTCACACCTAATTAGGCTTCCGTTGTAAAGAGATAAAAGAGTGTTTGTATCAGTGGGGCATCTTTTTCTGCAGCTGAATGAATTCATGAAAGAGTGAGATTGTTAAGAGAGAGACAGAGAGAAGGCGGGGGGGGGGGGGGGGGGGGAGGTGGCGGGGGGGAATACAGAAAAAGGCAGGAGGCATTAATAGACTTTAGAATAAAATCCTGACAGATTCAAATTGATTCTGCTGCCTGAGAAAATTGAGTGCGGAGGGAATTAGATTTATGCACTGTTAAATGTAACTGCCTGGCAGTATCCATACCGAAAGCTGTTAAAATGGTAATCTTTAGAGATGTATGAAAATTGTGTGTGAATAGACCAATGAACCATCACTCGGAGCATACCTCTTCTAGCCGAATAACACAAGACAGCATTATTATTATTAATAATGTATTACAAACACTATGCATTATGTATGTAATTTAATCACAGTATCTAAATGTATAAACAACAGCACAGGCTCTCGGTAACTTTTTTGTGCTTGCGGTTATATACTACCTTTTTCTTTTTTAGGACCCTCTGAGGAAACGGAGAGTGCTGCTGGCACCCCATTACAGCTTGTTACCAGCTGAGCCAGGGTCCCGTGCACCCCCATAGGAGAGCCTGGATGGGTGGCTCATGATGGGTGCCCATGGGTGTTTGGTACCGCATTGTATACTCAAGGGCAAGAAAGCAGCAGACAGCCTGAGAAGGGGCTGGGTGCTTTCCAACAGGCAGACTGGGCAGGTGTGGGCTGACAACCAAAGGATCTCTGACGGGAATTTTGTTGTCATTGTTTTAACCATCTCAGTTAAAGATACATGGTTGATAAACCTTACGAAGGCTAATTTCTAGCAAGAGGCATGAACAGCGCACCAAGTCAATGGGAGCTATGAGTTACCATCAAGGAAGTTAGGAATACGGTTCTAATAAACATATCCATAGCTCAGATTGAGGGCAAAAATCAAGCTAGAAATAACTTCTTGATTCCCCCATTTGAATTCAGATCTGTGGTTCTTATGTCAGGCTTATCTCTGGCATCAAAGCAACTCAGAGAGAGATGATGTTACCACTGATGATAGGGACAATCACTGATTGATCTTTCAAGATCTGATTTAGATTAGATGCTGTCACAGGCTCTTTTTATAACTCCAATGGTTGTAACTTCACCCTACCCATTTGAAAGTGCACTCTCTGTAGTAATTGAGCTATTTCAGAACAGAGCAAGTTGCTCTTCGGTTCTTGCTTCATCCCCTCAAGTACAGGGGGCTGTGAAAAGTTGTAAATCCAGAAATACTTCCAGGTGAGCCAGATAATTACTTCTTTTAGACCTCTCTGGTATCAAACTAGAGCATATCGCATACTTTTCTATTGAGAAAATGCCATTTCTACACAGAAGAATTACTTCACCAAAGCTTTGCAATGAAGCAATAGTCATTTCCCAGGTTCAACCCAATAAACCAGCAGCTAGTACCCAGTGCAAGGCTCTGAACAAAGCCTCTCACATTCCCAACCAATTCTCTTATTCGCCAGCTGTGTGGTTATCTTGAAAGGCACGCTTCACGTTGCTTCATGAACACTATTCTAGTTTTGTTCCAGTGCAGATACAACAGAGTTAGTCATTTGGAATTTCTGTTTTCCAGCCACCCTGATGATGGCACTGATGCACTAGTCAAGAAATGAGGCAGTGTTCAGTGCTCCAGCTTGGATGCTGTGTCCCTGTCCCTGCCTTGCATGGAGTAGCACGTTGCACTTAACGTTCATAAGGATTTATGCTGCCAAATAGCTTTTCCAGGGAGAACTGGCTGGATTCAGTAGGAATCCTCCTTACATGTATCTATAGTTCACGCTGCCATAGCAGAACACAGTACACTGGCATTTGCCCGAGGCACTGAAGGCAATCTCAGCACCTACTCGCAGGGCCACCACATCCCACGTGTCCACCACACTGGTTCCTCTGTGTTTTCCACTCTTTGGTGTTGGAGTATCCACGGTTCACCTCCATCCTAACACTGTACACAGGTACTAAGCAGTGCAGTGTAAACACACGTAAACAGAGCATTGGCTAAACCAACATGGACCAGCTAAGGGTGGTTCACTTGCCACGACCTCCCAGACTGCCCACCACCAACTGCACGGTGAAGCCACCCAGATGTACCCACCGCTGAAAACCAGTAATGTGGACAAAGTTTCAGCTAACATGGGATAATCACACACACAACCTGCTTTGATTTCATTTTCTGTAGTTCTTATTTTTGTTCTTTATGAGGCAGCACTGAAAATAACTTGTTCGACTTGTAACTGAGTCACCTAGAGCAGTTTTCTTCTGTGCTTTTGAAAAATAGGTGTCGTCCTGTGCATTTAGCTGGGAATGTAATTTATGGATATCTTTTCAACTGAGCTAAAATGTGATTAATCTGTGTTGAGTTCACGCAGACCAGTAGAGGATTTAATCTCCAGCAGACAGTTTTTCATTCTACTGTGTTTCAGTAAAGGACAATTCTCTCTGGTTGCAGAGCAGTTGCAATATGGGGAATTCCTTTTATGAAAGCTTTTGGGAGCTCTAAATGTAAGAATATAATAAAATCCACAAGTTTGTTGTATATGAGCTGACACATTAATTTCAAAAGGAGATTCCTTGTTTTAAACTATTTAAAGAGCTGGAACTACTTAAAGCACTCGCTGATTATCCAGGACAGCAAAGCACCAAGGCTGTACAACAGCCTTCTTTTCTGGAGAGTGTTATTCTCCGAGCCTGGCCCAGCTTCTCATAAGGGATTTAAAATGCAGGAAGAGCCCTTGATCCTCCCATACTTGAACTCCATGCATAATATACGACTTCAAGAAAATCTGGTGAACACAAGCACACGAACCTCTGCTTTTGAATTCCCTGAATTTAGGTATAGATCCCAGGGAAGACAGTGGGATCATTACCTATGGTGATTGTAAACAAGTTCATATTTAATCTTAAGACATAAGAGGAACCAATAATATCAGTTCTGGAGTATGAGTATTGCCAAAACTGACAGTGTAGGAGGGGCCTGTGTAATTTCATGTCTCATCCCTGAAAAATGCTGGCATAAGGAACTGAACACATGGAAGTAACAAAAATTAAGCCAACTAGGCAACCTGCAGAGGAAAGTCATTCCTGCCCAGCTCCCACCCTAACCAGCAGTGGAGTATGCCCTGAAGTAAGGCTGTTTGCACCCTCCTCTGGGAGATAAGATACTTTTTCTACTGCATCTGGTTTCTGCTGCATTCCAGTAACTCGAGTCAACATGCTCCATCACGCTTCCTGGAGCTGCTAAGCAAAAGAAACAGGAGTGGACTATCCACACTTCGTCAGATAAGAAAAGAGCTCTTAGTAAGTAAACAGAGAAAGAATTTCCTTTTCAAACATCCTGGAGAGAGCTACCAACTGCATATCATAAACATTGGAAAATATCAAACACTCTTACTGGTTTCTTACCTCAAAAGTATCCAAAATTCTTTCCTGCTATAAAAAACTGGTAGAAAAGGAAAAAGGAGTTGTAACCTACCAAGTCTCTGGCTTACACTGTCCTACTCCAGGGCCTAGGGCTGAGCATGGCACAACAGGGCAAACCACAGCACAAAAGCATCTACTCTGTTCATGCCACGTACCATGCCAGTGCTCTCGCTGGGGGCAAGGGCAGCCTGCCAGACCTTCCTGAAGGCAGGCACAGCCGGAGGAAAACCATTCTCTTCAGTGCTTCATTTTTGTTGAGCAGATGTTTTCTGGGCACCACAGACTCCTGCTTTAATTTGCCTTGTTAATAATATGGAGCAGAAAACCCTGATTAACAAAATAATTAACAAGCACTTGAAGGTTTCTTCTTTGGTGTTTTGTTTTGGCAGTGTTTCATTTTAGCAGACACTGTAGGTTGACTCTTTGAACTGGAGGAAAAATTGGGTATGGCTGAAGCAATAATACATCTGGCTCAGCAAAGCTGGTGAAGGGCAATAACTTCAGTCTTTCAGGAGACTCCAACTCATACTTAGAGATGTACCGCCTAAAGTGATCTACCCCCTCCAAAATTTGCTGTCTGCTTCTTCTTCCCAGTCCATCCCCAAAGGACTCATGCTTTTAATGACCCCTCATGCGTGGAGCATGCATGACCCACGCATCCAAAATGCACCCCAAACCCATTTCTGGGGCTGCAGGAGCACTTCCCTTGGTGCTCGGTCCTCATGCAGCATCAAGAGCAGCACATAGTGGGACGAGGCCAGAGCTGCAAGCCCTGTGTTATGCAGGAAGAAGATTCAGTGCCAGGGGATGGGACAGAATCAGCCCCTGTCCCTGCATTGCCACTGCGGCACCCAACCGACCCTCTCCCATGGGGTGGGAAGCACCTGTGCACTATCTCACACACCATGGCTCAAAACAGCATGCAAACAGCTCCTCAAAGCACCTACCATGATGCCGTTCAAGGTCATGAGAACCCAAGGAGACACCTGAGCTGCTTAAGTATATACGGGGAATAAACTTCCCTTCTCCCCTGCATGTCCCTCCTGGACACTGGAGTCCGGAATTTCCCAGTGCTGCCTGCTCATGACTTCCATAATCCCCACCTCCAATCAGTAGGAAAAGCAAGTACTCTGGGAATGTACTCAAACTGGTTTACTGCTTAAACAAACATATGCAATAATGTGTTGACAAAAACGTATGGGGAAAATATTCTTCTGTATATTGCTCTGTGGAGATAAGTATGCTAGCAAAAGCAAGCGTTATGTTTTATTTACCAGGTCGGCTCATTTTCAGACTAGCTTTCTATAACAAAAGAGTTTAATAATATTGTTGAAGGCAAGAAAGATACCTATAAATAGGACCATGAGCTGTCTGTGGAACTTTTACATGAAACTTTAATGGCAAGAGAAATAGCCTTAATGTATTGCACTTGGCAAATTCTTTATTGCATTTTTGCCTACACTAACTTAGTGTGAAAGTTGGTAGCAGAATCAAGAAAAGATTTCTTTATGTCTTCATGACTCAGTTTTCCTAAGGCTTCTCTGGGTACTGGCCCCTGTATTACCCCTCTTGCTCTGCCCTTGGATCCAGGGAAGGGGACAGTACCAGCACTGTTTAACAATGCTGGCAGTTACCTGTTGACTCAGTTCCCATCCTAATCCAAGCACCTCTGTGTTCCCCCTAGATCAGGGACAGCTGGACACTCCAGCCAAGAAAAAGACAGTATTTTCTTCAAAGGAAAGAAACCAAAACAACCCAGATCATCGCCTTCTCTAGAAATCTTCGCTCCCACCACAGTCACCAACTGTAGGGCTCACCAAAGGTCTACCTCTGGACGAGGGTCCTAGCAGGTGGGGTTCATGAAGGATGCAGCTGCCCGATAGAAGCAGAAGAGTCTCAAGCCCAAGCCATCCACTATTTCTATATTTAGTCAAACCTTGGCCACACACAGGGCCTCTTGAAATGAATGACCCACTCATTTCCCTTCATCAGTTTAGGGGGCTGTGGCTGTGCTTATTAACTACCAAGTCTCCAGTCTATTGAAAATGCAATCTATCTTCCAAGACTTTAAAGATTTTATCTACATGCCCTCTACACATACACTGCTACATGAAAACAAAAGGGATTTACTTCTGGGCAGTTCAAATGTTACATATAGCCCATGAGAAACTTCAGGTGAAAAAATATTTTTGAATAAGGAATGATAATTTGTACTACTAATTTCCATTTTAATTATTTTAATGATGTATACCACATATCAATTGCCAAATATTGATAATAAGTATCATTGTTTTAATTGCTTATGACTAATAATAATTTTAAGTGCAATACCGTAGATGCAAAGCCTTTTGTCTCTCCTTCCTCTTCAGTGTGCCTAGCCTGAGATTGCTCAGAAGGAATCCAGAACTGCATTTCTGTTACTGGCTGCTGTGCATGTTTATATGGATGTCTGAGAAAGATCATATGTATCTCTAGCTTTTATTCATTTGGCTTCCTAGAACCATACAGGAATATTTCTGGCTGGTGCTCATCTGTCAAACACCTCAGTGTCTTTATGGTGTGCATGTCTCTAGTCCCACAGCTCTTATCTTCCTAGAGGTTTTATTTCCCTTTAGACGCGGGCCTAGAGAAGGCAGTAGAAAACATCATATACCCCAAACTGCTTTTACTACTCCACAGTCCTGTTAAAGACTGGAATTTGCAAAGGGACCCCAAGGGAATTTGGCACCCAAATCCCACTGATTTCAAATGGGTTTGGAATACCAGAATTCACAGCCTAAAGGAAGACTGCAGTGTTGTTGAATTCCCAAATATTTCAAAGCAGAGCCAGTAATATTATTATGTCAATAACTAGCAAAGGGAAGGGCTGGACTAAGCATGTTTTCAGCTGGAATTTAAAGCCCTTTGCAGCAGGCTGGGAGAGCTGTTTGAGTAGAAGCAGCAGAGCAAGGGGTGTTATGCTGCCAGGGGTTTGCACAGGAACTGAGAAGTCAGGAAAAGGCCAGGGAGGAGAGCGTATCTGCTCCGACCTATAGGGAAGAGACTTGCAACAGCTAATGCAAATCTTGATGACAGCTCAGATGAGAATGTCTCCTACCTCTCCCTCATTCATGATCTTATTTCATGATCAGAATTACAGACTGTCACTACGCTCACAGTGTTTAAAAACCAGCTCGTGCTTCAAGGAAAATCACTTCTCTAGCAAGTACACAAACAGACGCTTCTGATCTCACACAGCCTGAGCAGAGGCAGCCCATGGTGATGGCTTTCTTAGTTCAAGAGGTGTTTGAATCTTGTGGCCAGAGAAACAAACCCCTCAGGTGCCTCTCTGCAGCATCTTCCATAAGGTTTTTCCTCTCAAAGATGACTTCATCTTCCAAGTGCAAAATCACCTGGTAGTTTTGATGTCCTTGGTGTCTGAGGACTAAGCCACCAATAGCTGGTTCCTTCTGCAACAAAAAAATCCAGCTCTTCTGCCCATCTTAGCAACAGTGCTAACACCCACCCAGTTTTGTTTCCCTAGCTGTTCTGATAGAGCAAAACCTCATCTGCAGCCCTGCTACCCAGACTATCAGGTCCTGAACATCCACCTCCATTGCTTCTCGCCGTCACGGTCGCTGGGTATCTCCTAAACACTACAGCTATAGTGTTTTGCACAGCTGTAGCTATAACAGCCCTAAACGCGAGAGCATCCGCAGCCAGCGTGGGTAACCCGGCTGGCTGCTGCCCCAACACCCTCCTACTTCCACAGCTTGACAGAAATGTCTGGCTGGAAATCATCAGCCGCTGTTACACAGCAGGGCTGGGCGATGTTTACCTAATCTGCAGACCAGGCACATCCACTCAGGGAGAAAAAAAGAAAATCACAGGCAATTTGTCAGAGCATTAGCAGATAATTCAGACAGAAATGTTAGATCTTGAGGTGCAGCTCCCGGCTGCAGGGGAAACGTTATTGACTCTGACAGATCCCTGATGACATACCCACTCCCTCTCCCAGGGGCAAGGCTACATTTAGATACACTTAAATTTTCATTCAAATTCCAGATTAACACAGCAAGTGGACAGCAGGGAAAGAAAGGGAGAGAAGGTTAGTGGAAGAAGAGGGAGCTTGCATGGTTGGGGTTTGGCTTCTCTTCCCAACTCTGTTATTGTGGCCTAATTATTTCCTTTAGAACTCATTGACTTCACCATGGTAATTATTACTCAAGCTTAGAATTAAATATTCCTTCTGCTCAGAGACAGCCACTCCTGCCTACTTAATGCTACTTATTTGCCATAATAGCTCAGAGTCCAGATTTAGACAACACCGAATTCTTTTAAGACTTGATCAAATGTTTCACAGCTATCTTCCCATCACCTCTGGCTCCCCAGCCACTGCCTTTATTCTTTGTCTCTCAGGCAGAGATTTTAAGCATCTTCAGGTTATTTTTTTTTCTTCTTATATGTATTCATAGCATCCAGCACAAAGCTGTCCTGAGTCTTCAATGACAGCTGTTAAGTAGCAAATAATAGTAATAATTAGAGCACATCTAATTGGGCTGCAATTTTCAAATTTGGGTGCCTAAGGAGCAGCATTATCATTGAGCATAGCTCTGCTCCTAATTCACCCAAGTTGCCTTGAAAATGCCACCCTTGCAGTCCTAGTTAAGCATTTTGTTTTTCAAACACATGGTTTGCCCCTCAGTTTGTCAAAACCGAGCCTGGTTAACATCAAAACTTTGCAGACTTTAGCATAACCTCAACTAGATGTGCTGCACGCTGGTTCTGATACCACTGAAAGCACCCACCTTGCCCCATCCAACATTTCTTCCCTTCCTTTAGACTGCAGCACCTTTCAGGCTGTATATTCCTTTCACTCCTGCCCAGGTATTTCCACTGACTTGGGGAATGCTGTGCACGGATTCAGCTAAGAGCTGCTTGGCTTTTGGCAGGTTACCAGACCCAGCTGCTCCGGTGGCTATTAGTGTGTTTAAAATGGCACAAAGACTTTGCTGAAGCAAGCACGAGCGCTCCCAAAGCATCATGTACCCGATGAATCAGGGCCACAATGAGCACGAGGGAAACAGGATCCCATTTAATCCTGGACATGTGCAATAATTTAAAGAAGACCCTCTTACATCCCAGCTAGCATACAGGATGCAGCTGTTAACTTTCAACATGCTAAAGGCCAAAGACAATGAAAAATCCAGACACCACGGAGGTTAAATCAGTGCATCATTTGACATGGAACTGTGAGCCATTAACCTTTCCACTGGCACTCGCAACAAAGAGCTGGAAGACAAACACACTGGGTAGGAAACAAATTGGTTCATTCGAACGCTATTAATGTGCGTGCCCTTGGAGGCCACATTTATGCTTTTGGAAAATTACACATTCATGCATAATGAAGTGAGATATAGCTCACCGATTACCAACAGGGTGCAAAGCCCATGATAAGGATTTATAGCAGGTGCCTAATTCTCTAAACATTTGCAAATTAAGTATTTACAAGCGTAATGCTGGCTATTTTATTGCCAGTTTAAGTTACCATCATTTGAGCTTTTTATATTGCACTGAAACTGAGCCGAGCATTTAATAGCCATGATGTGTAATTTATTCAAGTATAATTTGGTGATGTTATTGCGGGAATTAGGGCAATACCCAAAGACCCTAATTATGACATGACTACACATAAACATAGGAAGAAATCCTCTGTCCTACAGAGCTTGCTCTCAAGTGATAAAACCAGATAAAGATTGTAATACAGACTGCAGTGGGGGGAAATGTTGTAAAGAGAAATTGAATGACTTGCCCGATGCTACATGAAATGTCTCATAGCTGGAAAAATTCCTGTCCTCCTGCCCTACACACCTAGGGCATAAAAGTAGATTCTTTTACCTCCTTATAGATGATGGGTGACTCTCCCAGCCTGATTACAATTTACACAACTTTTTTCCAGAGAAATAGTGTTTTTCACACTGCACCATTTTGTTAAGCTATTCCAATGAGGAAAAGCTTTCATGACTTGTGCTAGACACCCCTAGGTCTGAGGTGAAGCACCAACTCCAGATAACTCATAGCCCCTCCCTGCAGGTAGAACTAGGAGACAGTCTGGAACAGCTGAAAGCTAGAGAGATGTCACAGCCACCGGGGTGACCTGGTCTGGATGACATATGGTGATATCTGTACACATTAACTTCATTCATTCCTCACTAGTCTGTGGGGTTTACCTTGTTCAACCATTTCCCACATGCCACACCATTCACAGATCAGTGGGCACACCTGGAAGAGCATCAGCTCATCCCCAAAGAGGAGCTGCCAGTGCTCCACCAAAACCCACTTCAATATCTTTAATATTCCCCCTCTCCCGCCTCCTGCCACAGCTGCTGTAGCCTGGCTGGACTACAGGAATGGGCTGTTTGCTTTGGAAGGTGCCCAATTCCCCCCACAGCTCCATCTACATCCAAAGGAGAGCATGGACGAGTGGTTGAGTTTTAGTTGTGGAATGGCTTTAAAACTCAACATAAATTACTCCCAGGAGGAGGAAGGGATGAAATGATTCACACTGGTATACTTCTCACAGGTGGAGGGAGCACGTCTGGTTTTCTTTAAGGGAAGGAGCAGGATCTCTCTCCCTGCCCGCGCAGCTGGTGACACATTCAACCTGTCAACCTCTCACTCCATCCGCTGGTCAGCCCTCCGGCTGGAAGGTAAATAATTTGCTTGCCTCTCCCTTTTGTGTTTTGAGGAGCTAACAGTTTAGAAAGAGAGGAAGAGAAAGCATTACTCATTCATTAAAAACATGGCTTTGAACCAGGCCTAAAGTGTTATTCCAGGACTCTCGTAATGCAACACTAAAAGCTGCTGCTTTTTAGCTCTGCGGAGCATCCCTGGCGTAAGGAGCTCTTGCTCTTCAGGAGATGACTGAAGTGTGTGCAACAGACACCACTGCACGTCCAGAGAAACATCCTCCGCTGAGGCATCCAACTCAGCCCCCCAGTGTAGGTCTTAGCAGGAACTACGCGCCGTTAGGTACGTGGAGAACACAATTGCACTACACTGCTTGGATATTAACTTCCTAGTTAGGTTTCTCTCCTTAGTGAGGTCTCCACATGCCCACAGGAGTTCCTTGAAAATGAACACAGGTATTGGGCTGAAGTAGGCTGTGTGAAGCCATTTCCTCAGGCAACATTTGGAGGACCTTACCTGATGTAAGCACTCCTCCCACCTGCTCCCATGCCAGCACCCACTGCTGCTGGATGCCAGCAGTATCCTAAGCAAATTAACTTAAGGGATATGACTTAAAAAAGCAGACAATGAGATATGAAATATGTCCTGGCCAAGAGCCAAGTGACCTCTTAGACCAAACCAAAACAGTAATTGCCTTTTGACATTGCCCAGACACACATGAAAGGAGCAGACTAGTCTTTGCTGCACATAAATACAGGTCCCATGAATCAAGGTAGAAAAATGTGACACCTTGCCTACCACAGGGTTTTTAAAGATGAGGATCAACTAATCCAGATTAATTCATGCCATGCCCTAGGAGACACTAAACATATTAAGTCTTCCTGGTCTGCTGGAAAGGGGATAAAATTATATTATGGGAAAACGTTAATGCACAGTGGTTCAAGAAGAAGGAGAGGAGAGGAAGAAATCAGGTAGGAGTGGAACAAGTAGTAAGTACTTCAGCTGTTTTCCAGCCAACACTTACTGAGAATGTATTTTCAAGCATAGCAAGGGATGCTGTTAATAACTGGTGAGTAAGCCCTGATGCTAAGTGCTGCATATAGGTTTAGAACAATTGACATCTGTAGAGTTTAAAAGGAAGATTCTTCATCCATAAGATGCTACTTTGGTTTCTTCTGGAGATGTTGAATGAAACACCCGTAGCTACAATGACAGAATCAGAAGAGCTGTTAACACCAGAGCAGCGTTTGAAAGCACCTATTTTCCTGGGAGAAGCTAAGTGGGGAAGCACACAGAGGTCTCTAATTGTTTTCCTTAAACCAATAGTGCTGCTTTTCCATTCACTCTCATGAATCCCCCTCCCCTGTGAAAGACAGAAAGGCAGACAGAATTTTCAACTTTTGAGTAGGATTTGGTGACAAAGTGACAGTTCAAGGTTGTGTGACTTTGAAAATCTCATCCTTTATCTGGAGCTGAAGCAATGACAGAAAAACAAGTGGAGAGATAGAAAACATAAAGTGCTGTTCCACTCTTCTGAGATCAAAATGTATCTCCATCCACCAGCAGAAAGCTTGCGGACTGTTAACAAGCCTCATGCACCTTCCCATACTGATTCAATATGAAGCATTTAATTCCCTCTCTTTAAATCATTCTTGGTTTGAAACTGTTGGTACGTTACTTCTCCGCAGTGGCTGATTATGCTTCTGGAGGCATTATGCTCATCTGCCTGTCGCTTTACACACATGTAACCTTGGGATGGTAAACAGCTTGCGTTTTAACAACAGTGTGCTGTAGAGACACAGGGAATTCTCGTATCTCCTCATTTTTTCCATTATTAATCCAGATTTTCATGGAACTTCTGTATGAATTCACAAAATCATCTCAATAAACAACAGAGACAAGCTTCCATGAGAGCAGAGAAAGTACAGATGAGTCTTTACATGTACATAAAGCTGGGGAACGTCAGCTCCTGACATAGCTTTGTGGGATTTCTCTGTTAGGAAGCGGTGTCCCACTTCAAACCTGCTGATGGGATCCCCAGGACCAAGCTTACCACAGAGCTGCCCAGGGGCCAGGACAGCACGGGGTCTTCGTGGGGCCTAAGTGCCTCCTACTCGTTAGCAACATCTGAGATAAGGGCCCTATCACAACCCTCTCTGGTGGGCCTGCTGGCCTCATTATCATCAAAGAAAAGCATTTGCTGTCAGACTGTCCAGATTCAAAATCAGGATTGGCTCTCCTACCATTTACAATCCCCTGACCCCCCCCCTTTGCTGCTTCGTGTTTGCCCCCAACCAGCACGCTTCAGCTCAGGATAAGGGTGTTGGCTTTAATTGCCATTTTTATTCTTTAGTTTAAAAGCAGCTAACGAAGGAAGTAACGTGCTGGTGTGTGCTTCCTCCACGGGTGCAGGTCACCCACCCTGCCCCAGCACACCCCCCCACCCCACCTGAAACACCTCAACCACGCTGCCTACAGCGACGCACAGAATTCAAACACGGACCCGTTGTGATACAAGACGGCACTTGGGAGTGCTGGAAGGCATTACTGACAAGTGGGGGCCCCCCTCCTCTCCCCCTGCACACTCCTTCCTCTCCAGCCAAAAAACAATGGAGGAAACCCGTATGAGCCTGAACACAAAACCACCCTGCACCTCTGAAACAAAGCCAGATGTGTTTGTGTGAAGCAGAGACCATTGTCAGCCCAAGCAAGGCTCGCAATGGCAGAATTACATCTCTTAATTATTACCAGCCTGGCTCCCCGAATGTTCGGGTTTTTTCACAGTTACTAAATAAGTTAATCACTTCGTGAACAAGGAAATCTGTAGATGCCTTTGAGGCTTTGTTAACATAGTGCCTAAGCCAGCTTTACACTCTCTTCTAATCCTCTTTAAGACAGTATGAGGCAGTGAAGTAGCCTATAATCAGTTTTTAAGGTTATAGACAATATCCCCACTCAAGCTGGTTGCCTAGAGCAACAGTGCGGGAACTGAATACTAGCAATGAGATTGGATTACTTGCCTTGTTTATTCATCCATATATATTTATCCTCTGCTCTGCCTACAGCAGAAGCAGGGATTTTTGTAGCCTGTGCCTTCTATGTCTGAATGCCGAGCAGAATTTATGTTAAAAAATGCAGACAGGCTTCAAGAATTAATCTCTTTCCATTTCTGATTCTCCCCTTTCCCTCTCCACCTCAACACCTGAAAGTTCAAAACACTCCCAGAATTGAGATCGCTTGCAGCGTCTCAGCAGCAACACGTCTTCCCACAGCTTCGTGTCTACACGGAGGTGGAAAGCCCTCTGCCATGAGTGCTGGCTTTAGGCACCTTGACCCCCTCCCCAGCAGGCAGCAGGAGCTGCTACTTCACCTGCCCTGAGGATCTGCCCCAGCCTGACCTACGGGAACCCTCAGCTACCGTCTGCGTACAGCAAATCGCTCTTGTGTTTGAAATCCCCTGACAAGAAGTCAGCCCATGCCCCTGTTTCGGTCACAAGCATTCTAGCTTCATCTTCTTTCCTTGAAAAGCTGGATTTTCCCTGTGGTCAAAACCACTTCCCTTTTGTACTTTAAGCTTAGGCATAGTTTTAACCAGAGCAGAACAATTTGTCTAGCATTCTTGCCTGCAGCGGCTCTTCGGATTGACCTGGTGCAACTGGTGTTAAATCCAGGCTCTTCCTCAGAAAACAAGGTGATACCAAAACCTCATTAGGGATGGAAGACCCACAATAATGATGCTGAGACTGCAGTCAGCAACTCCCAGGTTGTTACTGACAAACTTCAGGCTAGCAGATGGCCAAAGAGCAACTGGAGCAGCACCTTGAACAGAACCAGCCTGCCTGCTTCTCCACACCTACAGAAGGTGCAGCGCAGAGGTTTAGAGCAACCTGCGAGAAGGTCAAATCAAGGCGCTGTGGATCGGCTTCCAGACGGGCCTAGTCCTACTGCAGGAATAAATTTCAATAGGGTTTTGGTATCCCATCAGCCTCTTTGAAAATCCCAAAGTGCACAGAGAAAGCACATCCTAGAGCTGCCACGCTTCTGCTTATCTGAGCCTTCTTGGAGTTTACACCTTCTGTGTCAAATTTAACCAGTCTGAGGTGGTTAAATTTGGTTAAATTTAAGTTTGCACAGGCCAAAATACCTTCTTGGAGCTTTCTCTAACCTCACGCAATATAGAAACCTCAGACGTTAACAGTAAAGCTGAAAGGATGTCCTTTACCCCTCACATTCCAAATATTCCCTGGAGCCTGGCTGTGTTCAGTGGCCAAACCGACCTACAGAACAGACCTCTGCTGTGCAGTGGACATCATGTATCACAGCAGCTTCTCAAAGAATAAATAAGTTACCCAATTTCCACTCTCAATTGGAGAACCCCATCCTTGTGCAGCCCTGTTACATGACAGCTATTTTTTATCCCACATCAACTCGCTGAGGCTCTGGCGTTTGCAGCTATTAAGGAAAGAGGGGCTGCGGGAAGGCAGGACGGAGGACCAAGTCTCAGGGGAACCACCACATATTTTTTAATGTAATCTGGGACATGTCACTTTGTAACTCGGTTCTTTAGTAGTAAAATGGTGTATTCATTCAGGAAAAGAGATTAGAGGCTTGACAGATAATAAATTTGCTGAAAAACTGATTTTTAAAGAGATCTAACTGAACTGCAGATGAACTTGGTGAACGGTTGTCGCTGAAGCAAAGAGGGTGAGGGGCAGGCATGCTGTGGCTAAGAGGGAAACCTAAAAGAGAGTTCAAGATATTCCATTTCAGGACACTGTTGAAATGAAAGGCCTTGTTTGGGGCAAGATGATATGTAACCCTTCAATACTTTCAAAAATACACTTTCTGGGTCTTCAGTTTGAAGGGGTGGTGGTGGTGGTGGTTTTTTCTTCATAGCAAAAGTCACCTAACTTCAGAGGAAAGAGGAAAATCAGGAGTTAAATAACCCCAAATCAAACCAGAATGTTTCATTTTGGAACTAACCGGACATTTCAAGTTGACCCAAAATGAAAGTGTTGTGGTTTTGATTTCACTGAAAAAACTGAAAACAAAAATATCTGTCTCAAACTGACATGAACCATTTCCCCCCTCACCTTCCACCCTGGAACCCATCTTCGGTTTCTGCACTAACAGAGGAGACCAGTAATTCTCACATTATTATTGTTTGGTTTATTGCACCGTTCACCCCGCCTAAGCTGTTGCGGACCCTCTACCATGTGTCTGTAAAGCGTGTCCCTCCAGGGGATCCTGTGCTGCATGCTGTCTCCCTGCTTTTCCCAAATCCTCAGAAAATGAGCATCTAATGATGGGAGACCCACTCCTGCCCCAGGCCCCCTTGGGCTCCCCTGCAGATGGCACTGCAGGAGCATCCCAGCCCCCTGCAGTCGAGAGGAGCCTCTGCTCCCTGCCTTATCCCTGGCACTCAAATCATTTCCTCGGCATACTTTCCACTTCGTGGGTTTTTTTTTTTTCCCTCTCAGAGAAATTATTTATTGTAGGGATTGCCAGCACTTAATAAACATCCCTCCAAGAATAAATTTGTTTATCTAAGGTATTTTATTATGCTGCCTCAGATAAAAGAGAAAGGAAAAAAAATCATCCTCCCCAGAATATTTCTGACTGTGCAAACAGTGGAAGAGCAGTGTCCTTGAGCACAATTTTCAAAGGGGAGGTTTGTCAGAAGCCATTTCAGCTGTTAAGGAATGAGTTATCTTCTAAATGAACAAAAAGAGGTGGCGGCGTAGGCCCTGGCAATTGATCCAGCGTGACAGAGACAGATTTAGGAACCTCAAAGCATTTTGTTCTGGGGACTGCACTGGTTGTCCTCCTGTTTCACCTTCTCTTGTCAACCAGACTGGGTGGAGGCAGGAGGAGGATGGAAGCATTTTAAATTCAGGTTGCACAGGTTTGAGTAGCAACACAAGACAGCAGGTCATGGAAAATCAGGACTTCTGTCACTCAATCCCACGGTAGTTTCTGCCTCTGCCTCACCCCCCTCCTTTTGCTGGTGTGGGAGCCTGTGTCTCTGTGCTGATGAGCAACGCACGAGCTAGCAGATCCGCTACACCAGTCAGGCTCCCCACGCCACAAAGTCATCGAGCAGCACCAGCTGGGTCCCTGGCAAGAGCAGCCCTGGGCTGTGCGAGGAGATAATGCAGTGAAAGGAATGCTTATTAGAAGCAGGAAGCCTGGCAGGAGGATTTCTCATCCCAAATATGAGGTTTGCAGCAGTATAAATAATGCATGTCAATTGCCAGCATCCTGAAAATTAGTTAAAGTAGGTTAAGGGGGAAAAAAAAAAAGAAAAAACCATCACACTCCAATGCTTTCCATTCAAAAGGAGCTAGCTGCTTGTAGCGGGCCAGTATGGAAAGAGGGGACAGTAATTAAAACCTCATCTCATCTAGCATGAGAATGTGCTAGCAAGAGACAGCTATTTCCCAAGTTGTTGGGAAATAGCTCCAGTCCTCCAGTTGCTTGCCCAAACTGCATGGTGTTGACCTGCCTGTGACATTTAAGGCAAATCCTGTACCTCGGGTCAGAGCAGGTCACCCAAACGTGTGTCTGACTCTCCCTCCAAGGAGGCACCTGGGAAACTGCTGCCCACAGCTCTCAGGGCTCCAGCACCTGCTCAGGGAGGAGGCAGCACTGGCCCATTTCCCTGAGGATCCACCCTGCTTTGGGTGCTCAAACCACTCACAAGTCACAGGCAGGGAGCAGGAGGTGGTCTTCTAAAGCTCTGCAAAGTCTTCACTCAATTGGGGCTTTCAGCCGGCAAAGTTTTTTAAATTTGCCAGAACTGGCCACTTTTTACCCCGGCTGCCTCCCCTCCCCAGAACAGCCCCACCTGGGGTCTCCCGCCCCAATCTAGCATTGCACGCCAAAGCCCTACAAAGCCAAAACCCAAGGTACCAGCAGACATGCAGGGAAACTGAGCTGGGAAGGCCCAGCTGAAGCAGGACCTGGTAGGAGCAGGTGCAGAGGAGCACAGCTGGCAGTAGCACACCTGCCATGGCAATGCAAAGGACAGGCATGAAACTCACCAAACTCTCACTATCTTCAGTGTTTTCAATCAATTTCTTCTTTTTTTGGGGTGGGAGGATTTGCCAGTGAAGTGTTCAATGCCCTGAACTTTGCTGTCAGGAACCTACTTTACTTTCTGCATGTTGCTGCTCAGGTATAACCAACGTACAGCCTAAGCAAAAACAATTAAGATGGAGCCTTTTGAATTCCCTATCTTTGTCCAATAGCAACCTGAGCACTGCAGATATAATCACTGTACTGGAGGCCAGCGGCTCCCTCTGACTAGTCAAAAGTAATTTCATTACCAGCAGCAATTCAAGCAATGAGTCGTCCCCTTCAGATCTATCCAAATTCCAGCTCCCATTGAACTCCCCCCTCCCTCAGCTGCAATCTTCTCCCTAATCTAATAATAGTTCCACCAGCGATAAAACACAGCCACACTGGTGGAATGTTTCCTTGCTAAAATGCCTCTGTGCATGTCAAGGATGCTCTCTGTGAAACAGTAAAATGAATATCCTAAAAACAAATAATTCTGAAAAACCTGCATCGTTTTCCATTTAATTTTGATCACTGTGGCTGACTTCCAGCTCCTCTGTCTAAGTGGATGGGCCTTTAGAAAACACCACATATCATGAAAAAATGGTCCCCAAGGAGAGCTAAGCACTAAGCCAGTGATTGTCTCAAATAATCACCATATGCATGAAAACATACATCTTTCTGCATACGGCACCAAACCTTTCACTCCTGCTGGACCACACATACGTCTTCCCAGAAGTTTTCCAGGAACGAACGCCCATCCAAACATGCAGGATACCACTGTCTGCTCCACCAGGCAAGGACATGTCTTCAACACAGAGGCTGGTAGATCTGTCAGCATTACAGGAATTAAAAGCTCTGACTCCATCGCAGCTGGGTTCACCAGAGGCTAAAACTCCTTATAGCATGGGAAGAAATCTGACTCAGAAAATACAGAAGCACCCCCATCTGCCTTCCTGTCTATCCTGACCCAAAGTTTGGATGCCATTCAAAAACACATCAGGGATCCAGAAAACTGCTGGAGCTGCGCCTTTCACACTGAAACAAAGTATCCATTCAAAACATGGCCCTTCCAGTTTTTCCATGTTACTTCTAGAGGATAAAGTTGCATGAAAAACAAATAGGACCCAGGGAGCTTTTTATTTGAATGAGAAAACTATGGTTTTCCCTTCAAAAACCACACGGTTCAGCATAGGAGAGAAGAGATGATGTGTCACACCTCGTAGGCAAGGCAGAGTATCTTCCTCCCAAGTTATGACCACTTTGGCTTTTTGCCTGGGAAGGGCTGTAGGTGTTCTCTGGATCCCAACCCTTTTTACAGACAGATTTTGGTTGGGAAGCTCTTTTCAATGGGGTCACATCCTCTGTGGAGTTAACCCATTCAGGCCGTACTTTGCTTAAAGACCAAGGAGCAATTAATGAAGACTGTATGAAAATGGGACGAAGCGCCTCCGGGTTTTGCTGTACGTTTCCAACCAGAAGGGAGGGAATAACTTATGGAGTCAGAGGATTCACTCGATGCCAGGGTCAGGAAAGGGTTACAAACCACCTTTTATATATTTTTGAAGACAGCTAGACCCTGATGTTAACATAAAATAAATGTTAATGCCTCTGATCAATGGAACTACCCAGTCCATCAGCCACACCACACACACCAATGGTAAGACATCACAGGCACTGCTACAATCCTGCAGCAAAAATACTAGCTAGAATACCAAACAAACCCTAAATATGTGGTTTAAGAGAAGCACCTGTTTCAGCTCTTCAGCTGAATCAAGCCCCTTAAGACTAGCAAGGCAAAAGCGTATTTTAGGATGCATTTACTGACTCCCCTAGACATTTAAATGAACTTGCTGCACTGCGTATGCTTCAAGTGAGGCTGCACTTCATTTCGTATGGCTTACATCACGAGGCAGAGCTCCTGAACGAAAATTAAATCCACACAGAATGCTTTGCAGTCTTCTGTCCTGGCTCCCAGGGGGATTCTGTTGGGATGGGGACCTTGCCTGTGTCTCAGTTTTGGATGGCACTCAGTATAGTGGAGCCTTTGTCCAAACTGGAGCTTTTCCTCAGGAGGGAAGCACCTGGATTGTGTCTCAGGAGGCTGCGTTCAGACCCTGGTTATGTCAAGTCTCTCAAGTGACTGTGAGTAATTAATTGTATGTCAATGTATGTTACAATAGTAATTTCTCCCATGTCCTTTGCCCATTTCTGTTTAGACTGTGCTGTGCATGGCAAAAAGCATCTCTCACAATAGGTACATACAGCATCTGGAATAATTCGCTTTCCCCACTTCTCTGTTGAGATGCTTTTAAGATAAAACTGAATCACAATAGTGTAACTGAGTTCATTTTCCACTTAAAAGAGAAGTCTCCCATCACAATATGGTAAAGTTTTGTAATGAATGAGCTTCCTATGCTATTTAATAAAAAGAGCGTTCAGGGAAATGCATATCATAATAAAAACGTTAAATGCCATTTATATGTTACTTTTTGACAAGTTCAAAAGCAGAGATTCTAGCACTGGGGTCAGACACATTTCACAGCCCAGACTATATTTAATGGAGTTGTAATCAGAAGATAATTTTGTGGGATTTAGAAAAGAATATCTTACCTTCTACAGGTAGAACAGGTTTAGTTTGACTGTGCTCACCACTGCCAAACAGCCACAGTGAGCTGAGCAGGCTCTTTCAAGCATTTTCCCTTATTTGTTTAGGGAGCCTGGTTTGAATTTTTGATTTAGAGTGGTCAAGGACAGATTTTTTTGCTTAAGCAGAACAAATAAACCAGTAATATGAAAATTGCTAAGTTAGTAGAGTCTCACAGTCAGCAGAGGTGTAGGATTGCTCCTTGTTCACTGCAGACCGGTTGCCTTACATGCCCCTACAGTGCTCTGTATTGAGTACAGTAATTACACCACTTCCTTCCCATCTGGGATTCAGTCCAAAGACATTTTACCAAGTAACAATGCTTTCTCTATTCCCCCTCTTCAGAACAGAATAGCATTGTTTAGTTTAAGTGGGCTTCCAGCCAGAAGAAGGTCAATCATAACAAAGCACTGACATTAAGATAAAGGCTAAAACTATGCTTTATGAAAAGCATCCAACTCTTGACAGTTGGCACTTGAGTGACAAGTTTGCACTGGGGGTGTTTCATGTACTTAGCTTTTGTAATTTGGGTAGTGTTCCATTTCACGTTTGTGTTTACTGCAAACCGCAGAATCACCCTCCAGGTTTTCTCAATTTTCTCTTAAGGAAAATACAATGTTCTATTGCAATTAAGTAAACAAAGTTAGTTTTAACATACACTTTAAAAAAACATTGGTTTTTAAGCCTGCCAGTGGCTGAGCTTGTTTACAGTTCGTGGTCTCAGGCGTTTTCCCTGTGGTTCTCTATATGGTAATTTTGCTGTAGAAAATAGCTGGTATTGTGTAGCCTCCTTTTTTGGTGATGTTTGCAAGGAAGGCTATCTTTACTAAAGCTGTAAGGGTGAGAATATCTTCCCAGCTATCACACACCTACAGACTAATACAGCTTCTTTTCTTTCTATTTTTCTTCCCTAACACAGCCCCCCTTGACATTTGGTCTAAACTACCCCTCGTGTTTTCCCTCTGTGCTTTGATACTCACTGCAGTTCTCCAACAAGTCTCTGATACTGAGCTACTATCCTCTAGAGTACTTCTTTGAAGTTTTGCTGTGTCTTATCTTTAAGTCTCTCCATAAGTGAGCATTCTTAGTTTGTTCAGTGTAGGATTAGATAACCCTTCCTGGTCAATCTTCCATTCACTCTAATACAATGGGTCAAACTGAGATCCAAGCGGGGAGGACAGTTACATGTTTAAGACCCTAGACCAGAGCTGGGGAGATTCATTTTCTCTATACTTTCTTTTTTAGCCTTATGTTTGTCACTTGACAACACCATGTTTCAATTCTGTGCTGTTTTTGGCGGGGAGAGAGTTAATTCTTCCCACAGTAGCTAGTATGGGGCTGTGTTTTGCATTTGTGCTGGTAACAGTGTTGATTACACAGGGATGTTTTTGTTACTGCTGAGCAGTGATGCCACAGCATCAAGGCCTTCTCTGCTCCTCACCCCACCAGTGAATGGGCTGGGGGTGCACAAGAAGCTGGGAGGGGACACAGCCGGGACAGCTGACCCTGACTGACCAAAGGGATATTCCATACCGTATGGTGTCATGCTAAGCACATAGAGCTGGGGAAGGAGGAAGGGGAGGATGTTTGGAGTGATGACTCTTGTCTTCCCAAGTATCCATTACACGTGATGGAGCCCTGCTTATCAAACTGTCTTTATCTCAACCCACAAGTTTTCTCACTTTAACTCTTCCGATTTTCTCCCTCATCCCACTGTGGGGGGAGTGAGTGAGCGGCTGCATGGGGCTTTAGTTGCCAGTTCGGTTAAACCACGACACATTCCCATCTATAAAAGAGGACAATCTTTTCATTTATTCCATTTTTTTCTTCTTTTTTTTTTTTAATTTTTTTGGCTATTTAGACAGTAGGGGGTTATACCAAGCCTAGCACAGTGGAGCCCCAGAGTGATTTGGGCTTTCCAGCTGCCAGTGTAATAAAACTAACACAGTCCACTTGCAGCGCATCCATCCACTGATTTTATGTAGCAGTTATACTTTCTGGTAAACACCCCTGCAGACAGACGGAGCCTGTGTCAAGTTGAAATGTTCACGAAGAACGCCTTCACTGGTTACCACATTGACACTACCCTCTGGTTGCCAAAAGGGCTTATATTAGGAATGAGAACATACTTTTGAAAGATGAGAAGAAGGTTTTGTGATACACAATGTACTGGACAAATATTTAATATATGACTCCATAAAAATTCCTCCATTGCCTCTCATATAAACCACATTTTCATCTAACTTCTTTCCCTCCACAACCAGTAAAGGAAGAATTAACACTTCAGTATTACAGTCCATGACACACTAAAACCCAGTTTGCTAAAAAGTTTAGGGGGCAAACTCCTACTGATGTCAACTGTCTTGCCCAAGAGCTGCAGCTGAGCAAGAAAATTATAACAGCTCCCAGGAGACCCCTGGGCTGTCACTGCATGGACATCTCTCCTGCCCCTCGTAGTTCTCTCCTGAAATATTTCAGGGTCTGGTACTCAAACCAAAGGCATTAAGGAGAGAGAGTTACTGCTGCTCATTACGGCAACACAGGAGAAAACAAACAAACTTCCAGGCACTGCGTCTGTTCAGACCTGTTCGATAAAGAAATGTTTGTGAGCTTGTTAGACTTTGGTAACTGCTGTCAGCTGATTTAACGCGGGACAGTATGTTTCCCCACAAACCATGCATCTCATGTCCTTAAACCGCTGTACTGTAATTCATTTTTAAGAATTTATTCCTCCCCCTCCCTGGAAACCTAGAAATATATTTAAATATTAATTTAAAGCATGTATATTGAGGAGAGAAGAGAGGAGAGGAGGATGAACACCTATGCACTAGGGACATCAGACAACCCTGGGAACTGCAGTCTGGGGAGAACTGCACTTATCTGTCTTGCATCCCATCAGCCGTATCATTATCATCAACAGCCGCTGCACAGCCTGCTGTGCTGCCAGCATTCACTACTCTCTGCTCACTTTCAAGCAGACACAAATCCTCATCACAGAAGTCACCCTCGTACTAACCAAAAGCCTTACGACAGCACATGCTATATGCAGTCTGGAGAAATTAAATCACTCGTCATCCCTGCGTATGGGACCTTCCAGAGGCTGGGCAGGACAGCGTTAATGAGGTTGTACGTGATGCCTTGGATAATTGCAGCTTGTGGCACAGTGTGTTGTCTGCTGGCTTTAGTCTCTAAGCTAGTTAAACTGGTTTCATTTGTCAGAACTAAAATTAACTCACACACGCTCTCAATGTTATCTTAATTTGCTAAATTCTACAGTTCAACCTAGATTATCCAAACTTCAATTATCCAAAACTCTCTGGTATTCAAAACAGGGTCAAGTCTCTTGACATCCATTAAGTACATTGAAAATTCCCTCAGTTATCAGAGACCTCATTTATATGAACATATTCCATATCCCCTATGGTTTTTATATAATTGAGGCTGAATGTCAGTAAGGTTTTGATTTCAGGATATTTTGACTGATAATTGAAATTTCCAGAGGTAGCAATTATTTCACTATATTATTTTTTGCCTTTTTTTTTTTTTCCCTGTCCTGAGAAATCCATTTTATTAAACATTCAAATTTTGGCTAAAAACAGCTTTGACACCCCACCAGGCACTTCCAGATCTTCAACACACCTCACTGCAGGAGCTCCTCACGGCCCTAAGCAAGCTGGGAGTGAAGCACAGGGGAAGATAATGCCATGGGGGGCTCCTCGACTGCTCCTCCGCCGGGCAGCGAGATGAGAGTTGGAGGTGGGCTCAGACTGACCACAGAACGTATAACCATTCTCAGGTTCAGTCTAACTAGCTGACTGCACCTCAAAGCACACACAGGCGCTTTAGTTAAGTACGAAGGACGTAGTTCAGGTCCCAAATGAAGGTCTGATAATTGAACCTCAAGCCTTGGAATGGTAGTCCAGTGTCTTGCCAAAAACCAGCAAAAAGTTTCATTAATATAAAATTCAAATACCTATGAAACGAGGCTTACATAAATATTGCAAGTCAACTACTTTGTACTACAACTTGCTAAAATTTACGTTTTATATTATTTAATTAAATAAGATACATTGCAATCACTGTAGGTAATGCAAAGCATGTTTTGCACAAAATTCAAATGTTTTCAGCTGGTTTAGTATTTCACTGTTGCAAACACTTTGCATAATGTACAAACTGGAGATACGGATGTGGCAAACAAGCCCCTGGCAGGACTTATCTGTGAATGCAAATTTTGGAGCCACTAGCAATGAGCAGAGCACACGTAATAGGCTGAACTACTCCTGCTCCTCACGTGAGATGCCATCAGGCCCAAAACAGATCTGCAGAGCTGTGAGCGGGTATGATGACAATGCTGGGGGAGGGTTATGCGCAGGTTTGAGCGACACCAGCTCCGACCATTTCATCACCTACATCCCTAGGAAGGAATTGGTGCTATATGGATCTACCAGAATTAGAACAGGCGCTCCCTCTCAAACTGGCTCGTGACTATGCCGGCAGATGTCTTTCTTTATAACATATCATACAGTGCTTTTAGGTTTCCAAAGCTCTAAACACACCAGCTGTACATCTCGGAGTGAACAGAAAGGCAGTTTGACTTGTATCACATAGAATAATTACTAAGATCTCACACGTGGTACGATGCTGTCCTGTAACCATTCGAGGGATTAGGCTGTATCACACAGAGTTTGAGCAAGCCCACACCACGTGCGAAGAGGCTGAGGAGGATCACAACATTGCACAGGAAATATGAAATATATTTAAATATAAAAAACACTTGAAAACACTTTGTTATAAACTATTTATACAAGGAAGTGTAATCTAACGCACTAATAGACAATTAACAGCTGCACTAATAAGTTCTCAAAGTTTCTAGACACGTCACAAGGCAGAAAATTCAAGAAGTTGCTCATCAATATTGCTTTCTCCCTCCCTGAAACACCTGCTCCTGATTCTTATAGCACACACATTGCCTTATCTGTAAATGACAATAATATTTGTTAATTGGTTATTATTCCTTCCTCACTGGAATCTTTAGGAGTGATAGTAAGCATTTGGTGAAAGATTTCCATAATTATTGGGATAGAACTGTGCTCTGGAAAGAGCTTTTTTAATTGCATGATGTGTGCCTGCAAAACATGCTCCAGAGCAGACTGAACGATAGCTCCAAATACTAATTCAAACGCTTAAGCATACACATGTGTGTACTATTTAAGTAGCTGCTAGCTTTAGCAGAAGCAACACAGTGTTAAGGTATGAGAGCTGGTAAGTGAAGGTACTGGTATCTCAGCATGAGGCGATCTGATGTACAGGCACAGATCGGAGGTGATGGCACAGTGTGACGTGTCACCATGCCTCTCATCCTGATGCTCAGTATTTGTTTGCCCTGTCTCTATCGAGGTTGAGAAGGGATGCAAGGAGCAGAGAAGCAATGCTGTGCAATCCCTGAACAGTCTGGGCTACCTTTCAGCTCACTGCAAGTCCAGTTGATATGAAGTCAGCATGCAATAATCTCAAAAATATCCTTGTTAGCAGTGTCCTGGAAGACGGATATTCGTTTTGCTTACAAAATCTTTGGTTAAAAACGGCTGCCTTGTCTAAGCAAAGAGCCTTGGGATAGAAAATTTGCTCTCACTGTGGGAGGACAGCACATCCTTCAGTAGAAAAAAAAAAGAACAACAAAATGTAGGGATGAGAAAGGAAGGAAAAAAAAGTAGAATATGAACAGCAACAATAACAGACAAGAAAGGTTGAAAAAGGTCTCATGAGGGAACCAGGCCCAGGATGTTTTGGGAAGGATTAAAAAGGACTGAATGTGCTCTTGTAACAATCAGATCCCTCTTGAACATCAAATCACCCAACATCAAAAGAGACAAAGCATAATGCATCCTGATTAAGATAGGAAAAGGCTTAAGATAGGAAATCGCCTTTGGAAGTCTTCTGTAGATTTGTCTAATTATTGTATTTCTTATGCTTTAAATAAAATCAAGACATATTCAGAAATTCTGGGAAGATCCATGAAAATGATCCCAGAACTACACTTGCAATTTACTTCTTCAAAAGTATTTCGAAAGAAGATTTTGGTGTTACCCTGAGGAGTCAAACCTGGATCTCTGGGACTAAGAAACACCAGAAATCAAGTTCTTGTGAAGTTCTAGCAACTGAGAATCCAGACATCTGCCTTCAACCTGTACCCCAAGCCACAAATTTCCAAAAAGCAAGTGACACAGAAAAGATAATTTTCCTAAATTTGCACATTTCAGACAACATGAGACACTTCTTATTAATCACATGGGACAAAAAAGCTGTCTGGATTATTTTCAAGATATAGTGTCAGCAGGGGAATCCCAATCTGTCCCTTTGAATTGGAAAACACCCTTGCATTCAATAGCACTTGACTCGAGAAAGAATTGCAGAAACAGATCCCGGCAGACAGCAAATCTGGGTTGGATACAAATTACATAGCAGTGTAGCCAGGGAGGAAGGGATTCTTTCCTCTACCTTAGGTCAGTCTTCAGCACGTTACCCTGATGAAGCTAAAATATGTCTTGAATTGCCTGCTTTCCTAGGCTTTATTAAGCAAAGTTGTTTTCCGCCGATCCGCAGCTGCACCAGCAGGAAGCGAGCAGCTCTCCTCGCCGGCCCCACGTGCATGCCTACAGTAACCACATTAACCGCAAAGCATGTTTTTATCTTGTTAAGCCGCTAAGCTCTGAAGTGTTCCGTTTAGTATGGTAATAACAAGGCTGAGTGATAAAGCTTTTAGTGGGTAGAGAAATAGCAGCCAAGATCTCCTGTGAAGCGGACATGCAGTTTGTTTTCTTTACATGAATTCTTCTGGACATGCCAGCACAGAAATAAATCAAATTCCATACGCTAGATAACACCCCGGCTATGAGACAGACCAACAAAGCAGGGAATTCAGTATTAAAGAGACACTGTTAAGTAATTTAGGCCAAGAAGTTGACCTGTCAAACCTGATAAGGATTATCATCTAGATGTTAACCAACCAATAAAATCAACTACACTATTTAGGTACTCGGATGTTTTCAAATAAAGCTGATGTATTGTCAGTATCTGCAGAAAGTAGGGGTTTTTTCCTGTTTTGGTTCTGCCCGAGTAGTTCCCTAAACAAAAACAGGAGCAGTAAAGGCACCCACCCCATCTTCTGCCCCCACCCTGCTCTCTGCCACACACACACAACGGTCATTCGGTCCACACAAAATACTCTCATCATTCAAATCTGGATTCTGGTCTAGTCCCTTTCACTAGTGATTCAGACCTGGGATTAGGGTCACGTGGAAGAGTTCCGGGCTTGAATAACTTCAGTGGTGTCACCACCTTTCCCTGCACTTGGGCAATCCACGTCAGTTCCCTCACCCTCAGCTCCTCCTGCCTCTCAAAGATCAATCTCCACTTTTCTTTTGTCTCCAGCAATGCTGTAGCAGGTTGTTCTTCAAGGTTCAGGTCTTTCTACAGGTCTCACCGATGAAAGCTGCTTTTTTGAGCTCAGGCCTCACTGATTGGAAAGCCCCAGTACAGATCAAAGGTGATGTTCATTTGCAACACAATTTAAACAAATGGAAGGTTATTGAGGTACATTCAAATGAAGGAAACCAAACTTTAATCACTGACATTGCTATTGCACCCCTCCACTTACACTAACAAGCTTCATTCCAAGGCAACTGCTCTCAGCCAGCTGTAGATCAGTGGTTCATTTCTCACCACCACACATTTGTGCTCTCTCTCGAAAAGGTAGTTTCAAGTCTAACCATCTGTTTATGACCATGTCCTGCACTCTAAAGTTATCAAGGAAAAAAACCCTCACAGAAAAGGTAGAGCTCTGGTTGCCAGTTCCTAATCCTTACAAACTGTGATTAGTGCTCCTCCAGGTTGCTATGAAACAGGATCCAAACCAGCCACGTGCATGAAAAGACTGAACCCACCATCAGCCTGCTGTTAGTGATGGGACAGCGCGCACAGTGCCAGTGCCTTTGCCATGCAAAGATGACGTCACAAATATTCCCCATGGCAAAGACACTTTTATTTGGCACAGTGGAGATAGGAGGACCATGACGGTCCAAAGAGGTGCACAATCTTGCTTCAAATTCCTGCTGCAGATTGCATAATGACTAAGATCTTTAAAAGTGGAGCTCTTAGCTCTTGGAATCAGCTCCAGGCAGTTTGCATTTTGGTTCATTATTTTAACATCTCTCTATCTCTTCACAAACAGCAGCATCAGTTGCTAATTGCCAGATAACTGTTCCGGTCACAGAAGCCAATGCCTTCCATCTCCAATATCGTGGCCTCTGCCTTTTAAGATAAGACAACTATTACATTTTTTTTAGTTTAATCACTGTGAAACAGTCTTATGGAGACACAAATTACACCGCTTCTGACTTGCCAACTTTCTGTTCAATGCACAGTTTTGCAGCGATGCACATTTCCTCTGTATCTCTACTCCTGCAGAAAACAGAAGTTCAAACAAAACTAAGTGGTGGAAATATCCTCAGATTTAAATTAACCATGTTCTGCAGGCAGCAGAGCTCTCATCAAGTGTATGACCTACTGCTTGCATGAGCTTGCTTCCCAGAAGCTGAAGCTCCACAATACCAGACAGTGGGGCTTATAAATACACCATTCACATCCTTAGAGGCCAGGAACAAGGGAACTGAGCTCTGATGTCAATAACTCCACTTGTCCCCACATATAGCACAGACAAATCTGCAGAATATTATTCATAAAAACAGTGTGAGGTGCTTAGTGGGAAACTGGAGCTCACCTAGCAGGCAGACCAAGTGGAGAAAAATCGGTCTCCCGGTATAGTATAGGCTTACTTATGTACCTGCTTCTGCCAGATACTTTTCCAGACTTTATTTAAAAAGGTAGCTTTTGCAGCCCCCATCAATGTGCCTGCCAAGACAACTGCCTATCACACCCATGCCCAGAGCCACCTCTGAATGGCAGGGACGGGCCAGAAGGAATACAAAGGAAAACAGAGAAACATCAAGTAGATCACCAAAGCCAGACTCTCGTTGCAAACACATGCTTCGAAACTGTCATGACTCTTCAAAGACTAGCAAACCTGGGTCAGGCCTCAAACCGAATGCTCCAATGACAGAGGAAGGCTTGGAGATGTCAGCGCTCTCCGCCATGCCAGACCAAGGATTTGGCTGCTTTGCAGATCGAGAGGATGAAAGCACTCAGAAGGGTCAAGTGCCTTCATCTTGTTTGTCAAGTGCCATGGACCTTTGGCCAAAAGCAAAGGGTGAGATGCAAAGAACAAAACCAGCAGAGAATAAACCAGCTTTTTAAATATATATATATATATATATATATTATTTTTTTTTTAAAGAGAATTGGTGCCCACGACCCCCTTCAGAAACCCATCAGTACTGCTGCCCCTCACAGCTGCAGGCACTTGTCTGGGAGAGCAGCAGCTGGTGTCGAACTTGCTAAACTTGAATTATCACAGTCTGATGGGTAGATTAGGCTGGATAACAGCTCAAACCGTATTTGACTATTAGCACTCACAAGGGGCTGCGTCTCTCGAAACAGCTCCATATGGCATGGCTGGTACCTTAGCTGCAGACAGCCAGGGATTAAACCCTGCAGAGTCCACTCCGCTACCTAGGAGATACTTTAATCCCTAAGAAAACTGACTAAGCACTTGGAGCGACCGCAAGAGAAACCTGTGAGCCTGGGCTCTGCAAAGGGAGCTTTCAAGCCTCCATCCAAATGCAGACATGGGTTTCTGTACCAAAGCAGGCAGGCTCCATCCTGCTGCAAGTCACCTGGGTGAGGAAATGAATCTCTGTCTTTAACAAGCAAAGCAAGTCAGAGACTTCCAGTCGCCCCCCCTTCCTAATTCCTCCTTCAAAATGAGAACTAGAAAAATAATGATCAAAACACGAGCAAACCTCGGCTGCAGCAGCCCTAAGCCGCCTCTTTTGCAAGTAAGGAGTTAGGTGGGAACATGGCAGCCCACAGCAAACCACTCCAGGGCAACTTCTTCAGCTGCACCAACGAGTGGAATTGCAGGTGTCTCAGCTCCTTCTTCACACTCACTACTGCTCTGTTCAAACATCATTTAGCAAAGCATGCCAGTCTCCTTCTGCTCACCTAACAGACTTTCCAGCACCCTGTCTGACCCCACACTCCCCGAGACTGGTGTGGAGGCAAACACGTGGTGATCAAGTTCTGGACCATAAGCTCTTCCCTCATTCCCAGTGCCTGACATTTCTGGTAGTTTTAGCAACCAGCTCTCTTTGTATGTATGTGGCTTTTTAATTTCCCTCCCCACACATGCTTTTGTTTCCATTCCCTTACTATTATTCTCCATCCAGTTATCTCCACATCATATATCTACACTTTCTGACCTTGCCACCTTACACCCTTTCTTCTTGACATTCTTCTAAGCACGTGCTGCTCTTCCCAAGGCTGTATTTTAAAGAGCTCTGAGTTACTAACAGAAACCCACGCTGAAGTTGTGGAGGAGTTTATTGGCATTAGCTGGTGAGTAGCTGACAGCAGAAGACACTCTGCAGGTCTCCAGCATGGTTCCACTCCAACCCCTACCCACTCAGGCTGGGAGAGCTTACAGAGCAAGGGAACACATTCATCAGAGTGCAGAAAGAACGGCAGCAGATGCTCCTGTCTCACATTCACCCTTCATCAATGATACCTTGAAGCTCTCTGCCCACTCTATGAATGAGCGAAGGGGCTGTGGCAATGACCATAACAACCTCTCCCTTACCTGCAGTGGGTTTTGATAAGGGCTGCCCTGAAATAACAGCCAGAAAGCGATTAAAAACCCTGGGTGTATCATAAATTCTTAGACAAAGTAACTTTACAAACAGACTATACAAAAACATTTTGGCGCCTGCAACTTATGAGGCAGATATTCCAGTATTCTCTTTTCCATAATACTTTTAACTCCCATTTAAGCTGACTAGAATGCTTATTTCCCCCAGAGCAAAGCATGGAAACAAAGGAAATAAGTAGTTAAGTCAGTCAAGCCCCATCTCCCATACAGTCACCCATCGTAACCTCAATTACCTCCCTCTCACCACCCACAGCCCACACCTCCCCACCCTCACCCCAAGGAGCCGGCACGCACGCTTCACTCCCCTCACAATCCCTGCTTGGTACAACTGCTTCGATGTGAAGGGGCTGACGTGGCTTTCTTCAATTTGGCTGTAGAAAATTAGGGGTGCCTTGTACAAGGGTGACACAGAACTAGGGTTACTGCGCAGCTTTCCCCAGCAGAGGTGTTGGATGGGGTTGAGACATGGGTTGTTCCAAGAGCTTCAGGATAACCTCTCGGCTCGAATCTGAATTCCACCAGGAACATCAGCCTGGTAATCTTAAGCCTGTGATTTTGCCTTGGTCTTTTTGCAGTGACTGGGCTGCTGCAATCCAGTGGCAGTCTGTAGGAGCTCAGCTGCTAACTCTTTTAAAAACATGAGTGTCTGGTGGGGATTGCTCTCGTGGTTGAAGCCTTGCACAAATCAAGCACTCAGCTAAACCTCAGGGGACTTGCAGACTGCAGGGCAATGTGGATTCAAGAATGAAGACAGCGACAGAGAGTGGAGAGAAGGGAAGAGAGGAGGAGAAATTAAGATCTTGGGCATTAAGATTTGACTAACTGGATGAGACAGGATTATTATAAAAAGGGGGACTGGAAGGGGGGAGGCAGACAATTTTCCCTAACCTGCCCCATCCTGCCATTAACATTTAAATTAAAATGATGAATTACTGAAATAGCCATGGTCAAGGCCTCCGTATCCTCCCCCGTAGTAAGTACCATGATGCATTGTCATGTGCAAACAGCTCCTTCATGAGACACCAAAAGACTCTTAATAATGGATATTACACTGCTGCAATGATCGCAGTGGAAAGCACCCAAAATTACCAGCTTTCTTTGCAGAGTAATTTGTTATTTTAATGCTGTCAACCTGCAGAAATAGATTTATTGTTATTAATAATAGTGATTTGCCACATTTTGCTAGTTAAATTACAGTGCTGTATAGTTAGTTCCACAATAAAGGACTGGAAGTGTGCCAGGAGATTGCTCATAGCTCAGTGTAACAGCAGTTGGCACTGTTCCCATTAAGGCATTAAAATTTGAGTCAGAAACATAACAGATGCAAAACAAAACATGAGGTCGCTCGCGGGGATTATATAAAAACAATTAAAACAAATTAATTACCAGTTATGTTAGTGTTGCTCGGTGTACACGCAGAATGATTACAAATCCATGCAGAGGTCTTTTAAAGACCATAAAAGTCAATAAGGATCCCTGAGGGACTACGAGGGAACTTTCGGTTTCCAGCATGGCAGAGAGTTTGGGGAGATGAAATACAGGGAGGCACAGGCTGTGGGAGAGGCCCAGCTTCCCAGGAGCAGAAGCAGCTTCTGGATGCTCCCAAGGAAATCCATGTATGAGGGTTAGGAGGGGAGAACAAGTCACAGTGCCTTGTTGCTACAGATGGAGCCCAGGCACACGAGGATATGAGCTCTCTGGGGCAGCCCTGCCAAAGCACCTCGACCCCAGCTCAGAAAAGCTGAGCTAGAGCCAGTGGGATAAACCAGGCTCAAGGGGATGCTCAAGAGAAAGTAGCAGGATACACTTCATATAAATGACCTTTATTGAAAGAAGCTGCATCGATTTTCTCCCCATCTTCCCCTAAGCAAGCCTGAAGGCTTCTGGTCCTTGCAGAAAACTCACTGGAAAGTCTCTGTGGAGAATCTCTATGGGAGCCCACCCATGGCTATACTTGTTTTCCAGTCATGTGTGTCTCTCTTTGCAAAAAGGGAAATTGTTTTTAGTGTGTTAATACTCTTCATCATTACCCTGCAGTCAAAGGGAGAAGTTGCAGTTTCCCACAGAAGCAGGTATCAGCCATAACACCAAATACTGCTGAAATACCTTCTCTAAAGCCCTCCCTGTCCTCCTGCTACTTCAGAAATAAAGCACTAAGGGAATCCTGAGGGCCTGAACTAGTACTTTTACCCGTGCAACCCCCAGTGACTTCATTATTGTTGTATCCAACAGTCACTGTCAATTTGCTCCCTCCATACTGTCTCCCCACATCCCACCTTACCAGCAGGCCAGCACAGCTCAACAGAAAACAAGTGTCAGAGGTATTTGGCTGTCCTTTACATCCTAAACCTGTGACTTGGTTGTAATCCTTGTCTCCTCAAAATCAACGGGAAAAAAATTGCCTTTGAGTTTTCCATTAATTCTTCAGTCCTTGTACAGTATGCTTTCAGGTTGTGCTGGCTGTCTCATCCCAGCAGCACAGGCAGAATATGCTTTTTTTTTTTCCAAATGAACAATTTATCTGGCACCACAGATTTATTTAATTTGGTTGGACATGCACAGACAGTCATTTTGCCAAATTCTAGAAACTGGGTTTGAATAAAATGTCTTAGACCTATTGCTGAACATGGTGCATACTTCTGGTTTCTCAAGAGGATGCTCAAACAATCCATTTGGATGTGTGCCATGGTTTTTACCCATGGGATCTCTTGTCTCCCTCTTCTTGAGACTGTGGGCATTATCTGCTTTTTAATATATCCAAACCTAAGCTTTTCCTTTGGAATATTTACTGGTACTTTGTGAAGATGTAAAACACAGTGTCACATCAGAAACTTCAGGCACACGAACCACAGAAACTAGTAGAGAGGGACAGATTTCCTTAAGAGAACCAGAACTTTCTGGAAACACACAGCAGCTGCCGCTTTCAATTATACCCAAGTTTCCAGTACCGAAAGAAAACTCCTTGGGCAGCATACAAGGTGTTACCTTTCTGTTTGATTGTTGTTTCTAGTTTTATATTACCAGGGAAAAGAAAAAGTGCAATGGTATTTTAGCATCTGACTAATGGTGTGAAAACATCTCACTATTGCTCTCCGAGGGGTGATTTAGTTCATATTCTATCCTTCGGAAAGAAACGGGTATGGAGTAATGACACCGACTGCTTATTGTGCATGTATAAAATCTAATATTAAAGAAATTGAATTCAGCCTCGCTACAGGCCTCTCCCTCTGTCCCCCATGTTTGCACATTCAAACCATCATTTTTCTTATTAGTTCTCTGTTAAGCATCATTTATATGCCTGGTGCAGCACAGGAGAGTACCCAGGCCCTGCCCTCAGGAGCACAGCTATCTCGGTTTTCAAGAGACATAACAGCAGGCATCAAGTGTTCACGTAAGCACTGATCCTGGGAGGTGGTCTAGACGCACTGCCAGGATTTAGGCCTAAAGTCACTTATAAACCCATGAAGGGAGGAATAACCTGATTGCTTTCCAATGTTCCAAGTATTTGAATTAACCCATAGAAACCTCTTTTTCTGAATTGTTTTAGTTTGCACATATACTGGGACCGAGGGAGAAAAAGAAGCAACGTAAAACTCCATGGCTCACAGACCTCCAGGTGATGACAAACAGGTCAGCAAACTTCCTCCACCACTGTTTAGTGGAAATGTGTCCTTCTTCCCCAGATCACATCTCCATGTGCAAACTAAGCAGCAAGGACTGTTATTTAGTAAGGAAAGAGGAAAGGTACGTTATCATCTCCTGCAGGACATGCAGGAGGGGAGAAGAAGGAGACCAGAAGTGGTGGGTCTTCTTCCTCTTCCCTCCTTCATTGCAAGGAGGTTGTATTTAGCAGACATCCACTCATGGTAGAAGGACCCACAGGGAATAAACTGTGGCTTTACCTATAGGCCTTCCACTAACAAGTCTCTACTTGACTCTGGAGCATTGGCAAAGAGAGATTGGCAAAATAGTTCTCATCAATAGAAATCACTTTCCATCTTGTTTAAACAGTTTCCCCCTAATAATTAGAAAGGCTGAACCATTTTGAATAAAAGTAAGGCCTAACCAAGTGACTTGAGGTCTGCAATGGGAATAACGCACTTCCAGCAGGGATTGCAGTCCCTGCTTGTCAGGATGCATGAGTAGGAAATGTGAGCAGGACTCAAGAGGAGCCACAGAGATTTATGTCCTTTATCACTTGAGTTGCAGAGCAGTTTGTCACCCAGTCCCACTCCACACACAGTGGCACAGCACCCTTCCCTGCCAGCGACATCACTCTGCATCCAGCTCTGCACACAAAACACCAGCACACTAGCACCAACATACCCAAACCAAACAGAGCAAGCGGGCAGCTCTTGAGCCAAACGCAAGTGCTTTCCTCTAACTCACTTCTCAAGTCATAAAGAATTTGCAGACTAACTCCACCTTCTTAAAAAGCAGAAACAGTAAATATTGATGGGTATCACCAGGTGTCACTGTTGTACAAAGTCATCTAAGTTGCAATTCTTGGAAAGCACATGGTAGACTTGAAGAGACACCTTGGGCTCTCCCCTTGCCTGCCCATCAGCAGCCCAAGAAAAGGTTCTACAGGAGGCACAGCAGCAAAGTTTGCTCTCTGGTATGGATGCTTTTAAAGCCAGTTTCTGAAAGCAGAGGCATGCTAGGCTGTGGTTTGGGGAAGGAACAACAATGCACCATGAGACCTTTTGTTTCAGGTCTGACATGTTTATATCAAGCTTTATTTTCTAGTTTTGTTCCAATACCTTTCTTTCTGCTGGAAAGCTAAATTGCAGGGCTGCAGCCACTGCTATCAGCTAGCAAAGAGATAACAATAATTAATACTTGGTAATATTGAGCCTAGAATGTCTTTTGCATGATGCTGCCTTATTAGTTTCAGCAGGGATTCTCTGAGATAATCAAACCCAAGATTTTAGAGTTCATTTGCTTAAAGTCTGTTTCATGGAGATTTTGATGTATTTCTAAGATGGCTTGGTTATGAGGATTTGCTTTCCAATTATAAAGTATTGTTCCCTATCTGCAAGATATCCATCAGAAGAGCAGAGCAGTAGCTAGACAAGCTTCGGTTTGAACAAGATATGCATGGAGCAGTGTCCTTTCAAAAGCAAATCTGTTGAGGAAACAATTTCAGCTAAGAAAATAAACATAACTGGCACTACATCAGAAGAGCAACACAATAGTGTTGATCTGCTAAAGGAACACACTTGATGTTTTAAAACAACACAGATCTGTGCAAGGAAGTGCCTGCTTAAAATATTTGTGTGTTTTTATTCTTCAAGACACATTTAAAAACAAAAAGAAGACAAAACATACACGCACATAAAGCCCTTCAGCCCAGGCATGCTGCTGCTGATTTGTTATGTATCATTAGCTATTCCCAAGGTGACAAGTGTAACCTGGATGTGGATTGTGCAGTAATCCAGAGCCAATTATGTATAACAAAGGTACACCAAAAAAAATAAACATTCCAACTGACAAACACACTTCTCTGCACTCAGGTCTCACGGTGGCACAGGTTCATTGTTTCCCTGCTCTGACCCAGCTCCTGAGCAAAACCCACAGCCACAGCAGCCCGCAGTTGTGCTGGCAGCAGGGGCGAAGAGAGGTGGAACCAGGGGGACCCAGTCCCCGAGGTGCAGGGGGGCAGCAACCTGTCACCCCTCCAGCGTGGTAGCAACATCCCCCCCAGCCCACCACGGACCTACGTGCTGGTGTCTTGCTGACGAGCGGGTGACGTTAGGAGAGGTGGGGGTAGCTGGTCCTCACCAGCGCCACAGCGGCACTGGCCAGAGACACTTGAGTTATTCCCAGGGCAAGCATTAATGGCGATCAGCCAGGCTGCTGCTTTTCACTATGAAGGCATTTAATAGACAGCTCTTTCTGCCACAAGTTTCTGCTGGGAAATTGCCTGCAAAGTTCAACTTTGGCGCCATGTAGACCATACAGTAAGTACATTTGTGGTTAAAGGCAACTGCTAATGAACCTTCAGTTACTGTCAGCCCTCACCCTGGTACATCAGCTGTGCCTGGTTATGTACATGCTCCACGCTTCTCAGTGCAACCATTTTTACCAGGGTAGGACCTATCCTCCTCCCCGTAGCTGGGCAATCAGGGATGCACACACCGCAGGTACCCAGCAGCGGCTCAGGCCCACATTTTGCCCCTACACAGGAACAGCACCTGTCATCGCACCCCATGCCTGCTGCTGATTCTGCGTGGCCGCATCACCATGCAGGCAGCGATCGAGAGGCAGGACTCTTAATCCAAAGATGGGAGCCTCTGAGCTGTGCTGGATTGACAACTTCACAACTTTCCTACATTAATGTGAGCCGTCCCCTCTTCTCACAGCTGTGTTTGCACATTAGGCTACTTTACCCCACTCTTCATTGCACAAATGAAGAGCAATTTTTATTACTCATCAGCTTCCAATTTGGCTCAGCTACACACACCTCCATCCCTGTTTAAGGCTTCCTTAAGCATAATGAACAAAGGGGAAAAAAGGACCAGAAATGCATCCGCTTGAAGGGAGATAGTTATGGGATACTACCAGGATTTGTCCGTAGCCTAGTACAATTTAAATTACTTTCATTCATGTGGTGAAAGTAGAGCACAGAGCAAAAGGTACAGGAATTAAGTCCAGATCATTCCAGAATGAAATGTATTGCAAAGAGAAATAAAAGAAAAATAAATAGTCTTTCCTGACTAAACTCAGCAAACCAGCCTGGGGAAATTCACAAAATATGGACATGAAGTAGCAAAACAATATTCCATCGAGAAAAATGCAGAGCTAATGCCTACTTTGGAGGCTGGAGAAAAAAATCTCATGGGCAACAGTTTGTGGAGAAGGAAGATGCTCATGAGGCATGATAAGGGGAGCGCTCCAGGCTGACAGCAAGCCCCTTTTCTCTAAGGAGCCAGCACAACACCGCTGCTGAGCATTCTCCCTCTTCCCGCTATCCCCACCGCTTTGCCAAGGGTCATACTGAGGGACACGAAGGTAGTTCAGACTTTTAACAAGAAAGCAGAAGGCAAAGAGCTGTGGGAGAAAGACGCCTTGTTTCAGGATATAAACCAAGAACAAACTACCCTAGGTTAAGCACTAAGCAGCCTTGCCGTCGGGCAGTAATTGCATGCTGCAGGATTTCTGACATTTTTGCCTCATACAGCTGGTGGCACAGTGGGAGACAATATATTGTACTCTGATCCAGTCCACGAGGAGACTTAATCTCTCATGCTCTCTCCCCCTGCCATCCTTCAGTACAATTTTCTAATAAAATGGAAGCAGTTTTGCTCCAAATAAAAAAAGCAACGCTTAGTTCAGAAAGTCTCCAGCCAAAACTCAGTAATGCCAGCAGCCAAGGTCAGATATACAAACTACCCCAAGGTCATCCAGGGAAGTCAGGCACGAGTCAGCAAACCAACCCAGACCTCCTAAATCCCACATCTAAAAAATGTGAGACATTGCAGCGACTTCAAACCACTTCAGCTTTCAACAGGTCACAGTAAGAGCCTGAAAAATCCCCCCAGACCTTCCTCCAGCCCATGAAGACACCTTCCTGATGGCAACCGCTCATAAAGGGGTGCCCACCAGTGCTCCCACTTCCTGCTGAAGGCTTTCCCCAACGGCTGAACCGCAGATCCAAGCACAAACACACCGGTGCTCACGGCAAGTTTGGCTGCGTAAGAACACAGGTCACTCCCAGCCAGTGGGGTTGGGGCAGATGGGTGTGAGGCTGCTAGCTTGGGAAATATGGCAGGAAACAGGAATCTGGAAGGAGAAGGAGAGGGGAAGGAAATGCTCTTCCTAAATGCTTGCACACGTGGGAACACCGGTCAGCTGCAGCTGATCTTTGAAGCAATTTCCCCCCTGCAACGTGCAGGTTTTCTTTTGCTGTCAAAAGGGCCACTCAGTGCCCGTGCAGATGAGCAGCATGAGCCAGGAAAATACTAAACCAAGAGGCACAGTAGCAATGCTGCAGACTCCAGCTGCAGAGGACCATTCCTAACTACAACAGGGTATCAGAGAGCTGGAGCAACTGCTTGTCCTTGCAGTGGTCTTAACCCCTGCAGAAGGTTGGGAGAGCAATTACAGCCTTTCAGAGCAGGTGGTTGGCCCCTCTGCTGACTGCCTGCTCCTGGCTCCTCATTCGTAACGGCCCCCCCGGCCTCAACCTCACAGCCCCTCTGAAGGAAACCCCAGCCTCGCTATTCTTCCGAGGCGCAGGGGACATCTCGGCCGCAGAGGGAATAGACAAGTGTTGTTGAGCGGCTGGAGCAGGGATACTGGATAAATGCTGTCACCAAGCCAACAGCAGAGTCATCGGGACTAAAGAAAAGAGCAAATGTTTGTAATCAGAGCTGCTGCAAACTTACTGGTTCCTTGCTAAGCCCTAAGAAAAACAGGGAGATGAAAAGTTGGCTTCTGTTCTTTCAAGTAGGCACTGGAAATGCCTTGGCTCGGCGCAAACCGAAGGTGTTTACATAGCCTCCCCACTGCCTCCTGCCTGCCTTCACTCTGTAAGCGGCTTCTGTTTACAAGCAGCAGGGAATGGGATCTCTGTCCATGAAAATGGATGATGTCAGGGTTAATTAATCCGACCTGAGGTGACATGGCCAGGAGCAGCCACTCCGTCTCCCGGTAGGGAGAAGCTATATATAGTTCCATGACACGATGAGACATATCAATCATGGAGCAAAGAAAATAAAAAGGCACTTTGATTTAACAACAAATTCTGCTTTGCAAACCCAGGAAGGCCGGCCAGCTGAAACCGTGCGTGAAAGTCGACCACTGTGCAAAATGTATTTTCAGATGTGGCAATCAGTGGTAGCGATTTGCACCTCAAAAGAAGGGACTGTTAGGAGACGTGTGCATCTTTAACAGGGAAATTTCCTTATTAATCTGGAGGTCACAGCTGTGCAAAACACCCAGCAGCTTTGCTTCAAGCTGCAGACTTTGTTGTCCCCACCTAATTTCTCTTGCAAATCTGTCTGAGCCCAGAATGCAAAGCGAAACTCAGTCAAATACCCAGGCAAAGCCACACACAGCCATGAATTGCACTTAGATCTTGATGAGAAACTATGAACCTATCTAAGGTTGCCCCCAAAAGTTTCCCAAACCTTCAGGGGACTTTTCAGTTATTTATTTGTGGTGTTTCAAACACAGGTCACAGTGGAGCTAAGGTGTGGAGCCCTCAGGGTGCTGGGCTTGTTCCTGAGCAATTTTCAGAGCTGATGGGGAAAAGCAGAAGTTCTCCTCACCAATTACCTGAGCATAAGTCCAACTCACTGATCAGGGCCTTTGGGGGCCATTTCCGGAATCAGTTGATGTTGTTGGACAAAACAACAGCTACTAGAGGCTGAAAATTCCCTTTAACACAACACGATTCCACTGTGTGTGCTGTAGAGACACCCAACAGCCCCAAAATGTACCATCATCAAACAGTGGGAACAGATGACCACTGCCCTGAAAGGCTACAGTCCAGCACCAAAGCACCATATTAAGAAATAACCAAACAAAAAATCCAACAAAAACAGAGGAAGGGCTGGTTGCAGTGGCAAAATAAAGCCTGGCGCAGCAGTGGAATGCAGGGTAGTGGGCATCAGCCTTCCTGGGAAGCAAAACCCCTACAGCACCAGTGCATGGGCAGCCATTTGGCTCAGCTCTTACTGCACCGGACTAGAGACAGGGGGCTTGAACACAATCTGCAGAGAGCCCCAAACCAAGCAGAGAGTCACTGCAAGGTGCAGGAACAGACCAGAGAAAGAACGGGTACTCAAAACCGAGGAGGTCCTCGCAAGGCAGGAGCTTTGCTTTGACAGCAGGTCCTTGCCGCTCTCTGGGAAGACAGTTCGCAGCTCAGAGCGGCGTTTGGACGAGCAGCCGGTCGTGCTGATGGGGGATGCTCCTGCAGGGAGGATGCCTGCATCACATCAAGGGCCAGTAGACACCTTAAATTCAGACAAATCCCACCAAGGAAACACATGCCCTTGTTGCTGGTTGCTGCTCCCCATACCCTGAACTGCAGTCAGTGCGGGTAACAGGTACGATTTTGTTTGCAGTGTCTGCAGGCACTGGCTGACAGGCCAGGCTGGTGCCGCTCTGCAGCCTACGGAGGGCAGAGTGGATAATGATAAACGCTCCCTCTGGGCCTTCAAACAGATTAATCCATAAATATTGATAGCCCTGAAGATTTGAGTGCTCTGTTTATCCACAAAACAGGTGAAATCTTGGCAACAGCCAAGTGTCTTCCTGGAAATGGCTTGGTTTTCTGTGTCTTCCGCAGGCTGGGGAGAAGACATTTGCAGAGAGGTGTATTACCAGGCTACCCAGAGATTGCCACCGCTGCTGGCTGCTACAGCAAACCCAAAATCAACAGCCAATTTGTGTTACAACAAAAACAGAGCTGTGGGATGGAAGATTTCCCTGCCTCAGCTAAGGGACAACGAGGAAAATTATATTAAAAAGAATAAATTTCAACAACGCTCTGTCTCTGAAGTAAGGCTCAAGTGACTGAACACGGTAATGACATAGTGCAGGTGCAGCAGGGATTTGTCAATGACAAACATGTGCGGGAAGAGTGTATGTTTATCCTGTACGTACACTGTGAAAAATATAGCCCCCCATCAGTACCATGCCTGAGTGCAGCCCTGCTCAGCACAGCCCGCAGATCAGGACAGGCTGACAGCTGGGTATTATTTATGGCAGCTTTTCCAACGAGGTAGACATTTACAAATCAAAATAACTGTCATCTGTGTTGTCTGAATGCAATTTTTGGTGTGTATTATCCCCTGCTTTCCCTCACCTACTGTATTATTAACAGCCCTCAGCCTCTCCCTGCCAATCTCTGTCTCCCTGCGGATGTTTTCCCAGCATACTGCAGTCCCCGGAGCAAAGCCTCTCACCCTGCAGAAGGCACTCAGCAGCTCCCTGGAAATCCAGGCGCTTCCAGAAATCCCTGCCCACAGAGCAATGATAGTGTAATTGAGATTTTTCTCTGGCTGACACCATCTCAGGCATGCTAAGTCAGGGGTATCCAGGGAAACCTGGGGTGCAGCTCCCTCCTGCCAGGAGGGCTGCTGGACATGGGTGGGTGCTGTGCAATCACCCCAATCCCTCAACAGAGCCCAGCCTGGGCTAGGGGATGGACACAGCACCCACTTCTCCAAAGCACGTCAGCCCATGGCGTGAGGCTGCAAGGAAGGCAGAAGTGGGGGCAGTTTTGTACGGTTCCTTCAAAAGATGCTAAGGCAGCCGAGAGGGGAGGTGTTACTGCCACTTAGTTACTGGGAAGTTTGTGGGAATGGTCCAGCTCATGGCTGCCAGACACTACTTCCCTCTGGGATGTTTTCCCTACAAAACCAAGCGTGGGTCAGGTCATGCTACAGACCTGGAAAATGCCTGCAGGGAATGCACCCCAGGAGCAGAATTTGGCTGGCAGCCTCTCAAGCAAAGAGACCCGTTTCCAGCCGATGGTGAATTCACCTGCTTCCCCACCCCCCTGAGTGTTTGTGTGCAGCAACACAGGAGCGAGACTCCACCTGCACTTCTACTTTCCCCGATGGCAGTTTCATTATAGGAACAAAAATAAATAAATACATAAATAAATAAAAAACCCCTCTTCACCTCCGCTCTCCAGAATAATAATCACCAAAGGCTACACAGAAAATTTATTTTTATCCCTTCACTGCAACGGGAACGTGCATTTGTTTCCTAAAAATTGCACCTCTCGCATCATGACCCATGACTTGCCTGTGAGCGGTCCCTGCCATGAGCAGTGCATGGTGCAGAGGTACATACAGCTGAGAAGCTGGTGGGGAGTTGGATTAATGAGAGTTTAAGGAAGCTGCAGCCTTCCCTATTAGCTCTCTATCATGTGCAATAAGAGCAGCCATCCTACTGTGCAGCCCTTCCCATTCCCATGGAAACCATTGGTGCATCCAGCCAGAAGTATAAATAAACCTCTCATATGAACTTCATCCCTGTGTTAATTTACAACTATGGTGTCTAACACCCTTATGTGGGGACACAGGCACCCCTGTGTCTGCAGTGCGCCGGCACGCTGCTCTTCCCCTTTGTACCTAAATACAAGCCAAGGGAGGACACGCAGGCAGAGGCATGGGAGCCCAAGGAAGTGAGGGACCATAGCAGGGAACAAAACAAGACACGGCCAAACACCACATCTAACAGCCACGTAGAAAATGTAGTCCTACCATCAGTTTTAGTTGTCCTGTGTGAATTTTTAAAGTAACAAGAGAACAGTGCTAAAAAGACACCTACAATTCATATCATTAAGGAGTCATGCAAAAACCAGCCCAACGTCTTCCATTCCTACTGTGCTCCCACACTTTTGGTAGGAAAGCACGGGCTCACCTCAAACATTATAACTCCTGTTAGATACTCAAGATGATTGGGGATATCTGCTCTGAACCCATCCACAATGCAAGACAGGGGCCTTCGGGCAGCGAATCCAGCACCCACCCGTAAAGCTGTAGCATGCATCAAGCAGGTTTTGTTCTGCTTTAATGGAGATTGGGAAAACTTGCAGATGATTTAAAAAGGTCAAGTCCTGTGGGGCACACAATCATCTTAAGTTGTAGCGGTCAATCTTTTATCTACACACATTACCTGCTCACACACATACCCCCTTTCCTGTCTTTCCATAGCCGATTTTTTTGGGGGGAAGGGGGTCTGCCCAAACAATTTCCATGTTTGCTTTACAGAAAGGATTAGACACTGCCCAGTATAAGATCACCTGCTGCTGCACATCAGGATAAAAACTGTAAGAGCTATCAGCTGCCACGTGGTACGTCTCATCCCGGATTCTCTACACACAGGCAGAGTTAAACATTAGAAGGAATGGCAGCAAACGTCAACCTTTCCAGGGTGGGGGTTTTTGCCAGGTCCCCAAAGCCTGCTGCCACCTGCATTTCATCAAATATTATTATTACTAATAATAATTATCAGATTAAACTCCATGCAGAGGAACTTCTCCAATTAATTACAGACAGAAATAGTAACAACAAAAGCATTGCCAGACCTAGATCAAACTCCTCTGTGAACCTGTGCTACAGCATGAGCCTCTGACAGCAAGGGAAAAAACCCTGCTTGACTTTGTTGGAGTAATTTTATTAACTCTGGCTGGTTCTGTAAGTTGACAAAGTGACAGGATCCCAGGGAAAATTTCTCAGTGTGTTTAGTACATCTTTGGCAGGTGTCAAGGTATATTCTCTGGTTTGTCACTCACTGTGCTGCCCTTTAGATAGTTATTATTTCATGTAATTATGATTATTACATGCTGAGATGCCACCCTTATGAATAGCCTCTGGTTGCTGTCACTCACTGCAATGTGATGTAGGAGGATGAGTTGTCAGGAAGGAACTGCAGGGTATGAAACTGCCACATTTCTCTATTTCAAAACAAATAACCCCACGCTTTAGCTGGTCATCCCATTCCACTTACGGAGCGGCATGTTCAGGACAAACATTTGGGGAGCACAGACAGAAATCATCTCCTATGAAGCACCCTCACCACTCACACACTAACAGCAGCCACAGCTCACCCACAAAATAACTGCACCATGAAGGCACCAAGAGAAGGAGAAAGGATAACAACCCTTGAGCTGCACACCAGTGCGATACTGTGAATTCTCCGTGACTTCTGTCTTCCGCAGAGGTTTTCTCCTTAGCTGCTCACTTCTAAGTAACTTCTGCATTTGCCCTGTGCCTAAGCTCTGGGTGAGATGCAGCAGAGCATCCCAGCTTCCTCCATCCCAGCTTCACACACTTGCCTGCCAGCTGAGCTGCCCTTTGGGGGTGACCTGCAGTCCAAAGCAGGCAAATCACACAGGACTTCACACCGCCTCCCCGAAACTCAAGCGGTCAGATAAAATCCTCACTTCTGCAAAGGTGAGGTTTCTATAACAGACACCAATAATTCCAGCTCTGGGACTATTTCATGCAAACCAAAGCATTTGGCTTGGACTAAGGCAACTTTGATTTTTTTCCAGACTCTGCTACAGACCCTAATGGACCTTGGGCAAGTAATTTCACACTCCTATAGCCCTGTTGTAAAATGGAAGTCGTGGTCTTTTCTGAAACCTCTTTGGACCAAACATTCCTTCACACGGTATGTCTGAAAAGTGCAGCACAAGAAGACTACAATCTTGACTAAAGCATTTAGAGTAACTGCAATATTAATTTAAAAAAAAAAAGTGCTTTTTCAGTCGATTTCAGATACCTAACACTTCGTACAGTACACAGCTTCCACAGGGAGATATTCACAATTACAAACGGATCGATATTCATAAATCATCTCCCTACAACAGTTAAACAAATCATTTGTAATGATTCATTTCCTTGATGAATTTCACCTCTTTTTGTGTTTGCAAATTATGTGTGAACAGAGCGGGATTTTCCAAATTGATTTTTTCTAAGCAGTTTTCCACTCCATGTAATTTCTGAGAAGCCTTACAAAAACTCCCGACCCAGTGTCCTTGCCAGCCCAGAGCTCACGGTCTGACCACAGCCATCGTTAGCAGCAACCAACTCATTACAATTATTCTACTTGGTTTAATCGTGCACATGAACTGCTCAGCTGCTCCTGTTTCTTGCCAGAATGAGTACAGCAGACAGCATCAAATTTCTAGTGCAAATACTTAGAATACCTAAGTTTGCAGTCCTCTTAGAGATGAATTTGAACAAATATTTCCCTTCTCCATGAACACTCCTGCCTGTAAACATGCTGGCTAAAATATTCACAGAAAGCTAACACAAAAAGCACAAAACAGGTAATATTGAAGCCAGGGCTGCTGAAGCATTTGCTCAGTTTAGCACCTGGTCTAGCTTAGGCACAATTGTCCCTGCTCAGCTCTCTTCCCGTATCTGGAACCATGGTTGATACACTAAGCATCTCAACTCACGGACACTCCTCTCCATGATCTGAGCCATCTCTGCTCATCGCTCCCTCCTTCCCTCCGTGCAGAGCCATCACTAGCCACAGCAAACTCAGAAAGAATAAAGAGGCATCTCTCAACGCTGCAGTTAAACATTTGCATCTTGTTCAGATTTACCACTTAAGCAAGGCCTGCAACATAAGACCCAAGGAGCAGGCAACTGAAAATAACAACAGAAAACCCACCACTGGCTACAATTCCAGACCAAAGTAGCGCAGGCACGCCTGCAGCACAGATAAACGTGCAAGCAGACGCTCGGTGAAGCCCTCTTGGCCCAGCTGGGACTGCAGCATGGGCACATTTCTGAGGCTGGCCCCAGCCAGGCACCATGGGAAGAACCCCCGCAAAGGGGTGATGCCAGTGCAGACACGTGCAGTCTGCGCGAGTTGACACCACTAATAAAACAAAAAGCGTCAGCGTAGAATCGCAGGCTGTGAGCCCAGACGTTGAGACTCCCATCTTCCTTCTAGTGCCAGGAGCCATTTCCCTCCCGCTGCTTAGCAAGCCCACCTCCCTTCTTTCAGAGCATCCTCAGGTTTATTTTAAGCCCTTTGCCACCCCCGCCGTGCTGTTGGGGTTACCCCTCTCCGAGACCCGTTCTCCAGCCAGCTCTGCACCTCCGCATTTGCCAGTCATCAAGGATCCTGATTCCACTTCACTGGCACTGAGATCCACGGGGGCAAGGTGGATTGACAATTAAATCCGCTACTGAGATACTCGCGTTCTGTTCCCTTGCCATTTAGGCAGACATAAAACATTTTATTATTCTGCTGATTTAGGAACCTGAATTTAAATATTAGAGTATTAAAGTGATACTTAATTAGTTGACTGAATGTTCTCCCTTTTATCAGTGTTGACAGATCTTAATTATAGCATGGGCTGTGAAAGCTGATAGAACAGCTGATGGCAGCAGCACTGCCAGGAATACTAAAGTGTGTCAGAATTACTTGTCTGTTTTCCCTCTTCCCTCTTGCTCTGTTCTTCGGGCATGCTCTGAAGTCCTTGGCAAATAAAGCTGATGCCGCAGCCAAGCCTGAGCAGTTTGGCGTTTACTCTCAAGGACATGAGAAACTGCTCACCCTTGCGAGAGCCAGGATAATCCACAGGCCCAGACTTTAAAAAAAAAAAAAAAACCAACCCTCAAATGATGAGAAATTTTCTCCTGGTTAATCATTTTCCTATCCACTAATCAAGTAGACATGGGGATTACCATGGAACAAGAGTGCTGAGGTTATTTATTTACCTAAGCTCCGCTCTAAAATGCAATTTAGACATGTGGGAACAGTTATCCCAATGAGATCTGACCTTAAGGTCTTCAGTTGCCGTCATCCATGGCAAGTCCCTACTCCAGTGACAGCAGAGGTGGCTCTGAGGACCAGCCATACCAGGTAGATCAAGGCCCACCCCTAGCTCCTATCACCTCAGCCAACGCCAGCCTTTACCATGTGGGCACTGTGCCTTTCGATGCCACCCAGAAGAGGCTGGTGGTTCAGTCTACTTACAGCCAAGGGCTGTGCTCCTTCCTCCGCCGTGCCACAAGGATGGATGGCTCTGGCAGGAGGCCTCTGCTGGGGTGAATTACATCTCGCAGTAGCACATCCTTCACCTTCCTGGGATAATAACAAGTGTCCTGCCTTCAGGGAAAGTGGCTGGCAGCAAGCATGTCTTGAACAACATATATTTTACCTGACCCCTATGGGGGCCAAGCCATTCCCTCTGAAGCAGTGGTATTTAAAACCGCTTTGCAGCAGTAGCAGTGACAAAACATAGCACAGGCAAGAGGAATGAAAAAGTGGTAACTTGGTTTTGGGCTATGAGCCCATGAGGTTGAGCTAGTCACTTGACTGGATTCCCAACGCACCAGCTCACTTGCCCAAAACCCGCCATCAAGCCTGGCCTAGGGCAACACCAGTATCTGGCTTTGATTTTCTTTTCCTGTCTATTCCTTTTAACATGAATTCGGAGATCTGCAGCTTTGTTTAGATCCTGGTGTCCCACAAGGCACTACCAGAAAAACTCCATGTCACCCAGGAAAGTTGCTGAGCCCCATTCAGTCCCCAAACGCTCTGAGTACAGCAAATACTGCCTCCTGACCACATAGGCAGGGACAGGGAAGGAACACTCTACTCCAGCCTCATTTCTGCAAGTTCTGCTCCTTAGTAACTAGCATAATAGAGTCGGCTTACATTACGTTGTTTGTAGGAAAAATTGCTATGAAAAATGTGAGGTAAACGAGGTAGAAGCAATGTGTTGGAGCCAATTGTCTAATCAGCTAAAGTTACAATCCTTAAACGGTCCCTAGACACCAGAAATACAGCATGGTTCTCCGAAGTGCTGAACGTTGACTACATTTCAGCTCTGCATCCCCGCCCAGAATACTTAAGGATTATTAAATTACCGAGATCCAATTTTATTCTCTGAAAAAAATCTGGTAAAAATAGTGAATAAATCCAGTCATTTCCATCAGTTTGTGTACCCTGCCTTTAGCGCCTTCCTTTTAAGGCTGCAGAGGAAGAGGAGTTTAAATCCCTAAGGTACATTGATACTTTATAAATTATTCCAGTTTGAATGATCTCAACCTCAGGAATGATGTGTGCAAATGCTGCCAGAGCAGAGAAGCCAGGCATGGAAGAAGAAAGAAGGATTTGTTGTCACGATTCAGGCATGTGATGGGTTGTGACACCTTTTCTCTGAGTACCATCCATCGCTCGCAGATGTTCAGCACAGAGCCATGCTACCTTCTCACTGAAGGAGCTTTTGATTTCCACGGCCAGTCACAGCTGGAAACAAGCCTTTTTTCTTCCCATTATTGAATGAGGTAAGAAATTACTTTGCACTTAGTATGCGCATCACACTGAGCAGGCATAGGATCTCTGCACTGGCTAAAGGCACCCCTCTGCTACGCTATGTCATGGTCACTGCTCCTCTAAGTGCAGCCAAGTCCCCCTGAGGACAGCAAGACACTTGGCCCCTCTCCAGCGATGGCCAACCCTCTCCAGGAGCTCAGTGGGAGATGCTGCATGCACTTTGGACTCCAGGGGATGCACCATCAGCAGGTTCCCATAAACACTTGTGTCCTTTGCCAAAGTAGCAGGGAATTATTTTACTCAGGCTGGCAAAGAGCCGAGGCACAATTATTTTAAACAGCTACAACAATCCAGCCATTCCTAAGGCAGCCACGCAGACCACATCCAGGAAGGCAGAGACTGGGAAATCTGGATATTAGCATTAGAAGGAAAAAACCAGGCACAGAGTCCTTTCCCTAAGACCGTTTTCCACTGAGCATTCAGCCCTAAGAGGAACATCAGTTCTTCCATTACTTGTGCCACAAGCCCAGCAAAGCAACAAACACTGATTGTGCTTTAGTAACAGCTCCATAGCAGCCTGGGCAGGTTAGTTTTGCAAGAGCAGATGTTCCTTAGACATGGTTTCTTACTGCCTTCTTCCTCTGATGGTGCTGGAAACCCAACTTCCTACCTCACAGTATTTTCAGCATTTCTGCTGCTGGCTGGTACCCAAATAAACTAGAAAATAAGGGCTTAGAGGGGAAGGGAGACGTTTACTCAGCTTCTGCTAACAGTCCCCAAAAGTTCAAGTGGCAGCTTTGACTTGAAGCCGAACGATTTTTCCAGATGTGGCCTTCCCCCATCAAGGGGGCAAAGCTGGCATTGTCATTTCCCTCCCCTCTTCCCACAGCTAATTCCAACCTCAGCTGGGGCTGGACTGGGAGAACACCACAATACAGTGAAACACCATGAGGAGTGGTTGATGGAAACATGTGGGTTTGTTTAAAAGGCTCCTTCCCACCCTCCCAAACCCCTTGCCACTGGTCCTTTTGGAAAATGTAGGAGTAGGATAGTTGGAAAAGGTTTTGTTCTTGCCAAGGTTTGGGGGTTTTTTTCACTCTAGCAGCGGCATATCTAATCACTCTGCCCTTTGTCTGGGCCAGAGGAGCACTGAAACCAGAGCAAGTCCATGAACTTCTGAGAGCAGGTGCTGGCTCCCTTCAGTGCTTTTCCAGCCGGATGAGTGGTGCTGAGAGCCCATTGTGGAGCACACTGTTCATGTCAGCAGCAGCAGATGTCAACAGCAGCGTGACAACAGCCAGCCAATTGCTCTCCGTGCCTGCTCCCAGCTTCCCAGAGCACGTGCTGCGCAGCCAGGCTCAGCTCCCCCAGGAACCCCTGTGCTGCTGCTCGCTGCCCACCCAAAGAGCCCAGACCTGGTGCTGAGGCCGTCTCCACTGTCTCTGGTGTGCTCTAGCCTCTGTACAGAGGTGCAAAGTAATGAGTCCCTTGCAATTAATTTAGTGGACTTTAAAAAAAACCTGTTATCCTGCTAACAATCCAGTCTGCAGCACGGTCTGTACCAGAGGAAGGATTCCTCTGCAAAGGCTGCCCCTGTCAAAAACCCAGAGCCTGTCTGCACCCTTGCCCAGCTGCTCTGACCCCCATCCCGTAGCTCTGCACAAGAGCAGGTACCAACAAGGATGCCCCGGCCCCATCCTCCACTGCAGAGCAAGCAGCAGCTTTGCTGCCCTGGTGCCATCGCAGGGTCAGAGCACACGGGGTACCTGTCCCCCTGCCCACAGAGCTCAACACACTCGATCATCACCACGCTGCGTTCAGCAAGGCACACAGCCAGTCCTCGGACCTGACTTGCATGGAGCATTTTCAGTTTAAAAGTTAATCTAGCCAGGAACAGAATTACCCTTGCCGCATCCCCCTGCTACTGGCTCAGCTGCAGCAGCAGGACTGGATCCGTGGGGCCCTCCTGGCTCCTGGCCTTGCCTTTGTAAACACACTTAATGATCAGCAATGATGTCTTGGCAGTGTCACCCGGTTACACTAATGCCCATGTGCTAGAAGGGCATTTTGCCTGCTCGCAAACAAGCCAATCCTGTTTAACAGGGCAGAGATTTAAGAGAGGCGGCCTGCACAGCACAGCCCAGTGCCAGGCAGTCCTCTACCCACAGCAGCCCGGCTCCCTGCTGCCACAAAGCTTCTTTGCTTAACGAATCTGCCTCCCCCAAGGAGGGAAAAGGCATCAAGGGGAGGGAGCATCCCTGGAGGTCCACTGATGCTGGTTCACAGCAGCCCTTCAGGCAGGCGAGGAGGCACATTCGTGCTTCCCCTGCTCCTCCACACAGTGACTGGGACACCAACCGACAGGGACAGACAGTGAGTTAAATTATCTAGTTGAGGGCTGCAGAGCTAAATGTCACAGTAGCATCCTGCCCAGACAACAAATCCACCTGCCCTTGGATTCAACACCCTGTGCAGACTACCCAAGGCAAGAGGCAACAGGCTGGCAGCGAAGGAAGGGGTCTGCCTGCCCTCCAGCTCTCCACCAAGGATACCTTAATGCTTAGGCAATTCTCCATCAGTTTCTCAGTGACTCCCAGCCCCAGACTGGTAAAAAGGCAGCAGAATGCAGTTACATCTGAGCTGAGTTTGTTGGGACTCAGCTGTCACTGGTTTGCCTTGCCAGCACGGGATTTCTATTCACATCAGCCACCTCCTCACCAGCCCCCCAGTTGCACTCGTGGGAGGGCAGCCTCTGATCGCCTGACCGGAGGATGCTCTGTGAGCACAGGTGCTACTCAAGGACTTCCCTTGAGCAATCCAGGCTTGTGCACTTCAAAGAATAATGTCATTTTTCTCCAAGGTAGCCCATTACACAGTCATCCAGAGCAAATCCAGAATGTCGCAGAAGAGCACGTTTCAGAGGTCCACACACCTAGGCAGCTGCCCGCAGAGGGAGGGGAGAAGGAACCGTCTTGAAATTAGATTGTGTTTGACAAGCCATCTCTCATCACTGACCTCAGCATCATTTTCTCCCACCATCAATGTTTTTCTGCTGCCTACAATTACACTGAATGAGTTGTAGCATCTTCCTGGTGTATATTGCCTTTCTTTGGCCATCATCCAGCGTTTGCCCCACAAGTTCCTTTTCTGTCTCCAAGAAGCTGTCACAAATGGAGCCACAATAAGTGTAATACACAGACCACAGCTTTCCAAAGAGTTGGCAGGCACAGCCAGCAATGATAAAAGATCAACGAGAATTTCAAGTGTTGTTTTAAATGCCTGTTAGGCTGTGAGCTCCCTACCTTTGATCACCAGCCTCACACAGCGGGGGTGGTTTTTTTCTTATTTAATTTATATGCACAGTGTGGCCAAGAGGTTTAGGGTGCCATAGTGATGAGGGCACCAGAAACAAAGCGTGTTGCCCATGGGGACCTTCCCTCAATGATGTACGGGCTGAACTGCAAAGACAGAGCAGGCAGATCAATGAACAGCCAGGGACTAAACAGGTCTCTCCCTGAACCCTAGAAAGAGAACCTCTACTGAACAAAAATCTCCATACTATCACACGAAAGAGATACAAATGCCTCTTCTGCCAGATTTGTGTGCATTTAGGACAATATTTTTCTTCGATATCCAGCAACAAAAAGGAGCGACACACAATTGGCTTAGCACACAGCCTGCAATTGTGTCGTGTTAGTGCAAAGGATTTCTCACCATACACATATGGGTCAGTCCCGCCGCTGCAGCACACCAGGCCTGGGCAAATGCCAACTGGTGCGGTGCTACTCTGGCTTACACCAGCTGAGGCTGTGACCCCTTCTTTTGAACTGCAGCTGGCATTTCTCAACCTCCCACTGGCATTGCCCTCGGTGAGCAGCAATAGCTTCTGTGACACTGACGTTACGGGAGCTCACTGTCAGAGGACGTAAACCAGTTTGCAGCCAGCTGTAATATCATTTCAGCAAGCAGCACAATAAATCAATGGCTGTAAATTAAGCATTTTGTTTACGCTCCACACAGCAAGCTTCTTCCCTAGATGCAAAGCCAGCATCAGAGAGCACTGCCCTTGGATTTCATCATCGCCAGGCTCAACCGTGCCAGAGGAGCTGCCGGGCACACTGAGCTGGTGAGCGAGCTCTGCCACCCTGCCAGGTATTGCAACATGGAGACATCCATCCAAGAAACTGCTCCCTTCCTGCCCTGCTCCAGGCAATTAGCAGTTTGCTGATGGTTCAGTGCATGTTTCAGCACTGCCTGTGCAGGCTGGAGGGCTCCCAGGGACAGCGAGAGGCCTCCTGCTTCTCTCCAGCTACCCTTGGGAGGGGATATGAAAGCACTCAGGATCCCTGTGCATGCAGCAGTGTGGCAAGCAGAAAGGCAAAAGGGGAGAAGCTTCTGCCATCAAGTCCCAGGCTGGCTTGCTGTCACTGCTGAAGCTGTGACAGGCAAGAGACTCTCACCAACACCATGGTCAGAAGCAGCAGGGATGCTCCAAGGGTGGAACGGAGGAGATACAGAGAAGAGACAGAGCCTGTAACCTCCCCAGCCTCTACATTCAGCTGTCAGTGGCACAGCATTTGGCATGAGGCACTCCCTCCCCCAGGAGGGATTCACCTGTGCAGCATCAGCATCCCTGACACTGGTACCAATGAGCCTGATCCTCCCAACTGGCCCAGGCATTTCCACAGATGGCCTCTGCCCACAGAGCAGGATAACACCCTGCTTCTGCTTCCAGCTCTTCATGGCACTAGTGCCCCCTGCCTTGGCCCGCTCCCCATAGAAACACCTTCAGTACTGCTTCAACCCACGATGTAACGATGCTTCCCTCACTCCCACCCTCCTGTTGTGTGAGTGACGAGCCCTTCACTGGCGCTTTTTATGATTTCCTGCTAACATGTATATGTCTCCCTTTTGGCACTTTACTGCAGAGGTGAGACTTCAACTCCTGTAAACCACCAACACCAAGAAGTCGAACAAGTCCCTCTCCCCACATAAATGGCGCAGAATAAGCACGGCAGTAATTCACCCACGCTTTCGGGGATTATTTCCCCTCCCACCCCTCCTTTTCATTTCAACTGAGCTGCCACTTTCACTCTCCCTCCCAGTGCCCCACTCCCCCTTGTCCTGCCTGTGCTATCCATGGCATTTGCAGGCAGACACTGGATTAAGGGAAAGGCACGTCAGGAGCTTTGCTACCATTGTCCGTCTCGCAGTCTGTCTCTACACAGTTTAACCGTTATAATCCCTGCTTCGGGTCAGAAGTGGCTCCAGTCACACTGAAGACAGGCTTGAAAGATCTTACACACCTGCTTTAAGCTAGAGCTCTACTAGCACTGGGCTGTAAGGGACCTCAGGGGACCACAGTAGGAGATGCTGCATTGACAAGAACAGCAGTAACACCACAGACACACCGTACAGGCACACACAGGAACAGGCTGGGAGAGGAAACAGAAACACAAAAATGAAGAGGGGAAGCAATTTACACAGCAAGTCAGGGGGAACAACACCCCAGACATAGTCCTGACAGCCTGGCCAGCAAGCAGCACCTCACCACATCCTGCTCTTGGTTGGTGAATGAACGAAAACATGCCAGACCAAAGCACCACTGATCCCAGGAGCCAGTGCTACAGGCAGTAAAACGAAATGCACGTGTGTGCACAAGGCTGTACCTTATTGCCTGACAAAGTTTCCTGGAGCAATAAATGGCTGTCGTGCAGTGTAAGGACCAACAGAGGCAGATGCTTTCTGCTTTGCTGGAGGCAGAAGAGGCTGTGCAGCCTCCTAGCAGTGTGGACAACTGGAGTTAGTCTGGCAAGAGACACACCAGAATGACTCTGCCTCCTTCTCCCTCTGCAGAGGGTCTTTTGGTCATGGACCCTGTAGGCAAAAGCCCTTCTGCTCCATGGTTAACGCTCAATGCTTGTGAAAATCAGGTCACTGTAGTTTTCCCACTGAACTATGGGCTTAGCTCTGAACAAGCAACCCTGAAAATACCAACGTATGCGATTTGTCTTTCCCCTTGCTCCAGGAAGCATTACTCGTATCCTTGCCCAGGCATGGTTTGAAGGTGACTTGAGCAGAGGTAAACGTTATTTCCCAAATCCCAGGCTGAGGAATCATGGGGCTGCAGTTGATGCACCAGCACATGGTGCTGCAGCAGCCGTTTAGATCTGCGTGTTGGATTGCCTTGCCCTGGTCCCCAAGCCTGCCTTCTGCCCAGGAGACTGAGTAGTGAACCCTGCCAGTTAAAAAGGAGAAGGGGAAAAAAGGAGGTTAAGAGGTTTACACACTCCCTTGTTTCTTCTGAATGCCCATTCCCTGTACCTGCTGGCAGTGCACATTGGAAAGCCTGTAAAAGGAGCTGCTTCTCCCGTCTCTGACCAAAAGCTGGCATCTCCCCCCAAAACCAGGCAAAACACTGTTGGGAAGTAACTTGGCCATGCAGCTCCTTCTCAATACTCACGAGACAGCTGCTTTTTTTTAACAGCAAAGCAATCCCTGCACTTATTTGCAGTTAGCACAGTAGTTGCCGATCCTTTGGGACTGGGGACATTATGTATGTGAATGACAGCAATATTTCAGAGGATGACAGTGATAGCCAATATAGACTGTTGAGCTCCCTGTGAGGAGGTATTATGAAGCCCATAAAAGCTGCAAAGGACTTTGCAATTGCCATCAATTTAATGGAGAAGATGCTGCGGTGATGGGCAACAGGCAGAAACCTGAAAAGAGATTACCCAGCTGAGACAGGAGGGAAATGGAGCATCTCAGCTAAAGACCACAGGAGGAAGAGAGCAGATCCAAGAACTGAGCACTGATTCCCTGCATATCAAATCATGGCCATAGGCTAAAACATGATAGGATTTCCAAGGGAATACATTCAATAACATACTGTGAGGGCTTTGTGGGGGTTTCGCAGTGTTTTGGTCAGGGGGTTTTTGTTTTCTTTTTTTCCTGTGGACTGTTGAAAATTGACTACTATATAATTATTTGTGAACACATCTTTTCCGCATTTTCAGCCAGCACCAGGTCCAAGGATGTGAGAAAGCTATATTTACCCCAGTTCAAGTGCCTTGACTCTCAATAGAGCACGTGCTGAACAAGTCCCCGAGCCTCCCAAAGGGAGTGCATGGACCACGCTGCACTCCTCAACCCCTCTGCAATATTAGCCCTCGATTGCTCCTCACACCCCAGCCACAGCCACAGTTATGCCGCTTCACGCGAGCTCAGAAAATAGCTGGAAGCCTCTAAGCCTTTGCTCATATCTCAGATAACGCTTTCATTTCAGAGTGAGGTGGGTACAGGTACCCTGGGATGAATTCTACTGTAAATATTCAGAGTGATTCATTGTTTGGCTTTTCTCTCCAATCTAAATAGTCGGAGCTGTCAAAATTGATCTGAGTTTTTACAGTACAATACTTTAGAGAGAGAACAAACCGTGGATTAAATTTGCTGTTGTGGCCCGAAATAGCTTTCAAATATCAACACAGGCAAAATACACATAAAAGAGACTATTTCCTTGTGTAGCAAGGCAAGTCCTCACGTCTCCATTTAACTGTCTTTCTCCCTGGAGGTGCACAGCAGAAAACTGAACGTTTGAGCTGCCTCCCTCTCCCCTTCCCCATCACCAGATTAACTGGAGCCATGGAAAGATCACATTGCTCATGAAAAGTCCCCACTTGGGCACAGTAAGCTGTCCAGGGTGGAAGCAGAGCTGAAAATAAGGAGTGGCCCTTGCTTTCTTATTATACCATTAATGTAGTGCTTATCTGAACAGAAGATTATTTTTGATCAATGCATATAAATGCTCCAACTTCTATTTCTGTACACTACACCCTTCCTGACCCCCAATAAAGAATAAAAAGGGGTATGGATCATTCAGCATTCAGGGCCAGGGATGTTGATAGCTTTGCACATCCCTTTGCAAGCACACGTGCCTCCTTACTCTGACTCTGACCCTGACTCTGCTTTCCCCTCCATTGCAAGGAGGCTGCAGAGACAAGAGACTGGTGGCAGATTGTAGGTGAGTATCTATAACAAGGAAAAAAATAGCTGCTTACAAAAAAAAAGAACAGATAAAATCTTGTCTAGTAATTCCCAGATCCCCAGGATCTGAAGTGGTGAGTAGCCTGTGAGTGGTTTTCTTCACAGGGTGCCACAACACCTCCAGTAGATGTATAAGGATACATGCATATTGGCCTGATGGATGGGATGTGTCACTCCTCTTGGGGTTTAATCCTGAGACGCTGCAGATGACAAAACACTGCCCCGCTGAGTCTGTCAGGGCAGCACCAATAACCTGGTTTGCACCACCTTCCTTTGGGGTAACCCTTTCTCCAGAGGTACCAGCTCCCAGCAGATCCCCACCATGGCTGCAATTCTGCTACAGGCAGCAAGCAGGCAGGATATGTTCTGTCAGTTCATAGCGAGAAAGGAGCACGATGATGAAAGAAAAGCCTTGTCCAGAGGGAAAAATGCTCTAAAGTTAAAAAGACAGAAGAAGAAAACAATCTTTTCCAGCCAGAAAAAATCCATGGGTGCTTGTCACTAAAGCTCTCCGAATGTGAGCTACTGCTTAGGTGAGAAGCAGTCAAAAATACAGGTGGGTACTAGTTGTAATTCAGGGCAGTCCACATCCCACTATGAGCACAGAAACATTCCAATTACACCAAGTGCTAGAGGAAAAGATAACATTTTCTTTTGTTGGTTTCACTTAAAAAAAAAAAACCAAACCAGAACAAGGCAGTTTCTTGAAAGAAAGCCAGCTTTCGCAGGAGGCACCTTCCAGCGTTTCATGCAAAAATTATCAAGCAGGCCACTGTGAGGCGATATTATATTGAAAAACTAAAGAAAAAAAGAAAAAAGCAGCATTGGCAGGTGAAAATTTGTGGAAAGGAAATTAAGAATTCCTCACACAAATATACTCACATAATCAGCCCAGGGGTTGTGGGAGAGCAAAAAAAAAAAAAAAGACACAAGAAAAGAAAAAGCCAAAGAATGCTATCAGTTTTTACAACTATTTTTCATTGTTCTGTTTGGACATATCCTAGTAAAGCTTTTTCTTTGTTTGAGGACACAATGTAAAAGTCACCAAACGTGCATTTTGACCTTTTGATTCAAAGATTAAGCTCAGTGTTGGAGTAACAGACGCCACTGCCTGATTTATACAGTTGGTTTAAACAACTGAGCTTCTAAATCGGGTGAGCACACAGTGCTCCCACAAAGGTTAGGGGCAGAGGCCAAGGCAGACTCCTTGATTGGAAGATTGGCAATAACTATTTCAAGATAAACAGGTAAAGTGATTAATGTTCATTACAAACTGGAGATGTGAAACAAATCGGCCTTCACCCAGGACCCAACCATATTCTGGGTCAAACCAAGAATTATCTGTGCAGCTAGTGTGATCTACTAAATACTGGGCATGGGAGCAAGAGATGGAGCAGAAAACCTAGGTGACACCAGGAAAAACATTGGCCAAAGAAAGAGCTCTTTAGGCCAACTGTTGGCTAAAAGACGCCTGGAGCTGTGAGCAGGGAAACACCTGCCAGTTTGAAACTGTGGTGAAAGAAATGGGACTTGGTGCATAGCTGCTACAGAACATGCTGTGACAGCGACCCACCTCCATCTTCAGACTCCCTCCCAAAGGCCAGGATAAGCTCTAACTGAAAGAAAAGCTATGAAAAGATGCTTGTTGCACTTCCATGGCCTCTGCATCCATGGGACAGTTACCCTGTGCCTCAGTTTCCCAGATATGGGATGAGGCTACAGCCTTTGCTTTGCCTGATTGCTGAGGCAAAGTGTGCCTTTTGGTGTGGGTTTTTGCACTGTGATACAGAGCAGGAGAGGTGCTGCACCGACACAGAAAATCAACACCAAGCAAACTCCCTGCCTTGAGGCTGCAGTGCTTGTGACCACAGCCACATGGGCACCGCACTACAAAGAGGCATTTCCAAGGGAGAAAGATGCATTTATAAAAACAAACCTGGAGGCAAGAGGCTGCTTCCCAAAGCACCAGGCTACTCTCCAGAAGCCACGTTGTGTCCCGCTAGTCTCCCAGCACCAGACAATTAATAATGTAGTGGCTGGCTGCTCCTGTGAGGGACCCGTGGGAGGCAGGCCAGCAGCTGCCTACTGCTCCATTATTGAACAGATCTGAGAACAAACATAATCTGTTTTCCCATTTACTTTCCAGGGATTACTGCATGCTGTCTTTGTCTAGAAACTGTCATCACTTTGCAAGCCTCCTTCTATCCATTTGAATACCCCTGGTCAGTCTCTGGCTTCTGAGGGGCTCCCGACTTCATGGCACATCTCCAGATCTCAGACCTTCTAGCCAAGCCATGCTGTGAAATGAAACCATGGATGTCCAGGAACTGGGAGAAGAGGACCCAGTTTCACAGGGTTCCTCTGCAGAGCAGGTGAAGAGGAGTTGTAGTGTAACAAATTGGGGAAGGCTTGGAAATATAGTCTTATGTTCTTTAAATTGAAATCAAACAAGCAGATTTGGGTTTATTCGTTGGACCCCAGCCACCTCTCCTCACTATCAACATCAGCCGACAGCAGATGCTCCCACACCACAAGATACAGGCATGGCTCCAGTCAAACAGGAAAAGATCTGTCACTTTACTCACTCCTGCTTGGTTTGCCTTAGAGTAACACGACCTGAGTCACCAAGGAAAGAGGGACATCTGTCTTTTGATTTACCCCAGACTACACATGCTATAGAATCATAGAATGGTTTGGGTTGGAAGGGACCTTAAAGATCATCTAGTTCCAACGCCCCTGCCATGGACAGAGGTTCTCTAACAACTCTCAGATCCCAACTGCAAAGTAAACCCCATCTCTACATGTATCCACAAGGAGTGGGTGGAAGAAGACAGAATCTAATAGGATCCCTCTGAAGTTGCTCAGACCATAACTCCAGCACCAAGAACAACAAGCATCTTCCCAGCAGATCATCTTCAGCTGGAGCCTTATGGCTGTCCCACTAGCAGATCTACAGAGCGGTGCCACTCACGTGGTTTATAAACAAGGTTGGTCAGAGCAAGGCTCAGATTTGTTACTGCTCTAAGGACAGATGGATGATAAGGGTGACTAATCCCTGATTGCCATCCAAGAGGCTTTTCTGCAAGATCTGGAGCGGAAACATGAAAGTACCATTCCCCAGGCTATTTCTACACAGTTCTCATTTGTGTCTGTCAGCAGGTGGCACAGGAAAGAGAATCTCATCATGGCTGCTGGAGGCAAGGATACCATGGACAACTCATGGATACCAGATTTTCTGAAAGCAGTCTAACATTTAGGTTCACTGCTTTTGCCTCACCCCCCCAACATGCAGTATACCTTTTCCACATGCATAAACTGCTTAAAGTGTTGTCATGAGCTAATAGACAAGTCTTAATGAGTCTGCAACATCACTGCCCAACCTGAGGGCAAGTGTTCCTCTGCACTAGATAGAGCAGGGCTATTAGAGGAAGAGACACCCTTTGGAGAATCAGCTGGCACTTCCAGCACCAGATAATGCTTTCCCTGCAGAGAGATGAAAACTTAAGAGGAGAGAAGATGAGGAAGAAAAACAAGATAAGAAGAAAGAGAACAAAAACAGATGGAGTCTGCCACTGTTGGAAGACATGCTGGCGGATGGGCAGTCAACTTCTCTTCACTAGAGAAAGGATGTGTTATCACAGGTTTGGGCCTCAGGAACTTGGTAAGCACACATTTACTTCCCTAAAGTTACGTGGCTTCTCTGTAATCACTGCTGGCTGCCAGTATTTCACTAGAGAGCTAAGTCTCCATCTGAGGATTTGCTGCCCCATAACAGGACCCTGGTATTACGGTAAGATGCTGTTACCTTCAGGTCTAACCTTAGAGCTGAAGGAGTCAGAAGAGCTTGTTTGCCAATGACACACCAGAGACCATTTAAGAGTTACTCAGAGAGACCTAGTAAAAGCCAGGGCTGAGAACAAAAGCCCTTTTGGTACAAATCTGTGACAACACTAAGGTGTATTAACCCACAGCACACAAACCCTTTAAACAGCATGAAGAAACCATTAAGCAAAACCCATCAAAAACATATAAAACCCATGCTTGCAGAGCAGGAAAGGGATGGGGGGAAATACACGGTGCTTTCTGAATGTCTGGCTGGGGAGGAAATGTTTGCAAAAAGAATGCAAAGACCCTAAGGAATCCATTAAATTCAGCATGACCACAATGCATTGCTAGTGTGGAAAGCCTAATTACACTCTAATCACAGCCTTTAACCCGAAGTGCAGACCTGCTTTGCTGAGATTTGTACCTGCAGAGGATATGCAGTACTTTTCAAAGATATTTGCCTGATACAACCTCTTGCTCTAACACGAGAGGATGTTTGATGCCCACATGCAATTCACTGAACCAGAATGCCCTCCCATCTCGGCATCTTGAAATAATTGAGAGCCCTTGGAGCCAAACACAGAAATGCCTTAGCTGCCGTAAGGCAGTAGCATTTTGCTCCCATGCTGTGTGTTCATCTGAAGACCTCAAGACTCTTAAAAACATCAGAGTGTCACAAGAACCTTACTGAAGCTATTAATAAACTCATTTAGCTGGTGGATAGATGGAGGCCCAGGCAGGACAAACAATCCTTCCACTTAAGATTGATCTTCTCTATAATGGCAGACCAAAATGATCAACTCTTATTTTCCTTACTTAGCCCAAACACTTTTCCATTCCACTAGTAAGGCAAGGAAACATTATTACAAACTTTTCCCTCTCCATCCTAATTCACTCTTCATCTCCCTCTGCTTTGAGACAGCAGTAGCAAGAGAGTTACCATGGCTGCTTGCACCTCTGTGCTACTCAAACAAATGCAGTCACAACTGGAAAACTCCACTCTCCATCTGTAATTGTCATGGGCAAAAGACCAGCCCGTAGGATAACAACAGGTTTTGGTAAGCAAGAGTGCTTGCCACACACCAAAGTGTTCGGCTAACAAGGCTGGATAGAAGTAATGAAAAATTTGGGCCATCCTTCTGCCATGTTAAGGACATGGATCAATAAAAATGCTATACTGAACAGCATAACAGAGTTGTTAAAGATCATCGCTGCTTGTTTAGCTAACAAGTCAGTTTCTGAAAAAAACAGTTTTATACGGAACCTGGGAAGATATATAAACATTGGCTGAGATCACCAGTGGGTGTAAATTAATGTAGTCCCACAGATGGCAGTGAAATTGCCTTGATTTAAAATCAGCTTAGGACTTGAGCATGTAGTATTATGCAATGATAAATAATACCTGTAAAAATCAGGTGGACGGTGAGTGATCAGACCAGACTGAAGCAATTTGTTGTCTTTAATCTTTATGCTACTTCCATGTCATGGAAGTCTCCAGGACACCCTACTCTCCATATTGCCAAGATACTCAGTGTCGTCTCTAGGGTCCTAGCTGGTACCACTGATCTGTGAGATTCTATCTCATGACTCAGGCTGTTTTCTTCAGACTGAAAACTGATGATGACAATAATGCAATTCATCAGTTCAGAAAGGCTCCCCCTCCTGTCCTGCTGAGCCAACCTTTCCCACCCATCACCAAGACCACATATTTGCTCTATCCCATCACACCATGCAAGTACAGAACAGACAAGCAAAGATGGATGTGCTCTATGATATTTTATGACCTGCATTCGTAAGCAAACACAGGACTTAGAGTGGTAATTTCCGTGGGTTTTTTACCTTAAAAATAAAAAAAAGTTTTGGGTATTCAAATAAACTGAGGACTGCCACCCACCTCCAGAAGTCCTATCCCAGTAGAACGTGCATGGAAGGAGAGGGTGTAAGCACTTGCTTATGCGCAGTTTCTCATTATGAAAAGCACTAGTAGCCTTTGCCCAGCCTCACTGTTCTCTCAGTCTGGCTCAGCCCCTTGCTTTAGGAGAACAGCAGTACATGGGTTGTGATGTGAGGCTGACCCTCTGTGACAGCCTTTCTGGCAGCAGCCAGCATGAGAATGAAGGATCTCATCTGATTTTGGAAGCTTAGAAGGGTCATGTCCAGTCTGTTCTGAGATAAGAGACTGGTTGGGAACAGCAGATGCTGTAGGCTTGGGACCTCATGGGATGCATCCATGAGTGCTGAGGGACATGGGCAGTGTCACTGTGAGGCCATTTCATAACCTCTGAAAGGTCATGGCAATCGAGGGTGGTTTCTGAGGAAGAGACTGGAAGAGACCAAATGCTACTTCTACCTTCAAGAATAACAAGAAAGAGGCTGCAGGGAATACCTTCATCTCTGGGGAGGTGATGGATCAAATGATACTGGAAACCCTTTCCAAACACATGAAGGATTTTCTCTCCCTGTATCAACTTGCTAGAAACAGGGAGGGGGGAAAGGAGGAAAATGCAGGCTTCCTGCTCTTGCCATTGCTACTGGTATAACCCCAACTTATTTGAATCAGAAGCCCTGCTCCAAAAAGGACTGTATTTAAACAAATTTGGCTTCTATTCTAAGAGAGAAATAGGTTCTACTTTCATGGCTCTTCATGCTTCCAGGATTCTCCATTCTGATCCCAGGAAGACCGCCTGAAGGAGGAAAAACCTTCACCAAGACAGCAGACCCTTCAGGACCATGTACTGGGGTGGGTGCTGGTTCACAAATCAGGGGTAGTTTTCAATGGAAGCACCTGCTGTGCACATAGCATCAGCAATCTGCAGAAACCCTAATCTGATCAGCTCTGATTAAACCCAGTGAGATCATTAAGATTAGCAGGATTCCAAGGCATAATATCAAGCTGACTTCTCATGGGAATTAGACAACTCTGTCTTTGATATCTTCCCCTTAGGCTCAGTCACTGTATTTCAGCTGCCTCAGGCAAACAAAACTGGAGAGAATACAATCAACGCAACAAAAAACAAGTTAAAAAGATTGAACTGTTTCCTGCAAATTCCCCCCTGTGCTTTGTCTGGAAGTGGATTCTGAGGACATGAGTAATAGCAATCCCAGAAGAATAAAAGAAAAGGCAGTGTGACTGCAGCACAGAGAAGGAAGGCATCTCCCGTGAAGCACTGTGGGGAGGGGACAAACATCACTTGCCAGCGAGCTCCATGAACGGCCGCAGCTCTGCCCATGGGTGGTACCACCCATCCAAGGCAGGTACTTGGGTACCAGCCCAGAGCCAAGAGTTGAGCTCAGATTGCTGCCCCCAACCTCAGCCAACAAACCAGCACAGCTATGCACACATGGCTGGTCAGCAGGCTCAGGGGATCAAAGTGCCCTCACTGCCACTTCAGGCATCACTGGCTCACAGATACTGTCCTGTTTTAACCCCATAAGCCCCACAGTTCAAAATAGGCCTTTCCAAAAGAAGAAACCACTTCACTGCAGAGGGCAAAAGATTAGAGAGTGGTTTATCTGCGCCTGATCCTTTATACCAAAGAAGAGGTAAGGGGGGAGAAAGAGGTCTCCCATCTTCCTATCTATTTACTTCTCCAACCACAGCAGACACATCTTCAGGCTCCTCTGTGGCTGGTGCCACTGAGCATGGCAGAGCAGACAAGCTGCATGCAGCCCTTTGCTGGCATCGTTCGCTGTGCTGACTTCCAGATGCTTGGCAATGAGCAACCTCCCCAGCCCATAATTCGCACAGGACTCAAAATGAAGTCTCCTGCCTCCTCTCCTGTTTTATCAACCCCATGAGGCATTAGGGGACCTTTTAGAAGCAGAATGACAGATAAAGGGAAAGGTAATAAAAGCAAAGTGGCTCCCATACAATCAAGCACAAAGATGCTTTTGGTTATATCTTTGAAACATTAATTCTAGCTATGTCTCTGCCACCTGCCTGCCTCAGCTTCACCAGCTCTTCAATAGAAATGCAGTTAGTTACCAACAGCTGATGAGTTTCTAAAGACCCTGGCATAACTGTAAGGGAACAAGCAGCAATGTACTGTTGTTCAGCATGACATTTCAGGAGCAGTTGTGCCTTGTTCACAAAACTCAACTCATGTCTCTATGATCCACCACCTTTGAACACCTCTCCAGGTGCTGGATTGTCAAAAAAGCTCCCTCTCCCTGACTTCTGGAAGAAAAACTCCAACATCTTCAGAGGCAGTGATGTTTTCACATTCTGTGAGCAATAGCTGTGCTGGTGCAGAGTGTAGATGCTCAGATCAGCTCATATCACTTGGCATAAAGGACAGCACATGGGAGGATCTGGTGTCACTTCTATCTCATTCCAGTTATAGTCTCCAGGCAAAGAAAAGCATGGCAACACCCGGACTGGGACTCATCCACCTCCTTAGCATCAGAGCCCTCTCAGCACAACAGTGACAAGGGATGTTACAGTGACCTGTATCACTAATAAGCCTCGGGGCCTTGGCATTTCGTCACCTTGCTGCCCCTGTCTACTGAGCAGCATCACACTAATCTGCTTAGTTCACCTTGCCTCTGCCTGAAGTTTGCTGCCAGTAACAACAAAACCCATTCTGTGTATTAGGAACACCTCTGATCGCAATCACCCAGGACTGTGTTACATCCTGCTCCCTGGAGAAGAGAGCCTGCCGTGTTTTCCAATTCCATACTCCAATCTCTTTAGACAGATTTCACAGTAATTGTAAAGCTGAGCCACCCGGATTGCGCGCAGTGCCTGTTTATCCAAGGTGCCACAGATTTCCAGCTGCGATCTGTCAGCGGTTATTTCCATACCCTTCACTTCACCCTTGTGTGTGACCATGTACCGAGGAGCGAGCAGTAATTAAAAGAATTGGGGTCTATTTAATTACCTTCTGACACGATAGCGCAACGGCTGCCTTCAAAGCAGCGCGACTCCCAGCAAATCGAATCTAACGGCAGTCGAGCAGCAGCGTGGGACCTGCATCACTTCAGCACAGGCTGCCTCTGCTTGCAGGGGGGAAATAGCAGCAAGCTTCTCATTTCCAGTTAGGAAGGGAACATGCTGCTTTCAGACCAAAATCTATTGCAGAAGCCAAGGAAATTTTAAAAGGGAAACTTTGAGTGTGGCCTTTCAGCTGCGGCAGCTTTTGGCCCTGGCATGTTCAGTGGGGAGCAAGCTGGGGTTATTGCAGAAAGGAGGTGGGGGTTGCCCAAATCCACCCACACGAGCCAGAGAGATTCAGTTTCACACAGATTCATGGTAACTCACTCCTCAAGCAGAGGAAAGATCTCGTCCCACACAACTTTCCCATCACCCCTTAGCAGTGATGCTTGGTTTTAAGAAGTTAATAGCAGTGGGGAGAAGAGGTAAAAGCTGCACTTTCTGCTTCCCAGAGACCCTCAGAGGGTTCTAGGGAAGGATCCAGACTGTTCTGTCACAGCCTCTTGCATGGGAGAGATGATTTGTAACTGTCTACCACCATGCAAGCTCAAGGCAAGGCACCTCAAAGCCCCATGGCGTGAGTGGTCACTAAAGGAAACTCCAGCAGCACGCAAATCCCAGTGTGAACTCGTGCACTGGGGTACCGCGACAAGCAATTCCACCTCTGCCTGCTCCCAGCTTGCTGTTGTGTCAGGACATAATTGCTACTCCTTGTCACCCTTTCAGCCCGGATCCTATGGCCTGGGTCTCTGTGAGTCTGTACTCATGAAGGTCATGGTCTTGCAAAAGGCATCTTATTTTTATCCTGAGTTCAGGCAGAGGGCGTGGAGCTGTAGGGAAGGATGCCCCGCTGCCCTGCCTCCCAGCAGCTGACCTCAACCCTCCTGCTGAAGGAGATGGCTTTTAGCAGCTCTGCTCCACTAACAACTCTCACCTCTGAGCTGTACCCTTGATGCTTTCACAAACCTTCTGCCTTAGGGGAAGACATAATTATCTTCAGAGACCTTTGAAAATTAAGGAAACCAGAGTGATGGCTCAAAGACACGAGTGACTGCCTGGACCACCATGGCAGCTTCAGGCTCTTTCAGTCCTGCATTTGGGGATGCTGGCTCCCCACAGCAATCCCTTACAAACCTGCGGTGAAGAGACAGGATGTAGAACCCACAAACTGTTCCTCTACAGAAAGGAAATTAAAACCAAGTAGAAAAAATCTAACCACACGCTTTCTCAAGCTCATCAGAAGACGACCAGCAAAAAAGCAAGGAAAGGAGATCCTCCAAGACAACAGCAGAGTCCGTGGCACCAGCCCGATGCACACCAACTCCAGAAGGAGCTGCAGGTGCAGAAGACAACATGCTTTTAGTTTTGTAAGTCATGTAGGAACTCACAAATACAGCCCAGATATTCCCTAGGAAGGACATGCTACCATATCCTCCTTAAAACAGAAAGCCCTTCCAGAAACTGTCAGGATATTAAGACATGTCTTTTCATGACAAAAACTGAGTTAGGTGAAAATCTCTTCCCCATACACCATTCAGTGAATTCTGTCCCCACTCCTTTTTTGTTTTCGCTGGTGCAAAACAAGGGAAGAAGATGCCTGTCTTCTAAGCTGTTTGCTGGATGTATTCAAAATACAGGGTGTTCTGGCTGATTTTGATCTAAGAATCAATGTCAAGTCTCTATTCTGAAAAGGGCAGTTTCCCTCAGAATCCAGTGAGAATATTCACATTTATGACTTGAAATTCATTCTCTGGAAAAGTCCTCCACGCTTTGTTTAAAATTCATTGTTTCTTGTAAACTCATTTGCTAGAATATTAATAGAAAGAAAACATATAAAAGGAAGAAATGTGGCTGACAGGAATTTGGTTAAGAATTCAAACCAATGTTCACAGGACTTTTCAATTTCTCAGCTATGGGTTGCATAATTTTTGATGCACAGGCCCTGAAACAGGCCTGAATTCTAATGCTATTTTGAAAAGACAAGACATGATGAATGTTTTGGCAGATTCTTGATTTTCTTTTTAGCTCACTGTGAAGATATGATTGAAAACGCAAAAAGACATAGTGAAAAAAAGAAAGGAGATGAAGGACGGAGCATTACACAGGAGAAAAGAGCCTGCATAGCCAAAGAGGCCAAAAATTGTGTTTCTCTTAATACAAGTTTGAGTCCAAAGCAACTATAGCAAGATCAAATGGTGCACAAACCCACTTGCCTTTGGTGGTGCCCCATAGGGGTGAGGAGACTGCTAAAGGAGACAAGTGGTAAGAGCAGGGGCCTGGAAAAACCTGTGGGTTCCTCTCACATAGCTATGATTTCCATTTGATTCCACACTCCAGGAGTGAGCAATGACTGTCCCACTGACCAACCTCTGAAAGCGTTCAGGTCCTGTAACTAACTTGCATACCATTGTATGTATTTCCATTAGAAAAAATAAATACATACGATGTACAGTAATATCATTCCAAGTTGCAGAATAAAAGAAGATGGTGCGGAAGGCGGGAGGGAGAAATGACTGAAGTAGTTTTTAATTAGGAACTACCCTGTAGTTACACAGACTACCAATACCCCGTCAAAAGGTAGCAAAGCCACACTCAATTCACACCCAAACACTTCCAATAGGCATGAACTATTTCATATCCAGAGGTCGCCTTTCTGCAAGTAGCTTAAAACTTGGCCTCCCAGATGACATCTGCTCCTACCCACCCCCTGTTTCTCTCCAGCCATAATTGAGAAAATCGCCAGCAATCAGAGGCAGTCAGCTGCTCCCAGGCCATAATGAAACAGGGCTGGAGCAGCTGTGCTGCATCTTGTTACCATTATCCTTCCTCCTCCTCTCTAACTAATAACAGTTCCATGAAGAATAAACCTTGCTACATCTGAAATAAGCCAAAATAAATGGATGCCCTGGTTGTGCTTCATCAGTAGCAGTGAGGGGACAGCACCAGAGCAAGCTGCCTGACTGGATCCATTCAGTCACTTCTATGGATGTTAAAATACTCCCTGTACAAGGAGCCAAGATGTGAGCTGGAAGCACTGGTGCAGGGGAAAACATCACACACATGGGGAGCAAAACCCAGCATTTGAAGATGCAAAGGCAGCAAGGTAGAAGCAAAATGAGAAAGGATGTCAGCAATGCACCCTACTCTACAGGGAACACCACATTATACTCCAGGACCTCACGGAATTATTGCCTGAATTAAGAGGGGGGACAACGACATCTAAGGATATCAAAAAGGACTGAAATAAAATAAGCAGTGTACTGAAGGTATCTCACGGCAATTTCACACGTAAGGAAGACAAACTGAGGGAAACGGAACCAAATGACAGTATGAAAAGTGCTAGAAGGACTAACAGTGACCAAAAAAACCTATTGTGAACTGCAAACAGAGGCTTTAAAATAGTTGTTTCTCCCTTCTGCACTTTGTAATGTGAATGCAGAGGCTTGATGTGACTGTGTCACTCCAAAAAAAGGAAAGATGGTGAAGGAGAGTATTGTGTGTTCCCCACGCACACCCCAAGACCACGTAAGACAACCTGAAAAAAAATACACACAGTAAAGACCAGTAACCAAGAAAATAAATAGAGGAGGATATTTCACTCAATCTTTAAACAAGGACAAGCAATTACCCAAAATCACTGCAACTGATTTGGGGCTGGAATATGACCCACAGTAATTAAGCTCACCAGTATCGGCCAGAGGAGTGAATATCCCTCATGGAAACTGCAGCTGCAATTTGAAATGAGCAGAGCACAAGCATCTGCACTGGAGTCTGGCTGTGACAGCTGGTTTCAAGGCTTCTTCAGACTTCCAACATCCTTTTAGTCATCTTTCATCTGCCGTGCAAATCCTCTCCCAGAACTCAGCCCCTTGTGAGAACACCAGGAAAAGTGAACAGTCAGGCATCAACTTAATGTGGGGAAAGAGTGGGGCCAAATTCAATACCATCTTCCACACAGGGCACGACCAGTGGGGAGCAGGTCAGGGGCATGTGGTGAGCTAGACCAGCCGTGCTGAGAGCAAAACTGAGGCCCACTGCAGCCCTCTTCCTTCCTAGCTCTGGTCCCTCCTTACATGTGGGCTATGTCATTTCACATCGCCCTTGTCCTGGCCCTCCCCTCCCTTTTGGTAGCATAAGACGAGCACAAAGCAGCAGCACGGAGTTAATCCATAGTGCACTGGACCACTCTGTTGGGCAGACGAGGCTGGGACAGCAGTACCCAAGCATTCCTAATCCTCAGTGTTGACAAACAGCAGATCAAAGTGAGACCTGGCATAGAACCACACTAGCAACTATAGGTCACAGCTCCAACAGGGGGTCACAACGGTATAAAATACCACCCATAGCCATGTTTGGTGTTGCTACTAAATGAGCCTTTCAGCACCATGGTACATGCCCGGATACCTAGAAGTCCTCCCAGCTGGGCTGACAGCAGCATTGCTGTGTGGGTGCCACTGAAATCCTCCCACCAGAAATGGGGTCTGAATCCAATCCAGCTCATTCACTTTCCCCACCCCAGCCACATGCACACACTTCTGCAGAAGGCAAAATGCCCTTCACAGAAAACCCCATAACTGCTATCACCTTAGTTGTGTGCTTGGAGGGAATTCTTCACTGGTAAGAAGTGTTCACAGAGACTCTTCCCAGGATAAAAGTTTGCCAGCATGAAGCGCACGCTCTCTGGCAGCTAAAATCCCCACTGCGGAGCATGGTGCACCTCCGCGCTGAGCGCAGACAGGACGGGCCCCTCGCTACATGTCTGCATCAGCAGAGTGAGGTCTGTATAAACCACAGAGCCATTATCAGGGGTAAAATTAGCTCCCGTTACTGACAGCATCTATCACTCATTCCTATTCTAATCTCTACCAGGGGAAGGATTTACAAGTAACAATGATGAAAGAGAAAAGGGAAAGGGGAAAAAAAAAATCAAAGCAATGCAGAAAGGAGAAAAAAAATCAAAGCAAAGATAACAAAAGCATTTGTGAGGCTGGAAGAAACAAGCTACATTATATTACAGGGACCAAGGGATCCTTATCATGCCCAGATAAGATTTTCATTCAACGTGTTGGGAATTTTTTTTTAACTGCTTAAGAAGATTCAAATACATTGCCAGGTACCTCCAGCTCTACAAGGGTTTTCTTTTAGCCATGCATCATTGCAGCAGCTTGCCTCAATAAAAATCCTAGGGAAACACACACAAGGGGAAGCATATCAAAGGGATACAGATGTACTTGTTCAGTAAGAACCTAGCAAAAAGAAATAAAGGTGGAAAAAAGATATAGCTCGGATTTTATGTCAATAATTAACCCTTTAAAAAGAGCTTATTAAAAACCTATTAATCACGGAATAATCAGTTGTGATAAGCCTAATCCATAGATCAATGGATACTACATTATTAGATAACATGTATTAGTAAATCACTATGTAATGCAGAAATTAATGAGACATTATGAAAATGATTCTTAAAATAAAATATGACCATGAGAAGAAAGCGAACCACCAACTGTGCTGCTTGTTAGCGCACAAATAAACTTTGCTTTGTTTGCTCTTAATAAACTTTTCAATTTCTTGGCAGAACTAATCACCACAAATAAATGAAACTTCTGGATGCACTGTTCACTGAGCAGCTTACAGGACAGACCTCTTCCTTCCCTGAAAGCACACAGCTAATGCTAACGCCACTGGAGTCAGAGGTACCGCTATCACCCATTCTAACATCATCCAGAACACTGTGATTAAAACGTGTCTTTTTTGCACAGGCCTCAGAGCCCCTGATCAATAATTATTAAAGGAGCCGTACAGCAATCCATTCACACAGCTACTGCTGAGCTTATGCTGCTCCTTTCACCATCGCTACGCTAGACGAGGAGCTAGCCCTGAACTTCCAGCCTGACTTCATGTCACATAGCTGGAGATGTCACGGGCTGGTCTGAATCAAATTATAAAGGAGAAAAGAAATAGAGTGAAGAGCCTGCCCTATCTTTAGAGCTTCACCATAGGCAAGTCTGCCACAAGGTTTCTCTAGCATTGTAGGAGACTTCTGCTGCTGACACCCCTTTGGGTG